>JARFIW010001649.1:0-2400000 GCA_036346225.1 Platerodrilus igneus | reverse complement strand
ATGTTGCTAGTACTTCTGGCGCAAAGCAAAAGAAAAATTACTATTAAACATCTTGATAGATTAACAGAAGATGAAATGTTACAATTCTTATATGCTTCTAAATCAAAACCCGACGAAGATATAGAAGATCTGAATGAATTTATGCCGTTTAGTGATAACGATGACGACGTTGAAGGTTAGTTAGATTTACGTACCTATTTGTACATGGGGTTTGAAATAAATTATGTTTATAGTTAAACCCTTTGCTATTGAAAACAACAATAAAGGTGCAGATGTACATTTTTGGTCTGAAATTACAACTTGAATGCGAAAATTTTTGTTCACAAAGGAAAATAAAATCTTGGTAGATTTACCAGAATCTGTCTAGCCGTATGATTACTTTAAATTATTTGTGGATGACAATTTGTTAGATTTAATTCTTACTCAAACAAATTTGTACATAAAAGAAGTGCGTTGTTCTTCAAGTGTTTATGAAAAATCAAGAATTGCTACATGGAAAAAGGTTACAGTACTTAAATTATTAATTTTTATGGGTCTTACATACCACATGGGAACTATAAAGCTTAGTCGCATTGAGGATTACTAGAAAAAAACATCGGTTATTTAACTTAACTTGTTTTTCAAAATTCATGAGCAGAGATAGGTATTTGGTAATCATGCGCTGTTAACATTTTGCTCAAAATCCAGAAGATGGAGAACCATTACCAGCAGATAGGTTGCACAAAATTAGAGCTATAATAAATTTTTAATAATAAAGTGGATGAATTACATTATCCTGGAAAAATTTCTAGTTAGACGAGTCGATGGTTCTATGGACAGGTTATTATTCAAACAATAGATAAAGAACAAAACACAAATATGGTTTAAAATTATACATGCTAACAGAACCTGACAGATTGATTTTAAATTATGTGGTATATACAGGTCAGCTTGCCGAAATTGGCGGAAAAGGTCATTCCAACAAAGTAATCATGCATTTAGCCGCAAAAAATTAAATAGTGGTCCCTCATTATACATGGATAGTTATTATAATATCTATCAATTAGCCAAAATGTTGGTTCAGCATAAAATATATTGTACAGGAACATTACGGGAAGATAAAAAGGATACTCCAAAGGTTGTAGTAACTGTAAAACTCCAAAAAAGGTATGTTTCAATTATTCATTATAAGTACATTCGTAAATTTTCTTTGTTATGCAGGGGACTTTAAAGCCAAATACAAACAGGGTGTTATGATTGGCAAGTGGAAAGACTAAAGAGACGTAACCTATATTTCCACAGAATTCAAAAATGGTATGGTAACAACACGTAGTAGAAGGGGCCATGAAAAGGAAAATCCGTTACCAGTATCAGAGTACAATCGATTTATGAGCACTATAGATCTATAAGTAAAACATTGAGATGGTATAAAAAGCTCAGTGTTCATCTATTACAAATGATCCTACACAACTCCTTCACGACATGTAACAAGTTTTCTGTTAAACTGTATGATTATAGGTTATCACTGCTCGAAAAGCTTTTGACAATAGAAGATGAGAAATGGCTAAATATATACCAAAAGTATTCGAACACGTGCCAACAAAAATAGACAAGACAGATGGTAAAGGAAAAACACTCCGAAAAATATGTCACATGTGCCACAAAAATAAAATTATAAAGGACACTGTTTATCACTATACGGAATGTCCCTATAAGCCTGATGTGTTTAGAACAATATTTTACCAATTATCACAAACAATAATCAAAAGAAAGATATGGTGATTATTTTTCCTTATACTTTTTTATTGATTTTTATCTCGTGGAATAAGTTTTAGTAGCTTTTTATCTATATAGCGTTTTTTATGTGCTTATTGTTTGATGTGTATGTAATTAAATACAATTAGTAGTCCTATTAGTTATTTTGTTATTTACATCTAAATGGTAATTAGGATGACTCATAAGTGTGTTATGCGCACAGACTGTACAATTATTTAAAATGTGCTAATGATGCATATGTGCGGCACGGGCAAAATTTTTGAAAAATTCACTCTAAAGCTATAAATAAAAATACAATATTCATACATGAATATTTCCCTCTGAATTAAGCAAAATACCTCAGCAGCATTGCATATAAGTATAACTTTTTATTTGAGCAGTGAATGTGTTAAACTTGTATTTTACTATGAAGTGTACATTTATTTTTACAAATTAAAGTTGTCACCGTGGATAGTAACCCGAAAATAGATATAATGAATTATATGTGAGTAGATCGTGGGCTGAAGGATTCAGCTAAGGACCAGTATGGCGAAGCCTATAGAGTAAGGGTACCAGAGTCTTGCCACAAAGAAAATATAGAAACGCACTTCAAAGGTTCCAACTACTACACAAGTTTCCAAACACGATAGCCAAGAACCACAAAGCGACACAGTTTTCATGCGTTAACTCAAAAATAATAAAATTAAAAAAACATTCTAGCAGATCGAAGAATTTAATGTTTAATTTGGAAAATATACAGTGCACACAAAATATAGAATATATCATCGACACCAAACATACTAAGTGGGAAAAATAAAGTTATTAAAACATGTAATTTCGTTGACAAACAATTTTTCAAGCATGGAACTAAGATCAATTATCGTCGTAACTCCAACTTGATTTATATCTAACAAAGTGATTGAAGTGATGATGCTTCAATTGTAATTAATCAAACAGTCCCCAACTATGCAAAACTACCCGTTACAAATGATGACTCAAGTAGCCTGTGCAAGGTCAACAATCATTTAATACTTCTAAGTCAGTTAAAAATTACTATTCTATATTGTACAGAGCATTGACTCGACTCTGGGGAATATATTTATATGGAAAAATATTCACTCATTAACATCTCTGATGAGAAAAAGCTTGAAACATGGTGGCACAGCAATCTATAGTGCTTCCAATAACCATTTCGAAGCAAGGCATGACTTAAACTATTTATAAGCCGTTCGTGACTTTGAATGTTCCCACATTTTTAGCATCACACTGCCCTTAAACATTATTTGTATTTGCAGTTCTTCAAATGGATCTATTGAAGTTTTTCTAAACTCCCTTGATACTATGTTAGGTGCTCTATCAAATAGAGATGAGTTAGTTATCACTGGAGATTTTAAAATTAATTTCAGTAATGACTCTGACAAACATGTCTTTTGCTTAAAACAACTTTTCGACTTATATAACCCAACTTTACAATTTAAACATGATACTAGAATTACTAATACTTCCAGTTCATTGCTTGACTATATACTTAAAAATAAAAATCCTATTAGGAAAGTTGACACTTTGGTAATCAAGAATGATCTATCTGACCATGATTTCATTTTATTCAATACTAATATGTTAAATTCAACAACACCGGCCTATAATTTCTTAGGCATTACTATCTCTGTTATAAAAGAATTTTTAATAACGTCATCAATCAGGCCAAAAGGTTTTATCTGAGTGACTGTATTTCAAATTCCAAAAATATCACAAAAGAAACATGGAAAATAGTAAGTGAATTAACTAAGAAAGATATTCCTAAAACTTATAAACTTAAACTTGATAATTGTACTACAGATAACATACCTGATACATTAAACACTCATTTCACTACAGTTGCATAAAACTTAATTTAAATAATACTTTATACTACTCTTATGCAACAGAACATTTAAAGCATACGAAACCTACAACTTGTGATAGCTTTTTTCTGCACCCCACTACTACCGATGAAATCTTAAACGTTATAAACAACTTTAAAAATAAAAGCTGTTTGGGCTACGACAACATACCGCCTAAGATATTACTCAATTTACCCTCAAATATTTTGGATTATCTGACGAATATAATTAACTGTTTGTTTGAAATAAGCATTTCTCCAGATTGCCTAAAGCATGCAATTATTCTACCTCATCATAAGGGTGGATCATATTGTGTTAATAATTATAGACCTATTTCGCTTTTATCTACCTTCTCTATAGTTATTGAAGCTATTTTTAAATCTCAAATAATTAACTTTACTAACAAAGTTAAGACCTTTGAAGCGACTCAGTTCGGTTTTTGTCCAAAAAAATCTACTATTGATGCAATTGTCAATTTTCTGTCCAGCACTACAATTCCCTAAATACTATAGGTTCTTTCACAGTTGCAGAATTTGTTGATATCAGCAAAGCATTTGATTCAGTTAATCATAGTATCCTCATAATTAAGCTACATCATTATGGCATTCGTGGAGTTGATAATACACGATTATCATTTTATTTCAGTAATAGAACACAATCAGTAAAGTATTCAAACAATAACTAACTGCCATACTCTGATAGAGTACCGGTCGAGTTAGGGGTACCTCATGGCTCTGTGTTGAGCCCTTTACTCTTATTGTACTATATAAATGATTTTGCAACTTCAATTAAACATGCCAAATATGCACTATTCGCAGATGACATTAGCCTACAATGGCCAGCCACATCAATACATGAATTAAAGAACAATATTCATGATGATCTCTGTTTTACAAGTTAGCCCAGTGTTTCCATGTTTCTTTTATCTTTTTATACGTGATCGTGATTCGTGTGGGTTCTTACTTCGTTTTCCTTTCTGTATCTGCCTGACCTATGCGTTTTACCGTTACAAACTATTACTGAATTCCTAAGGTTAAAAATCGATCAAAATTTGAACCGGTCAATTCATATAAGTGAGCTGGCAGACAAATTGGCATCGGTTTGCTATGTGCTATCAAGGGAAATGACTCTTGACAGTAATTTAAAGGTATATCATGCATTATTTGAATCCAGACTTCAATATGGAATCGCTTTCTGGAGAAATTCATCCATAAATAAAACTTTTACCATATTTAAGCTATAAAAAGGAGCTATTTGGATTATTAGCCAAGCTCTTAAATATGCTCACTATATATTTATGAATTGCTAATATTGTTCTGGAAAAACCGTTCACCATATATAAGTGTAAATTCCCATCATCATCATAATACAAGAAATGCTATAGCTATCTACAAACCGATTCCCCGTTCATCGTTATTCAAAAATCCATTCAATTACACTGCTCCTTCACTTTTTAACAAGCTACAAACTAACATTAAATCTTCTACTTCATTCATTAAGTTTGGGTCTATGTTGTTGACCTTGCTACACAGCCGTTCCTATTACTCACTTCATTAATTTTTAAATGATATATTGGATTGTTGAAGTGAGATTATTATTATCATTATGAAATTTAAAAATGTACAGTTAACAAAAACAATTTCCTATAAAGGCTTTGTTTTGCTCATTTATCTATTTACTTATTTATGTATTTAATTACATACTGTTTTCCTTGATGATATTCATGTAATTTGTATTGTTTAATGCTGTTAAATTGTAACTACCATTTTATATGGGTACAAATAAAATATCTATTCTCTATCTGAGAAAAGTGTATTGAACTAGATTATGTAGAGAAATGAAGGTATTTTTCCAAAGATGTTGTTTCTTTATTAGGTTGCATACTTCTGGGACTGCTCTCAAAGATATATTGTATCAAAAGCTGATTACTTCAATGATATTTCAGCAACTATAATTTTTGGTCTCAACAAGACTTTCCTACAATTGAATCTAGAGAGTGCCCTTCGTGATTGGCAATTTTGGTTTAAATGTCAATTTTATATTAAAATTGCATAAACTACTGTAAAACCAATAATAATAATTGTAAGCACTTAAAGTATATATGTAAAGAATTTTTGATTGGTAGAAAATGGCCTTTCGACACTTGGGAGTTTATATGCATAATTTCAATAACTGTAAGTTTAAATTTAAGTTATTTGTATTACATATTTGAACATTTTTCTAAACTGTTGTACAGCAGAAACCAAGTTTTCTCAACAAATTATAAGTAAAATTTTATGTACAAATAATGGTTTTCTATAACTTTAAGAATGGCAATATTACTGCCTAAAATGATACATTATCATTCTTAGCGCAACTAATACACATTTAAAGATAACTCATATTAGCTTTCTGTTGCAATCAGTATGTGCTAAAGAATAATATATTTATTTATTTTATACTAGCCCATTTCTGCTAGTAGAGTGAATAACAGACATAACGGGAAGATTTAAATTACTGGATTAAGATCTGTTCTAAATACCCACTGTGCAGAATGACGCTTTGATTTAAGTGACAAAGTTTTTGTCAGCAATTATGATGTTATAGACTACCACAGGCATACCTTTCATACTAGCTTGTAAGTTTTCTTGTACTATTCCGCATGCTGTCACTTTTTGCTTCAGTTAAACTTGTATTTTACTATGAAGTGTAGATTTGTTTTTACAAATTAAAGATGTCACCGCGAATAGTAACCCGAAAATAGATATAAAGATTTGTACGTGAGTAGGTCGTGGGCTGAAAGCTTCAGCTATAAGGACCAGTACGGCAAAGCCTAAAAAGTAAGGGCATCAGAGTCTTGCCATAAAGAAAATATAGAAACACAACTCAAAAGTTCCAACTACTACACAAGTTTCCAAACACGATAGCCAAGAACCAAAAAGCAACACAGTTTTCACGCGATAACTCACGAATAATAAAATTAAAACAATTTAAAAAATATTCTAGTAGCCCAAAGAATATAATGTTTAATTTGGAAAATATACAGTGCACACAAAATATAGAATATATCATCGACACCAAACATACTAAGTGGGAAAAATAAAGTTATTAAAACATGTAATTTCGTTGACAAACAATTTTTCAAGCATGGAATTAAGATCAATTATCGTCATAACTCCAACTTGATTTATATCAAACAAAGTGATTGAAGTGATGATGCTTCAATTGTAATTAATCAAACAGTCCTCAACTATGCAAAACTACCCGTTACAAATGGTGACTCAAGTAGTCTGTGCAGCAAGGTCAACAATCGTTTAATACTTCTAAGTCAGTTAAACAATCCTACTATTCTATATTGTACAGAGCATTGACTCAACTCTGGGGAATACATTTATATGGAAAAATATTCACTCATTAACATCTCTGATAAAAAAGCTTGAAACATGGTGGCACAGCAATCTATAGTGCTTCCAATAACTATTTATATGCTGTTCTTGACTTTGAATGTTCCCACATTTTTAGCATCATACTGCCCTTAACCCATTAGTGCCCAGTGGCAAATAAAGCTGCCATGTCTTTTTTATATTTTTATCCCCTTATTATACATTAATTACGTTTAATTTCATAATTTTAATACTAGTCTATCCTTGCTTTCTGCAGATAATTTACAAACAATCGCTAATACTCAACCTAATCCGGTAATTAGAAGTGAACTGTCAACAAGATCATTAGCAGTAATTTCTCTCTGATGGTATACCTTGTTCATACATTTACTTTATCTATAGAACACTAAATATGCAAATATTACCAGGCAGTGGTAGATTAGAGATTGTTTTACTTGTAGATAAAGATCTATAATAGTACTTCATAAGATAAAGAAACCGATGAATCGTAAAGTTGAGTGGCAAATAAGTTTACCACGGAGCTGTAACAGTTGCATGTTGTAAGTATTACCATCAACAGTGAATTTATCTTGTTCATAATATGTTTAGTTTTTATTTCTGAACTGGTATTTGTTGAAAAATATGGATTAAAATTTATAAGTACTACTTCGTTTATGTAAAAATACTTAGGTTTTTTATTATTAAACCTAGATATACTCGTGGACGTGATGGAAAATACCTATTATTACATGAGCTTTTAAAGGAATTAGAAAATGTGGAAAACAATTAAAATATTTCAGACCCAATTATTATAAAGCCACAGACTGAAGAACCGAATATGGAAACAGATAAAGATTCAGATCACTCTGATAACTAAGCTTCCAGTAATATGGATCACCTACCTAGAAAAATTTTATTAGCCCCTTGTTTAACAAACAAACAAAATCCAGAAAGTGACGGCGAAAGTAATTTGGTATGTGAAACCAACGTATTTGCTGGCGAAAAAGGTTGTCACAATTTGAAGGTTACTAAAAATGAAATAAGGATGGTAATTGGCATCATGTTATACTCCGGATATCATATTTTACCAAGTAAGCGAATGTACTGGAAAAACTATACAGATTGTCAACAAAATTTTTATTTACGCTGGCCGTGAAAGCCTCCGACAATATACAGATTGTCATTCACCTGTTATTGTGAATGCTATGAGGTGAAATAGATTTCATGAAATACTGCGATATCTACACTTTGCTGACAATTCAAAAATTGATAACAATGACAAACTGTATAAAGTGCAACCAATTGTCGATTTTCTAAATAAATCATTCAAACTACTACAGATAAGTGACTGCTGCAGTATATGTGAAAGTATTATACCATATTACGGTCATCCTGGCGCTATACAGTTTATTCGAGGAAAAACCAATAAGGTCCAACTGTAAATTGTGGTGTATAGCAAGTTCAAATAGATATCTTTACCATGCGGAACCATACTGTGGCACACACACTCGTTTGCCCGAAACCAGCTATGACCAAAGTGGCAATGTAGTTCTTAGTCTGTCTGAATATGACAAACTAAAGATACGAAACTATTTTTTGATAATTTGTTTACGTCAGTTGGTTTGCTCGAAGAACTTAGCAGGCAGTCCTACAGTGGTACCGGAATCTTACACATAAATCGTGTTAGTAAGGATATGAATTTGACAGAAAAATCTAATTTTTCAAAGCAACCACGTGGGTCGTACGAAGGTTTGGTATCCAACAACTTACTTGTTGTTTACTGGAACAACTCAGTTGTAAAAGTATTTACAAACTACGCATTGAATGTTTCAGGTCCTATAGCAGCATATATGGGCGGAGTTGACTTTTCAGATGAATTTCTGGCAACATGCCGAACAAATATAAGAATAAAAAAATGGTTGTGGGCATTTTTTAGTTGGGCTGTAGATATTAGTTGCGTCCAGGGCTGATTACTGTACCGCAGGTAAGGGATGACACTGTCGCTTCTTGAATTTCGATCCCAGTGTGTTCTTCACTATTTACTGACATGGAACAGAACCATCTAAACAAGGGTGACTGTCGGGATCCCTAGCATTTTCACCAACATTGGAGGATATGCAACGCGATCAAATTGGACAGTGTTGTAAAAGGTACTGCAAATATCGTAGGTGTAAAGTTTGTGCAGGAAGAACTTCCTATGAATGTAATAAGTGTTAAATGAGTTTACATCCACAGAATTGTTTTCATATATTTCATTTGTAAATAATCAAATAATGTAGTTTTAAAATTTCTAATAACATTATAATTTATTTTGAAAATCCAGTTTTATTTTATTGCTTCTACTACTTACCTGCAACTGCAAAAGAAGTTAGCAATATATGCTACTCTAGCTACCCACTAGCAAATTTATAGGCCTTGTTTTTGAACATACTGTACCTTTATGGATTTCAAACTTTGGTTTATTAATTTACAGTGTTATTAAGTCATACTTTTATAAAAAATCAACTGGTCAAAAAGAAAGCGGTAATTTGGGCACTAATGCGTTACACATGATTTGTATTTGCAGTTCTTCAAATGGATCTATTGAAGTTTTTCTAAACTCCCTTGATACTATGTTAGGTGCTGTATCAAATAGAGATAAGTTCGTTATCATAGGAGATTTTAAAATTAATTTCAGTAATGACTCTGACAAACATGTCTTTTGCTTAAAACAACTTTTCGACGTACATAACCCAATGTTACAATTTAAACATGGTACTAGAATTACTAATACTTCCAGTTCATTGCTTGACTATATACTTACAAATATAAAAGTTGACATTTTGGTGATCAAGAATGATCTAGCTTACCATGATTTCATTTTATTCAATACTAATATGTTAAATTCAACAACACCGGCCTATAATTAAAGAAGATCCTATAATCGTGATAACATTACCACTTTTATGAATTTATTATCAGAAACTGAGAAACTTCCAATCACCGACATAAATGAGAGCTTTAAAGCTTTAACTTAATCAGTATCTATGGCTTTTGAAACAGCTATCCCAGAGGTGAAATTTTAAACAAAGGAAAATGTGGTTAACAGAGGGCATTATATTAGCTCCGAAAGATCAAAATCTTTTCACTTATTTATAAATCTTTCCCCAATACATCATTTATTAGGTATTACTATCTCTCTTATAAAAGAATTTTTTATAACGTCATCAATCAGGCCAAAAAGTTTTATCTGAGTGACTGTATTTCAAATTCCAAAAATATCCCAAAACAAACATGGAAAATAGTAAGTGAATTAACTAAAAAAGATATTCTTAAAACTTATAGACTTAAGCTTGATAATTGTACTACAGATAACATACCTGATACATTAAACACTCATTTCGCTACAGTTGCATAAAACTTAATTGTAAATAATACTTTACACTACTCTTATGCAACAGAACAGATAAGGCATTCGCAACGTACAACTTGTGATAGTTTTTTGTTGCACCCCACTACTACAGATGAAATGTTAAAAGTTATAAACAATTTTAAAAATAAAAGCTGTTCGGGCTACGACAACATTCTGCCTAAGATATTACTCAACTTACCCTCAAATATTTTGGATTATCGGACGAATATAATTAACTATTCATTTGAAATAGGCATTTCTTCAGATTGCCTAAAGCATGCGATTATTCTACCTCTTCATAAGGGTGGTTCATTTTGTGTTAATAATTATAGACCTATTTCGCTTTTATCTACCTTCTCTACAGTTATTGAAACCATTGTTAAATCTCAAATAATTAACTTTACTAGCAAAGTTAAGACCTTTGAAGCGACTCAGTTCGGTTTTCGTCCAAAAAATCTACTATTGATGCAATTGTCAATTTTCTGTCCAGCACTTAGAATTCCCTAAATACTATTGGTTCTTTCACAGTTGCAGAATTTGTTGATATCAGCAAAGCATTTGATTCAGTTAATCATAGTATCCTCATAAATAAGCTACATCATTATGGCATCCATGGAGTAGATAATACGCGATTATCATCTTATCTCAGTAATAGAACACAATCAGTAAAGTATTCAAACAATAACTGCCATACTCTGATAGAGTACCGGTCGAGTTAGGAGCACCTCGGGGCTCTGTGTTGGGCCATTTACCCTTCTTGTAATATATAAATGATTTTGTATCTTCAATTAAACATGTCAAATATACACTATTTACAGATGACATTAGCCTACAATGGCCAGCCACATCAATACGTCAATTAAAGAACAATACTCATGATGATTTAAAATTCTCTGAAAAATGGTTTAATATCGACAAACTTTCAATGAACAAGGAGAAAACCTGTTACTTGATTTTCAAGGCGAATAATCAATCGTCTGATAATTCTTTATGTTACTCTCTAAATTTCAAAACTTGTTACATTCAATTCTTCATTCCTAAATATTTTCATTCAATTTACGATGTTCTCAAATATTCCGACTCCTCTGCTTAGATATTTAAATGCTCTTTACGCAGGTTCGCTGTTGCAGTGATAGTCGGATCACAAGGTCCTGGGTTCAAATCCCGACACGGCCGACTGCTTGAAAAATGACAGGTGACCTTTTTTCACAAAAATTACGCCCTCGTTCGGATGAGAGGTTAAATGGAGGTCCCGTGTGTGAGTGTTGTCACGCACGTTAAAGATCCCTACCTTGCCTAGAACGGCAAGGGTTCGGCAAAATTCTAAATTTCCAGGCAACAAAAAACTCTCCTCCTGACCAATGTAGTACCTTCGGGTGGAGCATTGGAAAATCACATGTAATGTTGCAGTGATAGTCGCAGCTTTAAAGATCTGGCTACTGTTGTCATGCTGCATCTGGGTGCAAAAATTAAGACACTTAACTGTTTCACCTCTGTAGATGCAAATGCAAGATAAATACCACGGCACATGGATATATGTTGCTATCTTTTCTTTTTATCTTGTTTGTCCACTCTTGGATGTTTGTGCGTAACCAATGCACTTGGATGACCTCGGGAAACTTGCTCGAAAGACGGAATAAGTTCCAACTTGCTTGGAAATTAGCTTCGTGAACGTTTCAAATTACGTCTTAAAATACTACTGGAAATATTTCTGAATACCATATTTTAATTTAACATACTTGCTATTTAGATAATTAAGCATTATGTTTTTTTACTGATTAGTTTTCTTTATATGTTAAACAACGAAATGCGCACTTCGTACGTAAATTCATAAAAGATCGTCTGTAGAATATAATTCTTTTGCTTATCTTAAATAGAATATTTTTTTTCTGGTGTTGTATGTCAATAAAAATTCTTGGCGAAATACTTTTCTTTGGCTTTGTTAACCATTCCACTCTCTGCATCACAAGTTAGCCCAGTATTTCTGTTTCTTTTATCTTTTTATTGTGATCGTGATTCGTGCGGGTTCTTACTTCGTTTTCCTTTCTGTATCTGCCTGACCTATGCGTTTTACCGTTACAAACTATTACTACATTCTTAAGGTTAAAAATCGATCAAAATTTGAAACCGGTCAATTCATATAAGTGAGCTGGCAGACAAATTGACATCGGTTTGCTATGTGCTATCAAGGGAAATGACTGTTGACAGTTATTTAAAGGTTTATCATGCATTATTTGAATCCAGATTTCAATATGGAATCGCTTTCTAGAGAAATTCATCCTTAAATAAAACTTTTACCATATTTAAGCTCTAAACAGGAGCTATTTGGATTATTAGCCAAGCTCTTAAATACGCTCACTATATATTTATGAATTGCTAATATTGTGCTGGAAAAACCGTTCACTATATATAAGTGTAAATTCCCATCATCATATAATACAAGAAATGCTATAGCTATCTACAAACCGATTCCCCGTTCATCGTTATTCAAAAATCCATTCAATTACACTGCTCCTTCACTTTTTAACAAGCTACAAACTAACATTAAATCTTCTACTTCATTCATTAAGTTTGGGTCTATGTTGTTGACCTTGCTACACAGCCGTTCCTATTACTCACTTCATTAATTTTTAAATGATATATTGGATTGTTGAAGTGAGAGTATTATTATTATCATTATGAAATTAAAAAAATGTACAGTTAACAAAAAACCATTTCCTATAAAGGCTATTGTTTTTGCTCATTTTATCTATTTACTTATTTATGTATTTAATTACATACTGTTTTCCTTGATGATATTCATGTAATTTGTATTGTTTAATGCTGTTAAATTGTAACTACCATTTTAAATGGGTACAAATAAAAATATCTATCTCTCTATCTGAGAAAAGTGTATTGAACTACATTATGTAGAGAAATGAAGGTATTTTTTCCAAAGATGTTGTTTCTTTATTAGGTTGCATACTTCTGGGACTGCTCTCAAAGATATATTGTATCGAAAGCTGATTACTTCAATGGATATCTCAGCAACTATAATTTTTTGGTTAAAACATTTTTCACGGACAAAGTGTGGTTTCATTTGATTGGCTATATACGTTTTTAAAATATGCAGATGTGGTCGACCACAAATCCACATTACTATAAAGCCTTGCACCTACAAAGATAGGATGGTAGTTTGGTGTAAGGAAAACAAGCTATTACTTAATGTACACATACCTAATGGATAATAACTGACTATAAGAAAAAAAATTGACCTGGGCATCCTATTTACACCTACTTTGAACTTCAACCACCATATAAACAAGATAGCAGCCACAGCGTACAAAATGTTACTTTCCATAATTCAAAATACTCGCCTATTTACCACTATAGGAGGAATGCCATGGTTCTTTATTGCATTAGTAATAACTAAACTGGAGTTTGCCATAATCGTTTGGGATCCATAAAATACTCCCCATTCACACTTACTAGAAATGGTGCAAAACCAGCTTATTAAATACTTATATTTTAAAAAAATATTATAGGTTACTACAATTCATATAGTGAAACACGAACACTTAAATATTACTAAAATAGCAAATCGTCAGAAAATGATAGCTTTAGTCTTTTTTTTACAAACTACTGAACAACAAAATTGACTGACCATCAATATTAGAAAAAATTGGCTTCTATGTTCCAACCCATTCAGATAGGGCAAAAAATTTATTCTATGTTTATACAAAAATGATCTTAGATATATAATACTTGTGTGCACACACACACAAGCATGCACGCACGTCCACCCGCATGCACGCACCCATGCATGCATTGCCACCTTCCCGCCCCCTAATGTACATACACACATGCACATGCACACGTATACCCACACGCACGCATGCACACACACACACACTCAACATGTCAAATGTTGACATCTTCTTTCATTATAATATGTATATTAAATGTGTTAATATAAGTAGAAATATGTATAATAAGGGGAAACCCCGGGTATTTCTAAATAAATAAATAAAGCTATATCATGCAGAAAATTTTTGAGCAGAACTTTTTCAAAGAAACTAAAAATGGTGAAGGATATAACTAAGATATTCTGAAAGGTTTAATAATTCAAATGCATAATGATGCTCTACAGTTAGTTTCATTTAGCAAGATTGATCCTATATTACATGTGACAAATTGTTTACGGGAACTTTTCAAGGATTGGGTTATTAGTGTGGACTATTTTTTATGACAATTATATCATTTTATCTGAGGACTACTCTTTCCGCAGGGGCTTTGATAAACGATCAGTGTAAAATTTTGTGAAGCAGTATGATATAGTAGACCTACATATGATTCAATATGTTTTTGAAAACAAGGTGGTGCATTATGTTTGTATATTGTTATATAAGTACTGGAAGTTTAGTATTGAAAAAACCAGTATGCACATAAGCTGTTAATAATACATTAATAATTTGATTGTTTCAATTTTCAGCATTATTGAGACTATTTGGATACAATGTTTTCATGCATTTACAAAGTATGTCATCAAGTTGCAAAACATCTTCACCAAAGAAAACAAAATTTGGACCGCTTGCTGATCATGATCGCATTTTTACTAATTTATATGGACGTAGTGATTGGCGTCTGAAAGGAGCTATGAAACGTGGGGACTGGTATAAAACAAAACAAATAGTTGAAAAGGGTTCAGACTGGATTATAAGTATTTTAATACTTTGCCTTCTCTATTTTTGTTAAAAAAATTTCCAGATGAAATTAAGATTTCTGGCTTACGTGGTAGAGGCGGAGCTGGTTTCCCTGCAGGATTAAAGTGGTCATTTATTGTACCAGTTAATGATGGCCGCCCTAAGTATTTAGTTGTAAATGCTGATGAAGGTGAACCTGGAACTTGTAAAGATCGTGAAATTTTAAGACATGAACCACATAAATTACTAGAAGGCTGTTTAATTGCAGGTAGTGCCATGTGCGCACAAGCGGCTTATATTTACATCAGAGGTGAATTTTACAATGAAGCGGTTAACTTACAAATTGCTATTGCTGAGGTACGTAACAGATAAAGCATTGTTGACAAATATTTTTTGTGTTCTAAAAAAATTATAGTTAGAGAGTTAACAAGAAGTTTATTGAAAGGAATGGTACTAAATTAAGTACTTGTAAATAGATAGGCAATAACTGCTTAACTTTGTAGGATATGTCTTAGTTGAAATATACTCACACAATCAGTAGTTAAAGGGAAAATTAATTAAATTTGGGGTTAAGTGTATAAGTTAAATTAAGTGTTTGATAAAATATGGGCGTACAAAGATTGTACATTTAAAATTTTGTTATTCGAGTTAAAAGAGAATCATTTACTAGTTCATTTACTTATAAATATTGGTTTATCAAAAGTATCGTATTTGTATTATACTTCAGGAACTTTCTTAAAGAAAAAGATATTTGTTCAGTTATCAGTTAACTGATCTAGCTGGAGAAATGGTTATTACAGGTAAAAATGAACTTATGTTACGAATTTCGATTCCTATGGAAAAAATGATAAAAATAATAAAATTATAACGTTCATAAGTACTAGTATGCAAAGGAGGGGAAAATAAACCAAAAACAAGCATACAAATAGCTAACAAGAACTTACAAGAGGTTAACGATTTTAGCTACCTAGGAAGCTAAATAATGCAAGATGAGAAAAGCACAAAAGATATAAAACAAAGATTAGCACAAGGTCAGGTTACATTTAACAAGAAATAGCAACTACTGTGCTCAAAGACACCAAGCATAGAAAAAAGGAAAAGATTGCTTAAAACATATGTGTGGGGCACAGCACTGTACGGCTGTTTAGTCTGGACAGTAGGAGAAGGGGACAAGAAAAAGGTAAAGCCTTTGAAATGTGGTGCTACAAACGTATGATGAAGATATCATGGACAGACAAAGTTAAGAACGAATAGGTACTAAAAATGGTAGGAAAAGAAAGAAATATGTGGAAAACAGTAAAAAATAAGAGAGATAGGATGATAGGCCACATACTACGGCATAAGGGAATAGTGCGGAAATCATTAGTAGCAGAGATAGGAAAAAAGAGAAGTAGAAGTAGACCTAGGTTAGATTACTGCACACAGATACGGAAATATGTAGGCTGTAGGAATTTCAGGGAAATGTGCAGACGTATGATGAAGATATCATGGACAGACAAAGTTAAAAACAGAGGTATAAAAATAGCAGGGGAAGGAAGAAATATGTGGAAAACGGTAAAAAATAGGAGAGATAGGATGATAGGCCACATGCTACGGCATAAGGGAATCGTGCGGAATATATTATAAACAGAGATAGGAAAAAAGAGAAGTAGAGGTAGACCTAGGTTAGACTATGTAAGCTGTAGGAATTTCAGGGAAATGTGTAGGCTAGCTCAGAATTGAAATCAATGGAGGTACGCATCCAACCAATCCCGAGATGGATAAATTAATGACGAAAAAATAACTGTACTTAAATATGATGATTATTATAAGCAACTACCGGTATTGGTTGTGCAATATTCTCGAATAATATTAATGTGTGAAAGAATTTACTGGAAAACTATCAATTCGGCAAATGTCTAAGTGTTGGGGGATCTTGACAGCCACAGGTTGCTTAAACCCCTTCACATACCACTGAATTTCGGTGAAATACTGCATATAATTAGAAAACAATAGAAGAGGAACCGAGCTGTATATAGGCTGTGTGAAAATTTCAGGGAACTGCGTAGGCTAGCTCAGAATATAAATAAGTGGAGGTTCGTGTCCAACCAGTTTTGAGACGGAAAACCTAATGATGAAAAAAAAGCGCAGATAAATCTGATGATTATTATAAACAACTACAGGTATTGGTTGTGAAATATCTGCAACTAATGTTGACTGTGTGAAAAGATATATTGGAAAAAAATATTAAATCAGCAAATGTTCAAGTGCTGGTGGAACTTGGCAGCCTGTTACGTGCCAATAAATTGGCACTAAACATTCCATAGTTTTAGCTTTGATGTGCGGGTGTTTTCGCGCCTTAAATTCAAAAGACTCAGTGCGCGTATTTCCGTCACGTCAAAAGTGGGTTGGACGAATAATTTCGCGCCGACGCGTGAAAGGACAAAAAGTGGGATTTTTTTCGGTGGGCTTTGTAACATGGCCGTTTGCCTTTGAACATCGAGAAGGGCGGTCGTGTCTGGTATCGTATCTTTATTTTTATTATGTAGATTTCCCTTGCTTATCTTTGTTTGTCTTTATCTGATTAACCTATTCCTTATCGTTCCGCTACATATAGGAATTTGATACGGCCCTGGAGCAGTCCCACGACCCTAGAACGAGCCGAAGTCCATGCTCCGCTAACAGCTAACCGGAGCAGTCACCATCTTTAATTGCCTTGAAGGGGGCCATCAGCAGCCCAGATGGACGTCAGCAGACGTCAACTTTAACTCAACCCCGCAGGACGTCGGATTTCTTATGTAAGTACTTTATTTGCTTAATCTGTTCGCGAATTAAATGTATATTTTCCGTCAATTGCGCATTTAATTTGTGCATTGTGTGACGTCATTGACAGATGGGCGCGCCAAAATCTGTATAAAGATTAGCGTTACCAACTGCCCGTGATGTCTAGTATACCGCGGTTGCGGGTTTGGTAATTATGACTTTTAAATTGTAAGAAGCCGCAGGCTGCTTACCCCCCTTCACAACCTTACATGTTGTTTTCCAATGCTCCACCCGCAGGTACTACATTGGCCAGGAAGCGAGTTTTTTTTTACCTGAAAAATTTTGAATTTTGCCGAACCCTTGCTGCTCCAAGCAAGGTAGGAATCTTTAACATGCGTGACAACACTCAAACATGGGACTTCCATTTTACCTCTCATCCGAACGAGGGTGTATTTTCGTGAAAAATGTTCGCCTAAGTGGACCGTGTCGAGATTCAAACCCGGGACCTTGGCCATAGTAGTCACACACATACCAACTATGCCACGGAGCCGCCTCCCCTTCACAACCTTACATGTGATTTTCCAATGCTCCACCCGCAGGTACTACATTGGCCTGGAAGCGAGTTTTTTTACCTGGAAAATTTGGAATTTTACCGAACCCTTGCTGTTCCAAGCAAGGTAGGGATCTTTAACGTGCGTGACAACACTCACACACGGGACCTCCATTTTACCTATCATCCGAACGAGGGTGTATTTTTGTGAAAAATGCTCGCCTAACATTTTTCAAGCGGACCGTGGCCCTTGGGCGTAGTAGTCACACACATACCACTATGCCACAGAGCCGCCTCCCCTTCACAACCGTGCATTTATATTTCCAATGCTCCACCCGAAGGTACTACATTGGCCAGGAGGCAAGTTTTTTGTTGCCTGGAAATTTAGAATTTTGCCGAACCCTTGCCATTCCCGGCAAGGTCGGGATCTTTAACGTGCGTGACAACACTCACACACGGGACCTCCATTTAACCTCTCATCCGAACGAGGGCGTAATTTTTGTGAAAAATGCTCACCTGCCATTTTTCAAGCAGTCAGCCGTGTCGGGATTCGAACCCAGGACCTTGGGATCCGTAGTCTTACGCTTACTACATTGATCCACGGCGACACCCTCCCCTTCACAACCACTGAATATCAAAGAAATAGGCTATATAATTGTAAAACAATAGAAGGAGACCGAACTGCATCTAACAAGAAGGAACAACGTCTATGATCAAAGACAACAAACATAGAAACAAGAAGGAAATTGTTGAAAGCATACGTGTGGAGCACAGCACAATACGTATATGAAATAGGGCCAGCAGGAAAAGCAGACAGAAAAAGTTAAAAGCCTTCTGGAATGTTGTGCTTCAGATGTATGAGGATGACAGCATGGACACACAAAGTTAATAAAAAATAGGTTATAGAAATAGTAGGGGAATAAAGATATCTGTGGAAAAAATAAGATAAGTAGAAGGGCCAGAATGCGTTCTAGGGTATTTTTGAAGAATAGTACGGGATATATTACAAGCAGAGATAGGAAAAAAGAGGTAGATGTAGACCTAGATCAGATAGTGATGGATGCAGACTGTGCAAATTTTAGGGAAGTGTGTAAGTTAGTTCAGAATGGGAAACAATGAGGGTACGCATCTAACCAGTTCCAGGACTGAAGACCTAATGATGATGATGATGAAAATTTATAAATATGAAACTACCTTAAAAGTACCCCTTAGCTTGAAATTCTTTACTGGTTGTTGAAATTATGACGATTGTCTTGACTCAACAATTCCGTCAAGATTTTTGCTACCCAAAAGATGCACATTCCGGACTGGGGGCTTTGCTTTCGGTTTTCTTAAATCCCATTACCTCATACTCTATTTTTATTTACCATACCTGAAAAATACTCATTAGCTTTTTATCAAATTAAAGAAATTTTGAAAATATAGACATTTTCCAAAATACAACTTCATCACTGGAGTGACTGGATCCTTACACGATCTTCTCGTTCTGCCTCAACCTATAATATAAATAACTCCAAAAAATTCGATTTAAGTTTAAACTCTATTAACTGTAAGTTTTGAAAATATAATTGCACATACATTGACCTTAAAAAAACAAGGAATAACTTTGTCTGGCATTGGGAAAGTAGTAGTACCTTCATAGAAGGTCTGCCATTGCATAGTAAGTAATCGGTCATTCATTTATTTTCATTTTAAGAAACCAAACTTAATCTGCCCCATCTGACCAGGTATTTATAACGGAACTCCTTAAAATCCATTAATCTGTAGATAATACTACCATTCCATTGTTCAACTTTCCCAGATTGATCTATAGGGCATTTTAAATCCCATTTATTTGGAAATGTGCTTAACAACAACACAGGAAAACAATATCAACTTTTTACTTAACCATTCCAATGTCCAATAGAAATACCGAGTTTGAACTCTAACTAACTATAATTGCATGATTGGGTTTACATTTACATATTGCTTACTCTTTTAAATATTCCAATTTTCTTCACAATAATATTATACTTAAATTTCGACAAAACTATTTCCATTGCTATTTCATAGTCCAGTAGAATAACTATGTGACCGAATATTAATTTCCTATTACATAGATACAAGCATTTTGATTTCATATCCACAAGTCCATAATTATATATCATATATAAATAAAAAGTCTATATAGTACTCACAGTTTTAATTTTCCGGATTATTTTTAAAACTAAAGATGAATGTCCAAGAACGCCAATGATTTCTCCGGTTTTACTTACTTGGCATATTAAGTCATATCATTCCAGCTATTAAAACTTATAACCTTCAATTAATCTTAACCTCGCATTCTGATATAAAACCCTGCATAAATAATATTCGCTAAACACTTACCTTAGTAGGCTTAAACAGATGCGGCGGTTTCAGATCTCTGGTGGGTTCTGTAACTGCTTCCGCTGTTTCTTGTTGCTCCTGGTGCTTCTTCGATAGACAATGCGATTTCAGGGAGAGGTAGGAAGGTGGGAACCACTCGTTCATACTGTCGAAGCACTCGCACGTCTTCACTCCACAGAAGACAGCAAGAAAGTGTCCCGAGTTATGCTGCATTTTCCATGTAAAATGTCTACCCCCCCCCCTTTAACCAAGGTTGATGCAGTTTCACGCACGTTGGGAACCAAACAGTTTAAACGTGAGAATCGTCATGTCGGCTTACTCGGCGACCGCAAAGATGCCAATGCCATAAATAACCGTGTGAACTACAAATGTGGTTTTCACAAGCATTACTATTATGATTTTTATTTGTTGGGAATTTTCCCATGCGTAACAATCACCTTAAAGCTTCAAAATGAAAAAGAAAAAAGTCTCTTTGTACAAGAGCTTACACATTCACGGGAAACCTAACTTACATTTGTTTATAGGCATCACCTGGTTTTTTACGCCATAGCAAAAGTTGCGATATTAGGAAACGGAAAGGAGCAGCCACTCGATTGTAGGCTTACTTCGAACTCAGCGCATGCAGGTCTTGTTTGCCGCCACACCGACAGCACAAATTTCGTTGAAGGCACGAGAATAACATCTTATTATTACACTCACTTTACTATAAATGTAATTACAAAAAATTTTTTTCATATTCAGTTATGAATGCTTGTAAATTCCATCTATCTCTTTAAAGACATTTTCTAAAGCTGAACAAATTTATGCTAGCTTTAACAAAATAGGGCAAAATATATTGCAGCAGCTGAAACGTTAAGTAACAAATTAGCCAGTGCTACTACATTTATCATACTCTTAACACTATCCTACCAAATACAGGCATACGGTGCGAGTTTGGTCTTTCACCCTACAATAATAAAATCCTACTTTTGGTCATAAATATCAAGGGTACAAAACAATTAATGGAGACTCCCGAGGGAGTGGAATGATCCTGTAGGAACGTTAAATGGGGTTTCTTACACATGCCCTCCAGAAGGGAGAAGCTCCGTGATACGGGCTTGTTCACACGAACGATATGTTGGACCAATTTGCCCGGGGGTGCAATCCCTCCACCCCGGCATCGATTAGGAAGATCGGCAGAGTCAAAACCATAACAAATTTTCAACTGTCCCCGTATATCAGCGGTATTCAGTGGCGATACACAACTAGACGGACGTCCTCCATACCCACAACTCAATGTTGTGAAGTAACAACCCTATAGCTATGCAGCTACTTCGAAAATAGAAGCACGAAAGAGGAATGGGGAAGATAAAAGAGGCAGATGGAAAGTTGGAGCTATGTAGATACCCAGGTAGAAGAGATAAGAGAAAGAGCTCGCATTGAGCAAAAGCGATAGAAAAAAGGTGGATAGCGAAGCACTACTCGAGCAGCCAGGGTGTAGTCAGTAGCCCAGAGTGGAAGAACACCACTCTTATGCGATGGACGGTTGTCTCGGGACTTAAGACAGGTCTTCCAAAGGAAAAATTAAAATTTCAAACGGAAATAGTGGGTTAAGAAAAAATAGAGTATTTGGATTTGGATAGACTGTTCTAAAGGACTATCTATGATATTAACAACCAGAGAAAACTTAGACAATCATTTTCCTTCTGAGCACATCTGCTGGGATGAGATCAAACAAAGGTAGCGTGAACAACTTTAATATACCCTTACAATAATTTCAAGGACACAATGCTAATTGTACGATATACTATTATTTATAGATAAGAATAGGGAAATTCGATACAGCAACGAGATAAGGAATAATATATAAACAAAAAAGCCATAGCCTCGCACCAACACATTCAGGAAGAACAAAAGAATGCATTAGCATTCTTATAAAAATGATGGATAATGGGAATATAAAAAAATTGATTGAAGTATATGGGTAAGAAAACACATTGAATAGAAATTCTCTGTATTTGCAACTGCAGAAACTGACTTCTTACTACAGAGGCATATATCGCGATCCTATATGTATCCCATGAGCAAAGCATCGGCCCTGACATCAAGTCGTAACGATTCGCTGGATTGTTCAGATGAAACATAAGTCAACCACTATAATAACTGTAGGAGGTTGTGGAATAATAACCAAATAGAAGATAAAAATTTAAAGGTAAATTTGGTATACTTGCAAGTAATCATCATTTGAAAAAAAATTGTACTAGGTATGGGAGGCTATCTTTTAAAAACATAAAACTATAATGGCATAACAAGGTTTAAAAACTTATGGGTTAAAGGGTTAATAGTTATTTAGATATAGGAAGACTCGATAAGTAAGTAGGAAGTGTCTTAGTACGAAAGATAAAGCTAAGGAAAATGGACAAAACAAGGATGGGAAACCAAAGAAAATATGTTTAGATGAGGGTATGATCACAAACGTAAGTATATACTACCTGTTAGCAGCAGACAAAAACAGTTTTAAGTCTTTAATACGCCAATGTCCTTGATGTTTGTCATTTAAATCTTGCAGTTCATATGTTAAAGGAAAGACTACACGAGTGATGCATTCGATATTTCAAAGAATTTTGATGCGCATTCATATCCCACTAGATCTATGATGAACTGCGTTTAGAACAAGTAAAAAAGTATGTACACAAAATTCTGTTTTTTATGCAGGTGTAAAAGCATTCAATAGTCTCCCACAAGAAATGAAAAATAGAAACACAATATGGCGATTTAAGAAGAAATATTTAATGATTCTACAAAGTCAAAGATGCAGGCTGTAGGAAATTTCAGGGAAATGTGTAGACTAGCTCAGAATATAAATCAGTGCCACGGCGGAAAACCTAATTAACTAAAAAACTTGATTGTTATTATAAACAACTACATATGTTGGTTTTGTAATATTCTATACTAATGTTGATGGTGCGAAAATATTTATTGGAAAAATCTTAATTTGGCAAATGTCTAAGTGTTGGGAGATCTTAGTAGCCGCAGGTTGCTTAACCCCTTCACATAACACTGAATATTGATGAAATAGGGTGCATATTTATAAAACCTAACAAGAAAAAGCACCTGCTATATTCGAAGACACTAAACATAAACAAGTAAAAAGTTGTTGGAACCATATGTGTGAAGCACAGCACTGTACGGCTATGAAATAAGGACAGTAGGAGGAGAAGCAGACAGGAAAAAGGTAAAAACCTTTGGAATGTGGTGCTTCAGATGTATAATAATGATAGCATGGACATACAAAGTTAATAACAAAGAGGTTCTAGAAATAGAAAAATATCTGTGTATAACAAAAAAAATTGGGAGAAATAAAAGGACAGGACACGTTCTAAGGCACTTGGGGAATAGTGCGGGATATATTACAGACAGAGATAGGAAGAAGGAGAGCTAGAGGTAGACCTAGATCAGAGTATTGCAAGATAGTGAAAGATGTAAGCTGTGGAAATTTCAGGGAAATGTGTGGGTTAGCTCAGAATGGGAAACAATGGAGGTACGTGTCTAACCAGTTCCACAACTGAAGACCTAATGATGATGATCTACAAAGTATGAAATAAAGATTGATTTTGACAAAGTAAACTTAATGTATTATATAATACTCTTAGATACAGGACAACTTTTAAGGGTAAATACACAGGTCAATGGCGGACAGTGAAACTAAATTGATAAATACATAGACTCCATCTGACTAAAGGTCCAGTGGGTTGTTCCAAATTATTTAACCAGATATGGGCAGCACAATCGGTAATTACTATAAATTGAGTTACTTCGACATAACCTCTGAATTTTTCAATTTCAAAGATTACTCCAAGAAGCTCACGTTAGGTAGCGAAATATTTTTGTTCGGAAGTGGTTAACGTACTGCTTGCATAAGTGGTAGTGTGTTCTAAACCATCTTTTCGTAAAATAGAATGGCACCTAAGCCAGTAGGTGAGCCATCAGTCTGAATATAAGTTTCTTCAAAATCAAGAGAAATTAAAATGGGTGCAAAAGTAATCAACGGTTTTATTTCATCAAAAGCTTTATGTGCATCACAAGTCCAATCGATAGATTGCGGTTTCTTTTTATTTTTAATTAAAGCAAAAATAAAAACAGAGATAGTAGATAGGTTTGGTAAAAAAATACGATAATAAGATCATTCCGATTAAACATTTAATTTCGGTGACATTTTTGGGAGTTTTAAAATTAGTTATGGTAATTACTTTATTGGAGTCAGCACGTAAGCCATTTTCATCGACAATAAACCCTAAAAAGGAAAGAGAGGAACAGCAAAGTTACATTTTTTCCAATAAATTTTAAAACCAACATTACTCAAGCCATCCACTGGCTTTTACTTCCTTGGCATGTTAAGTCACGTCATTCCAGCTATTAAAATTTGTAACCTTCAATTAACCTTAACCCCGTATTCTGATATACAACACCAAATAAATAATATTCGTTAAACACTTACTCCAGTAGTCCTATACAGATGTAAAGGTTTCGGATCTCCGGGCGGGTTCTGTGGCTGCTTCCGCTGTTCATTGTTGCTCCTGAAGCAAAAACTTAAATATAAGCCACCAAAACTATTCACCTCTCTAAAGTTACCTACTTTCCTATTTAATGATAATACATTAGTGAATTCCAAATTATTAGTAATGTCGTTCATAAAAAAACAAAAAATAAACAGTTCCATGCTGACTTTGCACTATAACAGTTCCTTTCCAAAATACTTATTACTTAACATCTATATATTTTTTAATATTTTAACCTAATAATATTATCCTTAAATTTAATCACTAATCGTTTTGGAGATATATCCTTAATAAAAAATACTCGCTGTGATGTTTAATTAATGTCCTATATAAAAAAATGTCAAGACATATTTATGTCCTAGCTAAACATATAAATTATACTAAATCCTAAACAAGTCTATAATATTACTTATAGTTTTATTTATCTAATTTAGGGAATGTCCAGACCACACCAGCTCTCCATTTTCCAAAACGACAGCTATAACATAACTCCAAAATTCCAAGGTAATGGTGGGATGAACAAATCCACAGGTGGTTCGAAATTATCTTGCAGAACCACAAGCATAAAATCAAATGATTCCTCGTATTTCTTCCGTTTAGCTGTACTTCGTTCTACTTTCTAAAATGCTCTAACCACACTATATTTTCCAAATTCTAACGTCTTTTAATTGTTTACTTCCAAACTTAAATTGTCCTTTGACCTCAAGAATGGTTCCTCCCTTTCTGCGATCTCACATTCTCGTACCCCTACATTTTTAGTGTTTTTGGATCAACGAGTCCGATGTAATTCACTTCTATCAATTCCAACCCCCTCACCCCCCTGCCGTTCTATCACGCGCATCTATAAATTTTTAATGTTTTCAGGTGACCAATTTCTATAGGACTGTGAAATTCTATTTCCGTTGTATCCAACAAACACATTGTCCTCCCACCATAAACCATTATTTATTACAGTCAGTGTCTGCTTAATCCATTGTTTCAAGTTTACTCATGCATATTTCGCCATTCTCACACGTTCAATCTGTTAGAACGATACGATTACCTCATCTATGTAATCCTATACTTCTGTATTCTGATTTTGCAATGTCTGGTTAATACATTGTAGTAAAGTGTATGTGGTTTCTCTTTCGTGATAATTGCAACTATATCTATTAAAACTGTCATATTGAACGGAATTAATTAAATCAACTTCCAAACGCTCGTATGTGAGATGCATACGTTAATCAAATACACGGTTATTTCATAATTATAAATTCTGGGATTATAATTGGTCTGCTTACATTCTTGAGGTTTAAAATAATTTTCAACGCACTTTTCAAGTTTCAATATGTATTTATGAAAATAAACGATTATATTTGTGATTTTCAGTTTAAATTGAATTAAATTGCGGATTTGATTGTAAGTTTGTTTATAAACACTATTTCACTTGAAAATTAAAATTATACAAGGTACTTCAATAATAAGTTAGTCTATTTAAGGTTAAATATTATTTCTTTCGATTTAACTTAACATTAACGTAACAAATAACATTACATCGTTCTGGCCTCTGTCTCCAGCAAAGCTCAAAACGATGCCATATCGGTCCCTGAGGGCCAGTGGCCTCCGAGTGTCCATTGTCACTTAAACATCATTTCTTTCTTGACTTACTAATTACGAACTTAATCATTTTACCCCTTTTTCCTTTTTTTTTTTTTAAAATTCAGTTCTCACACTTTGTTCATCTAAAACTGCCTTATGGTTGTTCAAGACCATCATCTGTGTGAACGATCATTGTTCCTATGCTTTACTGTTAATACCAAAAGCGAGGCATTGTTATTTGCAACGCACTAACTTTTATGACATTATATAATTCTGTGGTATTTTAAACCCCATGTAAATGTATACCAATATTATTGTAAACGATAATGTCCTAATTTAATATCATATTGAAGTAAACTATTCAAAGTTCTACACATTTTTTAGTGTGATTACTAAGGTTCAGGTTCATTGAACCAAATAAATTATATCAACTTGTTTCTCAACTTAATGTGTACTTAAGTAACACATAAGCTTTACAAAGTGTATCCACCTAATCATACTCATTCCTCTACAATAAAACAACTTTGCATATAGCTAAAAATCGTGAAGGCACTTTAAATTTTTATGTGTATTAGGCTTACCAAGCAGGATTAATTGGAAAAGATTCTTGTGGTACTGGGTATCCTTATGACATTTTTTTACATCGTGGTGCTGGTGCTTATATATGTGGAGAAGAAACTGCATTATTAGAGTCTCTTGAAGGTAAACAAGGAAAGCCTCGTATGAAACCACCATTCCCTGCAGCAATTGGAGTGTTTGGTTGTCCTACAATTGTTAGTAATGTAGAAACCATTGCTGTAGCACCGGTACACTATTTTTAAAAGCATTGTTTTTGTGTTACTTTATTTAATTACAGACAATTTGCAGAAGAAGCGGTGCTTGGTTTGCATCTTTTGGCCGCCCTAATAACTCTGGCACTAAATTGTTTAACATTTCCGGTCATGTTAATAATCCATGTACAGTTGAAGAAGAAATGAGCATTCCACTAAAGGAGCTGATTGAGACACATGCAGGTGGTGTTGTGGGAGGTTGGGATAATCTACTTGCAGTTATTCCTGGAGGTTCTTCTACCCCTCTCATTCCTAAACGGTGCGCACTTAAAATACATTTAAAAAACATTGTAATGTAATTCGAATGCAGTGTATGTCAAGAAGTGATTATGGATTTCGATAGTCTACATAGTGTTCAAAGCGATTTTGGAACTGGTGGTGTAATAGTAATGAACAGGGATACTGATGTAGTTAAAGCTATTTCCCGATTGATAGACTTCTACGAACATGAATCTTGTGGACAATGCACTCCATGTAGAGAAGGTAAATTGAACAATCCAAATAACATACTAAATTTCTATTATAGGAGTTAACTGGATGAGCAAAATAATGAACCGATTTGTGGAAGGTAAAGCAATTCCTGATGAAATAGATATGTTGTGGGAAATTTCTAAACAAATTGAAGGTCATAGTATTTGTGCCTTGGGAGATGGAGCTGCTTGGCCAGTACAAGGACTGATTCGACATTTTAGGTCAGAATTAGAGAATCGAATGGAAATGTATTGTCAAAAGTGAAAATCTAATTTCCTCATAACCCATTAATTTCATATCATATATAATTAATTTGTTTTCAAAATATGTTGATAAATAAAAACAGAAACTACAATAAATGTTATTGTTATGAAATAGGAACTTGCTTACTTTATAGTATTCATATTTTCAAATTTCTACGTAATAAAATTTAACATTAACCACCGTTTGCACCGTATTTAATTAAGTCTGTCTTATCTTATGAACTACTAAAAACTAAGCTCGACTTAAGTTTACCTTTATTTGTACCGTTAAGATTTTGTGTTTCTTAAATTAGGCATTATGTGAACTGGCAATATTGCAAATTACTGTTAAATGTCAAGATTTGAAATGCGATAAACAATAATTTTTTTCTTAACCATCCTCTCAAGTCTTTACGTTCGAACTCTGACAGAGTAACTCCAACAACCTCTAACAAGATTAACTCTTACTCAACGGTGTGATTGATTAATTAAGGTAACCCGTGGGTTCTTTAATATTTTCAAATGGAACCAGTGAACTTTAAGGAAGGATTTCCTTAAAATGATGGAACACAAATATCTTCCGACTATGCTAGGGGTCTATTCTTTGGGTAGAGCTTATGAGGATTGGTCGTGGTTCTTTTTACAAAACATTATTTGCTTACTAGGGCTTTATTCTTACCAAAACAGGGGTTTAGTGAGGACGCCACCAAGTCATTAAATTTTAAACACAGGGTTTTCCTAAGAGGGACTTGGAAGTCCTAAGAAGTAATATCGTATTAACTGCTTATGCAGGAGCTGTAAAGAAAATTTAATTAAATTAGCAACGTGAGGACACAAGAGGTATACTCTTGCTACCTCATAAAAAAACTGAAAAGATTAATTATGCACACAATTTTATGAACACAAATATTTGGCTTCATATTCTGAAAGAGCAATTAAAGATTCTACCACTATCATTACCTCGAAGGTATTTATGCCTTTTGTTCATTGACCTGGTTACACTATTTCTGAACTCACTTGTTCAAAATAAAACAATTAATTAAGAGAATTAAATGTTGATGCTTTAATTAAAAGTTGTTTCTTTATAAAAATTGTATGAACAAAATTTACGTTTAAAAAGGTTAATATAATTTCTTCTACTCTGTGGTAGGACTATGAATTTGAAAGAAATATCAAGAACTTTAAGTGTTTCTTTTACTACAAAAATTAACTCAAATCAATACCAAAAATACCAGATCTGCTATTCGGTTTACAAATGTATATGAAAATATCTAAAAGGTCTAATAATTCAATGTTCAAAAGCTGTAACTAAAATTATGCATAAATGAAACTTTAATCAGAACTCAACGGAGTTGCTTAATTTCATTAATAAAAATAACTGTTATTACACTGCATTTATAATGGCAATAAAATTTATCAAAGTCCTTTCTAGTTTGTTAAACAAAATAATAGTTATAGGTCATCACAAAGTTATTTTCTGGTGTAGCCTTGTATCAAAGTTCGCCAAGTGCAGACGTGATGTAAGAATAATACAAATTTCTTACCTCGTTTCAACAGGTGTTGTTTGTGTGACAGCGCTGCATCATGTTTGAACAGATGTTTATACATACGGTCCTTGGGCAAATAAGTGACGTTGCCTTCACGTGTTGTACTGCTAACAACCAGTTGCGTGACTCCTGTACTTGACCATATGAGCTTAAAGCGAATTTCCTATATGCAACAACGGGACAAACCAAAATCCATTACAACGGTTATCACAAATATGCAAAACTTCGATGTACTACTATATGTAGATCGTTGCCAAAATAATTATCTTCGTGTATTTATCCACATAGTTACTTGTAAATCCATGCTAGCAATTTCAAAAAAGACCATTATTGTTAATTATTGGACATTAGATTGAAACCAACCAAAAAATTGCTATCTACATTGCAGAACATTTCATTAAAATTTAAAACATAGTTTCATAGCAGAACATTTCATTAAATCCAACTATTATATTAAAGTTGAAGGACGTTCATGCTAGACCAATATTTTCTTATCGCTGCGTTGAAGTAATTGAACTGTAAACTCGATAATCGTAAATGCAAAGAAAGTATCCATATAATCTTGAAACACGACATTTAAACGGGCTAATCTTTATAAAGCCAGATAAAACGGAATCATTCTAACAAAGGAATATACAAAGGAATCTTCAAATGAATTCACAAAAGATTATTTAAAAGAGTTTTATAAGAATTTGTACGAAAATATTTAAACGAATATGTAAAAGAAATATGCAAAAGAGTACGTAAAGAATTCGTAAAAGAGCGCTACAACAAAATTATTTAGTTTGTCTAGGAGATTATATTTAATTGCTTACCATTATTAAAAAGCACTAGGTCAAGTGTTAATTACACTTGAGTTCCACTACGACGTAAAGCCACACACAAATTACTTGCTAGAACCTTCAGGTTCTCCATGGTATCTTCGCCAAGTGTTCTAGCTAAAGTGACCGTTGACACATTGTGCACGAAATAGGAAAGCTGTTTGGCCATGAAATATTTATACTAATAATCAATGCCTGATGTTGGCAACCAAACTAGCATCTCTGTATAGTGGTTAGACCACATGATCCCAATACGGATATTTATTTAATTGACGATGTTTACTGGTTTAAGGGACTAGACAAAAAGATGTATTTAAGTGATAATTTATTGGTGCTCTGCAGTGGTCAAAAAAACTGTTACAAACCTAAAAGACAAATTGTTAGTCGTGATTCTGGCTGTGAAAATTTCCAACATTATTTTGCCTTAATTTCAGAAGAGACCACAAAAAATTAATAATTATACCAAGATATAATGGATATATTTATCTATTTCAAATGCAAAAATACAATAACGTATATCTATTTAAAGAGAAATATAGCAACGTATAAATAAATTTGGGTAATTTAGTAATATAACTTTCTAATCAAATTTTGCTACAACTATTATAACACATTCGATGTACAGCTGGAGAGTATGGAGATAATATACAAATTAAGGGTATAAAAAGTTTTATCTTAACCATACTTGCATTGTACACTTATAAGCATTAATTTCTTTAATATTCATTAGAATTAGAGGTTACAACAGACCACGAACATGAAAGTATAATTTCTACTGTTGAATGACACCAAATAACGAGTGCATATATTCGAAATTATGAAACTTCTCAAGCCATGATATGCCATAGCATATAGGATTTAAATAAATAATGCCCTTTTCTTTTAAAGAAGTTGTATCATATCAGAACTGTAACATCAAGGTGCAACTTATGTGAATGAATAACATATTAGATGTAGCCTGTACAGTCGAATCACACCAATGTCGATTCTTATTTCGCAGTCTTCAATTGGCATTTTAAATTTTGACAGTCAAACAAGAAATTATTTGTTGTTAATGTAGTTAGTTTTGTTGCAATTTTAAACAGGAAATAATTTTATTATCAATATATTATTCCAACAACCATCTTTTTAGAAAATGAAGATTCAGAATATTCATTAGATTTGCACCATGGTCTTCAGTAAATATTTCCAGGTGTGATTATTAATAACAGTATTTGTTCAAGTGATAGGAAGACAATTGTGCAATGTTTTCATTGGATTTATTAATTTCTGTAGGCTTTATTCTGGTATTGCTGTGAATTCGTATTTGTAGCCCATATTTACAATGGATTTTAAACATTATGGGTTTGGTTTAAAGTTTTCAGTAATACAGTTTATTAGCTTGCAGTGAAGTATATTGTTTCACATCGCCAAAATTTTTAATATCATTCAGGCTAAACAATCGTTATATTATTCCCTTTAGTTCTTATTACATATTCCATAATGTAAGCCGTTTTTATATAGAAGAAATACTGTAATTATCAGTGTCATAGTTCTGCATTAAGGATTGAAAATACTTATTATAATAATCTTTTCCAAAGGGAAACTATGTTTTAGGGGTTTTAAAAATGTATTCAAAATTGTTTTCATAGCTGCAGTGCCATCAATACCGGTCTTCTTTTTAAGAACACACTATGCATATTTAAAGAAGTAACGATAACTACTAAAGTGTACTTGTATTCTTTGTATGCCTATGGGTATCATAATTCAATCAAATCAGTCTTCGAAAATTTATTTATATATTTACTATCACTTGCACCTTTTAAAATTTATTCTTGCTGGTATATATATATATATATATTTTGTTTTCATCGTTTTTCATTTTTGAAGGAGGCATCGCCATAATATTATTTTTCGACTTAAGATGTAAATACAATACATTTTTTGGATGTTTGAATACGAGACGCTCTCCTCGCTTTGAAAGCAAGATTTAATATAAAATTAAGAGATCTGGTGCTATTGTTACTGCTAACACTTCTTTAATGAACGCTGATTACATCCATACATGTAAACCAAAATCCATGCAACTGTGCAATTGTTTAGTTGTTTTTTGTATATAACAACTTCAAGGTTTGTAGGCACCTTCAGATTCTTAATGTTGACCATAAGGAAATTCATAAAAAAAAATGCAGGTAAAACCTTTTACTAAAAGTGAAAATGCCGCCCAGGAAGTACGAACACTATTTTGAAAATCAGATTCGATTTACGTTGGAAAATGACACCGTTTACAAATTACCAAAGGAACCAATCACATTCTGATTAATAATTTTCAATTGTCTCCCTACAAAAAGCCTGTGTATCAGAAACTTCTCCTTCCTGTAATGACAAAAGAATGAAATTCTATCGATTTCAACAATGACGTATCACACCTTACTTTCTGCGCAGGCATGGTTTCATATAAACAGTTACGTAAATTCACAAAATATGCAAGTCTGATCTGCAGGCAACCCACTTTCTTTACAAAAACTACCTTGCATCTAGCAAAAATAGGTGTGCTTTATCACAAAAAAGAAGGATTTGTCCAATATTTTCTAGAAACTTTTATCAATGAACTCCACAATAATAAACTTCAAAATAGGTTTTCTAGCAAAATTCTGCAAGACTTCACATTGCTCGTGCCGCTAGTGCTTAATTGCATGGATTTCTGACAATAGGTATAAGGTAGTGGTACCTATAATGGGCTATGTACCAGTAGTACACAAAAGGCGAACCTAAGAAAAGGAGGCAAGAAAAGCTACCTGCAGTTCTGACTTCTCCAGATATGTTAAAATATTTTAAAAAGAAAGAAGAGAAGAAAAAGACTAAAGCTGCAGAAATTGAGGAAAGAAAGATTGAGAGAGAACTTAAGAGAAAACAGTCGGAAGAAAAAAAGAATACTCAAAAAATATCAAAAAGAAATTATTAGTCACTTCATCATCATCTGAAGATGATGACCCTGAATTGGATGATTCAGGAAATTCACCTTGGGAAGAAATGGAAGACACTGAAAGTGAAGCAGGAGAGCCTATTGTAAAAGAATCTGATGTTCAAGAAGGAAAATTTGTCCTTGTTCCATTTTTTGGTGGAAAAAGAAATGCAACAAAATATATTTATCTGTGTGTGGTTCAAGAAGTACAAGGGAAAACCATTCACGTCCAAGGTCTTAGATCAGCAGGGAGCAAAAAAAAATTTATCATAATGGAAAAGGACATATTTGATATACTGGTAACTAAAATTATTGCAATAGTTCCGCAACCACAACTCGGGATGCAAGATCATCAGTTGGTCTACACTTTCAATAAAAATTTGCCTGTGAAAGAAAAGTTGTAATGACATTGGTTATTTTTCTTTTTTTTTTTAAATTTCGCTTCTAGTTATATTATTTAATCTACATTGCTGTATATTGTTATTAAAATAGTAACTAGCAACATACAATCAATTTGTTTCTTAGATCTCTCAAGTTTTGATAATACCTTATTGAACACCCTTAAGGGGCCCACTATAGGTACCACTACCTTAAGTGTAATCTTTTGACAAAAATTTCCAAGATTACCTTTAGTTTCCATATTTAAAAACATGATTTTTAAGCTCCAGTGTATACCTTATAAAGTTCAAAAATTGTTGCTAGGAAATATAGATTTATTGATAAAAATAAGCTAATAAATATGTTTGATAGCTTAAAAAGGCATGTTTATTTATGTTTACACATAAATAGAGAGCATTTACAGCAATTACCATAAATGTTTGTATTTTGTACGCATAAGTTTATTTGAATTTTATATTTTACAATTCCTTAAATATTTTTATTTAAAATTACTAAAAAAAATCAGTAATTCTCTGAAACTGGCTTGGGTTTTACAAATGTCAGTTCAATAATTTTTAGTGAAGTATGAATCAACATTCATGTTTGGTTCTATAATCACCAACGCTCCACTAATTGTTAAATACCCACTAGCTAGTAGGAGTATTTATTATCATAGTCAGTAAACTAAATCTTAACCTATCCATCCAAACAGACATCTCCATGTGTCTAAACAATAGCAACACGCCCTAGACTATTTGGTATCAATATCAGGTAAATTAAAAAATTTATATACATTTTCAATTTGTTTGAAAACGGTAAGTGCACCTCATATCTGGGTGCATCTTGTAAAAATAATTCTTCCATATATGCAAAGAATTTACAATAATTTATTAACACTTACGATAACAGACATTCAAAATATCAATTTAACTACGATTCATTCGATTACCCCAGCCACGTCTATGATCATCTTTAAATTCATCTTGACATCTCATTTTTTGTAACGTTTCATCATCATCATTTTCAATGTTTATCTCCTTTTCCTCTTCTTCGCGAAGTTCAACTCCAGCAGCGGCCGCTTCCTGTAGTGATAATGTATTACTTTTACTTGAATTAGGTCCAGGAAATATTCCTTCGGAGACTCTTTTGTCGTAAAATTCTTCAACAGACATAACTGGCAAAGAAGGGTAACCAGCACCAAACACAGCTTTCTGAACTGCATCCTTTGTTATTATTACAGGTTTCAATGGTTGGGGTGGAGGACGTTTGGATTTGACTATTTCGCTTCTATTTAAATTAGCCATGTGAACTAAAATTTCTTTTTCTGCTTCGATGCTACTTAACTCATCAACTGCCTCGTAGATATACAATTTAATCATAGTTAGATAATAATTGCGTTTTATTTCTTCATCGGCATGTTCATTATCCATATTTTTTCTGAAATCCTCCAACTTTGTTTTTAACTCTCTCTGCTCTCTGAATCTCTGAATTTTGTTAGCACGAGTATTGACTGCAACTTTTAGGTCTTCCAATTCAGATTTACTTCCTAAAAAATGTAGTATAAATATTTGAATATTGATTTATATTTAACAGTAAATTTTTAAATAATATCTAGGACGTGAAATAAATCATAATTTAGTAATTATATTTTCAATATGCCAATTATTTACATTGCAATAAGTGTTTAAGTCATTTATTTAATTTATTTATTTATTTATTTAAACATTTCCAACAGGTAATAACCCAACTACAGGAAACATTACAAAAAAAAAGAAATAAAATTATACGCATGCAATCCTACTTTAACAAATTAAACACTTCAAAGATATAATTTAATGAATTAAAATTTATATCACATCTATGACAAATACTATTATAATTAGAACACATCACATAAATAGGCGATTACAAAGTATATTTGTTCTGGCAGTAGGTATGTAAAACGTGCGAGAATGTCTAGATACTGATCGGGATGCATGATATTTGATGAAGGAGACAAGTTCAGCTGAATCAATTTTATCATGGAGTAAATTATAAAGAAAAGTCAATCCTATAACTTTTCTACGTGTATCCAAGGAGGATAACTGAAACTTATTCAAAAGCAAATCTTGACTATAACCTTGTACAGGATATATGCCTTCAACTTTCCAATAAAGAAACTTAAGAAATTTCCTCTGGACAGACTCAATCGGTGCTTTGTGGTACTCATAAAATGGAGACCTAATAATACAGCAATATTCTAGTTTAGACTGGACTAGTGTTAGATATAAGATTTTCAAAACCTCAATACTTCAAAAAATTTTGCAATGTCTTATAATAAACCCTAATATCTTGAAAGATCCACTAACAGTTTTGTTGATATGAGGGGTAAATGTAAGTGACGAGTCAAATAAAACTCCAACATCACTAGTCTTATAATTCCTCTGTAGAATATGTGATTCAAAGCAGCAAAATAGGTTTCGGCAATATCCGCTTCAGTAAAATCAGTAATGGTGAAATCTATTTTTGGTAAAACCGACTTCAATATACAACCGGTTTTGGTAAATCTTGCACAAACACCCATTTTGGTATTTAAAGCCGTGGAGTTATAATTTTACGCAAGAAGATCGGTGTCATGTCACTGCGCTAGTTATCAAGCAACCAACTTTCATGGTGTATGTATTAATGATTTTGACCATAGCTTGTACTTTTTCAAATTATGTTCACTGTTTTCGAATATTAAAGTAATGGAATTTCTCAATATGTTATAGGCAATATGCAGTAGCAAAATATTTATATTAACTAAAGCAACTTCGATTAGTCTATTTTGTATATGAAAAGCAAAAATAAAAACGCAAATACGAATATATTTTACTCCCGATTTGAAAAAACAATTTGCGTTCATATTTCTGTTCTGTACAACTTTTCTACTTAGGAAAACTCTTTAGTGAAATTTTGTGGATTAGGGAAGAAGCTAATTATAATCCTAACACACTACCTACTATGAGAACTGAAATATTAATAAATGGTATGATTTACCTTGAGTTAAATCAGGTGAACAGGATTTTTACAGCACCTAATAAGGTGATTGACCTTATTTTTTGTAGTAATAGTTTAAACGGTGAAGTGAGCATGTCCAAATGCCCTTTGGCAGGTGTGGATAATTACCATCCGCCATTGCAATTGTATATATCGCTTTCAAGTCAAGGAGCTAGTGCTTCACTAAATTTCAGGGACAGCACGGAAGTATTTCTGTTTAATAAAGCAGATTTTTCAAAATTAAATCAGTATTATGATTCACATGATTGGTCTTTGATTACAGAAATAGCTGATTTAAATGAAGTCGTTTATCTTATCTATTTCATTTTGTTTGACGGGATAAACAAACATGTACCCAAGCAAACAGTTCATCTGAAAAAATACCATAGGTGGTACAGTTGGAATCTGAAAAAGCATCTTGGCAAAAAGAATCTAAAACATAAAAGTTTTGTTAGCCTGTCTCTGTGCTAAAGTTGAGAGGCACGAATCGATCGCTTTTCGGGATTTGCGTCCGAGGGTTTCGGAGTTGGGGGCGCGGGCGGGTGGTGGTTCGGTAGAGAATTTTTGCGTGCGTTACATAGGCCAGTTTTTATCGCGAAAAACCGATACATCGGGGAGAAATAAGGGTTTTCCTGAAAAAGATTAATTTGGAGCGACGTATTCGCTAACGTGTTAAAAAAACTTAATCTAATACCCCTTAAGAGTAGCGATAATTAACTAAAATTATACAAAAACATCGCTTTTTAATATACACCAGCTATTTATTTGTAAAATAATTACTTATTACATTTGACGTTTACTTACGGAGTCGCCCAAACAATTACAATAGACCGTGATTTATTCCTAAGACGATGTATTTCTTATGTGGCATTAAGCATAGCAAGTATACAACCAACGCGATTTCAATAAACATCACCTCGACAGCGCAAGCCTAACGTCTCTGGCTACGAATCGTAACTCCGTTGGTTCGATGCCCAGTAAAATTCATTTTTTTAATTTAATTTTATGTTGCTTTTTAAAACATGCAATAGCATTTATTTAACAATATGCATTAAATAAACCAACACTTTTTTTTCATATGCTTCAGTGCAATCTACAATCTATAATTTGTGAATTATATTTACTCCAAAAACCATTTGCAACGTTTACTTTTCAGATTTTGTCCAACTTGCAGAAAGGTATTCGCTTATATGTGTATAATAACTTAAAAAACCTTTAATATTTTACGATCCAAAAACCCAAACGCACAGAGCCAACAACAAGTACATTTGCGTTGATGAACAGACGAAACAAGTTGGTTTCAAAAATTGGCATACGATCCTTAACAAATTTCTAATATATACCAAAAAATATTACATCTATCATAAATTATACATCTTTAAAACTTTTACTGCAATTTGTATAATTTATTTGAGAAATGTCAAAAGCAGGTTACGAACAAAGACGTAGTAGCGCGAGTACGTACTATCTGAAACTCTGTTAACACACTTAATTTACAAATTTCTAAAATTAAAGTTTCTAAATTACAAAATAATTCTTTATAGTACTGATAATGACAGTTAGAAATAAGATAGTACATGAGTGTAGAAAAGCTAAAAATAAATGGATGGAGGAGAATTGTAAGGGAATACAAGATGATTTGAGAGTAGGTAAGACAGACAGGGCTTACAGGGCAGTTAAAAAGTTTTTTGGGGAAGATAGGAAAAAATATAATGTATTAGAGACGAGAATAATGAGCTTCTAATAAATAAAGTTGAGGTAGCAGATAGATGGAAAAGATATTTAGAAGATTTATATAAGGGAGACGATATGGATGAGTTAGAAAACGACCAAGAAGAGGATGTAGAAATAGGGTTCTCAATATTAAGAGAGGAATTTGATAGAGCTGTTCAGAATCTTAAAATAAATAAAGCGCCAAGGATAGACAATATTCCCGCAGAATTAATAAAATATGCAAGTCAGAAAACTTTAGATAGATTATATGAACTAGTAAAAGTAATATATGACACAGGTGAGGTTCCAATAGATTTCGAAAAAATATTATCCCAATCCCAAAAAGTCAGGAGCTGATAGGTGTGAGAATTTTAGAACGTTAGTTTAACTTCTCATGCTTCCAAAATACTAACAATAATAATTAAAAATAGAGTAGAAGCTTTGACTGAGAATTATTTAGGCGAAGACCAATATGGTTTTCGTAAAGACAGAGGGACTAGAGAACCTATACTAATGATTAGAGTAATTATCGAAAAAGGTTACAAAAAATAAAAGACTCATTTCGCGTTTGTAGATTTAGAAAAAGCATTTGATAGGGTTAATTGGATTGTTATGTTCAGGGTTTTGCAAAAATAGGAATCTCTCATAGGGATAGAAAAATTATTTACAGTCTATATAAAACCAAAGCGTAGTAATTAGATTTGATGAAATAGAAAAGGAAGCTAAGATTAGAAATGGTGTTAGACAGGGTTGTATACTGTCTCCTTGATTTTAATGTTTATATTGAGGAAGCTTTAAACTTAGCTAGAGAGAAAAGAGATAGGTATTAGTGTACAGGGACAGAAAATAGACATGTTACGTTTTGCAGATGATATAGCCATTATAGCAGAGTCTAGAAAAGAGTTAGGAGAGTTTTTAAATATTTTAGATGAGATACTAGAGTTACTATAGTATGAGAATTAACTCAGTAAAGACAAAGATAATGACAAGTGAGTTACAGCCTAGTTCTAAACCAAAATTAAAAATAGGTAATACCGAGTTAGAGGAGGTGGATGAATTTTGCTATTTAGGTAGTATAATTACAAAAGATGGACGTAGCAGAAGGGATATAGTAGCTAGAATAGCTCAAGCTAGAAAAATGTTTTTAAAAAAGAAAAACTTACTAATAGCTGATAGTATTAGTTTAAATAACAGAAAAAGTTTCTTAAAGTCGTACGTATGGAGCGTTCTACTATACGGTAGTGAGACTTGGACAATTAAAGAAGTAGATAAGAAAAAGATAGAAGCTTTTGAAACTTGGTGTTATAGGAGAATGTTAAAGATTAGTTGGACAGATAGAGTAACAAATGAGGAAGTTTATAGAAGGATAGGTGAGGATCCCTGTATGTGGAAACAATTGAAGGTCAGGAGAGATAGAATGATAGGGCACCAGTTAAGACATGAGGGACTATTTAGTAAAGTCTTAGATTATAGACTACCAAATAAAAATAGAGTAGGAAGGCCTAGACAAAGCTATATTAGTCAAATTATTAGAGATGTAGGTTGTGAAGGGTATGTAGACCTTTTTAAACTAGCTCAGAATAGAAAAGAATTTAGAGCTGCGTCAAACCGACTTTAAGTAAGTTCGAAAACAAAACAAAAAGAAAAATAAAATCAGTTAACTAAATGTCACCAGGACATGACTCACAATTGGTTAGCGGTCTGGCATATTGGTAGCGTTTCGTTGCTTAAGCCTTACCATAACATATAATTTAATAAACGTCACCATGATATGGCTCACGGTTGGGTAGCGGTCTAGCATGTTGGTAGCGTTTCGTTGCTTAAGCCTTACCATAACATAATTTAATAAACGTCACCATGGCATAACTCACAATTAGGTAGCGGTCTGGCATGTTGGCAGCGATTCGTTGCTTAAGTCTTACCATAACATATAATTTAACACTTTTCCTTTTTTGAAGCGGATAACCAGGTTATATTTCATTTCCTTATAAATGGTGATCATGTAAACATGTTAGAGTTCTTTAACAACCATCAGGTAGCTAATATCTACGTAGAGCCAGCTAGATAGGAAAAGATAGAAGGATATAGGAAGACCTAGACCAAACTATATTAGTCAAATTATTAGAAATTTAGGTTGTGAAGGGTATGTAGAGCTTTTTAGATTAGCACAGAATAGAAAAGAAGTTAGAGCTGCGTCAAACCGACCTTAAGTAAGGTCGATAACAAAATGATGATGATGACTGATAATTATTAATTCTGATTATAAAAAAGTATCACACATTAATAGACGCGGTCTATTTTTAAACACAAAAAGTTAAAAATTCAATTTGACGTTTATTACCGAATATGTCCGAAAAATTTCAAGTCTACGTAAATAATTTAGAAAACGCTATATATCTTTTGAGGCTTCAACTACTACAAGTATACAACCAAAGGATATACTACAATAGATAGCTCGATATCGTAAGGCTAACACCTCCGTCTATCATTCGCAACCTGGTGGTTCAATGGCCAATTAAATTAATTATTTTTTTTTATTTTATGTTGATTTTTTTAAACATTAACAAGCATCTAATATGCGTAAAATAGCCAAACAAAATTTACAACCGCTATACAATGGTCTACAATAAGTTAACTATTCCTTATTTACATTAACAGTAATTGAAAACTTTAACATTTCAAGCGTTTTGGTTTTTAATTTCTTCTATATTTAATTTATCTTAAATACAGACGTAGGAAACGTCCTGCATTCCTTTGATATTTGTTTATTTAGGATCCACTTATGATTACTTTCCTTTTAACAAACATCAAAAGTCAAGAATAAAAAACAATTGAAAAAATTCCTAGGCATTTTCAACTTGGCAAATTAGCACCTAAATTGTCTTTAAGAACTAAAATTACAGTCTACAAAACAATCATTTAACCACATTTTGACTACTGCGCAACAATACTATATTTATTTGACCAAAATAAATCAAGTACTCTTCAAAAACTACAGAACAGAGGTTTAAGAATCATACTGGAATGTGGCAAAAAGACTAACATTCAAAAAATGTTAAGCACCCTAGAATGGTTATCGGTTACTGAAAAAATTGAATATTTAACAATGATATTTATTTTTAAAATTATCAATGGACTAATGTCAAGTTATTTTGATGAGTTTATTATTTATGCCCACCAAATACACAACCACGAAACTAGGTCTCAAGGCAATTTATATGTTGCAAGAACCAAATTGAAAAAGACTATGAATTCAATAAATATTCTTCAAAGGTCTGATTAAATATAATACTTTACCAAAAGATATTCAAGACTGTAATACACTGACATCTTTTAAACGAGAATTAATGAAAAAACTAAAACCTAACTAAAATGTAAGTACTTTATAAAATAAACCAAATGACCTAAACTTGGTAGGAATAATTATAATTTTCACACTTTTTATTGTTTATTTTTTTTATTGTATTTTTATTTATATTTACTTAAATTAAGAAAGCATGTTCTTTTTAGTTTATATTCTAATGTATTGTAATATTAGGATTACCTACTTTAAATTATTATTATTATTATTATTTAAGTATTCATAATCACAAATACATATACTTTTTTATTTTATATTGAAATTTCATTAACGTCCAAAGGAAAATATATTCAAACAAAATTTATAAAGGCTATACAACTGTCCACAATAAGTTGATTATTCCTTATTTACATTAACAGCAATTGACAATTTTGTCTTAACAAGCATAGCTAATACGTGGTAAGAACGAGGCAGCATGATGTACAGAAAAGGTAGAACCAAGCGGTTGCCTACATTAAATCCTTATAAAATACCAAATATGTGCTGAAACACAAAGCTTCTGAGCATAAAACCTAAATTCAATACTGGTTACGTATACGTATTACACTCATTTCTGAATTTAAATTGAGAAATGTTAAACCGATATTGCGGCATAAAAAAAGCCTCTTTTTATCTAAATCACTAATGGCAAAATTGATTGCATAGACTTCAGGTGAATGTTATCTTTAACATAAGTTGCTATTTGCAAACATGTTATTACAAATGTGCTCATATGTAACATTGGCAACATTGGCTACATTAACAATTAATAACTATTGCTTCATTTTGATTGGTTTGCATGTATGGATTTTATTTGTTCTATTCCATTTGTCGCACAAAACAAGACATAAACGGTTAGATAGAGTCAGCATGGAGTTGATTAGTAAAAATAAGACTGAGAAGGTAAAACCAGTAATTGCCTAAATTAGCTGTAAATATATATACAAGGACATTCGAAGCACTTGAATTAAACTAAGGCGATCAGCTGATTTCAATAACTTTGACAGACCATGGTACGTTCAGAAACATGACTTGAGTTGTTAAACAACAGTTGGTTAAGCTTTATACAATTACTACTTATTACAATCGATTATTTAACCACTGTATATAATATCCGTTGTTCTTTTATATCTACGTAACTAACATTGTTCACATTGCTAAAAACCCTTCAAATGCTATGTTTGCAAAATATTTATAAGCTACATTTCCATTACTCACATTACATAGAGCTTTCAATTATTTTTTTTTAAGTTTGCTATGGCAAAGTAGTCTTGATCCGATCGACTCCCCCGAGGTGATTTTGACAAAATCTACTTGGGCAAACTGATCTTGATCCGATCAACTACTCGAAGTGATTTCGACAATGTCTACTAAGGCGAACTGATCTTGATGCGATCGACTACCCGAAGTGATTTCGACAAAGTCTACTAGGGCAAAGTGATCTTGACCCGATCGACTCCACGAAGTGATTTCGAAAGACTACTAGGACAAAACGATCTTGATCCGATCGACTCCCTCTAAGTGATTTTGACAAAGTCTTCTGGGACGGAGTGATCTTGATCCGATCGACTCCTCGCGGTGATTTCAACAAAGTCTACTAGGGCGAAGTGATCTTGACCCCAATCGACTACCTGAAATGATTTCGACAAAGTCTACTAGGGCGAACTTATCTTGACCCGATCGACACCACGAAGTGATTTCGACAAATTCTACTAGGGCGAAATGGTCTTGATACGATCGACTTTCCGAAGTGATTTCGACAGTCTACTAGGGGAAGTGGTCTTGATACGATGAACTTCCCGAAGTGATTTTGACAAAGTCTACTACGGCGAAGTGGTCTTGATACGATCAACTCCCCGAAGTGATTTCGACAAAGTCTACTAGGGCGAAATCATCTTGATCTTGATCCGATCGACTCCCCCGAAATGATTTCGACAAAGTCTACTAGGACGAAGTGGTCCTAATCCGATCGACTCCCCTAAGTGATTTCGACAAAGTCGACTAGGGCGAAGTGGTTTTGATCCGATCGACACCCCCCCCAACCAATAATTTCGTCAAAGTATACTATAGCAAAGTGATCTTGATCCGATCGATTCCCCGAAGTGATTTTGACAAAGTCTACTAGGGCGAAGTGATCTTGATCCGATCGACTCCCCGAAGTGATTTCGACAAAGCCTACTAGGGCGAAGTGATCGTGATCTGATCGACTCCTCGGAGTGATTTCGGCAAAGTCTACTAGGGCAAAGTGATCTTGATCCGATCGACTCCCCGGAGTCTACTAGAAGGAAGTGATCTTGATCGGATCGACTCCCCGGAGTGATTTTGACAAAGTCTGCTAGGGCAAAGTGATTTTGATCGGATCGACTCCCCGGAGTGATTTTGACAAAGTCTGCTAGGGCAAAGTGATCTTGATCCGTCCGACTCCCCGAAGTGATTTTGACAAGATCTGCTAGAGCGAAATGATCTTGATCCGATCGACTCCCTGATGTGATTTCGACAAGATCTACTAGAGCGAAGGAATCTTGATCCAATCGACTCCCCGAAATGATTTCGACAATATCTACTAGGCGAAGTGATCTTGATCAGATCGACTCCCCGGAGTGATTTTGGCAAAGTCTACTAGGGCGAAGTGATCTTGATCCGATCGACTCCCCGAAGTGATTTTGACAAAGTCTACTGGGTTGAAGTGATCTTGATCCGATCGGCTCCCTGAAGTAATGTCGACAAAGTCTACTGGGGCGAAGTGATCTTGATCGGATCGACTCGCCGGAGTGATTTTGACAAAGTGTATTAGGGCGAAGTGATCTTGATCCTTTTCCAAGTGGTTCCAAGTGGTCCCAAGTGGTTCCAAGTGGTTCCCGCTTGGTCCCCGTAGGCTCGCGTGGGTTCTCGTGGGTCCCGGTATGTTCTGACGGTTCCCGACGGTGTCCGATGGTTTCCGATTATTCCCGATGGTTCCCGGTGATTTCCAGCAAAAAGGGCGGGTCGCAAAGAAGTCGGGCCGCTAAGAGGGCGAGGCGCTAAGAGGGCGGAGTGCTAAGAGGGCGGAGCGCAAAGACGGCGGAGCACAAAGAGGGCGAAGTGCAAATAGGAGGGGGTGCAAAGAGGGCGGGGCGCAAAGAGGGCAGGCGCAAAGATGGCAGGGCGCTCAAAGTAGTTCCATAGGGACTACAAAACGCTTCTAGTAAACTATATAAAACGTATAAACATACACAGTTAGAATCAGACTAGAGGAAATACTCTGAAGCTAGAAGTACTTGTAAGTTGCTCATCGATTTATGCTATATGGAATATATCTCCAATATTGAAGAGAACATACCAGTTAACATTAAATACTTTTGGGCATTTGTTAAAAGACCAAAGAGGAAAGATGATGTACCTGCAAATATGGAGTATAATAGCACAGTACTTGACACACCTCAAAGTATCGCAGAGGCTTTCGTCAGGCATTTTCAGTCTGTTTATTCTGAACATTCTTTGCAGCCAGTGTTTGATAAGTTTTCTCTCAATCGGTCTGTATCCCTATCTCAACACTGTTTTACATTCGAAGAAATTACTGCTAAAATTAAGACACTAGATACAAAAAAGCAAGGTGGGCCGGATGGTATTCCTCCACTTTTACTAGTGAAGTGTAACAGCTGTTTAGCGAAGTCATTGTGCTATCTTTTTCAGAAGTCTTTTAGTCTTGAGATTTTTCCTGATTGTTGGAAATGTTCAGTTCTGTTCCCAATTTTTAAAAATGGTAACAGACACCAGATAACCAACTACAGAGGTATCTCACTCATGTGCATTATACCCAAATTAATGGAAGCAATTATAGATGAAGAGTTACTACAGGTTTTTCGGTGCTTTCTAGAAGAACAGCATTCTTGTTATTTGTAAATGATGTGGCTTCATGTTTCACTCACAGTAAATTTCTAATGTACGCTGACGATATAAAATTCCTTGCCTGTATCAAACCCATTGAGGACTGCTCCAAGATCCAAGCCAATTTAAATAACTTTTTACAATACTGTGATAATAATTTACTGAAAGTTAATGAAAGTAAGTGTAAGCTCATGAGATTCACTAAATGTAACAAGCTCGTGAAGTTTAATTACACCATTACGGGTGTAATCCAAATTGTAGACAGTATTAGTGATTTGGGAGTTATTTTTGACTTAGGTACGACTTTCGCTAAACAAGTGGATAATGTTGTGCTTAAAAGCTACAGAATGTTGGGTTTCCTACGTAGGTGCACCATACACTTTAAAAACATTCATCCAATTATAGTTTTATTCAACAGCTTAGTTCTTAGTGTATTAGAGTATAATAGTATTATATGGGCACCGTCCTATAACTGCTATAATTCTAAGTTACAGAGAGTGAAAGACAGTTTTGTTAAATACGTCCTATGAAAACATCACTTTCCTTATAAGGAGGTGCCCAGGTTCACTCGTTTGTTGCTGGTTGGTATGAAAGATCTCACCTTCAGAAGAAACTTGGCCAAGGCAGTATTTTTGTATAAATTGGTAAATGGTCTAATCGATTGATCACCTTTATTGAATATGGTTTTTATCCGTGTCAACAATAAGGCTACATGCAACAATAATTTTTTTGAAGAACCTTCTCACAGAATTAATTATGGCCGATCTGCCTTTATCGATCAAATAACAAGAGCATTTAATAAGAGCAATATTTTTGGTATCACTACAACTAGTTTTAGAAATGGAATTTCCTGGCGATTTTTTACATCAATTAAGATAGATTTTTTTGTTTAGTTTTCGGTTCTTTTGTCTATTTACGGTTATATTTTTATTGTATTTTGTGCCAATTAGAAGTTTTATCCTGTAAATGCACTATATAAATAAATAAATAAATAATAAAACTGAAAAATAAAAATGAAAAAGTACCATCATCATTTTGATTTCGACCTTACTTAAGGTCGGTTTGATGCAGCTCTCTTCTTTTCTATTCTGTGCTAATCTAAAAAGCTCTACATACCCTTCACAACCTAAATTTCTAATAATATGACTAATATAGATTGGTCTAGGTCTTCCTATATCCTATCTTTTTCCTATCCACCTGGCTCTACATAGATATTAGCAACCTGATGGTTATTAAAGAACTCTAACATGTTTACATGATTACCATTTATAAGGAAATGAAATATAACCTGGTTATCCGCTTCAAAAAAGGAAAAGTGTTAAATTATATGTCATGGTAAGGCTTAAGCAACGAAACGCTACCAACATGCCAGACCGCTAACTAATTGTGAGTTATGTCATGGTAATATTTAGTTAACTGATTTTTATTTATTTATTTTTTTTTGTTTTCATTTCGAACTTACTTAAAGTCGGTTTGACGCAGCTCTAAATTCTTTTCTATTCTGAGCTAGTCTAAAAAGCTCTACATACCCTTCACAACCTAAATCTCTAATAATTTGACTAATATAGCTTTGTCTAGGCCTTCGTACTCTATTTTTATTTGGTAGTCTATAATCTAAGACTTTACTAAATAGTCCCTCATGTCTTAACTGGTGCCCTATCATTCTATCTCTCCTGACCTTCAATTGTTTCCACATACCGGGTTCCTCACCTATCCTTCTATAAACTTCCTCGTTTGTTATTCTATCTGTCCAACTAATCTTTAACATTCTCCTATAACACCAAGTTTCAAAAGCTTCTATCTTTTTCTTATCTACTTCTTTAATTGTCCAAGTCTCACTACCGTATAGTAGAACGCTCCATACGTACGACTTTAAGAAACTTTTCTATTATCTAAACTAATACTATTAGCTATTAGTAAGTTTTCTTTTTAAAAACATTTTTCTAGCTTGAGCTATTCTAGCTACTATATCCCTTCTGCTACGTCCATCCTTTGTAATTATACTACCTAAATAGCAAAATTCATCTACCTCCTCTAACTCGGAATTACCTATTTTTAATTTTGGTTTAGAACTAGGCTGTAACTCACTTGTCATTATCTTTGTCTTTACTGAGTTAATTCTCATACTATAGTTACTCTGTAGTATCTCATTTAAAATATTTAAAACTCTCCTAACTCTTTTCTAGACTCTGCTATAATGGCTATATCATCTGCAAAACGTAACATGTCTATTTTCTGTCCCTGTACACTAATACCTATCTCTTTCTCTCTCTAGCTAAGTTTAAAGCTTCCTCAATATAAACATTAAAAATCAAGGAGACAATATACAACCCTGTCTAACACCAATTCTAATCTTAGCTTCCTTTTCTATTTCATCAAATCTAATTACTACGCTTTGGTTTTTATATAGACTGTAAATAATTTTTCTATCCCTATGTGAGATTCCTATTTTTTGCAAAACCCTAAACATAACAATCCAATTAACCCTATCAAATGCTTTTTCTAAATCTACAAACGCGAAATGAGTCTTTTTATTTTTTGTAACCTTTTTTCGATAATTACCCTAATCATTAGTATCGGTTCTCTAGTCCCTCTGTCTTCACGAAAACCATATTGGTCTTCGCCTAAATATTTCTCAGCCAAAGATTCTACTCTATTTTTAATTATTATTGTTAGTATTTTGGAAGCATGAGAAGTTAAACTAACCGTTCTAAAATTCTCACACCTATCAGCTCCTGACTTTTTTGGGATTGGGATAATATTTTTTTCGAAACCTATTGGAACCTCACCTGTGTTATATATTACTTTTACTAGTTCATATAATCTGTCTAAAGTTTTCTGACTTGCATATTTTATTAATTCTGCGGGATATCGTCTATCCCTGGCGCTTTATTTAATTTAAGATTCCGAATAGCTCTATCAAATTCCTCTCTTAATATTGAGAACCCTATTTCTACATCCTCTTCTTGGTCGTACTCTAATTCATCCATATCGTCTCCCTTATATAAATCTTCTAAATATCTTTTCCATCTATCTGCTACCTCAACTTTATTTATTAGAAGCTCATTATTCTCATCTCTAATACCATTACATTTTTCCTATCTTCCCAAAAACTTTTTAACTGCCATGTAGGCCCTGTCTGTCTTACCTACTCTCAAATCATCTTGTATTCCTTACAATTCTCCTCCATCCATTTATTTCTAGCTTTTCTACACTCATGTACTATCTTATTTCTAACTGTATTATATTTTGCTTACTTTCACTATCCACTTCTCTGAAAGGTTTAAGTTTCTTCTATTCTCTATTAAATCTAATATCTCCTTTGTTACCCAGGTTTTCTCGCTTCTATTTTTTCTTACCTATAGTCTGTGTTGCTGCATCATGTACAGTCAGTTTTATTTCTTTCCATCTATTTTCTACATTCCCTCCTACAGCTATCTCTTTGCTCTTATTATCTAATACTTGTTTATATTCCTCTTTTACCCTACTATCATTAAGCTTACCTAGATCCCATCCCTCTCTTTTAACCTTTCTCAATTTTTTGAATTTTAGTTTACAATTCATTTTAACTAAGTTATGATCGCTATCTATATTGTCTATGACAACGCCCATATTTATTCGTATATTTCACTTTTAAGAATATCATAGCATAAGCAGTATTAAACTTGACACATAAAAATTATGCACAAAAGGAATAACTATAACTATCTGGGTGTAGCACTTACTTAGAACATTGTCTCGATTCTACTAGGTGCCAATGGAAAATTTTCTGGTTATGTACTCATAGTTGAAATTCTACTAATGGAATGCATATGGAGTATATGCGTTTTTTAAAGAAATAAGGGAAAGTAGATTTTTAAAGCTGGCTACAGCATTATCTTATTTTATTAAGGATAATCCTAATCACTGTAAAGCATGTCTTCAAGCAAATACGTGCTTAAGCGTCCGTGAAAATTAGCAAAGTGTTCACGTGGAGTGAGATACAACTTCTGTTGATTGATGGTATTGGATACCAAATAAACATAATGCAGCCGATGATGCTACGAGATCATTAAGTATCTATATCACGTTCAGGTGGTTGTTTAGGCCGGAATTTGTTTTAAAAAAATGGTCCATACAAGAAACACCACTAGTAGCTACAGATGAAGAAGTCCAACATGTCTAAGCACACTTACCTCCTATCAACCCCTACAAAATATCTTCACTATCCCAAAATACGGAAGATTATTGCAGTCTATGCTGTTGTTAGGTATGTACATGCTTTAAAGATACATAACAATAGTGCCATTAAAATGGGCCTATTTTAAAATTTAAGCAAAAGACAAATGAAGCAATATTAAAAAAAGTAGAAGCATTTCAAGAAGAAGAAATGCAACACACTGAAAATATGTTGCTAAAGAAGATTCAGTAAGAGTCACATACTAAAAAGGTTTGCTACTTCAAGTGCAAAAAATGATACCCAAAACTAGGACAATTTATAATCTTAGTCAATATATGAATGATACAGGCATTATATGATTCGTGAAATTATTTCGCATTTTATGGCATAACTCGAAACACATTTTCACGTGAGAAATATTAAAAAGAATATTTCAATTACGTTTAAGTCACGATCGTGTATTTAATACTTAATCACGTCATTTTCCAGCTGATACCGATAAACAATTTATCTGTGGGCATATGTCAAAAGAGAGTCACTTTTGGGTTTCCGTGAAATCAGTCATGTTTTGTGTTTGACATTTATTATGTTCAGTTATCACAAATCTATGTTTACGTTTCGCTGTTACATTATGTGTTAGTGTAAATGTAAATCTTCCTGTCCTTATTTTCCCATTTCCCACAACAATCCAGAAGATCAAATCACCTGCACCCGTGTTGTATCAGCTTGGTAAATGACTTTTTTACCTGTAACTTTGTTAAATTTACGTAGTTTAATATCGCTCCGTTATAGGTGGTCCGCTGCGCTATCCGAAGGAAAAAACATTACATTTCGTCAGATATCAGGGTTGTAAACAGATTGATCACTTCGACCGGATTTCATTCAGCGAAGCATACGTATAAATTATACTATAAACATTAAAAACAGTGATAACTTCAATTTCATTCAGTGAAGTTCGGGTATTAAAACGTCGAGAGCACACATGTTTTAGCTATCGCATCGTAATCACGTTGTAATTGCATTTTTATTGTAAACCAGTTCTTTGTTCAACTTCAAATTTCTGCAGGTTTCAAGGTGCTTGTTGTTTACATTTCGAACATTTGTTCAAATCTTTCCCATTTCTGCGATTTCATATTTTTCATATCGTTAGTGATAGGGATAGGGGTTACATTTTCTTACGTTACAATTGCGACACACTTTAAATAAATTCGAATTAGAGGATGAGCGATTAATTTCCATTTGCATATTTCCTTTACGTTACACTTCTATAGAAGATTTTTAGAGTTGTTTACTTTACATTTTTTTGTGGATTTTTGTATTACAGATTATAGTGATTTTCTTATGACTGATTTCAAGAAACTTCATGCGTAAAGAAAAATTTACATTCAACGTATTACAGATTTGTATCAAATTTTTATTAAAGCGATTCCACTTTCTTAGCCGAATTTAGAGTGAAAAATGCTGATTTACAAATTTCTTTCGGTCGTTTCTATGACCTACACAACGAAACAATAGGTTTAAGAGACAATGAACAATTTTCTGGCCAACTTTCTATGATCTTTTAGAAAATAGTTAATGCTAATCAATCGATTTCAAAAGTCCAAAAACTACAATATGCTTTGAGCTTTATTGAGGATAAACCTTTAAAATTACTTTCAGGCATTCCCATTACAAATGATAGTTTTGAGATCGCTTATCACAAGCTCATTAAATATTATCACAACAAACGCCTTTTGGCCTCCGACGCTGTTAATAGTCTGATGAAAGTTTGTTTAAAAGGCGAAACAGCTAAAGATTTTCGTCTTCTATTGAATACTTTGTCTGAATCTATTTCAGCATTAAAGACTTTGCAATTTAATACTGATGAATGGGATTTTTTATTATTTCATATTCTAATTTAAAAGTTAAATGTTTCACATACAGATTTTGAATTGGAATATAACCAAGTGGAGATTCCAACGTTACATAATTTATTTTCATTCCTAGAGAAAAAATGCAAAGCTCTGGAGTTCGTTCAACATCTGAATACACCCAAGGGTAAAAATAATCAGTTTACGCATTTTAATAATCCATCAAAAGTTAACGCAAAATTTCTTGCCCCCTTTTCAGCGCTCTGTAATGTAACTTCCATACAGAAGCAATTTTCTGCAATTACATGTTACATGTGCGGTCAAAGCCATGTTCTTTCGAAATGTCCTAAATTTCTGGGCAAAAATTCTAATGATAGAATGACCTTCGTCAAACAAAAAAAATTGTGTCTTGATTGCTTACACCTCTCACATGGTCATTTTTGCACAGTCTACTGCTCCTGTAGGCCCTTACGACACTCAATGGAAATAACATACTGAATAGCCAACATAGAAAACAGTTAATACCAACTTTTTTTTTATCATCATTTCACTGTCCATTCAATACGTAACCATTACTGAATATTTCAAAATGTTCTAAACTTCCTTGCATGAATTGTACTTACATTTAACCAACACTTGTTCCGTTGCTAAGTCATCGTTCAATAAACTAAGTACTTTCAGGTTCAATTCATTTCCTACTACATGAATACCAACCCATTTACATTTAAAATTCACATATACATAATTAAAAAATATAAACATAAAAGTTCATTTACTCAATATAATAATATTTTAAACTTAACCTCATTCCGCGACCGTATGTTCAACAGTACAGTTCTATGTGAATTCGTTGAGATAAAATACGACCTCGGAAATAATAAGTGATAAAACCAAAACAGGTATTGTTTTCTAAACATTCCTCTTCCTTTTATTACAGCTATATTAAATAAACCTAACCCAAACCATTTACCAAAACTACCTGAAATGTATCCTTTACAAACAATAACACCCTCAACCATAAATCATTCAACCAGCCAAACAAAAAACCCACTCACCCATCAGACAATAAAAGAAGGGACATATTCGAATGCAGTAAAAAGCAATGCACCAAATAAACAAACATCTGCAAGCAGTTTCCCGTCAAAAGAAAATGCTATTATATTAAATTCATTGCCAAACACGAAGTTAGAAGATTATTTAAATGCAATCACGGAAATAATAGATCCTAAAATATAATCTTTGCATCAAGAATAGCAAATAACCGGATCTGTATTTATTTAAATACAAAAGAAGACGCTGACCAGTTTGTAAACAACTATCCTAATATAACAGTAAATAACACAGAAGTGGAAATTCGTAAATTACTTACGCCGACCATAAGGGTGGTTATTTCAAATGTTAGCCCATCCATACCACACAATATAATAGAAGACTCACTTATTAAGCTAAATATAACTTTAACAGGCAAGATGTCATTTATAAAAGCTGCTTTATCAGATATAAAATTTAAGCACATACTTAGCTTAGAGACAAATCTATGTTAAACAAACTGCAAATTTAAACATCCCAAAATCAATAATAGTATTATTTGAAGAAACCCCTACAGACTATTTTTATCTACAGAAACATACTGCTATACATGTAAACAAACCGCCATTCAACCTCAAGCTGCGAGGAACACAATATACAGAGTGAAACAAAACAACCTGAACAAATAACAAACCTAAATGAAACAATAAGAAATAAAAGACCAAATCAGTCATCTGACAGTACACCTACAGAAGAACTAAATGTAACTGACATTGAACATCAAATAAGAGAAGCAACACAAAAGAAAAACAAGAAACCAACCAAGAATCAACCCTGTCGAATTTATCACAAACCAAACGGACAAACAAAAACAAAAAAGGATCCTACAATTAAAAGAAGAACTTGGAACAAACTGAATCCCCAAAACACAATACAATAAAGGAAATCATAGAAAGTGATCCAGCCAAATACATTATCTCATTCGAATTTCAGGACTTTCTAGAAAACACGATCGAACACAAAAATACTACAATTAAGTAAAACTATACCAAAGATACAAACCAACTCATACAAATGATGCATGAAATCCAAAACAATACTGATGACAAAAAATTAAAACAACAATAACAAGAATAACTAAAACAATGGAGGAACAACAAATTGAGTCAGAAATGTCTGATTCCTCAGTCGATAATCAATAATATGAACATCATCCAATGGAATTGTAATGGACTTCAATCCCATAAAGCTGAATTCCAAAAATTAATTGAAGAAACACAACCTCATTACATATGCTTACAAGAAACACACTTCAAAGAACACCAAAACATAAATACATACAATTTTATACAATATCGCAAGGACAGACTAAACACACATATAGCTAGCGGAGGGTGGCAATTCTAGTAAACAACAAAAACATATAGAGGAAATACCCTAACAACAAACTTAGAAGCAATAGCTATAAGAATCTTGACACCAAATAAAACAAAAGTAACCTTATGTAATATATATCTACCACCACAACCAAACTGCAATCAAGAGTCCATTGAACATTTATTAAAACAGTTACCCCCTCCGATCATTATACTAGGTGACATAAACGGGCACAATATAATATGGGGTTCCCAACAAACTGACAAAAGAGGAAGAATGATAGAAAATAATAAATGAAAACAATTTCATCATACTAAATGACAACTCATCAACACATTTTGCTCAAAATCAGGTACATTTTCAAATATAGACCTAACGATTTGTGACCCAAAATTACACCAAATCTAGAATGGAAAGTAATTCAAAATCTATATGGTAGTGACCATTTTCCTATACTTATTAGCTCACAAGAAAGTCATACAAACCTCAAACCCCATACATCATACTCAAAATGGAGAATAGAAGAGAATAAGTGGCCCCAATTCCAAACATTGCTAACCAACAATACCAAAACAAACAATATTCCAGCATAAACCAAAACATAAACGAAATCATAGAATCTTTTAGCCAAGACATAATAAAACAGCCAAACAAACATTCACGTTATCCAATAGAAACAATAAAAAACAGTACCATGGTGGAATAAGGAATGCGAAAAAGCAAGCAAAGACAATAAAAGAGCGCTATACAAATATCGGAAAAACAAAAACATAGAAAACCAAATAGAACTTAAAAGAACAAAAGCTATTAGCAGACGTACAATAAAACAGAGCAAGAAAAAGCATGGGAAAACTATGTTTCCTCCATAACCTGTGATACGCCTGATAACCAAATTTGGAACAAAATAAAAGCAATTAAGGGATAAATAACATCCCACGTGCAACAGATGTAATATTAATAGGAACCACCAAAATTATTTTAGACCCCAAGAAATAGCAGAAAAATAGCAGACGAATTTGCCAAAATATCTAGCAATTCAAATTATAATAAAGACTTCAATACAATAAAAACAAATACAGAAGACAATCAAATTATCAAAATTGAAGAACAAAACAACCCATTAAACAAATCCTTTACAATGGACGAACTAGAAAACAGTATTTCACAACAAAAACAAAAAAGTTCAGGGCCAGACCAAATAATTCCAGAAATGATCAAACACCTACCAGATAAAAATAAGAAACACCTACTAGACATATATAACTTCATATGGAACAACAATGTATACCCTATAGAATGGAACAAAGTCATTACAATACCAATATTAAAACCATCAAAAGATAAGACAAACCCAGCAAATTATCGACCTATAGCACTGTCAAATGTATTATCAAAAATAATGCAAAAAATGGTAAATAAAAGGCTAATGTGGTATATAGAAAATAATGACATATTAAGCAATACCCAAGCAGGTTTTAGGACAGGCAGAACAACAACAGATCAAACACTTAAACTAAAAATAGAAATAGAAAAAGCGTTCGAACTTAAACAACATCTAGTAGCAATATTCTTAGACTTACATAAGGCATATGACACCACTTGGAAATATGCGATAATACAAACACTAATAGAACATAACATACAAGGAAAAATACTACACTACATAAAAACTTCCTGGAAAACCGTTCTTTCCAAGTCAAAACAAATGGATGCTTATCAGAATCAAGAAAGCAAGAAAATGGAGTTCCACAAGGAAGTACTTAGCCCCACACTATTTCTGTTAATAATAAACAAAATAACAAAATTGTGAAGAAACCAACACAAATACTGCTTTTGCTGACGACATAGTATTATACCACAAAGGCAAAAACATCAACACAATACAAACAAATCTACAACAAAACATAACCGAAATAGAAAAATGGGCAAAAGAAATAGGTTTCACATTCTCATCCACAAAAACAAAAGCAATACATTTCTGCAGAAAAGAAAACAACATATGGATCCAAAACTTCTAATAAACAAATCCCAAATAGAATATACAGATAACATCAAATTTTAGGCATCTACTTTGATAAAAATTAACATGGAGAAAGCACATAACAGAATTAAAAAGGACTGCAACAAAAGATCAATATCTTAAAATGCTCTCGAATACAGATTGGGAGCGCACACAAACAGCTATTAAAGATATACACAACTACCATCAGATCAAGACTTGATTACAGTTGTATCACATACAGCACAGCCAAACCTTCTAATATAAACCAATTAGACACCATTCAAAACACAGCTCTCAGATTAGCAACAGGTGCGTGCCTACAGAACAAGCCCAGTCAATAGTCTACAATGCATAGCAAATATACCACCTTTATGGATAAGAAGAAATAAATTGAACCTAAAATATATTGCAAAACTAGCATCAAACCAGAAAATAGAAGCAAACCAGGACATCTTTAAAATTAAATCATGTAACACAAGATTAGATACCAGTACTCCAACAGCCGCTACATAAAAACATAATGAAACAAATAAAACTATCCCTACCTGAAATCCTTCCACAATATTTACCTATATTCCCACCATGGACTAGAAAACATATAACGACAAATGTATCACTATCAAATTATTCAAAAACATACAAGCAAAGCTCAGTATCATCAACGATTTAAAGAACTAAAGGAACAACACAAGAGACATGAATTTATCTACACAGATGGGTCGAAAAACTACCAACAAGTAACTGCAGCTGTACTCAGACAAGATCAACAAATCCAAATAACACTACATCCATATAGCAGCAGCTATACAGCAGAAAAAGTAGCAATTTTAACAGCCATCCAAGATATAACATCAAACCCAACACACACCAAATATGCAATATGCACAGACTCTTTAAGCACTATTAAATCACTCGAAAAATGGTACACAACAGATCCAATAACGAACAACATACATGATGCTCTACACAAAACAACAGAAGAAACCGGAACTGAAATAATACTGATTTGGTCTCCAGCCCACGTTGGAATCCAAGGAAATGAAGCAGTAGATAAACTGGCTAAACAACGAATAACTAATACCAACACCCAACTCAAAACTCCAATAACAGACATCTATGCAATTATCTCAAGCAAAATAGACAAAAATGGGAAGAAACCTGGAAGAACACCCAAAATAACAAGCTTAGACAAATAAAACCAAAACCGAACCGTATGCACACATCCCAAAATCAAGAAAACAACAAATAGTATTAACAAGATTAAGAATAGGACACACTGCATATACACACAACTACTTGATGACAAAAGAAGCTCAACCTGTATGTGAACAATGTAAAACAAACCTAACAGTAGAGCATATCCTAACGAATTGTGAAAAATATCAACAAAAAAGGCTCAAATACAACATACAACAAGATGTACAAACTATCCTGAGAGACACACCCAATATTGAACCACTGCTGAACTATCTTAAAGACATAGAAATCCTACATCGTATATAAATTATATAAAAGATAACATATTTGTACCATAGATTATAAATAATACCTCCAACCTCCGCTAATAACTGTAAAGGTGGAAGCGGATAAAAGTGAAATTAAAAAAAAAAAAACTTAACCTAACCTTAACCTTAATCGAAATTGGCACGTTGTGCTATTAGTAAATATATGATTTACCTAGTATTTAACAACCAAAATTTTGTCAAAATACATAATTCAGGAAGTAAATATTTAAATATACTCTGAAATTATGAAAAATTTCAAACAATCTCTTTGAAAATTAAAATCTGCGAAATTCAAATTTGAGGAAGATGCCTAATAATAAATGTGCAAATTGTAAAATTATTATTAACAGAGATGATAAAATTATTCAATGCGATAGCTGCAGAGAACTTATTCATCTTACTGAAGAATGTTCTGGTCTTTGTGCTAGTGAAGTGAGAGAAGCTGTGATTCAAATGCGGCTCCCAATTTACTTTTATGAAGATTGCAGGAAATCGTTTAAAATAATTCCATTTCTATTAAACAAAATTGCAGATATGGAAGATGAAATAATAACAATCCAAACATAAATAAAACAACGTAACGATTCATTTAGTAGTAATAAAAATGATATGCACGAATTTCTTGGCGAAGTTCATGAGCGTTCTATTTGAGCATCAAACATTACGATGTCTAATGTTGATGAAGCCACAACTACAAAAATACAAGAAAATATTGCTAAAGATATAAATAAAGCTGAAAAAATTAATAAAGTCGAAATCGAAGCTGATGATATTGTTAAGTTTTAAGTGTTGGTCGTCTTGGCCAAACCAAGGCCCATTAAGCCATTAACACTTGATGAAACCTTTCTAGGATTTTAAAAATGTTGACTATGTAGTTTAAATTGATAATCTTGCACTTGTAAACTGGAGTGCTTTTTCAAATATCAAGGATGTTAATGAAACATTAGACTCTTTCTATCAGATTTTATCCAATACTATTTCTTTTTTTGTTAACATGAGGTACAAAGTATCTACTTTTCCAAAATAGTAATCATATGATCGAAAATATAAAATTTCTGAAAGAAAGACAACTGATGCCCAATTTAAATTGGCTAGATCTGAAGATGAATATTCTAAATTTTCTTAACTATGATCACAATGCAAATACCGGTAAACGTCGTTTTGCGCCGGTTCGATTTATGCGATTCACAATTACACCAGTTGGTGCCGGCGTGGGATACCCCAGTTTGTTCGGTTCGACTATGGGATTCCCCGTTCGGTCGACACCCAACGACAATAGGCGCCGTGATTCTAATAGCAGACACACTTTTATACGTTGTTTTATTCAGTTACCGTGTACACAAGCAGCCTATTGTGTGTATGAAATTTGTTTCAGAGTTAGTTTTCGTTTTGTTTTAAGAAAAAAAAATTGATTATATTTTTTATTTTATTATTAAAATTAAAGGAATATTCAATTTGTAGTTTCATTATAGGCGACAAATTGATTCAGAACCTAAACATTGCGCGAAAAAAGCATGAAAAGCAATAGGCCTGGAGACAAAAATGGACGTAATTAAACACATTGAAGACGGCCAAACCCTAACTTTTGTCTGCAGAGTTCTAAATTTACTCCCTTCCACTGTGACCAAAATCATGAAAAACGCTGAAAAAATAAAACACTCCGCTCAACAGACAACGGCTGTAAGTGTAACGCAAGTAACTTACAGCCAGAGCAAAAATATACAGAAAATAGAAAAAAAAAATGTTAGCAATCAAAAAAATATTCCTGTAACACAATCAGTTATATGCAAAAAAGCAACATTGATTTTTTCTGATTTGAAGGTGCAAGAGAACACTGACAAAATTTTCTTGGCAAGCAATGGGTGATTCACGAGATTCAAATCTCGAACCAATAGCCGTAGCACTAAAATAAGCGGCGAAGCAGCAAGCGCTGATGTAGCAGAAGTGGCAGCTTACCCTCAAAAGTTTCAAGAAATTGTGGAACAAGGCAACTACCCTGCAGATCTCATCTTCAATTTTGATGAAACATGCCTCTATTGGAACGTTTATATCGCGAGAAGAAAGTAGCATTCCTGGATTTAAGCTTCCCGCCAGTTTTTTGTAGGTGGAATAAAAAGGGTTGGGTCACTCGGGAGATTTTCATAGACAGGTATAAAAATTATTTCTGCCCTGCTGTGCTTAAATATTGTGATCGAAATAACTTTCTAAAGAACGCAATCCTCCTATTAGACAATGTCCCAGGACATCCACAAAATATAGACACCTTGGACACGAGATTGGACGTAAGGTAATTTACATGTCCCCTAACACAACCTCCGTACTACAACCCATTGACCAGGGGGTAATGTCTACCTTTAAAGTGATAGACAGTTGAAGATTATCGGCGTTCAAATGACATTTTTAGTTGATTGATTGTGACTGTAAAGGTGTATGATAAATGTGCTCTGTCATTGTTGTGTTTTTAAACTGTAAAGTAAATGTTTTTATTTAGTGAAAAGTATATCAAAGTGTAGTTTACTTCTTACTCTATATCATGATGCTGATAGTTGGTTGAGTACAGAATTTATAACTGATTAATCATCCTTTATAAGAAGGACAACAGTCTTTATATTGTTAACCTATTAACCATCTGGTTCTTGGACTTGTTCCTTATCTTTTAACTGAATGCAACATATTTACTGTTATCATAATTAACAAGAATCACTTTGAAGCATATCTGGAATTATATAATATAATATTTGCATTTATTCTTTATCTGCAACTAATTTTAAATTTTCATTATCCATAAGGCTTACTTATATTACGGATTACTTACTAAGTTTATTATGGCTGAAAATGATCTATTTATGGAGCCTTGCTTTAAATCTTCCGGCTTTTTATGCTGTCCTAAAAATTTTTTTAATAATTATGTGTGCGTCCATTGCCAGTGTTTACCACAAGAGCTGTCTTCATAGAGTTAAACATAAAAAGTTACTGAATGATAACCTATTGTTATGTGAAAACTGCATTTCCTCAGCGACAAATTTTTCTACTACCTCTAATAACACTGATGAAGTTCACTCCAAACTTCAACAGCTTGCTGAGGACAATGAGTTATTGGTCCACCATTTAGCTAAATTAAAACTTGATCACAACTCTTTTATTCAAGAAGCCATTGCAAATGACACACAGCTTAATCAGCAGCTGCATGATGCCAAGCTTAAGATTAATATACTTCAGACCTTAGTAGATAGGTTAAATACAAATTCAAATGATACTTCTTATTTTCGTAGTTCTGTTGATACTCAAACATTATCAGTGACAAATTCTATCACCTCTGATCTAATTACTGGAACTGGCACTCTAACTCTTGGAATTACCAATTCTGCATGTCCTATTACATATAAGAATTATGATAAATCTTTCTCTGATGAATGGTTTTCAATAATGTATGGATATTCGCCTATCTACACCAAAAGATCTGTTTCTGGCCCAGTCAACCTTCTACTAGTTCAAATGAAACCCTGAATATTGTCAGTGCGTATACCTCTGCAAACTTTGACATTCAGAATGAGATTGTTGCTTCTGTGACTACTAATCAATCTAAAAAGTCACTCGCTAACTCTGATCCAGAAAAATCACAGAATCACCTACCACCTTATATGGAATTTGCCAGTGCGACAACTCCTGAGACGCCTCTGAAAATCACCAAATTTGCATCTTTCAGAAAACAAAATATTGTAGTCTTTGGGGATAGTCAAGTCAGAGGATTCTCCAAAATACTCAGCTCATTGATGGATCAAGCAGTTAGCACTGTATATGTTAACAGTAAGCCTAATGCCACTTTGGATGATGTAGTCAGTAACTTGCCTTTCGAACTTGCAAATCCAAACACTAATGATTATGTCATAATCTTTGGAGGTTCAAATAACAACTTGAAAGGAAAAAAATATTGGAAAGCACCCTTAAATTACTACAAGATGCAGCGAAAAAAACTAACTTAATTTTATTAGCTACGCCTTATTGGAAAGGTCGAAATGTTCTAAATAACTTGATTTAACTTCAACCTAAATATATATTCACATTTGACCGAAACTAGAACTCCTTACAGATTTATAGATGTCAATAACATACTTTCTTCTAAACATTTTACTTCACATGGACTTCATCTCAATTATTTTGGAAAGCAGCACTTAATTAAACATATACTACATACTACATTCAACTTCACCGCAAAGTCATCTCACAATAGTTTTATGAATAACAACCTAGTATATATCACTGTAAATGCTCGAAACCATGATATTCAAAATTTTCAAAATTCCATAACTGATAACTTAACTACTCCTTTAACTAAGGACAACTTTGCGAAATAGCATTCCACAAAGCAGTCCTTTTTTATAAGAAAACAATCCACTGGTTTCTCTCTTCTATTGTGTAATGTGCAGAGCCTGCGCAGTAAGGCAGATAATTTATTTGTACTTTTGGATAGTTTAAACTTCCCTGTCGTGCTGTGTATTACTGAACATTGGTTGATGAGTCATGAATATATTCATTTAGAATCCTACACTTTAGTTAGCTCTTTCTGCAGGAAACAAAGAAAACACGGCGGAACCACAATATACTGTGCTGAAATGTCTGATTTTGATAACGTGTCAACATTTAATTATTTAAATGATGAAATTCATTTTGTATGTTCTCATGTCTTTAACAGAAAGAGAAATTTACATATTGTTTGTATTTACTGTTCTGCAACAGGAAAAATTGATTACTTCTTCGATTGTCTTGATGCAGTGCTCAATGCAATTACAAGACCCCGTGAGGTGATTATTACTGGTGATTTCAATATAAAATTTAATAATATCTTTGATAAAAATGTTAGCAGGTTAAAGAGGCTTCTGAGATTTCATAATTTACAAATGCATGTTAATAATGATACTAGAGTCACCAATTCTTCGAGTTCCTGTATTGATTATATAATTACCAACATAAATTCGTCTACACAAATGACCACAGAGATAATTGAGAATGATCTCTCCGACTACAATTTTATTTATTTTACTTTGGGTACCTCTCAATTTTTAAACCATCATAAAATTCGGCACATTTGAAAATTTAGTCAAAATAATGTGATTAAATTCACTGAGCTGTGTGCTCAGATCAACACATCACCCTCTTTCGCCAATTTAAATAAAAAATTCCAGATTTTAATTGACAACATTTCATCAGCTTTTGAAGTGGCTTTTCCTATAAAAAAAGTCATTATATAAAAAGGAAAAACTGGCTGACAAGAGGCATCAAAATATCTGCCAAAAATAAAAAAATTTTACATATCCTTCACAAACGTTTTCCATCATCGTCTTTTATTAAGAACTATTACTTAAATTACAAAAGAATATTTAAAACTGTAATCAATTTGGCTAAATCACTTTCATTAACAAACTGTATTTTACTATCTAAGAATAGGCAAAAGGAATCATGGAAGCTTATCAACGAATTGACAGGTAGATCAAAGTCTCATACCTCTCATATTCGTCTTGAAAATATACCAGAAAAGGATGTGGCTAGTTTCCTGAACTCACATTTTGCTACAACTGCACCTAAGCTAGTTTCTAACAATAACTCATCATTGTCTGATGCAACTGACTTTCTAAGAAATAATTGTAAACAGTTTGAAAATTTTTTTATGTTATTTCCAACAGACGAATATGAAATTCTGGACATCATCAAATCATTTAAAAACAAACATTGTTCAGGTGATGATAATATTCCTGCTAAGGTTTTGGTCTGCCTGCCTATGAATCTATTAAACTATCTTACTGATCTAATAAATGAGTCATTCCAATTAGGTGTGTTTCCTGCATGTCTAAAACATGCAATTGTCATTCCGCTTCACAAGGGAGGTCCATTTGTTGCAAACAACTTCAGACCTATTTCCTTGTTGTCAGTATTCTCGAAATTAATTGAAACATTAGTTAAAATAAGGATTGTTAATTTTGCAAAAAAATTCAATGTCTTTTCTTCTGCACAGTTTGGTATCTGTGAAAATAAATCCACTATGGATGCTATTCACAATTTCTTGAGTGATGTGTACTCTGCATTAAACAAAAATCATAATCTGTCAGCTGCATTGTTCATAGATATTAGCCAGGCATTTGAGTGTGTTAATCATGACATTCTTTTAAAGAAACTTCATTTCTACGGAATCAGAGGACTTCCGAACAATTGGATGAGATCATACCTAAACGACAGATTCCAATCAGTTCACACTCCTTATAATAATGTATCTGATAAACAAAAAATATCCTTAGGCGTTCCCCAAGGCTCAGTGCTAGGACCCATTTTGTTTTTATTTTATATCAATGATATTGTTGATGCAATTAAACATGGAAATGTTACTTTATTTGCAGATGATATTACTATTAATTGGGAATCTCCATCTATCAATTGCTTAGAAAATAATATTATGACAGATTTTGAATCTGCTAAAAAATGGTTTACTGCCAATAAGTTAGTAGTAAATATTGAAAAAACCTGTCTGGTGGCGTTTAAAGGTATAAAGATTACTGATAATATTTTGAATGACTTATGTCTGTCCCGAGTTACATCGACGAAGTTTTTAGGATTAATAGTTGACCAGAGTCTGAACTGGTACATATACTCTCATTAGCCTATAAATTATCTTCGGCTTGTTTTGCATTGAGAACTATCTCAGGAGCTTTATCGGAACAATGCACTCTTAATGTGTACTTTGCACTATTTGAGTCGAGAATGAGGTATGGCATAGCTTTTTGGGGCAATTCTACTTTGGAAAATATTTCAATTATTTTTAAAATACAAAAACGTGCCATTCGAATAATCTGCAAGGCGGATAAAACTGCTCATTGTAAACCTCTTTTCAAGAAACTCGGCATTCTAACCTATGCTTCAATGTACATTTTTGAATCATTAATCCTTTTTCACAGATATAATAATAATTTTGCTACTCATAGTTCATTTCATCATCATAATACACGAACTGCAGCTGACTTTTATAGACCTTTACCTTTATCAAACTTTATAAAAAAATCATTTTTATACACAGCACCGACACTTTTCAATAAACTTCCCCAAGAAATAAAATCTTTAAATAACTTCAAGCAGTTTAAATTTTCGTTACTGTCCTTGCTGCGTGAGCGCTGTTATTACAGGATCGAAGAATTCCTTACTGATCATTTTGATTAACCCTTGGGTTTGTTTTCTTGTAGTTTCTGTAATATTCTATAAATTTTATCTCTAACTGATGACTTCTATCACATTTTGTGATTTTGCATTATTTATGTGACAAGCTTGGATAAAGTATTGTAATGTTTTAGACTGTGACATAAACTTTTATTGTTAAGTTTTTAAATTATGTATTTATTCTCTTCACTTCTTAAATTGTATTACACTCTTGCTTGATAAACTAGGCTAATGGTATGTATATATGTATTTATTTATGTATTGGGCATTGCTCACTATGTAATTTTACCATGTTTACATGGGTACTGATTAAATATCTATCTATCTATCTAAAAGGAATCAAAAATTTGAAGTCTGCTTAAGACGAAGTGACAAACAATTGTTTAAACGGCATTTGGCGTAAACTTCTGTCTGGATTTAAACAAGGTGCAAGTGTAGAAGAGTAGACAACATTAACATAAACGAACACAGGCTTACACGCAAATGTGGATTTGAAGACGTAACTACTGAAGATGTGACCAAATTGTTAGACGGGCATGACCAACCATTTTCAAATCAATAACTAACACCACAATTTCCACAAAATCCACGATAACTATGAAGCAAAAGGCACACGAAACCAGTATTCACGTACAAAACAGCAACAGTACTGGTTTCTTGTTCAGATTTATACACCGTCGGTGTGACAAGCGCTACCTCTCATGGCAAATACTCAAAAAATCAATTGCCCAATACCATCCGCTGTCTGATACTATGCGACCTTCATCTACATTTAAAAAAAACAGCTTTATATCATACCTAGATTTTTAATCGACTTATTGAAAATCTATGATGACTATAGCATTCTGCTCAAAAGCTAAAGAACGTGTAAATAAGTTTTCAATAACTTTACAATAACAGATATATTAACATAAAATGTGGAAAAATCGAACTTTTGTTAATAGCACGAAAACAAATGATGATAACAAAAAAGTTTGTTTACAGTATCGAAGTTAACTCAAAAAAAGATGTCGACGGTTCGTGGTCCATTTTCCCATATCTATTATGGTTAATGAGTTGTTCTATGAAAACATGCAAATCTGTCCTTCCTGTTGTAACGGATTAATTTTTAACCCCACGACGTTGGCCATCAATGTAATGGGTTATTTTAATTCTTCCCCAACTCGGGCCTATTGTTTTAAGCGTTAATGTAGGGGAATTAAATAATGAGAAGTTGGAACTATAAAAACTTATCGCTTCTGCTGCAAGCTTGGTTATTATCCCTAAAAGATCATGAGAAAGGGCATGGTTGAAATAATCATCGTTAAACTGAAAATAAAATCAAGTTAAGTTGGAGGCCACTGTATATAGCAAGTATTAAAAAAGGTGTTTTAGGGTAGATACAGAAACCCTATTGGAATGAATTTTTTAAAACTTTTAATTTACTTTACATAGAAAATGAAATCCATTTCGAATGGACCTGCACCTTGCCGAAGTGTTCTAACGAGCTAAAGAGCCAAACTACAGGTCCAACCAAAGTAGTAGGGTCGTTAGTGAGGAACCAGACTAAGACAGATCTCTGAAAGAGGACAGCGGCTCTTTCGGTACTTAGATTGGCAGAGACCATAGGGGTGTCGGTATGGCAATCTAAGACACACTACCGCAATGTGGAAGGCAACGGGAAACCACGACATTACCTCCCAAATACACAACGTACAAACATAATAATAAAATGATGGCATTCTATAGGGAAAAACATTTCATTCGAATCTCCGGGAGGGAATTACTTTGGAGGATGCGACCGGAAAGTTCAGAACAAGAGTCGGGAAAAATTTGCAAGTCGGAGCGTGGAATGTTAGAAGCATGAAGCAAGTAGATAAGCTAGAAAACCTAAAAATCGAAATGAATAAGTTAGCACTAGACATAGTAGGAATCAGCGAAGTTTGGCGGCCCGAGGAGGAGGATTTTTGGAGTGGAGACTTCGGGATAATTCAGACAGGAGCAGTGGAAGGAAATTTGAGTGTGGGGATAGTTATGCAGAACAAGATAGGATACTGTGTAGAAAATTACTTACAAAAGAACGCAAAAGTACTAGTGGTTAGACTAGAATCTAAACCGGTAAACACAGAGTAATAATACAAGTTTACATGCCCACCTCTAGGTACAACGACGAGGAGATAGAAGCGATCTACAAAGATATCAAAGACATATTAAGATACGTAAAAAGACATGAAAATTTAATAATAACGGGGGATTTTAATGCAGTGGTGGGTGAGGGCAGGGAAGGAGCAGCAGTAGGTTTATTTGGTTTAGGTACGAGAAACGACTGGGGAAATAGGCTGGTAGAATTTTGCGACAAGAAGAATTTAATCATCACAAACACATTATTTCAACATTATGCTAGAAGACGATATACGTGGAAGATGCCAGGAGATATTGGAAGATATCAAATAGATTACATTCTTGTTAGACAACGGTTTAGGAATCAAGTAAAAGACTGTAGAAGCTACCCAGAAGCAGATCACTGCAGCACTGATCACAACATCGTAATTATGAAGGCCGCACTTAAATTTAAAAATTTGAAAAAAAGAAACGGAAAAAACACTTTGACTTAGAGAAAACTAGGATTTTCAAGGAACAATCGAAAAAAAGTCAAATGAATTACTGAAAGATATCGGGAAAACATCTGTAGAATGGAATAACATTAAATCCAGCCAAGACAAGGCGGCCAGAGATATTCTGGGGTATACACAAAAAGAAAATAAGAAAACAATGGATAACAAAGGATATCCTGAATTTAATAGAAGACAAAGATACAAAAATAAATCAGACGAAACAGGAAAACAGAGATACAAAGCCATAAAATGGGAAGTTATTCGCAAATGCAGGAAAGGTAAAGAACAATGGATTGATGAAAAGTGCACAGAGGTACAAACTAAGATGGAAATAGGAAAGACAGATGAAGCATACAAACTAATTAGAATGAATTTTGGGCATATAAAACCGTATAGCAAAAATATAAAGGACGCGGGAGGAAACGTCACTATAGAAAATGTAGGGAAAGTGGTTAGATGGCAAGAATATATAGGGAATTTATATGCATGAAAGGAACTAACTGCATTAGAACTGGAATCAGACATTGAAAATGATAACTTGGGTTATCCTATACTTGGAGATAAGTTTGAATTAGCATTAAAGGGTCTGAAAAATGGTAAGGTGCCGAGTACAGATAAGGTGCAAGCAGAAACTCTAAAAGCCACTGAACAAGCAGTAACAGAACGTCTCTTCCAACTTGTAAGCTATATGTATGAGACAGGCGAGATACCCAAAGATTTCAAACGTAGCATCATAGTAACTATACCAAAAAATAAACGCGCGGATAGATGTGAAAATATTAACTAGAATTGTGCATAGACGAATGGAAAAACGAGCTGAAGAAATACTACGAGAAGGCCAATTTGGGTTTAGGGGAAACAGGGGAACAAGGGAGGCTATTTTAGCTCTGAGAGTGATAATGGAGAAAACAATAGAAAAAGGAGAAAGCGTGTATATAGGGTTTGTAAATGTGGAAAAAGCATTCGACAGTGTAAAATGGAAAAAAATGTTCGACATGCTCAAAAAATTAGAATGAGTTATAGGGATAGACAAATAGTACATATTACACAGCAGTAATAGAATTAGAGCAGGAACGTAGAGAAGTAAACATTAGGTAAGACGTGAGACAGGGATGTGCCCCATCCCCATTAATTTTTAACTTGTACATTGAAGAGGCAATGAATACTGTCAAATGCAGAAAGGGACAAAAAGTTGATATACTAAGGTTTGCAAATGATATAGCGGTACTATTATCTAGCAAGGAAGAGTTAGAAGCTGTTCTTTATGAAATGCAAATGGTTCTAACAGAGAAATACGGTATGAAAATTAACAAAACTAAAGTACTAGTATGCAAAGGAGGGGAAAATAAATCAAAAACAAGAATAGAAATATATTTAACACAAACTTACAAGAGGTCAAGGATTTCTGCTACCTAGGAAACCAAATAACACAAGATGGGAAAAGCGCAAAAGATTAACACAAGGTCGTGCTACATTTAACAAGAAAAAGAAACTATTGTGTTCAAAGACAACAAACATAGAAACAAGGAAAAGATTGCTTAAAACGTATATGTGGAGCACAGCACTGTACAGCTGTGAAGCCTGGACAGTAGGAAAAGCAGACAAGAAAAAGGTAAAGCCTTTGAAAAATGGTGCTACAAACGTATGATGAAGATATCATGGACGAAGAGATACTAAAAATGGTAAGGAAAGAAAGAAAAAATAGGAGAGATAGGATGATAGGCCACATACTACGGCATAAGGGAATAGTGCAGAAATCAGTAGTAGCAGAGATAGGAAAAAAGAGAAGTAGAAGTAGACCTAGGTTAGATTACTGCACACAGATAGTGAAATATGTGGGCTGTATGGATTTCAGGGAAATGTGTCGGCTAGCTCAGAATAGACATCAATGGAGGTATGCAGCCCACCAGTCTCAAGATGGTTAAATTATTGACGAAAAAAGCAACTGTACTTAAACATGATAATTATTATAAGCAACTTCAACTATTGGTTGGGCAATATTCTTGAATAATGTTAATTATGTGAAAGGATTTACTGGAAAACTATTAATTCCGCAAATGTCTAAGAGTTGGAGGGATCTTGGCGGCCACAGGCTGCTTAACCCCCTTCACCGAATCTCTGTGAAATAGGGCATACAATTAGAAAACAATGGAACAGGAACTGAGCTGTATAGAGGCTGTGTGAGAATTTCAGAGAACTGTGTAGGCTAGCTCAAAATACAAGTAAGTGCAGGTATGTGTCCAACCAGTTTTGAGACAGAAAATCTAATGACGAAAAAATATGCGCAGATAAATCTGATGATTATTATAAACCACTAGTTGTTGGTTGTGAAATATCTGCCACTAATGTTGACTATGCGAAATGCTATATTGGAAAAAATATTAAATTGGTAAATGTCCAAGTGCTGGGGCAACTTGGCAGTCACAGGCTGCTTACCCCCCTTCACAACCACTGAATGTCAGAGAAATAGGGTATATAATTGTAAAACACTAGAAGGGGTCCAAACTGCATCTAATAAGAAAGTACAGTGCCTATGATGAAAGACAACAAACATAGAAACAAGAAGAAAATTGTTGAAAGCATATGTGTGGAGCACAGCACAGTATGCCTATGAAATACGGGCAGTAGGAAAAGCAGACAGAAAAATGGTAGTAGCCTTTTAGAATGATGTGCTTCAGATGTATGAGGATGATAGCATGGACAGACAAAGTTAATAACAAATACGTTATAGAAATAGTAGGGGAAGGATATGTGTGGAAAAAAAATAGAAGACATAGAAGAGCAGAATACGTTCTAAGGCATTTTTGGGGAATAGTATGAGATTTATTACAAGCAGAGATAGGAAAAAGGAGGTAGATGTAGACCTTGATCAGATAGTGATAGATGTAGACTGTGCAAATTTCAGGGAAATGTGTAGGTTAGTCAGAATAGACAACAAAGATGGTACGTGTCTAACCAGTTCCAGGACTGAAGACCTAATGATGATGATGAAAAAATGAAACCTTTTAGAATCAGAGAATATCTATTGTATAACAAATAAATTTTATTAAAAAAATTAAATCAATTCACAAAGTTTAGTAATATGAAACAAAATTATTATTTATAGAACATTTTAGTCTCTTAAGACTTGGATGAGCATCAGCTCTGATAATCACATACATACTTTAATTAAAATATTTTCTCAAATGTTATAGCTGTAAATTCTTACATATAAAAGTTTAATCAATTATCATTTCTAAAGAATCAAATGCTTTAAATAAGAAAATTTTACTAATAAGTATTAGGTTATGATTTTAGCGTTGGGATACAGTCTTACAGACTACTAACATGGTGGCTCAGGACTTAGCCCTAGTGGAAAAGGGGGTTCCCAAAACAATATATAGATTCTTTTGGGGGTCTAGCAAAAAGTCACACACCCTTAACCACTAGTGGTCAGCGGTGGCCTGCAAGTTGGTCTGGCACAGGTCCCAATTGTATAGTCACAACGCGTCGTCCCCAATCTAATGCAGTCTGGGATGAATCTTCTTCAACATTTGTTATCTGGTTGTTTCACTATTGGGGTGGTTAACCCTACAGGGGGTTTTGCACTGCATTAAAAACCAAGTAAGTAACTAAAGTTATTGAACAGCCGTCTCACCATCGACGACTTTCCAGACTGCTTGCCTCAAAGATGAAGTGGAAGTAAGCGGATCAAGACAATTACTTCCCAGGACAGTTCAGTCGTAGGAATTCTTATCAGAACAAAATTTTCAATGCCAACGTGCCATGTGTATGCTACAACTTGGAAGTTAGGAGGTATTTCCTGAACAATAAGGTGTTTACAGGGGCTTTTGAGAGTTTAAATTGTTATTTCTGACTTTACAAATCAGGTTTCATAACAGCTGGAATGTTTTCTGCAAAATTGTAGATACGAAATGTTGAATTTAACATTCTGATTGAATCAAATTAGAAAATAACAAGCTTGTTGTTTTCCATATGGAACCTAGGACTTATTCAAAATTGAGGATTGACCTAACGCAGTAAATAAGTGGTCTCCGGGACAGATTCTTTCATTTTTTTTTCTAATTTGTTTCAATCAATAATTATTCCCTTTCAAAAAAATTGTTACACTGTACGTAATAAGTTACAAAACAGAAAATAACCAATATATAAAGAAATTAACCATATATTTTGGATATTTACAAAGGACGAACATACACAATTCATATTTTTATATATCAAATTTTTGTGACTAAATAGTGTTAACCTGATGTAGTCTCAAACAATAACTCAAATCATAATGAAAATGAAATGCAAGTTCAATATGACAATCACGATAGTTATGAGAATTTTACAGCACTCGCAACTAATAAAACCCACTTCTACAACCCACAGCAATGCCTTTTTAAAACCACTTATGTTTATTAATAAATTAAATACATAGTGACCTGAGCTTTTCGTACATCAAATACAAATTTCCCATGTTCCAAGATAGTGTTAACTGACTCAAATTATTGACTCGTAAATATCCTAACATAAAATAATATTTTATAGACTATAAACGCATTACCATCAGTTTTGCATTCCTTAGCTTTGGTTCCACTAAATTTATAATTACATAAACCATAATCATTACATCTTTGCAAGAAATCTTTGTAATAAGTTTCAGCAACGTCTGTTATGTCTTTACGACTGCCTGCCGTAAGTTTTAGACATAAAGATCCTAAAAGTGCAGGCAGTAACATGTAACGCAAATCCTCAGTGGCAATTTCATCAATATCTTCATTAGTGCTGAACATTCCTGATAATGAAACAAGACGAGTAGAATCCTCAAATATACGTATACATTTTCGAACATTGAGCTGTAATGAATAGTATAAGTGGATTGAAACTTTAACTCGTAAATAACCTACCTGTACAGCAGGACTATTGGTCGGCTCGTCAATCTTACCTAAATTGTTGAACAAATGTAGACCTTCTTGAAACATAGACAGAAGGGACTCCACTGAGGATTCTGAAAATTCGGTTGATTCCATTTCATTTACCTTGTAATCTTCACTAGTTTTTGTTTTGATTAACACAAACGTTTAAACTAAATTCAAGCTGTTACCGCAGTTATAGCACTACGGAAATTAAGATAGGTATAACAACCCCTACTAATTTAATTGAATGATTACCAAGTAAGTGACCGACAAACCAATTACCCACAAGTATCAAAGAAAAAAAAAAACATTTAAAGAACTGTCACTTTTAAATTGGTGTTAAATATAACCTGCGGCTACACGTACGCTAGCGTATAATAAACAAGTTCTCATTAGCCGTGACGTCATACGATCAGCAGTAATTTAACCCTAGTGTATTATATATTTACTGAATTATGTCTATAATTTTCTGATGTACATAAACACAATGGCAATACCTTTACAGCTGAACAATTTGAAAGTAAGTTTAAAAATATGAAGACAAAAAATTATGATTGTAACAGCCACATTGGATGTCATGCTGTTACTAGGTTATTGTATATATTTTTACTTTCATGTATGATAGTTGAGTGATCTATATTTTCAGGAGTAGATTATAGCATCTTATAGGAATGGATTATTCGAGTAACGAACGTATTCGTATAAAGTTTATCCTAATTAGTAGTGCTATTAATTATCAAGGTTGGTTTTGTATATAGTTCTGAAACTTTGGGGAATATTTACATTTCATTATTCTTTAAGCAAGGAATATTAATGTCAACGTTGGTTATAGAGTTATCTTTCTACAAATTAACATTCATTCTAGTTATTCAGTTTGAGTGTTGCGATTTATTCTTAACAAGCTTCGTATCATCGCTCAAATACACTTCGTGTTTAAATATATTTTTGTGAAAGGCTTATGCAATCATTCTTATTATTTTCAATTATCTTGTGAAATCTATATGAGTAAATAGGCTAGGGTATGTTTATGCTTCATTAAACGTTTCTGTCAGAACTCCACAGGTGACTGGACTTGCGCGTTAGTGCCGTGTCTGATCATCTTAAGTTTCTCGACATTGATTCCTATTAGATGTTATAATCTACCCCTGAAAATATAGATCACCCAACTATCATACATGCAAGTAAAAATATATGCAATAACCTAGTAACAGCATGACATTCCAATGTGGCCTTTATATGATAATAGGTGCCAAAGTAAACGAGTTGTCTTACATATACATTTTTCGAAGAATCAGATAAACCGTTTTAAAAACTCTAGAAATGTAGTCGTTACGTTTAATTAGTACTTTAGAAGGAAATGCTTGGGTTTCTTCTAAATCCAACAATATATCTCGACAACCCATCAGTATTAATTCTAAAAGCACCATAATTAATAGTGTAGATATTTTAAAATCTCAATGACCCTGGGATGCGCAATGCAGGAAGTGAGAAATCTATAGAAAAGTATGTAACATAGTGTTTTCAGTTCAACCGAAAAACAACACTTATTTATTAATATAACCAATAATGTAATGCGAAGTTACAAACTTGTAAATAAATACCTAACCTAAGCTAAGTATATAGAAAGCGAGACGTATTCTAAGTGTAGTCTTGAAAAAGTGCTTTGTAATAACTTTTAACAAAGTTAAATTAAACAATATTCACAAAACAGAAAGAAACAGGATTTCCAAGTATCACAATTAAAGTGCCTATAATACACAGTATCAGCTTGTCGATAAGTTAATTAATTGTGAAGAAGCTGCTACTAGAGTGATTATGTAACTTAATGATTTTGTCATATGCTTGCTCTAAATTTAGTAGCAGTTACGAAATAAAAAAATTTCTTAAAGTTATAAGACGCCTACAAAGCTTTTCAGTATGCAAGGTGTATAGAAAATATTTATATGGTAAAATCAATTTTAAATTAGTACTGCACTAACACCCACCCTGTTGGAAATATTATTTCATTCATATGACCATATTTTCACTTTGGCCTTTAGTTTTGTTGGTAATATTTGGGGTTTCTGCACAGTCGTTAAGATTTTATAAAACCTGTAAGACAAGGCGAAAAAGAAAGAGCGACAGCCCGAAGGAACCAGAATGGTTTCAAGTATTTCGTGTAGAATGTTAAGATAAACATAATAATAAATTGGTTATGCAAGACAAATTCCTGTTTTTTCTAAAGAAATTAGTAGAAAGAAAACACTAATATTTTTCATTATTTATAGCAGTATCAGTTGGCATTCATTTTGACTATAACTGGTTATTTTATATTAGATAATATGTTTAAAGATTTGTCCAATTTTAATAAGTATAGACGTTGTCTGATATCAGTTAACAGTATAAATGAATTACAACAACTTGTAAAAATACTTTTTATTAAGATTATAAACATTTTTTGATAAATATATTGTTCGCTCTCTGTCGCACGTGGTTAATTTTAAGTTATCGTAAATTCATAGTTGTAAATCAAATAGTAAAGCTGTCATCCTTGTCCCGTTATATCCTGTCATAAAACCTCCTTTCTGCAAGTGGAAATTAAATTGAAAAAGGGGTAGTGACTGAAACACTCTCTCATGAACATCGAAGCGAAACGGTCGTTGGTTCGGTTCGGTAAAGTGAGTTAGTCATTAGTGCCGCCGAATGCGACTTTATAGATAAACCCCTAAAAAACAGAATGAAAGTGCAAAGTAACACGTACTATAATTCGCATACAGCCCACTTAGTTGAAGAATAGGAACTACACCTTAGAACAATAGAACAACGCGGAGGTAAGTACATATATAAAATTATAAGACCCCCGCGCATTAAACATATATGGTTAGCTTTCTCTTATTAAATCACACATTTTATCTCATTTAACGGATGCTCTTGTATCTATACAACCTTCATACATAGTATAATCAAAGTCAAAATCATTATCATCAACATTTATTTTATCTAAATCATAATTATTGTTACTCATGAATTTAAGCTGTTTGCCTTTTAAGTGCGTACAGGACCAGGGTGAGAATCTCCCGAACAGTTCGGAGCTATTCCTAAAAGGAACTGGTATTTTTTTTGTTTAAGGACAGTTGCACCGCTTCTTGAGCTTGAAGCACGTACAAAATTATTGGGGTTTGAAAGGGTAGGGGGAAAACAAATTAGCATTCTGAGTTTGAAACACTTTGTAAAAGGAACGCAAAGCCTAGTGCACCGGAGCTGTTCCGAGTGGCTCATTCACTTAAAAGAAAAGTGACTATATTATGCAAAACGCAACATATTATGATAACATCTGGAATAAAGATCGAATCTGTTATTTAATCACTTTAAATTTCTATAGCGACCTTTAAGAAGTCCAAACGTCTGCTCTATACAGAGTATAGTCGAAAAATGCACATAATAATTTTTTATGTAGCTGTTAGGTGCCCATCGTCTTTATAAGGCGTTAACAGATTTAAAGTAGTGCATGCTGAATCGCCTAATAAATATTGGTTTTCATTTCAAACTTAAGAAAGATATTTTACAATTGGCGATACTCCAAATACTAGCTGCCAGGACATCCAAAAAATCGATACCCAAGAAAAACATATTAGGAAAATTCCTTCATTTACACGCAAAGCACTTCATAGAGGCATAGCCCCATTTTCAGACTCCTGGCAATATTATTGAATGCAATTGCTTTTTATTCACATATGAGTTGGGATTGATATTTGTGGTAACAATTCAAATATGAATTCCGTCTATCGTTCCAACGAGTCCTGGGATTCACTTTTTCTTTTTTAATCCATTGGATAGAGTATTAATTTGTTTTGGCCATTTGATAAACTTGTTTATGTTTCTGATTAGTATACCAATTACTTTACGCAGATATTTTCATGTACTACTTATTGGAAAATCAAATCTATCGGTAACAGACCTACAATTCTTCAGTCGAAAAACATTATTTTCAATAATCTGTAAACCTCCTAATTAGCTAACATCCACAACTAATATCTACTGGTAGGGGGTGGTTGGTCGTCTTATATAACTCAGGTTTGTTTATATATATCTACGCCAAGTTCTTTAATTAAAATTGCTACAATTCTTTTCTTTAAAGGAAAATGTGTTCTCAAATCTGAAAAACTTTTACTGTGACATTAGATAAAAGTAATTCCTCACTAGATACAATTTAAGTACTTAGTGAAAACTTCCATGTAGTTTTTTAACAAGTTCTTTTTTTTTTCGTAGTAAAGAACGATTGTGCAATTTCTTCCATATCACTGCTGTCGAAAAATTCTTCCCCAATATCAGATACATAATACCAATTCTTTTATTCGTCCTTATTTCCTTTCGTTGTGAAATCAACCATAAAAAACTGACAATGCGTTTCGAAATGTTAGTGACATACTTTATCTCAAGCTGAGCGTGTGAGTTCGTTTCCTAGCTTTCCTGGGGTGACTAACCAATTAACTGGCGTCACTGCACTTTTAATCCGATAACTACCTGAAGTAAGTTTCCGGAAACGCCGAATCAAGATTACTATTGCAATAAAAAAAAATTGATAAGGAGGTACAGTAGTTTAGAATTTACATCGGATTTTTGCTACATAATTATAGTGCGTTTAACGAACACATTTAGTAAGTGCTCCACGCAAAAACTAGCGCTAAGTTCAAATAAAACTTTTATATTGGTTGGTCGGGTTTATACTACCATTCCACAAATTTTGTATTGCTAACTTATAAATATGAATTAGAGTTTCTCACACGAATTTGTAGTTACCGTAATGTAACGATTTGTTCGCTGTGAATCAAGCTTGTGCTTTGTTTGTATTGGGTAACTAAAACCTAGCCTATTATTTTAGTTACTGATTCTGTTTGTTATACTCACTATATACACATCTACATAATGTTTTTCATGATGATAATAAACAGTTTGATGTGTAGTTATTGGTCACATTTATTTAATTCCGCTATAAATGTTGAAGAATTGTCGGAATGAATTGAAAAGGAGTTTACAAAACAACCGCAAGTATGATTTCACGTAAATTCAAACAGATATGAGATGGAACAATTAGACGACATAATGAATCCATTATGCCCGTTGTTATTGATACATATACGAAATGAAAGTCTCACATAAATGATTTAAAAATCTTTTAGCACTAAAAAAAACCTGAATTTTGAATCAAATTTTAAAACTCCTTTAATTTCTTACATTAACGTATATGGAGACACATTCATTTTAGTAGTGCCAATGCACAAATAAATTATGTTGTAAACTTGGTATATATGAAATAAATGTGGAATAAACAAATACTTGTATAACTTTTTAAATATTCTATATTTTTATTTGAAACTTAGTATATTTAAATGATTATGGCTTACACGGTGACAAGATTTGGTATTTTAGGAAACAATTGTTTTGGTGAGAAGCTATCTTTAAAATTGTTAAAGGTTACATAAGGACAACATTATTGAATTTTAGGAGTATTTGCCCCTGTTGCTTATCAAACATCTCGTTTGAATCGTTATTCAACTCTACCACCTGGAACGCCTCCACCACAAACTAAAACTAAGTTTGGGCCGCTTGCAGATGAGGACAGAATTTTCACAAATATTTATGGCCGGCATGATTGGCGACTGAAAGGTGCACTTAAACGAGGCGATTGGTATAAAACTAAGGAAATATTGGAAAAAGGCACTGACTGGATAATAAGTATATCAGTTGTTCAATTGTTTATAGTATCCTAAAAATATTGTTATAGATGAAGTTAAAGCGTCAGGTTTACGAGGCAGAGGTGGTGCTGGATTTCCTTCAGGTATGAAGTGGTCATTTATGAATAAACCCAGTGATGGTCGCCCGAAATATTTGGTTGTAAATGCTGATGAAGGAGAACCTGGTACATGTAAAGATCGTGATATAATGAGACACGATCCACATAAATTAATTGAAGGGTGTTTGATTGCTGGCCGTGCAATGGGTGCTCAAGCAGCTTATATTTATATCAGAGGTGAATTTTACAATGAAGCATCCAACATGCAGATTGCTATTGCTGAGGTGAATATGTATATGCATATAGACATTAAAGTATTTGCTGTTTTATTTACCTATACGGTTTTTATGTCACAAAGACAGGTGACTAATGGTATATGGGAAACTAATGGGAATTAAAATTTGAAATTTCTATTTACATATTGGCCCATCTCGGTGGTGTTCAACCTGTGTTCCACGGAACATTATAAGGGGTTCTATGCTTTTTAAGTTATTTACCCTTACCAATGTACCGCCAGCCTGACTTTTTCCCTGTTAGTTATCAAATTGGTAAAGCAGGATAAGCTTATACGATTGGAGAAAAATTAATCAAACTTTGTGCTAAATAATTATGTGTAAAATTGGGGAAAAATTTGCAAAACAAATTGATAATTTGTCACTTTCTGATACAACTGTTGCTAGGCATATTATAGATCTACAAGATTTTTTGAAAAAAATTAATAGTACCTTTAAAAAAATCTCCACTTGGATTTAAATTACAATTAGACAAGTTTATTGATGTTACTGGTTTGGCAGTATTAATTGTTCTTGTACATTGTTTTTGACTCAATTGTTTACATGGATTTACTCATGTGTACACCTCTTCTCCATTCCGAATGAATCTGCAGCTTGAAGAATCTCTAGATTACTAGAACCTAAAGAGCCAAACTATAGGTTCAACCAAAGTAGTAGGGTCTTTAGTGAGGAACCAGACTGACAGGTTCACGAAAAAGGATAGCGGCTCTTTCAGTACTTAGATTGGCAGAGACCATAGGGATCGGTATGGCATTCTGACACACTATCGCGATGTGGAAGGCAACGGAAAACCACCACATTACCTCCCAAGTACACAACGTACTTAAATTGTATTTAAGATGATGGCATCCTCTGGGGTAAAAGATGCCGGAGTTAAAATAGTCCCCATTCGGATCTCTGTGAGAGAACTACTTCGGAGGATGTGATCGGAAAATTTAGAAAAAGAATCGAGAACATTTTGCGAGTCGAAGCATGGAATGCCAGAAGTATGAAGGAAGTAGGTAAACTAGAGAACTTATAAATTGAAATGGATAGGTTAGCACTAGACATAGTAGGAACAGCAAAGTTCGTTAGCCAGAGGCGGGGGACTTTTGGAGTGGAGACTTTAGGGTAATTCATAGAGGATCAGAGGAAGGAAATTCTAGTGTGGGATAGTTATACGAAAAAAGATAGGGCACTGTGTAGAAAACTACTTGCAAAAAATCAAAAGAGTACTCATGGTTAGATTAGAATCTAAACCGTAATAATACAAGTATACATGGCTACGACTAGCCATAGTGAGGAAGAGGTAGAAGCAATCTACAAAGATATCGAAGACATACTAAGATATGTAAAAGGACATCAAAATTTACTAACTACAGGGGGAACTACCATTTCGAATGGACCTGCACCTTGCCGAAGTTCTAAATTACTAGAACAGGTGAAATGGCTTGCGTGTTCTAATGAGCTAAAAATCCAAACTACAGGTCCAACCAAAGTAGTAGGGTCGTTAGTGAGGAACCAGACTAAGATAGGTCCCCAAAAAAGGGCAGCGGCTCTTTCGGTACTTAGATTGTCAGAGACCATAGGGGTCGGTATGGCAGTCTAAGACACACTACCGCGATGTGGCAGGCAACGTGAAACCACCACATTATCTCCCAAGTACACAACGTACTTAAATTGTAACAAACATGATGGCATTCTCTGGGGTAAAAGATTCCGGAGTTAAAATAGTCCCCCATTCGGATCTCCGGGACGGGACTACTTTGGAGGATGCGATCAGAAAGTTAAAAATAAGAGTCGGGAACATTCTGCGAGTTGGAGCGTGGAATGTTAGAAGTAGGTAAGCTAGAGAACCTAAAAATCGAAATGAATAGGTTATCACTAGACATAGTACGGATCAGCGAAGTTCGGTGGCCAGAGACAGGGGATTTTTGGATTGGAGACTTGGGGGTAATTCATACAGGAGCAGAGGAAGGAAATTTGGGTGTGGGGATAGTTATGCGGAAGATAGGATACTGTGTAGAAAATTACTTACAAAAGAACGAAAGAGTACTCATGGTTAGATTAAAATCTAAACCGGTAAACACAGTAATAATACAAGTATACATGCCCACCTCTAGCTACAGTGACGAACAGGTAGAAGCCATCTACAAAGAAATCGAAGACATATTAAGACACGTAAAAGGACATGAAAATTTAATAATTATGGGGGATTTTAATGCCGTGGTAGGTGAGGGTAGGGAAGGAGCGGTAGTAGGTTTATGTGGTTTAGGCACGAGAAACGACATGGGAAATAGGCTGGTAGAATTTTGCGACAAGAACAATTTAATCATCACAAACACATTATTTCAACATCATGCTAGAAGACGATATACGTGGAAGATGCCAGGAGATATAGAAAGATATCAAATAGATTACATTCTTGTTAGACAACGGTTTAGGAATCAAGTAAAAGACTGTAGAAGCTACCCAGAAGCAGATATAGACACTGACCACAACATCGTAATTATGAAGGACGTCCTTAAATTTAAGAATGTGAAAAAAGAAACGGAAAAAGGCACTTGGACTGAGAGAAACTAAAAGATAAAGATATTCAAGAAAGATTCGAAAAAAAAGTCAAATGAATTGCTCAAAGATATCGGGAAAATATCTGATACTAAGGAAGTAGAAACAGAATGGAATAACATTAAATCCAGCGTAGACATGGCGGCCAGAGATATTCTGCGGTATACACAAAAAGAAAATAAGAAACCCTGGAAACAAAGGATATCCGGAATTTAATAGAAGAAAGACGAAAATACAAAAATAAATCAGACGAAACAGGAAAACAGAGATACAAAGCCATAAAATGGGAAATTATTCAAAAATGCAGGAAAGCTTAAGAACAATGGATTGATGAAAAGTGCAAAGAGGCACAAACGAAGATGGAAATAGGAAAGGCAGACGAAGCATACAAACTAATTAGAATTAATTTTTGGGGATATAAAACCGTATAACAAAAATATAAGGGACCCGAGATGATACGTCATTATAGAATATGTAGAGAAAGTGGTTAGATGGCAGGAATATATAGGGAATTTAGAACAGGAATCTTACATTGAAAATGATGACTTGGGATATCCTGTACTTTGAGACTAGTTTGAATTAGCATTAAAGGGTCTAAAAAATGGTAAGGCATCAGGTACAGATAAGGTGCAAGCACAAACTTTAAAAGCCGCTGGGCAGGCAGTAAAAGAACGTCTCTTCCAGCTTGTAAGCTATATGTATGAGACAGGTGAAATACCCAAAGATTTCCAACGTAAATCATAGTAACTATACCAAAAAAGAGAAGCGTGGATAGATGTGAAAACGTTCGAACAATAAACTTTACAGTACATGTGTCAACAATATTCAACTAGAATTGTACTAAGACGAATGGAAAAACGAGCTGAAGAAATACTAGGAGTAGATCAATTTGGGTTTAGGCGAAACAGGGGATCACAGGAGGCCATATTAGCTCTGAGGGTGATAATGAAGAATACAATAGAAAAGGGGGAAAGTGTGTTTATAGGGTTTGTAGATCTGGAAAAAACATTCAACAATGTAAAATGGAAAAAAAATGTTTGAGATACTCAAAAAGGTCGGAATGAGTTTTAGGGATAGACGGATAGTACATAGCTTATACAAAGAGCAAACGGCTGTAATAAAATTAGAGCAGAAACGTAGCGAAGTAAATATTAGGAAAGGGGTGAGACATGGATGTGCCTTATCCCCAATAATTTTTAACTTGTACATTGAAGCGGCAATGAATGCTGTCAAATGCAGGAAGACATTTGAAATTACTATGCAGGGACAAAAGATTGATATGCTTAGATTTGCAGATGATATTGCAGGATTAGCATCTAGCAAAGAACAGTTATAAACTGCTCTTAATGAAATGGAAACAGTTCTAACAGAGAGATACGGTATGAAAATTAACAAAAATAAAACTAAAGTTCTAGTATTTCTGAAAATAAATCAAAAACAAGATTACAACTAAAGAGAACTTACAAGAGGTTAAGAATTTCTGATACCTAGTAAGCCAAATAACGCAAGATGGGAAAAGCAACTACTCTGTTCAAAGACAACAACAAACATGGAAACAAGGAAAAGATTGCTTAAAACATCTGTGGAGCACAGCATTGTATGGCTGTGAAGCCTGGACAGTAGGAGAAGCGGACAAGAAAAAGGTAAGAAGCCTTAGAAATGTGGTGCTACAGATGTAGGATGAAGATATCATGGACAGACAAAGTTAAGAACAAAGAGGTACTAGAAATGGTAGGGGAAAGAAAGAAATATATGGAAAACAGTAAAAAATAGGGGAGACAGGATGATAGGTCACATACTAAGACATGAGGGAATAGCGCGGAATATATTAGAAGCAGTAATAGGAAAAAGAGAAGTAGAGATAGACCTAGGTTAGACTATTGCACACAGCCGCAAGATGGAAAAAGTAAGGACAAAAATAGTAACTGTACTTAAACATGGTGATTATTATAAACAACTACGGATATTGGTTTTGCAATACTCTCAACTAATGTTAATTGTGCTAAAGGATTTATTTGAAAACTACTAATATGGCAAAAGTGTCGGGGGAACCTTGGCAGCCACAGGCTGTTTAACCCCCTTCACATACCACTGAATCTCGGTGAAATAGGGCATATATTTAGAAAACAATAGAAGGGAATCGAGCTGTATATCGACGGTTGTGAGAATTGCAGGGAATGGTGTAGGCTAGCTCAGAATATATATAAGCTTAGGTACAAGTCCAACCAGTTTCAAGATGTAAAACCCAATGACGAAAAAATAAGTGATCTTAAATCTGATGATTATTATAAACAACTACAGGTGTTGGTTGTGAAATATTTTCAACTAATGTTGATTGTGCGAAAGGATAAATTGGAAAAACTATTAATTCGACAAAGGTTCAGGTGCTGGGGGAACTTGGCAGCCAAATGCTGCTTACCCCCCTTCATATACCACTAAATATCGTGGAAATAGGGTATATAACTATAAAACAATAGAAAGTGACCGAACTGCATCAAGCAAGAAAGAACAACGAACATAGATACAAGAAGAAAACTGTTCAAATCATAGTGTGGAGCACAGCATAGTCCATCTATGAAATAGGAGCAGTAGGTAAAGCAGACAGAAAGAGATAGAAGCCTTCTGGAATGTTGTGCTTCAGGTGTATGAGGATGGTAGCATGGACAGACAAAGTTAATAACAAACATGTTGTAGAAATAGTAGAGGAATAAAGATATCTGTGGAATGAAAAATAGGAGAAATAGAAGGACAGGATTCGTTCTAAGGCATTTCTGGGGAATATTACGGGATATACTACAAGCAGAGATAGAAAAAAGAAGTATAGAGGTAGACCGAGATCAGACTTTAGCACACAGATAGGGATAGATGCAGACTGTGGGAATTTCAGGGAAATGTGTAGGTTGGTTCAAACTAGGAAACAATGAGGGTACGATCCAACCAGTTTTAGGACTGAAGGCCTAATGATGATGATGTATGAGATTTATAATCGTACCCACAGTATATTTCGGTTATTAGTTTAAGAATTTAGATAATAATTTTGTTTGGCATGAACGTTTTCCATTAAGCTAAGTAAATTTTGATATTTTTGATTTTTAATTTTTGTTTAATAATGTTTATCATATACTTGTAATAGAAACATATTTGTGTAATAGAGTTGAAAACATCATTGTCCAATAGAGTAAAAACGTTTTATATTGGTGTTTTTCACAATCGATATCAGGGTAATAGTTTATTGTAATTAAATATATTGCAATTATCTAGAGGAATGATTAAAATTCAAGTAATTTAACATTTCATTTTAGAAACCTTCATTTCAGCTAGCAGTTTTAAATAGGTATATTAGTGTTCTTATTGTTAACATTTGTTTTAACAATAGTGTACTTAATTATTTTTCGAGTGGATTTTAGGCCAGAACCACTTTCCGGATCTTGGGTTTTGGTATTTTCTTGTTATTTCTTTTGGTGCTTTTCCCTTGAAATCCCTATAGTTCGAAATTAGATGCTGTCCAAGATAGTTTCCGATTAAAACATATTCCGGGACTCTTTAAACACTTACACTACACGTCTCATTGAATTAGTCTGCAACCATTCTTGTTAGTACAGTCAAAGTTTTCAGTACTATATCGAAACAGAATTTTTAGTGGCATTGTTCACAGAGTTTTTCTGTTGATGACCAGTTCGATTTTCTGGAGTCCAGACTACGTAACAATGTACATGAATTTTTCGTAGATGAAGTGTGTTTTGTGTTATGAAACTATAGAAGGGATACGCAGGTGTCGAAAGTTTGGAAAATGCTGATCTAGAATGTTACCATATTAACTATAATAATAATTTGACTAAATTGTGTATTAGAAAAAATAACCAACAATACAACTACTATAAAACGAAACACCAAATTTTTGCCATCTCGGCAAAATAATCTTCGGAAATAGAGATGAAAATTTTCTTGCCATAGATGTTAAATCTTTATAATCATTATTGAACTGTAGTACTTTACAACATTGATTTAAAATATTTTCATTCATGATATTTATTTAACTTCAATCAATCTTTTACAAAAGAAGTGTGTGGTTTTATTCAAATTATAAAATATTAAATTTAATTCAAAGATGTTACGAACTTCTCATGTTTTTCATTCGGTCCAATACAAGTTTAATTATTCGCCAATTTTTACAGAGATACTTTAATATTCTCAAATGTCACTACAGAAATTTGCTGATATATTCATTTCTTTTTTTCACGACAGTTACAGTATATTTATTACTAATCCAAATACATCGATGCACTCTGAACTTATTACTACGCAAGCACTAATAAACTAACTGTTATGTTTTATTTGTAGATGTTAAGTGTATTTATTTCATAGTATTTGTGGATTAATAATCAGAGTGACTCCCTGTGGAGTTGTAAGTTTTATATATCGAGCTGTAATTATTCAAGAACTTTCTGGATTCTGCGAGGTCATGATCAAATCACCCTTTGCTTTGAATCGGTTCTTTAAATACAGCCTGTTGCTGCCAATCAATCCATTCTTAATTTAATGACTGTATTTCTTTCAATTCTAGATCGTTTGACATTTCTATATGCACAAAGGTTCCGCTTTCTTGCAATTTTTAATCTTATCACCTTATTTAATTTTAATAAAGCATATATAGTCATAAAATGTTAGGAATTCAGAGAATGTTGAAAGCGAGTTTTATATGGTGTCAGGCAACAAATTTGTGAACTGGAATATTTTAAACAACAATTGACTTATTTTCCTAACGTGCACTACAATTGGTAGCTGGTATCAATTTAACTATATAACATACAATGAGAATTAACAATACATACTCTTCAAATAATACCTGTCTTTCTCATAAACACAATAGTGGAAGTTTTTAAGTCCCTTTCTGACATATTAGCTGTATAGTAGTTTATTATCGGACTGCGGATCACTTTGAAAAACCTGCGTGAAGAGGGGTCATATTAATAATCGAAATTCAAAAGTTAAACTAGAAAACATTGACTGTTTGTATAACCAGTGTTGCTAGAATAAATAACGCCAAGCAACCAAGATATATTTTTGTTAATAGTTTTGTTGCGTTTTGGCTCCTCTATAAATAAAGGTGATATAATGTTAGATGTGAAACTTTCTGGACCAACTTAATCTTTATATAAACTCTGCTTCCCTTTTTAAGAAAAGTTTTATTTCGACATCTCAGTACTGAATTATAATGTAGAAAAATTAGTGTAATAAGTACGTGAAATATCTCGTTGCTTCGTGCTTTCCCGTTTTTAAAAACCTTCCATCTACGTTACATGATAATTAATGCATTTATTGGACCTATTTTCTACAAGCGCTGAGTAAAGAAGTAAAGTGAGAAAGACTGTGACATTTACATACACGTTGTGGTTAGCTGAGTATGTTCACTGTTGCCACAGCAAATTTTTACTGAACAAAAAACCATGAACCTACAATTATTTATCCATGATAACAAGTAAAATCTCCGATAATATCTGATAGTCTGAATTTATTTCATGATTTTGTGCATTTAGATAATATTAATATAAACGGGGACCATCTAAACAATATTTTATTGTAAGCAATAAACGAGGTATTTGTGGCGACGTATTTAAACTCATGATGTTTGTAGTTCATATTGTAGCCTACTGAATTTTGACGTTCAAGCCTATTTGAACATCTTGTGCATATGACGTCACTCACCATCTGATAATAATTCCACTTTAAACAAGTTTAATTTTGAACAATTCAGAATTAGGATCAAGAGACTTTTCTAAATTTGCACCAGGATATTTAATATTTGTTATAAACTGTTTTGAATAATTAAAAATTTTAGAAATTCTGTCGAAATGTGACTACAAAACGATTTTAGAAACTAATGTTATGGAAATACGTAACAAATTTTGAAATGATTCCTGACAAACATATACTTCAAAAGCTAAAACTTTCCAATACTTAACCAGCAAATTATACTTGAGATTATTATAAGATAAATGCCTGGTAAAGATAAACATTTAGTATCAAGCATGATTCAGCAGATGGCGTAGCATTTCCCAAGGAATATATTTCAGAACTGTACCACCGTTGCCAAAAATGTTGTTGATGTTGTTGGACCCTTTGTTACCGATCCAGACGTGATTCCTTGACGTGTAATAGCTAAACATCTGGTATTGACATAGTAGGTCTTCCGATAAGGAAGTGTGCTGGGGTAAGTGAGGATCAGTTATTAGGATCGGATGAACATGGAGATAGGGGGCGAGAATTTAATATAGCCTCTATTTGTGTAAACACAGTATAAAATTCCTCAAATGTGAGATGAGCTTTACCTAACACTCGATGGTGTTTACTGGATTTAATTCCTGCCTCCCATATACCACCGAAATGTGGTGAATTGACAAGAATGAAACTCCACCGTATGCCATCATTAGAGCAAGTGTCTATTACATTTACTGAATTTTGTTCAATAAATTGATGCATTTCCTTGTTTGTCCCTACAAAATTTGTCCATTGTCTGAAAATATTTTAACTGGTTTGCCGCGACTAGCAGTAAACCTACGTAATGCAGCTATAAATGAGTTTGATGATAATTCTAATACTAATTCAAGATGTACAGCACGAGTAGAGAAACATATGAAAAGGCATAACCAAGCCTTTGATAGCCTGGAACTCCTACCCTTATGATTCCTTATTAGAAGGGACCTGCATAGTCCACTCCTATATATTGGAATACTACACTTGCTTGCAAACGTGATGCGGGTAAATCTGCTATTATTGGCTGTATGACTGTACTATTGAATTTAAAACAAGCAATGCATTTTCGGACAATATGTTTCACTAAATTACGACCTTTTAGTGGCCAATAACGATCACGAATGGAAGTTAATGAATCTTGTGGACTTATATGCATCTTAAATGTTCTGAAGAAATTATTAACCTTGTTAAGTTATGATGAGGGTCGAGTAGTATAGGATGTTTCCTATCGTATGAGTATTCCAAGTTACCTAATCGACCTCCGATCCTTATAAGGTTTGATGAGACAATGAAAGGAGTGAGACTAATAATATTGCTATTAGTTGCTATTGTTTGATTATGAGTTAACTTGTAATAATCTGTGGGAAGGCATTGCATTTGCATTATTCTAATAAGAATAATTAATGCATTTTCTAATTCAGAAACTGATAGTGAGCCTGTGGTACGTGAACTAGCCAAGTGCTGCTTGGAATTGTGATACAAACGTATCATATAAGCAGGAACACGTTTTAATTTGAGTAATGATGAAAATCGTTCGAAGGGAAAATTCCAAGTGCTTGAAGTGACTGTGAAATATACTTGATTGGTTCGCCCTTCAGGAAGAATGTCCCTATGAAACTTGTTTTCTGGCCAAGATGATTGTGAATATTTTAAGAATTTTGGGCCATGTCACCAAAGGGTGGACTGGCATAATAATTGTGGGCTCATACTCCTAGAAATAATATCTGCAGGATTAAGTTCTGAAGGAACATAACGCCATGAATTGGTTTCTGCCAGGTTCTGAATACTCGCAACCCTATTGTTGACAAATGTTTTTAATAAGTTGGGAGATGTCTGTATCCACCCTAAAACCACACTGGAATCTGTCCAGCAAGTAACCATAGAAAATTGTAAATCAAGGCTAAGATTGATCTTATTAACAAGTCTGGCAAGGAGTAGCGCTCCGCATAATTCTAGACGAGGACTGGTAAGAGTTTTTAATGGTGCTACTCGTGATTTAGCACAAAGTAGATGCACCTTAATTTCACCCTCCATGTTAATGGAACGAATATAGATTGCAGCACCAATATGCTAATTCTGAAGCATCTCAATAACCGTGTAGTTGAACATTTCCAGGGTTTGAGCATAGAATTTTTCTAGGAATTTGTAAATTTTCTATGTAAGAAAGTTTATTGTAGAATTTGAACCACAATGGAGCAATGTGTGATGGAATATGAGCATCCCATGATAATTTATCCATCCATAGTTCCTGAATAACTAATTTTGGAATCATGATAACAAGGGTTCAACAATCCTAATGGATCATAGATTTGGGATGCAAGTGATAGAATTGATCGTTTTGTGAATCTAATCTTAGGTGAGGGAGAAACAGTGAATGATAAGTGATCTTCCTTGCAAGACCACCACAGCCCTAGTGTTTTAGTTTGTTCTACCATACCGAAGTGATGTGACGATGCTGATGAAGTCTCGGTCATGTGTTGTATTGCTTCAGAAATGTTTGAGCACCATTTACGTAAATGAAGGCAACCGTGTGACGAGACTTCATAGATTTTGGATGCAATGTGTTGCGCCCCTTGAACAGTATGCCCCTACCAGTAAGTCGTCAACATACATGTTGGTTTTAATTAAATTGGCAATATCAGGGTATTATCGTTCACATTCAATAGCAAGTTGCTGCAAGCATCTTGTTGCTAAGAAAGGAGCTGAAGAAGTACCGTATGTTAACCTATTTAAATTGTAAATTTTTAATGGAGCTGACGGAGCTTTTCTTCAAAATATTCGTTGCAAGGAATGTTGTGATGGGTCAACCGGAATCTGCCGATACATTTTCTCGATCTCAGCTGAAGTAACTACGTGATATTGACAAAAACGTAACAATATTGAAAATAGGCTTTCCTGAATATTAACACCAACCATCTGGTCATTTAATGAATATTCTGTTGACGATGCACAACTAGCATCAAATACAACCCTGAGTTTTGTGGTGGTGCTAGACTTCTTTAACACCCCATGATGAGGGATGTAATAGGGAATATTGGAATCATCGGAATCTTTGCATTGCGACATATGATTCAACGATTCGTATTCACACATTAAGTCTGTGTGTAAGGCCCTCAACTGAGGTTGAACTTGAAGCTTACGCTCTAGATTGAGAAACCTATGCTCCGCTGCTGATTTAGATTCTCCCAACTGTTCTAATGATTCCTTGTTATGGAATCGTAACAATGAAGCGACCTTCTTGAGTATGCTTAAATGTATTTTGAAGTGTGAGTTCACAACCTCTTCTGATGAACAAGGAAGTTTATCAGAATAGTCATCAATGTATTAGAATTTTGCAACTTGATCCTGAAGACCTTGCTGATAACATTTCTGAAAACTGCAATGTATGTTTGCAGATATTGAATTGATGGGACTTCTGACTACCCAACCAAATTTTGTATTTTGTAATATAGGTAAGTTTTTACCTAATTTGATTTGACCATGAATGATTGTGTTCCAGAAGACGTCTGCACCAATAAGTAGATCAATATGACTTGGCACATCGAATTCAGGATCAGCAAGCATTATATCAATGGGAATGATATTATTTAAATGAATTTATATATTTGGTAATCTCTCTGTGATGGATGGGATTACAAAACATGAGATGGAGGAAATGAAAGTGCCCTGATGTGACCTTAGGTCAATTTTACACCCCTTGTTGATATTAGTCGTACTATTGTTTAATCCTGAAACTGCAAGTTTGCAATTTATAGCGTCTACTTGAAGCTTATCATAAGCTGATTGTGTAATGAAATTAGACTGAGACCCTAAACCTAAAAGAGCCCGCCGCTTACACATTTGACCTGCCTTATTGTAAACCTTGACTTGTATAGTACTGAGTAAAACATTGCCAATTACCTTGTTTGAATTTAACAAATTAACTGATTCTTCTATAGTAGCGTTACTTGCAATAGAGGAGTGTAAAAGCGAATTATGTTTGCCCTTGCAATGTTTGCAAGTGCCATAATTACATGTGTTTGCTGAGTGATTGCTATGAAGGCAATTCATGCATAACTTTAATTCTTGAACTCGCTTTGATCTTTCTGATATGTTAAGTCGAAGAAATTCTGCACAACAAATAGTTGACGACCATCAAATGTTTTCAACTGAATTGTGGGCAGTTTAATGTCTTGGTTACTGGCAGTGACGTGTGCTCTATTAGAGTTATTAGAGATAAATTGAACTTGTAGAGTTAGTTGATCTGCTCACATTCTTCCCTTATGAGAATTTCTGATTCAGGATTATCACCAGAAACCTCTATTGTAGTTTGAGTTTCATCAAATTCATTTAAAATCTGCTCAGAATTGTTTAAACGCTGTTCCCATTCAATTAAGGTAATTTGATGTGCAATGAATGAACTGTCTGATTGTGCATTGTTTTTCACTTAATTTTGCAATATACCTTTGAAATAAAGTCCATTTACATTTAACTGAATTGCGCCTTTTTAATGATATTTCCATTATGATAAGAATAGAAATAAATTTGGAATTAATCGATATAAGTATTTAACCCTGAAATATTTGTCAGTGTATAATTAAATAACCAGATAAATTATTATTAAAGACACAATGCACTAATAGTGGAGTATGCAAATGTTTAATAGTAATTTATTATACGTGATAACTGTAGATAGCAGTGAATTAGTACACACCACCTGCAAGAGTTGATAAATACCAAGACCTTTAAAATTACCAGTTATGTGAGGAACTGATAACAAATAAATTGCTGTTTCCTTGATAATTATAACGTGAATATCTGAAATTGTAATAAATTATGCAAATATTTGCTAAGGAATGACTTGATTTGGAAAATTGTAGGAAATAAAGGATAAATTTGATTGCACCTTACTGACTGTGTATGAATGCTTCCAAGAGTTCTGAACATCCTAGGTTGACCATGACCATGAATGGAATCACACCAAACTTTATGTCCTTTATCTCTTTTTATATTGAATGTGCCTTCTTTTATATATATATATATATATATATATATATATATACAGGTTGTCCACGTCCTCCATGAAAGTTCCATAACTTTTATATTATTCAAGATATCAACTTCCGGTTTTTTTAAACGATAGCCACGGCTAAGCTGCACAATTTAAAAATATTTTCACCTATATACAGGGTGTGCCAATATGGTTTCCAACCCAAAGTTATGTTTTTTAAATGAAACACCCTAGATTTGATACCATATTCTAAAAGCTCTTTTGATGCTTATCAAAATTATATAGAGATACTATAGGTCTACAATGGACGGTTTGCTTTTTATGAGTCATTTTATGTCAAAATCATGTCAACTTTGAAAAATTGCAGAAGTTTACTTATTGAACTTGGAGAGTTGATTCTTTCACAACATAATTTTCCATATCCTGTTGTATTATTATCAATAGCGCGATGTGCTTGTTTTTTCCTTTTATTGTACAAGGTGAAGCAAAACGCAAAATGAACAAAAAGTCAATTTTTTTAAATGGCACCCGCCATATTGGATTTTGCTATTGAACAGCGTTTTTGTGGAGCTTTCTATTGACATATAATGTTTTATAGGCTACATGAAAAAAAAATCTGAAAAATTGAGAAAACATGTTTTTTATGCAGTTTTGGGACTAGAGAAAACTAAGTAGGCTACTAGCATCAAATCTGACATATCTTGTCAATATTAATTATCTTAAAAATTTTCCGTTTAATTTGTTGATGTCACAATGAATTTCACACGTCAAGAATTAATTAATATGATATACTGTATTGGAGAAGCTGATCGAAACCCTTTATTGGCAAGTTGAATCTATTTTCAAAAATATTCAAACTTGAGAACGCCACGAACTGTAACCTTTGATAAGCTGCGAGACAGATTTGAAGCTACTGGAAACATTGCATATTCTAAGTGTGAAATAATAGCAAAACGAATTGACGACGAATCCGAATTAGAAGTTTTGTTGATAATAGAAGAAAATCGGAATCTGAGCACCAGAGAAATCGCTCTAGTAACTGATATTTCAAAAATCAGCGTAAAAAATATAATATTGAAACATCCATTCCACCCTTATCACATCGAACTTAATCAAGAACTATATGGAGATGATTTTGAGAATCGCATACAATTTTCAAGTAGAATGAGCGGTGCGTTTGCCGAAAATTATTACATTTTGAACATTTTGTTCACTGACGAGGCATCGTTCAAAAGCAACGAATCAGTGAATAGGCATAATATGCATTACTATGCAACCGAAAATCCACATTGGTTAAGAACTGTTGATCATCGACATCAATGGTCCCTTAATGCATGAGGAGGTATTATTGGTAACCAAGATATGTCAGATTTGATGCTAGTAGCCTACTTAGTTTTCTCTAGTCCCAAAACTGCATAAAAAACATGTTTTCTCAATTTTTCAGATTTTTTTTTCATGTAGCCTATAAAACATTATATGTCAATAGAAAGCTCCACAAAAACGCTGTTCAATAGCAAAATCCAATATGGCGGGTGCCATTTAAAAAAATTGACTTTTTGTTCATTTTGCGTTTTGCTTCACCTTGTACAATAAAAGGAAAAAACAAGCACATCGCGCTATCGATAATAATACAACAGGATATGGAAAATTATGTCGTGAAAGAATCAACTCTCCAAGTTCAATAAGAAAACTTCTGCAATTTTTCAAAGTTGACATGATTTTGATATAAAATGACTCATAAAAGGCAAACCGTCCATTATAGACCTATAGTACCTGTATATAATTTTGATAAGCATCAAAAGAGCTTTTAGAATACGGTATTAAATCTAGGGTGTTTCATTTAAAAAAACATAACTTTGGGTTGGAAACCATATTGGCACACCCTGTATATATGTGAAAATATTTTTAGATTGTGCGGCCTAGCTGTGGCTATCGTTTAAAAAAAACCGGAAGTTGATATCTTAAATAACATAAAAGTTATAGAACTTTCACGTAGGACGTGGACACCCTGTATTATATATATATATATATATATATATATATATATATATATATTGCTATGCTCCCTAATTATTCGCGCCCTATCATTTGGTCGACATATAAATACTGCTGGGCTGTCTTATTTCTATTGCTATAAACTCCCTCCAGGACTTAACTGGATTTTATCTTGAACCTACCTTGTCGGCCAATAACAAAATTTGATATGTTACCGCCTTACTCGTTATCAATTTCGTATTCAACTTATAGCTCCTCCTTGATTGTTTAAATTATCAAATCACTCCCATTAACTTTATCTTATGACCTCGACTAGCATTTATTTGGAATTATAAAATTCAGTTAATTCGATTCTATATAATGAAACAAATATTATGTACAGTTTTTGTAAATTATTTAAAATACACTTTTCAATTAATTAATGTTGTAAATTTCATTTATCAAAATCATATACCTTTTTGGTCAAACCCAAAGTCACCAAAAAACCTATTATCTTTATAAAAGAAGTGTAGAACGTTCAAAACCTCTTATCATATCATGCACTTTATACGTATTCAAGTTTTCTGTTTTGTTGACTTTTTCACATTCATTTATATTAAGCAAATTCAATATTCAAATAAAAAATATAGAAAAATAATGTCTTACAACTAAAAATCTAACCTGGTCTATTTCTTCGCTATTTCCTTCTCGCAATTGACGCATCAGCTAATATTTCCCATGCATTAAGCCATCCATTTGAATAAAAATTATTTTCCCCCAATTCAGGATTATTACATGCCCATTCGAAATATTGTTTATCCACACGCTTGAACCATTGCATTTAAATTATTGCCATCACCCTCTGGACTACCATTATTAACTTATACTTATGCACCCCAATTTATTGTCATCTCATTCAGACTTATTACTTCTCATCAATTTCCCCAAACTTAGAATACCATCTATTCTCAGAATATCGCTTATTTTCCTCGGCTTCAGATTAGAATTCTTGTTATCATTCTCTCCTGACTCGAAATTGTATTATTATCCTCCACGGACTCAGAGCCCTATTATTATTGTGTTTTAGTTTAAAATAAAATTCCCTAAAATCCACTTACGTTTAATCGGCAATCATGATTTTCATCTTCGCACTTATACAATTTTTCACTTTGAATTATTATTACGTATCCTTTATTTCATAGTAGCGCACCTCGGCCTTTGTTGAGTTGAAAAACTGAGTTCGTTATCACTGTACCTGTTAATATACCATTGACCTCCTTCTCCGTCAGTGGGTATGGACTACAAACTCGTTGCTCATTATAACCAATCAAATCTTTGCATTTAAAGTTTTAAGTAGTTTCTGATGTAATTTTCTATGCTTTCAAATAATTGTGACCTGCTCGCAGCTGTCTTCGTTATCAAACATGCGGTGTTTTGACGAATCTAATCACTTTTCCATAAACAACTGATGTATTTCGACTTTTAATTTTCATATCTGCCTGTTATTGACGCGATTTTTAATCACCTCTCTTTATCAAAGTTATTAACTATTTTGTACGCATTTATACTATGCTTCCTGAAGCTCTATTTCTTATCTCCGTATTAACCTAATTGTTTGGAACTCTTTTGAATGCGTGTTTAATTACACTTTATTATGTTTACTTACAAAATACGCATGCTTCCACTGAAAAATATTATTATCTGCCTTACCTAAATTGACTAAAACTCTATCTACAGGGTATTAAATATTTAGTATCTACTTAATGCACGTCTTCCTTATTCCTAAGCTAACTATGCGTCTTCCTATGTCTATCTGCGTCGCTTAAAACTATTTATACTTTATATACAGCGTGTTGACTGCTTACTATTGACAAACTATCTCCATTTCTCAATTCTTTTACTAAATAAATGCAGTTTTCTGCTGCCTATGGTAATTTCTCATTTCTAAAGGACCTTTACTATAAAGTACACCCTTAAACAACCCCTTATCACAGCAATATATATATATATATATATCTATATTGCTGTGATATATATATATATATATATATATATATATATATCTCCGGCTTGAAGGACTAAAATGAATACAATCCTTCCAAGGTGAATAGGACTAAAATGAAATGCACCGGTTCTTGAATTTCAATTGATTAGCAGACTGTAATTGTTAAGATACTGTTAACCACTTCTTGTTTATTGGTACAATACAAACACTGATAGAATGTGTTTAATATATACTGCAAACAAATAAGAAGATGAATGTACATGTAATAATTATATTGAATTGATGTGTTGCTTGCGAGGTTTGAATAGATAATGACCATATCAAGATGCTCTTCTAGGCTGGGTGGGGAAGTGTTGATGGGAGTGAAAGGCGATGTAGTTAACTACAAATAAATACAAACTTACCTTTGAGTAATATTCATAGTTTGCGATAGATCTATGCTGGCATCTAAATTGTTCAGTGGGTTCTCATGAAATCTGGGGTTGGTTTTTTTTTCAGATTGCTGCAGTGAAGTTGGCTGTTGAAACCTACAACAGTTTTAGAACAAATTGGAGGAACGGTAGAGGAATTCAAAGGTAAACTTTACTGCACCAACACGCACGTCATTTAATACATTGATACAGTACAATAGTTGACGATAAAGTTCTTGTTAAAACACGCCTTTCTCATCAACTCTTTGTGGTCACCACCAACCGTCAAACGTTTTCATTGGTTATCAAGAAAACCACGCATTTCTTTGGACATAAGAAAATGCATGTTTTATGGAATACATACGATAAAATTGTAGGTTATTCCCGTACAGTACGTGAGAACTGGAAACCGCAATGGTAACCTAATTTATACATAGCAATAATAAATGATGAGGAAAATAAGACTTCCTCTTTTGGATTAAAAACATTCTTATACCTAACATTAAAGCAAAACTTTGTGCAGCCAAAAAGCATAACAAAATGAGTTATGGAATGTATGAATGTGTAAATTATGTAGATTGAGCACTCAAAAACTTAATACAGCAATAAATCAAAAGCATGTCGATGGATGTCTCGATGGTTATATACGTTCAAGACTAATCGTTTTAATAAGTAATATTTTATAACAGTTATAAAAAGTTTATTCTGTACTTTGAATTGAAATTTTAAAAGCTGTCACTGAGATTACTTGAAATAAATTTGGTTATTTTCACCAGTGTAATTGTTAGAAAAGACTAGTATTTAAATTTTGATTGCGATACAAGTACAGTATTCTTTTATGTTTGTAGAAGTAACTATGCCTAAACATAATGGTTAGAAATATTAAGACAAAATAATTTGTAGAATATATATTATAAGAAACTATTTTTAGGCATATCAAGCAGGATTAATAGGCAAAAATTCTTGTGGCACTGGTTTTGCATTTGACATTTTCATGCATCGCGGTGCTGGTGCTTATATATGTGGAGAAGAAACTGCTCTAATTGAATCACTAGAAGGTAAACAAGGAAAACCTCGTTTGAAACCACCATTTCCTGCAGATGTTGGGTTGTTTGGTTGTCCTACAACTGTTACAAATGTAGAAACCGTTGCAGTTGCACCGGTATTTGATTCCAATCATGCTTTATTTTGAACGGGTAATTTTATTTGCTTACAGGCTATTTGTCGTAGAGGTGGGGTCTGGTTTGCATCTTTTGGCCGTACTAGAAATTCTGGAACCAAACTATTTAATATTTCTGGTCATGTTAATAATCCATGTACTGTGGAAGAAGAAATGAGTATTCCTTTGAAGGAGTTAATTGAACTTCATGCAGGAGGTGTGATAGGAGGTTGGGACAATCTTTTAGCTGTTATTCCTGGAGGCTCATCAGTTCCTCTCATACCCAAAAGGTGAGTTGTATGTTTTTTTAAGGTATAACATTATTTTTATAATAGTGTATGTGAAACCGCTATTATGGACTTTGATGGACTTGTAGCCGTTCAGAGTGGTTTGGGAACGGCTGCTGTTATTGTAATGAATAAACAAACCGATATTGTGAAAGCAATTGCTAGATTAATATTGTTTTATAAGCATGAATCTTGTGGTCAGTGCACACCTTGCAGAGAAGGTTGTATAGATCAAGGTATACATTCACCTTATAATGCTGTTTTCCAGGCGTGCTATGGTTGAATAAAATGATGTACAGGTTTGTTGATGGCAATGCAAAACCTGATGAAATAGACATGATATGGGAACTTACTAAACAGATTGAAGGCCATAGTATATGTGCTTTAGGCGATGCGGCAGCTTGGCCAGTGCAAGGTCTTATTAGACATTTTAGACCAGAATTAGAAAGTAGAATGCAACACTATCATGAGCAGATTCAACAGCGTGCTTCTAACTAATGATTGTATGTACATAATATTTTTATCCATCTTTAATTTATAAGTAGAAAAGTGTTGAAATTAATTTTAATACTGTTAAATATAAAACATCATTGATTAAATGTATTTTGTATAGACACATATTTATTAAGTTGTAAGCTGCCGTTATTATAAGATATGAAAAACATTTGCAGTTGATGCAAATATAATTTGTAAATAGTTTTGTGTGGTTTTGTTATACTAATCATGTATGAAAAGTCCCTAAGGTCTGTAAATTATATTAGACAGCAACATTAGATTATTTCAATTTCACTTTATTTATACTGGAGTTTAGTTCACTCCTTGACATAGATGTTCGACAAGATCACTTCTAAAATAATGCACAATCAAACATGCTTTTAACCTTTATGCTTAATATTATTATTAAACATAATCTTTAAACGATGTCATTCCCAGCCGTTCTGTTGTACCCGTCTAAGGGCCAAATTCATAAAAGGCACTCATATGTAACTTAAACTCATCTTATCTAAGACTCATCCTACCCTCAGGTTAGTGTGAGTGTTACTCTGTGTCATTTATGGTATTCATAAACAGCTCCTAGTTAGTCACTCAATTGAGAATGCAATAAGGTTTCTTTTACAGTGTAAATATTGGTTGGCATTACAGAAATCACTAGGACATCACTGAAAGAATGACATACGCTAACTTTACGTTTATTTATACGTCCTAATCTATTACTCTTATTGTTGTATATGCTCTCGTCGCTACGTACACGTATCTTACAAAATTTGGTTATGCTAATCCTGTAAAGCGGTGTATGAATTTATTATGGCAAAACGTTCGTTTATGTCCGGCGAAGAAAAAACATTTGTCAAAGAACTTGTGCATCAATAAATTAATATTATCGAGTGCAAGAAAACGGATGCAGTATTCATCAGCAAGAAGAAAAAAGTGTGGTTGGAAATTGGGATCGAATTCAATTCTGCTGGTGAAAATTCTTATGTAAGTAGGATTAATCAAACTTCTAGAATAATATAGTAATAACGAATATTTACAGCGTACTGCAGAGCAGTTGCGAAAATGTTGGGAGAATACTAAGTCTAGAAGACGGAAGGAGTTGACTGCAGAGAAAAACTGTAGAATGGCAACAGGTGGGGGTCCATATGTGCCACCCACCATGGACACTGTGGACGATGTCTTTGATGCTACCTTAGATATAGAAATCAAAGACTCTGTAGATAGTGATGCATATTATGGAAACAAAACATATGGTATTGATACAGATCATGATTATCTTTTAGATTCACCTGTGACAACAGTAGTAAATGGTAGTTAATTAATTTTGTTATTTACACTGTCAATTTCAAACAAAAAATAAGTGAACTTTAACTTAAATACGTTCTTATATTCATTTTCTTTTATAGATATGCAGATCAATGAAAGTATACCAGGTCCTAGTGTAACGTTTTCACATATAGGCAATTACCAAATTGCTATATGTTAGATGGATTGTCGCGATACAGGCGATTGTATGTAGTCGATTTGTTTATCGATCCGCGCAGCCATGCGCATCAGGTTCAAGGCGCCTGCTTGATGCATTTGCATTCATTCTTGTTCCGGATGTAGTCAGATAAGAAGCAATTGTTTAAAACGTAGTAGGAAAGTTTCCGTACCATAATGAATGGAAAAAACAAATTCCATTCGTGGCAGAAACATGTTGCTTGGTCTGTGAAGAGAGCAATAGATTGTTGAAAACAAGCAGCGAAGTGGACAAGTTATATAACGCAAGCCGTTTCACCTATAAGTTTCACCTATAATAAATACTTAATGGATTTCAGGAATTGATTTGCATAATTTTGTGATGTATAAAAGTCGACCAAACTTTGGAGATGGCATCCCATCTGTTGATAGTGTAGCCGTATTGGCACGTGTCAGCAATCCACAGGTGTTTTAAGTTTGTGTAAACACTTTTCTTATCGGTGAGTACGTTTTTTTGTTGTAACAAACATCGACCCAAGCAAGAAGTCGAATTGATTGTGTAACGTTGTCGACTTGGAGGATAAATAATTTCCTAAATGATTTAGAATTTCAATATATTTCCGATAATTAAATATATTAAAGTTTTTTGTTAAACGATTTAAAATTTGTAGCATATTTTCATATACTAAGATATAAAAGCTTTCTTATTAAAATAAATTATTCTTCGTGGAATACATATAAGATAATTTGCTTAACGATTTAAAATAGTTTTAGTGTTTTTGAATATAGAATTAGAAAGCTTTCCAGTAAAAATAAATTCACTTTACTTAGATTATGTCAGATGACCTGTCTAGTTTTTTGTATTACTCGTTAAATTTAAATAGTCGATTAGGGCACAGCTTGGTTTAACATCTGCCAGATAAACACCTGGAGTTACATGTTTACTCAAACAAGTCATACGTATGTTCTGCAACAAATTATATGATAAGCTAATCTTTGACTTATCTTTGTGAGCCGAGAACAAAGATCTTTGCTTGAAGCATTCGCTTAATGTAATGAGATATATTTTTTTATGATGGGCTTCACCCATTAACAAGTTGTTAGGTTTGAAGCGTTTGCTTAATGTAATGAGATATAATTTTTGTGATGGGCCTCACCCATTAACAATTGCTAATTTGCCGGCAATAGGGTTACTTCACAACCATACACAATCTCCGTTGAACAATATTGGTATATGACAAGTGTAAACCCGCCATAGGGTCGCCTCAAATCCATATACAACCTTCATAGAACAACATTGGTATTTGACAAGTGTAAACCTGCCATAAGGTCGCCTCAGAACCATGTTAAAATCTACCAAAGAGGTAGCCTAAATCATAATGATTTCCCCTTCAAAATAAATATAAAAAAACAACTGCTTAAGCCTTTCAATAATGCAATCGCACACTTCTTTAATAACCATCCTCTCACTTGTATAAATAGAAACATGTTTAAAAATGTTTGCCAATTCCCAAGTTATTGAATTTATATAAAATTCACTAATAAAAATTAATCAGCTGATTTCACGTTAAGCGTATTGGCTAGCTAAAACAAGTCGGTCCCAGACCGTAACACAAATTGAAGGCAATCATTCTTTTAAACTTTAAAAATTTTTGCTTAATGTACTCAAACCAAATATTTCGAACATCAATAAATCAAAGTCACCTTCAATTTATGTTATAAATGTCAAACTTGAAGTTTTTATTATTTTGACAACGATCCTAGGTCATGGATCGAAACGTAAATAAAGACGAATTTAAAAACTGAGTGGTTTCATTCCCAAAGAAGATTAAGAAGAATTGGTAAAACCTGTCCACTTCATGCTCTTATAATTATGATTGTCTTTATTTTATTTATTTTTTTTGTATATAAAAGAACATTAAGTAACTTTATTACATATCTGCAAACTACTGTAATAGTTTTATTTCTGGAAATTCTGGTTACAAGGTTTAAGTGTAAATGAAACACAGTTATGTTGTTGAATATCAATCTTCAGGCATAAGTTAACTCCCTTAAGGTTTATCTACGTCTTTCCTTAAGAAGATTATTTTTTATTTAAGTATTTGACGTAGTGGCGCCCTAAAATTGTAGAAAGACAGGTTGGTTAATAGAAAAGATCCCCCCCTCCCCCACCATCTCATGCCTCTGCAGGGATAGTCCCGAAGACTAGTCCGCGAGCATAAATAATTCTTTTTGGTAACACAGTTTGGCTCCATGTCATCCTAATTAAAGCCACCCTCTGCGATATTAGCCAAAAAGTAAAATTAAATATAACACTAGTACTGTTACTACACAGAACATTTCTGTAGATGTCCAGGCCAACCTTGATGAACCAGGTCCCACCAATGCTGTCACGCCAACTGCTTCTCACAAAAATAAGAAATCTATGTATCTTGTAAAGGGGCACAGCAATCGAAAAGGAATTGGCTAAGAGGTTAGAGCGTACAAATACTTTAAAAGTTCAAAAGGGGGTGTTGAATTTGATAGTGGTAGTGCAACTAATTTTATCAACAATTTTAGCGGAAGTTCCAAATACATAAATAAAGCAAGTGCAAGACAAAAGTACTTACCAATTCAGCATCGACTGCAGAAGATTAACAGCAAACCACTCTTCTACTAAATTCAAAAAGGGCACCCTTAATCAAGATAGCTATTGGTGGCGGCGGACGAGTTCGACAGGTGGCTGCTGATATTGGAACGGCGACACAAGTTTTAATTATGATATTGGAAACAACACCTTTCAAAGCAAACTACTAAAAGCAATTGACTATGTAACTTAACTTTCAACATCTGCGAGTTATCAACTAGATAAATGAACTATATAACAAATGTTAGAATTTCTATTTTAAATAAAATTAGCTTGATGGCGTCAACAGGGGGAGTTACATCTTTTTCTCATGGAAGAGCAAAAATTAAAAGTACAAGAACAACGCATACGACTAGAAATTGCACAAGAAATATTAAAGCAGGAAAAGTTAAAAACTCAAAAATTATTAGAAAACTAAGAAAACATTGTATTACTACTACTTGTAAATATGTATAAGAATAAAATAATTGTATAAATTATAAGTTTAACATTTCTTATTTTACTTATGCAGATATCCTTTTACACAATTCATAATATACAAATTAATTTTTAGGAAGTGTACAGTAAGCAGGTGAGGTTAACAATTACTGAAATGTCTCTGAATAAAAGCATTTCTAATTGCAATTCCCCTAATGTTATTAGTAGCTACAATGTGAAGGATATGATTGTCATGAACAAAATCTTGTTCACAGAAGTGTTGCCTATGTTTTATTGCTATATTGCGAAGCACGGCAGTAGCACCAATTACTTTTGTAGTATTTGCTAATTTTAACTGAAGTGCATTTGTTAAACAGCGAAAACGACCTTTCCATATCCCAAATGTTCGTTCTACAACATTCCTTGTACGTATGTGTGCTGCATTGTATTGTTGCTCTGGTATGGTACGAGGTTATAATAATGGGGTATAAACATTATTTGTCTGTGAGTAGGCACTATCGCCTAATAAGATACCCGGCAACCGTCCATGTTGTAAGCGCATATGTACAGAACTACTGTTAAATATTCTGCTATTGTGAGCAGATCCTGGCCACCTTATAACAATATCTAAAGTTTCACAGCGTGGCTCTGCCACTACTTCGGCATTTGGCCCACCGGGATTCTTAATTTCCACATGTGTTCCATCTACACACCCGATTACTCCAGGAAAATGTGGTATATTATAAAATGCTTGCTTGAAAACTTGAAATGCATTATTATCTCGAGGATATTTGATGTATCTATGTAAATTTTGCACCAATAGATTGCTTACTTACCTGGGTATAGGTAAATAAACATCATCTTTTATATAATTTATGAACTCCAAAAATCTTCCTCCATTGTTAAGGTTATGTGAACTTCAATGTTTGTTTTTCGGTATATGAATAAATTAAAGAGAAAGAAAAAGAAAGAGCTTGTAAAATTTAATATTAATGATCTTTATTAATTATGTTATAACACCACTAAACATAAAAAAATTAAGTTAGTAACAATTGAGTGCACCAAAATCTACACTTAAGGTGTACTAACTTCTCACTCAATTTGTCCACATATGAGGGGAGCTTTAGTGACTCGTTAACACCTAACTATTTTATGAATACAGTTAGTATGACTTTAGCATAAGATGAGTGGTAGTGACCTTTGAGTGCATTTTACAAATTTGGCCCTAAGACTTTGGCTTTGAACAATCGTTTTACCTTATTTGCTGATCTGGTAAAGCACATGTCTACTTTTTGTTTTGACTTCAACTCTGTTATCTATATCCTGCCATATCCAATTATAGGAACAAATAAAAAGGATATGTTGTAAGCATGCTTCCAATTGTCGTTTGAACTACCATTGAACGTCCTGTCATGGCCGTCACTAACGTTATGTCCAGCTATTGTACTGCACCTGCTACTTTCAGCTGAAACGGTTCGAAAAGCTATTGATTCTTAAGAATGCCAAGCTAAGTGGGTATCTCAAGAATTTCATATAAGGCAACAATTCAAATACACATTGTATAGGCACGATGACTAAAACTTCCTTTTTATAGAACCCTTTTTTGACAAGTTTATTTTGATTGACTACTGCTCTACAACACCTAGTAACTTACTAAAATACGACATATTGTAGACATGAATTCAACATATTCCCATTTGAGAAACGTTTTTAAACACACTACGTTTCTCACAAACAACTAGAAAACATGATCATCTAAGTATAAGTTAATTAAGATAGCGAATAACGGTTATGTTAACCTTGGAACTTTATAGGAGATTTTGTATGTCCCAATCGCCATTCTAGTCATTTGGAATTATCATTGTAATTACCAATTAGAATCACATTCGCCAGTAGATACCTGTTACATTTTTCCATGGAGAATATCATCAACTGTCCAGATACTATAACCAAAAGGATCTATACAATTCTGTCTGAAGACTTTACTGATAACATATTTTCCGAAATATAGATTTACTGTCCACTGACATAATCAGGGACTCTAGTTCCTGCCCCGTCTCACAAAAATATAGCTGGTGTTAAAGCTAATAAATCGCACATCTTCTGAGAGTGAAGTTTGTAACGTATTTTTTTTCTAGTTACATCTAGCCCAATAAAATAATAATAAAACAGCTATATTTTAAAGCATTTAATTTGTGAATTATCAACCAATAAAGATTAATGTATAATGTTCGTAATAACACATAGTTTCTAGAAAATATATACTTTGAAGTTTGTTACCAAGCGCTGTCAACTTGATAATCGGCACTTTATTCCCAACGTCCAAGAGTGCAAGTCACTTTTTGTAGACGATATAAAGTCAAGATGGCCCGGCTAAAACACGTGGCGTCTAATAAAGTCAAGAAGAAAACGTAAAGAACAATAGATTCTTACGGTCTAGAGGTTGAGCCTAACAGCGGTCGCGTGGGCACGAGTTTTGATAAGCCTCGCTTCACATAAGTTAGTTGATCCCTACAGGCCTGAGAATATGGAACGATTATAGGACATCATTTAAGACATGCAATATCTTACGGACATATCTACAACAACAATTTTCGATATTAAATTATAATAAATGTTCGTCGCAGTAAATTTAAAGCAAGCAGTTATGGTTTCGTTCTATTTAATTAACTATGCAGTATAGCAATTGTTTATTCTACAAAGAATCCCAATACTCCAAACTTACCGATGACTAATATCAACTGGATACTACGCTGGAAAGGTACAACAGCTGACGTCAAGGTTTTGCACCTGCAGTTCATTAGGATGCACGTGAGTGTTTGAAACTTTCCATAGCTTTGAAACTATAGTAAATTATTATGAAATATCCTACGTTGATTATTAGAGTAATGAAAATATAAAGTAGTTTTTCAAGTTAGTAACAACAACGAATAAGTATCTAGTTTGTCAGTTGTTTGTACACGCATTCAATCAATGTGTTTTAAGATATTTAGAATGACAACTTATGTCAGATAAAAATAGTATAGATTCTGTTTTCTAATCTAGACGCCAGATGCAGTCTTGGTTTAATGTTACATTTTGTTTAAAGACATTCAGGTCATGTAAAAGCTCTTTCATTGGTGTAGAAATTCGCGTGTTTTTTAGTAGATTACAGTTAAATTTGAGTATTTGCATTTTACAATCGCTGCTTTTGACAATCAATCTTTGTTGTAATAGTCAATGAAGTACTTCAATGATTAAAGAAAAATAAAATTATGTGTTATGAACAAATAATATATTACATGTTTATTTAACTAATTCTTATAAAAATGATCCATTTATATATATCTATTTTGAATGTTAAATTTCACTAAAATTTTTTATAAAAAATATGACAAGAACATAATCCTATATATTGCAGTCACCTGTATATAATCAAACTTTTATATAAATAGAATTCCTTTTGTTTCTTTTGAAAGACGTTTTATTATTCAACATTTAAATAAAAAAAAAAAGGAAACTAGAGCAAGTCCTCCTTAAGTAAAAAGGGTGTGTAATGAAACTAAATTCGTTTAATATATTACAGATGTTTAAATTCACTTATTCTATTTTTGGCATATGCTTTTGAGGACACAAATGGTGTCCATGTGGTGTTTTGTTTGTTCACAGGTAAAGCTGAGACATCTGTTTGACATCTGGTGGTTGAAGTTTTGGTAAGTGTGTCCGAAAGAGTGAAATTCAAGTTTTATGGCTATGTTAGTGGTGTTAAGATAAGGTTTCCGCATTCCCCTTATACAAACACAGTTAAATTTTGTTGGCAATTGTATTAGAAAATACGGTGGCGCTTATTAAAGGTATTTTTGGTCTATTATTCACCCATGACCCATGCTCATGATCTACCCAGAGCTAACACTCTACTAGCCGTTTAAACCTTAAGAGTTTTCTTTGACTAAAGCCATTTTCCATTCGACATTACCTTGGGCTTAAAAATAAAAAGAAGAAATTCTCGACCTAGTGATATCAGATTAAAGTATAGAAAATAGAGAAGTTTGGTATATAGCTGATAGTCACAAGGATAAAGAGTAATAAACTTACATAAAGTTTAATTACCATTTTACAATACAAGTTAGTGGTCTAGAACTGATTACAGCTTTACAGTCGCACAATATGGTGGTCAGTTCATCAAAACACAAACTTGTATGATACACTACATAACAGCATTTTAAGTAATCAAATTAATTGCACATAAAACCCTCTCCACCATGCAGCGTCTGGCGGGTTGAAATGCCATCAAATTCTCTGAATAGATGTTTTTCCAGTAGTTTGCTCCCAATTTAAATAAATATAACATATTGTGGTCATGGATTCAACAAATGGGTTGCAGAGATGGTGTAAATATTACACTTGATAAATTTCCATCAATGAAGAAGTTCCTGTGAATTAATAGAAATAGGGTTTACAATAGTTATTATCATATATAATATGAATGGAATCATGACTATCGATAATTGTGTGAGTTGAGACACGAAGCATGTCAAAAATTAATTTCACAAGTCCGAACGACGAGTGAGATTATTTGACAACATGTTAAGTGCATCAACTCATGCGATTATTAATAATCACAATTACAAGAGTTGTATTCGCTAGATTATATCATGAATGCACAATTTAATTCTTTTACAAATAGAGATTTATTTATTATTACAAAACAGTGAACACAAGAATATTATTTACCGTAAAAGTTAAACGCACTGTACGTTACATTAGCATTTTTTCAGATTCTTGTGTACACAAAAATATTATCTGCTGTTGAAATTAAATACACTGACATTTCAGTTGACAGATTGGCACACTGGATATTTTGAGTACTGCACGTGATTGTCACTTATTAGTCAAGTTTGAGTTTTGATTATCATTTATTAGGTGGTTATTAGAATAGGGCAAAAACCAGCATGAGTGATATAATCAACATAAATATTTTACATCCTGGTAATCAAGTAGCATAAGAAAAACTGGCTGATAAAGATTCAGTTGACCGTCAATTATTCTGGTCAGTAATTTTTTATGGCTGAATTATAGAACAACTATTCTGTTTAGAACATAATTCGGTGTGAAATAGAAAGATCAAAAAAATCTTTTTAAAGTTAGTGCTTTACTGGTATAGTGAAACTCTTGCATTATCATCAAAGGTTTTACTAGTTGTGGCATTTGACAAAGAAATAAAAATAAAACCTACGTAAATTACATGATAATGCATTCTTGCAGCATGTCAATAGCTATGTTATGCAATGTCATGAAAATCACCGATAATATACAGGTTGGCATTAATTTTATGTCGTTAATTTAAAAGGGGCATAGAAACCAATAAGACAAACAAAAATTGTTAATAAACCTGGAATCTAAAGCAAACACTTTAGCTACTAATAGACACACAAGAAAAGTATCAAAATTGTTTTAAAACCACTGCAATGTTAACTAGGTCACAAATAAAATATACAATTACATAATGCTTTAAAGTTGGTCGATTAAATTGTGACCTTCAACAAAATTAAATTAGTAGTAGGGGAGCAAGCGACATTTTTGGTGTGTTATTTACACAAGGCTAAATTACAAAGTTTTTGTTTATTCTTACCTAATAGTATATTGAAATATTTTCCTGCAAACGAATGGGTGGTGGAGAGCCCGACGACGGCGTTTTAAACATGGCATTTCTGAAAGTGTTAATGAAAAAAAACACAAGCTTGAAACGTTCAGATATCCTTATTTGCATCAAAAGGTAACAGAAAACAATTTACTGCAACCTTGGTAGCCATGGAAAAACTTGTTGCAATGACCTTCAAGTTTAGACAATGACATTGCTGTATGTTGTATTTCCACAAGGCGCAAATTTTTTTCTGTGTTAGAATGGTATATGTTATTGATGGAAAACGTTTGCTGCAATCGATCTGCTGGTGGAAAGCCCTTCCAGCAAAGCGAGAAAGTGCTACGTGCCGAATTTTAAGAAGTTCGAAAACGTGTACGTTACACATCAATTTTTCTCAAACATTATTGTTAATGCAAGCCTCAAAAAGTGTACACACGCAATATACATTATTACTTATTAGAATGTAGAAAACCATTTGCTGCAAATTATTCGCTGGTGGAAAGTCCTGGCAGCAAAGACTTAAGTTGTTGGGTTGAAGGTGGTATGTAGCTAAAATCTTCTTTTATTTAAGTTGTATTGTGTTTTCTCTTTCAAACTAAAAACTTTATTGATGAAAATAATTGTTTTGTACAAATTAACTTATAGCAGGGAATCGTCTTCGAAATGGAAACTTGACTCTTCATCACTTTCATCAGCCTCATCACCGGCAGAAATGTTATCATCTTTTAATTCCTCATCTAGTCCAAGCATAGATCGATCTGTGGGCTCGTCTTGATCGACGCCTGCAAAAAATTTTATTTATATTTTTGAAATTTGTTAGTTTGTATAAAAAAATTTCTTTGTTTTAGTTTTAATAAAAAATAATATTTCATAAATTAGCATAAATTTATTAGTTACCATTGTCATGCGTTTCTTCAGTCTCTGTATTCAGTATTCCTTCAACTGAAGATGGCAATTGTTCCCCTTCAAACCATTTTGCACAATATTTTTCATCAATCAAATCCCAACCATATGCCATGGGAACTTCTTTAGATGGAGATTGTTGATGCGCATTTGACCATATCTTGGCTACGTAAGCTGATCGTAAAATTTGAAGGAGTTCGGCTTTACAAGGAAGCAAGTTTGATCCATCACACTTAGATGCTTTATTTTCAAAGTTTTCTTCAATATTAAAACATTTGTAAGCTCTTATGAAAGCAGATAATCGTACTTAATGTCTTCAACTTTGTTATGATAATACATTCTACAAATAAAATTTTCAACAGCTGTTATGTCTCCTTGGAGTGGGCAATTTGCTAATTTCATGAAAGCTTGTACATAATCATTGGAATTACGTAATATCTCAAAAGGGTGCTTCTTTCCTTTTCGGTAAAAAGCTGGGATGTCATCACACCCAGTGAACGCATGGAATCCTAGTAAAACTTTGCAAAGATTTGCTCCCAAATTTTCGTATAATATACTAAGAAACCCTATATTGGAAAGTATTATAATCACAACATCCGTATCTGAACATCGCAATAATACATTCATATCATTTTCAACTTTGCATGCATGAAAAACCATTTCTGTATCTGACTTTTCATGCAGTGGGCATGATAAATGAGTTACCTCGCTCCTTACTACAATGCCATCAACAACTTCGTATTGGTGGCATGCCTTAAAATTAACAAAAAAATTTCTTATGCCTATAAATGAAGCCATTTCAGGTTTTGACCAATCATCTATGAAAAACTCTATACAAGCTTCCTAGAAAGAGATGTTTTTAATTCCTTATGAAAGTGGACGAGACTATTGGGAACCTTGTATCGTATAAGATTTTATTTTCGGTTCCTCGTAATGAATGTTTGAAATCTTTTATAGAGGGACTGAAATATTGATCGAATAAAATTATAATTGTTCGAGCTTTAGTACGTAGAAGCATTTGCAAAAATTGTTTGGAGATATTGCCAAAAGTAGATGATACCTCTCTCATCAAATATAACATAAAAGAAGCATCATAAATTATACAATCAATATTCTCCGGCTGTTCTATAATGGTTATGCTTTCAATGAGTTTAAGTAAGGCAGACTTGTCAGTTTTGCAAAACGCCCCATCACGATGACATAAAGAAAGTAGAATCGGTGTGAGAGGGAATGTCAGCGTTTTCTCTACATTGATCTGATTGCTCAACGATATTCCTAACAATCTGCCAAACAAATCTCGCTGCATTCTAGGCACAATTATTTTTCCACTCCCTTTAACTTTTTTATCGAGCATTAGAGTAAATGTTTGACTCTTAATTTTTTTTATAGATTTTTCATACCTTGTTTTATCAATGGTGCATTCAGATATGAAAGTGTCTTGAAGCTCATTTCCTTTAACTTCAAAATTTAACAAACAATCTTTATCTAGATCGGGCGAAAAAAGATCTATATTTTCTTTGATATTATTAATTAATGTATTAAGCTGAGAATTACCTAATTTTATATAACTAGAGTCGAGATCTGATGTTATATCTTCTCGTCGTTTTAGTCCACTTTTATGTAATGTGTGGCTTATTATAGTAGTTCTTAAACTATGATTTTTACACCATATCTGTCTAGCTGCGATATTGGAACTATTAACTATGCCAGTTAATTTATTAGCTGTGTCAGCATTAATAGTTTGTTCGAGTACTAGATAGATGGGTTGACGAGAAAATAGTTTACTCGTTCTTTTAATACCAAAGAAACCTCTTAAAAATAGTTGTTTAAATCCCGGGTGAGTCTCATCGACGTTCAACAAATTTTCATGGTATTTTACTAAATATCTGGAGTAATTTTGTTGATTAGAAGCGCAAAAAATACTTGTGATTTTGGAAAGAATATATTCAAACAAGTAATAATCTGCCGTTCTAATACTTCTTTGCAGTAATAAATAATACTGAATTAAATTTGTGTAAATAATATAAAACTGAGGTGCTTTCCCATGTCTACGAGCCAAAGTATTTCTATACCGCTGATATTTTCCAACAAGTGTAGAACATTTCCATTTTCAATCGTTGGATTTATTGGTTTATGTTTTACTATATTAAGAAGATAATTTTTTATTTCACTATCGATATTTATATGTTCAGCTTCTAAAAACGTTCAAAATGAAGTAACTGGAAGGCTAAACTTGTCAGGGGGTGTAAGCGTTTAGACCTATTGAAATGCCTTCCAGTAATAAAACCTACTATTGAGCCTGCACTTAAAAGATCAGAGTCTTTCAAAATATTCCCAATTCCACAATTATCAATAAACTTTCCAATGCTCTTGAAAAACGCCATGAAAATATGAAATTTGCCAATATGAATGAGTAGTTTATCAAATCACGGTTTATAAGATGATTGAATTTGAAATGCTGTTTTAGCAATACCTAAATCATATGTAACTTCTATATACTTCATACAGCATTCTTGAGCTGCCTTTAAACTTTGATCCATCGTTTCAATTACTACAGATATTTTGGTCGGTGATTCATTAATAGTTAAATAGGAAACTTTTTGTGAATCAGTTGATTATCGTATAATAAAGAATTATATCCTACCCACAGGTGTTTCTGGAATATCAAGCGTGAAAGAAAGCATCCATGAAAAATCGAGTTGCTGCACCAGCTTGAGATTGTCTGCTATTCGTGATCGTAATTGGGGTCTTTTTGTAGGTTCTTCAAGACAATGAGTTATTGTATCAAATGAGCACCTCATTTTAATAGCCTTTTTACGTATCAGTTGCTCGTTAGATGAAGTACTTTCTACTTCACATTGACTTCTAGATGGAACATTTTCCAGTGGATGTGAGTGTACACTCTATTATTTTCAGTCACAGCTTGATCTTCTAACAAGTTACTTATTTCCATACTTTTATAGTGCATCGAAATGTCGGAAGAATTTATAAAAATTTTTTGGAACTGAATACCGACTGTGTCGTGTAGACCTATTTTTGCTCCTTTGGTTTCAACTATACGATCAAAATTATTAAAAGCCACGCCAGTATTCAAAACTGGCGAACGAATGATATCCAGAGCGGACATATTGGCTTTACTACTCAAAGAAAAAATGGCTTCAGTCTCCAATCCCTCCAGGGTAGAGTAGCTGCAGTAATGCCCGTATCGATTCATGATATTTACTACTTGTGTACTATTAGTCGAGCTTTTTAATGTTAATCCAGGCGTAATTTGCTTTGATGGTTTGATCTGTCCATTTGAAATAACATTGGATAAAATTGGATAATCTATTTTTTTTTCACTGTATCTATGACACACTTTTTCTCTGTTCAATAATGTATTAAAAAACGTGGTAAGTGAATTCAGTAAATCGCATTCACCTTTTACCAAATTTGTCGTTGATATTTGTTCATGTATAAACCTTTTTTAATATTCTGAACGTCTTGGCGTAGAGGCAACACCGCTCTCAAAAGGATATCTTTTTCTTGTAAAGCAGTGAAGTCAGTATTCGGCAATGTATTCGATGTCGAGCTCGCGAGTCGTGTAGACGTATTCTGTAGTTGCTCCGTTGCAGCTAATAACATATAAATTAAAATGCCATTTATCACGCGTGAGCAAAAATCTGAGCTAGTAGATGTAATAAAAGAAACTATATCGACCTTTATGAATGATGATAAATTTGTTCGAAAATTATAGACAATATATGGATAAAGTTGGAAGAAAACTAGATTGTATCAAGGAACAGATGGACAACTCGTTGACTATCTTAAAACAGGAAAATGAAGCACTTACTAATCAAGTGGAACAGCTTCAACAATACTCCAGACGTAACAATTTACGTATCTTTGGTCTACAAGAAAGTACAGGCGAGAATCTGGAAGAAAAGTGATAGCGGTGATAAAGGAAAAGGCAAATGTGTCTATCAGCACGGATCACATTGAGCGCTGTCATAGAATTGGTGCGATTACTAATAAGCCTCGTGCTGTGATTATTAAATTTATTAGCTACAAATACAGGTACTTAGTAATTAGCAATCGTAAGTATTTTAAAAATACGGGTATAATTATTAAAGAGGATTTGTGCAAAAGTCGATTAGAGATTTTTAAGATGGCATGTGCAAAATTTGGTCACACATGTGTATGGACGCTTGATGGAGTAATAAAATTAAAATAAGTAATAAGGTTTATTCCATTAATAATCGAAGCGAATTGAACTCATTAATGAAATCTCAAAACAAATCCCAAACATTGAATATTCTGTTATTGCTTTACGAATAGAGAGGTTTTAGTTAGATTAGTTTTGATAAATATAATTACACATTGTTTGGTATCATTACTGCTTAACTAGTAATGGACACCTGTTTTGCTTAAATGAACATGTCCTTAAGTTTTCATTTAAAGTTCGAGCTCTTATACTTTTATTGCTTTCTTTAGTAAAATATGATTTAAAAGTGGTATTAAAACTAATTACTCATTGCTGCAACAGGATGCGGCTATGTGTGGGTAGTATAAATAAAAGGAAATTTCCTGCAAATACTGTCTTAGTTGGCGTGTAGGTTTTGTAAGTAATAATAATTTTTATTTTTTTGGGGTTACTATTGCTTATATTAGCATTTAAGTTTCTACGTTTGTTTGTCATTGCAATTTATTATTTATTTACTGGTGCAAAATTATGAATGGATTGACTGTGGCACACATAAACGCGCAATCGATAACTAATGATTTTTATTTGTTTCGTGAACATGTTTTATTAAGTGAATATGATATTATATCCGTTACTGAAACATTTCTCAACAATAACATTATTAATAATATAATTGAAATACCAGGCTATAATTTATTGAGAAAGGATCGACAAACGTTTGGAGGTGGTATTGCATTGTATACAAAGTCATATTTAGAGATAAGGCAAATCCATGTTCCGGATGTTACCGATTACGAACAGCTTTGGATTGAGTTTAATTGCAACAAACAAAAGATAGCGTTAGGTACAATATATTTGCCGCATAGGAATAGGTATAGGACTTTTATTGATAACTTTGAACGTGTGTAGTACTATGCTGCCTTTGTATGAACAAGTGATATGTGTAGGCGATTTTAATATCGACTTATTAAAACCTGATAGTACAGAATCAGCATATTATATCTCTATGCTCGATAGTTTTGGATTTACTCAACTAATTAAAGATCCAACACGAATAACATCCAATACTCATACACTAATAGACCACATAATAGTAACTGATACTGACACTATTGGTGAATCAGGCACTAAACACATGAGTGGATTTTCAGATCATGAACTTGTCTTCTGCAATTTCTTAGTCAGTACATATAAACAATTGCCTAAAGTACACACCTTTAGAGATTTTCGTCAATTTGACTTTGTGAATTTTGATAACTCCTTGCAAAATATTGACTGGCCATTCATTTATTCCCTAAATAACGTAGATGAAAAAATAACATACTTTAATAAAACCTAATTACTCTTTTGACATATATGCTCCCTAAAACGTCTGTATTTAGGAAACAGAAATCTCCATGGATAACCGATGTTGTGAGGTTATTGATGAATCTAAGGGATGCAGCCTACAAACGTTTTAAAAATACCGCAAACTAGAACAATGGACATACTATAAATCACTTGCAACCTAACCACACTTTCGATTAGAAATGAAAAAAAGCTTATCTCATCAATGCATTAAGTAAGAGTAATCCAAAAACGTTATGGAAAGATTTACAACGCTGTGGAATATATTCCAAGCTGAAGAATTGTGATTTTCCCAGTCACTTAAAAATGTGGATGATATTAACTTATATTTTAGTTCAATAAATGGAGTTGTGGAAAATAAAAACAGTACACTAAAAATGTATAGCTATAAAAAATCTAATTTAAGTATGACATTTTCATTTACGGTTGTTTCCGAGGAGGAGGTAGGTAAAATTATTAACTCAATCAAAACTAAAGCAACCGGTAATGATAACCTAAATATAGTACTAATATGGCTATGCTGTCCATTTCTTATACCCGTTATTACACACATAATTAATTCATCGATAATACAGGGCATTTTTCGCAAGCGTGGAAAATTGCAAACATTATACCTATCGCAAAAAATAAAAATCCAAAAAGCTTGCAAGATTTAAGGCCGATCAGCATTTTGCCAGTGGTGTCAAAAATTTTGGAAAAAGTTATGGAATCCAAAATACGACAATTTCTGGATATAAATTCTCTTCTAGGTGACTATCAATCAGGTTTTCGACGTAATTTTAGCTGTACTTGGCTTTACTTAATATTTCTGATGACATACTGAGAGCCACGGACGACGGTAAACTTACAGTACTAGTTTTAATTGATTTTTCAAAAGCCTTTGATACAATTGATCATAAATTACTTTATGCTATATTGAATTATTACGGGTTTGAAAATAGTGCTATAAGCTTAATTAAAAGTTACCTTACTGATAGATTTCAATGTGTTGTATTAGACGGTAATCGTTCACGATTATGCTCCGTCCGACGTGGTGTCCCCCAAGGTTCCGTACTAGGGCCATTATTGTTTACACTGTATTCAATAAATTTATGCAATGTTGCGCTTAAACACTGCTCTTTTCATCAATATGCGGATGATACACAAATTTATCTGTCGTTCAATCCGTCTTTACTTCAAACTGCATGTGATGTTATCAACGAAGATCTAAATCGGTTAACAGAGTTGGCTGAACTACATTCACTTAGTATCAATCCCTTAAAGTCGGCGGTTTTAGTCTTTGGTTCCGATATTAATAGAACTGCAGCTCTACAAAAATAAGCATTAAAGTTAAAAATATGGCAATTCCTATTAGGGATTCGTACAAAAATTTAGGTGTTGTTTTGGATAAAGATTTTAGATTTAGAGAACACATAAATCTTTGCCTACGCAAATCGTATTGCGGTTTAAAATTAATTTATGATAATAGACGATCTCTAAACAAGGATATCAAGAAAATGCTATGCGAATCATTAGTGCTTTCGCATTTCAACTATTGCGATGTTCTTTATGGACCGTGCATTGATGTGGCAACGGCTAGGAAGATCCAATTGGTGCAAAACTCTTGTCTGAGATTGGTGCACGGTATCCGACGGCGAGACCGCATAACGTACAAACTCAAGGAAACTAACTGGCTTAGTATGGACAAACGACGTTTCTTGCACGCGGCTGTATTTATTCACAAAATTGTTCAGCTAAAATCACCTCCATATCTTTATAACAAAATTAGTTTCCGTACCGACCTACATCATTTAAATTTACGCCACAGATTCCTTTTGAGTATACCTCGACATCGCACGGAATTATATAAACGTTCATTTACATATCATATAACCAAGGTTTACAATACAATACCACTCACTTATAAAGAAATGACGGTCGGTACGTTTCGGAATAATGTGATGCTATGGCTCAAACTTCAAAACTAGCCTTAATATATATATATTTTTTTATTTGTTTTTAATTAGTTACTTATTTGGGTTGTGTTGCTACAGTCAGCTTATCATAACGTTGTGCTTTCTTATATAAATAGGAATATATTGTATAATTGAAACAATTGCTTAAGATATAGCTTGCATTGCGACAGAAGTGTTCACAAAATTGGATAATATTCAACCATAACTTAGTAAGTGTTATCAACAAAACGGTTTGTGAATTCTGCTACGCGATATTCAAACGCGGTGGTGGGGTAGAGCAGGGGCTTTCTCCTTCAGTAGGAAGCTATCTGATCACCATCGGTTTTCATACCTTACTGTGTATATTATTTATGTATATTATTATTAATTGTCACATATATTTCATGAAAGGTAAGAAATAAAACCCTATTATTATTATTATTATTATTATTATGTGATGCCTACGTAAGGTTTTATAATTTTTTGGTTATTCATGGTAATAATATTTATTTCCTTTTTATATGTTTGAAGAAGACGCACTTCAAGGTAACGAGATAAGAACATAGAAAGACTCTTCATTGTTAAAGTGATGATTGCTAAAACTTTTAACGTATATAATTTTAACCAATGGCAAGAAAATCACGGTTCTTTTCTGAACAACATTATTATTAATGAAAGTGCAGACTTCTTGATAAGCTAATTGACTAACTTCTCGAGCAATGTGTCAATCCGTTTTGTCGCGTTGTTTATTAAGTTGTGATGAATATGAAATATTCCAAATTTTTTTACATAACATGTGATAAAAAACACGCTTTCTTTCTGTAACATAAGACTGAACTCTCTGGAGTAATTCTAATTTATTTAATTCTGTCACAGCAGACTTTATGGTCTCTAAGAAATTGTCAGTACTAAAAAAGTATAGAGAAACCTCGCAACCCTTAACCTTTTTCTGATGACAATTACAATATATGCATACTTCACTACGAAGAGGGTTTCCACTAATTTCTGAAACAACTTGTTGTTTTTCATTACATAATTGATTCGTCTTGATTTTCTCCCGATTGCCTATCTATTATGTTAGAATCGTCTTGGTATTGATTGGAAAGTTTAGCTGCATTTTGGTCGATTTTTCATTTATAGTTTCACTGTAAAAAAAGGCCAGTGCAATAAATTTGTATTATTTACAAGTGACAAACAAATTTGTTCTGACTAAACAGTCGCTAATATCATATTTTCAATTGGATTATAAAATTATGATTACTTACTGTGACATAGTAGCCTTCTCTGTACGATGCGATGGCTCACCAGCTGAAAGACACCTTTTATATTTTGCATTAACAGCAAAAAATTGCTTACACATTTTGAGTAGTAACCTTCAATTTGGGTAATTTAACATCTTTGTTTATTAAATTATTTTTTCGAATTTGCAATATTTCCAGAATATTTTTTAAACGCTCTTCAGTAAACAAAATACTTTCTGTTTCATCAAATGACACAAAACGGTTTCAAAAGGACATATTATTATAGCGTGTTTTTCAAGTTGCACACAGTTTGTTTACTGCATAGACAAAAGACAAAAACAAACAAACATTTATTTTTTATAGGTGGTCTTGATAGTTCAAATAGTTTCTTCCAACTGGTACAGAGGCGCTGATTTCTATCTAAAATTGTTTGCTTTCTGTAGGTTTTGTTTTGTTTGGAGGCCAGTATTAATATCCTCGATCCTACCGTTAGACACCCCTCTAAATTAATTTAATTAGACGATAAGATGTTTTTAATAGTTTACAATTGATACCAAGAAAGTAGAACTTGCGTAAACAACAGTTAGGTTGAATGTTCAGGCGCCCGTCCGTTCACCAAAGTTAAGTAACGTCGGGCACGGTCAGTACTTGGATGAGTGACCGCTAGCAATCACCGAAAACTGTTCAACCGTTAACTTTATATTTTAATCTTTGCTGCATAGAATTTCTACATTCTAATAATGTATATTGTGTGTGTAAAATTTTTGAGGCTTGTATTATTAATAATGTTTGGGAAAAATGGATTTTTTAACTTCTTAAAATTCGGCACGTAGCAGCTTCTCGCTTTGCTACAAAGGCTTTCTACCGCCAGATCGATTGCAGCAAACGTTTTTCATCAATAACATATACCATTCTAACATAGAAAAAAATTTGAATCTTGCGAAAAAACAACATATAACAATGTCATTGTTCAAACTTGAAGGTCACTGCAGCAAGGTTTTACACAGCTGCCAAGGTTGCTGTAAATTGTTTTCTGTCAACTTTTGATGCAAATAAAGATATTTGAACGTTTCAAGCTTGCGCTTTTATCACATTAGCATTTTCAAAAACGCCATGTTTAAGACTCCGTCATTTGGTGCTCCACTGCCCGTGCATCTGTTGCAAAATATTTTCATCTTCAGCAAGGTAAGAATCTTCGAAAAATTTGTAATTCTGCCTTGCGTAAATGTGTACCAAAAAATTTCGCTGGCTGCCCTACTATAGTGAAATAGAGTACATTTTTGCTGCCAAACGAAATAACTTAATGCACTTTAGCTACTACTGAAATAAGTTTAAATTTTTTTTAAAATTCACATGCTTAGATAGTAATCACAACAAAAAATAATATTCCATAATGCTGTATTGGATTTCTGACCCCATATCCTTGCGTTTGTACAATTCAACATTTATGCAGAATACGATATCCTACTTTAAGTCGAATGTACTTTTTCATTACACAGCACGTAAGATATTGTAAGTGTGTTTTATCTGTTTGATATTGTCACTTGTGTTAAACTACGTGTTTAGGTAATACACTTAAACACAGTGTTGGGACTTAAGTAATTGGAGTTTTTTGTCACATAGTAGCTTAATGAAATGTTTTTGAAAATACGAAAACTCAAGAATTATACCAACCATGAACTTGCATATATGATGGAAATTTTGAACACTTATTGTGAAATCATTTCATGTGCATTATGTGATTCCGGATAACAATAGCATAGGTGTTATTTCAAAAAAATAATTTGAGAAAACAGCAAGTCTAAAACGTTTACTTAAGATGACTTAGGTCGGGCATTTAAAAAGCAGTCCAAGAGAAAAAAGCATTGTAGGTTTTTTGTTTAGCTAATCAATCTCTATCATCTCCTAAATTTAATGACATAAAACTAATGCCACCCTGTATGAAGTAGAAGAGAAATTGAAGGATAATAATTACGTCCAACTGAAATTTGAAATTAGTTAGTTGGGAACTGGTAATATACACCATGTAGAGATGCACTTGAATAGATAAGCGCAGACATGACCACGGGATTGTGGTTTGATATAATGTAAATGTAAAAGTGCAGTTGAACGTACAGAGCTCCACGAAACATTTGGTTGCATTCCCGGCGGGAATAGGTGGCGATCGACATGAAAAGATTAAATACATCTGCAAGTGTCAGGGTAGTTTCATTTACATACATTCACAGATATATTGTCGTGATGACAATTGAGAAACAAACGGGGTATAACCTGGTGAATCATTCTTCTTAATCTTCTTTGCGAATTAAACCACTCATAGTTTTTTAAATCATCTTTATTTACGTTTCGATCCATGACCTAGGATCGTTGTCAAAATAATAAAAACTTCAAGTGAATCATCCTTTCATTCAATTGAAATTTTGTGGTGTGTTTAAAATCAGGGAGTTGTTGTGTTTAGGTATATAAGAAATAATGAAAGGAAAAAACAGACTGTTTTTTGGAAACCCTGAAATTAAAAAGTGAGTACTATTATGAACTTTTATGTAACGTTTTAAAGACATCGTTATGAAACATCGTTATGAATTTTTAAATGTCAATCGTATGCATTTTGGAAATTAGACATTAAGTGAAATTAATTATTTGGTTGGACTAATTGGTGATTTAAACTGCCAGATTTATTAGAGTAATATAGGTTGTAACAGTATAAAAACTTAGTAATTTTGGAATGGTAATGAAAAGCACAGAAAGAGTTAGGATTTACCTGTTTCTTTTTTTAGCTCTGAATGACATTTCCAATTGGACATTTATGAATGTCTTATAATTAAATATGAAAGCATGAAAAATTTGAGTGGAGAATAGTTTAATAGATTTAAGGTTTTTTTAAAGATGTTTCTTTACAATTTATTTTAGCAATACTTGACTAGATTTGAGGTTAAGAATTTGTATGTGTATTGAAATAATTTTGATAATAGTGGTTAAGTTTAGTTGATTTTTATTTCAATTTATGTAGGAAATAGGTAACTCAGCTAATTGTAAAGAATATCCAGCTACCCCAGTGATTGTATCTGTCATGACTCCAAGTGTCGAAGGGTTTGGAAGTAAGGTGCTTTGAAAACTATATACTGACTACGTTTATGTTGGAATTTTCAATCTGGATTGAAGTCAAGCACTTAAGTAATCCAGTTTCAAACTTTGATGTAAACACACAAAGTATGTTTTCAAGCGGCTTGAACACTTCAAGTCAATCTTAAAAATCTACAGCTTGACTTGACTTAAGCGGCTTCAAACTGCGACATAAACAGGTCAGCTCATCAACCCACTTGAAATGTCACTCGAAGTGTCATATTCGTACCCAACTTCACTTCATATCATTTGCCGGTCCTGTCTGCTGTATCAACATAACAGGCGGCTTCGTGGCGTAGTGGTATGGTGTGTGACTACTATGACCAAGGTCCCGGGTTTGAATCCTGACACTGTCCACTTGAAAAATGTTAGACAAGCATTTTTTATAAAAATACACCCTTGTTCGGATGAGAGGTAAAATGGAGGTCCCATTGTGAGTGTTGTCACGCCCATTAAAGATCCCTATCTTGCTTGGAACATCAAGGGTTCGGCAAAAATCCAAATTTTCCCGGTAAAAAAAAACTCGCTTCCTGGCCAATGTAGTACCCTCGGGTGGAGCATTGGAAAAAAATCACATGTATCAACATAACGTTAAACCAAGAAGGAAAGGAACATTGATTGTAATTCATACTAGTTTGAATTATAGTAAAGTAATGGAAAATATAAATACACCTCATTTACAACTATGTTCTTGACGTCGTAGTTGTAGTTAAAGTATTAATTAGTATCTATGGCTTATGTGTCTGATACATTTTAGAACGTATTTAAACTGTAACACGAAGTTGCAGTTCAATAGATGTGTGCGTGCAATAAATGAAATTGAAATGGGATTGCAATATCTCCTTTCTCTTTTTGGAACCCTTTACATCTAAACACTTGGGATTGCAATTGACATTTGAAGCCGCTTGACTTCAATCGAGATTGAAAATACCGACATGAACCTAGTTACTGTTTAATACATTTCAACATAATGCGTACGTAAAGAATGATTTCAAATGAGCATATACATCTGTACACATTATCATTATGTATAAAAGTGCACGAAAGACTAACTGTACATTCAATATTAATTAATTAGGAAGGAGGCTGCATTACAACTTAATAATACAATGGTAAAGTATTGTACAGTATCTTATTTGGTAGAAGTGTTTTTGTTTACATTTTCCTTATATCAATTTTGACAGAGAAAAACCTTTCAGAGTAAGTGTTAATGTAACGTAGAATTTTTGTATTTAAGCTTTGTTATTTATTATTTTTGTATTTTTTTATTTTCTTTTCTCATTTATCCATAGGAATCCACTCCTGCACAACTGCAGTTATCCAATGCATCCTTATATTGTTACGGGGTCCTCGTTCCTCTGGGACAAATCAAAATTTAATTCATTTAATGCTTATTTTATCCATAACAGTCTTTTTTTCGATAAAGCAAACCTACAAATATTATCGGCATAATTATTCCAGAATGTTATGTTCAGGGTGCAGAGTAGCAGTTACCAACTTGTTTCTACGGGTAGCTGGCCAGCAACATCATCAAGCTGTTCTGGGCAGCACAATCGCATTTCCAAATTGCGCCATGATGGGTTAGGGTACTGCAGTAAGTGTTAGAATTTAAATTTTTATTTCATGAATTGACTGTCATTATGTTGTAGCATGTTTATTTTATTTTTAGCATTTCAGTACTTTACATTTTGGCATTTAAGTAATATATCCAGATAGGTATTTAGTGATGTTTAGTATTTTTATTTAAAGGTAAAATAGAAGTGTTTCTGATGAATAGCCAGCTTCTGTTGGACTTTCTATGTTTTGGCAAACTTGTCGATATTTGAGTTGCTAACCAATTTATGATACTGCTTCAATTGAGTTTTACAATACCCAGAGCATATCATGTTTTATTTTGAGATTATGAGCACATGGCATATTTAAATATTTATAGGCTTGATTTTTATTTGATAGAGTATATTCGTAAGCAATATTTTTGATAACTCCATTGTAATTAAGCTTAGTTAATATCATTCTACAGTTAGTTGTATTGGACGTAAAGTGCCCTTACTGTTTTAGTGTTGTATACTGAAGAACCCTTAGGTAATACCTACTAGCTGGATAATAGTTTAACAGCTGTAGTGGTTACTTAAAGATGGAGCAGTTAATAATTCCTAAAGCTAATAATAATCGAATTTATAAAATATTGCACCTGGTTAACGCAGTGTGATATGACTCTTCAGTGTAGTAAGCCCTACAGTTTGGTCAAATTATTTCAGCTGAGTGTAATACAGAAAGAACAGACATTGAAACTAATTCCTAAATTAATTACACAATTTAATAAAATACTGGATTATTATAATACAAAATAATCAACCGTGCATGTATGCTTGATAATGGAGTACTACAAGTGCAAGACATTGATTTGTGCTAATCTAAAACGACCGGATGGGGAAATATTTGGATATCCTTGTGATACCTGTAAAAATAATATTTGTAAAACCTGTGCGAATATTAGTTCTACTGAAATTCGTGCTACATCTCTGAAAGAAAGGACATTACTCTCTAAGTACACAGAATTGTCTCCTTTCTGAAAATGCTCTTTATAAGACAATTTTACTCACTTAGCGGTAGTGACATAGCCAAAGACAGCTGTTTTCAAAATCATTGATGGGAAATTGTTAATTATACCCTCAACTAGTAGTACTGGCTTAAAACCTCATACTTTTAATACTTTATGCTGGGGGGGATACCATTATAGTAAAGCGAAAGGACTTGTCACAAAGCAATAACATTACAAAATCGCAGCTAATGCAAAAGGTCAATTTTGCAGTTAATGACATCACTGTAAGTAGAGTAAAATCTATTAGTCACGGTGGCATTGCCATCGACTGTACGAGCAAAACTGAGGCGGATGAGTTTAAAACCTGGTTGCAAAAGAACTTTCAGACAAACTTGTGGCAAAAGATGCTACCAATTTGAATTCCTGGGTCAGAATCTCGGGTCTAAGTATAAAATATTCAATAGAGGACATTCGCCAATACCTATTGTGACAGAATCGAAACATATTCAGTGAAAGCTGCAGTCTGAAAATATTAGATATGACCACATACCGAAAACATGAGAATGTATAGCAGTTCCTCTTGCAAATGGATTTGGGAACCTATAACAGCATAATGAAAGAAGGCTATCTATTTTTCGTCTATGATTGTTGTCTAGTATACAATGCTATTCAGATCAGAAGTTGTTTTAACTCTTGTGGCTTTAATCATTTTGCACTTAAATGTAATAAACCGGCGGTGTGTCCAAGATACGCTAACAGTCATAAAGTTAATGATTGCACAGAAGAGAAACTTATTGCATAAACTGTTGTATTTTACCAAGTATAAAACCTTATGATGTTTTATATGACAATAATTTAAGTGAAATGAAGTTAAATTAAATTGTATTAAATTACACAATTTTTCCTGGCACATACAGGTGTATACATCTAGGTGCCTATTAGTAGTGAGACATAAAAACGTGGATATATTAATTAATTTGGTCCAATTAGTTAACATTACACACTAGGTATTATGTACATAAATTAGAATAGTTTTGTTCTGTTTTGTATTCAATATTCAATGCGGGTTGGGATAGATCGTGCTCAGTGTATATTGAAAAGTGTACGGACTTTAAAGAAATCTAATCAATATATAGCAACAACAGAATAAACAGTAACTGCCTAAAACTGCCACAGATAATACTCCTGAAAGATTACGCATATATTATCAAAATGTGCACGGTCTTAAGTCAAAAACACATACTTTTTTCAATAACGTCATTACCATAAGTGGTTATTATCAGATCATAGCAATCACAGAGACTTGGCTGTCATCAAGCATTGAAAATAGTGAATTGTTTCCCAGTTCCTATCAGGTGTTTTGCTCTGACCGTAATTTTGGAAATACTAACACTAAATGTGGAGTTGACTCATCTTATAGTATAAATACAACCTGCAGACATTTATCAAACATACCTATTGATGTCGTTGGTGTAAAGTTGTTCATGAAAAATCAGTTGATCAATATATTTGTAATATATATCTTACCATTGTAACAGGCCTCCCTTAATTTAATTATAAGTATTCTATGTTCAGTGAATGGTGGTGTTATTCTTAAGAGTGCAAGGTTCTAAGTGTTACCTAATGCGGCTAGAGGGAATGGGGTGTGCTAAGCGGATGTGTTTAACGAGTCAGTGTCATCTAGAGTGTGGTGGAAGATAGCTGTACATATTCGAAGCTTCACGGTTTGCGAGTATCGCGGTATTAAATTAAGTTGTTTGTGTCGATGTATTTGGGGGTGAGTTACCCTTTTATTGTGTTTATTAATATTGGCCTTGGGCCCATTTAGTTACGTTTTGTAAGAATAATTTCACTGTTTTTATTCTGTTGGATCGAACCCGCCACTTATTGAATTTATAATTAAATGGTTTCACGTGGATGGAACTTTTATTTTTTAATAAGGCACCCAGAAACAAGAGTCTATTGCTGCAACGATAAGTTCCAAGTAAACAGGTAAAGAACGTCACATCTGGCAGCCCACGTGTGGCGATAGTATACCGTTATGTTGACTATCTCCGAGGTATGAAAACAAACACACTTCAAGGTTGTTTAACTACGAAAACATGCAAGGAACATTCATTCTGCAGTGTGTAAAATTAAGTAAGGAGAGGAAGTATTAAATTTTAGTTACGATTATTTAGAACTTGCGAAGGAGTGAAATTCGAATACAATAATTAATTACTCTGTTGTTTGATAAATAATAATCTGCTGTTGATTAATTTGAAGGAAGTATAGACAGTATAATTTATCGTAGCGGCAAAGCGATTACACTATAATAAGGGATTATAAATTATTTTAAAATTAATGCCAAGCACACCGCGTAGCCAAACGAAAAAGATGGAACAAGAAGGTCCAGATATCGACGACGTTTTAAAATAATTAATTTAAGTACGAACAATCAAAGATTGACGGATTCGATCGAAAATATGAACGTATCAATGTCCGCAAATATGCTTAGGTTAAGTGATGATTTAGGTGTGGTTTCGCAAATTGTAAAGAAGGGTACAGAGGTGATTAATGTGCCTAAAATGGGCTTAAATTTGTCTAATGGTTTAATAGAAGGGGGTACAAACAACGGAGTCCCGATTCAAGGTAATGCTAATACTAATAATATCAACAGAAATTACGTAACCTTTTGGAAGGACTTGGGGGGTACGAATTTACACTTTATGCCGGAGGGCTCTGTCCATCCGGTAACTTTTTTGAAAGAATTAGAAACAATATTTCAGGAAGCGGCTGTTCCTGAAGATCGGAAAATATCCTTTGTGGCAAATTGCTTACGTGGGTTAGCCCAAGATTGGGGGGTCCTAAAAGAAAGTAGGGTAGAAAATTTTGATGAATTTTAGAGGTTATTTTTGGAAAGATACTGGGGTATAGAGGAAGAACAAAACCTTTTTCATAAAATCAAAATTAATAAATAAAGCGGATTACTTTCTAAAAATGGTAAGGGATGCATGTTTTTTAGGGGAAACATTGCGAGAAGAGGATATTGTGTCAATGTTGACCAAACATTTTGCAAATGAAATTCAACGAGGAATTTTAAATTGTGGTGCTCAAACTACTGACGAAGTCGAAAAATATTTAAGGAAAATTGACAGTACGTATGAAAACAACTTGACAAATTGGAGGGATTGAAATACAAATGCAGAAACTTACAATACCATTCGTAACGGAAACGGTAGGTTTACGACGAACAGTAACTATACGGCTGCTTCGCGTCCTACTATTAGACAAAATAATAATGGGTATCAGCAAGCCGGGAATAATCAAAGTTCGAGCGAGGCTTCAATTTCAAATCAGAATTCTTCCAGTGAGTCACCGTCACAAGTGGCGACAATATTTTATAGTGATGGTTCAGATCTGCCTTTAGAGGTAGAACCAAAACAAAAGCCCGTCAATCTTGTTCCGATGTTAAACATAAGGGTAAATTCGATCAATGTTGAGGTTTTGGTTGACTCATGGAGTCAAATAACCTGTGTGTCCAAAATTTTTGTAGATAAATTAAGGGAGCTCCGGGAAACAGTCCCATATTTACCATGTAAGTCCATCACCTTAGTTGGGACTTTCGGTAATAAGAATTGTGTCATAACATAGCAAGTATAATGAAATTTTGCTTTGAGAATTTTGAAATATCATATTCCTGCATTGTGGTGCTAAACCTGATCAGGAACATCATTTTAGGTTGTGATTTCCTGGCAGAAAACCAGATAATTATTGATTTTGCGGAACGTCTGTTAAAGTGAAGGTTCGAAGGGAATTTTGGAATAGAACCAAACTCCGATGGGAACCTAGTCGTGAGTGAGGTAGGGGTTCCGTTTGAAAAAAAATTTAAAAAGGAGGTGGTAGTTACTCCCTATCAGGAAGAGGAAATTAGAGCAGTTGCTATGCAGGCTGAAGCTTTTACTGAAGGTGACAGAGAAAACTCTATATGCTGTTAAGTAAATTTAAAAATGTATTCTCGAATCAACCAGGGGAAAAATCGAATTGCATGACTATTCCCCCTTTTATGTTAAAGCTTATCCTATCCCCTATGTGCATAGAGAAGAAGTTAGGAGGCAAATTAAAGAAATGCTGGAATGGGACGTTATAGTATGTAGACAAACAGAATATGTCAGTCCGTAAGTAGTGGTTAAAAAACAGGATGGGGGTATCAGGGTATGTTTAGATATCTGTTTCTTAAATCAGAGGATGGTAAGGGACCATGTAGTGCCGCCTAACCCATCTGAATTATTGAATAATTTTATGAATGTTCAATGATTGAGTACCATTGACCTAACGGCTAGCTATTGGACGATTCGCATTACGCCGGAGCATCAAAAATTTACAGGTTTTAGTTATGAAGGGCGGACATATGTGTTCAAAGTCCTTCCGTTTGAATTATCTATGTCGGTAGCCTCATTTATACGGGGATTAAGTCAAATATTGGGCCCGGATACGGAATTCTACGTTATACCGTATGTCGACGATTTGTTAACATACCCGCGAAACCCGGATTAACACTTGGTTCATCTGGAAACTATTTAAAAAAAATTTCAGGCAGCAGGAATCACAATCAAATTAAAATTAATCGCATTTCTCTCGGAAATCAATTAAATTTCTGGATCATTTTATATCGGATGAAGGAATTACCATAGATCCTGCTTAGATAGCAACGATTCAGGAATTTCTAGTCCCACGGAATTTACGCCAACTTCGTGCATTCTTAGACGTTGTGAACTTCGATAGACGGTTTTGTAGGGATTTAGCTTCTTTAACCAACCCGTTGTTACAGTTGTTAAAGAAGGGGATTAAATGGAATTGGGGGGTTGAACAACAAAGTTCACTCGAAAAGGTTAAAACAGCTTTTTTATCAGTGGTAATGCTAAGACACCTGGATCCACAAAAGGCTTTTTTTTATCAAAGCAGACTCTTCAGGCTACGGGCTGGGGGGTCGCCTCTTTCAAAGAGGTAAGGAGTCGAGAGACTATGGAATAATAGCGTTTACAAGTCGTACCTTGCGAGGTCCAGAATTGTGGTATTGTGTAACCGAAAAGGAGGCGTTGGTGGTGATACATTGTCTTCAACAATGGAGAGTATTTGTATTAAGAAGAGAGGAAATACCAATAACCAATGATGGAATTACTCGAGAAATTATATTTATCAAAGAGGCCCAGTGGTAGTAGAGGAGATTATAGTAATCAAAGGGAAATGGAAGAATCCAAAGGTAACTTTGTTGAAAAAGAGGATACAGGTAAAGCTATATGTTTCATGACAGAAACAGAAGTTGAAGACCAAACTGTAAGTAAGAAAGACATTTTATTTTATATAGACTCTGGGTGTACTGATCATATAGTAAATTCTAGAAGGTATTTTTCTGAGTACATGTTGCAAAATCCTATTAAAATAACTGTTGCAAAAGGTGAAAATTTTATGGAAGCAATAGGTGTGGGCAACATCAAAATAGTCAGTCATGTTTATAATGAAAAGGTAGAATGTACTATAAAGAATGTGTTATATGTACCCACTCTTCGCAAAAATTTAATGTTTGTGAAGCGATTAGAAGTTAACGGTGTGGCAGTAGTTTTTGATAATGGCAAGGTATTTTTGCGTAACAAAGATAGGTTAGTAGGAATTGGAAATAGAAATAAACTATATGCAATAAGTTTTGAGGTGGATGTTAATGAATGTTTAAGTACTGAAACAGAAAATTATGGCACAGGAGATTAGGGCACATTTGTAATGCAAATTTAGAAAAGTTATTAAAAAATAACATGGTTGAAGGGTTAGAAAATTTAAAATTGAGCAAAGTTGAATTTTGTGTCTTGCGTTCAGGGCAAAATGAGTAGATTACCATTTAATTCCAGAAATAAAGTTAACAGGATTTTAGGTATAGTGCATTCTGATTCAGTTGGTCCAATAACACCTATAAGTCATGAAGGTGAAAAATATTTCATCACGTTTATTGATGATTTCTCAGGTTTTGTTCAGGTGTATATGTTTAAAAGGAAAAACGGAGTCTTTTATTGTTTTAAGGAATTTGTTCAGGCTGGACAGGCTAAGTTTAATTTAAGATTATCAGTTTTAAGGTGTGATAATGGTGGCGAATATATTTCTAGTGAATTGAAAGATTTTGGTCGTGAAAATGGAACTGTTATAGACTATTCTACGCCATATATTCCACGACAAAATGGGAAGAGTGAAAGGTATAATAGAAGTTTGGAAGAAAAGGTTAGAAACATGTTAGAAGAAGCAAAATTACCAAAACATTTCTGGAACGAGGCTGTAAGAGGTGCAGCATATGTGTTAAATCGAAGCCCGCATAGTAATTTAAAAGATACACCTGCAGAAATTTGGAATGGTGTAAAACCAAGTATTCAAAATATGAAGATATTTGGTTGCATGGGCTTCTCTCACATTCCAGAACAATTTAGAGGTAAATTTGATAGCAAAGTTAAAAAATGTATTATGATGGGATACACAAATACAGGATATATAGATTGTGGGATATAGCTAAAGAAAAAATAATTACATCAAAGAATGTGAAGTTCAATGAAAATGATTTTTATTAATGTTGCAAGAATAGGCTTAGTGAATAAGGAAGATAAGGAATCGACAGAAGATATCTCTGAGATTAACGATCAAGAAAACGAAATAAATGTAGACCAGAGGGTCTATTCTCGACTTCGTGCGTTATTTTTCACTGGTGACAAATGTCACCTAGAAATATCGCATGCAAAACTGTAGGAAGCAAAAGTGGTATTCTCGACTGGAAATGATATGACATTTTCAATGTTGCACGTAATGCATTGTGTCGTGATTAGATTCGTACATACATTCCAGAAATGTCCAATAGCAGACCAACATAATTGACACGTGACTACACTGACAGCAGAATTAACATATACCCTTAACCTTAATTATCAAAGTATCACATTGTAATATTAAGTGTTTGTGCTATATAATGTCGGTCGAGCTAAAAGTACGGACGGGATACCTATCCAATGAGCAAAAAAAGAAGCTTACCGAGTTATTGGAGCTCAAAAAAATTTAAGATCAGGAAAATTTACCAACAATTTTAGTAAAAAGTAAGCCCAACATCAATGGGAAGACATTGCCAAGCAATTAAATAGCATCCCGGGAGGCAAAAAAGATTGGGCTCAATGGAGGAAAGTAAGTAATTAAAGCTTTGAACACAATTTTTTATGATACAAATAAATCCTTATTTGTTATTTTATTGTGACAGTCTAATATTGTAATTATTGCGGAATTTAACACATTCTAAACTTCAAAGTTGGCAAGATATGCGGGGCAAAGCTAAAAAGAAAAAAGCAGCAATTGTTCCACATGCTCATGGAACAGGTGGTGGGCCTCCAATAGACAGCTAGTTAACGCCAACTGAGGAAAAAATTCTTGGTCTGATAAGCGAAGTCTCTGCAACAGGGCATATGACAGTTAATGAATCTACTGTCGCATTTGTATGTTGTTCTAAACTGGATTCATTGAGTAGAATATTGTTTTTTTTAGAACTTTGATGGTATAGAAGCGAATGTGCCAGACATTTCTACCGCATTGGAAGTAGAAGCTATGGATACCTCATTTTCTAATGCTATGGAGATTTCCACATCCATTGATGCACCTCATTCTACATACCATCAAGCCACTGTTAGCACAGGTATAACATTTGTCGAGTTTGTTTTTACAACTAGAATATATTCTCTATATTACAAATCATGATTATCCACGATCTCTCACACACACACACACACTGCCACTCGTAGCAAAGTTGTGCAGGCTACACCACGGGTTGTCGCTGCAAAAAGATTGCAGACGCTGTTGCTGCTGCTGAAAACCTTAGCCAAGTCGCAGCAGAAAGGTTAAAAGACAAGAGGGCTTACCAAGCGCAGAAACTCGTGCTATTGGAGGCCAAACACGCACAAAAAATACACATAATGGAAAGGCTGGTTGCACTAAAAGAACAGCGGCTGCAAATGGAAGAAAGAATAGCTTGTGCTTTGGAAAAAATAGCAACAACATTAAACAATAATTAATTAATCAATATGTATTGTAACGTATTTTTTTTCCTAGTTACACTTCGTTCTTTAATATAAAATAAAACAGCAATAATATAAAATATATAATTTATAAATTTCCATTCAGTAAAATTAATACATAAAATTAATAATAGCATATAGACTCCTTTACCTTTGTGGTCTAAGATTCGTTACTAAGCTCCGTCGAGTTGTCAATTTGATCACTTTGCTATCAACGTTTGAAGGGACAAGCTGCGATAAGCGGCGTAGTAAAGTCAAGATGGTCGTGTCTAAACACGTGGCCTGTAACACAGTCCGAAAAAGAAATGTAATTGATTGAATCTTCGTGTCTGGAGGTTGAACTTAGCAACTTTAGCGTGATGATATTCTTGTATAAGTTCCACCTAGAGCAGTTCAGTTGATCCCTGCAGGCCTAAGGAGATGGAAGCTCCCCTTCATCATTAATACAGTTGGGATAAAATTATTTAAATAAATTTTATTAACATTTTCCCTATAGTGCAATATCAGATATGATAATATTTTATACAATATGATATATGGTAATATCATGTTATGCAGTTTCATATAATTCAACATCATAAATAAGTAATATCGAATAAGTAAAACTTGGATCTAGAAAATTTGTTGGAGTACTAAATTTAATATGATGTAAAATCAAGCAGAAGTTAGTTTCGTTAAACGTGGCCTGTAACAGTCCGAAAGAGAAATGTGATTGATTGAATCTTCGTGTCTGGAGGTTGAACCTATCAACTTTAGCGTGATGATATTCTTGTATAAGTTCCACCTAGGGCAGTTCAGTTGATCCCTGCAGGCCTAAGAAGATGGAAGCTCCCCTCATCATTAATACAGTTGTGCAATATCAGATATGACAATATTTTATACAATATGATATATGATATTATCATGTTATGCAGTTTCATATAATTCAACATCATAAATAAGTAATATCGAATAAGCAAATCTTGGATCTAGAAAATTTGTTGGAGTACTAAATTTAATACGATGTAAAATCAAGCAGAAGTTAGTTTCGTTAAATAATGGCTGTATTCAGAAGAGTTCTCGCAATTCCAGTAATAAATTTCGTAAGTATCCACGTGGTTTCTATTTGTGCGTCGCAGAAAACCGTTGGTTATGGAATTTCCAACAGCTGAGGTTATAGTCCGATTTCTTTCGTTCACAGCAGTATTTCTACACGTGAGTGTTTTTTAGCATTTAATCACTTTGAATATTAATTAAGTTGCAATAAGAAAATATTACATTGAACTTTTGTAACGTAAAAATCGTTTAAGGAAAGAAAGAACTAAATAACAAATTTATTGTTTGTCAGAATGTTTGCACATACAGATAAAGTTAACTAAGTTAAAAAGTTGTGAGTGACATATTATGTCAGATATAAAAAAACATAGATTCAGTTGTCCTATTTAGACCTCACATGTCATCTTACTTTAATTTAAAAATATGTTTAAATATTATGAGGTCATGAACTTTGATTTTTAGTCAACATGTGGAATTCGTCTAATAACTGTTAAGTAAAAGTAACTTTAGGTTGATACCTGCTAGTTTATCAGCACTTAGGTAATTAAATTTCATTGTTAAGGTCGAAGTAGTACTACTATGGCTTGGAGAATTTGTAATATAAATAATTAAGAAAACTCAAATCCTTACATTTAAATTATTAAGAAAGATCCATTTAGAGATCTTTATGTGGTTGAATACAAATCCTTATTAGCATATTTCTGTTCCATAAAAATTATTAATTGAAAAAATTATAGTAAAACAAATTGAAAATATTATAGTAAAACGAATCCTGAAATTTAATCAAATAGAATCTATTTTTTTTGCATGACTTTTTATTATTTAAAATTCAAGTAAAAAGTCATCCCTGATCAGAAATTGTGTGTAATGAAAACAAATACCCTGGGTGTATATTTTTGAAACCTAAATTCTATTATTTTATTTTTGGTAAATATTTTTGAGGACACAAATGGTGTCCATGTTGTACATTTGTTTGTTCACAAGTCAAGCCGAGACATCTGTATGACACATGGTTGAGGTTTAGGTAAGTGTGTTTAAAAGAGTGAAATTCAGGTTTTATGGCTATGTTAGTGGTGTTGAAATAAGGTTTCCGCATTCCCCTAATACAAGCACAGTTAAATTTTGTTGGTTGTTGTATTGAAAAATACGGTGGCGCTCATTATTTATATTTTTGGTCTTTTGACAACCCATGACCCAAGCTCATGATCTACCCAGAGCTAACACTCTACTAGCCGTTTATGTTTAAAAAGTTTTTCTTTTCCACAAGCCGTTTTCCACCCAACTTTACCCTGGGCTTTCATTGATAATAAGAAATTCTCGACCTTGTGATATCAGGTTAGGGTTTAGGAAATATAAAGGTGTAATTTATTAGCTGATATTCACGAGGGTGAAATAAATAAAATTTAAAAACAAATAAAATATTTATTACAGTATTAGTATCTAATCATTAGTATTAGTTTTGATTTTTGATGTATGAATTTCTAAATAAATGATTCTTATAAATATAACATATTCTATTTAGTATTAGTGTTTAAGTATACATTTTTGTAAACAATGCTTATTAGCAAAAAAGTGTTATAAATAATACGTAACATTCTTAGTTTATTGGTGATTTACAATGTTTATAAAGTGGTTCTGTATGAGTCGTCTCTGTAATCTACAGGCTGCGAGTAAATCTGGAGCTGTCCTTGGGCTGCCATTTGCCTCGTTGTAGCAAGGCTCGTTGACAAGCATTCTAAAATCAAATTCATCATCTTCATCCTCTATTTCAGGTTCAGGCACATTATTATCTACACACATATTATGCAGAACTATACACGCAATAATAATTTTTGAAGCCATTTCAGGATGGTAATTTAAGATTCGATGTTTTAAAAGGCAACGAAAGCGAGATTTTAATAATCCGTTGCATCTTTCGATAGTGCAACGAGTGCGCTTATGGCATTTATTGTACTCTGCTTCGGGAGTGTTATCTTCTGGTTCATGTTCTAGAGGTGATAACAACCAAGTGCGAAGTGGATATCCTGAATCACCTACAAATAGCTTTTATCAAATCAACACAGATTCACAGTTTGAAATCAAATCGTGTTGTTTGAATTTGTAAAGCCATTAATTGTGAGCTATAAAATTCTATTACCTAAAAGATAGTACGCAGCCTGCCCATTTCTACTAATATTTTCCATCAAGACCTTAACGTTGGAATTGGTCCAAATGAATGCGTCGTTTGTGCTTCCAGGATAGAATAGAATAGAATAGATTTATTTGTACCCATGTATACATGGTAGTTCACTGTTACATAAAATAAAATTACATGTTAAAAATCTACATATAATAAATATAATATATGTAATTAAATTAAATTGATCAAATATTAATTCTAAAGAAGGTCTTAATGATCGTATGCTGCTTGGAAGTTTATTATAAAATGTAGGTGCCGTATATATAAACGATTTTTTTGTTTGAGTTGAATTAGGTTTTTGAATATATATATATATGATCACAAAATCTTGTATCATGACTATGAATTGAGCTGGCCGGAATATAATGGTTAGAATTTTTATAGAATAAAATAAGTGTATCATAAATGAACATTGAGTAAAAAGTTAATACGTTAAGCTTCTTAAAAAGAGGTCTGCAGTGCGCATTCATTGATATGCCTAGCACTGTTCGGATTGCTCTTTTTTGTAATTTAAATACTACAGATGTGTTAACTAGACATGAATTACCCCAAAAGGCAATACCATATCTCATTCTCGATTCAAACAAAGCAGAGTAACATATTTTTGAGCAATGCACTGGTAATTCCCTGGACACTGATGAAAGTGCATATCATACTGAAGATAGTTTAGTTGATAATAAACAAATATGTTCATACCAGCTGAGGTCCTGATCAACTGTTATACCAAGGAATTTTGTAGAACTAACTAAATTTAGTGACATTCAATATTCTTAGCTTGTTGTCGCAGGCCTGCAAAATTAATTGTAATGACGCTACAATTTCAGTGGTGACAAATTACCAATTGCACATTTATGGAATGGTAGTTTCTTCTATTCACATATATATTTTTTGGATTGTCAGGATCGTTTTGTTTTGGAGCAATTATTGCAACGTGGGTGCAATCAATGCAACCAATAACCCCCGGAAAGCCAAATTCCTTATAGAACCTACGGAAAATCAGTTACATAATTTGGGATAGTTTATTTACATCCAATATACTCTTGGCGTTTCATATGCAACTCTTCTGCATTTTCAGGAAACTTAACAAATGTATTAAACACTTGCGGGTGGTTTAGAGCATTCACAACGTCGTGTATTGCTCTTGATACGGATGGTTGACTAACCACTAAGTGAATGTTAGATCCACAATCTAACTGGTAGTTTCTGGTGGCAAAAAATCTTAGCGTAATAAGAAGCTAAAATAAAACATTATTAAAATTCTGTGTTAGTTATACTAATTATTATTGGTTTGTACCTTTGATTCAACAGCGACTGCCGATCTTCTTGTAGCTTCCGGAATATGAACCGATAACACATCTACAGCTTGATGGACAAGTTCTTTCGTTAAACGAAACATATGAATAAACTTCCTATTACTTAAATCGAACGCTCGTATGCGCCTATAAAATTGCCTTGCTGGTTCGGCAGCAGCAATTTCAGCTTCTAACACGGCTAACATTGCAACTTCATCAACATTTGCCATATTTTAACGATCACTATAAAGAAACTAATCAAGAACTTGTTTAGGTTATTCTTTTACTATTTGACATTGACAACTAGTTTCATGCGATAAATTTTATCGGGTAGTAAACACCACACGTTGCATGTCGTGCGATAAATTTCTCATGGGGATTTTCCAGAATACGCCATTGACGTTTTCATGCGAAATTCGTAAAATATCGCATTCGATAAATATCACATCTATTGGAGAATACACCCACAGGTCGGAGAAAATAAAAAGGAAAAGAGAAAAACAAAAGTACCAGAGAAATATTCAGATTTTGAAATGTATATGGCATTTATGCAATTGCGTACATTGAAGATGTTCCAGAGAATGTAGAGCAAATAAATGAAAGAAAAGCTAAGCAAATGTGGATAACTGCTATGCAGAAAGAGATAAAATATATAAATAAGAATTATACTTGGCTGGAGGTAAAGAAACCTGAAAATGCGGAGATATTAAGCACAGAATGGATTTTTACGAAGAAACCATTGGAACATGATGTACAAGATAAATACAAAGCACGGCTGATAGTGAGAGGTTTTGCCCAAAAGGATACGTTTAATTATGATGAGATATATTCACCAGTAGCCAAGAAGATTACTATCAGAACTTTACTATCAATAGCGAATCAATACAGACATCATATTAAACAACTTGACGTTAAAACAGCGTTTTTGAATGGTAACTTGAAATAAGAAATATATATATTGCTGTGATAAGGGGTTGTTTAAGGGTGTACTTTATAATAAAGGTCGTTTAGAAATGAGAAATTACCATAGGCATCAGAAAACTGCATTTATTTAGTAAAGAATTGAGAAATGGAGATAGTTTGTAAATAGTAAGCAGTCAACACCCTGTATATAAAGTATAAATAGTTTTAGGCGACGCAAATAGACATAGGAAGACGCATAGTTAGCGTAGAAACCAGGAACACATACATTAAGTAAATGGTAAATATTTAATACCCTGTAGAGTTTTAGTTAATTTAGGCAATTCAAATAATGATATTTTTCAGTGGAAGCACGCGTATTTATAACTAAACATCATCATCATTAGGTCTTCAGTCCTAGAACTGGTTAGACGCGTACCATCATTGTTCACTATTCTGAACTAACCTACAGATTTCCCTGAAATATGCACAGTTTGCATCTATAACTGTTTGATCTAGGTCTACATCTACCTTTTTTTTCCTATCTCTGCTTGTAATATATCACATACTATTCCCCAAAAATGCCTTAGAACGTATTCCGCCCTACTATTTCTCTTTTTCCCCAGATATCCTTGTTCCCCTACTATTTCTGTAACTTATTTGTTATTATCTTTGTCTGTCCATGCTATCGTCGTCATACATCTGAAGCACAGCATTTAAAGGCTGCTACCGTTTTTCTGTCTGCGTTTCAGACTTCCCGTATTTCATAGGCATACTGTGCTGTGCTCCACACATATGCTTTCAACAATTTTCTTCTTATTCTATGTTTGTTGTCTTTCCTCATAGGCGATGTTCTTTCTTGTTAGATGCAGTTCGATCACTTTCTATTGTTTTACAGTTATATGCCCTATTTCTCCGACCTTCAATGGTTGTGAAGGGAGGTAAGCAGCCTGTGGCTGCCAAGTTCCCCCAACACTTAACCATTTGGCGATTTAATATATTTTCCAATTTATCTTTTCGCAGTCAACATTAGTTGCAGGTATTTCGCATCCAACAACTAGTTGTTTATACTAATCATCAGATTTATCTGCGCTTATTTTTTCGTCATTAGGTTTTCCATCTCAAAACTGGTTGGACACGTACCTGCACTTATTTATATTCTGAGCTAGCCTACATAGTTCCCTGAAATTCTCACACAGCATGTGTATTCAGGTTAATCTTCTTTGGGAATTAAACCACTCATAACCACACATAATAAAGTGTAATTAAACACGCATTCAAAAGAGTTCCAAACAATTAGGTTAATACGGAGATAGAAATAGAGCTTCAAGAAGCATAATGTGAATGCGTACAAGTAATTAAGAACTTTGATAAAGAGAGGTGATTAAAAATTGCGTAAATAACAGGCAGATATGAAAATTAAAAGTCGAATTGCATCAGTTATTTATGGAAAAGCAATTAGATTCATCAAAACACCGCATGTTTGATAACGAAGACAGCTGCGACCAGGTCACAATTATTGGAAAGCATGGAAAATTACATCAGAAACTACTTTAAATGTAATTATTTGATTGGTTAAAATGAGCGACGAGTTTGTAGACCATACCCACTGACGGAGTAGGGGAGAAAAGATATATTAACAGGTACAGTGATAACGAAGTCAGTTTATAACTCAACAAAGGCCGAAGTGCGCCACTATGAAATAAAGTGATACGTAGTAATAATTAAAGTGAAAAATTGTATAAGTGCCAAGATGAAAATTATGATTGCTGATTAAACGTAAGTAGATTTTGGGGAATTTTATTTTAAACTAAAACATAATAATAGGGCTTCCGAGTCCGTGGAGAATAAATGTAATTTCGAGTCAGGAGACAATGATAATAAGAATTCTACTTTGAGTCCGTGGAGGAGAATAATACAATATTCTGAGAATAAATGGTATTCTAAGGTTGGGGAAATTGATAAGAAGTAATAAGTCTGTATGAGATGACAATAAATTGGGGTGCATAAGTATAAGTTAATAATGGTAGTCCAGAGGGTGATGGCAACAATTTAAATGCAATGGTTCAAGTGTGTGGATAAACAATATTTCGAATGTGCATGTAATAATCCTGAATTGGAGAAAAATAATTTTTATTTAAATGGATGGCTTAATGCATGGGAAATATTAGCTGATTATGAATGCGTCAATGAGAAGAATATAGACCAGGTCAGATTTTTAGTTATGACATTATTTTTCTTTTTTTTTTATTTGAATATTGAATTTGCTTAATATAAATTAATGTGACGAAGTTCACCAAAACAAAGGATTTGAATCGTATAAAGTGCGTGATATGATAAGAGGTTTCGAACGTTCTACACTTCTTTTATAAAGATAATAAGTTTTTTGGTGACTTTGGGTTTTGAGTAAAAAGTACATGATTCCTGATAAATGAGATTTACAACATTAATTAATTGAAAAGTGTATTTTAAAATTTACAAAAACTGTACATAATATTTGTTTCATTATATAGAATCGAATTAACTGAATTTTATAATTCCAAATAAATGCCAGTCGAGGTCATAAGATAAAGTTAATGGGAGTGATTTGATAATTTAAATAGTTTAAGGAGGAGCTATAAGTTGAATACGAAATTGATAACAAGTAAGGCGGTAACGTATCAAATTTTGTTATTGGTAGACAAGGTTGGTTCAAGATAAAATCCAGTTAAGTTTCTGGAGGGAATTTAAAGCAATAGAAATAAGACAGCTCAACGTCGGAGATAGATAATCACAATTCTTGTTTATACATAGCAATAAAAATATGGTCGCCCAAACGATGGGGTGCGAATAATTTAGGGAGCATAGCAATAATAGTATAACAGCCCAACGTAGGGCTAGGTAATTCCAGTAGTTCATAGATATATATATATATATATATATATATATATATATATATATATATTAAACTGAAACTACCCCCCCCCCCTTCCTTTCTTTACTTAAAACACAAGGTGAATAAATACATTTTGAAAATTTTGCTAGTGGGTTCTAATAGCAAAGCCTTCAAATACCAACACTTAGCGCCCTCTGTCTTCCCTGAATTTAAATAGTAGCACAGAAACAAACCTATATGCTCTAAATACAGGTCTTTAAAATTTAAGATGTAGGTATAACCAAAGAATGTGTTTGCAATTTATTCAATATTCCAGCTTTAAATTAACAAGTCTACTGATGTATTGAAACTACAAATTATACTTTACCAATCCAGGGGTGGTTTCTCCTTACAGGCAACTGATCTGGTCACAGGTAGTAAATCTATTAAGTTAAAATTGTAAGTATTAGCTTTATATATTTTTATGTAAAATAAAAAGTTTAATAGGGAAAATTGTAGTTGATATACGATTACTGGTTTAAATGCCTCTCTGGATCCTGGATCTGCTCCTCTATGGACAATCAGAAGAAACTCCAGCTCCTACACGAATATACCACAATGTACCGAAGTGGTTATCTCTTGAAAATGCTTTCTTGCTGCTACAAAAAAACTCTAGGACACCTTCAGTAGACAAACTAATGTCCTTTTTACAAATTTACAAATTGTTTCTTTTTCTCGATGCAAATAATCGCTTAGATTAAGCTTTAATATCGTTTATACCTTTGTTTTAGGCAGAAATAACTTTAACACATAAAAATTTTCAACTCGTTTATTCAAAAAACGTTCTGCAGCAGCTAACAATAATAGAACAGCCCAAAAAATTTTATATCATCCATAATAAAAAAAACAAAAATTATTACCTAGCAACAACAATCCTACTATGATCCTTTATACACCTATAAAATGACATTTAAAAACACAGATAATCATCTATACAATGAACACAAGCCTCTTATTGTTTTTCATATTAATTATGATTGGTTCAATAATTATTCATAATACAGTTAAGTATACAATTATCAAATTAACAATAATAATCTAATTCCTTTTAGGTGCTAACTACTAATAATTATTACAAAAGGTAAAATATAACTGTTAACTACACAAATAGAGTCAAACACCCCTTGGACAAGTATAATCCTCTGAATTGCACAGCATAAATTGACCTGAAGCCAAAATATTCAGTAAATCATGTCAAACACTTCACACAACAGGTTTATTATTATGTTTAATATTAAAAATTGTCTGAATATCCTTACTTTATGGGAAATTCTGTATTTAAGCCACCCAGATTCATTTTAATATATATATATATATATATATATATATATATATATATATATATATATATACAGGGTGCCCACAATCTATCTCCGTATATGGGTAACTTTTTTATTATAGAAGATACAATGTTGGTTAAATTAGCAAAGTTGAAGAGAAATTTACGGGTAGTATGATGCTTTTTTGAAAGCTCACCTAGATGCTCAACTTTTTTAGATATTTGAAAAAACTGAAATTTGCCATTTTCTTCAAACGCTAATAACTTTTAACGGTTTAACCTATAGAGAAAATAAAAACTACTTGTAAGGTATCTTTTTACGTAGCATTCAATAGCGTATATGACAATTTTAATTGGAAATGGGTTTTCAAGCTACAAACATAACCTCACTTTTTTTAAATGGAAACCATAGTTCAATATAACCCAAATGGAAAGGTTTTCTTTTCTGATTACCCTGATGTAAGGGTTGATATACTTATTTTCAGTAGTTTCTTCATAATAAAGAAAAACGATTTCTTTATTTGCGGACATCAAGGAGTCCATGGATACATATTTTAAATAAACAAAAACAACTGGCATTTGTCAGATATTATTAGTTAAAGTGTTTATTTGCTCTGGGTTGCAAATTTTGTGTAGAAGACTTTTAAATTTATTTGATTATAATAGAGAATGTATACAAACGACGAAAAAATGACATGCTCTTTTGTTACTATGCCTGTAACAGAAATTGTGATGCTGCTGGTGATATGTATTATGAAAGATATTTGGAAAGAAGGCAGCCAGATAAACGATTGTTTTCTAAATTAGAAAACAATTTAAAAGGTTTGGTGCTTTTACAAAACCCAGTACTGATAAAAGAAAATTCAAAACTGATGATGAAGAACGTGTGTTAGCCTACATAAATTTTAAGCCAACAACGTCCACCCGAGAAACTGCAATTGAGTGCGCTACTTCTACAGAAAAAGCTCGCCTAATTTTAAAACAAAACCGCTACAAACCATACAAAACCCATGTTAGCAATACACTGTATCATGGGGATTGTGAGAGAAGACAACAGTTTTGTAGGTGGTTTCTTAATGAAACAAATAATAATCCTGGTTTTAGTCACACTATTATATTTACCGACGAAACAAAATTTACTAACAAAGGCATGTTTAACAGAAAAATACAGTCTACTGGAGTCAGGAAAATCCCATTTAACAGAAGAAAGGCGGGATCAACATCAATTTTCGATAAATGTGTGGTGTGCCATTTTGGTAATAAAATACTTGGGCCTTTCTTCTATAATTATAATTTAAATGGTGTACGCTATTTAAATTTTCTACAAAACGAATTGCAAGAAATGCTCGATAATTTGCCACTTCATTTACTGCAAAACTTATATTATTTTCAGCTTGACGATGCACCTGCTCACAATGCTCAAGCCGTTTCTGAATATCTTGATAATAGTTTTCCAAATTGGATTGGCAATGCAGGTCCTGTTCGATGGCCGGCAAGGTCACCAGAACTATCGCCACTGGATTTTTTTATTTGGGGTACTGTAAAGGATGTAGTGTATGCTAAAAAATCCAATAACATTGAGCAACTCAAAGATAGTATTACAGCAGCTATTACAAGTATAAAACCACAAACGTTAAATAAGGTGCACCAAAACCTAATTAAAAGGTGCGAAATGTGTTTGCAAGCTAATGGAGGTCATTTTGAGCATATGTTAATGTAGGAGTGGGCATATTCGCATTAATTAATTTTTGTTTCCTTTGATTAAGTTATTTGTATTGTATGGATAGTTTATTTTTTAAGTATTTTATTTTTCTTAGTTTATAATAAATTTAGTTACAATAAACTTGTGTTTCCATTATTGATTTTTACACATTTTGTTTGTTTGTAATATGTATCCATGGACTCCTTGATGTCCGCAAATAAATAAATCGTTTTTCTTTATTATGAAGAAACTACTGAAAATAAGTACATCAACCCTTACATCAGGGTAATCAGAAAAGAAAAACCTTTCCATTTGGCTTATATTGAACTATGGTTTCCATTTAAAAAGTGAGGTTATGTTTGTAGCTTGAAAACCCATTTCCAATTAAAATTGTCATATACGCTATTGAATTCTACGTAAAAAGTTACCTTACAAGCAGTTTTTATTTTCTCTATAGGTTAAACCGTTAAAAAGTTATTAGCGTTTGAAGAAAATGGCAAATTTCAGTTTTTTTCAAATATCTAAAAAAGTTGAGCATCTAGGTGAGTTTTCAAAAAAGCATCATACTACTCGTAAATTTCTCTTCAACTTTGCTAACGCAACCAACATTGTATCTTCTATAATAAAAAAGTTACCCATATACGGAGATAGATTGTGGGCACCCTGTATATATATATATATATATATATATATATATATATAAAACTTTTATAGTAACGACCTTGCTATAATCATATGAATTGTTTTTATTGCGGGTTTTAGGTCTGCTGGTAAGTAGGTATATAAAATCTTTCTTTAACTGCCTAAATTTTCGGATTTATTTTGAATCCTTGATCACAGGCTTTCTATAATTACATAAAATGAATGGGCTAAACTACACATAGAATCTGTATAAACTTACAAAATTGAGATTAATAAAATGATTGCATCTAAATTAAAATGTAGTCGTAAAAGTAGTTTGCATTTGGCTAAGGTGTAAAATTAAAAATTTGTATATTCTATTGAAGTATTTAAAATGTCTTTTTTGAAGTTTTTATAAAAACAGTATGTCACAATTTGTTTATTTATCTGTATGAGCAAGTGTATGAATGCATGGAAGCGTATGTGTGTGAACGATTTGGCATGAATATGAAGGTAGTGTTTAAATTTTATTTGTATATATACCCATAAAACGCATTTATACACAACAAAATTTTACGTGTATACACATATATACATATATAAATACACATAAACATATAAAAATACATACATACAATCGCACATAAATATACAAAAAAAAAAATACGTATACACATTCACACATAAATATACATCTATATATCTATACATACATACATAAATACACATATACATACACATATACACATATACATATACATACACACATATAAACATACACACACATACATATACATATATATACACACATACATACATATATACATACACATACATACATACACATATATACATACACACATGCACATACATACACATAAATACATATACATATACACACATACATATATACACATATAATGTATATACATACACATATACGCACAATATAAAAACAATTTATCTAATATATAATTTAAGTTTTAAAGTTAAGTAGGTAAGTATAAATTGAACTCAAGCCACTAATGTCTGTTTTTTTGTTCATAGTGTTGTTATTTTTGTATATGTAATACATCTCTAAAAATAACCTTTTTTGTTTATTTGTTTCCATTTCTAAAATTTTTGGATTCTGAAGATCTATTTTGTGATTTAAAGTAAATGAATGATTTGATAAAGCACAAGAATTTGGTTTAATTTTGATGTCACTCTTATGTTGAGTGATTCGTTGCTTTAAAGTTTGGGACGTTTGTCCTATATATAAGCTGTCGCATTCTAAACAATTAATTTGGTAAACAACATTTCTTTGTTGAATTGTGATGTTTTATCTTTTAATTTTGTAAATAGGTTTCCTACAGTTAGTACATTTTTGTCGCAAATTTAAAATTATGTTTTTAAATATCTGAATTAATTTTGGGTTAATAAATTTATATGTGGTAGTGTTTTGTATACTTTTAAATTTTCTTGGTTTATATTATCATCATTTGTGTTGCGATTATTTTTATTTCTAATGTAGATATTATTTATTGGAGTGTTATGTAATAGTTTATTTATTAATGGCATGGGATAATTGTTGTTTTAAAATATTTGTTAATTTTGAATATTTTGGTTATATAGCGTTGGATGAGATATTCGTTTAATTCTATTTTTTAATCCTAAAATGAAATTAGTTTTAGTTTTAAAAGGGTGATATGAATGATAGTTCAAATATCTATTTGAATTTGTGGGTTTTTGGTACCAGTCCAGAATAATTTGGTTGTTAGCATTTCTTATTAATAATGTGTCTAAAATGGTATCGATCTGTTTGTTTCCTTTTCAACTGAAAATTTGATGTGACTGTTGTAACTATTAAATATATCTAAGGTTTCATTAATTTTATTATCGGGAACAGCTGTTATTAAATCGTCCACAAACTTTTTAATAAATGGAATACTAAATGGTAATCGTGACACAACGGTATCTAATAATTCATCCATAATAATTTGTGCAAAAATGGGACTCAGATTAGATCCCATTGGACACCCAAAGATCTGTGTATAAAATTTATCGTTAAGAGAAATAAGAATTATTAAAAAAGAATTCTATTGTTTCTAAGAACATTTCTTTAGAAAATTGACAATTGGATTTAATATTAGTCCATAATTTATTTATATTATTTATAACTAATTCTTTAGGGATATTAGTAAAAAGTGACATGACATCTAAACTTATTAAAACATAATTTTGTGGTAATTGAAAATTATTTATGAATTCTGCAAATTCAAAAGAATCTTTCACATTATAATTATTATTTTCAATAGATTTTGATAATATTTCGGAAATGAATTTTGAAAGTTTTCAGTTGCGGAGTTATTTGTTGAAACAATAGGGCGAAATGGGTAATTATCTTTATGTATTTTAGGAAGACCGTATATTTTAGGAATTGTACTGCTAAAATTGTTAAATGCCTTTGCTTCTGAATCGTTAATCATTTTTTTGTTTTTTAATTTTTTAATTAAATCTAAAGTTTTCTTTTGGAATTTTGATGTTGGATCTTTTTCAATTTTAATATAAACGGTATCATTAATTAATAAATCTTCCATCTTTTATGTAATCATTTTAGATATTGCAACAGTAATATTACCTTTATCTGCTTTGACTATTAATAAATCTTTATGTTCCTTTAGAAATGTTTTGCATTTTTTATAATCTTGCCATAATTTCGATTTGGTTCTTGAATGTTGATGTAGGTAATTAGTTAAGACATTAGTGACGTAAGCTCTGTTTAAATTTTGATGTTCTTCATTGGTATCTAGCAAAATATTTTCTAGATCTGCTAGTAGTTTTATAACAAGGTTGTTATTAATAGGAGGATGAATACTAAATTTTGGTCCTAGTGAAAGAATTGTTTGTATATTATGTGGTATGTCAAGTTTGCTGATATTCTTAAACCAGTGACTAGTTTGATTAAATTCTATTTTATTAAATTTTGACTTGTCAAATTTTTTTAGGTTGATAAGTTTAACTTTTTAAATTTATAATTATACAGAACGTAACTTGTCTCTTTTGGTATTCTACAAACATGTAATTGGGAATAATATCAGAAACCGAGCATTTGATGATAATATAATATAATATAATATACAAACAATTCTTTCACTAGGACCAAAATTTAGTATTCATCCTCCTATTAATAACAACCTTGTTATAAAACTACTAGCAGATCTAGAAAATATTTTGCTAGATACCAATGAAGAACATCAAAATTTAAACAGAGCTTACGTCACTAATGTCTTAACTAATTACCTACATCAACATTCAAGAACCAAATCGAAATTATGGCAAGATTATAAAAAATGCAAAACATTTCTAAAGGAACATAAAGATTTATTAATAGTCAAAGCAGATAAAGGTAATATTACTGTTGCAATATCTAAAATGATTACATAAAAAGATGGAAGATTTATTAATTAATGATACCGTTTATATTAAAATTGAAAAGATCCAACATCAAAATTCCAAAAGAAAACTTTAGATTTAATTAAAAATTAAAAACAAAAAATGATTAACGATTCAGAAGCAAAGGCATTTAACAATTTTAGCAGTACAATTCCTAAAATATACGGTCTTCCTAAAATACATAAAGATAATTACCCATTTCGCCCTATTGTTTCAACAAATAACTCCGCAACTGAAAAACTTTCAAAATTCATTTCGAAATATTATCAAAATCTATTGAAAATAATAATTATAATGTGAAAGATTCTTTGAATTTGCAGAATTCATAAATAATTTTCAATTACCACAAAATTATGTTTTAATAAGTTTAGATGTCATGTCACTTTTACTAATATCCCTAAAGAATTAGTTATAAATAATATAAATAAATTATGGACTAATATTAAATCCAATTGTCAATTTTCTAAAGAAATGTTCTTAGAAACAATAGAATTCTTTTAATAACTCTTATTTCTCTTTAACGATAAATTTTATACACAGATCTTTGGGTGTCCAATGGGATCTAATCTGAGTCCCATTTTGCACAAATTATTATGGATGAATTATTAGATACCGTTGTGTCACGATTACCATTTAGTATTCCATTTATTAAAAGTTTGTGGACGATTTAATAACAGCTGTTCCCGATAATAAAATTAATGAAACCTTAGATATATTTAATAGTTACAACAGTCACATCAAATTTTCAGTTGAAAAGGAAACAAACAGATCGATACCATTTTAGACACATTATTAATAAGAAATGCTAACAACCAAATTATTCTGGACTGGTACCAAAACCCACAAATTCAAATAGATATTTGAACTATCATTCATATCACCCTTTTAAAACTAAAACTAATTTCATTTTAGGATTAAAAATAGAATTAAACGAATATCTCATCCAACGCTATATAACCAAAATATTCAAAATTAACAAATATTTTAAAAACAACAATTATCCCATGCCATTAATAAATAAACTATTACATAACACTCCAATAAATAATATCTACATTAGAAATAAAATAATCGCAACACAAATGATGATAATATAAACCAAGAAAATTTAAAAGTATACAAAACACTACCACATATAAATTTATTAACCCAAAATTAATTCAGATATTTAAAAACATAATTTTAAATTTGCGACAAAAATGTACTAACTGTAGGAAACCTATTTACAAAATTAAAAGATAAAACATCAACAATTCAACAAAGAAATGTTGTTTACCAAATTAATTGTTTAGAATGCGACAGCTTATATATAGGACAAACGTCCCAAACTTTAAAGCAACGAATCACTCAACATAAGAGTGACATCAAAATTAAACCAAATTCTTGTGCTTTATCAAATCATTCATTTACTTTAAATCACAAAATAGATCTTCAGAATCCAAAAATTTTAGAAATGGAAACAAATAAACAAAAAGGTTATTTTAGAGATGTATTACATATACAAAAATAACAACACTATGAACAAAAAACAGACATTAGTGGCTTGAGTTCAATTTATACTTACCTACTTAACTTTAAAACTTAAATTATATATTAGATAAATTGTTTTTATATTGTGCGATATGTGTATGTATATACATTATATGTGTATATATGTGTATGTGTGTATATGTATATGTATTTATGTGTATGTATGTGCATGTGTATGTATATGTGTATGTAGTATGTATATATGTATGTATGTGTGTATATATGTATATGTATGTGTGTGATGTTTATATGTGTGTATGTATATGTATATGTATAGTGTATGTATATGTGTATTTATGTATGTATGTATAGATATATAGATGTATATTTATGTGTAATGTATACGTATTTTTTTTGTATATTTATGTGCGATTGTATGTATGTATTTTATATGTTTATGTGTATTTATATATGTATATATGTGTATACACGTAAAATTTTGTTGTGTATAAATGCGTTTTATGGGTATATATAAAATAAAATTTAAACACTACCTTCATATTCATGCCAAATCGTTCACACACATACGCTTCCATGCATTCATACACTTGCTCATACAGATAAATAAACAAATTGTGACATACTGTTTTTATAAAACTTCAAAAAGACATTTTAAATACTTCAATAGAATATACAAATTTTAATTTTACACCTTAGCCAAATGCAAACTACTTTACGACTACATTTTAATTTAGATGCAATCATTTTATTAATCTCAATTTTGTAAGTTTATACAGATTCTATGTGTAGTTTAGCCCATTCATTTTTATGTAATTATAGAAAGCCTGTGATCAAGGATTCAAAATAAATCCGAAAATTTAGGCAGTTAAAGAAAGAGTTTATATACCTACTTACCAGCAGACCTAAAACCCGCAATAAAACAATTCATATATATATATATATATATATATATATATATATATATATATATATATATCCACCAGAGGGAGTGAACTGTAAGAGGGATAATGTGTTAAAATTGAATAAGGGTCTATATGGTATGAAGCAAGCAAGTGTTGGAATAAAAAATTCATGATTTTTTACTTAGTTTAGGATTTACAAGGTCAAATGTTGATTACCATAGGTAGATAAAACATGATAAAAAGAATGTAGTGTATTTAGTAATATATGTAGATGACATTTTACTGACAGGTCAGAACTTAAGAGTATTAGATGAATACAAAAGTAAATTTATGCAACAATTTGACATGAAGTATAAGGAAATTTAAAGAATTTTTTAGGACTTGAAATTTATTATGACCGGGAAAAGGGAATTTCGAGAACAAGTCAAAAAAGGTATGTTAAAGAAATTCTAAAACGTTTTAATTTTGATCAGTGTAAACCGTGTACAACTCCAATGGATTTAAAATTGCGAATAACTGTTAGTGAAAATATAGAATTTCAAAGTAAACCAGTTAAACCTTTAATTGGATGTCTTATGTATTTAATGACAGGCTCACGTCCAGACATAAGTTGTGCCATAAACTACTTCAGCAGATATCAAGATAAAATTGAGAAGGAAGTATGGGTCGGATTAAAACGGTTATTGAGATATCTTCAGAGCACTTCAAGCATGTGTTTAAAATACGAAAGAGAGTTAAACGATTTACCTATAATTTGTTTTGTAGAGTCTGATTGGGCAGGGGATTTGTTTGACAGAAAATCAGTAACAGGGTTCATAATTAAAATATCTGGGAATTCTGTTGCTTGGGTTACTAGGAAACAAAACTGTGTGTCATTATCTAGTTCTAAAGCAGAATTAGTAGGTTTGTGTGATGCTGTTCGTGAGTGTTTGTTTTTCAGAAGATTATTAAATGACTTGAGTATATCCATAAAATATTTTAATGTGTATGAAGATAACCAGGGCTGTACAGCGTTAATTAAAAATCCAGAGAATAACAAAAGAGCGAAACACATAGATCTGAATTATAATTTCATTTGTGATATCATTAATAAAGGATTTATGAAGTTAGAGTACGTTAACACCAAAAATCAATTAGCTGATATCCTAACGAAGGCTCAATGCAAAGATCAGTTTTGTTCAAACAAATTAGGACTAGGATTGATAGAATAAAATAAACAAATACAAACTAGATCATTTGAGTAAGATAGGGTAAAGAATTAATTTTATATTTTGATGTTAAGATTTTAATTTATTGATGTAGTTGAGATACTAACATGTTTTAGAGAGTTTAAATTTGATTGTTTCATGTTATAGAATAAGGAAAGTATCAAGAGCGGGTGTAGTAATTTATAATACTGCTAACAGTGATACTTACCTTATTTGCTATTAATTGTAATTTAGGTTTTTAGTAGTAGGTTTTGGTGGATATGTCAATGATTGTCTATGACTGATTTTTCTTATAAAAAATGATATGATTTACTTACAATTATAATAAAATAGATGTAGTTAATTATGTGCAGTGTTTTATTTAAAATCTATTTGATTCTGGTTTACCAAAACCATACTGGGCAGAAGCCACATCAACCGCCATCTATCTTAAGAATAGAAGCCCTACAGTTGCAGTTAAAGGGGCAACTCTTGAAGAATTATGGACGGGTTCCAAAGTTAATCTTAGCCACCTTACAGTATTTGGTTCTCGTGCTTATGCACATATCCCAAAACAGTTAAGAAAGAAATTTGACTTCAAATCTAAGGCAATGATAATGGTAGGGTATTGTGAACACGGCAAGGGTTACAGATTAGCAGATCCTGATCGTCCAGGTAAAGTTCAAAACCTTAGAGATGTTATATTTCTCGAGAAAATAATGCACTATACAGACAATTTAAGTGGTAAAATGAATTCAGGGACTAAAATTGAGGTTGAAGGTCCCAACATTGAGGGTGATCACGTCATTGACTATGGAATTGTTTCCATGCCAAGCGAAGATAAAGTCACTTTTGATGCTTCTAATTCTTCTGAACCGGAACAGGAAATACTGCCGTCTACCTCCTCTGGTAGAGTATGCCGTCCACCTGTTTGGATGAGAGACTATGTAGGTCAGACTGATGGAGCATGTTTACAGCTTTCTGTCACTAAATCACCCAAAGAACCTGTGTCAGTGGATAAAGCATTAGATTGTTATGATAAGGTTAAATGGATTAAAGCCATGAAAACGGACTACGATTCTTTAATCAAAAATGATGTATGGGTTCTAGTCGACCGTCCTAATGATGCAAACATAGTGGACTTGCAAATGGATCTTTAAATTAAAGAAACATAGCAAAAATAAAATTCAGTATAAAGCTAGATTTAGTAGCCAACGGTTTTTCACAATCATATGGTGTCGACTACCTTGAAACTTTTTCACCTGTAGCTCGTATATCTACCCTGAAAATGCTAATCGCATCATCACTGGTGTTCACGCACGGGGGGTCTTATAAATTTATACATCGACTTACCTCCGCGGTGTTTTGTTTTTCTAAGCTGCAGTTCCTATTCCTTTAATTAAGTGGACTGTATGCGAAATTAAGTCTGTGTTACGTTGCACTTGCACTGTGTTTTTTAGGGGTTTAACAAATAAAGTATGCGGCACTTGACTAACTTACGGTACCGAACGAAAAAACCGACGACTGTTCTGCTTCGATATCCATAAGAAAGTGTTTTTTCACTGCTCTAAGTCCAACTTATTCACACATGCAGAAGGAATTTTTATGGCAGGATATAAGGGAACAAGGGATGACAGTTTTACAATTAGATTTACGACTACAAATTTAAATAACTTAAAATTAACATGTGCGACAAAGAGACCGAACAACTGGAATTGGATTTGTTTATAGAACATTTTGATGTGACTAAAGCATTTTTATACGGTGAATTGGAGGAACAGGTATTCATGGAACAACCCGAGTATTTTGTAAAACCCGATGATGTATCTAAAGTATGCTTGCTAAAAAGGGCGATATATGGACTTAAGCAATCCTCCAGACCTTGGAACAAGAAGGTAATTAAAGTTCTAGAAAATGCAGGCTATAAGAAATCATTAAATGAACCATGTTTATTTTTTATTTCAAATTTTTAAAAATCATTTTGAGATCAAAGACCTAGGAAGAACTAACAACATTTTAGGTATGCAAATTTCTAGGAATAAGTCAAATGATGCGATATACATTAATCAAAAGTCATATATAATTGACATTCTGAATAAATTTGGTTTTTCTGAAACAAAAGAAGTTCATACTCCAATTGAACCAAATATGAAAATGAAAATATCTGAATGCGATATGAATATCAAAATGCTATTGGCTGTCTTATATATTTGGCAATAACTTCACGTCCAGACATTGCTTACACAGTCAATTTTCTAAGTCAGGTCAATAATGAACATTCAATAGAACATTGGCCACATGTAAAACGAGTGTTTCAATATCTTAAAGCCACTATTGATTTGCGTATCATGTATAGAAGATGTAACTCTACAAGCGTAGAAGGTTGGGGAGCGTTGTCTTATGTGTTAAATTTAGCATAATGTTTTCGCCTACTTTTTCTTGCTGTTCACTCCCATAAACAAAACATACACAAAAACTCAATTTATTTAATACAATAATCTCAGGTAGTAGTGTTTGGGTACATTGAATTATACTTAGTAAGAAAAATGATTGCATTTGTTAAACAAACTTAATGTTCTCTAGTACGAACTAAGAACTCGAATGCTTCCTTAAACATACTTCCCTTACGCGGCGCATTTTCCCCACTCTAGTCTTTTACAACAACACGTGAAAATAAGGGCACACAGGTTGCCGCACTACATCTACACCCCCCCTCCCCTTAAAACATGATTATAGAACTAATTACAAAACAAATAACTAACATTTTACATCAATAAAGTTTTCCAAATATTGCACAGGACAAGAATCCAGTACCATTACAGGCCTGACAAACTCCTTTAAATTTTTAATGTTATGTTTTCCTTTAGAAACACCCATCTCATCAATCAAATTATAAGAATTAGCACCCGCTAGGCTACCAATAGTGTATGGGCCTTCATAAACTAAGAAAAACTTTGCAATAGTGCCTGCCAACGCAGAAGATAATGAGTGAGACCTTACTAAGACTGAATCGCCCACTTGAAAAACCACAGGATCTAATCCCTGTTCTAACTTCAATTTTCTTTTTGCCGCCTTGGACATTATTCTTTATCTAGCTAAATATAAAACTTGTTGCCTCGCCGCATGTGGTAAGTTTTGTTTTGGGAAGTCAACCAGGTTATAAACTATATTCACAACAGGTTTTCCGGTCTGCAGATATACAGGTGTAAAACCAGTTACACTGTGCACAGCTTGGTTAATATAATCTTCAACCTCATGCAAATAGCATGCCCACTTCTTGTGTTGGTCATGACATAAGGTTCTCAAAAGCCTCCCAATTTCTTTATTAACCCTTTCAGTTCTATTTCCTTCTGGGAAATATACCGAAGTAAATTTAATTTTAATATTGAAATGAGACAAGGTGCTTTCCCACAACTTTGAACGGAACTGCGTACCATTGTCAGTCAAAATCAAACGCGGAATTTGAACCACTTTAAAATAATCATTAACAAGGCGATTAAGTATTGCCCGGGCTAAAGCCTTATTTAAAGCATAAAGCCGTACAAACCTGCTAAAAGAGTCAACAACTGCCAAAATATATGCCACCCCACCCCTAGAAATGGGCAAGGGCTCCAAGTCCAGACAAACAAGCTCGTCAGGAACTTTTGATGTAACTGAATGGACGGTGCCAATAGATACTTTGTCAAACTTAGCCTTTTGACAAAGTTCGCACGACCTCACAATTTGACGAATTTGCTTATACATTTTTGGCTACCAGAATATGACTTTCATTTGAGCATAAACCTTTTTGTATCCGAAATGGCCAGCATCCACATGTTGCTGCCATACCAACCCTGCCACTTGAGCACTAGGAACACGTAACTTCCATCTTAGTGAATCCGAATCACCTTTCTTAAATAATATACCATTGTATAACTGATACCACCCTTCATCATCCTCATCCCCTTCTAGCAATTCAATTTTTCTTTTAATCCACCCTTTTTTTCCCCTGATCCTCTTGTAAAATTTTAAAATTCCTTTTTAAATCCCTATATTTTTCACTCAGACAAATGCCATAGACAGCTAATGGTTCCCCATTGCAATCAGGAGTACGAACGAGAGGTGCCTCCAAACCTACATAACGCGACAACGTATCTGCAAGGACATTATCCTTACCCTGACAATATTCAATTGCAACATTGAATTTTTGAACATATAAAGCCCAGCGGGCCAACCTTGCCATCGTTAATTTCATGCTTGACAGAAAGGTCAAGCTTTATGGTCAGTTATTATAGTTATAGGATAACCCAATATTAGTGTTCGCCACTGTTTTAGGGCAAATACAAAAGCCCAAGCTTCCTTTTCAGTTATCTAGTAACGTAGCTCTGGTCCCCGCAAAATTCTACTTGCAAAAGCAATTACTTGTTTAATACCCCCTTGGTCCAATTGAAACAGCACCGCTCCAATGGCCCGATCTGAACTATCAGATTGTAGATAAAACCGCATACTAAAATCAGGATGTACAACTATCACTAAATTCAAAAATGCCAGTTTTATTTTTCCAAAAGCATTTTCACACTCTTCGTCCCATTCCCACTTAATACCCTTTTTTAATAACTTAGTAGCAGATATGTCAATTCAGAAAAATTATCACATAAACGTCTTTCTTAATTAACGAACCCTAAAAAACTATGTAGTTCTTTAATATTCCGAGGTGGAGCAGTTTTGGACGCAATCTACACAAGCAGGGTTTACGTGTACACCTTTATTTGAAACTAAATGGCCCAGAAACTCTGTTTCCTTTTTATCAAAAAATGATTTTCTTAATTTAACGGTAAGGTTGCATTCGATAAACCGCTTCAATATATTTCCCAAATGCAATAAATGCTCTTCAGGCGACTGTGAAAACACCAAAATGTCATCGGCATAGGTTAATACAAAGTTTTCAAATTCTGGGTCTAATACTTTATTGAGACACCGAATAAGGCTAGCAACTGATGTCGCTAAATCGAAAGGAAGAACGTTGAAACAATATGTACTATTTTCGTAAAGAAAACCAGTATATTTATGATGTTCGTTTTTAATTGGCACCTGCCAATATGAGGCCGTCATGTCCAAAGTACTTAGTACTTGTCCATGTTTGAATTTAATTAGTAACTCCTCTGAAGAAGGGGGTATTACGTTATCTTTTTCCAGCTTCATATTTAAAAACCGGGCATCTAAACAAACCCGAGCCGTCTTATCTTTCTTTATCACCGTAACAAGGGGTGAAACATATTCAGTACGGCATTCAGAAATAATTCCACACTCAACCATATTTTTAATTTGACTTTTAACCTCGTCCCTATAGGCAAATTGTACGGGATATGACCTTTTGAAAAATGGGTACTCGTTTTTCATTATTATTTGGTGTTCATAGATTCCCGTTCCACCTGGGGTATCTGAGAACACTCTCCCATAAGAGCTTAATGACTTTTGTAAGCCCTCCTTTTGTACTTTAATAAATGTTTCAGCTCTTAAAGCCGCTGCCCTAAAATCTTCTTCCGAATAAGCATGTCTAATATAATCGTTGCCAGTCATTAAATTTATCGAAATTGATGGGTCAACCAATTTAGTTTCACTAAATTTCAGTTTTAAATTTAAAACAGGAAGATTAATAATCTCATCTTGATAATTAATCTCTGCCTCGTTCATGGCCAGCCAATCGCTGCCAAAAATTAACTTTTGATTCAATTTCGGTATAACCATGCAAGGTGCATCAACAAGAACTCGTCCTAACTTAACAGGCAAAAGTATTTGCTCCGTTATTCTATTAGATTTTTTTCCTATTGCGCCAGAAACTAACAAGTTAGCCACAGGAAAAATCGGTAATTTTTGTCCACCTTTTAAAGTGTTAAAATACAATTCTGATACCGCCGAAATTTGGCTCCCCGTGTCTAATAAAATTTCAATTTTTTTACCGTAAACCTCAGCTTCAATAAGCAGAGATCCACTCCGTGGGGTGGGAATCTCATCCTCATTGCTTAGCAACTCATCAGGTTCTAACGTGCAGGTAGTGAGTAACCTAACTTCCTTTCTATCCTTTATTTCATCACTGACCCCTGCTCTCTCACTTTCGTTCCTAGCCACGGCACGCCAATTTTCATTCAAATAAGCCTGCCAAGACTCTCGGGACTCTCTTTGAAAACTACTATTGTTTCGATAGTTTTGTCATGGTTTAAAGTGACTGTCTTTGTTTACTTGACCATGTTCATACCCCTTTTCGCAACCCGAACTATATTTCTTATCCCCGTCATACGTTAGGTCAATCTTTCTCAAGAAAGATTCTAAAACATCTATATTATCGATTCCCTGTAATAAAATGCCCCTTTGTACTTCTGAACTAAACTGCTTAGCTAACCACGCCACTAACGTTCCTTCACCTACTTTTTCAGACAAAAATTCTGCTTCCATTGCTAATTTTAAAATATAATCTGCCCTATTACCCATTTTATATTCTCCGTATTTTAATTTATAAAACAATTCACGTTCATGCTCTTCATTCCAATATCTTTGCCTAAACTGTTCTTCAAACTTTTCAAAGCTAGTTAACGAACCTTCGCGTGCAGAGGCCCATTCAGCCGCAGATAATTTTAAAGCTCCAATAGCCTGATTCAATTGTGATGATGGCGGTACTCCCGCTTGAATAAACAATTTTTTTAATTTTCGCAAAAATTGCATTGGATGTAAATTTCCGTTAGGACGAAACTGCAATTCAGATCCGCCTAAATCTCTAAATACGCCAATGTTTACGCCTTGCCTAATATAAATTAAAAGCATGCTCCTCTTATGTCTCGACTACGATTTGTTACTCGCGCATCGCCAAAGGTGAGCGCTGATTACAACCAATAAGATAAGAAGTCGACACAGCTCTCTCTTAGAACACAGTCCATTTTTAAATATCACATTCGCGCCGGTTTGTCGGCATTAATTATTAATTAATTAACAACGTGAGCACCTCTATTTCCCTTCCTTCACCAACCCTCTCCTGTCTAACCAATTATGTATTTAGTGGTGAGTGTAAAGTGATAATTGAACACGGGGTAAGTTTTTTATGCAACCACATTTTATTACACGTTTAATTTTTGTTATTGTGAACCAGCCGTTCCGCTTAGGCGTGAACATACCTTATTTTTTTGGTCTCTTCGGCCGGTATGCGTGATAGAATTGTCGTCGTGGTTGTAGGGAGCTTGCTTTATGTTAAATTATTACAAGGTTGCTCTTAAAAGTATTTGAAATAAATTCACTCTTATCGAATTGTAATGTTAACCTCGTAATTGAGTTTGACCTGCATGTTGATAAACGGTTATCAGCACAGGTGTGTTTGTTTATATTTGGATTCAATTTTAATTATAAAATACACTTCAATTCAATTACATATTTACGTGTAGTTTATGCTATTCTGAAAATGTCTTTCGATAGCATTTCTTTGCAAGCTCAACAAGAAGCCTTATTTGGTCGCTTGCAAGGCATTTGGGATTATGCTATTTCCGCAAATGTAAGTAAATTAAACTTATTAGAAGCAAAAATGCAAAGGCTTCCGATTATTGAAAATGCTCTCGAAAAACTACAGGTAGCAATAATAGAATTTAACGCTACTAAACCCGACCCTAAACTACATGTAAAATTAAATCTAGCATCTTTCGACGACTTATTCGACGTAGTTCGTGCAAAATATTTAGAATTGAAAGAAAATTCTACAAAATCGGTTTCTGCGGATGCTCTGGCATTTAAGGGACCATCCGTTGAATGTTTAAAATCACTAGAAATTACTGTTTTTGATGGTTCCATTGATAAGTGGAATAATTTCATTACTACTTATCGCAGTGTTGTACACGAGAACAAATCTATTCTAGTCTCATTAAAATATTTATATTTTAGATCGTATCTCGATAAGGAAGCATTAAGTGTCGTTTCTGATCTAGCGTTAGATCCCAATTTGTATGAGCAAGCATTTAAAAAACTTGTAGACCGCTACGACTCTCCACGCAGAATTGTTAATTTTTATTTGAATAAAATTCTTCAATTTAAATCTACTGGTTCCTTATCAAATTTCATAAATACACATTTCAACGCAGTAAGCACTTTGAAATCTGCCCCCGACGTTGAAGATTTATCGGACTTTATTTTATTTTCTCTATGTTATCGTAATTTGGATCCTAAATTACAACATGCATTTGATGCACGCGCGGATTCTAATGTGCCGACTTGTGCTAAGTTGTTCGAATTTTTAACCGCGCAGAGTAACCACCTCAGAAATGCACGAAGATGTTCAAGCTTTAAAACCCGTCAACGTAAATATGCCACCGCGCTTCAAATATAATCTAAATAAGTCTTTTTTTGTAAAAGAATCCACTAACAATGCGCAAGTAAAATGCGATCGTAATTCGTGTCCCTATTGTAATGAAGGGCATACAATTTACGCGTGCAAAAACTTTAAAAAATTAAATGTTTCCGATAGATACACCGCGGTAAAAAGAATGTTGCGTTGTTTTAAATGTTTAGGCAATCATATTAAGGGCTGCAACTCTAAAGGAAGATGCGGGTTATGTAGCTCGAGATATCATCACACCTTTTTGCATAATGCGTCGCCTGTCTCGACTTCAGGACCGATAACCCCTGTGACCCCTTCCACATCCGATATGCAATGTGTCTAATAATCCTAAAAATTATACAGTGCTTTTAGGAACGATTCAAGCTAAGATTCGGGACATCAATGGCGATTTTCAACCTGTAAGGTGCGTTCGTGATTCAGGGTCCCAAATCAATGAAATCACTTCTGCTTGCGTGCAACGGTTGGGTCTTAAATATGTTCGCAATCACAGTAAAGTGTGTGGACTAGCCAATACCGCTGTTAATTCTAAAGGGCTAGTCGATTGTTTTCTACTTTCCAATTATGCAGATCAACGAATAAATTTTTGTGCCTCTATTCTTCCAAAACTTACAGGTAATATCCCTGGTTGTTCTTTACCACGTGGAATTTATGAACGATTTAAACATTTACCCTTGGCTGACCCTAATTTCCATGTATCCGCTCCGGCAGAAATATTATTAGGAGCGGACATATGTTGTAGAATATTATTTTCGGATAATGCAAATAACCGTCTTGGTAAACCTCTAGCGATTGACACTATTTTTGGATACGTGTTATTGGGACAGGTGCCTTCTCCGCAAGGACCGTCAAACGCTACTTCGCTTTGTATAATGTCGCAACCTCTTGAAAGCAAAGTAAAAAATTTTTGGGCGCTCGAAGAAGTCTCGCAACCTCCTGCTGTAAATATTGACGACAATTATTGTGAAGCACATTTTGTTAGTACCCACTCTCGCGATGAAACTGGTCGTTACATTGTAGCCCAACCCTTCAAGGATAATGCCGAACCTCTAGGGCGCAATCGTGAAATTGCTTATAACAATTATCTAAATTTAGAACGGCGACTTCGAATTCAACCGAAAATCAAAGGTTTATGATTCATTTCTCAAGGAATATCTATCTCTAAATCACATGAATGTTGCTCTGCAACCCTCCGATTATATTTTACCACACCACGGCATTCATAAAACCACAAGCAGTACTACCAAACTACGAGTGGTGTTCAACGGATCTGCTAATGATTCGACCGGTAAGTCCCTCAATCAACGTCTATACGCTGGTCCGAAACTGCAATCAGGTTTGCCCGAAATAATATTTTTATTTCGTTCCCACAAAATAGCACTTTGTGCTGACATACGAATGATGTACCGCCAAATTTTAGTACGTACACAAGATAGAATATACCAACATATATTCTGGCAACCCTCCCTCGACAGTGGAGTTCAAGAGTACGAATTGAACACGCTTACTTATGGTCTTACTCCATCCTCTTTTATTGCGCAACGCGTGTTAAAACAATTGGTGATCGACGAAGGACAACAATTTCCTCTAGCATCTGTGGCCTTGCTGAGTATATGGACGATGTGATTTCAGGAGCCATGTCCGTTGCGGCAGCTCAGCAGCTGCGATCTGAATTAATAAAATTGCTGTCTCTTGGCCAATTTCAGTTAAGAAAGTGGTCCAGCAATGACAACTCTCTTTTAAATCAATTCCAGGAATCTGAATTAGAACCCTCCGTAGCATTTTCTGATGAAATCTCTGGTATCAAAATATTGGGACTAGTTTGGAACCCGAATTCTGATAATTTCACCTACTATGTTGTTCCTTTCGAAGGGAATATTTCAAAACGTTGCGTTCTTTCATATATGGCTAAAATTTTTGACCCTCTCGGCTGGTTGACTCCGGTGGTGCTCTTAATAAAACATTTTTTACAACAATTATGGGTACAACGTTTAGGTTGGGACGACACGCCGGACACTGTCTGGTGTTTGAAGTGGGAGAAAATTTGTTCCCGCCTTACTGAATTATCAAATTTGAAAATTCCTCGCTGTTTGTTTTTAGACTCGGGACAGTACCGACTTTTAGGGTTTTGCGATGCCAGTGAGAAGGGTTATGCTGCATGTGTTTTTCTACATGGCACGACTTCAGATAACACGAATTGCCATCTCCTACAAGCTAAAAGTAAAATTTCACCCTTAAAATTTCTTTCAATGCCCCGTATGGAATTATTAGGTGCTGTTTTGTTATCTCGTCTAGTATATTCTATAATCTCTAATAAATTTCCTTATCCCTTAAAGGAAATAAAATTATTCGCCGATTCTCAAGTGGTACTAGCGTGGATTAACACTCCTTCTTATTTATTAAAACATTTGTTGCCAACCGCGTGGAAATTATTTTAGAATACACTGCCATTCAACAGTGGTATCATATTTCTGGTGAAAACAACCCCGCCGATATGGCTTCTCGTGGTCTTATTGCGCACCAGTTGATTGACAACGATATCTGGTGGCATGGCCCATCTAACTGTAGCGATCTAATTACGGCTTCCAGGAATTTGGAATCTCCCCCTTCTCTAGAAATTCTTCCAGAAATAAAATCTCCCCCTAATATATTAGTTACTTCTACACAAAAAAGTTGCACTCAATTTTTGGATAAATTTTCTTCTCTCACCTTGCTTCAGCGTACTGTTGCATATGTAAACCGTTTTATTTACAATTGCAAGAACTCTGATAAAAAATTATCAGGCTCTCTTTCTTCTGATGAATTACATATCTCATTGATAACTATCATAAGAGTTACGCAACAGCAGTTCTACGCGGAAGAAATAAATCAACTAAATTTAAACAAGGGTTGTTCTAAACAACTCCAAAAATTGTGCCCCTTTATTGATTCGCTAGGTCTTGTTAGGGTGGGCGGACGTTTGCGTCACTCCCTGTTGTCTTATGATAACAGACATCCCTTTCTATTACCGAAACAAGCCACTTTATCGCGATTATTGTGTGATAATTATCACCTTTTATCTATGCATTCAGGTGCATTCATGACGCAATCACTTATTCAGCGAAAATTCTGGATTATTGGAATACGTTCCTTAGTTCGTCAGAGGATCCACAAATGCGTTGTTTGTTCGCGCTTCCGTGCGACAACTGCTCAACCGTTCATGGCCGATTTACCCCCTTTCCGTGTTCAACTGTCCAGAACATTTACTCATGTGGGAGTAGATTTCGCCGGCCCATTTATGATCAAGTCTTCTAATCGTCGTAATGCCCCGGTGTCTAAAACTTATTTATGCATATTTATTTGTACGTGCACCAGGGCGGTGCACCTCGAGGTAGTGTCAGAGTTATCTACCGAAGCATTTTTAGCTTGTCTGACAAGGTTTACAGCTCGTAGAGGAATTCCTGATGTTGTTTACTCAGATCAGGGTAGAAACTTTCTTGGTGCCTCGCGGTCCCTCAAGGAAGCTATCATATTCCTTAAATCCAACAACGATAAAATTTTCGCCGCTTTAGCCTCCCGTCATATCAAGTGGCAATTTAATCCTCCATACGCCCCAAATTTTGGCGGAATTTGGGAGTCTGGAGTGAAATCGGCAAAAGCCTTATTAGTTCGTACTTTAGGTACACGTCCTCAAACCTTTGAGGAACTATGTACAATTTTTTCTAGGGTTGAAGCCATACTCAATAGTCGCCATCTTTCCCAGTCTTCCGATCCTAATGACGGTACGGATTATCTGTCGCCCGGTCATTTTTTAATAGGCGGTCCCCTTTTATCTGTACCTGAAATTACTATTCCGGAGGAAATAACTGCGTTCCGTTGGCAGTGATTGTGTCAGGTTACTCAATCCATTTGGCGTCGGTGGTCCAACGAGTATCTTCACCGACTCACCCAACGTAATAAATGGCATTGCCCCACCATATTGCCCAAGGTAAATGATGTGGTCATAATTAAAAATTTAAATACTGCCCCCTTGTGTTGGCCTCTTGGCCGTATTGAAAAGTTATTTTTTGGTCGTGACGGTATACCACGAGTAGCATCTGTAAAAACCGCTGCAGGTTTATTTACACGTCCAATAAGTAAGCTTATTATCCTCCCTTTGAATGAATAAATTTTATTTTTGTTATTTTCTCTCGTATTTATGTTCCGTTTAATTTTAAAAATTTTAAGGTTATATTAAAGTTTTGTTTTAATTTGCCTAGCAACCTTAACATTTCTAGGGTGTATTTTTAAATGATTTATTTTGTTTTGGTATAAAACTTATTCAGTTTTAGATGGGCGGTTATGTTTACGCCTTGCCTAATATAAATTAAAAGCATGCTCCTCTTATGTCTCGACTACGATTTGTTACTCGCGCATCGCCAAAGGTGAGCGCTGATTACAACCAATAAGATAAGTAAGTCGACACAGCTCTCTCTTAGAACACAGTCCATTTTTAAATATCACATTCGCGCCGGTTTGTCGGCATTAATTATTAATTAATTAACAACGTGAGCACCTCTATTTCCCTTCCTTCACCAACCCTCTCCTGTCTAACCAATTATGTATTTAGTGGTAAGTGTAAAGTGATAATTGAACACGGGGTAAGTTTTTTATGCAACCACATTTTATTACACGTTTAATTTTTGTTATTGTGAACCAGCCGTTCCGCTTAGGCGTGAACAGCCAATATATTTTTTATTTTCCGATGGAATTATAACATCCGACGGTAAAACTTGTATGTTAATAGGAGGTTTCAACTCAAAATTTTCACGAACAGATTCCGCTAATTGACAGATACTATTCTGCATGTGAATCATATTAGTGGTTAATTTTACCATCATTTTCTGCAATTCAGAAACGCCGGTAATACCATTGGATTCATCCACTTCTAAATTCTAAATGTCAAATTACCTAATTAAGTATAAATATCAACAAACTTAACCTAAATAAAACACGCTTTATTTTATTTAATTCTCAAGTATACCAAGTCCATCACCACATCAATTCAATACGCACCGCACCACCTTATTTGGTCGTTTAAAATACTCATAACCACCAGCAAAACTTTAATCATAAGTAGAAAAAGGATGCACATATAATATTTTCCGTTACTTACATTCATAACCCGACGAAATTATGCTCGGAACTACCTCCAACGTACTTACGTGACGTCACAAGTCTATTAATATCTGGCAGCCACACGACTGCAATAACATGTTTTGACTACAAGATTCCAGGAATGCAGTACAGCGGTGCAAACAAATCTTCAACTACAAACAAGGATTATTATACTTCAAACCTGATTATGAAGAGTCGTTGAACTGGGCGACTTTCATCAAACCAACTATTGTTTCTTTAATTCCAACTTATTTAACCATGTATTTTCGATTTTTGCAAATTTTTTCTTCTACTAAATAATAATACGCCTCTGTACTTGTCCACGTTGGGCGCCAAAATGGGGAGCGTCGTCTTATGTGTTAAATTTAGCGTAATGTTTTCGCCTACTCTTTCTTGCTGTTCACTCCCATAAACAAAACACATACACAAAAACTCAATTTGATTTAATACAATAATCTCAGGTAGTAGTGTTTGGGTACATTGAATTATACTTAGTAAGAAAAATGATTGCATTTGTTAAATAAACTTAATGTTCTCTAATACGAACTAAGAACCCGAATGCGTCCTTAAACATACTTCCCTTACGCGGCGCATTTTCCCCACTCTAGTCTTTTACAACAACACGTGAAAATAATGGCACACAGGTTGTCGCACTACAAGGTTATGTTGATGCTACAAGGGGAGATGATAATTTCGATAGGAAATCTCAAACCGGATATATCTTCAAATTAGCAGGAGGTCCTGTTTGTTGGGAGACACGCAAGCAACAAACTGTTGCCCTATCATCGTCTGAGGCGGAATACATGGCAGCATCAGATGCGTGTAAAGAAGCTATATATCTGCGACGGCTTATGGCAGAAATCCTAAATGCTCCGATGAAATCAATCACTCTATATATGGACAATCAAAGCGCCATAAAGATTGCAGAAATCTTGGTATTTCATAACCGTACAAAGCACATTGATATTCGCTACCACTTTATACGCAAGGCTGTTAGTACCAGACAAGTAAAGTTAATTTTTATACCTACCAGTGAAATGACCACGTATGTACTTACAAAAGGTTTGGGAAGAGTCAAACATGAAAAATTGGTGACAACCATGGGTCTTATAAAAGTATAAACTTTTTTTTGAGTTCAAGCTTATGAGGGAGTGTTGAAATTGTAAGCTTGACTGAAGCTGTATGCTTTTTGGAATAATACGGCCAAGTAGGCCCAGTTTACTTGTTTTTTGTTCTTTGTCCTTTTTATTACTACTGTCAAAAATATATGATCGTTTTTGTAATGTTCCTGTTTTAGTAAATCAGATAAATACTGCTTATTGTTTTAACAGTACTTATTAGGGATTGTTTTTTAACTGGACTGAAACTGAAGTTATTAAATTCTGTGATAGCATTGTATTATATTGATTCATCTGAATTTCATATCCGTGCTTGAAGATGGTTGATGGTTGTAGCTCTTGGAAGGACCGGAACGGTTTGTGCAATTACTCGAAATGAATTACTTGTACTATTCAAAATGTATATTAAATATAACATAAAGGAGCATTGTTCAATTGCTGCTTCTTTCATGAAAATGTAATTAACAACTGTCAAAAGATAACAAAAACTGATAGGCTGTTCCTAGCTTACTTTAACAAATGATAATACAAGGAGTATTTCTAACAAACATCATTTCTTTCATCTTGTAGGTGTTTAGCACGATACTAGAAATCTTCAAGAGAATAAGATAGCAGTACTATTAAGAATTTTCACCAAAAAAAAATGTAATAACCTGAATAAAACAATAAATATTCAATAATAATGGTTTATTATCGACAACAGCATGATAGACCAACGTAATTAACATTCAAATGCGAAAGCTATATACACTATTTACACGTCTATCAGTTAATATAAATAGAAAACGAATCCTACAAATTACACATTAACTATATAGGTATTTTTCAATCAATGTTCATTCAACTTGTGTACAATAGTTTCAGTTCAATTAACAATAAGGTATAGCCAACACAAAATTTGATTGAGATCACAATACTCACAATTAGTACTAAGACATCACGATAATCACTCTATGTCTATAGTGCATTTAAAACGAACATTTGTTCTACTAAATTGCAGCTACACGATTGCAACATTTAACTGATATCACTAAAACCAAGCAATATATGGTATAATGTCAGTCTTAATTTTCTACATTAAATATTTTCTATTTTTAATAAATTATAACTAATATCGTGATGCTTTTAACACATTTTCTCATGAAGTCAATTGCCTTCACTGATGATTTCTTAATAACAATAAAAACAAAACAATTTTCTTAAAACTAAGTAAAATTAATAATAAATATATATTACTTTATAGTAGTAACGTTAAACGTATCCAAAAGCCCAAATGTAACTATACTGTAATCGTAATCGGTCTTAGGAAAATGGTTTGTTAACCGTTGATTAAATTTGACAGCATTTTTATAGTACCAGTTATTTGATAACAATTAACCAAAGATTAATAATTTAAATTGTAAAAATAAAAAACAAAACAAGATTTTACACACTTGGTTTAACTACATTTTAGTATTATTCGTCATATAAACTACTGTCTGGCACTAGTTGATCACAGGCTTTAGACTGCCAATCCTTTTCTTCGCGAGCAAACCATGGATGATAAAATATATCCTCTGAGGTAATTCGTTCTGAAGGTTCCCTCCTTAGTAAAGATCGAATGAGACATCGGGCACGCGATGATAGACATTCTGGTATAACAAAATGTCCTCGTGATATTTTTGCAAAGAGTGACACATGTTCAGAATCGTTAAAAGGGTATCTGCAACAAAAAAATATTTTTAATTATATATTTCATTATAATTCTAAATTTAATCAAAGAAAATAAACATATACAGTTTGGGAAGTTTTAAATATATTAAACCATGACATAGTCAAGACTTGAACTAAAATAGCAGAAAAAGTGTGACATTTCTTTGAAATTTTATTTTAATAGATTCCGTATTGATAAATCCCACCAGTAGGATCACGCTTATTTCCTTTAGGAAATATAATTTTTAAGTTACATGTATTTTGATCTAAAGAAGAATTATTTTTGTATCATACATTGTTCATACTCAAAGGTTGTCAAACTCATTTTGGCGGTTTTTAAGGTTGAGAATAATATCATCATTGTAATTTTCTATTCTAAATTAGTGTAGTTTTGTGATTCATTTGTTTTTATTAATAATGTATAACGCTGGCGCCTATAACCTAATTGTCTTGGAACAAAGAAGTTTCACTGCAAAAGTGCTTTCTCTGGTTCTTGTTAATGTTTCAGTAACATAAATTTCACATATGTTACATATAGAAAAAACGACAAAACCTAATTTCAATTTGTACTCTTAATTCATTTGTCCAAAGTCTGTCGAAGATAATTTCAAATCGTTTTATGGAAGGAAGGCTTGTTGTGGACAACTTCGTCAATATCTTTGAATAACAAAACATGCAGACTCGAGTAGGGGCAGTTAACCCAGTTAATCCTCTCTTTTTCTATATACATAAAGGCGAGTTCCTACTGCTAGCAAGTTAGTCGCCCAGCCAATCTGTAATATTACGCATAGAAACCCAATTTGGCTTTTTTGTCCTAAATAGCTACAAATTGGTATAAATGCAGTTTATATTGGTCTAAACTGAAATCCGCATGGGCAAGTATGAGCAAGTTGCCGAAGTCTTTAAAATTAAAGATGGCCACCAGCCACTGTCTTGAAGACTTTGATATTTATTAGACCCTACTTCAATTGTCACAGAAAGTTAAAAACACCAGAGGTCGATTATTTAGAAATACCGTACATATCTAGCAACAAGTCAGGGAGGAGGCGCCTTTTGCCATAAACCTGTCTCATAACTTTACAAATATTTTAAAATAGGTACACGCAAACTTTTTTGCAGCCTTTTTGACAACCCAACACCCTCCATTTCCATCTGGAAATGAAATTTATAGAAGTTATCTTTGATAGATTTGGAACAGCTGGTCTAGAATCACTTCTGGTTCTCTCGAGAATGTATGGACTTAGGACTGTTACAGCAATAGCAAAAGGAAAAGCATGGAATAAGGCAGCACGTGGCTTGAAAACTGTGTACGAAGCATTGTTTCCGCTTTTGTATATTGAGCTTCGTAAAACATAGATGACAAGGACCTAACTAAAGCTATCGAGGAACAGTCAGTCCTCTGCAGAACAAGGAACACAGATGAGAGTTAAATACAAGTTTGCTTCAATTCAGTTACCTTCATGGCATAGGCTGATTTGTAGAAAATGTGTGGCATGTTGCTATGACTCATTTGAGCTGATCGGAAAGGGATTTTGATCTTTATCTTCATCAGTTGCCGAGTGTCTACCATGTTACTTCGCCTATGGTAAACATAATTATGTACGAAGGATTGCGGTCTACCTTGCCAACGTGCACAAGTTACCAGAAACTGCTCCCTTTATTTATAACGAGTTGAAGTTTGAACATGCGCTATTTGTCAAGGTGACACAACATGCATTCAATGATCTCTGGATATGCATCTGGTGCAATCACTGAACAAGTTTGCTAAGAAATCGATCGAACGGGTATCTACTGACAGGCAAGCACACAATAGACTACTGCTTACAGCGCATTACGTGGTAGACCTTGAACTATCACAGCATATGTGTGGTACAGTCAACGTTAATCGGGCCTTGTGCAAACAAGCGGGAAGGCATCGAACGCTAAGAGACGAAGTCGATGTCTGCCGCCTCGTACTTATGCAATCGGGAAAAATATTAAATCGGTTTTCGACTGACGTTCTTCAGCTTGTATAGCTTGCAACACGACATGTAGCTAACGATAAAGAGTAGGAGATGCTATGTAACTCCAAGATGATTGGTGGATAACAAATGAACATATTTATGGAAGAGAGACTTCAAACCAGTCAAAAGGCAGTCTTGCAGTAAATTACAAGAAATAAGTTGAAGGTATTCGAAAAAGCCCTTAGGAAAGACTCCGGTTGTCCTGTGGTAGCTGCATCTACACCACATGGAACATTCAGTTCCTTGCTCAAAGAGAACAAAGCGTTGGGACACGAACTAAATCCATCATTATTTTGCAAAGATGGAATATTCAGAACAAAAGACATGAGTGTTCTCATGCATGCATTCAAAGGCGATATCCCTGGCCAGAAAAGGGAATTTCCTCGTATAGCACAGTTAGACGACATATGTGTTCTATATGACGGTATGGCGCGTATCCAGTCGAATCAAAGTCTGAAAGACACAAAAACAATAGGAGACTTTTTCGATTTTCTACTTGTTAAAGTCTTTGATTCTCCTCATATAAACTACACTTGCCAAATCTGCATCATCTACGGTTCGACATAGTGATGGATACATACCTGGAAATCAGTATCAAAAATCTGCAATGTGACCAGCGATATTTGTTATACGCCAAGCTGCTATGTAAACATTGCCAACACTCATCACCAATATCACAGTCATTGCCATATAGGAGCACTTAGTATCATGCCAAACTGCCAGTTTCATCAATCAATTATTCTCAATTGGTACCGCTACATCACATACGCAGCACCATGGGTCCTCTCAAGACATCAGCACTTGTTGCTTTTCATGCTCTCACAGGATGCGATATAAATGGATATTTCTCATGTACAAAAAGCAAGAAAAGGTTGTGGAAAGGCTTCCAGAGATAAAACTGTTATTGAAGGCATGACTACATTTGACAACGAAAAGGAGCCTCATAAGTCTGTGCCCGACTGGCTTGTGAAATTCGTTGCCAGAGCACACAGCTACAAGAGGACACTTCAAGACCTTGCATCAGCAAGAGTAAAAAAGTTCAATGATCTCACACACAATAAAAAAGATTCTGATAAAGTGTTTCCACCAACAGGTGCAGCATGTAGCACTACAGACTTATTACTGGAGACAGTGTTGAATGGTTTCACTGCTTCGGATGCCAAATCCAATGCAGTTTAGATGGAAGAAAGAGGGAACAACACTAATTCCTCTTAGGCTTTGTAATGCTATGCCAATATTATCCACCACACGTGAAAATGATTTGGAATCCAAGGACACCAATAGTTATAGTGATAACAGTGACTATAGTGAAACTAGCGATGACGTGGAAAGTTCAAGCGATAGTGATAGTGACCTATAATATGCAGTATGGAGACAACTGATTCTATGTAAGTCATCTCAATTCGATTTTTAATATACACAATAATTAAGGATAATCTATAGCAAAATTGTGTTTCGCTACTGGCAGCTATATTGAAATTAATAATAGTAGTAGATCCGATATAAATAATAGTTGTAACTAGTATCGTGTGCATATAGAGTACGATACTATCATTTTTGAGTCTCTTTTAGAATCAAAACATGTGTTAGCAGAAATGTAGGTATTTAAAATAGGGGCTGGCGTTCATCTATGATTTTAACAATTTTAGCAACTTGCCCAAAGTTGCCCAAGCGGTTTTGAATTAAGACCAACATAGATAACATATCTGTAAATTTTCAGCTTTTTAGGACAAAAAAAAAACGACAATTATTTTCCTTCGCTATGGTTGGGAGACTAAGTTCTATTCTTTTAACCTAGAGCCAAACATTTCTAAGATTACATCATCAAAATTCTCTGGTGGTTTAGGAACACATAGATTTGGACCACGGCCCTCTGGCCGAATGGCAGACGAAAGGTTAGAGTGCTCATTACTTTTTATTTCTTGAGTTGTATCAAGTAACATCAACACTACAAAAGTAACAATCATTGGAATGGTCTCTTGGCTCTTTCTATATCATTGGAACAGCAAATTTGAATGCTTGCTACTCCTTTTTTGACCATTTTCTAAGGTCTTCAACGTATACATAACATACCTTATGCGACGCCAAAATTTATCTTGATCACTGAGATGAATACCAAAATATGAGAAATATGCTTTCTTTACGAATTCTGTTGTTTCTTTAATGTTTTTTACCACAAACTCACCACAGATATAACAGAAACTATTAGCAACGTTTTAATTAAACAACCAGCTGCTACAAAAGCATGAGCAGTGCTGCTAACCCACTTAAACTGTTTTTGTTTTAGATAGTATCACCGCAAAAGTATGTCAATTTACTTAAGACACGTTGTGCCAATACAGTGTAACGGTAGGACCTTCCAATCTCCTTATTCTTGTCCAACATAAAAATCTTATGTTATATTTCGTTGCTGCTAAAAGAACAAATTAATATGTACACTAACTAGATTTTTAAGAATTGGATACAATTAAAAATGAATTAACGTAACATACTGTTACGTTAAATTAGAATTGATCAACAAATATAATATATTTACCAATTGACATATCACTGTGATTCATTAATTGTCCGCCACTATTTTTTGGTTTGTACCAGATACCATTCGTAAACAAAAGTGATACGTTATTTGTAGTCTTCACGACCTTCAACCATTTATATGTCCAGTCCGTCTATTGTGCTGCTCAGGTGCTTTAATACTCATCTGCGATAAACAAGTCGATGCAATATGTTAAGGATTATCTGTTCAAGAATAATTACAACTGTTGTCATTTTTACTACGAAATAGTATAGTTATTATGGACAGGACAAAAAGAATTGGAAATGATGCTATGCAAATGTTCTAATGCAATGATAGAAATCGAGGTGTGTATTTCATACCTACAAAATAATTTTGCACAAATTCCTATAATTTGTAATAAAGCTGCTTGTCATAGAGCTATTTTTATATCAAAGAATATATCGACAGGGGAAACATATTCTTGCATAATTTTCGAGTTTGTAACCCATTAAATTATTCTTTAAATTCAATCTAGTACATGATAAGATCTAAGCTATTTTTCTTTGTAGGATAACCCATTATATGACTTAACTAATATAGAATTAGTATGGTGGCATAGATTTATTAAATGACTAATTAGACGTATCAGAATTTGAAGATTCCTGAGATGAATATCTTTCACTTGACCACAGTTTTAGTAGATTCTTCATCAAGCAATGAACATGTGCCAGCAGTACACAAAGTATTTTACCTGATGACTAAATCCAAAAAAGGAAGAAAAAAAGACAATCTGATCCAAATAAATGGAAAAAAATTATTCGAAAATTAATAGGCAACACAGTTTACCTTATAAATCGTCAGCTGGAAAACATATCACAGGTAAACTTTTATGCACAAAGGCATTCACTGAGATATGTAAGAAGAAGTGTAATTATCGGTTTAACTACAAAACACGATTGAAAATTTTTGGTAAATATTGGGCAATGACACCTTGGAACAAAAGCGACAATTCATATTCCTGTCGAAATTGTAGCGGTAAATACTTTTTTAATTTTCATCAGGAGAAAGTGGAGGTATGTCAAAAGTTCTTTTTGGGTACAATCAATATATCTGTAATTTAGTTAAGGTTCATGAAATTCATAATTACACCACTCGCAATTCATCAAATTTTTATATTTATTCTTTTAAGAAAGCATGTACTGAGAGGTCCTTATTTATAAACGGCGTTCGAGAATTTAATGCGCTCTCAGCCAATATTAAACAATCAAAATCTTTACAATCATTTAAAAGCCAATTGAGGGCATCAATGTTGAGGATGTGATGTAGATTAACTCTAGTATCAATATCTATGTGGTTGTTTCTATGTAATATATTTTATAATATAAGGTGTTTGTAATATGTATTATCATACATTTAAATAAAACTTACTTACTTACTTATCTTTTTAAGGTATTGCTTTAAGAAAATTAATTCTATAAATATTGTTGATGCTGACCTGATAGGTCGACACGTACCATACAACAAAAAAGACAACGTATTCTTGTATAATTATCGAGTTTGTAGCCCATTAAATTATTATTTTAAATTCAATCTAGTACATGATAAGATCTAAGCTATTTTTCCTTGTAGGATAACCCATTATCTGACTTAACTAATATGGAAATAGTAAATGGTGGCATAGATTTCTTAAATGACTACTTAGAAGTATCAGAATTTGAAGATTCTTGAGATGAATATTTTTCACTTGACCACAGTTTTAGCAGGTCTTCATCAAGCAATGAACATATGCCAAGCTCTTTGGTAATCAATACAATGAGCAATATATTGAAAACTAGCAACAAACTAGCAGTACACAAAGTATTTTACCTGATGGCTAAACTCGAAAAAAAAAAAGAAAAAAGGACAAGCTCATCCAAACAAATGAGAAAAAATTATTCAAAAAATTAATAGGCAACACAGTTTACCGTATAAATCGTCAGCTGGAAAACATATCACAGGTAAACTTTTATACACAAAGGCATGCACTGAGATATTTAAGGGAAAGTGTAATTATCGGTTTGACGACGATAAACGATTGAAAATTTTTGGTAAATATTGGGCAATAGACCTTGGAGCAAAAGCGACAAAACATACTCCTGTCGAAAATGTAGCCATAAATACTTTTTATTTTTAATCAGGAGAAAGTGGAGGTATGTCAAAAGTTCTTTTGGGTACACACAATATATCTGAAAGCTGTTTAAGGTATTGCTTTAAGAAAATCAATTCAATAAATATTGTTAATGCTGACCTGAGGGGTTGACACGTACCATACAACAAAGAAGATAAGGTTATACAAGATCATAGTATAGAGCATATTAACTCATTTCCCAGGGTCCCTTCTCATTATACACTTAGGATACTAAACCAGAATACCTAGACCATACATAGAATGTGTCTAAAGTGTATGATCTGCATAAAATCTGATGTCAAGAAAAAATATCATTTTATCACCATATTTTGATATGTACCAATACATATTAAAGCATAACCATGGTAAGGAAATAACAATTATGTCCGACACTTGTGGCGGGCAAACCAGAAATGTTAATCTATCTCTACTATTCTTGTATTGTGTAGAAAAGTTGAACGCTCTTGTGATAAACCAAAAATATTTTGAACCAAGCCACAGTCCGATGGGGAGTGGATAATGATCATGCCATAATTGAAAATGTGTACATTTTCTGCCCGGCATCATTCTATGCTATTGCATGTAGAAAGCGTCAATTTAATGTTATACAAATGGAAACTGATTACTTTTGAACATAACTAAGGAAAGTATTGATAAAAATAAACTTGCGGATACCGAAGAACAAAAGTCAACTGTTTACAAATGTGCTATCATATTCAATTTAGAAAAGATACACCTGGAATCATATACTTTATGAGACTATATTCAAATCAATTGAAGTGATAAGAAGAGGTAAAACAGATTCTACTGGCACTGAAAATATTCCCAAAGCATGCCATGGGCCTCGGTCAATTTCATTGGAGAAGTACAATGACTTGCAATCTTTGTGTCAAATGGGTATTAAAGTTAAGAAAACTTACTTTACGTGTATGTTTCATTTATGTATAGCATAGTTTTTGCTAAATAAACATTTACACATTATAACAAGCATATTATTTCACACAAATAACAGGTTTTCATTCAAATATGTTATGCTGCCTTTCTACTTTGTAACTATGCTGTACGTACCAGAAGAACGTATCAATAACTTTTTAAAAAATAAAATATATATTACAAACCCTAATACTTATAAGCTTTGTAAAAATTACTGTCAAACGTAGAATAATACTGAAATATATAATATGTTCAAAATTTGGAATAAATTTACACTGTAACACAATATGCCACAGTAAATCCTAATAATATTTTTGGTGTTTCTGAGATTTTACTTATTTATTGTGAATTTAACTGTATCCGACCTACTTATGGCATTTTAAGTAGTATATAAAATGCAATTAAATTTGCTAAAAAACGTATTTATTAAATAATTTAACTTTAAAATGTGAAAAAATTGTGTGGATACATCTTTTTAAGGGTTGATTTTTCAATCAAGGTTCAAATCATCGTTTAGCTGAACTGATCTCGTCCGTTGATTTTAGATCAGGGCATGGCAAATTTTTCAATATTATTGACTGTCAAGTTCTCATGAACCAGTATTTCTTATTGCTTATATAAAGTTGGTAATAAACGTCATCCTGACGCTAATTTCAGTACGTAATTTTACTGTCAAATTGCTGTTGATGTCCTGTTTAGTACAATATCAAATTTGAAGGTTTATTTACAACTAATGGATTCTGCAAAGACAGCACCGAATTTTAATGCCTCTGAAGAGCTGTTATTGGTTATTTAAATTGTGTAAATATATTGTATATTACTTGCAACATTTAATTATAGGTATCATTGGTGGCCAAATACAAAAACATCATTGAAAACAAAAAACCGATGCTGTTAGTTCCCAAACTAAAATGTAAGCATGGGTAAAACTTGCCGCAGAGTACAATGCGAATACAAATACGTTTCGCTACTTTATTACACTCAAGTGAATATATGAAAATTAAAAGAAGCGAACAAGAAAGATTTCTGCAGAAGAAAAATGTTACGCCAGAGATACTGGTGGGGGCCCACCAACTAAAATAATGGTGACAGAAATTGACAATTCTATCAAGAAAATATTAGGAACTCAAGTAGCAGGCATGCATTCAGAATCTGATGATGATGCAGCTGTGAAGGATACATGATTGCCACGTGTTAATTAACAAGTTGAATGAATACATAAGCTAATACGTATTTATATATGTGGAACAAATTGATCTTTTTAACGAAGAGGATGTTGATACTTTTAAAATTGTTCAGCAAAATAAAGGCAAGTGCTACATCTACTTTAACTTATCGAAGCAGCAATTGCCGGTTTTCTAGAAATGTATTGTACAATAAAATAATATTTAGATATAGATATTTTCATTAATAATTACCGTCCAAGTTTAGAAGCACACTGATTAACAAATAAATATAAATTTTTAGCAGAATTCTTTAGTACTGTTTCCCATATCGGTGTGGAAAAATACACAAGCACTGCTGCTGCCGATTGGAGAACATGCACTCCTGCTCTATTAAAACAGCCTCGAATTTCTGAGCATTGTCAGGGTAATATTAAAAATGTTTAAAATATTTTTTAAGTTGTATGTTTTCTTTTAGATTCAATAGGAAGTGAACAAAGAGCTGGAGATTCAAAAACACTTTTAAAACTTCACAGAGGTAGAACCATTTGGGGAAGGGTAGGAGGAGGCAACGTTGGAGCTAAAACTCTCAACAAAAAAATTTTAAAAGAAGAGAGCAAAAGGAAACGTGAAGAGCATAACCTTCACATAGCATTTTTGAAATAGAAGCAAGATGTGGAATTGCTGTTGTTAAAGAATCAACTTAATAAAAAATAATTATAAAATACGTTTATTTCAAATACTAGTAAATAAGAGTTTATACAATTTAGATTAATAAAAATTCAATAAGGTATGTCTTTAAATGAGCCAACTAAAGTAGTTGTTAACTAAATTATTACGTATAAAATTGTTTATATTCATGCGTTGGTTATTGGGCATGATATTCCCATTAACGTTGTTAACAAATTCTACCGCTGCTTCAATTGCTGCATCTCATGGAGGATATGGTTCATTCATAGTATAAGCAATATTATGCAATACTGCAGCAGCAATTACTGTGGCTTGCACACGGTCTAACTTTTGGTAAATTCCAAAAGCAAGCACAGGAAATCTCCTTTTCCACACATTACATTTGATTTTCCAATGCTCCACCAGAAGGTACTACATTGGCCAGGAAGCGAGTTTTTTTTACCTGGAAAATTTGGAATTTTGCCGAACCCTTGCTGTTCCAAGCAAGGTAGGGATCTTTAACGTGCTTGACAACACTCACACACGGGACCTCCATTTTACCTCTCATCCGAACGAGGGTGTATTTTTGTGAAAAATGCTCGCCTAACATTTTTCAAGCGGACCGTGTCGGGATTCGAACCCGGGACCTTGGGCGTAGTAGTCACACACATACCACTACGCCACGGAGCCACCTCCTTTTCCACACACCATAACTTCGTTCAACAGGGTTTCTGGTTCTGATCTGCGATTCATTAAACAACTGTTGTGCTGGAGTTACAGAAGTAGCTGGTGGAGTAATTACATACTTTTTTACTGGGCATCCACTATCAGCAACAAGTAGGCTATCGCCCATTTCACCCCGCTCGAACTTTTGACGTATGTTTGAATTGTTAAATATTGTAGTCATGGGACAAACCAGGCCATCGAGCTACAATATTATTAATTTTTAAGTCGCAGTCACTAGTAGTCTACACATTCAATGAAAAAATTTTGTTCGGTTTCTAAATATCTCGGCATTGTCACCGCCAGGTGATTGTATTTTAATATAGGTATAGTCCAGTGCACCTATACATTGAGGAAATCTTGCAATATTGAAAAACTGTTGACGTGAATGTCCCACTTCTTCTACCGGTATATCTATATTTTGCCGTCCTAGAGCAGCTAATGCATGTGACACTTTATGTACAGCTTTACTTGCAGTACATGCATGTATTCCCATAAAATCACCAGCAGTAGTAAAAATGAGCCTGTTGATAAATACCTTATGGTTAGTAGTACCATTAGAGAAGGTGAAAGTGCATGATTTCTAAAAACAATATTATTCGTATCTTAAAAGTGGGTCTAACCTATACATTAACTCCCTGTGGGAAACGCAATCGCATCGCTAATTTCAAGAATAATAAATTCTACACTATGCTTTGAGAGATGAAATCTCCTAAAGAAGTCACGATCGTCACATCTTTCAAAATGGTTTACCCTTTCTCTGATGATGGGCATTCGCCTTGGACGATTGATCCTTTGTACATAATGAACCATGTCTTCATCATCATGAAGTTACCGAAAAACTCCATAACATCTATATTAAAAAGATTAGTTTATCCAATAAACATCCGAGAGACAATAAACTTATAGGTTATGTGGATGAACCGAGTTTAAACCGGCAAAAATGGGAGATCGGCTGTGAACTTAGTTCAGATATTGAACTATAATTGAAAAATGAAAATATTACATTAAACCTAGTTAAAACTCTAATCTTAGTTTAAACTAGTATTGAAAAATTGGGCCTAAGTGTTATATTACGATTTCTTGTACTAAAAAACATAAGATGTTATTTTCAATAAAAAAAATGTTTTGTTGGTCAGTGTTATGGACAATATTGTTGTAGAGTGCATATCATTCGAGGTATTTGAAAGTTACAGGTTAGAACAAAAACCGGTATTTGATAATAATTTTTGGCGAATTAATTTTTACTTTGGCATTTCTTTATGGAGATGTGTTTATTTGCAAAACAGTCCAACTAAAAAATACCTATTCAAGAAATTATTTACTTTTTCAGAAGCAGTATTACCATTACATTCATTAAGCACAAAACTTTGAAATTTCGTTTAATAACATTGGCAATAGCAGTTTAAAACCTGTTCCATGATCCATGTTTACATTCTTAATTACTCAGGATAATTATCTTCTATTTTTTTGAAATTGAAAGACTTGTTTGTTTAACTTTAGTGGCTTTTATTGTGTAATAAATTTGCATAATTAAAACCATTTCCATTCCATACAATAGGCATTTAAAAGCTCCATGCATTATGTAAAACAATTACAATTCATTTTTAATGTACAAGGATGATCAATTCTGCACGTGTTGAGAAGCAGTGGAGTGTGCACCTGCATAATGGGGGGCTTTTAAATTACGAAAACAATAACTAAAACCGTTTATATATTCATTTGAAAAAGTCGTTGGAAAGCAGACTAAAAATAGTACAGAAAATCAGAGAAGTATATTGAGATAACGCCGGTGTTACCTTGGATTATGCAATGCCATTAAAAATATTAGTCTCATAAAAAATTAAGATAAAAGCAAGTTCAAGGTCCATGTCGTACAAATTTAATGGGAGGGCTGCCAACCATGAAGAGTGAACACATGCAATTTGGTGTAAATGAAAATCTAAGTTTATTAGTTACGGTTGATGCACAAAAAGTGGTTTACCTTTGTTTGAATGAGCATATTGCACAAGGAAAATTACAATGCATAACGCATGTTTACAAAGCTATTCTTTTTGTTGTGATTTTTTTTAGTAAAATTCCATTTGTATGAAATTTACAGATTCTACTTATAATACAAATATAATTTCAATGCTGATAGAAATTGCCCAGTTCCGAACTATACATAAACGAAACAATTTCTAAATGTTCCTTGTTCTTTAATATTTTCATTCTTAAGGTACTGAAAAGGGTGTACAGTTTCAAAAAACTATAATACATAGAAACCCGCAATTTACGACATCATGTAAAGTATATCAAAATGTTTTGTGTAGATTTTTTTCTAACTGATTCTTTTTATTTTGGTTTAGGAGTTGAATAATTAGAAAAAAATGACAACACCACAAAAGAGAGCACAGTGTGTGGTGTGGTATGTAGAAAAGAAGCCACCTATTGTTGTCCAATAAAATTCCCGACGTAAATTTCATCGGGAACCACCAGACATTAAGACAATTTAAGGTTTGTAATAATATGTTTCTAGCCACAGGAAGTGTAAACAGACGGTCCAGATCTAGCAAAAGGCGCAAATCAAACAAAAGTGTGGAAAAGATCAGAAAGGCCTTCCAAAGCAGCTCATCAAAGTCAATTCGCTAAACATCACAAGAGATAAGAATCCCTCGTTCAACGGTTCGCAAGGTTATGCATAAACGACTTCATTTGCTTGCAAGCTTACAAAGTTCAAAGTGTGTAAGCCTAGCAGCCAAAAGACTTGCAACTTCGTTACAATTTTGCTACGGAAATGTTGAACCAGGTCGACCAAAGCCCCAACTATCTAAAAGTGTTGTTTTCTCTGACGAAGCAACTTTACACACAAGTGGGAAGGTTAATCGACATAACGTTCACATCAGAGGTTTGAAAGACCCCCAAAAATGTCTGAGACGGCAAAAAGGTGAATGTGCAGTGTACGCTGAAGAGAGACCACATAATTGGACAATTTTTCTTTATGAAGCAAACAGTAACATGTGTCGTTTATCTGGACACGTTTGAGCAATTTACTGTTCCTCAGCTTCTTCCGCTTCAGCCAAATCTTATCTTTCAGCAGGATGGTGTACGCCGCATTGGAGTTTAGAAGTTCGTGGCTTTATAGACCGAACATTTCACAGGAGTGGGTAAGACGAAATGGGCCAACCGCCTGGCCACCGAGAACTCCGGACATAACTCCTTTGGATTTTTACTGTAGGGTTATGTGAAAGACGATGTGTACGCCTCGCCTGTACGTGACATTGCCGATCTCCACAAAAGAATTATGGATAAAATAGCCTCAATCACCCCTGAAATGCTTCTGCGCACATGGGCAGAGAAACAGTATCATCTAGACGTTTTTGGGTTACGAAGAGAGTCCGTGTGAAAATGCAATAATTGTTTGTACAAACCTTTTTCAATCGCTTTACATGATACTACAAGCCGCATGTTTTTATGTATTACAGTTTTTTAATTGCATTTTGAAATCAAGGAGGTTTCATGTGGACATGTTGTATTACCTAAAAACGTAAGGAAGTTGTCAAAATCTCCTACGCTTTGTTCTCCAACGAATATCGCACTTTGGTCTCCTGAATCGACCCCTGGTAAAAATGTGGGCAGCAACTCAAATCCTAAAAAAAACTAGTTACGTGAGGGGTGCAAATGGAAACTTTAAATATATTCTTCATTTAATACCGATGTCATATGTCTATATGGATGTTGTTATGGTGTACTCTGTCTAATATTAAAATTTTTGGTGTAAATAAATAGGGTGTTTGATACCATCTTCAAAAACTAAATGTGATCCAAACAATAGTGCTACTGTTAAGATGAATGAGTAACAAATTACCAATACTATTAAATTGCAATAATTTATTAAATAATTTCAAGAAGATAACCTTGCCTTCAAAATTACTATAGTATCAGTATCTTATGTGGTAGAGTTGAAACTTATAAATTTGACTTAATAAACAAAAATATCATGTTTTGTTATAAACGCAAAAGGAAGAAGATCAACTTTACAACAGTGATAGCTTTAAAAAGGAGTCGTGTAAAAAATGTGGGGGATATATTAGAAACTGAAGTAAGATGTCTAAAATTAAGTAAAAGAAAATTGTTGTTCTTTTGTGAAGGTTGTAAAAATGGAATGTTTTGTGAACCAGAATTAATCTATTAGCGGATCGAAGGAGAAACTCATTGAAGCGGATGGCTTATATTTTGAAAAATATTTTAACATTGCTTAAAGTTCGTTTATTCATTTTTAAATTATATTGTTATTTTTAACAGAAACTATCGACTTAATCTAATTAAATTCAATTCTGCGCCATTTCAAAATTTAATGCTTTCAAAAATACATTGAAAGCCTTTATTGATTTTAGGTTTTGTTTTCGGCAACTTTCAACTGCTTACAGTGGCGGATCGTGACGTTTTGGGGCCTGATGCTATTTCCATTTCACTAACCTCTAGTAGCATATTATTGGGGGGAGGGAGGGAGGAGTATCAGTTATTTAAGACTTAAGAACTATAAAAAAATAATGTATTATGTAATAGGTGAGAAAAATTATTCTTAGTAACAAAAAATATATAATTATAAAAGTATAAAAAATGTACTGTGCAATTCTACTTTAAGTCTGGAATATTGTTATAAAGAGTATTAACACCCTGTATGTATTAATTGGAAACCTAGTACACTTGTAACAATGTAACAATACGTTTCCGATAATCGCAAAACCTCATGTGTAAAGCAGAATTTAATTACCTATAACACTGAAAATGTTCTCAAGATGCGTTTGTTGGTTAAATCAGCCTTGCCGTAATCTGCAGAGACCACACGCAGGAATAGAAACTTACCCTCTTCCTGGATAACGCAAGCTAATATATGTGGTCTCAACAAGGTATTGTTGTAATGAAGTTTCAAAGTACAACCAGTTACTAAGGTAAGCGTTAGCCTGAGGACATGACCGGACAACAGCTGTCCTGAATAACTTGACAACGCGGCGAATATTTGAATCTAAAATGGTAGCGTTTTACTCAGATTGTTTTACGAGAAAGTCGAGAGAACTTTTATCGTTTGGATTTCATTATAGTATAAATTATTGCTTACATTAGACACTACTGTGATTATCAATTTCCTTATTTAATCTGGAAAAGTATTTCATTCAAGTTCGGTAACACATAAAGTAATTATGAGATCTAATTTTATTTAGCATTGAATATATAACAAATATTTGTAAACCAAGGTAAACAGATCTGTGGATTTTGGGTATTTAAAAATTTTACAATTATATTTAATTCATTGTTGACATTTTGATTCATAGTAGAGATTATCAAAATTCTCATATTTAAATATCTGAGTCTAAAAGATTAGACCACGTTTTTATTGTACATTTTTGTATATAATTTTACAACAGAAAAGGGCAAACTTAATTAAAGAACCATCATTTGATTTAATTGAACAACTGTTTTATTTTAGACAAATGCGTCCAAAGGTAGAGATATATAAGTTAAAAGAGAATATATCCTTTTATAAAGAATAAGGTTATTGGCTGTGACACAATAAAGAAAGAACTACTAAACAGCGCTTTTAAGAAGCTTGATACCTAAATTTCCTTTTGTTATTTATGTTTAAATTATAGGTATTAATAACTACTCCTTTTCTCTTTACTGTATAAGGTAGCAAGAGTGTATCTCTTGCATCCTTCGTTATTCTAATAATAATGTTTTCTTTCAGATCCTGCGTTTTCGCAGTTAAAGCGACCCCCCCCCCCTTCAGGATTTCTAAGTTCTCCCTTAGGATAAACCGTGCTTTATCAATTCTAGGACTTGGTGGCGTCTTTTTTGCACCCCCTATGTTCATTTGCGAGTCAGTACACAAAGCAATATTTTTGTTGTGAAACCTACGACCACTCCTCATAATCTCTACCTGAGGAATAGGCCCCTAGTTTAGTCGGAAGACTTTCGATTTCACTTCATTATAAGGGGATCGAAAACCCGAGGTATACAAAAAGTACCGAAGGTCTTTCAAAATCTTGCTTAAAACTAATTTTCTTGTTTATCATTTCATATTGTGTGTAATTGTTAGGTTATGGGACACTACTTGAACAAATTGTTTTGCTATTGTTTTTACTGATCATGTCTTTATGTCACAACAATTAGTATTTTTTTTAGGGTCATAATGCAATTATGTAAAATTGTTATTTCAGGATCAGACTTACAGACTCCATTTAAATTTTCACTTTAAAGTGTGGTGAAAGAGTATTAACACCCTGTATGTAATAATTGGAGACTTAGTACACTTAAAACAATGTAACAAGACGTTTCCGAGAATAGCAACACCTTATATGTAAAGTAGAATTTGATTTCCTATAACACTGAAAATGTTCTCATGATGCGTTCGCTGGTTAAGCCAGCCTTGACGTAATTTGCGCTGCAGAGACCACACGCAGGAAAAGAGACTTACCTTCTTCCTGGATAACGTGGTCTAGATCAGAACTGTGCTCGTTTCGATATCCGACGGAATATCTATATATTTTGGAGGATGTCGGGAGAGTGCAGAGTTTTTGGCTTCATTACTAGTGATCCGCGACACCACGTTTGGTACCCTGCATCTCCTCTCATCTTGGTCACTACAGAGGAAAGTACAAATGTAAGTCTGATTTAATTATATTCACCAACCCTAATTTTATTACATGCTTTTTAACCGCTTATTGTAACGGCAATGTATTGGACTTACTAAGTGAACCATTAAATAAACTGAGTCCTTGACAAATGTTGTGTTTGTCCTGAAGTGTCCCTACATTAGGTCCAAAATTAATCAGGCGCTATAGCGGTCCCGCAGTCTTTTAGGGTCGCGTGTCGTCTATCGCCTCTCGCAGGCCTACGTTACTACTCCCAGACAACGAACGGTATATGACAATATTCTCTAGATTTGCTTATGTCATTTGCAATAGAAATAATGTATAAATATCTCTCATCTTTCACAGTCGGATCTGTATTTACTTTTTATAACTGTTAGCTTAGAGAAAGATCTTTGGGCTTCACAATTTGTTATCTCCATTGTTAAATAGATTTTTAGAATAGTATACAAATTTGGAAGTCTCTATGGGATTTCTGTTATAAATTAAATTTAATATATCTGGACATCTTAATTTTAAACTTTCCTTGTTATTTGAATTTATGGTTATTCTAATATAATCGTTGAGTTGGTGATATTCGTTTTTTAATCCCTCTCCTATGCCAACACAATAATAATCTGAGACATATTTAATACTTTCTATATTTAAAATTGATATGTCTACTACATCCATTAGAAATTTAAACTTTTTTCCTAATAGTTCGTAAACCTTACCTCTTCTACTTAATTCTGATATTAAACAATCAAACAAAATATTTACTACAGAAACACGGAATCTATCTTGTCGTACAAGTGTAAATCTGCCTTTTTTGCCATCGGAATATTTTTTTTTGTTTTAATCCTCTTATGCCCGTCACTGTAATTTCCCAGAATTTGGTTACTCATCTTCTTTGCATTTAGTTCATATTCAGGTATTTTTTCATTACAATTATTTCTTATGTTATTTATAAAACTTTCTACTAATAAAATTAAGACAAAACTTGCATGTAAATCTACACCAGCAGTTTTGTAATTCTTTGCTAGTTTTATCGAACCTTTCAAGGATTACATCCCAAATTATGCTTAGAGTAGTGGTCTCTAATTTTATAAGATGATTGAATAAGTATTTGGCTTCCATTTTGTAATCAGGTTTTTCTAAATCATTGTTAAACATACTAGTAAGAATATCTAAAATTGTGTTATAGCTTATTTTTAAAGCATGAAAAAGGTAGTTTCTTTTAGAGACAATTATTAATAAATTCCTGATTAATTGAGTAAGGCCATAATGCTAACTCTTTATATTTATCAAATTCTTCAATTTTTTTCAATTAGATCAGAGGACTGGTTTTCAATAAATAATTTTATCTTCATTATATTTTGTTTCTTCTTTCTTGTTTTCTTCTGTACTAGTTTCTAAATTTTCTTCTTGGAAATCATAATTAATTGCATTACTCTCCATGCTTTCACCTGAAGTCGAACTAGAAAGAACAAGAAAAGAAGCTCAAAATTTTTTGGAATTTTTGTAGTTCTGCCTTTTGTCGCCGTTTAATGGTACGTTCCTTTGTTCCGCTTAAATATTTTCGTACTGAGTTTTTTTAATTCTCTTGGGTCTCTAAAATAATTAATATAACTTCTTAGTAAATGGTACCGAAAAAAATTACGTACCAAATCAATTAAAAATACTTTAACTTACACAGTATTGGTATTTCTTAGATCCTCGCCCCGTTATCTTAATTACCGTTTATTTTTAATGTTTAGATAAATAAATAATAAATATTAATGATTTACATTCACAAATGCACAGCTCTATTTCTATTGCAAAAGTACTGTTATCTGCCAACACAAGCTTACGTTAACATTCATTGACAAATGTCGGACTATTTTAGAAATACGATACAAATTGAAATAGTACAAAGACCGGGTAGGTTCTCCTTTACATCACTCACGCCTCACCAGTTAACACTCCTAAAATTATTCCTGGAAGTTGAAAGACGAAGAATGTCTGGGTGTCTACTGTCCTTGGTCATTGCACTGCAGTTGTTTATAACAGCCTAGTGGAAACAAAGAGATCAAACCCACAAATGTTATACCATAAGTTTCCAAAGAATTTGCTTTCAAGTTCTTAGAAAAGGGCACATAATAGATAGAAACGAAACGCTGTGTTACACTGTACCGAGTGATTGTTCGAAATTAGATGAAAACGGAATAAAGTAATTTGAAAGTGCATAATTCACAGTGTTTTTATAAATTCTCTGAAAATAAAAAAAGACTGAAAATAACAAAAAGAAAACAAAACTAAATTCTATTAAATGAGTAAGGTCTTGCGGGTCCCTTTGCGGGTTCCTATGATCGGGGGCCTGATGCTTCAACGTCATAGCATCTCTATAAATCCGCCCCTAACTGATTTGTATAAATTCACGTTGTTTACATTTTATACGAATTTAGTGCGTTCGTTTAACTACGTAAGCTTAAAATTTAGGTATTAGAAATTCTAATGTTCTTAGATCTTTCTTTTCTGGAAAACTGTAGAAATACAATTGCTCACGTTTCCCTTAGCAGGTAATTTTATTTCGGTATTATTCCTATTATAATAAACACCCTATACACTTGACTTTAATATTATGACGCCTTAAGAATGCTTGACACTAGATTTTAGCAATAATCAGCACTCTGCATATTTAACATGTAAAATATTGGAATTGTACTAGATAAGATAACGTGACACACTAAATAAATAAGAAATGCAGAAATCTCTATTTGCTTTTAAACAAGACAGATGTAAATACTTTTTATTATTCATATCTAAAATACTTCGCACCCATCCATTTATTTATTTTTATTATTCTGACCTAGTTACACCAGACTCGAATGCGTGATTAAACTAAGTGCTTTTCAAAACACTACAAAACGTGCATACTGTTGGATAATAATTTTTTGGTACAGAAAAATAGAAATACACTAAGCAGGTGACTTCGATTTCTTTAAAACATTTGCTAATTGTTATCGAGCAATATACTTGCACCTAAACTTAATCGCAACCAATTAAACATTCCATTGAAAAATTCTACAAATCTTACAATCTTGTACGAGTATGCAACCATACATACTCCTAACGGACCAATAAGCATGCGGCATGCAAATAAATAGCATACACGCTTAAAACACCTCTCAGTCAACAACGGACTCGTCCAACACCCCTCAAAATACAAATAGAGCCGTCCGAACTTACAATATAAGCAAACCTCGGTATAAAAGGAGCTCCGAATGCTAAAGCAAATCACTTCTTCACCGTTCTCTCTTTAAGAAAACCACCTAACTTCTTGGAGGGAACTTAAGAATAGTGCAAGACGGAAGTCGCCAAGCTCCTCGTGCACTGAGGGTTTTCCTTCGGATTATCTCGTTGTAACCACCAAATGAAGTGAATTCTCACAACATTACAGACAGGATTCCGCCATTACTTGAACCGATTCCTCGTCTTAAACTGTCATTGCACTTGGCCCACCTCCTAGAGCACGCCAGGATTGAGATCATTCTGTCATCCATCCGCTTCAATTTCTACCAACCAACCGTACCCCAGCGTCAGCTCACAAGCCGTTAGTTACAGAAGCTATGTAGATCCTACTGCAATCACCGCCACGAATTGCTGTATTGCATTCAGCATAACACAGGCCAGGTTTCTTACAGAGACAACATCTTCACTACATGACACAAGACCCACGTTTCGTCGTGAAACCGTACACCCAATGCCTCAACATAAAAACGTGTTTCACAACTTTACAACCGAAAGTACTTTCAATTCTAGTCTTAAAGACATTTCCAATGTAATTACGTACACAACCACTTGTACATATTTTCTGTGTGTGTCGTGTCTTTAATGATTATATATAGAACGATGAAAAAGTTGCGCACATCAAAAGTTAAGCAAGTAGTATTCTTACAACATATGCTCAAAATGGTCGCATTGTTAGTAATGCACGTACGAACTCTTTTAACATGTTTGAGGATACTCTTTGTATCATGTCAACACTGATGTTGTTAATCTTCAATTCATCCACTATGCGTGATTTGATTTTATAAACCTTTCCTTTAATGTAACCCCGCAGGAAAAAAAATGAAGACGTTAAATCGAGGAAACTTGGGTGGGAGGGTGGGCGGGGGTGGGGCAGGGTCACAACCCTTTACAAATGATACGTTCCCAAAAAACTCGCGTAAGAAATGCATTGTTTAACATGTTTGAGGATACTCTTTGTAGTATGTCGACACTGATGTTGTTCATCTTCAATTCATCCAATATGTGTGATTTGCTTTTATAAACCCTTCCTTTAATGTAACCCCGCAGGAAAAAATCTGAAGATGTTAAATCGAGAAAACGTGGGGGCATAACACTTTACAAATGATACATTCCCAAAAGACTCGCGTAAGAAATCCATTGTTTCATTTAGCGTGCGACTGTTAGCACCGTGCTGCTGCAAGCAACAATCACGTCTATCATTTTCAAGCAACAAAACAAATTGTGTAATGATGTATTGGTACACAACACTATTCACAGTGGTTTCAAAAAAAAGGTCGACTATTTGACGACGTGACACAGCACACTACACTATAATTTTCTGACAGTGCAAGAGGTGTTCGTAGAAGACGAAGATTTTCGGTTGACCAAATTCAAGTGTTTTGACTATTGACGTAACCATTGTGGTGAAACATCACCTCATCAGTAAAGAAAACGCGGTCAAACTCTATAATTCCATGATTGTCGTCAAACGACCGAAACCATCTGCAGTACACAAGGGGCTTTTCCTTAGTCGATTCTTTCAATTCCTGAACACTACGAACGTGATATGCACGGAATTTTTACTTCTTCATCGCTTTCTCAGCACTACCATATAAAATCTGAGTGTATGTTATATCCTTCTCAAGCATTTCAAAGGAAAACACAATATCATATTTCTAACCCCAGCCAGTTTAGCATCATTCAAAATGGCCGGTCTTCCGGTTCATTTTCTGTCTGTGACTGATGCAAATTTACGAAACGGGCGATTAATCTCGCTATTGTTGACTTATTAGGCACTGCTGTTTCTGGATATTTCTCACTAAATTGGTCTACAGCACACGCATATGAACGACCTGAAAAATACTGTTCAACAATAAAACTCCCTGCTCTTGGGGAAAACCGCATCTTCAAAGAATTCAACAACACTGATACGTCATGTGAACAAAACTATTCTCCGTAGCATCTGGGATTGTTGTTGGAGATACATGTGTTATCATCTAGCAGTAGCTGATGGAACGAATTCAAATATAATTAAATATACAGATCGGATTATTTTGATGTGCGTTACTTTTCGATCGCTCTGTATAATAAGTTCATATCGATATTTTAACTGTTAAATAAATGTTATCTCTGTTGCTACGAAGCATTAATAAGGTGACCTCAGACAACCAGAACACCACAAGCTTTACAACATGAATCATTTGTACTTTATTTTCTCGCATCCGTAGTTTAGGGAAAATACTATGATTATTCAAATTCTTAAATTGCGTGGTGCGCCTGCGTGCGTGCATGTACACGAACGAATATGGATACTTGCGTGTGCGCGCACGTTGGTATCTGCATGTTCGTTAAAACGAAAAATTAAGAACACTGATGCAAATCAATCAATTTTTAACATTGTGTTTTGTAGAAATAGTGTAAATCTTTACAGTATGTTAGTCATTTCCCATAACCGGAAATGATGGGTAATTTGAAACGTTTTTCTAAAGCCCACAACAATTCAAATAGAATTTTTCTGACGCCACCAACATATTGTACATGTAATTACATGAGGATATATGACTAATGCCTATTGATGAGTGACTTCCCAAAACCGCTTATACGTTTAACTGCGAACCGCCGGCACAGAGCATTTTGCGCGACATTATTTCGCATTTATAGCGGTTGCGAAGCAACAGTGAAAAGTCAGCCCTGTTTTCACTAAAAATTAAACCAGATACAAATACCATTTTAGTGACGCCAGTCACATATTGCCAATCAAGATAGGTGTTTTCTATGCTGAACTAATTCTTTCAGTACTTTGTTGCTTTTGTCTAAGTCTTTTCTAATCCGACCCATATACGTGATTCTTTGCCTTTCATTTCATATTTCAATTTCTGAGCTGCCCTGAATTTCCATTCCTTAATGCCCCAAATATTATTCATCATCCTGTCACGCCTCTATCTGTCTATCCGATCTTAAGCATCTCCTATGCAGCACCAGCCTCGAAGCTATTCAGTTTATAATTTCTTCTCTGCCTAATGTGCACGTGCTGTATAGTGCTACACCCTAAACGTAGACTTTCAACAGTTCTTTCTAATAGTTAGACATATTCTAAACTTCAGTATCGTGCCTTACACCTCAAACACTTTCCTTCTTCGGGTTATTCTATTTTTCATATTGCTTTCATTTTTTTGCTATTTGGAATCTAACTTCCTAATTAACAAATGTCCTTTACTTCTTCTAATTTTTCTAACTTTAATTTAAAGCTCACTTATCTATATTAACTGTAGCTCATCATCTTTGTCTTGATATTGTTGATTTTAAGGTATAAATTTCTATCAAAACTTATTTCATTTTATTTAGTCTTATTTCTAACTTCTTATTTGCTTCTGCTAATATCATTGGTATATCTCAGTATCTGAATTCTATATCTTTGAATTAAGACACCTCTCTCTTCTACCTCTTTGATTTTATTTACTGCTTGCTTCATGGACGATAAAGCACTTCCCTGTCCTTACATCTTAGCAATTTCAAACTCTGTTAGTTCATTATCTATTTTTATTATTGCCTTTTGTTTCCTCTATAAATCTGTAACATTCCTTTAATAAGTTTATAATCATAATTCATTTTAATAGTTTTTGTATTTGTTAGTCCCACCTAAGCGGTTACGGTTATTTCCTTTAAGAAATACTTTTTAGGTAACATTGATCCTTGATCTAAGGAAGGATAATTTTTTTATCTTACATTGTTCATACTCAAAAGTTGTCAAATTCATTATGACGGTTTTTAAGGTTAGAAATGATAACATAGCTATTTTGTATTCTAAATTAATGCAGTTTTATTATTAATTAATTTTGATTAATAATGTAGAACGCTGGCGCCAATGACCTCATCGACTTGGAACGAAAAAATTTCACACGCTAAATTATGCTAATTCTCTGGTTCAAATCAATGTGCAGTAAAATAATTTCACATATATAAGATAAAAAAAATTAAATAATAATAATAAATTGTCTTTATTGCATGAAAATAGCAAGAAATTTTCTAATCTAGAAAATGAAATAAAACATGCTAGGTAGTGTTCTATAAAGAAGCGAAGTTTAGCTACAAGCTACTCTTTCACTTTCCTCTTCCAAGAGTAAACCTCTATACATACTACGTGTTCTTATTCACTCAATAATATTAAATAATAAATGTCAAAGGTAGGACAAATAAAGCGTAATAAACAATGGTGAAGTAGACTTAATATGCGTTTACCGATGAAGTATGTGATATAGTAACGTAGATTTAAATTGTAGAAATCTAGTAAAGCATGATCAAAAGGCATACGGTTAAATAACTTTACAGCGTTATAGGTAAAGCATTTTTGAAACAATGCAGTATTATGTTGTGGTACCGTAAACAAATATTTGCGCCTTCATTCACTGAGTTCACCAATGACCTAGAAACCAGTTTACCTTTTAGTATGTTTGAAGACAGTTCTGACAGCAACTTAAAAACGAAAAAATTTCAATTTGCAATCTTAAATCATTTGTCCGAATTCTGGGTAAGATAATCTCGTCTTGTATGCCGGGAAGATAAATTTTTTGTTCAGCACTTCGTCATTACCATCGAAAGAAATAACATGCAAATTGGGTAGGTACCGTTAGCTTTTGAATAATAAGGAATCGAACTGATTAATGTGATTAGTTAATGAAGTTCGGAATAATACCCTATCCGGTTGCTTATTTTTAATTTTAGGAACAATTGGTTCCCATAGGACGACAACCATGTTGGAAAAAAATTATGTTAATTAAAAAAATAAAACTTTTTAACGAAGTCCTTGAAGTCTCGTCGGAGGTGGTTAAAAGAATTAAGTCCAGAATATCATTGATTTTAGTTGTTTTCAGAGGTATCCACAGCCGATGAGTGCTCAGGTATTTATAATAAATGTTCTGAAACTATTACCTACAGCAACCGCATATTAATGGAGAAATTTTTTTACTGTATAAACTTATAAACCTACTCACAGTACGCTCTTGTTATTAGTTTAAAAGTAATTTTGTTCACCGAAAACATTTTCCATTAAGCTAAGTAATTTTTGATATAATGTTTTTTGTTTAAGAATATTTATATGTACCCGTAATGGAAACATAATTGTGTAGTAGTCCTATATTGGCGTTTTTCACAACTAATGTAAAGATAATAGTTCCAGCCTTGATGTAATAAATATTGCAATTACGTAAAGATGTAATTAATATTCAGGTGATTTAGCATTTGATTTTGGAAACCTTCTTTTCAGCTAGTAGTTTTTAAATAGGTACATTAGTGTCCTTATCATAACGTTTATTTTAGGTTAGTGTTAGTATTAGTGTTCTCGATTATTCCTAGTGTCAATTTTTAGCCAGAATCACTTTCCTGATCTCGGTAGCCTCTTGTTATTTCCTTTAGGGCTTTTCCTTACAAATCCCCGTATTCAGTAATCCTCTTCAAACACCAACCTTCCCACCGAGTTAGTTAGCAACCATTCTTGTTAGTACAGTCGTGGTTTTCAGTATATAATCTAGACACCGAATTTATAGCAAGGTATTTCACAAGTTGTAAATTACTCTACCGTCTTTGTACGTGCTTCCTTCAAAATCCAAAACACTGTATTCCTATCTACATTTTTTGCACAACGGCTCACCACACTAATAGTTCAATTTCTACATTCCTTTCATTCTGTTTTCTTTGAAAATATCTACTCTACCCTTTGTAAAATCTGAGGATAGTTCTACTTTATATATTCTGTTAACCAATCAATTTAATGTGTTTTCTACCATATCAACCTCATATATAATAGGCTTTGTTGACAATTGATCTCCTAGTACCACTTTTTACAACTTTAGCGATATTAATGCTTTTTTAAATTTCGTTCTTAGTATTTTGCATCTTGTTTCTCGAGTCTCTATCTTACCCAAGTATTTCATTTTGGCTAAATTCTGTATATATTTTTTACCTACCTATTATATCTTTTGTTTCTGTTGACGCTACGTCTGCTTGCCATATTTCAATTACTAGCTTTTTGTAAAAGTTCTTAATTTTTAGATGGGCAATGTCGGATCTGCTACCATTTACGTCCGAGTCGAATCTCTCACAATTAGTTTTTCCATTAATTGCTATTAGCTTGGCTACACAACTTACTTATCTTATTCCCCAAATTCCTTAAATTTAAGTGATAGCATTAATGGATTTAATTTAATGGTTTTTTTTAGGATTTCTTCTAGTAACACCTGACCAAAGTAAGGTTAAGAAGCTAGGTTTTTTTTAAGAATACCTATTCTTATATTGTAATTATTTAATGGTAATAGAGATCAAACATAGGTTGAATTTTATTACATTTATTTATGAACTAGTATAAAAAGTAGGTCATTGTAATAGGATATCTAGTTACCCCAATGACGGAATTGTATTTGGAGAAGGCATTTTATTTTGAAAATTTCTTTAATTATGACAGAATTTTGATGAGTGTTTTTAATGTATTTTAGAGAAAGGTGAAATACGGGGTTTCCACAAAAGAACTCCCGTGTTTTGAGGTTAAATATTTTTTTAAATCAAAATCTTAGTGTATCATTTTGAACATTTCTTTAATGACAGAATTTTGACGAGTGTTTTTAAGGTATTTTAGAGAAAGGTGAAATACGGGGTTTCCACAAAAGAACTCGCGTGTTTTGAGGTTAAATATTTTTATTAAATCAAAATCTTAGTATAATATGTTGAACATGAATGTAAAGGTAACATTCGCAAGATTTTATTACAATTTAGTAAATTTCAACGTGGGCTCCATTAGTGGCACAGCACACATCTAAACGAAATTTTACCTCTTGCCAAGTGTTGCCTAAGATGGGTTTCAACTCAAATTTTCTCTGAATCACAAGGTTCTTCACATGTCCCCAGCAGAAAAAGTCCAAGGAAATCAAATCTGGGCTTCTTGGAGGTCAAGGAGTAGGCCTTTCCCTTCCAATCCATCCATTGCCCTTAATTTTTATTGAAAAGACTATAACTGGTGGTCTATTGTGACATGTTAGAAAAGTATATTTTTTCTCAGTTGGATAATATCGAGGCGGAGGGGTTTTGTTCACTTTCAGCAAGATAGCGCACCGCCTGACGATAGTTTCCGTGTGCGAGAAGCACTCAATACTTGATTCGACAACAGGTGGATTGGAAGGTAAGGGCCTACTCCTTGGCCTCCAAGAAGCCCAGATTTGACTCCCTCGAACCTTCTCCTGGAAACATTTGAACAACTTCGTATATTCAGAGAAAATTCGAGATCTAACCCATCTCAGCCAACAGATACTCGTTTGCGTGGCAACACTGTCATCCCGGATATGCAGGCCATGACGCGGTAAGAGGTAGAATTTCGTTTGGATGTGTACCGTGATACTAATGGGACCCACGTTAAAATTTACTAAATTGTAATAAAATCTTAAGAATATTTATTGCCTTTAAATTAATGTATAACACTATACACTAAGAATTTAATTTAATAAAAATATTTAACTTCAAAACTATGAAGTTATTTTGTGGAAGCCCTGTATAATGTGATAAATTTAAGGAATTGCTATGACAGACGGTTTAGCGCCCCTTAAATACGACAAGGAAAACACCTTTTCAGGGTGAGTGGATATAGTAACAGTTTTATATTTACGCCATATTTATTATTTTTATTTCTTCATTTCTTGTATTTTTATTATTTCTTCCATAGGAACCCACTTTCGTACCACTGCTTTTAGTCGAAACACCCTTAAATTATTACCAACTCATCGCTCCTTCAGTACAAATCAAAATTTACAACATAACGCTCATTTTGCCCGTAACATGTATTCAAAAACATATCAGTAAGTCTAGAGAATAACAAAAACTAGATTTTAAGAACATGTTACAGAGTTCGAATATGGTAAATATGAAAGCGGTAAATCCGATTATCGAAACCAACCACCACCCTACTGAATCAGAAAATGCCAAATTCCTAAAAGCAGTATCATAGTATTCTTCGTTGAATGCATATGAATCAATTGAAATAGCTAAACACATAGAATCCATCTTAGGTACCGATTAAGGGCCAGCTTCATTTGTTTAACTTTCTCTGCTGGCCTAATAACCAATATGAATGTACGGTTTTTATTGGTTTCGCTCAGACAGTTCTGAAAACAATATAAATTACAGGTTTTCTGGTGAGATCACAGCATGCGCAATGAGGTTCACTCAAAGCAGCATTATAGTTATTCTATGTAAGAAACGTTCACTTCAGCCTGTATGGTAAAGAGAACATTCTCGAATTTATGAACGACCTTATGTTGTTCAAAAGTGTAACCTACATTTGATTTTTTCCAATGCTCTACCCGACGGTACTACATTGGCCAGAAAGCGACTTTTTTACCTGGAAATTTTGCCGAACCCTTGCTGTTTCAAGCAAGGTAGGGATCCCTAACGTGCGTGACAACACTCACACACGGGACCTCCATTTTACGTCTCATCCGAATGAGGGCGTATTTTTCTGAAAAATGCTCGCCTAACATTTTTCAAGCAGACCATGTCGGGATTTGAGCCCGGGACCTTGGGCATAGTAGTCACACGCATACCAACTACACCAGGGAGCCACCTTCAAAAGTGTAATCACTGATGATGACCACTTAGCGGGCGAAATACGTATGTAGTTCGTGGCATTAGGCACTTCTTATTATATATACTTTGGATCGTGTTGAGCGTTCTTAAACACTAACTGGGGAAAAGATTGATGCGGCCATACATCAGTATTTTGTAAGTATTCCAAAAGAAGACTGCTTGAAGACCCTTAAGAAGTGGAAGAGAGTGGTCAAATATATTATTGCTGAAGCAAATTACTTTGGAGATATTTAAAGTAAAATTCAAAATATATTAACAATTTTTTTCACAATAGTTTCAGATATTCCGTTGTTAAAAATAGATAAAATTTGACTTAGTCGTTCATTTTTTTACAAGTGAGAGCGACAAAAAGTTTGTGTCACAGGCGGCACTAACCCACGTAACGGTCCAACATACAAGAGGTAATTTTTTTCCAGTTCATCATATTGATTCGAAATCAATCTATTAATACACATACATACAAAGGACTTTTTCACGATAATTTAAAAATAAATGCCCTAAAGTAATTAAAAATAATTTAATGGTATTTTTGTATTAATTTAACGTTCCTTTCAAAATGTATTTTCTAGTTCACGCTTACAATACCTCGTTGATTGGTTAATTTGAATTGGTGGGAACCCTAACGTTAAAACAAAGATTTACAAGTCGTATTTAACAAAGAAGGCAATTTGTAATTACCATATTTATCTAAGAAAATGTAACACACATTTAGGACAATTAGAATAGCGGTTTAACTAACATATGGCGAACGCTAAAAACAAAGATCCACCCTTAATGGAACCAACTGCTGTTGTTCCTATAAGAATGGATGTTTCACCTGTGTCCCAAGTTTTCGACATATGGTAAATTCGTTACGGATGATAGCTTAGGAAACAAGAGACTTAAAAATTTGAAGGTACTAGTAGTAATAATAATATAACGAACGATTTTAGCGGCATATGGTTTTGACAACAATAATAATAATTCATCGCTTCTCTTCAGAGAGACAAACAACATCTATATGTACATACTAAAGTTTGTATTAGCGATCCTTTGGATATAAGATATGTTAAGGCATATAAAACACCTGCCGTAATTAATGAAGAGCACGAACCAACTACTTATGCCTCGATCTTGATGAGGGTCAAAAAAACCAAAACTAGCAACTAAAAAAATCCCTTAAAATCTGCACCTGCCTAAAAAACATCAAAACCAGGTAGATTAAACGTACAATAGCTGCAGGTTCTCAAAAGCTGGTTTCATCCTAATAATAATTGCTACCGAGTTTCTTTGTCATACAAGAAACTTGTTAGAGAGCACTGGATGATTAAAATTCACCTGCTGGACGGACGGACACAATGGAACCAAATACATGCATGTTTATAGCAACTACATACCCTCAGGAAATCTTTCAGACATTAATTTCAAGCTGTACTCTTGCACCTGTCTTCCCCCCATGTTACTTACTTTAATATATTATTACAGCAACGCAACTGACTTCATAGGGGTAAATTATAAGAAATCAAGGTTGGAATTAAATTTTAAACATTTTACTTAATTTGTCTATGGGAAAAAACGTTAGAAGTTACCCTTTAATTCTTGTCGGGACGTTTTTCGGGCGGGTATGGTACATCCTTCAGTTGTGGGGTATTTAAAAAAGTACTTAGTTCAGCCATGCGAATATCCGCATTAACTAGGTCAGAATAGTAAAAATAATTCGATGGGTGGATGAGCGCGAAGAATTTCAATATGATGTTTAAAAATATTTACATGTCTTGTTCAGAAAGTAAATAAATGTTTCTGCACGTCTTAATCCATTCAACATGTAATTCTTATCTTATCAGGTACCGCACCAATATTTTATATGTTAAATGTCTGGATTATTCCTCTGATGTAAATAAATAGTTTGAAAGGCATGTTTCCAAGTCAGGTGTTCGATATTCTTTGATTATAAAAGACATTTAACTGAAGTAAAATATTCGTATACGATTTACAGTACTAGCTTGATATTTTGTAAAAGAATCGCTGTTGCTAGTTTTCCAATAAATTTTCGGGTTCAAAAATCATAAAATTAAGACTAAGAACATGCGTAAAATGCACGTATGGAATTTATTAAGAATATGTTTAAACGTTATCAGTTGAAACTTATTGATATCAATGCAAACAGTGAAAACTTGTTCATTTACGAATAATATCTTAAATACATTGGTTATGGAACGCGAAAAATTCATTGGTATTTTGTACAGATGTTTATTTGCCCTCCAATAATAAACATGATGATGAGTTTTTACATTTAAATCTGTTATTGGTTTTTATTGCATAATTAATTTAAATTATTAAAAGAGCAAGGTCGCTTACTATTGTAGTATTAATTCATCAGATGCCAGATGGATGTTGTGAAAAACTACGACGAGTGTTGTTTGCTTGTCCTCTCACACATTTTTAATGTAAATAACTGAAAAGGTGGTTATTATTTATTTCCATTACAAAATGCATTTATGAAGTTTGAATTTTTATATTTAATGGAAATAAGCGTGTAACTTTGTATATCGCAATATAGTTAAATTAACAATAGGTACGTTAGTTTAAATCGTACGTCTGATCGACTCGACGATATTTCGACAACTAGGATTCCAGAATTTTTGCGTCGGATTATGTACTAGTAGTTGCCCATGCGCAGTTTCTTATTACTACTAAACTTGTCTGGTAAACTAAAAATACAGGGAAATAATAGGTTCAAAGTCTATACTACACATAAAATTCAATCTTTGACGTAATCTTAAAATAACGTTATCAGGTAAACAATAACTTATAGAAACTTTTATGCACGCATGACAAGAAAATAATTTCAAAGTCCAGGTTTATAATACTGGGTTTGTATAACGAGGTCCCTCCTTTCTCTCTCGTCCGCCCTTTATAAAGTTTGTTTTCGATAGAAACTAACTTTTATCCGTACCGCTTAGGTGAACAATTGAACTTGATCTTTTAGTTTTCATACCCGTCATGGCAACTTGACTTTGACATGACGGCCGCCATGGTGGCCTTGAATCTGAAACGATGGCGTCAAAATTAAAGAACATTTACCTATACTGCTTAGGTGGACAGTAGAACTTGGTCTTTTAGTTTTGACGACCGTTGTTGCGGCGTCACTTTGACGTGACGGCTTCAAAACTAAAGGACTATTACCCGTAATGCTTAGGTGGACAATAGGACATGGTCTTTTCGCTTTGACAGCCATTTTTGCAGCTTGACTTTGAGATGGCGGCCGTCGTGACCGCCTTGACTCCTACATGGCAGCATCAAAACTAAAAGACCAAGTTTAATTGTACATTTAACAGGTAGGGTAAAGCTTAGTTTCTATCGAAAACACTCACTTCATAAAGGGCGAAGGAGGGAGGAGAAAGGAGGTGAGAGGTGGAGCGCTCGTTGTAGTTGGAGATAACTAAATTTAGTAAAGACAATTGCTTACATATTTAAGTATAGCGCATCAAATGCTGTAACTGACATATTAGTACGTAGTACCCTTTTAGTTTTCAGCTTTTAATTTGGAACCAGGTCTGTTATTTAAATTTTATCTAGATATTTGCTTTATTTGAGTATGACGCATCGATTTGTGTAATTGTCATATCTATGATTGATGACTTTTGACCGATGCTGTATCATAATTTCCAAAATGTATACCAATGTTTTGTTAAGTAAAGTCAAATACCTTTCGTAAGAGTTAAGTATGTTTTATAGTTGTTTACTACACTGTTTGATAATTGTGTATGCGGGAGCTTTTTACGAGTGCCTTTGACGAAAGATGGGTTCACGGTGCTTGTGGCGTAGTTCCAATTCAACATTTAAAGCCTATCGAGTAGGATAAGAGATAAATGTTTATGTACTGTGTTACCATGCTTCCAAATTCCATGGCAAAAGTAAGGAACACTTAGTTTTTAAAAATGGTAACATGATTGGGAAAATAAGTTGCCATTTATCTGACAGGTACCACAATGTGGGAATGTATAAGCATTGAAATTTTTTTCCCCCTACTTTAGCTATAAGTGACACTTACGTCACTGAGACGACCTTCTGTAAGTTGCATTTACTTGGATGGCTATGAAGTGGGACGTTAGTTTTACTTACTTCCCTTGGGACGTAAGTGATTGTCATCTAAATGAAAGAAGCCATGGTTACAAATCCATGGTTACGTGTCTAAGCCTACATTAGATAATTATCTATTCTTGTTTGAATTTTAAACTTGATTTAAGGGAATTTTTAATGATTTTGAATTTAGAGCTAGTGAAAAATAATATGCATACCGCGGGACATAAGGGATTTACGGTGCCTCGACATTTTGCAGCCCGAGCGAAGCGTAAATCCTATTTACGTCCCTTAGTTTGTAATATACTATTAACCTTGCTTACAAACCAAGTTATTATCTGCTACTGGTCTGGTATATGTAGTTAAAGTGCTGCCTGATAGCTATAAAGAACTATCGCCACTCCCACTCCCTTCCAAGGCTTTAAAATTTACCACGTAACTAGTTTATAGTAAGCGTATGCAAAATACAATATATTCAATTTAAATAAAATCCCAATGCCAGAAAGATAGGTGAGTACAAATAAACCAAATGGTGTTGTAGACTGCTGGGTCGCTTTTCTGGGCTGCTTCCTTGGGTCGCGATTAGTTGACTATGGTTGCTATTGGTCGGGCATCGTCCTTATTCGCTGCCGATGTTCAAACGCTGTCATGAGTTGTAATTGATTATAAAACAAATTTTTACTTTTGTTTATTTATACATTTATTTTGGTCTATTGTTATAGCTAATCATTGGTGTCTGGAAACGGGAACAAATTTTTCCATTGACACAAAAACCGAGTAGAATGAATATAACGCCTCCATATGGGGATTTCTATAGTTGGTACAAAAATAACCAAAACGTACCTTAGACTTTCTTATGGGAAAATACATGTAAAAATGAACGATTTTGTGCTTATATGCGTGCAGCATATCTACTGATTTTTATTTGCAAATAGAAATTAAGCGAAATATTGAGAACAGAAGAGAGAATATTTTCAGTTTGGGTATTATTACTGATTTTTATTGAAATGGTTACTAGAGGTCATTTATAGTTCCGGAAAATATATTTTATGCAAGTGGAAAAAAACAAACTTACTAGGAACTAACTTGGACCTTGTATTGTTTCAGCTTGACGGGTTTAACAACGTTTTATACAGATGTGAAAGGCGATCTCAGATTTGTTGTATATTTTTTTGCTGTTTAATTTCAGGTGCTGTCCAAAGAACACTGACACTTTGAGTTCGTGGGTAATATTGGATTCGCGTAGTTTCTTTGTGTGGTTTAGGGTTTATTTACTTGTGGGTTTCTGAATCCACCTCCAGGATTGTTTGTGTTTTTTAATTTGTATTTAATATACAGTGGCATTCAATTAAGTTTTGTTTCGTATGCCACCCACACCCCAAATAAAGCCGTTTATCATTTCAACTACGCCTGTGGTATATCTTGATATAGGTAATTTTCGAAAGGAAAAAATATGCTTACAATTCTTTTTGAATTCGAGCTGTACGAGTTATAGAAATCAATAATTTATATAATACAAGGTTTTATTTATTTTTTAGTACAAGTATTTTTCAAAATATTAAAGAAATGGAAAGACTAACTTTCTTTTGGACTCCTTGGGATAATAAGACCTAATTATACAACTAAATAGGAGCACCTTAAGGTCAGCATGTGTTTGACATTCCAATTTATTCACGAAGGAAATCTACTTATCTATATTAACTTTATTATACCGTAAACAAAGAACAAAAAAATCTTTTGCCCGAAAATGTCTGCCTCCAAAGATGAAGTGTTGAACTAAGTTCATGCTTATATTACTGAAACGTTGACAAGAACAGGGAACGCTTGGATTAACTTTGCATCGAATTTCAATAACTGTAAATTTAAAATTATCTAAAACTAGAGTACATTTTTATTGCTCCTACTATATAAAAGCCTGTACAAATGAAATAAATGTTCCATTTTTTGATGGTAAGACTATAAAATCCAACAGATGTTGGATCTATGGGTATTGGGTATCGGTTTTGTTGTTCGCGTCTGCGGTTCGTAATACTACTTCATCTAATCTAGTAAACTCAACTCAACAAGCATATCAGACTCAAAATACTGAGCTGAATCTGCCAGTAGAGCAAATGCTACAAGGTAGTTACCAAATATTTATTCGTCATACGATGTAACACGTGTGCGTTACGGTAAATAAAAATCGAATGTGAAATGAAAAAAATGAATCTTGAATGGACGACTTAATATTGACATACCATGTATATTCTGATTTCATGTAAAATAGTGTTCAAAAAGCAAGAAATTTCAAAAAATGCTAGTTCCATTAAAATCAAACTTAAAACCACAAAATAATCGTTTTATCTCTGTTAAAGGCATATTGGAACGGAACTTACGGTCATAAATTATTTTAAACCACAAAAAAGTAAACCTAATTTTTATAGCTGTAAACTTTCATAGAGGAATCATGCCATTTTAAGAAACCTTAAAATTATGAAATATAAAAAAAGCGAAATTATTAATATAAATCTCTAAATACGAGAGCTTTTTACAAATGTTAGTTAAAGAAATTAGAATCAATGTTCCGTATAAAAAAAACCCATACAATCTTAAAAGCCCAGACGCTGAGTAGTAAGATTCGCGGATATCATATTGCACATATAATTTAATCAATACAATACAACGTATACATTTATATTGTCGAACAGAAAAAAACACGAACGTTAACCTAAGTAAATCACATGATACTAGAACTACTTTCCGGGATTCATTCCTTATACCCAAGACGAAGATTATACTATGACAAAAAATCTCCGCACTGAATATCCGAGGGGAGGTTTGACTGGCAATCATTGTATCCGACGGAAAATAAGAATTAATTATTCGTGAGCCGGTAATAAGAAAGCATCGAAAATGTAGACGTACGAGCGAGTACTGACAAGGCGGAAGTGACCGTGGAGTTGGAGGTTGATATGAGGTTATATTTATTTATGGTTCCGTGTTGGGACCGTGTCATTTTGTAAATTAAAGTCGACGTTTCGCCCACTTTTCTAAGGGGCTTTATCAGGACAAGAAAATAAATAATAAAATAAAAATATAAAAATAATAAAGATAAAAATGATAATATTAAATAGACAAGTTAAAGTGTAAAGAGAAGAGTTACTCCTGAACTAGCAAACTCACCAGTCCATTCAAAGTCAAAAGGTTTCTTGTGGCGTTTCTATTATTTCTTCCATAGAAACCCACTCCCGCACCACTGCAGTTAACCGGCGTACCCTTATATTGTTACAGAACCCCTTCCCCTTCAAGGCACATAAAAATTTACTAACGAAACGCACGAATCAGCACTTCATCGTACTAAAAGCAGCATATTAGTAATGTTACAGCAAGAAAGTAACATCCACATGTTTAGTACTACAATTTAAAATGTTTTAAAAAATGCGCTTTGTTGCATATTTCCCTTTTTGGCACATTGAAGATGTAAACTAGGAATCTAATTTAGGTGACCATAAGGCATGTCAATTTAGAGGAATTACGTTTTTTCTATACCCTACTAATTTCTACTTTTTTGGCGAAAGAATCGGGTGAAAATTAACCTCACTATGCAAATTAATTTTCCAAACGCTGCGTTTTATGATTCAGAGATTTACGGTGGCGAATTAAGATCGTTACCTTTCCCTATACTTACGCTCTAAGGCGCACATAAGTAAAAAATCGTTTAACTACGGCCGATACATAGCATTTTTGGTCAAAAATGCTAGGAGTTACGTGGGACTCATTATGTGTGTTAAAATTTATTCAGCCACGACATTTTTGGGGTAGTACAATTATTACCAGTTCAAAATACTTAACTCTCTTTAAGGTTATGGACTGTAGAAATAACAATAGGGTCATTACGGCCAGCACAAAGCCTTTTAGCCAAGAAATACTACAGCCAATACATGGCCTTTTTGGGCAAACAAATACTAGGAGTTATACTTGACCTACTTATGGGAGTTAATATTTTTTCAGCCACGACATTTTTGGGGGGTTTAAAGGTTTACGCTGCGAAAGTACAGCCATTACAAGTTCAAAATACTTAGCTCTCTTTAAGGTTATGGACTATAGAAGTAAAAATAAGTTCATTTGCCAAGAAATACGATAAGTCACAACTGACCTCCTATAGGAGTTAAGTAATTTTTTCAGCCACGGCATTTTAGAGTTTAAAGATATACGTTGTTAAATTATAATTATCATTTCAATTTACGTACGCTCTTTTGAAAGTTAAGAACTATAGAAGTAAAAACCGGTTAATTACGGCCAGCACAAAGCTTTTTGGCTAAAAATACTAAAAGTCATAGTTTAGTGTTTGAGAGTGTACGATGCTAAATCACAACCAGCGCTATTTCAATATGCCTACTGTTTCTTTAAAGTTCATTCTCGCCATTATGTCCTTTGGCCAAAACTATAAGGGGTGACAACTCACCCACTAAAGAGTTAAGTGAGTTTTCAGCTTCAACATTTTAGAGTTTGATCAACGACACTGAATTACAACTTCGCCATTTTAATTTACGTTCACTCTTTAAGGTTAAAGATTGTATGCGTAAAACTCGACCGCACGGCCAGAAGTCGTACTCTAAATAAAATCACCGGTCCAAATATTTACTGACATTTTTGACAATGGATTCGGTAAATGCAGGAACTTCAACTTTTTGGATTCTAATGCTTGCAACGACGGCAAACCTCCAGATCCTTTACAAAATTTATTAGCAATAAAAAAATACAGTTCTTACATAAAAAGAATCGCCTATTTCTAGGTAACTAATCACTTATGTAAAGAACTTCAAGACAACCCAGACAGGCCCAAAATTTTTTTAAACGTAGAACAACACTTACAAATATACGTGTTGCATTTGAAATAATTCATATATACTTCTTGATTAATAACTCAAGGGCCTAATACACTTTTCTTTTTTATCAAGTTTGACCCATTTCATAAAACGTCCTAATATCACTGTAGATTTCTAGATGGATTAATTTTATATTGGATCTTCAAGAATTAAAAAAGATATTCATCAAGCTTAAATCGTATAAAATCATTTCAAAAAAGAAATGACTAATTGGACCAAAACGGGTTTATTTAAAAATAAAAGTCTTTACCTCATTAGTCGTAATAAGTTTTTTCTCTCTTTTTATTTCTGATTTAAAATTAAAAGGTTACTGATCTTCCATTTATATAAACAATTAATCTGCCGAACCGACGAAAAGCATAACGTACACTATTGTTGTTTTTATTGAATCAAGACCCATTTTCCTGTATTTTCTCTCTCAAAAAATAACACCCCCATCAATTTTGCACACTTTTGGCATCAGCCGCGTTATAATTTTTCTGTAGTAGAATTGTCAACGGCCATTGCTCTTAAAAGCAATTTCTGCGTTGCCCTTGACATTTTTATCAAAACAATCGTACCTCTTGTAGTATAACACCTGCCAAAATATTTCTTGCAGGTTCTTGAACTGACAGCTGTACCTTTTGCTTATTTTACACACAAGATCAATGCCCAAAAATAATTAAAAAATAAATAGTTACCTTCCAACAAGCATCGTATACAGAATTACACCTAATGACCACATATCAGCTGCTTTTCCGGAATAATGTGCTCCAGCTTTCAATATTTCCGGACTAACGTATGCAGGACATCCTCGTTTATCGTGCAGCCAGTCGCTTTCTGGTTCTTCTAATACAACGGCGTCTTCCAGAGATTCTAATTTTAATTCCGTCCTGTAAGAAATAATTATCGTTAGTAAAGTGATGATCGATCATTTGATGAATACTAATTAAGTGATTGAAAAAGTTGCATGTCCATTAAAATTAATTGTCAAAATATTGAATATGCACCAATGTTTTTACAGTTGGTATAAGAGTAAGAAGCACGTCAATAACTATTTAATATAAAAGTCCATTACCAAAGCCTATTTCAGGGACCTTTGTAATTTATGACTCGTTGCTTAACTTTGTTTAAATCGTTTAAGTTTAAATCACGGTTGTTCGTTACAAGTTTCGACACGTCAATTGCGGAACTTTTTTTATTTACACAGACATGACTATAAACCCTAATATGTGAATGACCAAATGATTATTTTTGATGCCTCTAAATTTCAACACACTTTCTGTGTCTTCAGACAAGGCTATAATCTATTTTCGTGAATGATCTGGTCAAAATTTCAAGTACGGATCTCGCATATTATTGAAAGCGTCCGTTGTACAAGGTTAGTTCGTAATTTCTAAAAATAAAATAACACCTTCATAAAAAAACTAAAACTGCTCGATACCTAAGAATTCACATATCTTTAATGTACAATTTGAAATTTACAAAAATTCTAGGATAGAAAAATTTTTCCCGAAAAATGAATGGACGCTCTAATTAAATCGATGCAGCTCTATTGCACACCTCCCATGCAATTGTCTTTTTGCAGTCATCTCCATTTTGCCATGTCACTCCATAAACCGAGCCAATGCGCTTAGATATTTTTGAAAAGCAAAGAACGTCAGCCTTAATCATACAAACCTTTAATTATAAAATTATTTGGACCTAAGAATGTATTCCTAAAAGTTTAAAAAGCCTAAACCTTTGTATACATTCAATTTTTGACGGAAACACATCATGAAACCGCTGCGAAACTTGCTCCTGCGATATTTTGGGCATCCAAAGAGCAAATATAAAGAACAGTACGGCTGCTTCATACGAATACAGTTTGTTCAGTTTTTAGAAATTATGTAATCACCATCTGCTTTATCAATGGAAAAGGGTCCAAAAGAATTCACTTTTTTGCGATGTAAAATGGAAAACACTATCCGACTATCATCTACACCATCGGACACGATTCAATTATCTGACTAATTGATTAATTTGATTAAATTGAGAGAACCAGACTAGTCTAAAGCAGTTACTACTGAACTCACTATTTCAGTCACAATCTTGGAATGTACTTAATTTTCTTAACTACTGGTGGAAATACAGAGAAAATATATAGTATAGTGAGTAATAGGAAATTGAGCGCTTTCCCGACGTGTAAATAAGCAACCAATACATTTTCTCATAAAACAGTCCTATTTTTGTACCAAAATTCCAAATACATAGTCGACATTTGTTTAAGCTTTCAAAAGCCTATATCGGCTTAGTCTGGTCCTCTCCTATTTTTCCGGAATAAGGACGTGATAGGCAAGGCTGCGATAGAAGCGCTTCGTTTCTAACAAAAAGATAAGATAACTTCTATTCATAAGTTGGAAGATGTTCAGACGTAAATACACTTAACTTTTGATCCTCCAACGATCTACTTAAGATACTAAGATAAGGTATTTAGCAGCTACTAGATTTTTCTCTACCCTCCTTCAGTCACAAGTCTAAATTTGTAGTTGGCATCAACAATGGCAAACAAAACTACGGAAAATGTCTTTCTATAATTACAAGAGAGCGAGCCACTTCTTCTTGAAGTACGATTTCCACGTGCTTGCCATCATTCGCATTCGCATTTAGGAAAACGACATTAGGAGAAAAAATCTAAACCAGTAGATGATTCCAGCGGTAAAGTTGTTTCCGAATTTACTGAATTACTTGAAACAATAACGGAATGCATCACAGTAGAAGATAGCCAGTAACAGAAATTATGTGACATTTGAGAATCATTGGAAGCCAGATCACCAAAATGCGATAAAAACATTTATTAGGTAAGAAAATCAGACTTGCTAAAATAATTTAGTTACTATCTATCTTAAACCCGCAGCTAGATTTTCTTCATCTAATGCTAAATTTCCTCTCCATGCTATGGTTCACTACATCACATTTTACTAAACCAAACATTTTCCTAACCCGCTCTAAAGTACCCAAAAAATTTGTAGAATCGTTCTTTAGTCTTTTAACTTGCCAACTATGATTTCTGTATCCAATATTTTTTAAGGCTTTCCCATTACACTTCCTTTTGCACACACGTTACTATTACAACCAAATCTTTATCAGAGGAATACTTGCTATTCGTTTGCTTAGTTCCAACCGTAAAATTTTATACAATGGCAAGTGACAGTCTATGTATGATTACAAACCAAACATTACACGTGGGAAATGCACGAGACTCAAAACGGTCGTAGCACAATATGAATGGTTACACAGTCAACGCATTAGCCTGTAGTGCTGTGCTAGCTCTCTTTCTGAAAATATGACACTTTTGAGTCTCAAAACATTACCCGAGAACATTAGGACAGTACCAAAAAATAGAACTGCCTCTTTCATAAAGGATCCTATGGTCACGTGTGTGACAGACTGACGTTTGTAAGGGGTTTGGTTGTAATGCAGAGCTAAAAACAACATAGCAATAAGGAAAACAAAGTATGTAAATTTCCTGATAAAAATATTAAATTAGAATTGCATGTCGAGAAGATGTATCGTAAAATTAAATTTTTCTAATGTTCATCCGAGGACATTAGTCAGGAGACTAGTTTCTTCACCGTGAAATTTAGAATTTAGCGAAACCTTTGCAATACCAAGTAAGGCAGAGGTTTTTAACGTGTGACAATATACATAATAAACATCTCTTACGAACAAGGGTGTATCTTTGTGAAAAGTGCACTTCCCAAAGGTACTACATAGACCAGGAGGTATTTCTTAACTGCAAAATGAGAATTTAGCTTATCCCAAGATCTCAGGTTCTATTCCCGTCACGAAGCGTTTGAAAAATGTTAAGCAAACATTTTTCACAAAAATACGCCCTCGGTAGGATGAGAGATAAAATGTAAGTCCCGTGCGTGAGTTTTATCACTCACGTTTAAGATCCCTACCTTGCTTGGAATAGATATGGGTTGCATGCCCTTGACAGTTAGTGCTCCAGTAGTACAGTGGATAAAGAAATAACAAGTCAGAAATATGTAATAAATATACGTTTACGAACATTTAACACAAAAAATAAAATTGTTTCAAATGTGTCCTGATTTTTACATATAGCACACGGTTTAATTTAAACTAGCTCCACTGAAATATTACTTGATCGTATTTAATGCAATTGATGTATTTTTTACATAAAATCCAATCAAAATTAATTTTGCAGCACTCAGTTCCCTATACTAAAAATTAATTTTCTGCACTATTTGCAATTGTTTATTAATATTCATGTTAAATGAAGATTAAGAACTCTGGGGTGATCCAATTTAAATAAGAGCAATAAAAACACTAAATCACAAATTATCTTTTAGATAAGTACGAGGGTGATCTAAAAAGTTTCGAGTCTTCCACATACATAGCGAGCCGTACTTGCATTGGAAAGTTTTATCCAGGGCCGTCGCTTGGGCGGGGAGCTATGAGCGCGTGGCGGCCGAAGGGGCGCTCTACGTCTTGGCAGGCGACGTGATCGTGAGGCGCAAAGATTTTGAAAAAAGGCAGGCGAACGACGATTTGTGATTTTTAAACTTTTGTTAACAGATATCGCAGCATAATGCCCCGGAGACCAGAGACCAATCTCCTGGAATTCCAAGAGCTCCGTTCTTGACGACCAGAAGCAACAAGATCAAAGTATAAACCCGACTTTGAAACAATGCAACCCTCTAATATGTAGAATTTGCATACTTCTACATATTAGCCACCCCGTCTCTAACAAATAATAACTAACAGTAGTAGTATAAGTTAATCTTAAGTAGTAGAATAGGGAATTTCTTTTCTTTTTTACTAACGCTAAATTTTAAGAACCAAACTTACACATACCTGAGGCAAATAGTACAGCAAACAAATCCTTTCCTCTGAAAGAACCTAATTTTTTATGTAATAGTATAAGTTCAAATATGTATCAAATCACACACACACACACATCACACACACACACACACACACACACACACACACACACACACACACACATAAACACACAAAACACCTCTCAAACACCGTACTAACACAAAACACCATTCACACACTTATATTGCATTTTCAACATCTGGATTTTCGGCTGCCGATGGTCCGGACTGATAAGACAATATCCGTTGAGCGTTCCTCTTTGACGACTAGGATATCCGGCTTCCAATGGTCCTGGTCCTAAAGGGGGAACGTAACACGGATACCAACATCACATACACAACACACATACACACAACCCTCATACACACACACACACACACACACACACACACACACACACACACACTTTACAAACACAAATGCCTATTCACACACTTACATTGCCTTTTCAATATCTGGATTTCCGGCCGATGATCGGGACTGACAAGGCAATGTCCGTTGAGCGTTATTCTGGGACATCCGGCTGCCGATAGTCCTGGTCCTAGAGGGGGGATGTAACACGGACATCAACATCACACACATAACACACATACACACAACCCTCACACACACACGCACGCACATACACGCACATAACACATGCCCTCAAGCGCGCGCACACACACACACACGCCTTACTGACGGTTACTTTCTGTGGGGAAGTCAGGTCTGCTTAAATTTCAGGTAGCAGACTACTGAAACGTTGGAACAAATAAAATAAAATAAAAACACATTGTTCGTTAATTTTGTTTTATTATTTAAAAAGCATATGTTGTCCTTGTCTTTACATAATTATTCTTCTGGTTCATTACTCAACACACTTTTTACTTACTATTTCTTTTTATTTAATACAAACATTCTATCCATCATTCACAATAAGCATCTAACACGAAACGTTTATTAATATCCATTTTATGTTTTATATCCAATCGTGGATTGAGGAGGAAAACGACGTGTGTCCTATAGATCACACGAATAAACATAGTTTTATATTTTTTACACGGAAAAAGAACAACCATAAAACCACTGTGGAACAAAGAAGGGGATGAATATAGTTTCTCTGGCTTGGCTGTGCAGTACTTTTCCTTACGTGCTTTATTTATTCTCTATTTTAACTATAACTTTTAACGAAACTATAAATAACTTTATAAACAATAAACAACAAAATAAATAAACTATTTACAAAAAAAACTTTTCAATAAAATCCAAAAGAAAGTATTCTTGTGTAAAAATATAATATTTAAAATATCGTTTTTTAAAGATATTTTAAATATTATTATTTTACACCCGAATACTCTCTTTTGGATTTTATTCTCAAAATACCCTACACTATACCGTAAACGGTAGCTTTTAACTAGCGCACGGAATGTTTTTAGTTTGGTACCTACACCCGGAACAATCTCTCACAGTAGTAAAAAGCGAGCGAGCTCAACCGCTTCCCACCGCTTTTTCCACGCAAGGTCAGGCTTCACAAAATTCCATACCCTTACCTACCTTTCAACTTGTCTCCAGAATCTTTAAGAGGTCAGTCAACTTAGCCCCCTCCAACAGCTTTATCGATTTGTAGCATGTACACCAGAAAATACTAGTCTTGCACCACGTTGCACCACCAAAATAAAAACCTGCACCATGCTGTAAAAACAATTGCAGTAATTTGTTTATGAGGGGGAGGCTAGGATGACGGTAAGCCCCCCCCCTCTTTTTAATTTCTAAAAAAGTGTTATGTGCACCATTTAGGTACAGCTTGTACCACCTTGCACCAGTAAATTTAGAATTTGCACCAGTTCTCAAAATCATATACAGAACCTTTTCTCGAGAGAGGCTAAAATGACGCTAGTCCTCTCTCTTCGAATTTAAAAAAATTATATGTGCAGCAGTTTAGAGAAAAACTGGCACCGTTAAATTTAGAGCTTGCACCAGTTCATACATGGGCTTTTCTTGAGGGGCTAGAGTAACGCTAGCCCCCTTCATTGAATTTTTAAATAAATTTATGTGAACTAGTTAGATAAAAGCTTGCACCACGGATCCAGAAGCGCACTAAGGATCCAAAAATCGGAGAACTGGTGACCAAAAATTTCAATTTCCAATTTGGAAGAACCAAACAAATTTGGACAAGGTACAAAAATCGACCGAGCCCAAAGAAACAAACTTGGACAAGATACAAAAATCAACCGAGCCCAAAGAAAGAAAACAGATGAAACCGACGATAAAAATTATGTAAGTTTATTTATCCTAACCGATTTATTTTTTACAAATTATTGATGCTAGCTAGTAAGAAATTTTTTATGTACAAATTCTAATTATTATTATCACAATTTATACCATTTAGGAAAAAAATCTACTCAGAGAAAAATTTTAAGAGAATTGAAGAAACACATTTATATGCGGAAAGTATTACGATTTAATTCAGCAAAACTGAAGTTAATGTATAAATAAAACGTAATTCTTATTATAGCAATTAATTACAAAAACGATTTATTCGAAACTAAACTTCCATCAAATTTTATAAATTAAACACTTCAGTGCAACAAATTGACAGAAGTGCGTAATTGTAAAAGCATCTTTGTAATTTATTATTAAATATGTGTCCTGATAAATTATGCAAAACACAATCGTTCTCTTAATAAGCAAATCCACTAAAGTTTGACTATCAAAAATTTTTTGGAGAACTTAATGATTTACAGAATGCACTGCGGCATGAACGAACTGATTTCTTTACTTTTTTCAAAAAAATAACATATTTCCATCAAGCTTCTTTACGAAGGCGTAGAAGGGCCACAAAAAATCGTTCACTTATTTTAGTTAAATTTCGACTTCAATGTCGAAATTTACTTAAATTTCGACTTCCGTCTCGAAGTTTACTTAAATTTCGACTTCGATGTTTAAATTTAGTTAAATTTCGACTTCGATCTCGAAATTTATTAAATTTCGACTTCGATGTCGAAATTTACTTAAATTTAGACTTCTATCTCGAAATTTTGCTGGATTTTAAACTTACAGTCAAAAGTTTATTCTTGTTGGTATTTCGAGATCGAAGTCGAAATTTAAATAAATTTGGACATCGAAGTCGAAATTTAAGTAAATTTGAGATCGAAGTCGAAATTTAATAAATTTCGAGATCGTAGTCGAAATTTAACTAAATTTCGACATCGAAGTCGAAATTTAACTAAAATAAGTAGAGCGATTTCTTTGTGGCCCTTCTACGCCTTCGTACTTCTTAATACTAAATGACCTCGTTAACTTGAAATATTTAATGATTGTATATGCAGGATATGTGATGATTCTATAGTAAAGCAGGTAAGAAATGCGTCATATATACAAATGTTTACATACAAAGTGTGCTTGTCAGTGGAAGCACTTAACATGTTATCTATAAGCTGTTAACCTGCTCCGTTTGATAAGCATTTCCAATGACAAAACGCAAATGTAAAAGGATGATAAACTTGTAATTTGATTGAATGTATAATGAACCATTATTATGTTTTTTTAGTTATCAAACATAACTTCCAATATAAAAACGATAAAGTTAAATACAATTAGTAATTCTTCATATACGAGTCGAGTCGTAGCACCAGACCAGAAAATCGTCGAAAGAAAAATATTTGTTAATTTAAGATTACCAAATACTGCCTTAACTACCACATCTATCAATGACAACGTATCCGAAAGAAGGGGAAAAGCACGCCGAAAACTTAATTAGAATTTTAGAAACCAGTAACTTTACGACTGACATTTTTCAGTTACCACTTAATAGTATAACACTCCAAAATCATCTAAAATGGGAGAAAAATGTTTCATTAGCTTTTTACTATAAAGCCTAATTAGAAATCTTCAAACCAGAAACTTAACAATTGACATTTTGTGGCCAGTGTATCTCCAAAAAACATCTGAAAGTGGGAGGTAAAAGTTTCATCAATGCTTTTCATTCACAAGCTTAAAATCACAAACTTAATTGATTAAATATCACATTAATTTATGTAAGTAAAAAGGCTTATTAGGACCGAGTTCATACTAATACTAAATTACCAACGGGGTTCGCACTTATATACTTAGAAAATATAAAATCTATGGTACCTAAATCATTAGAAGAATACGTATACCAATTATACAACACTGTACTAGACGAACAAGTACAAATTATTGAACCACCATCCGCAGGTCCATCTTCGCCTTTAAGTTCAGATGATCTATCTAGGAGAGGAAAAAACTCTTTACAATCGTCCAATTTCGATAAATTTTCGGGTACTTTCCCTAACAACCAAATAACAGCGTCCATCACTCTCGTTTTAAGTCAACAAACCACACGACAATTCCAAATCCTACCGCCCGACTGCCCTACTTCCCATATTAGGCAAGTTCTTGCAACAATCTTCCTTCAAAAACTCGAATTCCACATAGACCAACATTCACTTCTCTCACCAAGCCAGCAGCGCGGCTTCAGAAAAGGACACAGTATACAGCAATCCATCTACTCCTTTATATCTACGGCTAAATCGTTCCAGTTAAAATAAGTACTAGCAGTCTTCATAGATTTCCGTTCCGCCTTTAAATTCCTTTGATGGCCAAACATTCTAAATTAACCTACACCACACCTTTCCATCTATCATATTCCAGATTATAAAATCTTACCTGACTTCCCGATCAGCCACGCTGAAAACCAACTACCACACTGTTTCCAAACCCCTTATCCAAGGATGTCCTCTATATTTGATTTCTTCAATGCTTCACCAGAAGGTACTACATTGGCCAGGAAGCGCGTTTGTTTACCTTCAAATTTTTAATTTTGCCGAGCCCTTGCTACTCCAAGTAAGGTAGGAATCTTTAACGGCATCACAAGATTCAAACACGCGATCTAAATTTTGCTTCTTCAGATTATCCAAATTTGACCGTAGAATGATCCTACAGCACATCGTAACTCCAAATTAGATACGCCGCAGACTCATGATTTCCTCTAATCGCCGTCTCAAATCAACGTTCACTAAATCCCACCATCCGTCCATTCCTCTTATGTGCCTCGAGAGCCTATTATTCCATCTCCACCGCCTCCCTATACGCACTACTTTCAATTCCGTTCCATAGACATCATCCTACACTCCATTATCGAATTCCGCAACCATAAATTCCACTGCCCGATCTACCTGCACGACATAACCCTTACTTACGACAACTACCGCACCCACCCCTTACAGACACCAAATCTCTAATACATAATTCCACAATCCATACATAGTAGGAGCACTGGATCCTATCCAACTCGGGTAGACACACTTTCGTCCATTTCAAACATTGCTCAAAATATCTCTTTAACCATTACCACAACAATCCATTATCTGACCTGCCACGGAAACTTCTGAGCAACATTACATTCCTTCAACTTTACTCCTTCCTCATTCTGCCCGCGCGTTCAGCTATCCGAACCCGAAACTCCTGCACATTCTCATATATTCCTATCCCAACACAATCCAACTCCAAGCTCGCTTCAAAACATCAATTAATCACGGTCCCTATACATTGTACCTTCTTCGTCTCAAACTACCCAAAGAAACCCAATACAGGAAATCCTGTCCACTAAACCTTCCACCTGAATTAACCTGCGGCAAGAACATACACCAACCGATACATCCCCATTCTTGTACCCCAGCCTAACTCTCCCAATTTTACACAAACGCATCCAGATCACAGTGCACTCGAACACATCATCTTTTCAATCAGCACGAAGCAATAGACCATAGAAGAAGACAACAAACAGATTGTGGAATAAAAGAAAAGCAAAAGAACAAGCAAATCTGCCGAAGATGTTACTTATGTTTATGTAAAATGCACAAACTAGAATAGGCCTTGGCCAAGGTATAGTTTAAAACAATAAACGAACAAAAAAGTGCTTAAGACTTCGAGAAGGTATGGTAAGCCTTGGATGTAAACGTTAAACGGAGTAGAAGAAAAGCAAGTGTGTAAAGTTAGCACCCCATTTTTTAAAAATCATGATTTTGAAAGTTGTTCCAAATTGTTCTAATCTTGTACTGCATTGTTTCAATTCGACAATATTTTATACCAAAAGATTCCTGGAAAATTTGGAAAAAAAACCCATTTTGTTACTGGCACCCCATTTATCGAAAATCGCGGTTTTGGTCATCGCTTAACATTGTTCTAGTTGTTCCAAACATTGTTCCAAAAGGACAATTCCGTATCTAAAGCATTCTTCAAAAAAACAAACGGCAAAAAACATTTTTTTGCTGGCACCCCATTTTTCAAAAATCGAAATTTTGGCCGTCGATTAAGATTGTTTTAGTTGTTCCAAAAGGACAATTCCGTAGCTAAACCATTCTTCAAAAAAACAACAAAAAAACATTTTTTTGCTGGCACCCCATTTTTCAAAAATCGACATTTTGGCCCTCGATTAAGATTGTTCTAGTTGTTCCAAACATTGTTCCAAAAAGACAATTCCGTATCTAAACGATTCTTCAAAAAAACGGAAAAAAACATTTTTTGACAAACAAGACTGCCGGGCCAAGAGTAAACATACCTTTCCCTTCTTGCTCCAATGGATAACTTTTTGTTCTGAGCTGTTCTAAGCCTAGAAACAGTTCTGCAGTACGAATCTCCTATCACCAGCGGTTCTCCCAAAAACACACGGGTGCGTGAAATAGTACTTCACGTATAAATATTGATGTGCGAAGTGGAACTTTATACACGGGAGTAGAAAAACTGTTTTGAAATACATTACACCATAATCTTGGCAAATATATGACTTATTTTATTATTATTATTACTAAACACTATTCATATTTTATTATAAACATGTACTCCTAAATATAACTTATATGTTCGTTCTCGTTGTGGTTGGTGAGATATTCTTTTCGTTAGGAAAAAGCCACGTAGATTTTATTGGTATATGTGGTTTTTGGCGTATCGTTCCATGACTTAAAATCCTCGTCAAACACATCCATTCATAATTGCCTTCTTATTTTTGTAATGAAACCGATGACTACTATATGGTCAGATCAAAAAGTTAGCTATATGGAACAAAAGAGAAAAACTAAATTTTTTCTTGTCCATACAGTAAAAACATCGATTTTGGGAGAACCGGTGGCGATGGGAGACTCATAATGTAGAACTATGTTTTTTAAACTTAGAACAGCTCAGAATAAAAAATTAGCCATTGGAGCAAAAGAGGAAGGCTATGGTTACTCTTGTTGATAGAGTAGAAACACCGAATTTTGGGAGAACCGCCGGTGATAGGATATTCATACTGCAGAACTATGTTTTTAGGCTTAGAACAGCTCAGAACAAAAAGTTAGCCATTGGAACAGAAGAGGAAGGCTATGTTTACTCCTGGCGATATAGTAGAAACACCGATTTTTGGGAGAACCGCTGGTAATAGGAAATTCATACTGCAGAACTATGTTTTCTAGGCTTAGAACAGCTGAGAACAAAAAGCTAGCCATTGGAACAGAAGAGGAAGGCTATGTTTACTCCTGTCGATATAGTAAAAACATAGATTTTTGAAAGAACCGCTGGTGATAGGAGATTCATACTGCAAAACTATGTTTTCTAGGCTTAGGACAGCTCAGAACCAAAAGTTATCCATTGGAGCAAGAAGGGAAAGGTATATTTACCCTTGGCCTGGCAGTCTTGTTTGTCAAAAATGTTTTTTTCTGTTTTTTGAAGAATCGTTTAGATACGGAATTGTCCTTTTGGAACAATGTTTGGAACAACTAGAACAATGTTAAGCGATGGCCAAAACCGCGATTTTCGATAAATGGGGTGCCAGTAACAAAATGGGTTTTTCAAAATTTTCGAGGAATCTTTTGGAATAAAATAATGTCGAATTGAAACAATGCGGTACAAGATTAGAACAATCTGGAACAACTTTCAAAATCATGATTTTTAAAAAATGGGGTGCTTACTTCATACACATAGAAAAACAGCCTGCGTGTGAAACACCGGCGGTGATTGGTATTTCTACCTAAAGTTGTAGTCTTCTGTTCGACAGGTAGGTATCTACCTATGTAATAGTACGTTTAAATAGCACTCGGTTGATCCATTTCTTGCCAAAGGCGCTCTCGATTTTCAAGGCGATTGAAACAGCGGATTATCTTTGTAGTAGTTATTAGCTATGTTACACTTGTCACACCCGCGTATAACCCCATCAGTTTTAGAAGAACGTTCAATAGCCCAAAAAGTAATATTTGTTTTTAATGACGTTGATTTTTTATAACTTTCTAATTGCTAAAATTCGTTTTAAGCTATTTGGAACCAAAGAATGATTTCAGGGTTTTATGCACTAGAGATCATATAAACGAAATTAGTTGGAGTTGGCTGAAAGATGGCTAAAGCGTCGAACAGGACCGGCAATTTATTTTGCATTAAGATTTAGTCTTCTACACAAAAGTGGCGTTTCACTTTGTTAAAAAATAAAGGTAATAAATTATTCGCCAACTAAATAATAATGTAAACTTCAAACAAGTCGTGATATCGTAGTTACTTTCTTACATCATAGTAAAAATAATTTCCAATATGGGTTTTGCAAAAGTTATTCACCATTATTCATAGAAAATATTCAGACCCATGATATCAGCTTCCTTATCAAGTAGTACAAGCGTATGATGAATTTCTTGCGAATTCTTGAAGAGTAAGCTACTGTTTATGTATTCTGATAAGAACCAACCTCATTAATTTCTTGAAATACCCGTAATTACTTACTAATTGAGCAGGTCGGATCTGATGACTTCATACCAAATAAAGCAATGAACGCGTCATAAAAATGTTTGTACAAAAAGCATGTATGAACCTGTCAGGTGGCTAAATGGAAGTATACTAACATAATATTTACAAATTGTTGAGCCTGCTTTGTTTAAAAGCAATTTCAAGTATATAATAAGACGGAAATGTAGTGGGATTATGGGAGTGCAATTCAGATGACAATATTACGAATCTTTACGTATTTCTTTTTTCAGTTGCGACATTTCTTACGGACTATATAATTATTAAACAGACGTACCAATTTGTCCTAATTTAAAAGCGATCAAGTCGACTAAAATCAATAACTACCCAAATGCGAGTCATTATCTCAAAAAAAAGGTAAACACTGTAATTTATGTCAACTATACCCATGTCAGTTCGAGTACCATCAACAAAAAAGTAGGTCCGAATCCCGTTTCAACAAAAAACTAAATCGCGTTACATTGACCTTAACGTACGATTACAAACAAGTCAAAACAAATCGTCCCCAAGTTTTGGGGATCATCGACTTTCACAGCTTGCTACGTTAGTACCACGCCCGCAGGTGACATACCAACTGGGCGTGTCTCGCAAAATCGTGACCGTCTTAATATTTTCGCAGGGAGAGGTTCAAATAATTAGATATCTTGTAATACAGCTTAATCTAAATACGAGTTGGTCTTACACAAAAGTTAGCTAAGAAGAAAAAGTAGCTTTTGCAATGGCTTGTTTCATATATCACTTAACGCTGCGACCTCGCTTTACATACTAGAGCTGTACCAATAAGGGCATGTCGTTTCAAGATAATGTTGCGTGTATTTTTGATTTATATTATAAACGGATCGTTTCTCTACGTGCGGCAATAGTTCAGAAAATGTAGTACTGAAATAGAGTTAGAAACCACTATCTAATTTCTCATTTATCTAGGTGCAAATTACAATCAAGTACTACACCATCAACCTCACGGTTTTATTATTGCAGGGTATGTTGCAATAACTAGGAGAAATGATACTTTCTTCTAGTTTAATACTTAATTCACCGTTCCTCTGCTTTCTCCGTTATTGGTTGCGGGCATCGAGTTCACTGTCCGACATATAGCAGCCAAAGCCCCCGGAAACGCATATTGTGCAAATTTAATATGTACCTTTGTACGTCTCGATGGACTATTTTCATTATCGTTTAGATAAAGGGCGATTTCCCTTCAAATATTTTAAGTGGTATGTATGGTACTTAAATAATTTGTGCACGGAACAATGATACGTACAATTATCGCGTTTTTAGAAATTATCGTAGTGTACCATGAAGTGGTTAAATTATACCTTGCAGATTAAACGCTAAAGATCAAGCAAATATCAATCAAGCAGGTACTTTTTTAGCTTTCATTCGCATTTTATCGTCATTATATCTATTCAGCTGTTGTCGTTTTTTATTTCGTAGCTAATCTTAGTACTACACAACGCTGGATTAAATTTCACAATAGCATTTTAGAAAATTAATGTATCCGTGCTTGCAAAATATGAATGCTTTAAAAAACGATAAGAAGTAAACGATAATCAATTTTGCCTCGAAATAATCTCCACAAATATCAATTACAAAAAATAGCTCTTGACGATATTATTATTAAACACAATGGTATGAACAAAAATTATTTTTGTGTAATCAGTTAACAGAGTGGTTTGATGCAACTTTCAAAACCTGCCTTTTCGTCGGTAGTTGTTGCATATCAACATGCCTGGGGTAACCTATCCATAATTTTTATAAGATATTGTAACAAAGGCGCTATCTACATTATCTCGGCTTACTTTCAATATAACAAAAACATTCAGACATACTTACAACAACTGGACAACACTATACAAACCCTTACGCACAAACCGACACATATGTGCAGACGCTAACGCACGTTCTACATTATGGTACAATGACACCACTAACAACAAAGGTACCCTCCGTGAAGATTTTATCCTACAACACAACTTATCCATCCTAAATACTCCATCAAACACTCCAACCTGGGAATCCTTAAACCATAGCTCCAATATTGACGTCACCTTTCCCACACCATCAGCCCGTAAATTAATTGACTCCTGGAATATACCCCACCCCTCCAGTGACCACAATCCAATAACATTCAACATCCTTCCTACCTCCCACCACGCCAATTTCACAAATCGTCATCCTATAACACAAATAAAGCAGACTGACCGCGCTTCCCGAAATCCCTGAGAAACTACATCTCTAACCCCCAACTTACCCTATCACAAACTTCCCATCCAACTTCACTCGCAATTTCCATTGTTCAAAATATCCACCGTGCCGCAACCACTACCATCCCGACAAGATACCATATTACTCGCACGACATCCTGGTGGAGTCCTACATTACAAGACATAAGACGACGCCTAAACGCCCTACGACACAAAATACAACGACTACGCAGACTCGCAGTTCTAAATGACCACATAGCACTATTGAGCACGCAATATCGACAATTACGATCAAGCTTCAAAAATTCCATCTATGAGGCTAAGAAGAACCATTTACAAAACATTGTTGACCACCCCAATGCCGATTCTTGGAAAACATATCGCAGGTTAGTAAAATCCCTTCCAAATCAAATCCTAACTACGCCCATTTCACTCCTACACCCCACCTTCCAAAATACTTTATCCCTCCTATTAAACACTGTAATCCCTCCTACTTCTATGGATATCCCTTCCTTCCAACAAGACCAAATCATCTCCAACTGCGAAACCCTTCCTAACACACCTCCAGATGATATCCTTGACACCAACTTTCTCGACTCTATTGTTTCCAAATTAAACCCACGTAAATCTCCAGGTCCTGACAACATCACAAACACCATCATCCAAAAATCATGGCCAGTAATCCGTCAACGTATCATCCAACTTTTCCAAAAATTCCTTACCAACGGTATCTTCCCTGATACCTTTAAACATGCCAACATCGCCTTACTACTGAAACCTGCAAAAACCCCTGAAGATCCACGTTGCTACCGCCCAATAGCCCTTCTTTTATCCATTGGTAAACTCCTTGAAAAACTGATCCTACAAAAACTCCAATCACAATTGAAAATTACTCCCTGATTTCCCACAATCAACACGGTTTCCGCCAAGGTCACAACTCAGAACAATCAATTTTTTACCTTAATACGTCATAGCAATTTTCCTTGATTTGCAGTCCGTCTTTGATCTCCTCTGGTGGCCCAATGTCCTGAACCAACTCAAAATACTGAATTTCCCTTCCAATATATATAAAATCATCCAACCATACCTGTCCTCTCGAACAGCAACCCTCCGTACAAACTACTTTTCCACTACCACGTGCCTAACACAAGGCTGTTCTGAAGAATCTATCCTTTCACCAACCCGTTGGAACCTGTCCATTAACCCTCTCCTTGACCTTAATATTCCAAACACAGATACCTTCGCTTATGCAGACGACTTTACATTCCTCATTCATTGGAAACTTTCGCCTCCAATTACAATTCACTGCAAATATCCTAATCCAACATATCGAGCTATGATCAATCCTAAATAAGCAACCTATCTCCCTACAAAATCCAGAATGTGACTTCTAAAAGGCTTCCTTGACCTCCGCCGCAGTCCCACTATCCATATCCTAGAAACACCCTTAACCTTCTCCTACCTCGGTATCCATTTAGAAACCCGCCTGAAAATGCACACCCACCTCCAAAAAATCCGTTCAAAAACCAAGTTCATCTTGCACAACATTCAGCAATCCTTACCTAAATCAATCCAACTACACCCATCTACAAGAAGACTAATCCTGAACAATATCATCATCCCCATCGTCCGCTACGCTGTTGATTCTTGGTATTCCCTCACAACCCCACATTCCCGCAGAATCCTAAACCCAATCATACGCCCTTATCTGTTATACGTCTCTCGAGCCTTTCGAACCACCTCCACTGCCTCTCTATACACACTATTAAAAATTCCCCGCTTAGAAATCCAACTACATCATTTCGTGCAAACCCGTAACCTAAAATTCCTTCGTCCGATACACCTCCATAATGAAACACTATCCCCAGATACGTACCGCACAATCCCTACTTCCGACCTTAAGACCCGTATCTACAACTCCCTCCTTCACTCCTGGCAAGAATCATGGTCCTACTCCGATACCGATAGATACACCTACCAAATATTTCCTACCATTACCGACATCCCCACTCACATACAAAATTCCAGCCGTACACCTATCCAATTCCTAACTGGTCATGGAAAATTCTGATCCAAACTACACTCCTTCCACCTAACACCCTCTCCTCTATGTCCATGCAATCTTCATGCCCCCGAAACCCCAGAACATCTACTAAACCATTGCCACGCTCTTACTCCCATCCGAAATACCTTCAAAGAAATCATTCAACTCGACCTATTTTCCCAACTACCTGATTTTAAATTCCTAATCACTAACTTCCCCTTCATTTAGCCTTCCTACACGAAATTTTAAACACTAAACATCCTATACCCCCACCCTAAACCCTCTAGTCTGCGATCAAGCACGAAAACAACAAGTTGATACTGCATCGGATCATAAGAACCTCCACCCCCCCTGCCCTGGATCAAGTTTTTTACGTCACCCGAAGGTAAAAGCGAGTCTGAAGAGAAAACCACCTAAAACTGAATGAACTTTAATTAATTTTGGTTTTCTTATTTGTTTATTTCCTTTTATTTAAACTTAGACTGTTCAAGCTAGGATGGGTCAATGACCTAGGCATAGTTTAAAATAAAGAATATTCATACATACATACATAGAATCTAAAGCCATTATACCAACAATAAATTGATCGACAGTTACAGGGGTGCATTTAAACAACTATTATAAAACGTACAAAAACTGAAGTGATTTTGGTAACTTTTCGATTCTATTTGGAGGCTTATATAAAAGCCCTATTATGCAGCAGAGAGGCCAGTTTCAATCGAAGTATGAACTCGCGAATAATGTGATTTAAATTATGGAATACGTTTAATGTGCATATAAATAAGTACTTGTGTAGATAAATTTACAAAGTAACTATAATTTTTTTATCACGTTAAGAAGAATTTAGAGTTAGTAAACATTGTAAAAATTATCGTCACCATATTAGGGGTTCTTTGTATTTGTGAGGAAACAGGTTCCTATTCAACTAATAAGCAACAGTGAAAAGAAGATCGTTACAATATTCAACTCGTGATCTATATTTCGAATTTATTTTACCTTGCAGTATCAGGCTACCAGTCTTGTATGTCGTATGTGATTGCCTATTAATCAATCAATCCCTGTTTTCACCATATTACTTCAAATAGATCACTTCAATTAGTTTTAGTACCTCTTATTTAGCTATCCTGCCTACCCAGTTAACTTTCTTACTGTTAGATTACCGTTTGATGCAAGCAAATTATAACTGTGGACGAACACTTCCTTTGCTAACGAAATTTTGCACCTTTTAACACGTTTACTTTTTACATCCTAAATAACAAAATTCCTCGACTTTAGCAAAGTTCTCCTATACCATGTACATATTCAAAAGCTCAATTTTATTATCTTAATGCGTGTTTAGCTTTCTTGGTTTATTTTTATTTATCTTCACGTTGAAACTTCTGCCTTAAACCTTTCTCTATACTAATAAACGTGTTTTCTAGATTGATTGTTTAAGAGTTTACTCCAGTATTTACCCCTTACATGTGATTTTCGAATGCTCCACCCGAAGGTACTACATTGGCCAGGAAGTGAATTTTTTTTTACCTGAAAAATTTGGAATTTTGCCGAACCCTTGCTGTTCCAAGCAAAGTAGGGATCTTTAACGTGCGTGACAACACTCACACACGGGACCTCCATTTTACCTCTCATCCGAACGAGGGTGTATTCTTGCGAAAAATGCTCGCCTAACATTCTTCAAGCGAACCGTGTCGGGATTCCAGTATTTACCCGTCCCTTAATTTCCAAACTGCAAAGCAAAGAAGATAAATATATCCCTTACTTGACACCTTTCTTCTCTAAGCATATACAGCAATTCAGGTATTTGTTTTTTTTATAAATATTCGTAATTACTTTTCTGTCTTTATATTTCAAACCTATTTTTGTAATATCTCAAACATCTTATTCCATTCGACGTTATCAAACTCTTTTCTAAACCTACGAAAGTAAACAATTTTTGTTCGTTTTTTTATTGTACCTTCTAAATCGAGATTTCTGACTTCTCTTTCATTTTGCTTTCTTTCATATGAAGTGCCAGTAGTTCCACAAGTCTTTTAACGCTATTTCAATTGTGACCTAAAATCGAACCAGCTTTTAACTAAACGTCTTTTCTAGAACGCCAACCTTTACCTTATTTCCTCTGTACCAACTGCTCAATATAGTCTTATCATCTATTTACTTTTTCTTTTTGTATCAGTACGCATTTTACTTTTAATAAAGCTTCCTTTACTTTTCTACGTGTCTTGCATACCTTACCAAAAAACGTTCATTTTTCAATTTCCATAGAACTTTCACTAATCCATTCTTCCTTGGTTGACCAAAATTTCTTATTTATTTTATCCCGAAGACGTTTATACATTATATTCTCCGCATCATCCTTAGACTCTTCAAATTTCTAGCGTTCAGCTTCTTTTATCCAATGCTTTCTACTAAATCGTTTGATTCTGTCACGGTTAATTTCTGCCGATGCATAAATTTCTTATTCAATAGGTATCCACTCCTCTGCTACACTTACTATATTTACTTTGTTATGAAGGTCGTTTGTAATATGTTTTGGAATTTTTCCTATCGACTCTTGTTGCAGTTTCTTTAAATTTTCACTTCATTGATCAAAATATTTTGGTAAGTTCTAAAACATAGTTTATATTTCACACAATTAAGTCGAAGTCATTATCCACAACTACTCCTGGAGACGCTTTACAATCTTGTATTTGATTTCTAAATCTCTGCTTCGCCATAATATAGTCAAATTGGGATGTATTTCTTATCTCCTGGTTTCTTCCATGTATATAATCGTCTGTTGCGCTTTTCGAAAGGACTATTTGCACTTACCAATTTATATTTTGTACAGAACTCACTAATCGCTCTCGTCTGCCACCTCTTTCTTCCAATATACACGGCCAATTTAATTAGAGCGGCTATTCCTTTGCCGACTCTAACGTTCCCATTGTGCATTATGATTAAATTTGCATTTCCTTTAAGGTATGTTATCAATTCTTTTATTTCTTCATAAACAAGCTGTGCTCTTCATCATCATGGCTTGTTGTCTGCAAATGAAGGGGCAATATTGTGGTTGGTGTGGACTTTGTACTGATCCTTATTAAAATAATCGCATCATTGTGTTGTTTATGAAAATCTCGTTGTTGTCCTGTGTCTCTGTTTAGTACAAATTGTACTCCTCCGAGCCATTTACTTGAAGCTGTCATTCAAACATCACTTACCCGCAACATCTATCTCTAATCTACTTATCCCTTGTTTTAACGCTTTTAATCTACCAAGTTTATTTAGACTCTTAACACGCAATGTTCTTATTGCGGAGTTCATATTTCTTCTGCGCCCTCATCCCCATCCCCACCCCATAGTTCATACTTCAAGATCCAAACTATTAAAATGGCAATATTAGAAAACTTACATCTCGTCAGTCCTTAATTTTTCTTGGAGTACGTGCCAAAGTATTTAAATCCAGTTTTTGAATTACAATCGCAATACAAAGAAGATTGAACTTCTTTCAGTCTGTCAATAATTATGATTATTTGTTTAGTCTTCGTTATGAGATAATTCGTATTCAGCACTTTATCAAAACGATAAGAGCTTCCTTCACGTCAGTGTAGATGTAGTTTCGTTATTAACTTGCACAATGGATATTGTTCTAATAAATTTATAAAACAGTTTTGTGCTGAGATTAAATTTAGTTTCTTGTATTTGCCTAGCCTTTATCTCATCCATAAATTGAAACTAATGAAACCGAATGCTTATTTTTCTTGGTTATCTTAAGTTCTTGGATTGTAATACTTCTATCTACCATTTGATTAAACATATACTCAACATATTTATAAAAATGAAAACCTTCATGTATAACAGTATAACAGTTTAAGCGGAGGTGATGTTGAGATGTGTTTCTTGCACCGAATGAAAACACCCACTATTCAATATTCATTATGAACATTTGCTAAAAGTTTCAACATGCGAATGAATCGTTAGGTGGAGTTCTTTTAGCGAAAAGTTAAATATTTAAAATAAACATTTTGTGTGAACTATACACGCCAACAGATCAGCATTTCTCGATTTCTCTAGGAATTGGTCTCCTTGTAGCCTCTCTATAGACCCTAGGGTCCTATTTTAACGGAACTCTGCCTTCATTGGAGAACAGCAAAAGGAATTTTGAAATAATTTCAATATGCTTATGACTAAGTGCATCAGGGCAAGCATCAATAATGTTTTGTTCTCGAACATGTTTTGGCATGAATTTAATTTTAGAGCTTCCCAGTCAATATATCTCTTCCTCACGCATGTAAGTCGCTTGGCTAAACCCATTTTGCCTGTGCTGCATAGTTTTTTTTTGTATTTGCTGTTCAATAGTGTTTATTTCTGTTTAATCAAATTTTCCAGGATGTTCTCTGTAACATTGGTCGTTGTGAATTGGAAATTGAAGAAATAATGCAATGCTGCGTACGTGTAAAGTTTGTGGTTTCTGAATTCATGCGAACTGAGGTCGAGAACCCGTAATTTATCAATGTATTCTTTTAAGCACGTATTTTTCCAGGCCGAAGAAATGCGTGGTTATCGCGCTTACTCAATGACAAAACATGTTTTATAGCGGGGATAACGAGGAGTTCACGGGAAATGCGCGTTTTACACATCGCTTTACCTGCAACTATCGGACGATATCGTCGTATTAATTGTGAGCAAGAGCTAATTGCAGGAAGTGTAACTGTGAAATACTTTACCTATCCCGTATCTAACCACCATCAAGTATCTGTTCCCTAAAGTTGTAGGTACAACAGCCCACTTCACTGCAAGATTCTAGACAAAACATAAGAAACGACGACGCAACCTGATCTACATGAAGACGTTAGTGGTGCTGATCGGCTGGAAGTCCCAAGTGCAAAGGTATACTCTTAGCTACAGCTATTAATCGAGGTGATTCTTTTGCTTCGTTTTTAATTGCATTACTTACATGTAAATCTGTAATCGTTTGACGACAATAATTTGCGACCACATTTGGGGTGTGATAAATTACGTCTGGGGTTAACGTTATAATTGACGAACAGCTTTATAACAATCTTACTTAATTTGTATATTCAGCAAGCAGTAAATATATTAACAAACATGTAAGAAAATCATGTCATGATTCAAGAAAACAAATTTTAAATGCTGTGGTATACGAATGATATAGCAATGTTATATAAACACATACGAAATTAGAAATAGAGCTAAACATAATGAAACACGAGTTAGATACGTATCTAAGTACATAAATCAACAATGCCAAAACAAAAATTATGCGAAATAGTAAAAAGGATAGCAGAAGAAATTGTACAGTAAAGTTAAGGTTAGTAATATTAAAAGAAGGAAGGGAGTTTTGCTACTAAGGAAGTTGAGTTACAAATTACACTACAGGTAAAAGCAATGTACAAAGAAGAATAGTACAAAGAAGGAAAGCCTTTGAGGTGCAAGCCGCTATACTAAAAAGTATGATTGCTCTAGATATTAGGATAAAAGATAATTGAAAGCCTATCTCTGAAGTGATGCATTATGTGGTTGCAAAACACGAACAAGAGGTAAAGAAGAAGTTAGAAAGTTAGTTTTCAAGATGAGATATAAGATCAGCTGGGCAGATATAGGTAGTAACGTTCTTTAAAACTGTTTAAGAAAATAGAAGTATTACTAGCGTGATTTAAAAAAGGTGTCATAAGATTTGTAATATTTTAAGGTACGAAGGAATGGCTAGCACAGTAATAAAAGATAGAGTAGATAGTAAATCTTGTAGAGGACGCAAAAGCAAGTACATAGGTCACGTTAGAAAGATGTGGTAAAAATAGTACACGACACTGAAAGAATTAGCGCTCAGGAGGTGTAACGGTGGAAGACTGTATTAAGCTAACGTTGGGATTGTGAGGAAAAGAAAGCCATGGAAATGTGGCAATTCTGCTACGGTTCAGGTTTTGGTTAATATAGTAGAGGCGTGTGTACTTTATTGCTGTTCCAAAATTGCAACATAGAAACGTAAAAATCATTATTATTGACGACCATATACCGGACGTCACAAAATAACTATTCGTAATTTTCAGAAATGATAGAGGACACTTAAATAAACATTTTTAAATTGCTCAGTAACGAGATAAAAGGAAAAAAATTTACTGTCGCGCCAGGAATTTCCCGGCGGTAGTTGAGTTTTTTAAACGCGAGTTAAGGTTCGGGCCTTTGGAGCGGTGTTTTTAAAAACAATTCCAAATTCTTAACAAATTTATTTTAACTTGAAACAGAAATTACAATAAAATTTTGAATAACTAGTAACATAATAACTTTAACCAAAAAATATATTAATTGTAATAAGGTGAGCAGCTTGAACAACAAAGTATGGAGTTCGAAGACTGACTGCCGGGCCTTGAGCTCCCGGGCTTTTTATAATAACCTGCCCCTCACACAGCTGTGGGAACTTGCAGATCTCATGTCTGCGTTTCTCTTAATTGTACACTTTATTACAATGTAACAATCTTAATTCTAAGTAATTGCGGTATGTTAACCGCCTGTGACCTGCCACCTGCAGTATCACTGCCCTCTCGGATGCAAAGTTGCATTCCGTTCTCATGAACTGTCGATAACCTCTCTGGGTTATCCTTGTATTACAATGTTGCAATGAACTTATACTTTATTTAACAATTTCTAGTAATTCCTAATAGATTCAATATATTCAATATATATATATATATATATATATATATATATATATAATATAATTGGGGATACATAACTCGCGTTATCTTTTATTGTATTAGTTAGGTGGGGAATTTCTAAACTCCGTAGTATGGGAAAATCCCCAGTATTACTAAGTTTTAATGAAAGTGTTACCCAAAAACCACACAAAGATTTGGTTCTCACATAAGTCCAGACATTAACTTATCATCTGCGATTTGAGAAAACTCTGGGACTTCGGTTCTCATGCTTGACTCGCAGATGTGCCCACTAATATGCGTCAGAGAACTTCAACTCTCTTGGAGAGGATGGATGTTTCATGGGAGCGGATATGTCAAATCAAAGGAACTTGACTAACAACCTTCTTCGAGTATAGACGTGTTTGTAGTGCACCCACAGTTCGGCGAAGTGATACATTCCCTTTCATTTCTTTCCTCTATCGCTACATGAGGATCAAGACACCACGGGGCAAGTGCAGCTTTTATCATTTACAAGGCATTTGCTGCCTCGGGGAATTTAACCCCGTGTAAATTTGTAAATTTTACATGTAACATTGTATGTAGTAAAAATCAACATGTCAGAACTTTGCAATATATTACAATTTGCTTAACGGCATACAAAGTAAAAATTTAAACATAGTAACCTTTTGAAAAACTACAACCACTTTCGTAACTTTAAGTCTGTCCCAAATTATTCCTTATTAGAGAAGTGTGTAATAGTCATTTTACGTGTTGCAAATTAATTTTTATTAAATAAATTAGTGTTTGATTGAAAATGCGTCATTTTACAAATAATGAATTAGTAGATATGCATCTTGCCTACGGAGCAGCTTACAGTAATGCTACAGAAGCAAGAGGAATTTATGCAGAGCAAAATCCTCAACGTCACATTCCCTGTCATACATCATTTTCAAGAATAAATCAGCGTATGCAAGACACTGGTGAATTTCAAGTAAAGAAGATAGATTCGGGAGCGAATTGTACTGTTCAAAATGTGGACTTTGAGGACCAAATTCTGCAACAATTTGAAAATAACTCGAAAATAAGCACTCGCACCTTTGTGCATGCAATGCATACAAGTCAGATACATGTACGAAGGGTATCGAAGGAATACCAGAACCATCCGTTTCACATAACAAAAGTGCAAACGTTAATTCCAACTGATTATCCAACACAGTTCAATTTGCCGAATGGTACTTGAATAAAATTAACCACGAATCAAGATATCGTAGGAGTGTATTATGGACAGACGACTATTTTAACCGGTAACCACTGAGGTAGATTATTTTCCTTTAACCACTAAGGTGGAGTCTCACAGACTCCGACTAATGAATTAAGCTAATTGGTATAAAGATTCAAATGCTGCACTAGTAAAATTGATGTTTTTGGAAGCACGTATCACCAATTTATCACGAAAATATCGTAACGGTGAAATAAAAATATTTACTTGTAAACTATTGTAAAAAAAAAAATTAAATCATTTCTAACCATGAAACAAAAATAAATTACATAACTTCGTAAGTATAATAATAAAGGTTGAAACAAGGTAAAAAAGTAAAATATAACAAAAATTTCCAAAAAAAAATTTCGTGCAGGCGGTTCTTACTCCCTTCTTTCGACACAGGTAGCACACTTTTTTTTGCAACATCCGAGACCGGTTTGCGGCAGTTAGTAAATACATATTTCGTTCTGTGCAGCCTAGTTGGATAGAAGACGCAGTACTTTGTATTTTCTAGGACAATTTCCTTATCAGGGACAGAAATAGGCGTATCCAGTATTCGACGGATAAGCATTTTCACTTCTTTCTTATCCTAGTATTTCTAAGCCTAATTTCCATGTAGGGTTTGTCGAGAGACATTGCCAAATTTTGTATGAGGTTACTTAGTAAAACGTCTTGGTTGTTTTTATAACAACCGTGTAAAATATAAGCATTTACCGTCGACATATACAAGATTCTATAGAATATGGCCATGGGCCATCTACGCGTTCGGCTACTTGTTACATAGATCTCACACTTTTCATGCAAGGAATCTACCCCGCCTTTTTGTGATATTGTAATATGCTATAATTTCCGGTTTTTCAGTTACACGGTCATTGGATATGGAGTGGTGCATGGATGAAAACAGTAACACTACTTTTCCTCTTACCTTTTTAGGAACATGTGATAATAAGGTAACGTTATTTTTTATGCATCAACGTATGTCAGGTGCTGCTTCTTCAATTCGCCAACTACTTGCAACGACGAAAACCTATTGTAGCAGTTACATTGCAGTTGGCCTCCTAAATTGACTGTCAAAGCATTACTGTTGGAATGGGTACATTCCAGTACTTGTTTGCAAATCAGTAAAAGGCATTCCATCACTTCCTTTTCCGGTATAAACATAAGCATTGTTTGCATATCCAGTTCGAGCATTACTCAGCATCATTATCTTGAGACATTTTAAAACTACAACGTCCTCTGAAACCTACTAACATCTCGTCTATGCATGCAATTTCTTCTATTGACCACATTGATTGTGCCTTTCTTATAAAATTGTTGAAAATGTCACCTCATTGTTACAGTTGGATCACTCTCCGTTCTTTCATTTCGATCGTCAGCATGTATGAGTAGCATGTTGAACCTTTCTTTACTCGATACTACTCTAGAAATATTTCGTCAACTGGGATATGTGGCAAAAAACATCGAGGAATCATATGATTGGACTTAAAGACAGCCGTAAAGTACAAAAGACCAATAAACGCCCTAATTTCAATTGCATCAATGTCCTACAATTTCGTTCTCCTTTCATCTATCTTTATATAATATTTTGCTGCTTCTTTCCGCATTTTTACATTGGTCCATTGAACGATCATCGTAATAATTGCAGTTAGAGTTGCAGTCCCTACTAAGCTAGCAGCACCGTGTATTGTTGGAAATCTGAAAATATTGTACTTGGGTATTCTTATATTTGTCCTTGTTGCTGTCAGTGCCCACCTCATCCTATTGCATATCTTTTCGCCGCTGATTGTTCTTCTTCGCTACTTTCTTGTTCCCTACCATTAGATTAGTTCTTTGATTTCCTCCAACTTCAGCGTCCAGTCTGAAATTTTCACCTTCAACTTCCGCATCCTCATCCAAATTTCTTACTTCTTCCACTACTGATTTCTCCGAAACTCTGTTGTGATCACCGTGTGTAATTTCTTCGGTCAAACCGTCGCCAATTTCACTTAGATCGCTGTCGAGTTCATCACGTTAACCAATTGTAATTTCTTTAAAGTAAATATCAAGCAGAATGATTATTTGTTTGTAAGTCCCTGGCTTGGAAACCATTTTTAGTTAGTTTTATACTAAAATTTTATTATTAGCGAGGAGTGAAACAATAAAAAAGTTACGTACTTATTGAGGTGGAGTTCGCGAGACTCCTGATTTGCGTCAACTGCTAATCAAAATTTGTGCGAATACAACATGTGGTTTCCCTTTCGTGCACAGCTAGATTGATTCAAGGTCGGAAAGTTATGAAAGCTGTGAAGTGGTGAGACTAAAATTGGAAGTGGGGTTGAGAGTTAAAGATTGTGCAGAGTCTGAGAGACTCCATCTCAGTGGTAAGGAGTTATACAGACTCTAGTCACATTCGGAGCGAAGAAAATCCTAACGCCGTTCACACGTTACATCATCAATAGGTTTTCTGTAAATATTTGGGATGAGATTGTTGACATTTATGTAGTAAGACCTTATTCACTGCCTGGAGAGTTAGATGGTCATTTGTATAGAATTTGTCTTGAACATATTCCACCAAAATTGCTTGAAAATGTTCCATTTAATATTTGAACAAATTTTGTTTTCCAGTATGATGGTGCACCAGCACACTTTGAATTAAATTGTCGAAAATATCTAAATAAAGAATTTCCAAATGGATGGATCGGAGGAGGAGAGCCGATTTCTTGGCATGCACGTTCAACAGATATGACTCAGTTGATTTTTGTATTTGGGATTTATGAGATACCTGTTAATACAGAAGAAGAGTTAGTGGGTAGAATTATTCTAGTGTTTGATGACATTCGTGAACATCCGCGGCTATTTTGAAGAATTCGGCAGTTGATTGTACATCGTTACTTGTGTATCGAAAATGGTGGTCGTAACTTCGAACAATTTTTATAAAGATTGATTTCTAGTTTATCTTGATACCGAGGAATTTCCGTAGAATAGTTTATTAATAAAAAATGTTTATTTAAGTACCTTCTATCATTTCTGAAAATTAGGAATAGTTATTCAATGACACCCTGTATATCGTTTACCAGATCAAAGTATTAGTGGGCCTAAGAACCGAAACCTGCTCAAATTTTGGAATTAAATTATTGTGCATTTTACTAAGCTTAACAGTAATTTAAAATTTTCTAGAAAAATACAATTTATGAAATGTTTCTTCGCCTCCAGTAACGTTTAAAGTTTGACTCAAAAGTTTATGCGGCAATGGCCTTGATACAGAATTGAACGTTTCTTTCAAAGTTGCTTGCAGGTGTTCTAATTGTATTATTAAACTTATAATTAATATATAAACCTCACAAGAATATATATACAAACATCCTGTAATAAACATTAAACTATAACTTGAATAAAGGAAGTGTAGTTTCTTAAGTACATAGTTTGAATTTCTACACAAGAATCAATAGCCGCTTTTGCATATAATTAATTATGCAAACTATTCAAGAGGAAGTTTAACCCTTTACAAAAATTACATAATTAAAACGTATCAAATACGCGAGGTAATCGAACTTGTATCACCTAAGCGGTCACGACTTCCTCGTTTTCACAAACCGATGTAAATCAATCGAGCTGAAGTACCCTTTTTGAAAAATAAATATTACAAAATTTCTCTCGAGCAATTGACACATATCCTACAGCCAAGAAATACAACTTTTGGCCAACAGCTACACGATTTGCAACCTTACGTTACCCAAGATTTCTGTTGTAACTGCATTTGTTGCAATAGCAAACAAGTCCGAAAATACTTCTAGAGCTTTTATTACTGAAGATTTAATTACGGAGAAACATTTCTCAACGTCGTCCTCCCATAGTGCAGGTAGTTCACAAATATAATCATGAAGAAAGTCTATACGTGATGCAATGTTAGAAGAAATGCAAAGAAAGAAAGTACGGTCGGTCGTTGACTTGATTTCGTAGAAGCTATTGCAATAGTGTTATATTTGTAACACACATTTTACAACCGAGATTATTTACACATCCTTGTTCGGTTGTTTGGAATTCATATGAAATTCTTGTAGTTTGTAATACAATAATTAACAATTAGACAAACTACACAATATAATCGATTTATTGGACCACTGTATGTAATTATAAAACTTTTTGGGGTCATACTTATTTTTCTCAAATACAGAGGAAACCAGAAACCGAGAAAAATATATATATCACACTTACCACCATCATCCATACATTATTACGCAAACAACATAATAAACAAAGGAATTCAAAGTATTTTTAACAAGATTGTGGCAACTTTATCAATATACAATTTCCTGGATAACCTTGAAAGTAGCAGGTCGGATCGTCATCAAAAGTTACAAGTGAGGAAGCACTCCGAACAAGTTTATTATTTTAGGGTGATATACTTCTGTCTGCCACTGGCATTACGCCCATTATCTTTGACAAATGATGTATGGCAGCATGCAAGTAATTTGCAAATGTTCTACCGCATATCTCTTTTGTTTCATTACATCAAATGAGTTTATATAAGTACTATAGAACTATTACAGTAGCAAAAGGTAGATGTGGTCATTATTATACGCCTCAGCTGAACCGTAACCGAGCTGCCGTAAAAGACGAAAACATAAATAAGTAGGTTGGCAAGAAGGTGGCGTTTAATTAGCACTCGTTTTACTGACCTTCCTAATACAAATAATTCAAGTTGCTTACAAGATTAATGAGAGAATCAGGTACAAGACATAGTCGGTGGAAATCATGTTTGCAAAACTTGAGTGGATGCAACAACCTTGGGACAATTATTCAACTAATGAAGTATCATAGAAGACTAGGGCCAGACAAACACAATTAAATTTATTTATCTAGCAAATACACCTCAACACTCCCCCAAAATTAGCAGCATTTCACATACTTCTTCATTTGAATAAGACATAGCTATTGGATATGCTAGATACAAGGTCTCACGAAATATCTATGTATTTAGCGTCACACAAACTGGCTTGAGACTTTCTCTCTGTATATTCCGCCGTCTTCTTCCCGACTGCACTACAATCTTGCGTTATTCTTCAATTTATCTTAACCAGTGAGGATTATCATGCGATCAATAATCTCGAATTTGAGTGAAAAATAATTTCACCTTAAAATAATACCTAAGTATTTACTTATCACCATGATATGACAACATATTTTGTACTTTATGCCAAGGTACTGCTTTGGAGCCTCATAACTCGAAAAATACCCAATGAAAAAATATTTTGTTATGGTGGTTTGGAAAACCCTCGATATAAGCTACAAAAACATGTAGTGAAAAATGGTGGGTTATATTTAAGAAATTCAACATGACCTTCATATGATGATAAAGTAATTTTTGCAAGGTCAAACCATTGATATTGTCTCATGCTTCCCTCAAAGCCACACAACTTTTGTCTAAACCAAAGAGAAGAAATTTCTCCACCCTGTATGAATATATGCGTATTTCATTACCATAATACTAAAAAGCCCAATTTTTAAATTAACTTATTTCCGGGTATAAATGATTACTTAAAACTAGTTTTCATTTTAAGATATAAAAACAAAGCATATTTTCGTGCGTAGACGATTCTGCATACTAAAAAGAGTTGCATACACTTTTTTTAAATAATAACTTTATTAGAATGCAATAATTTTAAGCTATAAATATAAAGCCATTCATTTCATTACCATAAAAGCAAAGCATATCTCTGTGTATAAAATATTCGCTAGAATATGTTTTCATTTGCAGTGGAGACAAATTTTATTGCATTTATAAACGAAACCCTCGTTAGAAATACTAGAAATAACTTAGATTTAAGCTATCTTCTAAAAAATATGCATCCATGCAAATCTTAATGCATTTGCAAAGAATATGTAATTGACTTCCGTGTGTAGATAAATACTATTTAAAACAAAATTAAAAAAGATTCATTCTTGTTAAAGATACCTTAAAACGCGTTTAAAAAATACTGAAATTCGTACTTTATTGGGATGCAAAGCAATTACGAGCTTTGATTATTTATGTAATAGATTTTCCGTCTGTAGATATAACATTTGAACTCATTTTAAGAGTCTTAAATAAAGCATAAAATCCAGAATCTTCGTTGTTAATAAACAAGTACGTCAGTTACTAAGAAATGTTTTAAAAGTCATTAAAAGCTAATTATTTCCCGTAAATAAATGAATGTCCCGATACAAAGAAACCAGCAATTATTAAAATGCAATAAAATAGATAAGAAATATTTTTAATAGCTACATAGTACAATAAAAGAGAAGGAGACGGCGAACATTAACTCCGTGCAATAGAAGAGGATAAACGACGCTTTTACGATAATCATAAACCATAACAAACAGCTGTAACTTGATACTAATTAGATCGCTAAAACGCAAAATCGGTGTAAATTACTACTAATTTTCGAGGTGGATCCGGAAGAATCTGGAAAAATGGCGTATAGGGATAATTTTTGTATATGAACCGGATTTTTTCCCAAACCAAACAATATGTAACATTCGACATTCAAAATTTGATTCGACATTCGTCATGTAAGATTTAAAGCAGAGTTGCATGCTTTAAATTAGTTTACGACATGAAATTTAGAAGTTCTCAGACGCAATTATTTGATGAACACAATTGTTTGTACAATACTAAGAAAATTAAACCCTCTCCGATACAAGAGCTACTCTAAAGTTAATTGATTAAAAATAGAAGATGCACCCTGCAAACTGATAAACTGATTGAGATTTAAGATAGAATCAGGAAGCTCTTACTACCGCTAATTACGTTGGAGATGAGTTTTTGATAAGCGCTATTCGACAATAATACGAGCAAGTATAACTTATTAATTTTTTTTTTGTAACGTATAAAGATAATTTAATGTTAGCCCTTAAGGTATAATACGTTCTTAATTTATTTGTGTTAGGGATAATTTCCAGAAAAATTTTCAGTCAGAGTTTGAGATATTTTGACCTTTACTAATTAATCTGTGGAGCATAATTGGCCAATTATACTCACAAGCGTGGTTATACGGGATCAGTAAATTATCCACATAAAAGAGGATTTTGTGCCTATTAACAAAGATTGCGTAAAGATTATTTTTAAGTAACGTTTATGAATAATTTTATGTATGGACTTAAGCTGTAAACTTTTACAATTTAAGAAACTCTTTTGTATGAAGGCAAAATGTTTTTGAATGCATCGATGTATCTTGAGATTTCTGCGTTTTATTTCATTTTCGTAAATTTCACGGTATAATTTCCGTTGAGCTAGCCCAGGTAAAAAAAGCAAGGTAATATTAGTAATTTTATATTTCCTTTTGCATTCTCATTAATACATTAATACAGATGTATAACGACAGATTGCCTGCTGATCGCCACCTCTCTGTGCCTTTAAAATAATTTAAAATTAACACAATTAATTTTATGCCCCGACTAGCTCAATGATACCCCGCACAAAGTGAACGACGATATGATAACAGAAAATTTTTACCCACTGCCTTCTAATACTCCATATACCTGAATAAGACGAACAAAATTCACCAAAATTCGTATAATAAGCTAAGAAAATTTACAATTTACAACTGTACGTCCTTTTTAATATCATTTACTATTTACAGAACTCTTGAATCAAAATTAAAATAAATATTCCTATCAAATTTGTTCATTACGAAATTTATAACCTTTTTAAACCTTTTTATCGCAATTAACGACAGCAAAAAAAGAATCGTATTTTACTAGAAATGGTTACGTTGAACGTTCAAAGAATTCTCCTTTTTAAACGTACTTTAATGTGCTGTAGCTGGTTAATGATCTTATACAGGGTGATTTGTATCTGCTTTTTATAATGAACGAATTATTTACTTTTTATCATTTAAATGTTTGGTTTTCTTGATTTTTGTAATGTTTACATGAAGTATTCCTCCCTTGTGATCTTATATATCCTTAAATAACCCTATTATCAAAGTAATATATATGGCGATATTGTTTTCTCTTGCCATAGTACAAACATTCCTTCGCACAATTCTAATAGCTTCCATTACTTCATAAGATGGCTAGAAACTAGTTTACTATGACGAGGCTCCAAGAAAGCTGAAACCGGTCAGTGGATGTTTCTTTCTCTTATGAAGTAATAGGGTTATTGTTTTGCTAATGGCTATACAACTATTAGCTCGATTTGTATTCTTCGTAAATATGCTTTTTTATTTCCATAAAGGTTTACTTATAGATACATCTTAGTAATCTTTTGTTGTACACACATTTCTCAGATTGCGGACTGCAAATATCATGTCTTTATTATATAATATATATATAATATATAATATATATATATATATATATATATTAATAATATAAATTTTTAGTTGTTGATTATCTTCTTTGGGAATATGTTCGTCCACTAGTTAATAAGAAAAACGCTCATTTATAAATTTGTCGACGTTTATTTATATTATTAATAGATATAACGTCCGATAACACAGCTGTGATATTATATATATATTATATATATATATATATATATATATATATTATATATATACAGGGCGCTTACTATAACAAATGAACTGTAGGTTTAAATTTGGCAAAGTTGCTAAATTTTATGTTCAAGAATCTAGAAAGAAATTAGAGCTAGGACTATTCGTCTTTGATTTACATGTCAAAAACAAAAAAATTATCAATTTTCGTTGTCTTTATCATTACGAATAGAAAAAATATAAAAACACTTTCTCACAGCAACTTTTTGCACAAAATCTACTAAATAAATCAGAATTTTCAAACGCGTTCCGTATTTTCAGAATCATCATCAGGTTCATTTTTTCTTATGGACAACATGTTGGATCTGTATCTCATTAATAGACAATTGTAATAATGGTAATTTATTCATCTAACACATTTATATCACGTAAGCTAATTAATATTTACATTAATTTATTAGGACCGAGTTCAAACTAATTCTGATCTGTCGCAACCGGGTTTGCCCATATATACAATAAGCTTTTGTTCAAGAAATATATAGAAAAATCTAGAATGTGAGACATCAAACCTTTGGAGAACAACCTTATCATATTACGATATTAATTATTCATTCTTATCGCTAGACAGATATTATTGCATTGCGATACCTATAAATCATCCTTTCTTATCGCTAAATATGGGACCGCTTTAGTAAAAACCGAACAAGGATAATTGCCAGAGTGTTCTATATATTTCTTAATTGCTGTAACAATAACATTCCCTCTTGTACACTTAAATAATATGTTATTCAAAACTTAATGTAATTTACAGATTTTTTAAGATGGTAAATTCAATGTATTTGTTTGTATGCAACATTATAAAAATAGAATAAAATTATTGCAATAAATGTTTACAACTTCCTTATTTTCAACATTACAAATTTGAATTTTAGGGAGCAGTTAGTTGCACTTGTCCACAAAAAGAAATTTTAAAGCGCTTAATATTTGAGTAAGTTTAGTCATAGTTGAGTGTGAGAATGGTAATAACCAAATTAAAATGTTTTAAACTTTCTGTTATTGATGCTAGAGATATGAACTTTTGGGCGATATGTGGCACATTTTGGGCGCAACAGATCGGAAAAAATATCAAATGTAATATTTCAATGCGTTTGGAGCTAAAAGTTTAGTTGATACCTACTAATTTAAAGCCTTTTAGAACTTATATTAAAGGTTGAGACTTATGGGCATGTCAATGCCCATTTTAGGCATAAGAAAGCACAAAAACCAGATTTTAAAATAATAGTTATTTAATGTGCTTGAAGCTAGCTGAAATTAGAGCTTTTAATTTTTTGGCGAATCAGTGTGCATTATGGATGCAACTCGACAGAAAAAAGAAGTGTAAAGGAATTAATATTTTATTAGCTTAGTGTTAAGGCTAAGTTGTCACCAACCAAATTAAATTTTTTATACCTTTCTGGTTTTTAAGGTTAGAGATCGAACTTTTATGGGCTTAGAAAACATTTATGAAGCAAAAATTCAAAAATAAATTTTGAAAACTAACAGTTTCAATTTGCTCGTGCTGATTGACGTTGCGCCAATCAAACTGCGCAAAACTTTTTAATTGTGTTGAAACTGAATATTTGGGAGCAAAAACCTATTTCAATCAACTTAAATTTGAGCAAGAAGTTGTTCTAACCAAGCTATTGTTTATAGCTTTTTAGTAGATGTCAGAGATTTGAATTTTCAGGGCGTATTTTGGACCCAACAAATCTTCATTAAGATATTTTGAAAACACGAGATTTTTATTAATTAGGCGCAGCGAAAGTTGGCACTAACCAACTTAATTTACTAAAATTCTTTCTCCTTAATATTAGGTAGCTTAATTTTAGAGCACACTGGGGTGCATCATGACCGTAATAAAATAAATTTGGTTTTAAAATTTACTTTCATGTTGTGATGCAAGCCTAAAGCATCTAATTTTTACACGGAAAACTTATGTAACTATATCTATATAATGATATTATGATATACAAACTTGTGAAATTACAAAAAATAGAACAAAATAATTTTGAAGATACGCGTTTTACAGCACATTGGCAAATTGTTAATAAATAAAAAGAAACTAAATTCTTAAGTCAATCTAAAGATATTAATTTTAACACGCAAGCCACGTTCTATAATTTAAGTGAAAGCTGCTATTAACTGAAATAACAAGAGTCCATACCTTTTTACTTCTAACTTGTTTAAGAAAGAGGAAGTGAATAGAGGTGTCTGCGGCAGCTGACAGTGCATGCTTAGACTTATACGATTGCAATTACAATTCTCAATGAGTTCTACATTGAGAAGACGGGATGTACTTATAAAAAAGTTTTACAATAAGAGACGGAAGTTAGCGTTTTAAACGGAAATAACATCTGATCTTTGCATGGACGTTTACAACACAATAATGGGCGGAAAGTCGAGCTTGTTCTTTATTTGTACTGCCATTGATGTCAAAACTGGTAAATTGTGTACCATCACGATAGACGCTGCTTAAAAAGTAACATTACACGAGTGTCAAATAACTAAGCACTTTTCGCAAGAATGTCTTCCAAGTTAGTTTAATTACGGATAATATCCAGGTTATATAACGTCAAGACAAAATTATATTGCACAGAATATACTAATGTATGTAATCAATTTAATATCGCTTCCCAAATGGAAAAAAATCGTAAAAATTTTTCTAATAATTCACCTACTTTATAATCTGAAAATCTGAATAATACATTATTAGTTCGTAAATCCAGATAAGTAAATATTCGTTTAATTTTCCTATATACATTTCATTTTCCAATGATCCATCCGAAGGTGCTACATTGGCCAGGAAACGAAATATTTTTAATCTGGAAATTTTGAATTTTGAAGAACCCTTGCAGTTTCAATCAAGATTGGGATCTTTAACGTGCGTGACAACACACACGCACGCACACACGCACGCACGTACGCACGCACGCACGCGCGCGCGTGCACACACACATACGGTACCTACATTTTACCTCTCATCCGAACGAGGGTGTATTTTTGTGAAAAATGCTTTTTCAAGCGGATCCCGTCGGGATTCAAACCTGAGAGCTAGAGAATACCAATCATGCCACCGAAATGCCAATTGTCCAATACACTACATGTGATTTTCCAATGCTGCACCCGAAGGTACTACATTGGCCAGGAAGCGAGTTTTTTTTATCTGAAAAATTTGGAATTTTGCCGAACCCTTGCTGTTCCAAGCAAGGTAGGGATCTTTAACGTGCGTGACAACACTCAAACACGGGACCTCCATTTTACCTCTCATCCGAACGAGGGTGTATTGTTGTGAAAAATGCTCGCCTAACATTTTTCAAGCGGACCCCTCCTTTGCATACTAATACTTTAGTTTCGTTTTTGTTAATTTTCATACCGTATCTCTCTGTTAGAACTGTTTCCATTTCATTAAGAGCGACTTCTAACACTTTCTTGCTAGATGCTAATACCGTTATATCATCTGCAAACCTAAGCATATCAATCTTTTGTCCCTGCATAATAATTCCAAATGTCTTCCTGCATTTGCTCATTGGCTCTTCGATGTACAAGATATAAATTAATGGGGTAAGGGGACATCTTTGTCTCACACTTTTCCTAATATTTACTTCTCTACATTCCTGTTCTAGTTCTACTACCGCTGTTTGCTCTTTGTATAAGCTATGTACTATCCATCTATCCCTAAAACTCATTTCAATCTTTTTGAGTATTTCGAACATTTTTTTCCATTTTGAATTGTCGAATGCTTTTTCTAGATCTACAAACCCCATATACACGCTTTCTGCTTTTTCTATTGTTTTCTCAATTATCACCCTCAGAGCTATAATAGCCCCCCGTATTACCCTGTTTCGCCTAAACCCTAATTGATATTCTCCTAATATTTCTTCAGCTCGTTTTCAATTCGTCTTTGTACAATTCTAGTTAATATTTTTGACAGGTGTGCTGTCAAACTTATTGTTCGAAAATTGTCACATCTATCCGAGCCTCTCTTTTTCGATATAGTGACTACGATGCTACGTTTGAAGTCTTTGGGTATCTCGCCTGTCTCATACATATAGCTTACAAATTGGAAGAAACGTTCGGTTACTGCTTGTCCAGCGGCTTTTATAGTTTCTGCTTGCACCTTATCTGTACCCGGTGCCTTACCATTTTCAGGCCCTTTAATGCTAATTCAAACTCATCTCTAAGTATAGGATATCCCAAGTCATCCTATTCAATGTCTGATTTCTGATCTAATGCTGTTAATTTCTCACCTGCATATAAATTCCCTATATATTTTTGTCATCTAACCACTTTCTCTACGTTTTCTATAACAACGTTTCCTCCCGCGTCCCTTATATTTTTGCTAGACGGTCTGTCTTGCCTATTTCCATCTTAGTTTGTACCTCTTTGCACTTTTCGTCAATCCATTGGTCTTTAGCTTTCCTGCATTTGCGAATAATTTCCCATTTTATGGCTTTGTATCTCTGGGTTCCTGTTTGGTCTGATTTATTTTTGTATTTTCGTCTTTTTTCTATTAAATTCAGGATATCCTTTGTTATCCATGGTTTCTTATTTTCTTTTTGTGTATACCCCAGAATATCTCTGGCCGCCATGTCTATGCTGGATTTAATGTTATTTTTTGCTTCTGCTTCCTTAGTATAAAAAATTTTCCCGACATCTTTCAGCAATTCATTTGACTTTTTTCTGATCTTTCGTGGATATCTTTATCTTTTAGTTTCTCAAAGTCAAAGTGCCTTTTTCCCTTCCTTTTTTTCAAATTTTTAAATTTAAGTTTTTGTTTATTTTTCGTATTTTCCATTCCAGCCTAACGTCTAACATTTTGCAAGCCGTCAGTAGTCATATGCAAACCCATCTGATCCGCGGAGCTGTCCAATTACACAAGACCCCTTTTGATTTTTCAATGCTCCACCCGAAGGTACTACATTGGCCACGAAGCGATTTTTTTACCTGAAAATTTTAAATTTTGCTAAACTCTTGGAATTGCAAGCAAGGTAAGAGATCTTTAATGTGCGTGACAACACTCACACACACGGGACCTACATTTTACCTCTCGTTCGAAAAAATGCTCGCCTAACATTTTTCAAGCGGACCGTGCCGGGATTTTAACCCGGGACCTTGGGCATAGTAGTCACACGCATTCCAACTATGCTACCGAGCCACCGATTACGCAATACCGTTCTTTTACATTTTCAATGCTCCACCCGAAGGTACTACATTGACCAGGAGGCGAGTTTTTTGTTGCCTGGAAATTTAGAATTTTGCCGAACTCTTGCCGTTCCAGTCAAGGTAGGGATCTTTAACGTGCGTGATAACACTCACACACGGTACCTCCACCGTTTAACCTCTCATCCGAACGAGGGCGTAATTTTTGTGAAAAATGCTCACCTGCCATTTTTCAAGCAGTCGGCCGTGTCGGGATTTGAACCCAGGACCTTGGGAGCCGTAGTCTCACGCTTACTACATTGATCCACGGCGACGCCTGATTACGCAATACCGTGCATTTATATTTCCAATGCTCCACCAGAAGGTACTACATTGGCCAGGAGGCGAGTGTTTTGTTGCCTGGAAATTTAGAATTTTGCCGAACCCTTGCCATTCCAGACAAGGTAGGGATCTTTAACGTGCGTGACAGCACTCACACACGGGACCTCCATCTTACCTCTCATTCGAACGAGGGCGTAATTTTTGTGAAAAATGCTCACCTGTCATTTTTCAAGCAGTCGGCCGTATCGGGATTTGAACCCAGGACCTTGGGATCCGTAGTCTTACGCTTACTACATTGATCCACGGCGACGCTTGATTACGCAATACCGCATACAGAACCGTGAGAGGAGCCCTTTCGCGTGTTCTGGGACTTTTTGCTGGACAGGCTAAAGTTACATTAGTAGTAATTGTGGAGTACTCAATATAATCGAAACTGGCAATATAGTTCTTTCAGATTTGGTAAAACGTATGGATCGTTGTACGTTGTCAAAAACTCATGATTTTTATACGTATAATACAAAAACATACTTATAGATGCGGAATTCTCAGTGACCTGAATGGTATTACTTACCGCATCTTCTATATGCGTTCCAAAATGAAGTTCATACTGATTTGGATACAACCTCTACATTGCAATAGTTATAGTTTTTCTCAGAATATTTAAAACGCAAATGATTTCTACGGGTTTGTTTGTTTTGGGTTTTGATTTTTTGAAAATTTTTTCAGATGGTCAGAATTTTCCATGTAAAACGGTATAAGATAAAAACTAGAGTTGACATCAAAACCGGTTTTCGGTAAATTCGATAAATTGATTTTGGTAAAACGACGGTTTCCATTAAAACTAAAAACCAGTTTTGATTGAACTGAGATTAAAAAATAATTACGCTAGGAATAACTAAAACTGTATGTAATACGTGACTTGGAGCAGCCACTAGGTGCCAAGATGAAGCTATCTCTTAAGTTCGCCTAGCTGAAATTCCACTAATAGAAAACATGAAGTATTTGTTTTCAATTTTTAGCTAACAATTTTTAGAAAGTTTTACCAGTGCTAACAAAACCAGTTTTCATTAGTTTCAGTAAACTAATTTTGGTAAAACAATAGTTTTCATTAATCGAAAATTAGTTTTTCATGAAAACTGGTTTAAGCAAAATCGGTTCAGGTAAAACATCAGTTTTTGTTCAACAAAAAATCGGTTTCAGTAAAACTGGTGTCTATCAAAACCAGTAGAACAGGTTATAATTTTGTTTTTTGTTTGTGCCAGCACTATTAACACGAATTTACCATCAAAATGGCTAACGCTTAAATTATTTCTGTTGGCAATCTCTCATATGTCCCGAAGGAAAAAATAATTTTAATTCTATACGAGAAATACGAAACAAACACGTGTTCTACAATTAACTGACTTACAATTCTATTTCTTTGATCGAAAGTCGTCAACATCAACATACCTCAAACTTTAATTTTCAATTTTGAAAGCTCAAAGATACCTTTCAAATAAACGTGTGCATAAATTAATGCCGAGCGTTCGAAGGTATCTGTATGTTCTCTGCATATTTGTGCCAATATCTAATTTATTCAAAACAGGTGTATTACTTTATTAGGTGTTTGTATTGTTACATCTGAATCGCCACATTTGTTCAAAAACACATCGATCCCTTGACCAAGCCTTGAATAAAAATTGGCTAACTGTATAATGAAGCTAATGCTTTACGAGCTCACTCGTATAGCAAACAGAAATCTCGGATGTGTATATCGATAAAAAAGAAATTACTTCTGCCAATCATTACCCAAACGTGATTTAATTTTATACCGTGACTAGCAATAAGAAACTCCTTTACCGAAGTACCGTTTTGAGCGCTATTATAAACTACAATACATGGAATATAAATTGCACTGCAAAGCCAACTCATACTATTAGTGCTCATAGAACATGGGACTTCTTTGCACGGATTATAATTAGTCACGCTAATTTACCTTACTTTATTTCTTCGGCGTGTGAAGGCTTTGACCTCGGTTCCTCTGGTACTAGACAGAAGCAGACCAACTTCCAATAGACAGTCGTCTCCTCGCGATTAATAAAAGTTACTACAAGTTAAGACTAGAAGATGAATAACTAATGACTTACAATTAAACATGAGCAGGCGGTTTTAATAGCATCGAGGGCGCCGTTGATTAAGTTCCTAATTTAATCACATTTTTAATATCTTCCAATGCAATATCTCGTTTCTGTAAATGTATGGTTTGATGGGTTTTAAAATCGACTAAATTTCCTGCAAATGCTGAAAAATTGAGCAGCGAAAAATGTTAAACTTGCAAATTATAATTTCAATACTTCCGTTGACCTCGTATCGTTCTATTGTTAACCTTTGTAGGGATCTCAATAAATATTTCAAAAATGTCAGATAGCTTAATGGACGGTAGGTTATTTATGTGACAAAACTTGTGAACTGCATATGGCAATTTTAAGGCACAGACCTGGACGCCAAATTAATGGTGCAGGACAAATAGATGTAGACTAAACTTTAGTCTGCATTGCAAAGATTCTAATCAAACTAAATTTGATACATTTCCGGTCACGATACGCCTTCACCATAAGATTCCTAGCTGGCGGCTGGTGTTTAGTTTGTGCATATATATGCAATGCATTCCGAGTTTCAAAGCAAAAATAATTTTAGTTACTCAAGAGACAAGTTACACCCAGGCTCGGACGAATGAAATAGTATAGGTATTTTAGTTTCATAGGTGTTTCTTAACCCGGCACTAATAAATGTATAGAATGACATTGTGTAATGCATAACATTACACACCGGGTAAGTAAAAATATTATTGAAAGATACAGGTGTAATAAAACCGTGCGGGTGCGTTGCTCTATTGCGGAAGAAATTGCAATGTAATTCAAATGTCGGTCAAATTATTATCTAAACTCAACAAGCTATATGTTTCCAAAGCAAAACAATGGATAATTATACATGTTATCGATGACAAAATAACAAATACTTATCGAGTTGCTTTGTTTAAATCTATAGACTTTAATTGGGTTTTTAAAAGAGGATTGGTAAACACCCAAAGCAGGTAATCATAATCAAACAAGTTTGAACATGTATCAAAGGACAAGTTGGAACTTTTCACTTGAAAGATTACTTTGATTCAATTAGGAACTTTCTCATAACGCAGGATACACGATAAACAATCATATTTTAAACACGTTATAAAATTATTAGTGGGCATGTTAATACAGTTCTGGTTCCTCCAAAGGATGACGTCGCCTGATAGTTGGTCTTCTGACGTCACAAAACTCGGGGGTGTCATTGATACCTGTCAAAGTCGTCGATCTCGTCTCGTGGATTCTCTTTTGCTGACGTGTTGTGAAATGGAGAGTCTGCATGAGTTACCGGGTGAGCGTCCTATATCATCGTATAGATTACGGGCAATAGTTTGTTCTTTTTAATTTTATTGAAAAAGCCATTGACATCGGACGTCACGGGGTCTGAGTGCTGTCATTGACCTCTAATTGGGTCCGCGGTCTCTGATTTTTTTCTGTACATCAGGTTAACAAGTAGTCACATTTTGCTATCTTACCCGCACGAGCCTTAGTTCTCCCTATCCTCTCAACTTAGAAGGGGATTCCTCTCTCATCCTTAAAAATCCTGCCCATATCATGTTTAACCTTACAGATACCTATTCCTAAAGCGTTACCGCCATCATCTAGTATTAAACACTACAGTCAGCCTGCCGCATGAAGCCTGGGCTAACGATTCCACTTTTATTAAGAATCAACAGTCAGTCAAGAAAGCAAAGAAGGGATGAAGGATTTGGACACCCTCTTGTCCTAATCGTCACTGAAGGCGGATGAACCACTACTTTGGTTTAGGGCATGCGGATTCAGAAAGCAACTAGAGATGGATGCATTAAAGATCCTTATACAGGTTTTCAAGAACAAATAACTTTAAAATCAGACAACGGTTTGAATATCTGACAAATTATAGACTATGCAGGTTGCCTTAGGTATGTTGATATCAAGCAATTGGAGGAAAATAGAAAGCCCGAAGTGTTGCGTCACAACAGTCAACCGACTGGTGATTAAAAAGTTGGTAATTAAAAATAAAACTAGTTAATCTAAAACTCTTAAAGTTTGCATCTTAGAAATACAATAGTTTTATTTTTGATTCCTTTAATTTCTGGGAGGCATTTTTTAAACGTACATTCAAATAAAGACCAAAAAATCTAATGAGTTCATTCAATATCTTAAAAATTCACGCAACCGTAGGTACGCTTCTGTTAAAATAACAATAAATATACGCATGAATTTAAATAAATAAAATTGACAATAAAGAAATATTAATTATATGACTGAATAATTGTTCTTACTTTCTGATTATTAATCATTAGTAATTTGAATTTGAGATTTACTTAAAATGGCCAATATTAAAAATAAATACATGTTTTCTCAGACTTCACAAAACTGTGTCGAATAAATATTTTGAATTATGAATACTGCGAGTTTTCTTCAATAACTTTTTATTCATACATGAATCGCCATATGGCTATGCGGTCGTAGGGTTGTATAGTGTGTTAATGACAATTTAGGTGAACAGCTTAATCACTTCTTTTGGACAAAATAAAAATAAGTTTTGTGGTTTCAAATATAACTATTAGGTTGTCATGAAAGTTCTCAGCATTTTAATTGTAAACTTTAAACGGTCATAACTTTCGTAATATTGACAGGACTTAGTCGAAACAAGCACCTTTCGAATCAGTGCACTTTTGCCAACGCAATACTAGTCGATTTATGCCGTCAGCAAAAAAGTTGGTGCTCGGAATTCGATGAAGTCCATAAAGGCCCTTTTTGCCTGATCCTGATTGGCGAAAGTTCTACCGGTGAGAAAATTATCGAAGTGCTTGAAAAGGTGGTAGTCGGTTGGCGCAAGGTCTGGGGAGTATGGGAGGCACAATTTCGACTCTCAACTCGTTCAAATTTTGGACGGTGATTTGTGAAACGTGTGGGCGGGCGTTGTCATGCAGCAGCAATTTTTGGTACATTTCGTCGATTTCCTCACAGTACAACATTGCTGTGATGGTTTGGTCTGGTTCTACAAAATTGTAGTGGGAAACACCTGTTACCGACCACTATACTGTAACCAGTCTTTTTTAGGTGGGTTTTCGCCTTTGGCTCGTCGGCGTCCAACCACTATCCCGAACTTCTCCGGTTATCATACAGAATCCACTTTTCGTCACACATGACAATTCGATCCAAAAACAGGTCTTTTGGTTGCGCAAAAGCATAGATGAACAAACTTCAAAACGTGACTATTTCTGCCGATCGTTCAAATCATGGGGTACCCACTTTTCGAGCTTTTTAACCTTTCCAATGCGTTTTATGACATCTGTAAAAGCATTGTGACTGATACCTAGTTCTTCCGCAATCCAACGAACCGTTTGTGATTGGTCAGCTTCCACCAGGGCCTTCAAATCGTCGACCTGGATTACTGTAGGTCGACCGGTACGGGGTGCATCTTCAAGGCTGAAATCTCCCAAACAAAATTTCTAGAACCATTGTCGCACAGTGCTTTCTCCAATATTATTAGGTCCCCACACCTGGTTAATTTGTCGAGCTGTCTAGGCTGCGGATTGCACCAATTTAAAGTTAAGATAAAATATCGTTCGAAATTGCTCCTTCGTTATGCTTAAATAGGTCTACAAAAATGTACAACTACTAAACACAGGTAAAAAAACAACTCATACCACCAGATAAAGCGAAAAATTCTCTACAAGGTGCGATATTAACAAGCAAAGTATGTTGTATATTTATTCAGTAATAGACGCACGAAAAACATCACAAACGTCGAGAACTTTCATGATAACCTAATAATAGTTCCGTGACTTTCTTTTGAGAAACCATTGCGTTTATCAAAACAATGTTTCGAATATTAGTCAAGGCTGATAAAACTAGTTCAACGCAATATGCAACAAAACATTAGCAACAAACCACATCAGTATAACAGAAAAAACCACAAAAGGTGACAAAAGTAACAAATGAGTTTATTCAAAATCAATTCAGTTCAAGATACTAAGTTCAAACTGATAAATACAAAATGTTTGAAATGAAATTATCTCAGTCCAGAAATCAAACGTTAGTCAAATGCCGTGCGATAAGTTACTGATGTTGTGTCAAATAATGTCCATTAAATCGTCTCCGTAAAATTCTTGTCAAAATCTGCTGCTACCAATATCTTGGACTGATCGGTCTAAGATCCAACCAAGTCCTACAACGAGATCGGCATGGTTGGGCTTAGTAAACACATCGCTGTGTCGGATAAATCCAAATACTCTAAGTTCAATGCGACACAAAAACGGGCTCGGCCCTCGGTGTGGTCCGAAAATATGTGAAAACCGACCTCTTAGGCCCATTCGTTTGCATAAACTAAATGTTCAAGATCGTGAAAATGTGACAAATGCTATAACTAGAGAACCAAAAATTAGTACCCGACGCATAGCACGAAATTTGGGTCTATCACACAGTTTTGTACGGTGAAGAATCAATCAAGAAATGATGCACCCTTAACATCGTCAAAGTGTACAAGCAATACATAACGGAGACGTTGAACTTCGATTAAATTTCTGTCACAGGATTTTACAACAACACGCCCAAGATAACAACTTTATTTCAATAATTCTATGGTCAGATGAATCCTATTTTTTCAAAAGACGGCGTTAATAATGACCAAGTTTGGTCTCTGGACAATCCACATGCGACCACAACGCGTAATTTCCAGCATAGATTTAATGTAAATGTTTGGAATGGCTTATTTAATAATTCATTACTTATCAAGGTATTTAATAGAAATTTAAATGCATAAAGATACCATAACCACATTGGTTGATCTTCTGGATGTGACCTAATGGCTGCATGCTGAGTTCCCAAATAAATGGGTTGGTAACGAAGGTCCCATACCTTGGTCAGCTAGATCGGCGGCTCCGTGGTGTAGTTGGTATGCGTGTGACTACTACGTCCAAGGTCCCGGGTTCGACTTCCGAAACGGTCCGCCTGAAAAATCTTAGGCCAGCATTTTTCACAAAAACACGCCCTCGTTTGGATGGGAAGTAAAATGGAGGTCCCGTGTGTGTTTTGTTACGCACGTTAAAGATCTCTACCTTGCTTGGAACAGCAAGGGTTCGGCAAAATTCAAAATTTTTCAGGTAAAAAAACTCACTTCCTGGCCAATCGAGTACCTTCGGGTGGAGCATTGGAAAATCACATGTAGGGTCAGCTAGATCACCCGACCTAAATCATTGTGATCTTTATTTATGGGGTCACTTCAAGCATTACATGTGATTTTCCAATGCTCCACCCGAAGGTACTACATTAGCCAGGAAGCGAGTTTTTTTACCTGGAAAATTTGGATTTTTGCCGAACCCTTGCGTGTCACCACACGCACACGGGACTCCATTTTACCTCTCATCCGAACGAGGGTGTACTTTTGTGAAAAATGGTTGCCTAACATTTTTCAAGTGGACCGTATCGGGATTCGAACCCGGCACCCTTGGGCGTAGTAGTCACACACATACCAACTACGCCACGGAGCCGCCTGGACACTTCAAGCAACTTGTTTAATTGGTTTGTGTGTGACTACTAAGTTCAACGTTTCGGGTTCGATTTCCGACACAGACCTCTTGAAAAACGTCAGGGGAACCTTTTTCGCCAAAATACGCCCTCGTTTGCATGATAGATAAAATATAGGTCCTGTGTGTGAGTGTTGTCATGCACGTTAAAGATCCTCACTATGAATGGAATAGAAAGGGTTCGACAAAAATCAAAATCTCCAGGTGTAAAAATTTCGCTTCCTGGCCGATGTAGTACATTCAGGTGGAGCACTTTAAAATCAAATGTTTGCGATTAGAAATGATACGCATTTATTACACGTACAAGAGCGTTTAACTCGTCGTCGCCAATTATGTTTTCAGGTTAATGGACTAATTTTTGAACATTTACTGTAGGTTAATTTTGCTTTTTGTTGGTTACAATAAATGTTTTTAATTTCTTTAAATTATGATTACTTAATATTGTTGAAATGGAAAATTTTTTAAAGGAACTATAACTTCTGGATAAAGAAATATAGGACATATGTTTAAATGAATATTTCTTCATAAAATTAAATCTACTTATGAAATTGCCAAAGTTTGTAGAGAGAATAATGCATCACCCTGTATAAGTAACTAATATATAAAATTAAAAATATTATTATTGTTTTTGTTTCACAGAATAGTACGTATTATCATTGTAAATATCAAAATAATTCTTTTCATTTTCTAGATCCATGGGATACATACCTTCCAAGCACTAAATTGAGTTTTCCTATTGCGCTAAGTCCTAACTGGTGATGTAAAAATGAGGCAGCTGAATAGAAAAGGCTGGGCTTATGTGACTCGACTTTCAAACTATGTTTGACAAACTAAAAACGTCCTGGAGGATAGCCGAATCTTATTACACAGACGGGCAAAAAAATCAGCTGCTACAGAGCTTTTGGCAGCTTCGTGGCTTAGTTGGTATGCGTGTGACTACTAAATTTAAGGTCCCGGGTTCAAATAAAGACGAGCATTTTTCACAAAAATACGTCCTAGCTCGGATAAGAGGCGAATGTTGTCACGCACGTTACAGATTCCTACCTTGCTTGGAACAGCAAGGGTTCGGCAAAATTCAAAATTTCCAGGTGAAAAACTTGCGGAGCATTGGAAAATCAAACGCAGTTCCTACAGGGCCCTATCTTCCACTCCCAATTTCAAATAGGGAATAATAACGGTACCTACTAGTGTCTAGAAGTTAATTATTTAATACGACGAATGCCATTGATTGCTTATTAACTCTTTGAGGCATGGCTGCGGGCTTAACTATATTCTAGTCTATGGTGTGTGCATAATGAGAAGAAGTTACATCTCCAGAGAAGAAAAAACCAGCAGATATCTTCGGTATACTGATGATACCCTTGGTTTGCATAGACAGAAGAAAACCAACAACCCTTGTGTTTGACAGTAAGCGCAAGATTCTAAACACCTGTTGAGCATAATAAAACTAAAACCAAAATCAAGTAGAGAGTGCATTGGAGTGGAGTGGTCATGCACATGGAAAAGTGAAAAAAGACAGTTAGCAAAAACTCGTAACTAGTGATACCAGAAAAAAGTGCCGACTAAGAAGATCTCTTAAGGATTGAACCTTTAGGCGTACTTTAACCTTTAAACTTCACTCTGCAGCAGCCTTGTCGGTGTTATCGGTTTCCAAATTTTTGAAAGTTCTGGATTACTCGCTGTCAAATAATGCAAAGATTTTAGCAATACTAATTCGTCATAAACAATTAAAAGAACAACATATTTTCAAGGTTAATCTACATTTATAAGAACGATTACAAAATACATACATGGAGGTTCTGACGTACGCTGTCTAGCCCACTTTATATTTGTGAATACATGTAAACAACGCTTAGTTGCATTTCTGTGGGCGGTGTGCGTCGCAGACTTTTCAAAACTTGTAACCTTCACGTGCATTATTGCATGCATGTCTACCGCAAGTAGTATAAGAAACATTTTAAGAATTGCGGGTTGTAATTTAAATGAATGAGTTATTGACAGCACAAAACAGACTCCTAAAAATAAAACCCATCAAAGTAATGTTGAAATATTGCTAAACTGGTTTTCGACTGTCTTTTAAATTATTATTTTACGGCCAATTTCTTTTATTGCTAATTTAAAGTATAGACCTATACGTTAAACTTATTATTATGTCAATCAATTATAACAATGGACATGAACACGTCTTCGAACGTGAACGAATACGTAAATTTGCAAATATCCGCTTTTAGGTCAAAAAACGACATCACTAGATAGATATAACCTCTGCGTTATTTAAAAGAAGGCCAAGAATATGAAACGCAACTTAGTTCTCACGCAAGTGGGTTAAGGCTCAGGACAAGGATATTCAACGCTATTGTGTACTATGCATGCATACGTCTACTATAAATACGTAAATCAGTGTGTAAAACGAAGATGAAAGGATTTTTAGGTGGTGGGCTGACTAGCTGGCTGCTGCTCACCTCAGAAATGATACAATACCGTTTCTAGAAGTGTTGGTAAACACTTCGATTGCATAAAACAGACTTGTCCTAATTTTTATACTATTTGAAATGATACATTCCGCCATTAATTAACTAATTATGCTGAATGCGTTCATAAAAGTTTCAGACTGAATAGTAGAAGAAAGTTTCAGATTCAACAACAGTCCTCGCATAATAGGGCTTGCATGCCGTGTCAAATTTAAACCAATAAAAATTACCATGTATGGTTTGTCTGCTGGTCAGGAGGAACGATCTCTCACTCCAGTCAATTTGCACGGCAACCCAGCTACTACTTGCTGTTTATATTGCGATAAATATAGTTAGACAGTTTTATCCCACACCTGCAACTATATATGTCACTTGAAGCCAATCCTTGGTCTCAATAACATTATTAAACTTGCAAATTCACACCCATGACTGAAATAATTATATTGCAAAACTGTCTGTAATATTGTAATACCACATTTTATAAAAAAAAGCGCAATACAGGTATAAAATATGTCACGCGTAGTGCATTATAAAATGCCAGTAATAGATATCACATCATTTTGTAATAAATTAAAGTTACTTTAGAAATAACTACAAGGATTGTTCAATAACGAATGAGACTGATATTATAAATTTATTAAAAAAACAACCAAAAGCAACATATCTTCAATATATTAAGCACTTGTGTCCATTTTCTAGATGCACCGCAACGTTTGCAAAACCAAAGTTCTGTATTTTCAGATCTACTTGGTGAAGACGGATCTGGACTAAATGAAATCAAAAAGCACTACTTTCTGGATCTGCGTTTTTTCGAATAAGATTCTATCTTAAGCCCATTATGTACCATGTTCATATATTTGTAAAGCCGAACAATCCGTTAATAGCGATAATGAGCTTCGCCTGATCGCTTCTCTTCATCCAGATTGCAGTTTCCACCAACTGTTTCCAAATGGTAGTTGACTGTTCAAAAATTGAACGAACACGCACTTTTAATATGTGTAAGTGACTTAAAATAAAGTAAACAAGATTTTTTCAAATTTTCTTGGCGGCCAAACAGTCAAGTATGACCGTGCATTTACATTTCCAATGCTCCACCCGAAGGTACTACATTGGACAGGAGGCGAGTTTTTTTTACCTTGAAATTTAGAATTTTGCCGAACCCTTGCCGTACCAGGCAAGACTCACACACGGGACCTCCATTTAACCTCTCATCCGAACGAAGGCGTAATTTTTTTGAAAAATGCTCACCTGCCATTTTTCAAGCAGTCGGTCGTGTCGGGATTCGAACCCAGGACCTTGGAATTCGTACTCTTTCGCTTACTACATTGATCCATGGCGACGCCTAAGTCAAGTATTACCGCTAGTTAATGTTGGTATCCCATACAAAACCTCATAGACTTCAATCAAGTGATGAAGAATTATCACGTAACTAAAGAAATTTTCGATTTTACAAAATGGTCCTCCAAATAAAATGGATTGGAAAAATAATGGTATTATGAGAAGATGTCTTTTATTAGGAACTACTTAAATGAGATGACAAGCATAGGTTACAATGGATTTACTTAAACCTTCATTCGCAGAATGACCGACACTCACTACTTAAGCTCGTGCAAGAAAAGTGACTGCAATATCTAAATTGTTTCATACTGTTTTAGCAAAAGGACGGTTCCAGGATTATTAATTGACCGATAAAAAAACCTAAAATTGTCTCAAAGTATTATAGTGGTACTAAATTTTTTTTTCACTGTCTATGCACGAAAGTGTACTGTAAAGTAACTGTCACCTTAAAGGACGATCCGTGAAGTACTTGGTATATTTAATTATTTTGTGTAAATCCCTGGTACGTTTTAAGCGACATGGTAACCCAGCCTGTACAATTACATCGAAAATAACGTCTGCTTAAGAAAAGTTAATTTTCAAGTGGTCTAGAATTTGTCTTCCACTTCTAAATTTTTTCCTTTTGCTTACTATCATGCCTTCGAATGCATTTTTAATTATGCAATTGCGTCTTTCTTTTTAAGTACTGTCCTATCGAAAGTTTCTCTTTTTATATATTCAGGATTATTTTTTCTTATACTCTGTGTAAAATTTCGTTGCTTTGAACCTTTTCTATCTCCAGCGCATCTTTATTTCATAGCAACGGCCACATTTTGACCCCATCCCCTTCTAATTGGTTCATTTCAGTCTTTCTGAGAGCCAAGTTTAAAATTCAAGCAGATTTATCTTCACATGAAACATTCTTCTCATGAATTCTTCTTTTTAGTAGTCCATAGAACATATTTTTTTCTTAAATGTTTTCTTGGCATTGTCATACGTGTCTGTATTTGCTTCATATTTCATGTAACACATCAAATATGAAAAATGGGCATTAGTCAAACACAAGAATTTATGCTGTGTGTGTCCATTGATACTGTGGAAAACAAAAAAAAATGGGTGAAATAGATGGACAATGCACGTTCTAAAGCATTAGGGACTAGTGCGCGATATATTACAGGCAGAGATAGGAAAAAAAGAGGTTGAGGTAGACCTAGATCAGATTATTGCGCGCACATAATGAAACATGTAGGTCGTGGAAATCTCAGGGAAATGCGTAGGTTAGCTCAGAATAGGAATCAAGGAAGGTACGCGTCCAACCAGTTCCAGCACTGAAGACCTACAGGATGATGACGCGCCCATTGAATACATTTCGCAGCAATTTAAAAAGAAATGAAAGTTAAATTGCAGCTGTTCAATTTTTACTTTTCTAATATTCGATTATTATTAGGGCTATTAATAACACATAAATCACTTTACAAATCGATTCGTGTAAAAATAGATTTTGCCAAAGGATTCGTAGAAACAAAAACTGCGGCTCTTCTCGTCCAAATTTGCAAATATATCATAATATCAGTATAGCAATTGGTGCATCAATTTCCATTTTCTTTGTATTTCTACAATTACTCTGATTCAATGATTCCAATCTTGCTTTCATCAATTCCAATTTCTCGGCGGTATTCTTTACATTTTAAGTACAACCTCGTCAAAAAAGTCTCTACATATCTTTAAAATCGACTCGAACTTCTAAGTTTAAGTCCGCTCTTGTAAAGAGGTGAGTTTCATCTTTATACCATTTTTTCCGAGCGTTTTTTCTTTTTGCAAATTTCAAAGAATACAATTTTAGCCATAGTAAGGTTTTTCTTCGTCATACGATTTATTTTCATTTTGCACCGACATCTTTCTCATCAGGTGTGTAACTATTCCAGAAATTGTATTATGTTCTTATTCTGAAATGTGATCACTTGCTATAGAAGATTTATTAGAACGCATGCCTTCATCTCTTTATCAGATTGCCTTCCACATTGCTGCATTACGAGTCCTTTAGGAAGTAGAATATGTATTCAAATTGAACAATTTTAAGAAATGAACGCTTAAAAAAAGATCCGACTCTAAAACGGACAAATAAACTCACCGACAGGAAAAATTCGACGATGAAGTTTTTATAAAACCTCATGTTACAATTATATAACAAACACCTTGACTAACCGTATTACGCATTCTGCTCCCAAGAGATTCCTGTATAAACCGATGAGATTGCAAGTGGATTCTGATTATCCGAGAGTTTAGCAATCAACGTAATAAACTACATTTCTTAGAGGAGACTTTCCGTCTGAAGGGTAAATTATTTCAAAACAACATCAGTTTTTTTAGACTATTGTAAACAATTTTCTTATGCGGAGGATTCACTATTAATTTGACGCATGATTAACGATCTGCAGGACAAGCGACGTTTATACTAACAAAAATGTGTTATATCTAAACACAGCATTTCAAAATAGCTCAAGCGTCCTTGTATTATATAATTACGTATTTCTATTACGAAAATTTATTGGGCTTTTACATAGATAGCCAGAATGTATATAATAAAATTATATAATTATACACACGTAAATCGAGAATAATGGTATACTATTTTTATTTTCGTTTTGATTGCATTGCTTGGTAATATATGAGTATTAATATTATTTATTTAGTCTTGCTTTCTGGAATAGTATCTGAATGAATACAACTTGCGCGGTGTACGACGGCGGCTTCATGGTGCAAGAGAGTATGCATATAATTCCGGACAAAAAGGACCCGAGTTCGATTCCCCACCAGGCGCGCTGAAAAAATGTATTTTCTGATGTGGTAGTTTTAGCTTCCTAACGTAGGTGATGTTATACACGATCCGTCGGTCGTAATAAATAATAATTTAGGCAGCCAAATATTTTAATGCTAATGCATGTAAAAAGATATGGTATGTTGACATTACATTTTAGAACATTCTGTTTTTTGCTATTGGTATCGCAATGCACTGTGGCCGAGCCTATTTTGTTTGATTTTAAGTTAACGCATATCTCGATATGAAATCTAAACCTATCTTCAAGTTAGTGTCAACCGTCAGTTATCTTGCTGCTACATTCGCCTATAATTTTCTGAATAATATTGTAAATTCGTATATAAACAGTTCTTGTTAGAACTAGTTTTAATGCAATCGAAAAAATTTAGAGTCTAACCAAAGCTTATTGTCGAACCATAGGAAGCAGTAGTAGATCTGTTGAACTGGGCACGTAAGCATTAAATCAATCAACACCAGAAGTACGGAGGAAGCCATTCAGCATACTGAAAATGAAATTAAGAGATGTTTGATAGGAAAATGATCCACTCATAATAAATGTTGATGTAGACGATAGAGTTGTTGAATGGATTTTTTTAGTTATAGTGACTAATTAAAATGTTATCGTGTAACCTTTTAACTTTAAACACCAATACAATATGCCATAAACTTTTGGTTTTAATCAAATCAAATATGAATGTGACGTTATTTTTTCTATTAGCAGAAGTTGAAAGCATATGTGTGAAGCACAGCACTGTACGACTGTGAAACGTGGATAATAGGAGAAGCAGACAGGAAAAAGAAAATAGTGCAGGATACATTAGAAGCAGAGAAAGAAAAAAAGAAAGATAGAAGTAGACCTAGATTAAACTATTGCAGACATAGTGAAAGGTGTAGGCTGCGGGAATTTCAGGGATATGTATAGGTTAGCTCAGGATGGAAACAATGGAGGCACGCATGTAACCAGTTCCAGGACTGAAGACCTAATGATGATGATAATAAGTAATTAGAATGTGTGGCAACTTGACAACTTAATCACCTACTAGTTTAAATATAAATAAAACAATAATTTTTTTAAATGAACTCTTCTAGATAATAAAAAATACACTAAAAGAAAGAAAATAATTTATATACATATATCGTTTGTGTAGTTCGATTTCACATTTAGTCACTTTAAATATTTTAATATACACTTGACTAAACACAAAAGCGTGGAACATTTGTGAATTGATATACCAATCGTAATTGTGAAATGTCAATAGAAAGGTTTTAAAGCTTCATTTTTGAAATTTGCTGGTATTTAATTATGTGGAATACTATGATCAAATCACACACACTTCACGCTTTTATGTTTAGTGAAGTGTATATGAAAATATTTAAAGTGGCTATAGATATGAAATCGAACTACACAAATTATTTTCGACTTTTTAGTGCACTTTTATCATGGAAAAATGATCATTTACGAAAATTAATTTTTGATGTGTATTTACTTGTAATTCTTTCTTTTAGTTATTCTTAATTCCACAAGTATGACGGTTTAAAAACTCTAAAATTCAATGTATGCATTGAAATCGACTTTCTGTCAATATCGACACTGTCAGATGTAACTATTTCTGTGTCACAAACTAGACTTTCATATTTGAAAATTACTTAAGCAATTTTAAAGCAAATTAAAAGCTGATTATTGCATGGTTATCGAAAACAAATAAGTGTGCGGAATTTCAAAGCTCTAAGGATCGGAAAGTTGGGTAAAAGATGACCCACGCAGCGCACGACCAAAAACTGCCACCGCGTTTGAAATCGTCCCAACGATATGGTTACGCAGGATCGTCGATTAAAGGTATCTGGAATTGATAAAAATGCAGGTATCTCAGATGAAAGAGCATTTCATATCTGAACTGCGGAATTAGATATGAAAAAGCTTTCGGCAAGATGGGTGCCGCGCATATTGACAATTGATCAAAACCTTCAGAAGAAGATAATTTTCCAACAGAGTTTAGACCACCTTATCTCCAATAAAGCCGATTTCGTCCGACGATTTGTTACGACAGATGAAACTTGGGGTTCACTATTATACCCCTGAAACCAAGCAACAACCTAAATAATGGACACATAGGGGTTTTCCACCACCAAAGAAAGCAATGTCCGTGAAGTCGACTGGAAAACTTATGGCATCAGTTTTTTGGGATGCCAAAGGTGTCCTACTAATTGACTATCTTTCCAACGGCCAAACAATAAACGGTGAATATTACGCTAAACTTCTAAGTCAACTGGATAAAAATATTCGTGAAAAAAGACCTGCATTGCGTAGGAAGAAGATCATTTTCCATCAGGATAATGCACGTCCACACACAAGTGCAGTAGCAATGCAAAAATTGAATGATCTGAAGTACGATCTGTTGCAACATCCACCTTATTCGCCTGATTTGGCCCCTTCTGACTTCCACCTATTTCCACGACTAAAAGTTTTCCTTGGGGAAAACGATTTTCCACGGACGAAGAAGTAAAAGCAGCTATCGACGACTATTTTGGAGGCCTTGAAGAATCGCACTTTCGTGATGGCATAATGGGTTTGGAACATCGCTGGATGAAGTGTATTCAACTTGACGGAGATTATGTTGAAAAATAAACTACATTTTAAAAATAAATTTTTTCATTTTCACCTTCGTTTCGCGAACTTTTCAAACCACGCTCGTACTTTCATTAACTGTAGCAATATTTTCATTCAACCGACCACTGCGAGGACATACCGGTGTTGCGGTATTGCTAAAAACAGAGAGTTTTTCAATTGATTTAGTTGAATTCAAAACTGTTAACTCTGTAGGTGCTTTCACGTCGTAATAATATTGTACAAACTATTTTAAATATAACTAATTGATAACCCATTTTTATAATGCATTTTTCACAAACTAATCCTTGTTGAACCGTGAAAGAGTATGCTTACTTCGTATGGTTTGCAGTTGACAAAAAAGTGGTGCACAATTCAAATCGTACATACGGTATTGAGACACATTTTATTACTATTAGTACAACTGCAAAAGATAAACTAAATAATTTTGGTTATTGTATGTATCAGATGTGCTTTAGTTGGTACAGAAACAAAGCACTTATTTGCACGTAAGTTTCGCAGAGTATCTTTTAGTTCAAAGAATAAAAAGAAATATTCAGGTTTCCCCTTTGCTATTATGTTTAAAACCACAATGAATATTTTAGGCAGAATGCAAACGAAAATAAATACCACATATTCTAGTTACGTAACCTTAATCTCATCTTAATGAAAATATGTCTTGCTACATAACAACCTAGGAAGTGTTTGGCACATAATCGGAGCCTCTAAAAGCATTTATATATACCGTAGCAATAATTAGTAATATATTTAAATGAAAAGATTTTTTTCTGATTTGTTGAACTCTATTGTTTTGTTACAAAACAAGTAAGTTTGTTATATCAGGGCGCTAACATTTCTAGTTTAGGAAATAATTTGTAGGTGTGTCTATATTTAGCAACAGATCTGTGAATATTATCAAAAACAAGTTTCTTATACATTTTTTTAAAATTTTTTATTAACTAATCCTATCCAATTTTTTTAATATTTACGTTATATTTTCGTACTAAAACTTATTTAATAATCTAACAAACGACCGGATTAATCCTGTTATACTTGTCGGATTACCGGGTTAAGAAGAGTGACAAGTGTGTAAATTAGTTCTAGATTATCAAACAAAAACTGAAAAGGTTAAGAATTCCATTTACATAGATATAAAATAAACTTATCAAAACAGTACAACAATAATTGTGGTAAACACCGACATAAATTAGTTTCAAGCAACGAAACAGGAAATGCCAGTTTTAAAATATAACTAAGATTTGTATAATTTTAAGTACTTAGCCATTAAAGTTCTTTTACGTTATCCAGTAGTATTCTGATGATAGCCACTAGACCTATTAGTCGTGTTATCTAGTAGTTAGACAACCCCAAAGCAAATAAAAAACCTATTATCTTCTCTTTAAGAACATGACTTTTAAATGGCAATTAGAACTGCATTAGTGTTTACCAGTTAATTCTGAATTCATTGTAATAAGCAGAAAAATGTAAGTAAAACAAAACTGAACGATAGTAACTAAATCACCTTTTCACATTTTTGCTATGTAAAATGTATAAATTGTTATTAATTTAAGCACGAATCTGTTACCATTCAATAACAAAGGCAAGGATTAATAGAAAATGTTCAATAAACATGCAAGTCCGAGAAATAAGACTACTTTACACAGTAAATAAAAATATACTTGCCAACAAAAAAACGGTAAACAATTTATAAAAAGAAAAAGTAGTACACTGCGATTTATAGCATAAAAACGCATAAGTAAAAAGCACTAGAAAACGGTTTTATTAGGGATGGCAATAAAAGTTGGTGAATAGGTTTACGTAAAACAGCAATTTTCATTAGAACTGGAAACCGGTTTTGGTGACAATAGGTTTGACAAAGCCGATTTTGGCAAATCGGTTTTAGTAAAACCGGCTTTGGTGAACTGGTTTTTGTAAAATCGGTTTCGGCAAAACGTGTTAAAAGCGATTTTGGTGAAGCAAATTTTAATAGATTATGCAAACAGGTTTTTATAAATTGTATTTTGTCAGAATTGGTTTTGGTAACTTTCATTTTGATAAAATGGATTTTAATAAATTATTTTGGTTAGAACCATATTTTTATTAAATCGTGTTGCTAAAATTTGCATTACTTGTTACAGAATTGGCTTTATATCAATAAAGACGAATAATCTTTTATACCAAAATGGTTTGGCAAAATTCGTCAACTGCTTAAGCGTTTTGACAAAAACCTTCTGCTGCACGATATTTCTATTATATATATATATATATATATATATATATATATATATATATATATATATATATTCTATTCATAAGATACTTAAATAATTAGTAAAGTGTACCGAAAGGTTTTTTCAGCTGGGATTTTAAAAAATAATTTATTGCCAGTGAACCGTTACGTCGGTCACTCATCATTAGGGTTTCAGTCCTGGAACTGGTCAGACGCGTACCCTCATTGTTTCCTATTCTGAACTAACCTACACATTTCCCTGAAATTAGTACAGTCTGCATCTGATCTAGGTCTACATCTACCTCCTTTTTCCTATCTCTGCTTGTAATCTATCCCATACTACTCCCCAAAAATGCTTTAGACCGTATTTTGCCCTTCTATTTCTCCTATTTTTTTTCCACAGATATCCTTGTTCCCTACTATTTCTATAACCTATTTGTTATTAACTTTGTCTGTCCATGCTATCATCTTCATACATCTGAAGCACAACATTCCAAAAGGTTGCTACCGTTTTTCTGTCTGCTTTTCCTACTGCCCGTATTTCATAGGCATACTGTGATGTGCTCCACGCATAAGCTTTCAACAATTTTCTTCTTGTTCTTCTTGTTCTTGTTTGTTGTTTGCTGTTCTTTCTTGTTAGATGCCGTTCGGTTCCCTTCTAGTGTTTTACAATTATATACCCTATTTCTCCGACATTCAGTGGTTCTAAAAGGGGGGGGGTGGGAGCAGCCTGTGGCTGCCAAGTTCCCTCAGCACTTGAACATTTGCCGATTTAATATTTTTTTCTAATATATCTTTTCGCATAGTCAACATTAGTTGCAGATATTTCACAACCAATACCTGTAGTTTTTATAATAACCATCAGATTTATCGGCGCTTATTTTTTCGTCATTAGGTTTTCTGTCAAAACCGGTTGTTATACTTTTTAGTTTTGTTTGGTCTACTGATAAAAAGCGCAAAAAATGTGTAGTTTTCTAATATAGAGTTTTTTTAAAAATTATATATCTATATTTTCTTAGATTGGGATACCTGTCGAGATTTGGTTGGCCCACTTTTAAAGAAACGAAAAATGTATGCTGCTCTTTCATCCACTTAGGGGATTGCTGTACACTGAGGTATACTGAGGTATACTTAACATTGTTTACTATCAATTTCTCAGGATCAACTCAATTTATAAATTTGTTATGCATATTTTTGGCTGCAGGAGAGCTTTTGTTATCGATGTGGCCAGACCACTGTTTCTAAGATTTTCGCCGAAATCACTCGAATACTTGTAAATGTGTTAAAAATATGTTTATGACGTCTCCTTTAAATGATGCGGTGTGCCTAAAAATAGTTGCTGAATTTTGGAAAGAATGAGTTTACTTACTGTGTGGGGGGCATCGATGGGAAAAGCACATTCAAATACAGATCTACAAGCATCTCAAAGTATTTACTTTGAGTACAAGAAAATTTGTAGCATGGTTCTACTGGCAGTTCGTGACACAATACAATTTAACAGAAGGCTCACAAAGTGATGGCGGAATTTTTAAATTATATGAAACAGGTCGATGATTAAATGACGGACCCCTTAACTTGCTAAATTCAAGTTACTTGCCAGTAACTAATATTAACACGCCTTACTTCCTCGTAAGAGACGCAACTTTTACTCTGAAGCAGTTATTTTATCAAACCTTATGGTGAGCGCAGTATTACCATAACGCTCTGTATTTAATTGCCGTTGAACAGAGCAAGAAGGGTAATTAAAGATTCCTTTGGTATCCTAGCAGCTCGTTGGGGAATATTTTGTGCTGTTTGTCTCCACAATTTATACCCAAGACAGGTTGCAGAAAACTAAAGCTGGCGTATTGCTCCCCTCCCCTTTCTTTTGTGGATCATGAATTGCCAACTGGCGAACAAGGAATTCTGAATGGACCTAGGGCTATGCATCTTCAAGTTCCGGCAAGGAATTATACCTTCTCAGGATAAACGCTTATTGTAATGACAGTTTTGAAATGAAATAAATCGAGATATAAAACATAAATGGAATGTTTTTAATAAAATGTATGGTAAATTATTTGTGCAATAATAATATATAAGTAACCCGTTATTTTAAAACCTTCTGCTTTCTGCTCACAATCTTGAATGATGGATCTAAATTTCCTCCTGTATTTTAATTTTAATGCCATATTTGAAAGACTCTTGAGGCAACTTTCAACATTCTTGCTAATCAAGACATCTGGATCATTAATATCAATTAAAGGTAGTGGTGGTATAGGTGTAGCAGCCATAGATTTATTGAGCCTGTAGGTCCAAGTGTATTCTCCCAGCTGTTGATGACCCGGGTATAGGTAACGGAAGGGCACAACAAGTTGCAAATATTTTAACTGGAGCACTAACATTATCTACAGTTTCACCTCTAGTATTTCTATATTGTTTGAGATCAGTTTAAGAGATCCCTTCATCTGCATATGACGTTGGACACCGACGACGTAGATGGAAAATTGTCCACATATGTGCAACCGGAAATAACATAGACAAAAAAAAATAAAGTCTATGTTCGCTAGGGTATAAACTGCCTATGCAATAATTTTGTTGACGAGTGTACTAAGCTTTCTTCCTTTTCCGAAGATGAGGTGTCAGAAATGACATAACATTGTACCTGGGCTATTCTAGATGGGTTGAGACTGTTGCTCTGGACTTATTTTCCTGCTCAAGAATGAGTTTTTCCTTTGCGAACCTCTCGTAAAGCGTTTGCCACTAGCTGTACAATCTTTTATTGATACTAAAATGACATAAGAACTATAAAAAAATCTACATGTACTGTAAGTTTTCAATCAAAAAAGAATGACTAACCTATCATTGACTGTGTTGGCCACAATTTTCCATAAGGGGGATTAATCAGACATTCTAGAATTCTGCATGTCCTTCATCGTATATTCGGGATACGCTCGTACACACTCTAATAATAAAATGTCTTTGATCGACATTTTTTGTTTTAATTCCCAAATGCACAACACAATGTCAAATGACTTCTTTCAGCTCCAGTAAAAGACGCTCGCAAAAATTAAAAACGTTATTGGCTGAAAGTGTCACACGAATAGTACGACTTGACGGAACGCAACGTTAAATTTTGATTTTGATAAGATTCACGTCGCATTAATTCATATCACATTACATAAATTTTATCGTAATTGGTTTCATATAAAACAATGTTTCAGATTTTGCGTCATTCCACGTCCTTTCGCGTCCCGTTACGTGAAGTTCATCGTAATCCCGACATAACGCTATAAGGAGGTGTCGTTTTTGAGAATTGTAAATATGTCCGCATCATGCACTTCATCGTTGCTTCAACAAAAAATCTCCAACGAGAATAGAATCTGCCCTTGAGCAGTTTCAGAAAAATGATGCCAACGTATACGCAAAATTTTGCCCGGCTTAATGTGAGTGAATTAAGGAACGATGTCTCCAAACCAAAAAATTGAAAATACTTTAAATATCAATTTGGTGTTTACCGAGTATATATTATCATCGCCTACAATTTGTACAGATTTGTAGCAAAAATTGATTATAAAAAACGCCGATAACAAAATGCTTAACACCATAGAAGATGACACTTTTCTCTCGCATTTTAGTGGCGAGGCTCTATTCTACCTGAATGCGAAAATAAATCGCAACCATATGCGTATGAAGTTGATGTAAAAAACCATTCGGGCTGTATGTGTTTTAGAAGTTACAATTTGAATTTTTAGGGCATTTGTTTTAGATAAAGCAGCAAAAGTATTTTTTAAAATTTAATATTTCAATACAGTACTGAATATTTAGTTGATAACAACAGAGTTAAACTGTTTGTAACTTAAAGGTTTCCAAGTTTCTGATTTGAATTTTAGGACATGGTAGCACGATTTCTATGCGCAACGAATCTGTAAAAATATTGTTTCAATGAATTCCACGCTCGCTGAGCGTGAAATTGGCACCAATCAAATTGAACTATTTGTTACTTATTTACTGTTAGATTAAACATTTGAATTTTTATGCGTATTTCGAATAGGAAAAAAATCACTGAACTTAGTATTTCAATTGGCTTAGAGCTATGCGTGAAATTTACTCCAAATAAGTGCGATAAGTTTACAACTTTTAGACACTGACGTTGGAAATTTGACTTTTAAGGAATGTTAGGGCATATCCTCGACGCAACAAAATAGTAAAAATGGATTATAACATATTTTAATATTTCAATCTGCCGTGTGTTGACACAGCGCGATAGAATTGAATTGAATTTTTAGGCGGTTTTTGGCGTCAGATTAAAATTTTTTGGGCGGATATGGACCACAATATAAAGAAAACCAAACTTAATAACAACGCAATTGTGTCGAGTGTAAGGTTGATACCAACAGACAATTTGTTTATACCTTTTTTGTTCCTACGTGTTAATTTCAAATTTTGCACCCATAAAAATATTGAAAACAATTCAGAAAAAAATAATATTTCTACGTACCCGATGCTGATTAAACGCTTAGTTGCCAGAGCAACTACATTGAATTTTTTATAACTATTATGTATCGAATGATTTAATTTATTGGACGCCTAGCAGCAATAAGATATTTTGAGAAATTTCTTATTTAATTAGTTTTGAGTTGAGTATGTAGTTGACCACAGCCAATTAAATTATTTATAAGCATTTTCCTTTTGATGTAACAAATTTCAAATATTAGGCGCGTTTTGGGCGTATAAAGTGCAGAAAAATAGCAAGAAATAATTTTGAAAAATATAATATTTCAATTAGTTTGTGCTGAAAGCCACGTTAACACCAGCCACACGACTAGTTAATAACTTTTTGTTCTTTACATTAGATGGTTTGAAATTATGTTGTAGTACTATTGCTACTAGTAGCCATTTTGGACGTAAGACAATAGAAACGGTTTTAAAACATGCACACTATGTTGCGATGCCAACTTATTTTTTTAAATATATGAATGTAATGTTTATAAGTATTTATCAGGCAAACAACTGCACCTGCAATACCCTTCTACAGGAAGCAAAGAGATAAGGAATAAACACGCTGATAAACGAAGCAAATCTCAGAGTTATATTATTTTATTAGCAGGATTTTTCAATAGCTACTCATTGAACTTAAAATTATGTATTGCTTCCTTTTGCAAGTGGTCTCTTTCATTTCATGACCGTTTTGTGATAATAATTTCTCTTATGCTTGGGCGGAAATACCAAAACCAATGATATTATGTTATCAATACATAAAGAATTTCTAATTATATGTTCTCGAATAACAAAGATTGTTAAATGCTTTGATATCTGAACTTCTTTTTGCGATAACGTTCGATTAAAATCACAAAACAATCGTTGTATTGATATTTATCCAATGCAACTTAGAAATTTTAGTAGTCCCGTTTTAAAAGTTTGTACGCCCAAACAAGTAAACAAGATTTGTATGAAAATGTCCAAATATAGAAATCACAACGAAACTGCTGTGTGTTTGCTCCTTGTATTAGAGTTGAAGGTGAATAACTTTTTCTGCGTCATTTTTAATATGAGCTGAAGGTAAAGTGTGCTAACATTTAAAATTTCATTTTCCTTCAACGACCTATACAACAATTTTTCTTTGCAATTTCGCCAGTGAAATTTTTTTGGAGAGGAATGAGTACGAGGCAAGCGCGCACGCTATTAATGAAGAAAAACCTCTATGTAACCAACACTACCGACACTGCAAAAGTCGACAAAACCACTAGTGATTATTCTGAAACTAAAAGAAAAAAAAGCGTTAAAGTTTCTCATACCAAATTAATCTCAGTTATATTTTCGATATTATTTTGTAGATAATACAGCTGATTTTAATTCTTAACTATTTGAATAATTTAATCTGATTTAAGGGCAAAGCGTGAACAACTACCCTCTAAGCGTGGAATTGAATAGAAATAGAAAGAAAAATATTTACAATACACGATTAGTTTCCTCTGGTCATCTTGGAAATAAGTATATCAATATACTTTAAAAAAGTGTTAAAACCGGGCTATAAAAGGATGAACAATTACTTCCACAATACGCAATAACGTCGAAGCTTATTAGACGTGCGTTGGTTACATGCACAAGCTGTTTCAAAGTAAGGTAAAAATACTTCAAATGCTGAAAATTGGCAATATTCAAATCTTCACATTTGAGATTTTCAGTCCTGGAACTGCTTGGACGCGTACCTCCACCGGTTCCTATTCTAAGTTAACCAATACATTTCCCTGAAATTCCCACAACCTATATTTGTTTTTCCTTTCTGTGCTTCTAATATATACCGCACTATTTCCTCATGCCTTAGAACGTGTCCTATCTCTCCCATATTTTACTGTTTTCCACATATTTTTTCTTCCCCTACCATTTAGAGAACCTTTTTGTTCTTAACTTTGTCTGTCCATGATATCTTTATCATACGTTCTATTTGTATTCTGGTTTTTGACTTATTTATCACTTCTTTATATAGTTTTATTTGTGTCAATATTCATACCGTATCCCCTTGTTAATACTGTTTCCATTTCCTAAATACCGCTATATCATCAACAAATCTAAGCATATCAATCGTTTGTTCCTGCATAATGTCTTACTGCGTTTGACAGTATTTATTACCTCTTCGACATACAAGTTAAAAATTAAAGGGGATGGTTCACATCCCTGTCTCACCTTTTCCCTAATACTTAGTTCTCAACATTCCTGCTCTAATTCTATTACCGGTCTTTGCTCTTTGTATAAGCTATGTACTATCGGTCTATCCCAATAATTCATTCCTATCTTTTTTTTAGTATTTTGAACATTTTTCCCCATTTTACATTGTCGAATACCTTTTCTAGATCTACATACCCTATACACATGCTTTCTCCTTTTTCTATTGCTTTCTCCATTATCATCTTTAAACTTATTGTTCAAAAATTTTCACATCTATTCGCATCTCTCTTTTTTGGTATAGTAACCGCGATGTTGCGTTTGAAGTCTTTGGGTATCTCGTCCGTCTCATACCAATAGCTGACAATTGGAAGAGACGTTCTGTTACGGCTTGTCCAGCGGCTTTTAGATTTTTGCATGCACTTTTTATGTATCCAGCGCTTTATTATTTTTTACGCTTTTTAATGCTAGTGTACTTGGGAGCTGTGTAGTGCTGTCCCATTGCCTTCCACATCGCAGTAGTATATCATAGAATGCCATACCTCTATGGTCTCTGCCACTCTAAGTACGGAAACAGCTGCTGTCCTCTCTCGGGGATGTCTTAGTTTCGTTCTTTGCTAAAGACTCAACTACAGTTCGGCTCTTTAGCTTACTTAAACACGCGGGTCGATCTACGCGTATTCTATAACTTCTTCAAGGTGCAGGTGAGTTTAGAAATAAATCAAAGAGTTTTGAAACACAAAAGCTTTTTCAAGGATAACTAAGGAATAGCAGATTACATGGGACGTAAATCCCTTACGTCCCGTGGTTTGTATATTAGTTTTTCCCTACCTCTAACTTCAAAATCATTAAAAATGCCCTTAAATTAAGTTTAAAATTCAAATAAGAATAGAGAATTATTTAATGTAGGTAGACTCGCCGTAACCATGGATTTGTAACCATTTGGATGACAATCACCTACGTCCCAAGGGAAGTAAGTACAAATTTGCGTCCTGGTTCACGGCCATCCCAATAAATGCAACTTCGTCTCAGTGACGTATGTGTCACTTACGATTAAAGTAGGGGAAAAATCAGTTTATGAAAACAATCATCATCACAAACAAGTACAAGATCATAGAAATGCATAACTTAACAAAAACTTTTATGAGATTTGTAATTGAGTAACCGTTTACTGTAGTTGCTACTGTTCTAATAAATGTAGCAAAACGCACCAACTGACCAATACCGATGCAGAAGTTAGAAAAATGAAAGACGGTCGAATACCAGCTGCAGATAAAGAATTCAATATCGTACATAAAAGAAATTTATTTGAATGCTTGAATTGCAGCCATGCAAATACTCGTGATGTTGGTGAATCAATTTATTTTACCTTCAAACGCTGTGTAAATAGCTGTTAAGTTATCTAAAACCATAAATCAAATAGTTGAAATACTCCTGAGTTGTTTTAATGACCATACCTTTATAAAAGTGGTCGATCTAACAAGTGTAAGGCAAATCATTTTACAAAGAGGATATTTTGATTAGACCAAGTTACACCACCATTGAAAATTCTATAAAATTCCAAGATACTAGTGTTAACTCTAATTTTATATTAACGCAAATTAACTGACATATTACGAATTCATCAAAATACTAAAGTAAATTACTTGTGTGTTTCTCCCTGCTTTAAAATAGGTGACAGTACGTTTTACCCTTTGCTCGTAATATTGCTGTGAGAGCTTACTGAAGTGTCTGATTCATTATCCAATTGGTTTGCAATCACGTAAATTGTATCAAATTATCTCAAATTTGAGAAAAATATTTGGTGGTTTCTATAACAACCATTGGGGCATCATAAACCTTACATGATATGAATTAGTCTTACAGAGCAACTTATCAAATTTTTGTTCAAAACGCAAAGGATTACAAGATCTTAAAGAAATATTTATTGATGCACTTAGTGGTTTCATTGTTAAATCTGCCTGTAATTTAAAATAAAAGACAACGCCTGCATCCTGTGAATAACAGTCTTTAGATACCGCACACAATGCTGAAAGAATACAGAAGCTATTCACATGATTGGCAACATATGGAGTTGAGCTGTATGTAATATAGGTTGAGAAGAGTATCTTCCACAATAGAGAACAATAAGCGTGAAGATGAAATGTCTTATACGTGTATGCTGAATGCAGTCTTTTAGCAGATGACAATCTCTGTATACACTTCGTATTGGATCATGTAACGTTGCGAATAAATATGCTCAACACGTTTCCTAAATTGCACTCTTTATGAAAATGATGTTCCTGTGATACTGTATTTGAGCAAAACATAATTGTTTAAAGACCTACATTTCACTTCCAGTATTTAAAAATTTTACACGAGAAACTGACACTATTTTCAAATAATGTAAACTTCTTACCTAAGCACATTTGTGCAATTCTTTCAAAAAGTGTAGCTCATACTTTAGTACTTAAATAAACCTTTATACTGCAAAAACGATACACCTACAATAGAACAAAGAAAATACCCTCCAAGTTATAAGAACACCTGGTTCTTTTCATGAGAAATGCGTGACGACTACCAGTACCACATTCATAGTCAACCAAACTCCAAGACATCTAGGAAATTCAGTGTATCCGTAGGAGTCAAATTATGTTATAATATTATTATTACTCCAGCCACTGGTAGTCTAATATGAGCTCATAGAAAAGACAACGAGAAAATTCAAAGGTAGCTATATCAATTACCAGGCAGAGATACCTATAAAGAGCGATTAAAAGTTAAAATAAAACTAGTGCATCTGGACATGTGGATGAATTTCAAATTTATACTGGATATAAAGTTTAAACTGGTAAGTGTTTAGAAGAAGGGTTTAAATACAGATTTCGTGCGCAAAACGATAAAATACATATCGATAATTTCTTCAATTCCATATCACATATAGTATGTGGCACTGTGCGTTGATATTTACAGAAAGCGAAAATATGAAAAAAAAAGAAGTTAACATATAGGACGATGAAGAATCAAGATTCATATCTGAAGTGTAAGGGCAATTGTTTATAATCATGGATTCAATTTTCCTAACATTTAGCTTGATATAATAATACAGAAGCTAAAATGTAGATTTTTGAAGAGATCCAAATTTCTTGTTTGCATTTATATCAGATTGCAACCAGAATATGGGAAGAGTCGAGTGTGGATATGTTCAAACCTTAAAAAATACTTTCTTGATTTGTTTAAATTAATGGGTAAAGTGCATATGCTTTATTTAGTTTTATAGTACTAAAGGTGTGCGTAGCACCCATATAAAATTACTTACAACAAACCTCAAAATACGACTCAGTTTTTGCCCCAAAATGTGATGTCAACTGCTCGTATACTCGCTTCCTTAGTAAAAAGAAAAATAATATTCCTATCTGGTACAGTTGAAATATAATCCGTAACGTATCTCTTACGTTTACGAGGGGTACTATCATTTCGAGTTTTTTAAATATACCATAAATGGTATGAGGTCCTTGAAGTAGACAAGCATAGTTTTTTTAATTTTTGAACTCAATAATTGGTGTTTCCAATTTTTAAATTTTCTTATGCATTAGATATAAAGCTCATGTGAAAAAATTATTTTCTATCCCCAAAGATAACCACTCAATAATTAGTTGGCATTCTTTTAAACTTGATTTGTGCACTTTTTTCTTTCTAACAACATTGTACTTTAAGTAATCTAAGTTGAAACCATATTATGAAGCGTACATTTTAAAACTAAAGTATACTGCACAGAGTCCCAAAAAGTTATAAACAAATTAAGTTAATTGTCGCCTACTGCATGCGCAGCAACGAACTAATTAAAATATTAAGTGTTTCAAATTCATTTCTATAGTTTTGTACCGGCCCAAATGTGGCCTCGCGTTCAAAAAATCAAATCTCTAAATCAAAAACAGAAATAGGTGTGGACCTCAAATTCAGCCAAATTCAGCCAAAATCAACCACAATGAAATATAAAATGCTTAAAAAAATTTTGAGTGTTTTTAGTCTCAAAGTGCGCTCTGATGGATCCTAATCGTTAAGACAGTGACATAGAAAGAAAAAGTTATGAATTAATTAAGTTAATAGGTGTTATCTTAATCCTTGAACCAAGGGAATTGAAATATTAAATTTTTCAAAATAGGATGGACGCCAAACCGGCTAGTAATGGCAGTCCCTTTTGATATTATTCCCTATATGGAAGATGATTATTCCGCATAGACCGCCTATACCTCTGGTTTTCAACTGGGATCTGTGATATAAAAATAACACTGTAACTTGATCGATTAATAAAAGTCACAAGTCTTTTTGTATTTGTAAAATATTTACCGGGCACAATCAAAACTGAGTTTAACGAGTAAATTTTTTTTAGCAAGGTCGCCCTAATTCATTGACTTGTAAGAACATTGCCACTCCTGGCCTTGGGTAAAAAGAGCAGTACCTCCTTCATTTAGGGCGATATATATCCTGGAATTAAGACTCTTTCTTTTCTGCTGGAAGATGATGGTTTGTTCGTTTTTAAAGTAGTGTGGACAGAAAGTGCTCTTTCGGGTCCAGGGGTATGTGGTGTCAAACGCAAGCACGTTGAAAATACAGAACCAAGTTCTGATATTTTTATGAAGTGGTACAATACAGCAGTTGAGGTTTTAATATCTGACGGTGAAGGAAACTTCTCGGATGCATGTAAGGTACGTCATCATCAAATGATTTAATAGAATCCTCACCAAAAAAATTCGCCACACGTAACATACTTATCGCTTCTGAAGCAGTTCTTATTCTCACAAATTTCTTTAGTGTTGAAATAATATTTTGTTGATTATTTGCCAGTCACGCACCTAGAAATTCATTGCAGCTTTGAATGACCTCGTTCTTTACCGCGGACCAACATCTCTTTTTAGAAACGAAGGAATTCTGCGATCGTCTTCTTTGAACTTCATCTTCTTCCACAATTTCAAGCTCAATAATTATTTCCTCTTCAAATCCTCCCGGATAACGTCGATTTCGCATAACTGGAACGGTAAATTTAGCGATAGCCAGGTTGTTTCAATAACTGTAATTGTTGTCAGTGACTGCCGGGCCTCCTTTTGCTCAACAGATTCATCATCAGACCCGTCATTTTCTGTTCCTGGTCCCCCCTTTATCACAGTGCCGTAAAACCTCTTTAAGCTATTATAATTTAAGAAGCTTCGGAGTTTTCAATGATCAGTTGCCAATGCTTTTGCATACAATACATATTATTTCAAACTACTTTTGATAAGATAATTAGGTGTTCAGCGAATCGAACTTCAAAAAATGCCGAAAACTTGGACACTGTTTTCTTTTCATTGAGTGTCATACTTATAATTCCTCAAATCTTAAAGTCTATCCCCTGTAAAAAGGACTACGGCTTTACAGTTTTGCTTTCAATGTTTGACCTCTGTGCCGTTTATTTAAACATCAGGCTAGGTCGGATCTATGAGGACTGCCCAAATACAAAGAACACCTCTTTATAAATAATCCTTCATGCGAACCCAGAGATCATAGTTTTTCCAGTATTAGAGCTTTTTCCATGAGTTGTAAGGCCCGTGTGATTTTGTTTAGTGAGTTGCTCAATATTTAAATTTTAAAATGATATTTTGATGGCTTCCAAAAGGCCTTGCGTGCCTTGTTTCTTGGATTTGTTGACACTTAAAAATATTGATTTCAGCGCATTATTTTTAGCGAAAAATCTAGCAGTTGTCAATTTGTTTGGACCACGTGTTTATCTATTGATCCATCAACCTGAATAGTCTCTACCAGCCCTTCTTTAACATATTCATGATTAAATCTCCCACAATTTCAAACATTTCCGCGCAAAACATAGGCGGTCTGTATTGGAGTAGATCAGGGCTAGGGTCATTTCTGTAAAAGGCACATCAAATCCTTTGTTCTTGTATGGTGTTTTATGTGCGTCAGAATGGAAATAGATTTTTAACAACGACCTGAGCCCACACGCAAAGTTTTTCTTTTAAATATAAGGAAATTTGAATTTTTGGAGAAACAAAACGACAAAAAGAAATTAAGAAAAATATTTCAATACGCGTAATAAAAATTTTGTAGTACCTATTCACTTAATTGTTTAAAACTTTTATGCAACAAAAATTAGTAGAAGCAAAAATGTAGCCAATAGGTAGAAAAAGTTAACGATAAGCCTGTATTTAACTTACCAGAATTTAAATAACAGGGAAGATTAAGTTGCAGCAGAAAGTCAAAGACGAGAATATAAACAGGTAAAGTTAAATGCTTAACGAACAGATTCAGTAAGCGCTCCTCCCATAAATGAACGCCAAGTTTAAATAGAAATTTTATATTGGTTGGCCGGGTTCACACAACCACTATACATTTTTATTTTGCTAACCAACAAATGTCAATTATTTTTTCATACGTATTTCTAATCACCGCATTGTGTTCATTTGTCCGGTGTGAATCAAACTTGTGATCAGTTTGTACTGCGCAACTAACGCCCATCCTATTACTTTACTTACTGAATCTGTTGGTTAAACGCACTATAGTTGCGAGTAGAGAAATTAGCTAAGAAGGTGAGAACGAACAAAACAACAGCGTCTGATAAACACGATACATAACGAAAGAGAATTACCCTTAGATTTGGTATAGAAAAGATAAGTGATGTTTCCAAAGAAAGTGGTAGCAAAAGATTGCAAAATTTTTACAATAGTTAGTGTACTAGAGCCTTAATTTAAGAATATAAACTAAAATAATGTACGAGTATAATAGGGTAAAAACTGAATTGGAGGAGATACTAGTAGAAAATTAGTTTGAATTTAAGAAAAGCGGCGATACGAGGAAAGGAACTACAGAAAGAATAAGAATGGGATGAACTACTTTAATCGGATTTTAAAAATGCAAATCAGAATATACAGTTTAGACTTTTTAAAAATAAAAATAAGTTAGAACGGCGGATAATTTACAACTTATATAAAAAAACAAACGGCTATGATAGGTAGCAGAATGAAAAATTGGCACGAGTGTAAAACGAAAATGTGTTTTATCACCAAATCTAATCTTATTTAACTTGTATATGGAACAAACGATAAATAAAATTAAAAAAAAATAGAAGAGACAGATTTAATTCAAGAAGAGAAGATTTAAATTTAGAGGTATGCAGACGATACAGCAGAAACCAATAAGAACTAGAAACCAAACTAAATAAAACGAAACAAATATTAGATAGAGATTTAAGACATGAAATCAATGATATCAAAACAAAAACACGAGATGCAGTAAGCAGGAAAACCAAAAAAGTAAGAGTAAATCTAATGTCACAAAGATCAACAGAAGTAAAGGAGTTTTACTACTTAAGAAGTTCTATTACAAATAAAATAGAAATAAAATGGATGATAAAAATAGAACACCCCAAGGAAAAAAATTTTTCGAGGTGGGCTATACTGAATATTAGAAAAAGATAATGGAATTTCAATGTTAGAGGTGTAGCATCATACATACGGCTGCGAATCATAAACAGTAGACAAATAAGAAACTAGAAGGCGAAGATTTCGACATGTGGTACTATACAATATGTATTGGGAATAAGTAACAAAAACAAAACTTAAGGTGCGAAAACTTCTTTACTGTTTTTCAAAATATTCTCCACGATGATTGATACACTTTTGCATACGTTGAAACCAATGTCTACAACATTTTCTCGTTCCGATTGAAATATCTCCAAAACATTGGTTTTGAACGCATCAACCGCCTCTTCTGGTGTCGTAAATTGTTGTCCACGCGCAGCTTGTTCTTCACGTGTGGGAACAAAAAAAAATCACTAGGTGCTAAATCAGGACTATACGGCGGATGACACATCAATTCGATGTTTTGAGTGTTCAAATAGTCATTTGTTCGAGTCGATGTGTGAGAGCACGCATTGTGACGAAGAAGAATGATACGGCATCGTCGGTTTATTTTTCTTATTTCTCCGAAAACTTATGGCAAACAAATGGTCGACGATCCTCTAAAGTAATGGTCGTGACATGTCCATTTAATCTGAAAAACCGGGCAACCATTTTCTACGAAGTGCTTCGAGCACCGACAACTTTTCGTTCATCTTGAAAAACCCATACAGTCGACTGCTGTTTACTTTCGAGTTAATACGAATAAATCCTAGGTTCGTCACCTATGTAGATGTTATACACTGCGTTTGATGCACCGCAATCGTATTTTTTGAGATTTCTATGCACTAATAGACATTAGTCTTTTTTGAGCGATTGTCAAATTATGTGGGATTCAACGCAGACATAGCTTTCTCATAGCTAAATGTTCATGTAATATCAAATGTATACTTGTCATACTAATGCCTAAATATGTCTGAATCTCACGATAAGTTACATGACGATTTTGCATTATCAATTCGCACACAGTACCGATGTTTTCTGGCACAACAACCAATTTTGGACGACCTTCTTTAAATTCATCTGCTAGCGAACTACGACCAAGATTGAATTCACTATACCAACGATATACAGTGTTGGAGCTTCTTCCCCAAAAGTCGAGATAAGTTGATTCAGGCACTGTTGTGGAGAGAGTACACGTCGGAAATCGTAAAAAATCATCGCACGAAAATTTTCACGAGTTAGTTCCATTTTTTGGGCGAGACGAAGTTTACAACTCATTAAAAAAACAAATAGTGTTCATATGGCAAAATGTTATAAGTATGTATACTGTCAAAAATGTCAAACTTTAGGTTAGAAACGTCAAGTCGCACCTAGCAATACTAGTATTGTCGATTCCCGATATATATCTTACATGTAATTTTCCAATGCTCCACCGAAAGTACTACATTGGCCAGCAAGCGATTTTTTTTTACCTGGAAAATTTGGAATTTTGCCGAATCCTTGCTGATCCAAGCAAGGTATGGATCTTTAACGTGCGTGACAACACTCACACACGGGACCTCCATTTTATCTCTCATCCGAACGAGGGTGTATTTTTGTGAAAAATGCTCGCCTAACATTTTTCAAGCGGACCGTATTGGGATTCGAACCCGGGACTTTGGGCGTAGTAGTCACACACATACCACTACGCCACGGAGTCGCCTCCCGATATATATCGAGCACCCCACGTAGAAAGGTAAAATTAGTGACGATAAAAATAATCCAAAAAATAAAAATATTACTTGTTTTATAAAAACAAAGCGTGCAAGGGCGATAGATCGCGTTTTGGATAAAAAAAAATAGTTAGGACAGTGATGAAGTGCAGAGCAGAAGGGTAGAACTTGTAAAGGAAGGCAAAGACAAGTGTACAAACACGATTGAAACAAATGTAGGTAAAGATACTAAGCTGGAGATAGCAAAAGATAGGAAAGAAGGATAGAGTGTTGCGGCAAAACCAACCTTATTGTGAGCAGAAGTTGAAGAGCCAGAGATTAATTCAATTAATGGTGTTGGGAGTCAAGTTATTATCAATCAAATTAATCCATTCTTAATATTAAGTTTGATTTTGGCGTTAGTTGGGCCGCTATTTCGGGTAATAAAATACAACGGGTTTTTTATTTTGGATCCTATGTTGTAAGGGCAACTTCAAGTAACTTTAAACATTCACTAAAACTTAAAATAAATCGGTTAAATAAATAAGCGTTGTAAAAGAAATTCAAGGCAAACTTGATATACATATTTGACATTTATGGTTCATATTTAATATGCATTTTTATAAATATGATTGGTTGCTGCTTACTTATTTGTTCATTTGGACAGCGCACACATGTTTCTCAATCATAATCATAATCTTACGAAATTTTCCTCCGAACATTCACTTTAGTAAACTTTAACTAAATGCTTTCTTTATGATTATTTATTTATAAATGGAAGTGAACAAATAATGAGTAAGAAACGAACATGGGCAAATCTCTGGATAAGAAATGTTTTGCAGTATCGCATTTTGATGATCTGCTGGCTGCTACTGAAACACATTACGAAACTCCACATCTAAGAGTTACATACGACGATAACATCTGCTGGGTTGAAACAAATTGCTACACGCCGAATTAAAGGAAATGATTACCAATTTACAACACAAACAATAAATTATAAATCAAACTTCCAAAGTTCAATGTTACTTATGCAATATGATACGAGACAAACTGCCATACATAAATGTAACAGAAGAATTTGAATTTTGAACATTTCTTAATGTTTATTTCAACACACAGTTGAACTATGTAAATTTTATTCAACTTGTTTGGATTGCCTCTTAGAATAAGTGCATAGAAAAAACTGGACAACATTTTACTCCTAGTTTTGTAATCATGTTCGGAACTAGAGCTGGTTGACATGTTAAATTAATCCACCTGATAAAGAACGAAGCTCACACTCTTAAGACAGCTAAGTTCTCGCTTCATTAAACTGTTGAAGCTTCGAGACAACATTCTATTTCAAATTTAATTACGTACAAAAAATCGACTAACACAAAGTTCGAAAGGGATTTGAATAGATACCGTAGCTTACAATACGCAAACCACGTGATCAGGCGCGTGGCAGATGTTACTTGCTGAATACACCAGGTCTTAAAAAATTTCCAATTGCCAATTCTAACAAAAGAAATTGCGGTGCACATAAGTTTAGACACATTACACATATAGGATTCAATTTTTTGATAACCCCAGGTAGAAATAGTCCACGCAACATCTGTCAAGCGACAAAACCTCTACTAAACTTCGTGATTTGAATCATTAAGAAGCAGGAAACATGTGTAAAATTAGTTAGATCCCATCTGATAATGAACCGTTTTACTCCGTTTTTAATTTTAGGTTTGGCAGTGAAAAAGATGTGTAACTAATTTTGAAAGGAAAAAGGATTATAAAAACACCGGTTGTAAGCTGTCTAAATTTTAAAATTTAGTCCAGGAAGTACTCAAACCCTAAATGGGCATTAGGTTTACACATGTAGCGTGTGTCACAAATGACCAGCTACTTTTTCGACAACTTAAGATAATGGTGTTTTCTAAATGCATACAAATATCGCATTAACCATTATAAACATCTACAAATACTTAATTATTTATTCTTTTGTTTGAGAAATATAATAAACATTTAATCAAAATTTATCGCAATAATTTGTTAAAATGAACCAGCCACATGACATCTAAACTGAGAAATACATGATGTTTTAGTTATGGTTTCAATCAAGTTTATCATAACCGCATCTCTGATCAAAATACCAACATTTTAATAATTACTGAGATATTACAGAGGCTTATTATAACACCTCTGTGAAGTTGGCACATTTTTTAAATTTTGAAAAAGCAATGATAGTTTTAGTAGCACTTTTCATAGTTCTAGAGTTCCTGATAGAAAATGAAAAGAGTTCCGCATTTTTAATACCAAAAAATAGCAAATGAAAAATTGTCGTGCTAACTTCGCGAATTTAGCACTACACTTACTCCTGTAATCCATAAGAAACCAATAAATATCACAACTTTTAGCAAGAGTTCTCGTTAGTTCTAATCGAGTTCCATCTCTTTATGTAAATAAAATAAAAAATTGCAACAATTAGGTTATTTGCTTAAACGAGGTATATTGTACTCAGCACGACACTCGACGAAAAGGTATCGTGCTGATTCTTTCTAGCGCATTTTTCGATATATATCGACAGTTCTACATGAGTTCTAACAACTACGATCACTTTTAGCCAGAGAATTATTTAAAAATGGTTAGCCACTGGAACTTTGGTTAAAAGTGATCGTAGTTGTTGGAACTCATGTAGAACTGTCGATATATATCGAAAAATGCGCTAGAAAGTATCAGCACGACACTTTTTTGTCGAGTGTCGTGCTGGGTATATACGTCGTTTATGCAAATAACCTAATTGTTGCAATTTTTTGTTTTAATTACATATAGAGATGGAACTCGATTAAAACTAACGGGAACTCTTGCTAAAAGTTGTGATATTTATTGGTTTCTTATAGATTACAGGAGTAAGTGTCGTGGTAGATTCGCGAAGTTAGCACGACAATTTTTCATTTGCTATTTTTTTGTATTAAAAATGCGGAACTTTTTTTATTTTCTATCAGGAACTCTAGAACTATGAAAAGTGTTACTAGAACTATCATTGTTTTTTTAAAATTTAAAGAATGTCGTGCCAACTTCACGGGTGTTATTATAACTTACTACACGGATTTCAGTAATATTAATCAAGGAATATGCATATTTTTGGTACACGTACAATCTTTATCGGCATGATGCCAGTGAAACGCCGAATGAGGGGTCTTTGGAGCAATAAAAGTGCCGTTGTAAGGTACCAAAAAGCTGACATTCGGCACCGTTCTTAGAATTCGAGGCTGTTTCCATACTGCCAAACACTCTATCGGAAACAATTAGTGAGTTCTCGTGAACACCGTGCCGATATCCACACAAATGCATCGATCTTCATGAATGAATCTAAAACTGAAAACAAGACTAGAGCAGTAATCGTTTCTGAGGATATTGGCCTGCGTTAAACTAGCACTAAGCTCGCCCACTATCTATATAGTGGCAATTAATAAGTGCAAACAGTTTTGGTATAAAACCTCCAAACTACAACGAGAGTGCTATCTTTTCGGCCCTTAATAGTAGCAAAATTGACTCGTGTTGCGAAGGATCGTTTCTTTGCCTTAATACTCGAAAACAATGTCCTAGGATTTGATTTGAGTAAACGGACATTTAAGTATATCAACAACAGGTTGGTGAGCACTCTGGGAATAGCTTTGAATAACCATTTTCGGGCTACAACTATGACATATTTAAACGTAACCCAAACCGAAATAACACTCACGCTACCGAAATAAGCGGGCAAAAATGGAGAAATGTCGCATCATGATGGAAATTTGCTCCTTCCCTATTCTCGCGCATAACAAGCGTTTGGCCTCAAAGTATATTTTTAGTATGTATAGTTTTGAGCCAATGGAGGCGTGCGTTTGTAATAGGATTTAAACAAGACTCATTGGGTAGTGAAGTGGAGACCACTTCACGAACGCAGTACAATACTCGTAAATATCGACATTCAAGCGTAACCTTCTCGACGTCTCTTCGTGTTCTTCGGGGACTCACTCTGAATTTTTGGAAGTTAATGTCTATAAGCAGCTGAAGCACTAAATTAAAACGGATTTTCCAATACATAATAGAGGTAAATGTTTTGAGAAGTAAGCAGAGCGTATGGTTTTCCGCAAAAAACGAATACTCTTCAGACTTACTTCCTTGTATTAACAGGTATATTTGTTGTTCTACTTCCTATGAACACCCCGATACAGTAGCGTCGTTTGTACTTTCTTCACTCATATCGGTAGCAGGAAAAAATTCTACGAAACCATGTAAAAATTTAAGGCATAATACAATTACATGATGAAGGTCCAGAAGGAAAAATTGAGAAAAAAAGGTATAAATGATAAAATCTCACAGGCATTTATTCGTAATAGTTTCCATAATTATCTTGTTACGAATTTTTGAACAAGAATAATTTAATACGAGGAAGATTTGGAACATCGTTTGAAGATAAAACGGGATGCGCAAGGGCTTGTTATGTATGGATTTGGCACCAGAAAATATAGCTGGTAATCCACATACAAACTCGGTGAAGTACCATGTATAAATTTGGTGTCTCGTTAAAGTACCGAAAACCTCGACTGTACCAACCAGAATGGTTGCCGGCTAGCTCAATATCAAACGATCCGGAATACTATCGTGTGGGAAATACCAGTATCAATGGGGAATTACCTTACACCCCACCTAATCTCGAAATACGGAGGTTTCTAGGAAAAAAAAGAGGCTACCATAACCTAAGATCAGGAAAGTGATTCTAGCCTAAAATTCGCATAAGTAATTATTGAGTACACTACATTTAAAACAAACATAAAATAAACGTAATGATAAAAATACTAATATAATTATATAAAACTGCTAGCTGAAGTAAAAGGATTTCAAAAATCAAATGCTAAATTATCTGTATATTAATTATGCCCCTAAGTAATTGTTATATCTTTTATTATATTCAAAGTTGGAAACTATCACCTTTACATTAGTTGAGAAAAAGGCAGTGTGTATGAAACTTTTTACTTTATTGCACAATTTTGCTTTAAGTACGAGTACATATAAACATTCTTAAACAAAAGCCAAGTACATCAAAAATTACTTATCTTAATGGAAAACGTTTTCAGCAAACAAAATTGGTTTTTAATTTCTTAAAACTACTAACAACAACGTACTGTGGATACGTTTATAAGTTTATACAGTTAGAAAAAAGTTCATTAATTTACAATCACTATAGGTGATAGTTTCAGAATTTTAATTCTAAATACATGAAGGAGTAATAGGGCTGTAGATGCCCTTAGAAACTACTAAAATCAATCATCTCCTAGACTCAATTTATTTTAACCAGATCCTACTAGAACTTCTGGAATTTCATGTAATAGTTAAAGGTTCTTAATCAACCTGCCTCTTCCAACATAAAGTGGTCTACTTAAAGAAACCAATTCTTCCTAAAAATAAATATGTACCTGCAGGCTATAAGTTAGATGTAAGATAGGGCCGTTTGGCCGTAACCTCGCTTATGCTTGCATTCAAATAGTTGATTTTGAAATAATAGAGTCCATAACAAAATTCACCAACCTGGAAGGATATAATTCCGAACCCTAATGATTAATCACATTAATCGGTTTGATGCCTAGTTATTCAAAGGTTAACCGTGCCTTTTCAAGTTTGCATCTTATCTTTTAATGGTTTTGTCGAAGTGACCAGCAGACATATCTTTTTCGCATAAAACGAACTGGAAAGCATCTTCGGCAGAATTCGGAAAAATGAATTAGGGTTGCAAATTGAAATTACGTTTGTAGTTTTTCTCAATCTAACATACGTAAAATTATCTTACTAAAATATCCACTTGAACACAAGAAGGGACTTTAACATCTCCTGATTCGGCATAATTTAACGTGCGAACCCTCTTCGTTCCAAGACGATGATGTCATACGCACCAACGTTATACATTATTAATCAAAACAAGTGAATCATAAAACTGCACTAATTTAGAGTACAAAGTAAGGATAAACTATTCGTAACCTTAAAACTACCATAATAAACTTGACAACCTTTGAATATGAACAATGTAAGATTATAAAAATAAAGCTTCCTTAGATCAAGAATGCATGAAAACTAAAAATTATGTTGTTTAAAGAAAATAACCATAATCCTATTGGTGAGATATACCAATACAGAATCTTAAAATAAAATATGAACACAAACATTTCAAAGGAATGTTACAAACTGAATGGTCTGATACGCTTAGTTTAAATTTCAACGTGTTTTTCTTAGTAATAAATTGGGAAAATTAATGAAGACAGCCTCTATTCAAAAACGAAATAAGTGACGAATCTTGAATTTGTGACTTTTGGATTCGAATCTAAAAGCAAATTCACTTAAGGGTTGTTTCCAAATAAAAATAGTTCTGGTAAAACAAAAAAGCATTAAATATTAACAAAAACAATTGCTTTCTTTTCCAAATCTAAACTAGTTGCCACAATTGCGTTGGAACATAACCGTACATGAATTTCAGAATAGTGTAGGAGAGTTTGGTCATCATGATCATTTTAAAAAGTTAAATTACAACGGGTAAAATATAAAGTAGTTTTAAATCAGGCAATGCGTTTTCTCAAACTGCCAATAAAGCACCAACATTGGTTAAGTTTCCTAATTTGGTTTGCTGAACTGTGGTGAATCAGTTTCATTTAAATGATCAACATTCGACAGATAGGTAGTTTGAATGACCGACAGTCGAATGACCAACAACACGAATACCGGATAAGATGTAAATGTCAGTTTAATATACTTAGCATTTGAAAATATTCAAAATGTGTCACACCGTTGAACCTAAAATTCAATTTTTGATTGATATATCATAATTAAAGAAGCATAACAGTCTAAGTTTGCTGCTATAATTATGAGGTGCGTTTTCTATTTAGCTTATGGATTTGGAAGAAAATAAAAGGTTTAGGTTATGTTAAATTGTATAGTATAAACGGAGACCTCATTATAGCGCATCATATTCCCGTCCTAGCTATTCTACCTGACTCTAAAATCCCACAGGCACATAAATTTCAAACAAACAGTTTCCAGTAATGCCAAGAATTTAATTCGACAGTTTCAAGAAAATTATTAGCATGGACGAGTTGGATAAAGATTAAGAACAGCTTCTTCAGAAGACCCGAATCGTTCTTTCCCCAGTTCGTATAGTCGGGTTTTGACAACAGTAAAGATCTCTAATGTATTTGTATTTCAACAACCGCTACGTAGCTAGAAAAAGTTGAGTCTTGGTACATTCGTTGTGAGAGTTGGTTGAAGATATCCGGTTAGAATAATATCATTTGGTTAAAAAACTTTAAAATGCACAAAAATTTTAAAACAGGCAGGACTACGGACCGAACCACAAATTAAGCCTATTTATAATTATCCATTAGCTGTGGTAAATGATTAGCTATTGGTGTTATTGCGCCTAACGACACTTGTAAATATTACTTTGTTTCTTGGGTTTAGTAGATTCTCTTGGGACGAACTCGTCATAGTCACCGTAGTAAATAGGTACGTAAGATATTTGCCATATTTTTATTATTTTTTTTTATTCTTTATTTTTGTTGCCCTACAGCAAAAGCAGATTATAGGACAAACACAGAATTAAGATGTAAATATAACAAATTATATCAATCTTGTACAACATTTTGGATATGTAAAACTATACAGAAGTCAAAAATAAACAGAATTCCTATGAAAGCAGTAATTACCAATTATTAAGTATTAAATAAGCATAAATTTTATATAAATCAGAATATCTATACTATTGAGATGAAATCATTTGCGATTTAATTTAAACTAAACTAAAACTAGATTAATGATCAATTTGAAGAGATGCATCTAGAATGTGTTTAATGCAATCAGAAACACATATAAATGGGCGAATTTGAATGGTATTCGTTCTACAGACAGGCAAGTGAAATGTTTTATTTTGTCGGGCATTAATACTAGAAACATGGAAGTATATACTAGATAAGATACTTGAACTTTCAATTTTGTTGTGCAGTATCTTTATATGTGATGCATCATATCGACCAAGAAATCAGTCCTTGCGATCGATCCAGGGATCGGTTCTACTTACACGCTTGCGATTGATATCCAAGCGCCGTGTAGTATTACGCTCTCCAAGCTACCCTAATTAAACTACACCTTACACGAATCAGTGATTGTCATCCTGATAAAATACACTCACTACACTATTTTTACACGTCGGTGACACCGTTGCCGCCATCGCCTGTGAAACGTGATCGTTGGTTACTTTAACACGCGGTAGTTCCAGTGCACCACCTCTACGACGACGTCTAGCCCAGTCACGTCTTGACTGCCGATCCCCGTCGTCCGTTGGGATAGAACGCCTATCACCGCGAATTTGAAGAGATTTGGGAAGCCCTAGCTCCAACCACCGAAAGGTGTCTGTATACATTAATTTTTGCAAAGATTAGTAATTATTTATTAATCCCGTAAATAAACATTGTACTATATGTATTTATTTCGAAATAGACTCAAACGTCTATTTCATGTTTGTTCGTTTGTACTCAATAACACGCACTTGTATTAAGCTTGTATCATATTACATTTGCCAGAATTAACTTAGCGTTTGTTCCTGTTTGTGGTTATTACTAACTCCTGTTAATCCTGTATTCATACTACATTTGTGATACATATAGATGTTTGTGCTTTTGTATATAGGGATATATAATTGATTCCTCTTGTTTGTGCTTATTATCACGCACTCGTGTTAATTTGTAAATTCAGATTTTGTTTTTGCATTAGGTAACTTGATGTACTTTTATATATGTTTGTTCCTGTTTGTGCTTATTAATACGCACCCGTGTTGATCATGTAAATACATATTTTACTAGTGCTACCAGGGTGCAATTAGAATCAGTGCAGATACACCACTGCAGCATATAAATGCACTGATTCTAATTGCACCCAGGTAGCACTAGTAAAATAATATGAGATATACAGCATACAGGGTGTCCGGAAAATACGTGTACAACGTAAGAACAGAGATTCTTTGGCTCGAAATAGATCGATTTGACCCAACTTACCTATTATACAAGTTGCTTCATTTAGCCGCTAGAGGGCTTCAAAAATCGTGAAAAATATTTGATATTTTAAAATAACTCGAAAATGCGTCGATAGATTTTGACCATTTTTGGGGTGCGAGTGTCTACCTTCAATTGACATCTTTTGGTCGTGTACGCAATAATTTTAAAAGCATACGAGTGTCCCAAAAATGATGTATTGTATGAATATCCGGCCATTACTGTTTTCCTGTTTATGCAATGACTACCAATTTTCTTTATGAGTAGCCGACTTAATTTGGACACTTTTTTGTCTCTTGTAAAATTTTGATTAGACGAGCGGTTTGACAGAAAAAAAGTAATTTCAAATGTCTGCATACTGTCGTCATCATTGCTGCATTAACTGTAAAACGGGGCAAATAAAACAACATAGTATAGTAGTAGGCTTTGCTTTTGTTTTGTTATTTAATTTGAATATTATTTAACCTCAGTTTGCCTGTCAAGTCGTGAATTTCTGCTTAATTCAATAAAAGTTTGCATCTTTCATCTTACATTATGAGTACTTACACAAACAACGAACAGGTGGAGATGCTTTTGGTTTTCGGATTTTGTCAAGCCAATGGTTGTGAAAACGTCAGATTCTATAGGGAAAGATTTCCTAATCGCCTAATTCCAAACCACCAAACATTCTCAAATATTGAAAGACGTTTTCGTGAAAATGGTAGCTTTCAGTCAAGAAATGCGAATCGAGGATGTGAACGTACCACAAGAACTGCGGATCTGGAGAAACAAATTTTGGAGATAGTTGAAGAAGACCCAAAAATAAGCACCAGACGCTTAGCACTTGAACTACAAATTCCTAATAGTATTGTTCATGACGTTTTAAAGGAACAGTTATTACACCCATACCACGTTCAACAGGTACAAGACCTTTTGCCTATCGATCATGAGAGGCGTCTAGCTTTCTGTCAATTTATTCAAGATCAGAGAATTCAAAATGCAAATTTCAGTCGCAAAATTTTATTTACAGACTAAGCTTCTTTTACAAGATCTGGTATTACTAACATACATAATGAACATGTTTGCGCTGTAGAAAATCCTCATACAACTAAAGTGACTCACTATCAACATGAATTTAAGATTAATGTCTGGGTAGGAGTTATTGATAATTTTATTATCGGTCCTGTTGTGATACCAAATGGATTAAACGGAGACAATTACTTCAACTTTCTACAACAAACATTGCCGAATTTATTAGAAGATCTGCCATTGTTACTTCGCCAAGACATGTGGTTCATGCACGATGATGCTCCTCCCCACTTTACTCTAGCTGTTCGACAACATCTTCACGAAAAATATCCGGATCGATGGATCGGAAGGAAATATGATGCTCCTACAAATTGGCCAGAACGATCGCTGGACTTGACGCTCTGTGATTATTTTTTGTGGGGTACCATAAAAGTTAAGGTTTATTAGTCCCAATTGATGGCGAAGAAGAATTGCAAAGACCAATTCTAAATGCAGAGGGTTCAGTTAAACTTCTAACGAAGAGTTAATTTGTGCATTGAAGAAAATGGCGGCCATTTTGAAAATTTATTGTAATGGTCCAACACTTGTACCGCGCTGTTAATTTTCAATGATAGTAATAAAAAATAAACAAAACAATGAAATAAAGATAAAAAAACACATTTGAAATCATTTTCTTTCTGTCAAACCGCTCGTCTAATCAAATTTTACAAGAGACAAAAAAGTTTTCAAATTAAGTCGACTACTCATAAAAAAAATTGGTAGTCATTGCATAAACAGGAAGAAAGTAATGTCGGATATTTATACAATACATCATTTTTGAGACACTCGTATGCTTTTAAAATTATTACGTACACCACTAAAAGATGTCAATTGAAAGTAGAAACTCGCACCCCAAAAATGGTCAAAATCTATCGACGCGTTTTCGAGTTATTTTAAAATATCAAATATTTTTCACGATTTTTGAAGCCCTCTAGCGGCTAAATGAAGCAACTTGTACAATAGGTAAGTTGGCTCAAATCGATCTATTTCGAGCCAAAGAATCTCTGTTCTTACGTTGTACACGTATTTTCCGGACACCCTGTATAAGCAAATGCACATTTAAAATGCAGACGATTAAATAACATTTAAGCATCGACACTATCATTGTGAAAAATACTCCCAATACATTTACTAACTATTACGATATAAAAAATTAATAGATGGGATTTATTGGAGTTTATCCAATATCGATTAAATATAGTTTATTTTGATACACCCCACAAAAACCCAAAAAAACTATTCAGTGTATAAGAAACTTAAGTACCTAAATTACAAATATTCAATACGCAATAAGTAAATTACAAAAGGCTTCAGAAGGTTTCAGGAGTGTTTTGCAATTCGATCTTTAGACTCTTTCAAAACAGCATATAATTATTTGTATTAGTTAATCGGTGTTGTTTGCATTATGAATCATACTGCAACATGCAATTGCTACAATCAAGAGTGATAAAACTGACCCTACTTAACATTACAAGTACAATTTAAAATTTCGTATCCGAATATGATAATCTACGAAAGCTAATTAACTGCAGCAGCTACACTTAGCGACTGATAAAATATTACTTTAATGCATGTCAAGAACAAAACGAGTTCTTTACTTTTCATACCAAACAAAGAGCTGTATTTTTACAAAGGCCTGGTAGAATATTATAGCAGATGCATAAATCTACATTTCGGAAATCCTTCAAGCTGACAACATAAGATCCAATCGTAGAATACAAACGACTTCTAAAAAGATATGTAGCGACCAACAAAATTTTGATGTGCAACTACAGAAGCATCTGCAACGATGCATTGATCTATAAACCGGCCGTGGACTTGAACTTTAGGTGTGTTTGTATAAAGCAGTGTGTTGTGGGAGGGTATAGTAATAGCACCTGGACCATCTGTACACAATACTCTTTTTGCTACCTCTAAACATCCCAAAAAAAACTTTCAAAGTATACCTGACAAGTCCGGATTTAACACAATTCGTCTATTTTCTCCAAGTAATTTATGGAAGGTATGAAAAGTAAAAACTAAAGTCGTGTGCCATCTGCCAAAGAGTATATAAATTGCCACTTAGTCAATTGAATGAAAGGATTTTTCCATACAAAGACCCGACAATTTTAATTTTTAAACAAGCTGTTTAAAAATTATTTATTTAGTAGCTTGTAGCAATTGTATACTGGTTCGTGACGAAACAATGAATTGAATAATAACCTCAACATTGATGCAACCAAATTTCAACATAAACGCTGGCGCAAAGTTATAATAGCCGCATACAATATCGTTACCAAATATTAATTACAGAAACAACAAATATCTTCTCTTTGTATCAGTTCCATTGCCCAAAACTCCAACTTCCAATTATTGATGTCATACATCATAAATAAGCTTTTGTAACATCCTTTATTTCAATATTACACAATGAAAGCATTTAATAATGCATTATTCACTATTGTCAACAAGAATAAATATGTGGTTTAAGTATTATATTGAAATTTATTATAATGTTAATATCGAGTGCAATCGTAATATGTACAGCTACTAAGACAGTGAAACACGTACGAACTCTTAAGAAACGATTTTTTTATTTTATGGATAGCGTTACGGAGAATCAACTAAGGGAATTAGCCTGTATATAAAATGTAAGTCTACAAATATCGGAGCAACGACAAATCCTTTTTAATAAAAAAATGGTTGCCGCAAGCAGGAATCGAACCTATAACCTAACCACAGTTTAAAAATAGAACCCGCGTGTGTTTAATCTTTAGCCACAAACTTTGAAGATTGTGTGCGTGCGTGCGTGCGTGCGTGCGTGAGTGCGTGCGTGCGTGCGTGCGCGCGTGCATGCGTGCCTCTATATATATTGATGTTATTAAAGATAATCAAAAAGTCATATAGCGCCATTTTGTACTGATACGGCGCCGCAAACCCAAGCAGATTAAGAAAAATGTAAAAAAGGAAGCCCAACTTATATAAATATTAATTTGTTTGTTTAGCGAAGCATATTTATTGAAGCGGTCAGTATATTAAGTATAAATGCATAAAAAACGCTTGGTTGAAAGAGTTGGTTTTCATTCGTAATGACGAAGAAATAGTGTTTGAGAGAATGGTATTCACAATATTCCGTGTGTAGAAGGAAGTTTTTTTAAAGAGCTTCATTCAAAAAGTACTCAACGTATAAAGACGTAATTATTATAAAAAATTTGATTTGATCGTGATTCAAAAGATTATGTAACGTCACGTAAACAAACGCGTCATAAAGATTTTCATGTTTAACGTAGTACCGTGTTCAAATACTCTGATTTTATAGTGGAAAAGCGCTTGAATTTCGTGTTATATACAGAGCGCGTACAATATTTAATTGCGTTGGCATTTAGATGTATTCATTTAAAATATCAATCAATATTCAAAGATATGAAGACAGTGTATTTCAATTGAAAACGTGTTCGTTGAACTTCTAGATTAATCCAGAAGGTGAATGATCAAATAAGGAATGTAAACGTACATCCAATTAAGGCAAATCTTGGATGTTGCTAAGATAACGCGTAGGACAAATGGACCTAATTAGCAGCCTCAAGGTGTAAAAAGACAAAGTTGTGAAGATTGCATCATTCATTATATTTCTCGATGCTGATGTAAAGAGACCATCCCATTTCTAGCACCAATGACAACAGAAACGACGTCTGAAGTTCGCTAGATTATTCGAGATGCTGACATCACGAGGGCTCAAGCTTATAAAACCCCAATCGAAGTTAAGCTGAGAGGCAGTTGTTCAGTACTCATTATAAGGTCACGATGTTGTCGAACTAGTGATAATATATCACATAGTAAAATACTAAAGTATAGTAGTTTAAATTATTTCATTTAAAGACTGACGAAAAAGTGAAAAGTGAAAAAGAGATTAATTGGAAGAAGATAAAATGAAGAAACAATGATTGACTACCGTAATATATTTATTTATATATATATATATATATATATATATATATATATGGACATGGATAAATGACTACGGACCCAATAGAGGCAAGAACAGCGACCTGCATAATTTACACGGTAAAAAATTACATTGTTGAAAAATTTTAACAAGGATTTTTCTATTTATTATACAAATTCTATGATAAGAGTATTTTGTGTGGTACTATTTGAAATTAGAGTAGTGTACAAGTTGATAATTTGATCTGAAAAGGGTGGCAGCCTGCGGAGATTTTGCTATTATACATATATAAAAATTTATTAAACCTAACTGATCAGATACGGTTACGATCCGATTTTAATGAGTGAGCATTAAGCTATCTGTCTTATCTTGACAAATTTTGTACATAATAAGAGTTATTTAAGGAGTTTGCTGGTGAATGAAATTAAGATTAGAGCATGTTCATCCTGATTATAAAAGAGACTTTGAACTCTAATTTAGTGAGTGATAATCAGAAATTTATTTTGTTAGATTTAAGATATTGTTTGTAACGAAAAGCGGTTGTGGCAATATTGGACTCTACTTTTAGAGCTTAATTTTTGTATAAAAGTATTTGTTTTAAGGTTATATGTAAGATATTTTTTGTTAAAGAATAGCTGTTGTGGATGTAGTGATTGTCATTTGAAACATTGTTTGTTAAAGAATACTTAGTGTTATTATAAGTTTGAGGTCTGATTCTAGCAAATTGATCTAAACTGAGCTGGAAAAATGTTTAGGGTACCACTTTTACTAAACAGCTACAATTCACAGCAATAATCAAGGTATATATTTTACTTTTTATAAAATAAAATTTCTTAAAGGTTCCGAAGTTGAAAGCAATCGTATTTTGTATAAGATTGAAACCTGACAATTTTGTTATAAATAAAATAAATAAATAAAAAATCTATTGGATATTGTCTTTTTGTATTATAATAAACCTGAAAAATTTCAAAGCACTGAATCAAAGATAAGAATGCGACAGGAATGTCATTTTAATTGAATAGAAATTTGTTTACAACGCAGCAGTTGTAAAGCGTTTAGAAAATAATAAATTGTGTGGATTTATTGGTATTTCCTAGAATAAATCCCAATAAGAGTTTAAAACACGCGCTAATTGGTATGTTTCCAAACTTTTAGGGTGCAGATATGTTAAAAAGATCCTAAGAAATTTTATTTTTATGTAATTTAGGTCAACACCTGACATGAAAGCGTGAAAACCACTTGAGAAAATGAAATTAAAGTTTTTCCTAATCGGATAGAGGCGTGGTTTAGAGTGCGTTTTATGGTGGTATATGATTTTTGATTCCAACTAGGAACGTTCATTCTTTACATGACATCAATGGGTTTTAAAAATATAAAATTAGAAAAATTCGAGAAACTCGCTCTCGGCTCTACTATACTGTTTTTAATAATTCCGCTAATTGCATAAAACAGAATATAATTTTTAAAAAGCAGATACACTACAGAAGTAGTTTTGATGATGTAAATTTAGTTAAAAGTGTTCAACCTTGTTGAAAAAACAACAGCTTGAATCTGATAGAAAGAGAAACTCCAGAATATAGTAAACTGATTTTATAGGCAGACCCTTCTATTCAGGTATGTGAAGAATATTTTTTGAAGAATTTGATTTCGAGAATTTGGCATGTAAAATGATTTCCCGTAACAATCTATTTTAATTTCGAAAAACATGTCAAGGATAGTTATGGTGCGATTGAATATAATTTGTAGGGGAAGGAATAAATTTATGAATATTAAAAACTTTTTGAATTGATTAGTTGGGCCAATTCGAAGCTTTTTTTGATGTAAAAAAGAATTAATGTATGCACACCTTTCAAAAAAATTTTGTATGAAAACTTGATGTTTTAAATTAATAATTCCTGTAATCTTTCTTATTTTGGAAATTATTCTTAAATAAGAAAAGATATTAAAATTTATTGTAACAAAGATAAATTCAATTCTAACGAGTTTATTTTAAGGAAGGCAATAAAAAAACTAAATTTTATGATTTATTACAAAGATCTGATTTTAGAGATTGATCAATTTGGAAATGAGATTTAGGGGGATAAGAAAGTGATACTGTAAAAGATTTGTTTTTGAATTTATTGTTTTATGATATCTATTAACAATACGTAATATTTGTTTATAATTGCGGAAATAAATCACACATCATCTGCGCTCACAGATAGTTTTATGTTCTTAATTTTGAGGATGACGGAAGATCAGTTTTGTAACAGGATTTTTTTAAACTTTTCTTTCAATAACGCAAAGAGTTAGTCCAGCATGCTGACTGAGGTAGGTAACCACTCAGTCTAAATGATTACTTGAAATCGAGCTAGTAATTGAAAAATAGAAAATGTAAGGCCTCAGACAGGATTCGAACCTGTAACTTTGGGCTTTGATTTAGCCGTGATCTTAAACATCGCTTCCTGTCTATATCTGACACAAGTAAAAAAGTGGATATGATCGACAAAAATGCCAAACGTAATTGAAAGTTAGGTTGATGTATGACTGCTTACACGATTTAGATTTGCATACAATTGCAAGTGAATTCATCACCGTCCTCGTTGGCTCAATTGCTTAGCCCGCCGACGATTAAAGCTAAAGATTACAGGTTCCAATCCTGTCCGAAGCCTTATATTTTCTATTTTTGAATTACTACCTCAATTTGAAATGATCATTTATATACCACTGTAATATCAATTTTTTTAAACATTGTTTAATTTTACTGGGAAAGGTTAGGAGTATAATCTAACTTTTTTATATTGAGTATAGGTAGATTAGAATTATAATTTAAATATATACCTGGCCAGATGCCTTTTGTATGCCAACCTGTAAAAAATCTTTCCTTTCCTTTCCAAGGAATATTTTTGTTCCGAAATATTTAACAAAATAAGTAAATTTATTGTTCAAAATCAGGTAAAGATATAAATATATTTATTAATGCAAACTATTTTCATGAACGCATCCAAATAAATTCGCATGAACATTGCATATTCTTGAATTTAACGCAAAAACTATTTGTATAAAAATATGGTCAATTATACTTGTAGTATTTTGTACAAAAAAAAAAAATTTTTAAATTTCATACATATCTTAGCAGTTTGCTTTTAGGTAACAGTTCGCTGGGTTCGTCTTCTAAAGCAACGTTCTTTAAAATGTAGTAGAATTATTTCGTCATTATCAATGCCCTTCAAGTATAACATGAACACTAAAATATTTATATTTTCTTTGAAGCGTTTCGTAAAATGAATTTCAAGAAACCACAAAGCGGTTGAGGGTTGGAAATATCCTCGCAGGAGTTGTTTATCGAAAGTAGCTCAGGTTTGAATGAAATAAAAATATGTCACAAATAAGACTTACTGTATCTTCTTTGTCGAATTATAAAATATTATCTTCAAACTTACAAATCTCACTGTCCTTTGTACGTCAAATATTTTGGGTAATTTAATTTGAGTGATTGTCCACTTAAGAAAATTAGGCTACGTTCTCCTTCTTTATTGAAACAAATCTCTAAATTCAAATCTTACTTATAGAGATTTGCTTGATGTCACATGACATTAGCTTGTCTAATAAGGCGCTTCCGTAAATTAATAGCTGAATACCTTCATCAATTTTTTTGTCCACTTAGTGTGATAGTTGTCGAACTTAGGATTGTCTAAAATTTGTCTCTGTATTTATTTTCTCTTTCATTTTACCTTCTCCTCTATCACGTTTCTGAATATGTAACTGGTTATTAATCAATGTCTTATCTAGTTTATTCCAGAATCGTATTCACTTTTCGTGTACTTTATAGATCGTCATAGTTCTTAAGCTCTCCCGCCCAGCTCAAATATTTTCTTCTAACTTTTTTAAAGTTTAAGTTTTATATCCAAAGAAAAGTCACACTTTACTGGAAAAATTTAGTGGTTTATTAAATAGATTCTACCGTGGAAGAAATTATGGTCGGAACGGTTCGGTGACTTCGTCGGTTACATAGGTTCGCGTGCGACTACTAATCTCAAGGTCCGACACGTCAATATTTTTCACAAAAATGCGCTCTCGTTCGGATGAGAGGTAATATGTAGGTCCCGTGTCTGGAATGACAAAGGTTCGGTCAAAAGTCTAAATTTGCAAGCAAAAAAAATCGCTTCCTGAGTATCTTCGGGTGGGGCACTGGAAAAAACTCAAATATAGGGTTAGAACAGTTCGGATATTTACAAAATACAGCTTTAAAAGGTAAGGTGTATTCAAACCACGTAAATGGACCCGCATCCTTAGTAATGTAGCAGTACCTCAACCTTAGCTACGGTGTAGATTGTTTAACGAGAGTTATCTATTTCCATGCGACTATTATACGGGATAACGACATTTTAAAGGACAGTTTTGGAGACCATTCCTAGAATATTTGTTCCTAATTTTGAAGAATTGTTTGCTCTTGTATTATAGATATCTATATCTACGATCCATTATTTCAAATACGTATATCAACCAAAAGGTGAGTGACTATTGGGACATGACCATAACAGCAAGTGAAATTACGTCCAATGGTATGTATAAACCAACAAGACCTAGTAACACACTAAAAACACATAAAAATATTTTTCAGTAATTAATTGCTATGTTAAACTGGCTATTGGAATAAATTAGTGGACACAAGTTTTAGATAAAAGAGTTACAAAGTATTTTGACAATTTACTGCTATACACAGTGGAATTTCAGAACCATGAACAAACAAGTTTTGATGCAATATTATCACTACACGAGTGAGAAAACAAGTGATATGAGTTGTTAAAAAAAACAATACAAACATGTAAATGTCATAGGCTCAATACATCAAAAACAGGAAACAACACAGGAGAAATATTTATAAAAATTAGTGCTTTTATTCTTTATTAAATAATATGAAAATGAAACCGAGTTCACGAGTTAAACAAAAGGCAAGTGCATTGACACATAACCTTCGGTTGCGAAACCTCTTTCAAATTTTAACTATGATCAGGAATCGGTAATAAATATCGCGGTTGCAGACAATAATGAAGGACTTTTAGACAGTTTACGACAGATTGTTTAGTAACTGCTCGATAACGATATCTGGAAGTTGTTATTTAAAATTAAGGCGTTACCGAAGTGTGTTTGAAGTTGCTTTAATTGGAGAAAACGACACATGAATCAAAACGGACAAAACTGTGAGTAAATTGTTTTATGCATTTGATACCTGGTTAACTCTAAAAAGGTGCAGTTTTCTTTCAACTCCACATTATTTTGTAACCAAAAGGACCAAACATTTCTTATAACTTTATACGAAGAGAAGCTAAAGGAAAAATTAATGAAAACATGTAGTTATCAATGACTGCACATCTAAAACCTAGCCAAATATTAGAAAAAGGAGGGAATAAAAACACAAGATCCGCAAGATATAAAATTGATTACGCATTACTATTTTTAGTTGCTGATGAGATCAAGCTAAATAAAACGTTAAAATTGGTCATCGTTCCTCAGACAAGTTTAAATTAATTAGTATCGAATTCATAAACTGTCCGGATTTGAAACTGAAATGACAAAAGTGTAAATGTTATTTAAAATAATTCAGAAAAGCATCACCAAACCTGTCAATTTTCTTAACGACGAACATCATTATCATTTTCAATAGAAATTCCTTCCTAATCACTTCTCCAATAAAAGTCCTTGAATAACAAAGACTAATACCCCCAATGCGCTCTTTATAATTAGATGACTAGCTCAAAAGCGATAAGTTATTAGGTGAGTGGACAAACTTATCCACAATTCCCTTGGATATCTACAGATCGAGTAAAAAGACCCCCTTCAAGCGCGACATATACATCAATGATTCAAGTACAATCAAATTACTCTTAATAAATCAAATATATAGTAGTTCATCATAAAATAAAAATGTTAATTTCGGCATTGATTCCCAAAGTAACTATATTTTCATAACTAGTCAACTAAGGAGCTACTTTAAGTAAAAAAAATAATCCAAAGACACATTTTAGAAAAGACGAGTAAAAAATACAAGCTTTGAATCAAATTCAGCTTTTTGTTCTAGGAGATGAACTTTTACACTAATATAAAATTCGACGCCTTGTAGATTCGAGTTGAATTGACTCAGTACAAATAAAAATTCAAAATTTGCTTTTGTTTAATTTTTAATCGGAAAAAGTATCTCAGGATATTACTCGAAAAAATGTTCGGCATTCGGCATATTAATGAAAATCTATCATTTAGCACAACAACCCTAAATTACATTTTTTGCCATTTTTAGTATCTAGAATATTTGGTAAAATCCAATAATGTTTCCAAATTGTCATTTTTGAATGGTATAGTTAAAAACATTTGAATCCCATATGTAAACAGCAACGAAACGTATTCAATGTTTCTTCCTATTAAACTTTATCAGATTCCTTTGGACCAGGTCTACCAAAATACAGTAGGGTTAATTAATTATTCTCTAAGACCTTACAATATTATAAAGCTTTATAAAAATAGATACAATGCTTATCGTGGACCAACTAAATAAAAATACAAAAAAAGCAGTTCATAAGATTTTGTGAAAATGAAGCAATTTTGATAAACAAAATTATTGATATTTAGTTGGCTCCTACCCAGTTTAAGACTTTTGCAAATTTCATGGATTTTGTCCAGTGCTTCTTGACATACTAATTTACTTATTTTTTAATTTTTGCAACGTCCAATCTTTTCAAAATTGACAGAGCTGGAGATGTACATGTAAGAAAAAATGTATTTTATAAGGCGGCGCGATAACTTCTGCTACAAGTACTACACTACTTCTCGTGGCTAGTTTTATTAGCACTACTTGTATGAGTACGCGTGATAAACATAAGAAAGTCATAAAAAGAAGCAAAATCAAGTTTCGCAAGCACTAATATTATGATCATCTAGATGTCAGTAAAAACTGAGAAACACTTATTGCGAAGAACTAAGAAATTGTTGCATTTGTAGATATTGAATTATAACGCATCTACCAACATGTACGAGTATATTTTCAAATGAAATAAGTCAGTTTAAAAACTTTTGGCAGCAACAAAGTTAAATTTAGACTCATACTCCCAGACTTCCATAAAAACGTTATATATAAGCTTTAATCAAATAAACCAATTCAAGTATAACTTTTACAACATACCTTGTAAAATAAGTGCAATACAAACATAGTAACAAACCTAAGATAAACTCTCCCTTTCTCTCTCTCTTCAAACAACCTTCACATCAAGGTGCTCGTCCAGTTTCCATTGCCAAAAAGCGACAACCATCTCTAACGCTGCTCTTACAAAATATTTAGAACAAGTCTACATTTATGATATTAATTTGCTTCATTCGCTTCACTCAAGAAGATTAAAAATAAAGAACTAGCAGCTTCTGAAAAAAATCGTGTCCATATCGATACCCCCAAAAATAAAATAAAAACAAAGAGCATTTCACACCGCAGCGCATAAAAACTTGTACGATCGAATTCGGCGCAAGGCAAGAGTTTAAACCGGGTTTTCAATGATATTGCACCAACAAAACCACTATGTCAAGTGGATAGGCATCATGAGTCAAGCTGTCTTGCTCTTTTAATTTACAAGAATAAAAATGACAATAAAAGAAGAACTGGTTTTAAATTTGCACATGCACACACAAACATGTATACAGTCCTTACGCTGTAATGTTGATAGTACACCAGATCTTCGTGTGTTACCTTCCTGGTTAATTAACATCTATTATTTAAAAATATGCAAAAAGAATACGTCAATGAATATTTATTTGCGTAATAATGATTTAATTGTACAAATAGCTAGGAAGCAAGGCAATTCCGATCTATTGCTTAACATGACATTGAAGAAGGAGGAAATCCTATTTGTTATTTAGATATTAAGTAATTTCAAACCGTAAACCATAAATTTATCTTTAAAAAGTTATTATGTTCCCGCATTAATTTATTAATTGCTATTGCATCATAACAAAGCCATGGTATTAAAAAAAGATATAAATCCTAAAGTTTACAAAGTAACATTGGTAGATACAGCCCTTATAATATGTCACTAGATAGAAGTTATCCTTAACTATCACCTAATAAATAATTAGTTTTATCTTGAACCTAAATAAATTTGCAACATTACTTTTGATTTACCACTATTAATTTAACGGAATGTCCTACTATCAACGACCTCGTATTTTATCATAATATATTAGAATTTATGGGTATTCTGACATTACTTGAAATGATAACGAGGTATCAAAACATATTTGTTATCAAAATCCAAGTATGTAAAAACGTACACTTGTCTTCCTTAAGATGCACTTTTAAGTTGTATTCAGATCATTCCACGGTGCACATTAAGGACATTACTTACAATTTAAAAATACTAAATTAGGTGTTGACAATCATAAACGAGCAAAACAAATTTGTGCTAGTCAATACTGATTTTTTCATTTTAATAAAGCAGGGAAATATGAAAAAATTTTGTAAAAAAAAGACCTGCAGCTTGAAGAAGTTCTGAAATACTAGAACAGGTAGAATGGCTTGGGTGTTTCAGTGAGCTAAAGAGCCGAACTATATGTTTAACCAAATTAGTGGGGTCTATAGTGAGGAACTAGATTATGACAGGTACCCGAAAGAGAGCAGCAGCTTTTTCGGTACTTAGAGTGGTAGATACCATTTGGGATCGGTATGGCATTCTAAGACACACTACTGCAATATGGAAGGCAATGGGAAACCACCACATTACCTCGCAAGTACACAGCGTACATAAATTGTTATTAATGATGATAGCATCCTCTGGGGAAAAAAATCCTGGATTTAAAATAGTCCCCCATTCGGATCTCCGGGAGGGAACTACTTCGGGCGATATGATCCGAAAATATACAAAAAAAAGTCGTGAACATTCTGCGAATCGGAGCGTGGAATGTCAGAAGTATGAAGCAAGTAGGTAAGCTAGAGGACTTGAAAATTAAAATGGATGGGTTAGCACTAGACATAGTACCGATCAGCGAAGTTCGCTGGCCAGAGGCGGAGGATTTTTGGAGTGGATACTTTAAGGTAATTCATACAGGATCAGAGGAAGAAAATTCGGGTGTGGGGATAGTTAGGCGAAAACAATAGGTCAACGTGTAGAAAACTACTTACAAAAGAACGAAAGAGCACTAATGGTTAGATTAGGATCTAAACCGGTAAATACAGTAATAATACAAGTATACATGCCCACCTCTAGCTACAGTGAAGAAGAGGTAGGGGCGATCTACAAAGATATTGAGAACATACTAAGATGCGTAAAAGAATATGAAAATTTATTAATTACTAGATATTTTAATTTTAATGCAGTGGTAGGTGAGGGTACGGAAAGAGCGGTAGAAGGTTTATTTGGTTTAGACACGAGAAATAACAGGGGAAATAGGCTGGTAGAATTTTGCAACAAGAACAATTTAACCATCACAAACACAATATTTCAACATCATGCTACAAAACGATACACGTGGAAAATGCCAGGGGATATAGGAAGATCTCAAATAGATTACATTCTTGTTAGACAACGGTTTAGGAATCAAGTAAAAGACTGTGGTAGCTTCCCATAAGCAGATATAGACACTGACCACAACATAGTAATTGTGAAAACCGCTCTTAAATTTAAAAATTTAAAAAAAGAAGAACGGAAAAAGGCACTTTGACTCAGAGAAACTAAAAGATAAAAATGTGCACGAAAGAATTGAAAAAGTCAAATGAATTACTAAAAGATATCGGAAAAATTTTTTATACTAAGGAAGTAGAAACAGAATAAAATAACATTAAATTCAGCTTAGGCATGGCGGCCAGACATATTCTGGGGTATACACAAAAAGAAAATAAAAAACCATGGATAACAAAGGATATCCTGAATCTAATAGAAGAAAGACAAAAATATAAAAATTGATCGGATGAAACAGGAAAACAGAGATACAAAACCATAAAATGGGAAATTATTCGCAAATGCAAAACAGCTAAAAGATAATAGATTGATGATAAGTGCAAAGAGGGACAAACTAAGATGGAAATAGGAAAGAAAGACGAAGCATACATAATAATTAGAATGAATTTAGAGATATAAAACCGTATAGCAAAAATATAAAGGACTCGGGAGGAAACGTCATTATGGAAAATGTAGAGAAAGTGGATAGCTAGCAAGAATATATAGGGAATTTATATGCAGGAGAGGAACTAACTGCATTAGAACAAGAATCGGACATTGAAAAGGATGACTTGGGATATCCTATGCTTAGAGATGAGTCTGAATTAGCGTTAAAGGGTCTGAAAAATAATAAGACACATGGTACAAATAAGGTGCAAGCAGAAACTCTAAAAGCCGTTGGACAAGCAGTAACAAAACGTCTGTTCCAACTTGTTAGCTTTATGTATGAGACAGGCGAAAAACCCAAAGATTTCAAACGTAACATCATAGTCACTATACCAAAAAAAGAGAGGCTCTGCTAGTTGCGAAAATTTTCGAACAATAAGTTTGACAGCACATGTGTTAAAAATATTAACTAGAATTGTACAAAGACGAATAGAAAAACGAGCTGAAGAAGTACTAGGAGAAGATTAATTTGGGTTTAGGCGAAACATGGGAACACGGTAAGCTATTTTAGCTCCGAGAGTGATAATAGCGAAAACAATAGAAAAAGGGGAAAGTGTGTATATAGGGTTTGTAGATCTGGAAAAAGCATTCGACAATATAAAATGGAAAAAGATTGGAATGAGTTTTAGGTGTAGACGGATAGTACATAGCTTATGCAACGAGCAAATAGCGATAATAGAGTTAGAGCAGGAACGTAGAGAAGTAAATATTAGGAAAGGGATGTGCCCTATCCCCATTAATTTTCAACTTGTACATCGAAGAGGCAATGAATACTGTCAAATGCAAGAAGATATTTGGAATTATTATGCAAGGACAAAAGATCGACATGATTAGATTTGCAGATGATATAGCAGTATTAGCATCTAGCAAGCAAGACTTAGAGGCTGCTCTTAATGAAATGGAAACAGTTGTAACATAGAGATACGGTATGAACATTAGCAAAAATAAAACTAAAGTACTAATATGTAAAGAAGGGGAAAATAAATTAAAAACTAGAATACAAATAGGTAATGAGAACTTACAAGAGGTTAAGGATTTGTGTTATGTAGGAAGCCAAATAACGCAAGATGGGAAGAGCGCAAAAGATATAAAACAAAAATTAGCACAAGGTCGTGCTACATTTAACAAGAAAAAGTAATTATTGTGTTCAAAGACAACAAACATAGAAACAAGGAAAATATTGTTTAAAACATATGTGTGGAGCAGAGCACTGTACGGCTGTGAAACCTGATCAGTAGGAGAACCGGAGAGGAAAAAATAGAAGCCTTTGAAATGTGGTGCTATAGGCGTATGCTGAAAATATTATGGACAGACAAAGTTAAGAATAAAGAGATACTAGAAATGGTAGGTGAAGAAAGAAGTATGTGGAAAACAGTAAAAAATAGGAGAGATAGGATGATAGGTCACATACTAAGGCATGAGGGAATAATGCGGAATACATTAGAAGCAGAGATAGGAAAAAAGAGAGGTAGAGGTAGACCTAGGTTAGACTATTGCATTCAGATAGTGAAAAATGTAGGCTGTTTAAAGTTCAGGAAAATGTGCAGGTTAGCTCAGAATAGAAATCAATGAAGGTACGCATCCAACCAATTCGAAGATGGAAAACTTAATGACGAAAAAAATAACTGTACTTAAACCTGATGATTATTATAAGCAACTACAGGTATTGGTTTTGCAATACTCTTAACTAACGTTAATTGTACGAAAAGATTTATTGGAAAACTAATAATTCAGCAAATGTCTAAGTGTTGGGGGATCCTTGGCAGCCACAGGCTTAATCCCCTTCACATACCACTGAATTTTGGTGAAATAGGGCATATAATTAGGAAACAACAGAAAAGGAACCGAGTTGTATCTAGGCTGTGGGAATTTCAGGGAACGGTGTAGGTTATCTCAGAATAGAAATAAGTGAAGATACGCGTCCAACCAGTTTCAAAACGGAAAACCTAATGACGAAAAAATAATTGCACTTAGATCTGATGATTATTATAAACTACAAGTGTTGGTTTTAAAATATGTTCAACTAGTGTTGATTGTGCGAAAGAATATATTGGAAAACTATAAATTCGGCAAATATTCAAGTGTTGGGGGATCTTGGTTGCCGCAGGCTGCTTAACCCCTTCACATACTACTGAATAGCGGGGAAATAGGGTATATATTTATAAACAATAGAAGAGGAACCGAACTGCATTCAACAAGAAAGAGCAGAGTATATTAAAAATTGATGTTGCCCAAAATTTTGTAAAGTATAAACTATAAAGAAGAATCGGCTTGCTGAACATTGCCTACTGGGGCTTGATTTTCTTTTAGTTTGGTTCGTACTTCAAATATGATTGCGCATTATTCGTTTTCCTAGTAATTTTACGGATACAGAGGGCCGTATTCTACAGAACAAGAACAGTTCCCCTTAAGAAAACGCAAGAATAGAAAAAGACAGGCTGAGGGAGGAGGTATGGGAAACAATTCATATGCATAGTAGAGAGACATTTTATTTTAAACGAACTTGATAGAGAGCGGTTCAATTTCGGCTGTATTTTGCTAGTCAAAACTAGCGATTTCATTCTAGTACTTAATTATATTTAGCTTCAGGCAGTAATAACGTTTATTTTTTTAAAGTTATGATCATAATTCTTTTTGGTTTCAAATAATTGCTTGAAACCTTTGTTTTCTGGCTCTTTTGGGAGCTTAGCATGTAAGAATCAGAAAAAATACCATAAAAATAAATTAATAAATAATAATAATAAAATGACTGACTACAGAAAGTAAAAATTTGCACAGGACGTTATACATACCAGCATGAAGTGCGCCCTTAATAACAATACCCACAAACCTAATAATAAATAAGTCGAAATAAACAACTAAGTACAAGGTTAACGATAAAACAAAACTAATCGTGGATCATTTTCCTAAACAAGGACGGTAAAACACAAAAGTAGGCAACCAACTAAATAAAACAATAATAAAGTGCTTGGAATGCACGTAGAACCTCCAGGATACTTACATTAGTAAAGTTTCACAAGTGTACTTGTGAGGTATACCAATTTCAAAGAATTATAGCATCATACTAGTTACATGCAATATTAATTTTAATAAAGTACTAATGTAGACATAGCATATTCAGCATATCACATTACACAGGTTTCATGTATCCTATATCACCAAAAATTACCTGGCTCTGATAGAAAGATGAACCAAATCTTTGGCGAATAGTTAGAAATTCTTATATTGCTATAGATTAAGTTAGTTATAAGTAGGGGTGGGCGATACGGGATTTTGCGTATCGAATATCGATACATATTCTATATCGATATGTATCGATATATCGAATATCGATATATATCGATACGTATCGATACGTATCGATACGTATCGATGCGTATCGATATGTATCGATACGTATCGATGCGTATCGGTGCGTATCGATACGTATCGATACGAAGCGATTCGTATCGATGTATATCGATACGTATAGATACGTAGCGGTACGTATAGATATATATATAGCGATTCATATTGGAACGTTTAGATGTGTAGGTTAAGTATACATATCGAGACGTAGCGATACCTATCGGTACGAATCGATACGCATCTATAAATTTTTCTACTCTTTCTTTGGGAATAAAATCACAAGATCGTTTTAAAATAATGTATTTACTGACAATTCGATCTTTCACTTAAGATTGTTTGTTATCAAAATAATTTAAAGTTTCAAGTTTAATATTTGTGACATAAGTATATATATAGGGGTGGGCGATACGGGATTTTGCGTATCGAATATCGATACGTATTCTATATCGAACATCGATACGTATCGATACGTATCGATGCGTATCGATGCGTTTCGATACGTATCAATACATATCGAGTATCGATATTTATTTTTTGCTGTATCAGGGGGTCGATACGGAGGTCGTATCGATACGTATCGATATATCGATACGCCGACCCAGCCCTAGTTATAAGTCAATAAACAGAATTGGACTGTAATCGTCATTCTCACAAAACTATCGGTCGCGCCTACTTTTGCTTTATAGCTTCTTGAACGTATTAATATAAAGTCAACGCTATGCAAGCAATTAACTTTAATACAATATATTGCTGTAATGTTCTTCTCTGCGCTCAGAGTTCAATTCAATTAAATTCCACCAACGAAACAAAAACAAATATAAACAGTTCACAATATCTTTCTCACAAACAATATTCTAAATAAACAGTTATAAATTGTTCTCTAACTACTACCCAAACAAATTTTTTTAAACTCCTGAGAATTATTCATTGATAAATCCTTAATTAAATTTTCATTATAATTACTACTTACACCAATTATTTTCAGAAAGTCGTCCAATTTAATATCCTTTTCCCTTAGCCGTCTTAAACGTGCTAATTTCAGTATGTTTATTATGCATTCTGTACCCACAAATTCTTTGCATGAATTTGCAAACCCCAAAAACACTTGCACACAAATCTACTATGAAAATTTAAATTCTTAATCTACAATAATCTTTTAAGAAATCACTCAATTGAAAGAAAACAGCTCATATATCTGACTTTTATAGATAAGGGTTCTGTAGTTTGTTTTCAAACTATCGAGTCCACTCTTCAAAAAGATAGCGATTACCAACTCTTATGTTCATTTCTCTCTGAAAGTTTTTAAGAAGTTCAACTTCCATGCAGAATTAATCTATTCATTTCTTATAAATCAATTCCAAATCGTTTTAGTACCATACTTCCATTTTGTATTGCAATTAATCTTAAAATATTTGATTAAACTTCAATCTTGAAAATCTTTTAATTTGTATTAAATTGTCAATTTAGCATTTTTAATATATTTTAAATAATCATTGGCTACCAAATGTTGTCCATTTTATGTATAAAATTAAATACGTAGCATATCTAGACTGTAAACAACGGCATGCTCGTGTAGGGATTTCAACTGGTACTGAACTCCTTACTACTACAGACCAATCCCTCTGACGTCATCCTTGTGGATAGTTCCAGCAATTCACAGTATTTTTTCGTCGCCTTCTCGTGTTTCTGAAGATTTGATCATTTTCATTTGATATGGAATAATAATGTATTTTTGGCATCTTTATACGTATGCAGTATTTTTAAATACAATATGAATCCTTTTTGCAACAATTATAGAAATAGGTTACACGGCATTTGTGATTGTTATTATATAAAAATAAAATATTCACAACGCAGGTACTTAAATGTTACGTCAAAACACTCCATACTTTCATTAGAGAAGTCATAAAAATGTAAAGAAGGTCTTCCAAAAAATCATTTAAATGATAAAGACAAGGTTATTTTTGATACTGAGGAAACTGGATTGCACTGCATACTCTGGCCAATATTACACACCACAGGCGAACGACAAAAGTCCCCACACGGTATTTCGGGAAGTGCGCGTTAAACAGTTTTGTCATTAAATACAAATATGAAACGAAAACAGTATTTCAAACTGGTCTTATTGCTCGCACGCGTTAACGTACGTCACGCAAAATAACCGAAGACACCAAAGCTAATCGTAACAGGCCTATATTAAAATGAAAACAGTACTAATTAAACGTCAAGACCCTCCAAAACCTTATTAAAGAAATCATCGACCTAGCAAAATATAAAAACAATTAGATAAAACACCAAATACAACGTTTGGTTATTTCTAAAACTTGAGTAGCGTTGAAAAAATTATATAGATGGTTTAAATACAGCTGGAAAGGAACTGTAATGCGCACATCAACCGGTCTACCTATCGTACACGAACAAAATAACGCGCCAAATAGAATCACTGACACTTTTGGAACCCTGTCTTAGAAAGTATAGCCCTACGTACCGCCTGTTGAAAAATTAAAGTAAATAAACCAAATGGATTCCTTATTTCCATTCTATATTGAGGAATTAAGAAAATATTGCCTTTTAAAATGGTTTCCAAGTCTCAAAGTGTCACGTGCTGCAATTTATACGGAATAAAAAAATTTCCCTATAAAACCTGATATTTAGATACTTGATCACTATCATAGTGACTGAATTATAAAAGTGAATTGACAACCAAGTTTAAAAGTAAATTGCAAACACCCAACAATATTGCTGTGAATCGCAGCGACTAACTTCTTTTGAAAAGTGCACATGGATTTGCAAACTACATTACTCAGTGCACTGTGGACAATGTTTGGAGACCGAACGATTATAGTCGTACTTTGTACGGCTCATGAGTAACGTTTGAAAACAGAAAATGCATTTGGATAATGTAGTGAAAATCTTTACTGCTATAACCAAACAATTTTGCTCCAGTTCCTCTGATAATATATACATGTCTCTCCTAATACTGAATTTATGACCTCCATAGCATGCGTTCGCGTCTAATATTGTTTAGTACGATGTTAATCTCTAATAGTACATAGCATAGCTGCACATCCGATTTGATTTTCAATATTTAGAACACATTTATCAAAAATTGTAATTATGAAAATAGAATTTGTAACACCCCGAAAAAAATATGTATTAGCGAACAACTACTCTTCTTCAAAATATCTCACTATCCATCCATTTCAAGTGTCATTTTTAGTGATTAATTTCAGAAAAAGATATTTTTATATTTTTACAAAATGCATGCAGTCAGAAGTTATAACATACACCAGACTTAACTTGTTAAATGTTCTATTTTGGTAATTTTATCAATACCTGTTTTGTTCCTTCTATTTATCCCGTTTGTATTATTTTTTATAAGAGAGTACAATTTTGTTTTGCAAATAAGTCTTCCACATTTTTTATTGTTTCGAAATATTTCCTTTCGAAAGAAGTAGTAATAAGTATAAGCATAAGGGTTTTTGCAGTTATTCACTTTGAAATAGATAAAAGGTTTTTTGTTAAACTGCTTACACACAGAATAACCTAAATCCTAACCCATCCGCTCTTAAAATGTTTTTACTTGATAAGTTTCAGGGTAAAGCTTAAACTTATTTATTTGAGAAAAGAAATATAACAGGAGCTTTTCGAACCAATTCGTTTTCAAGAACCATGTTCTCTAATGAGTTATATTAAAACGTAAAAACAGAATAAACATACGAAGGTGCTTTCCTCTTTCGGTTAGCACGTTAATGGCCAGAAAATCAAAAATCTTAGTATGGTATGGTAAATAGTTTTTTAACGAAATGCCTCCGTTTAGAAGTAAACCTACCAAAGATTCAAATATAATTTTTCAGAATTTAAGACGTATTAAACTTTTTCACATTATACCGATTTTCGTCATAATTAGTGGAAAGTAGAAACTTAGAATGGCAGATTAAGGTGTTCTGAACAACTTGAGTTACTATCAGTACCTGTAAGATTTAGATGCAATTCATCAAAGAACCGCCCCCCACTGCTGTTATTTACACACACTTTTTAGTGGCGCTTATACTTATGCAAATCGTTGTTCATATTTATGTATGACGTCCTAACCCATTTTAACCTCGCATCGCTATTCCTTCATAATAACTTACACATTCCACGCTCTTATCTGAATAGTCCTACACCAACTTACGATATATTGCCCCATTTATAGACCTCCTATATCTGATAAAAGAATAAACAACTTCAAATGAGCATGATGTTAAGCTGTTGATAGACACAATCTCGCCAGTTTTAATCTTTGCTTATAAATTATGCACCTCTAATAATAAAAAAGATTATCTTAAGCTTTTCTAATTTTGAAAAATCTATTGTTCTTTGATACGATCCTCCGCTATTCGTGTGGAATTCATAATCATCTTTTGTCTTGTTCTCCCAACTCTAGTATTTTTAATACCTAATTTTCAATTTAAACTCACTCAAAACAAGCAGTTTAAGATCCGTAGCGATTTTCAATCGTTCTTCAATATTCGCTGCACGGTTTTCTGCGCGCCTTGGTTGTAGCTATAAAAACGCCGCCATGCTTTTTTCCGAACAAGCTCTAATTCTTTTTTAGAATCTTTTTTAGAAACTTTAGAGACTTTTTAGAAACTCTCTTGATGGTATTGCATTAAAAGGCAGAACGTATGTTAACAATCGATTCGCTGACTAACATAACATATAAATGGCAACTTTTTCGGTTCTCTACGGGACGTCATTAGTACAAAATCAAAAACACTAATATAAAAATTAGATCTTTACTTGCTGACAGTTAGAGTGATCGACTCCAGACAACAATCCCTGCAAGATCCGTGAGTCTATTGCCTAGCAAATTTTCATCCCGATCCTTAACTGGTTTTTGGAGTTTATAAGGATTATTTAATAAAAAATCAAACCTGCCCAATATTTCTAAACATTGTCAGTTAATCCTGCCATCCAAATTATCTTAATTTATTCGAATTTTTTTAAATTTCACGAAAACTCCGAGAATTTCTTAAACAAAAGTCAATTTTCAAAAATATTTTGGGGTTAGAAGTAGATTTTTAGTAGACTTACTGCCTGATGTACTGACTCACGGAAGCAGGAAACAATAGTTGGCGTTTATGAAAGAACGGCCTAAAAATGGCATTGGCCACGATTCAAGGTGTAAAGATTTAAGTCAACAAATTGTTTAAAATGCCACAAATGTTTTAATCAGCTTGCCATTATGAAAACGCCTTTACTATAACAGTTTCATACGAGATACATGAGTTGTACCTTTTTTTAATGACTGATTTCCTTTCCACTTTACCGTAAAAGTATGTAACCAACGCCGACCGTGGAGATTTAACAAGTTTTCTATTTTTTTGTGATAATTATTCTAGGTAGGATAGTTTAAGCTTTCGAAAATGTATCTAAATCGTAAAAAGATTCGACTTTTGTAGTACTATTAAAAACCTCATCGTTCCCACGATTGAACCATATTATTGTTCATCATTTATAAATATTTCCAGGGTTTCACTTAATGTATTTGTATTCTTACATTGCCCCCCTGTTAAACTGATGTTGTATTTCTTTAGTTCCTTTCTGGCAAAGTTGTACCGTGATATGGCACATTCATATGGTTCATATGGTTCTTATGCTTACGTGCACCAACCATGGTTGGTTACACAAGTACTTCCAAACCCCATTATCTTGTACTATACGCAACTAACCTTCGCTAAATTTTTCTTATACTTTCACATCGCTCCTTGCATATTTTCGTTGTTATGGAATTTTTCATATTCCTCCCATTTGTTCAAACTATATGTTACTAGACTCCGCCCAAATAAATACTATCATAGATACGAATTAGTCCCTAAGTTCCATTTATTTTATCTAATCTTCTTTTCACTAGTTCCTATCGGTTGATCCTAACAAATATTATCAAAATACTTTTCGGAACTTCTACGCTACATAGGATAGAAAATAGACGTTGTATATTAAATAATACTTAGATTTTATTAAACAAATATGACAAAAAATAAAAATTTAATCAACTGAGTTCGTCAAAATTCAAGTCTAAAAATGTATGGAGCTAAAATAATAATAAAAACAAACCCGATAACAATCTCCTACAAACAGAACACATGTCCACCAAGTAGTAATTCAAGTTACTTTATACGGTATATAGACTAAATTTTACTGTTATGTTTTACATCAACCAGTTTAAATTAGACATTAAAAATTTGCATTTTATAATGTCAACAAATCAGCCTCTACGTTCAGGGTTTGCAGATATCTAACCTGTAGCATCAATTTCAGAGTACAAGTTGCTGACAATCACATTAAAAACAAGTTTTAGAAATTAGTCTTAATAGAAATGGCTCTATAAATTCTGTAGCTTCGATATATCCATATGAAAAATCAAGTTCAGAAATGCAAAGTTATATTTCACTAATGCCACGTTCTGCTGTTATGTAAATTACTAAGAACCGCAAAAACTACCACATAATGTAATGTTCACCATCGATAGTCAACAATTCGTTGGTTCTTTGAATATGCTAGTAGATGATCGAGAAAAAATAATTTTGACGAAATACGCTTCAATCCTTGTTACATATTTAAGTACCGCATGATCAACGTCGTAACTGCAAAAAATTCCCAATCCAAAACTTTAACATTTTTCTCTTCTAGGAGCGTGCTCAATCGAATCTTTCCAATCATATTTCAAATGCATCATAATTTGTTCTATTTAATATCAAAAGTGTGCCGTTTTTTAACAGAGTGTAAAAAGTTTCTTCAAGCTCCACTCAAAAATGAATATTTTTGCACATATTTTAATAAATGACTGTGGTTATATTGAATTTTTTAATTAAATATGAGAAGTACTTTAATATCATTTACCAAAAGCACCAAAATTGTACTAATAATAATTATATTTGTTTTTTAAAAATCGCGGTATTAAAAATTATGTATGCAATTCAAAGTTAAAGTTACTTCTATGTTTGTCTGTCAACTTACAAAACTTGTTTCGCGACTTGTAATAAAAATTTACCGGGCATGTAAAAAATGGTTGCTTTGCATAAATAGCTACTATTGACAGCATCAATAATCTGTTGTCTTTTATAAAACGAAGTAACTTTGAATAAAAATACATGTTTACATGACCAAGCGAAATAACGTCACCAATCTAGTCTGGTAAGTAGAAGTCTTTGTTTTAATTATCCGTCCGATATATTTGATTATACCTTTATTTAAAGCTCATATCAAGCCAGTTTTAAATATTTAAAAGGTTAGGATAACAACCACAAAACCTGGATAATACTGTTAAACTCGAACATATTTTAGGAATATAAAAAAGGCACTAAGTTTAAGTACAGAGCCTTCTTAAGAATTACTCAAAAAGCATAATCATTTACAAATTTTAAAAAAAAGATGTACTTCAAAATGTCGTAGAAGCACAGAGCATGACGTGTTCTATAGATTGCTCAGAAATTTTATACTACTATGTAAACAGCAAATGGTAATACTCATCAACAGTTTACAAAGAACTTTTCGATTCTATTAAAAAAATTATCAAAAAATGAAATACGTGTCTTCTACGTTTTTGAAATATATATTGATGAGAGAAATAAGCGCCATTTTGGTCAGTTAGAGCAAATCAATTCATAATAAAGCTTGAACTCTTGTTGAAAACACGCGGTTTATAAAACTACCCTTTATATTATTCAAATCGATGAATGTTTTATTGATGTTGTTTGTTTGGTTTATTTCATTGAAAATTGCATTAATTTTATTCTAAATTGCTTCATGTAAGGAGTCGCGTAATTGTTCGTTATTATATTCAATAAAATTAGTATCTACTGAAATATCGAAATAAATTTTCTATTTATGGAGAAACATTTGGGCAGATTCGTAATTTGAATAGTCGGATTTTAAGTTTGGTAAATAAAATCGATTTCGCATTATTGAGAGCGCTATACCATCGGATACTTTGTTGTGAAGTGAAACTATTATCATTGGTACTCGGCTACGTGATTTTTAGAAAATTTCCCAAAACATGTTATTGTTGTTTATCTAGATGATAGGTTACAAATACGAGAATAATTTTACAAGAAAAATTCCTGATGTTCTTCTAACAAACGAAGCTATTTTAGAATAAAACAGTGATCAATAACATAAAAATTAGTGCAAGTTTAAGTATTCGTAATTGTTATAAAGTGTCTACAGTCAGTTGATTTTCGCCAATTTTAGAAAAATTGTAAGTAGACCAGTATTTGTTAGATTAGTTTAGGTAATATTAATTTTAAGGTTTCGATTCTAACTCAATTATTCAATTTTATGTTATTCCTTAGCTAGGTTTCTCGACTTAGTGCTTTTGAAAGTCTTGTATATTTGAATATCGACGCTAAGCAAATTTGATGGCAATTCATATGTATAGGAGACCCTTATTGAAGGAAATTTAATAGTTGAGTCGTATGAAATTTAGGGAGGACTGACAAATCTGGACTTATTAAGGCGCCTGCCAATCAAGGTTATAGCAGTTTTTAAGATTTGTGATTTTTTTATTAAGAGACTGTATGACGATATTTAAATCAACAAATTGTATAGTGTTTTGTAATTTGATAATTTTATTGTAAGAAATAGTAACTTATGGGTTTATTCAATTTAAAATCTTACCACTTTCACTTAGGGACTTTATTATTTGTCGAACAAAAAGTAATTAACACGTATTGTAAAAAATATATATATTTTAAGAGAGTAAACACGGTGGTGCGAGTATACTCAAAACACTGTAAATGCAAGGTAGTATTAATTTTGGTGTGAGTTGAAACTTTGACCGTATTTATCTTTATGTGATTTTATGCTGCAAAAATTTTCTTATTTCTTTATCTTATTATATTCATTGTGAATATTTGTATTTGTATCTTTGAATATTAGTAACAGTTCAATACATCAGTCTTTTGAGCTGGAGAATCTTTTTAGTGTTCATCAAACAGAGATAGTCGAGGAAGCGGATTTTTAAATTTAGATTTGAAATTCCGGGTCTGTTGTGCTGAGAAGCGAGATATATACCGTCACAGAATAAACTTGTCATCAAAATCGCCAACTATATATATTGCAGACCGCAATCAGAAATTTAAAATAAGATACATCTGTAAATAAACTCTTATAAAAATAATAAAAGTTATTCACCTACACAAATCGAGCTAATAGTTGTATAGCCATTAACAAAATAATAACTTTATTGTTTCACAAGGGGAAGAAACATCCACTGACCGGTTTGGGCTTCCTTAACCCTCGTCAGAGGGAATTAATTTCTAACAACCCTATGAAGTAATCGAAGCTATTACACTGATATAAGTTCGAAGGAGCCTTTGTACTATGGCAAGAGTTAATAATATCGCCATCAGGTGATAAAACACCAAACACTACTAAGCGCAGAAGTACAAAAGTTGATTCAAAACTACATCGTAGTTTTATAGATGGCCATGATGTTCTCTTTTGCGATTGCGAAATGTCATGATAAAATTTATTTGCAAAAATAACAAACCTTCTCGTAGCGTCGCTCGTTTCTTGCCCCAAATACAATTTGCAAAAATAATAAACCTTCTCGTGGCGTCGCCCGTTTCTTACAAACAAATTTTACTGACACTGCGCAATCGCAAAAAGAACATCATGGCCATCTATAAAACTACGATGTAGTTTCGAATCATTGCTATGGATGGTTGATCTCTGTGGTGCCCCAGATTGGACAATCAATTTTATAACTGTGAAAGGACTAATTGCATGCTCTGCTAGCTAGTCTCTGAATTAATAGATTCTTAGCTTCGAATTAATGAAACACTGAGATTATGTTACTATAACAATGCGAAATAAATTCTCTTGCAAAGTCTTTCAAATACAAAATAATGCATCCACAACAACTTGCCAGAAAATAAATTAAATTGACTTTTACACACAACTCTTACTCTGAAACTAAAGCAAATAAATGAGTCTTTAAAATTATTTTAAACAACTAAACAATTTTATTTAAATTTTACCGATACACATCTTTGTGTTGTTGGCTTTTCCAAAATATAATAATTACCATTCAATGCTGAATCTTTAAATAGTTTTAAAAAGTCCATTCCAATTATCTTCAGACTTTATCCTGCGGTAGTTTTAATTATTTTTTCATTGTCAATTTTTTATTTTAATATATTTAAATAATTATCACTACAAACATTATATATTTCGTGTAAGCAATTAGCTACGCACCGTTCTATAAGTACGTAAAATAATCTACTCACGTCGGAGTTTCAATCAACAGTCCTACGACGGCGATTCAATTAACATTGACTAGATAGTCACCCGGTGTTGAATTTTATAAGATAAACCTTTCTGACTTAATTTACTTCTGGCCGTCTCCCGGAGGTTCTAGATCTATCGCCATTGATTTTCTATGTAGTATAACCGCGTTCGAGTTTATTCAAGAACATAGGTTTGTCATTCACACATGCTATCAACATTACCGAGAATTTTAAGTTCATTGTTTCACTAACGCTTCGGACCATTTAATAATTGGGTGCGTCGTTTACATATATTTTATTTTAACATTCCGGTCTATCTAAGACCATGGGGTTAATAAACAGGCTTTTTCTATCTTAATTGCTCAAATTAACGATTTAAACTTAATGGAATACATTTTCAATTGAAATACAAACGTAAATTCTCTTACTTATGTGACTTGACGTAAATTTATATAAATTTGACCCTAAATTGAAACTAATATTTCCTTTAGAATATTTACGCACTTGAACAAGATCTCTTAATTACTAATGCAATAAAATTTTTTTAGAGTATTTCTATGCATTGAAACATAACTCCTCCAAAGACAATCCTTTTATCATAAAATACAAGTGTAACTATTTTAGTAAGCCCTGCACATTAAACTCCTGTAATTAAATAAAAGTGAAAGTAGATGTTGCAAATTAATAATAAAGAATTTTCCAATACATACAGTAGATATATTGAAAACTTGAAAGAAATGTATTTATGTGAATCAACTTAAAAACTATACTTTGTTTCTTCCTAACTAAATGGTAAATGTACCTGGGATAGAAATATACAAAATTTATGCAGGATAAGGCCCACGGTCTTAAATATTAGATGGAAGCACAATGTAAAATAGTTCATGTAGTTTGAGTAACAATTTTAAGAAGTTTGGAGATTAGCAACAGAAACTATTCGCTAATAGGCGATTGTTGAACGAACCGTTTTAAATGAAACAGAAGCAGAAAATAAATGGATGAGTAAGAGGATAGTGGAAGTCGCAAGTTAATAATACCAATAGGTTCGATAATATTGAAAAAATTTTGATCTGACAATCTTTGCTTTTAAACTTTAAAAAATATACGAGCGAAACGGATAAGAATAGTAGAAAGCATGAATAAAATTGATCTTAAATTAAAAACACGGATTTCGAACTTTTAGAAAAATTTCAAGTCGATACTGTGTATAAACATATGAAGAATCTTATATATAAAAAGGGGGCGGATCTATGAAGAAAAAGTTCCGTAGAATAAAAATGGTGGTAGATATGAAGTACTTTAGAAACATTAAATTTAAAGAGTGCCGCATGTTTAGTTTATTAATTAGAGCAGAAGTAGATTAAATAAAAATAAAGTGATATGTTCCATTTCGTAGTTTGAAAATTTTCTGCATTTTTACATTCTATACCGTTTTTAAAAATGTCTGTTTGAGCGTTTCGAAAATTGCCCAGTTATACGAGGCCTCCATAATACATTAGTATTCAATATTTATCGTAGTTAAATGACAATAGTAATTAAATAAAACCTAGGGTTATCTTTGAGTGCTAGAAATATGCTCAAAGTTGTTTCTATATTATAATGGTGTTCAGTGAGTATTGTTAGAAAACAATTTTTGAATACGTTTGTTGGACTGGTTAACTATATTTCGAGTGTTGATTTGCGTGGGTTCTTTTGTAATAAATACTATAAACCCAACCGGGCAGTTACAAAATCATGATGACGAAAACTTACTTTTTTTTAATGTGACTGGTAGGTATTTGAAGGGAGATGTTTCTTTAATAAAAATTTTATTGTTTGCAGCCCGTATTTTAACACACATTCTTAGGTTCTTTGAACTAATGCATACTTGATGTTAACACAGAAATCTCATATTGTCGTTACAACACATTTTGTCTGGTTATCGTTGTATACAGGTTAAGTTATGATGAGATAAGTACATTGTATTTAGCAAAAACCCCCACCAGCCTATGCGAAGGAATATTATCATAACCAACACGCAACGATTGTTTTACTCACAATATGTGAGTTTTCTTGAATTATATAGATATTAAGATGAGTAAATCATTATTGCTTATTTAATGTTGTTATTAGAATAGGGATTTATTGATGAATAACTAAGTGAATAGGTTTCGAAATTGTATTTAGGTTTGATAATTATCCATCAGTCGTGGTATTTATATAGCTATTGGTGCTGGTTTGTTGATTGCGTCTAAGTGCACTATTTAAAATATTCATGTTGTCTTAGGTTTAATAGATTCTATTGGGGCAATTTCGTCATAGTCGACGTAGTAAGTATATTTATATTTATATTTTTTTATAGGAATGTGTTACGGGGTATAAATATGTGCAAACATGCTAGGATAAACACCATAATTATTTTGTTTATTTTTCTGTGTCACAGGTTGAGTGTTATATTTTATTGTGTTGGATAAACTAGTGTTCTGTCCGCATGTATATGTTGTGTATCTAAAACTAATCCTTTTTTGGGCGAATTGAATTGTGTTCTTTTGTTTAGTTCGTTGCCCCCCCCCTGCCAGCTCCAAATCAAGGATTATATTTGTTGCATAACAGTAGGGTAAAATCAAGGATCCCACCGCCTCATTTCCCCCAGAATCCCTCATTTCCCACATCTGGAAATTTACATGTAAATTCGCACTATAAAGTCTTATTTTAAAATCTCCTCCAGGCCCCTTGCTCTCTCCTTGTCGGAAACCCCCAACCATTTTGATTACGTCACACCGCATTCTTTCCACCCCGAGATAAATCTTTCTCCACATTTCCACACACGAGATAAACCTACCTTGTTTGGTATCAATTAATATTAGAATTTTCTCAGCTACCCGAATTTCTAAAATTTTTAGATATCATCACCCCAGGAGCTACCCCATTTTAAGATTTCTTACCTGTAGCGACTTTTGAGCGTTCTTATAAATTTTTTAGTCATGCGATACATCTTGTTAGTCTAAAATTTTATGCAGAATTCAATCTGCAAACAGATTTGAAATCGGACCACGCCCTGCAAGTTATACCCTTTAAAGTCCTGATCTTCTAATTTTGCTATTTGCTCTATAAGCAAACCTAACAAATAGTTTTCTTCGTCTAGCCATTGCATCTTTCGAGATAAACCTATCTTGTTTGGTATAATTAATATTAGATTTTCTCAGCTACCCGAATCTCTAGGAATTTTTAGATTGCCCATCCCCAGAGCTACCCCAATTTTAAGATTTCTTACCTGTAGCGACTTTTGAGCGTTCTTATAAATTTTTTTATACATCAATACATCTTTTTTAAAATTTTAGAATCGAATCTGTAAACAGATTTAAATCGGACCACGCCCTGCAAAGTTACACATATACCCTCTGCGAGATAAATCTTTCTCCACATTTCCACCCACGAGATAAACCTACCTTGTTTGGTATCAATCAATATTAGAATTTTCTCAGCTACCCAAATCTCTTTAAATTTTTAGATAGCTCCATCCCCAGAGAGCTACCCCATTTTAAGATTTCTTACCTGTAGCGACTTTTGAGCGTTCTTATAAATTTTTATACATGCAATACATCTTGTTAGTCTAGAATTTTATGTAGAATCCGAATCTGTAAACAGATTTAAAATAAGGATCACCCTTACCATTTTACACACCCTCTAAATTATAAATTTCCTGCGGCTCATACCTAAAGAAAATCTAAAACTATTCTTAAAACTTTTATTACAGACAATTTTACTAATACAGTTTAAATTTTGTAAACCACATTTCTAAATACATATTCACAATTTTTATTCTTAACCTAGAACTTCTCATATCGACTTGTACTTATTAATATTTATTTCTAAATAGAGCACCTTTTCCAAAGACCAACCGGACCCGCATGTTTCAAATTCCTCTGATTTTGTTCTTCATGGTTTCGCTTAAGACCTCGTACATATTTTCCAGATTACTAGAAGACGTTATAACCACATTTTTGTGTTAAAGGATTTCACATCGGTAGCCTCTTCCCCATTTTGATGTAAACGCCGTAGAGTTCGCAATAGACTTTTACTGCTGTATGTTGTATTCTTTTTCATTTATTAATCGAATAAATCGCTCTTTCTGCTTCAAAGAAACTCGGGCACTCCATCGTCGACATTGGCGTTCTTTATGCGATAGCTAGCCATACGGTTGTTAAACGCAGTGCTAACCATTTCTACACCATCGTCGCTAGTAGCGGTAACTGATGCATTTTATGTCTGTTGCTCCTTAAAGTGTGCGGCATACGTAGTTTTCCATTTCGAAATCGCATACTTTACACATAATTCGTGGTTGTTTCGTACAAGACCCTTTAACAGCTGGCGGAGTTGAACGTTTACGCTTAATGACATACCGTGCTGTTTTCCTTGTGTCGCTGTAAGCTGTCCATTCTCGTAAAAGCGATACCGCAAGTCCCACAGTTTAAGTACTTTGCTGCAGGACGGATGTATAAGCAACCGTGGACGATGTTAACCACGACATTTGTTCTGGTGCCGTTTGAGAGCATCCTTCTGGTAAAGTAGACGTGACACGCTCGCATTTAAAACGTTTGCAGGTACCATTTTAGTACAAAACAAAATCCGCACTATAAGACTTGACTTGTAAGCGAACTAACTTATAACTAAAGAGTTTACTCAGCGTACCTGCTTTATGTACCCTATAGAATGCAAACCGAAGGTTTCGAAGATACCCGAACGAAGTTGAGGATTCAGCGGGAACTAAATGATGTCATAATCTTGCTGCTCGTCCAATACATTTAGCGCCAATGCATGCACCTGGTTCGCTTCGTCGATGGTGCGAATGCCGTTAGTAGAAACATCGGAAACGTCTTCCATGTTATACGGATCGCGTGCATATTAAAAATCCAAAGGGTGGATAGCACACGCACACAAATTGTGTGCAAGTCGTGCTGTAGAAGATGCAGTGCTACTATAACCAAAAACACTTTAAACCATTACTAAGAAAATACCAACTTGTTGTCTACAGGATACTTACTAATAAACAATTTAATTTTAAATAACTTCTACGTCATACTTTAGGAAATGGTGGCTTGAATATTTTCTAAATGAATCACCAAGCGAAAGTATATGTAGCGGTATTTAAATTAACCATTAATTTCCATTTTACGACCGTGGTTAATTATAGATTAAAATTTAATTTGTGCACGTTCGAGCTTCTCGTAAACTAACATATTTTATAGCAACAATGCGCTGTATAATACATGCATACCCCTTCGCCGCGCTACTGCTATTCTTGTAATTGCTAGAAAAAGTCACTCTCCTTTTTACTGTTGGGATCGATGCAAAGCACCATTTTTTATACTTTCTATAGCACATCGCGTGCTTTTCGTATGATAATTAAATTTTGCTTCTGTAGGCTTTTACACTTTCGCATAGCGGTCGATCGCACGTAATGATTTCTAGAACCGGTAAGTACTTGATATCGCCCAAATAGAAATTAGATGCTCGATGTCTGTCAATTTCCGATTCCCTCGTAAAGGTAGAAAAACTCAGTCAATAATCCATTATACTTCGACCCGCTCCTGTTCTGATAATTTACAAACATTTTCAAACGACAATGGGCCGAGAATTTTAAACCTCCGAGGATCTTTAAGTCGTGATCAATTACACATCCGAGCTACGCGTAAACTAACATATTTTGCAGCAACTGTATAATACATGCATACCCCTTCTCTGCGCTACTGCTATTCTTGTAGTTGCTTGAAAAGTCAGTCGCCCTTTTTACGGTAGGGCCGCTAAAAGCACCATTCCATACTTTCTTTATAAGTGTGCACATCGCACTTTTTGTCGGTAATTAAATTTTGTTTATGTAGGCCTTTACCTTTCGCTTATTTAAACACAAACGATTGATTAACACTTTGATTATTCAACGGAACCACCATACATCCGCGCACCGTTCTTTTGAATCCAACGATCCTATGGGCTTCCGCATAACACCTGAGTATTTTCCTACATTTGTTAAACAAAACTACCGGATCGCCATTGTGGACGTAAACAGTGTTTGTGGATGTTCGAGTATGTAACCTATACATTCAGTCTGTATTTTATTTGTCACAAACTATATTTTCAAACCACAATTAAAATGCGTTTAGGTTCACATTTCACCATTACCCAAGCTGGTGCTACGTACATGGAACTTTAATTTCTTATTGGAAATTGCTATTTCCGCGCATATGGTCATGTGGCATCCTACCCCTTTTGAGTATATGGTCATTTGGTTGTAAGCCTGGTTTTAACTACATTCGTGGACCAATTTCACTTTTTACCTAACTTACTCCACATACCGGATATATGTCGATGCGCAACCTTCGGCTTAGGTCCCATAACAAACTATTTCGACTATCTTCGGCAATATACGTCCTCACTCTGTAGAATACTAAGAGAACAATTTTCGTATTCAATTTAGTATTCGATAGTAGTATATGGTAAACATGAGCGTCTCCAAGGTGATTAACGTGTCTCAACTTCTGGGAAATAAAGTGAAACCGACAAATGAGCGATTATGGTTATGGCTGTTGAAGAAATTTATGTGCAACAATAATCTGGTGACAGATATTGGTAATATTTGTTATGTCGAAGGCGAAAGATGCTGACTGGTGGACTACACAACCAATTCAGAACCATTTTGTGACAATATAATGTTGGTTAAAATTAGACCTTCTGACACCGAACAAGCATCTGCAAACAAAAGGATGTTTATCCTAAAAAAGAAATTTGTGGTATTTAACAGCTATCTACGAAGAAAGTTCAACGATTTGTTTCCGCTAGGCATGGTGTTAAAGCTCACTCGTTTTCTCTGGAAAGCACTAACAAGATGGGCCAGAGAGTAAAAGAAATTATCGGAAAAGAAGACTCGAATGCATTAATAAAATTCCAAAATCCTATATGTGTTCATACAAAGTGGAACTAGCAGATGTTAAGTTGGAAACTTTATTTGGTGAACTTAATATTAGACGAAGTCGAAAAGATTATTTCTATCTTTTGACATGGATGTAACCCAAGATTTTGCGGGCATATTTAGCAAGATGGAGTGTAATTATTTAACTACAAAGCATAACTTTTGCTATAAGGGAGAATACGAAGAAAAGTGTAATATTATAGTTGACAACGATAAATGTTGGATTGATTGTTTAACATGGCTAACAACCAATGCAAGAATTAAGATATACAACAAATTTGTGTGTCAGATAACAAGTCCTGGTGTTAATAAACAACTTGGCAATCATATACTAGATTTTTACGTTGTCCAGATGTACGTTTAAGGGAAACATTTGCGTCTACTTTGGCCAAAGAACATGGTATTACGCGATTGCAAGCCAATATACAACTGTGCAATTGGAAGCTATGTCAAGTGACCGCGAGTGTATAAACCCTTAAAAGATGTTTAACCTTATTGGAAGATTTAAGTTATACTTCCTAAAGGCGCCAATGTACTCGGTATCACTTGCCAAAATGTGGAGTAGCTATCGGACAAGCTACAAAATAGCTGTATTTTAGTCTATAATAACCTGCTACGTACGTGTTATTGGGGAATGGCAATACAAAGAAATTGACGGGCTTCAAATTAAGTTGTCCGAAAATCAGAGTAAAGGGAAAATTGATAAAGTATTGGTTGGCTTTAGTTTTAACTATTTACTTAAATTATTTGGAGATAGTTTTAAGGAAAATACCAAGATAAAATAAAATCTTACCAAGTGCTACATTAAGCAGGTAGTACATATTTTACACAATCTAACCTTTATTCTACAATTCCAAAAGAAATAGTATTTGGAAACTGTTGATAGATACGCCATTATTCGTCCAGAGGTTGTACGACAACGCGTAAATATTGGTAGTAAACTCTATCCGTTTACGCTAAAGGAAATTGCCCCATTATGTATACCATACGCTGTAAGTGGAAGGAAAAGACAACTTGAATTAGAGGAAATGGATGCAAAGGCGAAAATTGGACTACATGGAGAAACCTGTTCATCCACAGATATCAAAGATGTGTTAGACAAAGAACATCTTATTAGAGAAAATGAGGAAGAATTAAACGATTATTTTAATGACCGATGGACTGACTTAGATACATCGTTGTACAAGTTGTATGCATTTGCGGTTAGTAAGAAAGACCCTTAGTTATGTAGCCGTTCTTGAGAAAAGGATTGGTACTAAATCCGTATAACTTTTAAAAGGTTATTCTAAAAACGTATTTATCAAAATGCAGATAACAAAGACGAACTAAGGAATGCGGGTTTCGTAACCTTGGCGTACACCACACGCAAAGGTTCCGCTAAACATTGTATATTTACCTAGTAAAACCTTTCGGATCATTTAAAACCGAGGGTCTTACAACCTATAACAACCATATATTTCCAAAAGTGGTGGACATGCAACTACGCAACAGTCGTTGGAGGATTTCTCCAATACCGACAAGAAGAAGTCTATCAAGCCAACAAGATACGTATGCAGGATATAGTGGTAAAGCTGCATTAAAAGATTGTCAAAGCTGCAAGAATTACACGAAGGAATGGATCTGGTTGTCACCAATATTCAAAGACTTTAAATATAGAGCAACTTCGGTACATTTTACAATTCGAAACCTAGACGGTCTTTATGTATCAAACTATTGGTAGAAAAGGAGATAGAGGACTTGGGTATCGATTTAAATTTTAAGCTGCGAATAAAATTAGATAAAATTAAAGCCACTCAATAAATCTTAAAGAAAGGACTGTCTTCTGTGTATAACTTTGTATTAAAATTAAGTTTAAATGACCAATGCTTGGCATTAAATATTTTAAATTTGTTATGTATAATGTCAGAATAAACATTTTATAATAGTATATAACATTGTTCTTTATTTATAAAAGTTGCTTACCCCGAAACAGCGTCGCACGGTATAAGACTAAACAACGCATTTTGTAGCTTGTCCGATGCTATCACATTTTGCAAGTGACCGAGATTGGCGCCTTTAGGAAGTTAACTTCTATTTCAATAAGGTTAAGGATTTAAGCGGATGTTAACAGTCACCAAGCATCCAATTCTTTATTTGATGGTATCGAGTACTTGCCTGCGTATGTATCCGGAGTAAAAGAATACGATTTGCATACGCAGCTTATTAATAAAATTAGTTTATCGAGGGAAGATGACAAAAGGTACATCATTCCTAATAGTACAACAATCTACGCATGGGGCGTAAAGATATAAGATAGTTGTTTATATTTGTATATATTGTATTAGTTTTAAATTCCATAATTTTAAGTTCTTCGCCCACCTTCCAAATCTTTCCTGCTTCTATCCTGGTTGACAGAGTATACGTGTTATCTCCACGTGGTATTCGCGGGACACGGAGGTTTTAGATTTCTGGGAGATGGTGGCTAAAGCATATGTCTCATGTAGCAAAAAGGGTTTTAAAGATGGAGTTAAATAAAGATGGGCAAAAATTAGTCTTTAAAACGCATAACTTTGTATGGGTGGTCCTATTTAAAATCTGTTTACAGATTTGGGGTCCCTAGAAAATTTAATATTAGTTGATACCTAGCAAAATATATTTATCTTAAAAGAGTGACTACCCCGCGTATAATAAATACAATATAACACTTGTCAACAAAAAGTTGTAGGAAAATTAAAGACGTATTTAATGGGGTCCAGTATTAGAATTTGTTGGTAGTAATGTTAAGTCCTACTGTATTGTAGGCGAGAAAGATACGATTAAAAAGATTAAAGGGGTCTCACGAATGTGTAGTTATAAAACCGAGGGTCTTACAACCTATAACGAGCATATACTCAAAAGGGTAGGCATGCAACTACGCAGCAGTGCGGGAGAATAAGAATTCTCCAATAAGAAATTAAAGTTTCCATGTACGTAGCACCAGTCATTGGGTAATGGTCGAAATGTGGAACCTATAAAGGCGATTATTAATTGTGGTTTAGAAAATAGTAGTTTTCGTGGACTAAATAAAATAGCTTAGACTAGTTAATGTATATGGTTACATACTCGTACACATCCACAAACATCTGTTTACGTCCACAATGGCGATACCGGTAGTTTTGTTTAACAAATAGTAGGAAAATACGTCAGGTGTTAGTGCGTGAAGCCCATAGGATCGTTGGATTCAAAAAGAACGGTGCGGCGGGATGTATGGTGGTTCCCGTTAGAATAATCGAAAGTGGTTAATCAATCGTATTAGATGTTTAAATAAGCGAAAGTGTAAAGGCCTACATAAACAAAATTTAATTATCCGACAAAAGTGCGCGATGTGCTACACTTATAAAGAAAGTATGGAATGGTGCTTTTAGCGGCCCTACCAGTAAAAAGGGCGACTGACTTTTCAAGCAACTACAAGAATAGCAGTAGCGCAGAGAAGGGTATGCATGTATTATACAGTTGCTGCAAAATATGTTAGTTTACGCGTAGCTCGGATGTGTAATTGATCACGACTTAAAGATCCCTCGGAGGTTTAAAATTCTCGGCCCATTGTCGTTTGAAAATGTTTGTAAATTATCAGAACAGGAGCGGGTCGAAGTATAATGGATGATTGACTGAGTTTTTCTACCTTTACGAGGGAATTGGAAATTGACAGACATCGAGCATCTAATTTCTATTTGGACGATATCGAGTACTTACCGGTTCTAGAAATCATTACGTGCGATCGACCGCTATGCGAAAGTGTAAAAGCCTACAGAAGCAAAATTTAATTATCATACGAAAAAGCACGCGATGTGCTATAGAAAGTATAAAAAATGGTGCTTTGCATCGATCCTAACAGTAAAAAGGAGAGTGACTTTTTCTAGCAATTACAAGAATAGCAGTAGCGGCGAAGGGGTATGCATGTATTATACAGCGCATTGTTGCTATAAAATATGTTAGTTTACGAGAAGCTCGAACGTGCACAAATTAAATTTTAATCTATAATTAACCACGGTCGTAAAAATGGAAATTAATGGTTAATTTAATACCGCTACATATACTTTCGCTTGGTGATTCATTTGAAAATATTCAAGCCACCATTTCCTAAAGTATGACGTAGAAGTTATTTAAAATTAAATTGTTTATTAGTAAGTATTCCTGTAGACAACAAGTTGGTATTTTCTTAGTAAATGGTTTAAAGTGTTTTTGGTTATAGTAGCACTGCATCTTCTACAGCACGACTTGCACACAATTTGTGTGCGTGTGCTATCACCCTTTGGATTTTTAATATGCACGCGATCCGTATAACATGGAAGACGTTTCCGATGTTTCACTAACGGCATTCGCACCATCGACGAAGCGAACCAGGTGCATGCATTGGCGCTAAATGTATTGGACGAGCAGCAAAGGATTATGACATCATTTAGTTCCTCGCTGAATCCTCAACTTCGTTCGGTATCTTCGAAACCTTCGGTTTGCATTCTATAGGGTACATAAAGCAGGTACGCTGAGTAAACTCTTTAGTTATAAGTTAGTTCGCTTACAAGTCAAGTCTTATAGTGCGGATTTTGTTTTGTACTAAAATGGTACCTGCAAACGTTTTTAAATGCGAGCCGTGTCACGTCTCTTACCAGGAAAGGGATGCTCTCAAACGGCACCAGAACAAATGTCGTGGTATAACATCGTCCACGGTTGCTTATACATCCGTCTGCAGCAAAGTACTTAAACTGTGGGACTTGCGGTATCGCTTTTACGAGAATGGACAGCTTACAGCGACACAAGGAAAAACAGCACGGTATGTCATTAAGCAGTAAACGTTCAACCCGCCAGCTGTTAAAGGGTCTTGTACGAAACAACCACGAATTATGTGTAAAGTATGCGATTTCGAAATGGAAAAACTACGTATGCCGCACACTTAAGGAGCAACAGACATAAAATGCATCAGTTACCGCTACTAGCGACGATGGTGTAGAAATGGTTAGCACTGCGTTTAACAACCGTATGGCTAGCTATCGCATAAAGAACGCCAATGTCGACGATGGAGTGCCCGAGTTTCTTTGAAGCAGAAAGAGCGATTTATTCGATTAATAAATGAAAAAGAATACAACATACAGCAGTAAAAGTCTATTGCGAACTCTACGGCGTTTACATCAAAATGGGGAAGAGGCTACCGATGTGAAACTTTAACACAAAAATGTGGTTATAACGTCTTCTAGTAATCTGGAAAATATGTACGAGGTCTTAAGCGAAACCATGCGAACAAAATCAGAGGAATTTGAAACATGCGGGTCCGGTTGGTCTTTGGAAAAGGTGCTCTATTTAGAAATAAATATTAATAAGTACAAGTCGATATGAGAAGTTCTAGGTTAAGAATAAAAATTGTGAATATGTATTTAGAAATGTGGTTTACAAAATTTAAACTGTATTAGTAAAATTGTCTGTAATAAAAGTTTTAAGAATAGTTTTAGATTTTCTTTAGGTATGAGCTGCAGGAAATTTATAATTTAGAGGGTGTGTAAAATGGTAAGGGTGACCTTATTTTAAATCTGTTTACAGATTGGATTCTACATAAAATTCTAGACTAACAAGATGTATTGCATGTATAAAAATTTATAAGAACGCTCAAAAGTCGCTACAGGTAAGAAATCTTAAAATGGGGTAGCTCTCTGGGGATGGAGCTATCTAAAAATTTAAAGAGATTTGGGTAGCTGAGAAAATTCTAATATTGATTGATACCAAACAAGGTAGGTTTATCTCGTGGGTGGAAATGTGGAGAAAGATTTATCTCGCAGAGGGTATATGTGTAACTTTGCAGGGCGTGGTCCGATTTCAAATCTGTTTACAGATTCGGGATGTGCGTAAAATTTTAGACTAACAAGATGTATTGCATGTATAAAAAATTTTATAAGAACGCTCAAAAGTCGCTACAGGTAAGAAATCTTAAAATTGGGGTAGCTCCCTTGGGGATGGCGCAATCTAAAAAATTCCTAGAGATTCGGGTAGCTGAGAAAAATCTAATGTTAATTAATACCAAACAAGATAGGTTTATCTCGAAAGATGCAATGGCTAGACGAAGAAAACTATTTGTTAGGTTTGCTTATAGAGCAAATAGCAAAATTAGAAGATCAGGACTTTAAAGGGGTATAACTTTGCAGGGCGTGGTCCGATTTCAAATCTGTTTGCAGATTCGAATTCTGCATAAAATTTTAGACTAACAAGATGTATCGCATGACTAAAAAAATTTATAAGAACGCTCAAAAGTCGCTACAGGTAAGAAATCTTAAAATGGGGGTAGCTCCCTTGGGGGTGATGATATCTGAAAAATTCTTAGAAATTCGGGTAGCTGAGAAAATTCTAATATTGATTGATACCAAACAAGGTAGGTTTATCTCGTGTGTGGAAATGTGGAGAAAGATTTATCTCGGGGGTGGAAAGAATGCGGGTGTGACGTAATCAAAATGGTTGTTGGGGTTTCCGAGCAAGGAGGAGAGCAAGGAGGGGCCTGGAGGAGATTCTTAAAAAATAAGACTTTATAGTGCGAATTTACATGTAAATTTGGTCCAGATGTGTGGGGAAATGAGGGATTCTGGGGGAAATGAGGCGGTGGGATCCTTGATTTTACCCTACTCATAACATTCATTTTCTTTCTTTCCCTTCTCTCTTTTCCTATTTTGGGCGAATAATCTGTTACTAATTTCGTTCTTTTCTTCCTGACCTGCTCGTATTGAGTATAACAGGTGCTTTCGGATTAAAACGAATGGCAAATTTAAATTTCTTAGGAAATTTTAATCCCGTTTTATACTTTAAATACTTTATAATTGAATGTTTATAAAAGTAAAAGAGAGATAAGTCAAAGGAATAAGTGTAATCGTTTACGAACAATAAAATTTTAATTAACGTAAAAGTTTTAGCCCGGTTTCCGTGCTTAATTGTCCATGGAAAATAGAGTAGAGCAATAAGAAGAGCATCCTCGGCAAAAGAAGAAGGATTGGGTTATAATGAGGTTCAGCCATATTCAAAAAACATGACTAAACTCGAGTCTTAAATTCATAATCCTACTTTCGATATCGTATCAGATACAATTGCGTTGTGCATTTTGAAAAACGAGCCGTGTATAATAATTAATTTTTATTTTTGCTTTCTGCTTCACTATATTCATGTTCTTCTATTTTTTACCGCTACCTTATACTCTATTCTCGAAATGCCGTAACAGGTTTAAATATAGTATCTAAGTTTTTCTTATGCAAATAGGTTGCTTAGTTTATAAACTTAAATTCTCGAAGGGGGCAAATCTTTACTAAATTAAAGCTGGGGATTCCCCGAAAATATATGGATTGCTCACAAATATTAGGAGCATTTCTTTAATTCTACTTACCTATATATTTTATAAGAATGCGCATGGGTAAAAATCTAGATTAAATTAATATTTCTTGCTGAATTTCGGTAACGCAACGGTCCCGGGTTCAATTCCAGGATACGGTAATCTCAATTTCTAAACATATAGGTTTTCCTGACCTGTTACCTATCTTTCTTGTGGTAGATCTCGTTTCCTAATGTCTTTGATTAGCCATATAAAGCAGAAATAGGTCAAGGTACAATAAATAGATCGATAACTATTCAACGTTTCTTGTTCTTTCCATTCCTAATAAGCAACCTACTTTTCTTACATTTTAAATGCAATTTGTAGCATTTCCTGGCGACAATGCCAAAAAAGGTTCTAAATTGCTAAACGAGTTTCTAATCTTTCGAAAGTTCTAGAAAAACTGCAATTTTCGCAAACGCTGATTTACATATTACTTGCTAAATTGTGGATGACGTCAGTTAATATTTAGTATAATTCAAGGACAGTATAGACATGGTGTGCCCACATCTGTTTGAATTTATTGTTCATTATTTCTTGGTATAAGCGTACAAGATCTCCAGGATTTCGACTAATTTAGATATAACCCTCCCTAACTATTTTAAAGCGTGCTAAAATTTAATCTCTATAAAAACCGCGAATTTATTTTTGGATCAATCTCTACCCACCATAACGCAATTTTGTTAAAATAATACAGTAAGCCAAGCATGAATCCTTTACAAAATTAGCATGTTCGCCGAGATTATGAGAATTTAGGGTATTTATAATAAGAACGATGAACTTTTGTGTGAAAACCAAAAATGAATAGACACCCGCAGTTAAAGTAGATGAATATGTATGAATGAAAAAGGCTCCCACAATTAAAAATATGATTCTAGCTCAGAAATGGTTGTGTACCTAACTTTTTGATTGATGTTCACGACACAGCAAGGGTTACGTAGTTCATCTCTTAATGAGGATCAGCATGTAGTAAACGACTTTCCTACTTTTCTAAAGTTCATCCGGTTCCGGTATCATATAAAAAAGGCAAATTCAGCTGCTAGCAAACAAAGCAGTTAAAGAAGGAAGTGAATTATTGGCTTATGCTGCTGTCACGTTTAAACGCTATGATGGAGTTTGACATTCAACCTTGTTGGGTCGTTACATCCTTGCATTTGTAACACGATCTTTGAAAAATACATTGCCCAAGAAGATATACCAACACAATATAAATGATGATAAAGCGTTAGTAAGGTTCAAAGGGTCACCTTACACATGAAGATAAACAAAGAGTATGATTATAATTAATATGTTGTCTATTAAATGTCTATCTTATTTAAATTAAGGTTATGTCTGTACATCAGCAAATAACTAAAAGTTGCAAACACATTTATTCCAAGCACACACATAAAGAAGCGCATTTTATCTCTCTAGCACATTTTCCCCATCATTCAAGCTAACTATAAAATTAAATAATTAAGTATTAATTTAGTCACATTATACAAGCAATTACGATAAAGCACCACGCTATCTCAATACATATTTTCATTTAAGTATTAAAATAAAAGTCTCGGTTCGTAGACCAACGCCGGATAAAGGTAGTTAACCGGAAACAACTGAAAGATGTGAAAGGATTTCTTATACAAATTTGGAACATTGTTTTTAAATTGCATCCTGTAGTGCGATGCTTATAAATTAATAAGGCTTTTGGGAGTCGTACAGAATAATAATTATTCGCGTGTGACCAAGAGCAGATAAATTATACTAAAATAGTTCCCATTGTATTTTGCTTGTACGATTAAACCAAATTTTTGACACATTTTTCTTAGCGAAAAGAAGTTGCTTTATACTAATAAAAATTATGTGTCCTGCCCCATATTAATCCTTATATCAATACAGTAAAAATAGTTCCCAACATCCGTAAAAAATAGACTTTTGGATAAACGGATTATTTCACTTAATTTCTAAACGAAACTGGAAATACTGACTAACAGTGAAATTGTGTAATTACGAATAAAGAATTAATTATATGGCGCATTTTACATAACATTATGAAGTAAGTGTTCTCAGCAAATAGGTCTTTTCCAAGTAATAGGTGGTAAGCGTGTGCCGTTGCTATGGTAATGCAAACAAAGTAAACTTACATGCAGTATTGGGAAAACATCTCAATTTTCAACTCTCTCAAATAATTTTCCTCCAAGATGGCGCATCTTTTCTAAGTTGAAGGAAAAACTTTATCAAAATCAACTGGTTAACTCAAGCGCAATTTTTTGATTGTTTAATGGTGTAACTTTTTAAAACTTATCCAAAGTATAAGAAACGAATTCGGTTATTAAAGTCAAATTGAGCAGGCCGAAAAAATTGCCAACGGTCAACGCTTCGTGTTTCTTAAGCAATTGGCACTGAATAAAGTTGGTCAAAAGCATCAAATCCTCGTTTTGGCGTTATAGGTATGAATAATTTCTTGTTTTTCTGTAGGTTTGTTTATTGTTGTACCTTCATGCATAGTCGACAACAAAGGATACATACCTTGTTTGCTGATGAAAACGAAATTAAAGCGTAGCATTTTCTTGCTCTTCAAACAAGTAAGTCAGATGATTTTTCCAGATTAAGTTATTTCAAATATCCAACTACACTCAAACTGTAATCCTCGGACCTTAGACAATAAATAACTCGTTTACCGTCACGACGCTCATAAATAGTTCGGTCAATTTATTTGCATGCAAATAACCAGCTGCAGTTATTTTCTTACCTAAGCAAAATATGGTATTCATCATACATGTCGTAACAGAATCTCATAAGATAACAATTTTGATTCCATATTTAGATGGCGTTTTTGGTATGTTGCCACACTATTCTTTTCAGATTGAAAGAAGGGTTTTCTATGTAGATACAGCAATATAGAAGCACTGTGGCTAAATACATTCGTTCTCAAGGTAACGTCCTAGAAACTCTGCTGGTAGTTCTCAAAAATCAAAAGGAAACGAAAGAAACTTAATTCGTAAGGTGGAATAAAACAGCAAAACTCGCAAAAGATTTGCATACTAACACATCTTAAAGATCTTATTTAACCAAATAAACAAAAAACCATAAGCCAAACATATTAGAGTGAACCCACCAATCAACAAGGATGTAACTGTAAATGACGGTATGGTGGTTATGCAAACAAACGAAATGTCTAAATATAACGTCTCTATTGCAAGTTCTTCGTATCAACTACATTTTGCCAAACGGGGAACTAGTAAACACAAACCAGAAATAATACGCATTTCATCTAGAGGTAGGAAAAGATTTACCTCGGAATGGAAAACTTACATAAGATAAACGTAGGTGGCTTTTGATCAGTACCTTGATTTACTAGAACTAAAAATTCATCATTTTGAAAATGTCTCTTTAGTTTCACAGCACTTTTGGTGTAAATGTAAGAAATTCGTTCAATATTGCTCTTAAAGAATAGATTGGTCAATGAAGGGTCACGAAGTCCCCTAGTTAGGTCCTATAATTTGGGTTATTGTGACTTTTCTTACAGAAAATTGCTGTAACGAAAATATTTTAACAGACACTAAAGGATATATTACACATGTGACGCTTTTAGTGCAAAAGGCATTGAAACGACTTACTTTTATGTTATTTTTGTTAATTTCCAGTAGAATTCCAGATCGTTTTAGATGGTGCTGTCAGAAGGTTTACATTTTTAACGCTTAAAGCAAACATTATTTAGAAATTTAATTTATTTATAATTTTATATTTTGAACAAATATTCATATTTTAAAAAGCGAAATAATAACAAAAAGAATTAAACAAGGGTGGTGTGAAAAGTTTTCATCAATGATATCGCTAGAAATAAAAATAATAAAGAAATTAAAATATGAAGATATTTGTAGCCAACAAAGTATGTGTCCTTTTTGAAATATGGACATATAGTTATCAATGATACCAAGACTGAAATAATTAATATTCCAAACTATTTGTTAATTTTTATTACTAATAATGATTATGTGGGTAGATGTAACATCATTTTGAAAGCATCTTATTTTTACACATGACTTGAACTTGTATTTAAATCTCAATATTTAAACTCCAAGTAAAAGTTAAAGCGTTACATGGTATATTGGACGTTATTAGTATTAATTTTTATCGGTAGTTGAGAAATGCGTTAGAATTTACATAAATAAAAGTTAAGTCTATTTGCAGTTCAGTTTGTACAATTTTTATTTTTCAGATTAAATTCTATTTTCCCTTTTCTATATTGTTTCAACCTATTACTTTTAATCACCCTTCATTGTTCATGTCTCTCGTGTACATTAACAATGAACAAGAACATTTTTTAATCTGGTTTATATTTTTAAGTATCCTGGAATTTGGCATTTGTGTCGCCGTTACAAACTCTTTATATTAAAGATATCAGTAATGCCTTGTATAAAAATATATGTATTTTAGTTTCTAAAAATCTTTACGCAAAAAGCGTTGGCGTATAAAGCTTGTAGTAACATTCCATTCATTGTAATAGTTTCTGTATTAGAAAATTCAACCAATAGGATTAGGTCATTCCCTTTAAGGAATATAATTTTTAGGCTGCATGCAATCGTAATCTAAGGGAGATTAAATTTGTCAAATCCATTATGGCGGTTGTAAGGTAAGAAATGATATCACGGTTACTTTGTACTCTATATTATTACAGTTTTATTATTCATTTGTTTTGATTAACGCTGGTGCCTATGACCTCATCATTTTGGCACAAAGAAGTTCACACCTTAAATTTATGCTGATTCAAAAAATGGAAAAGTTTCTTCTTTTAGGTGTAGTTAAAGGTTTCAAGTAGGATGATATTACATATGTTAGATAGAGAAAGAACGACACAAAGTAATTGCAATTTGCAGTCTTAATTTATTTGTTCGAATTGTGTCGAAGATATCTCGAATCATGTACGGATGGATGATAATCTTTTATAGAGCACTTCGTAATTACCGTCAAAAGAGATAACATGCAACTTGAGTAGGTGCAGTTAGCCTTGAAGAAAAGATATAGAACTAATTAATAAGTTCGGAATCATACACCAGGTTGGTTGCTTTTAATTTAAAAAGCGAACGGGTTCTTATAAATTGACAACTTCATATTACATAAAAGCATGTTAATTCAGAACATCTAGTTTTCATTTCATAGCCACAGTAGGATCTGATCAAAACAAATTAAGTCCAGGAGATAATAGCTGTTAGTTGTTTCAGAGTTATCTACAATTAGAAATCACTCATCCGGTATTTATGATCAAACCTCTGAAATTATAACCTACAGTAATTTTCAATGCATAAATATTCGGAATTAATTGCATGAAACTATAAACGTACTCTCAGTACGTTCTTGTTCTTAGTTTAAAAATTTAGAAAGTAATTTTATTCGTCGAAAACGTTTACCATTATGCTAAGTAAATTGTGATATATTTGATTGTTTTTTATTTTGTTAAATAATATTTATATGTACTTGAATTGAAAACATAATTATGTAGTAGTCCTATATTGGCCTTTTTCACAATGAATGTAAAGGTAATAGTTCCAGCCTTGTAATAAATTATATAGCAATTACCTAGAGGCGTGATTAATATTCAAGTTAATTTAATATTAGAAATCTTTTCAGCTATCAATTTTTTAAATAAGTATATTAGTGTTGTTATTGTTAACGTTTGTTTTAAGTTTGTTTTAGCTTTAGTGTATGTAAATGTTCCTCATGTAAAATTTAAACCTAGTCACTTTTCTGATCTCGCGTTTAGGCATATTCTTGTATTCCTGTATTTCGAGATTAGTTGGCGTCCAAGATACTTCCCGATTAAGACGATTTCACACGCGATACCATTCCGGGACCTTCCTCAAACACTTACACCGCCCGCCCCAATGAGTTAGTCAGCAACCATCCTTGTTAGTACAGTCGAGGTTTTCGGTACTCTATAGGAACACCAAATTTTTAACGAGGTACATTACTGAGTTTTTATGTGGAGTCAAAACTGTACATAACATAGTTTTAAGGGATAAATGAGTCTTACACTTGTTTTTGTTAATGCTCTAGATTTTGGCAAATAATAGAAATAAGTTTGAGCGTAAAAAATTCACTTAGTACTCGCGGTTAACCTATACTTCATCCCAAAGAAAAAAATGCAACGTGCTTGTGCGATACTAATTTTGCCCAACCAAGAGAAAACGTATGCGACTGTATATTTATACGTAAACAAAATAAACTCAAGATGAGAAATCCAGAGAGCCTCAGTATATTGTAAAAGTAATCCCAAACTATATCATGTAGGCTATGTCAAAACACGTAGTAAAATGGAAAAATCATTCTATTATCATGATACTAATCCACATAAAATTAAACAGTAACATAAATATACATTAGCCTATACCAATTTTTTTACATAAATAAGGTTTAATTTAAAATATATGTAGTAACTAACTTTCTTTTTACTGTTTTTATTCGATCTAATATAAGAATGTTGACTCATAAATATAGAAAACCTTAATGTCTTAATGACAATTATTGTAATGTTTGTAAACACTTCATAGCACGACAATTAACCGAGTTCGACTAAGTAACTTTATTTACACAAGCACTTGATTATATACACAAGCCATATTTATTTTAACGCTTTATCCAATAATAGATATCATAATACTCGCAAATTTATATTTGACTGAAACTGCAACTATCCAGCACGTTTATATACATTTACATATTATTATTCTGGAACCTTCTTTTGTATACTTTATATTAATTCTTTAAGTGCACCCTTGTAGCTGTCAATCAATGGTTTACTGATTTAACAACGTTACCCCTTTCTAATCTGGACTCCTTCGAACGTTTTTACAATACATTTAATGTTAATGCCCCAGAAAAATGAGTCTCAATATTATTAAACATTTCGGGTCCCTACAAAAACCAAAATCCATTGTCAAAACGAAAGGGTTAATCGACTGTATACTGAACGGATCAACTTGCAGTTGTTAACTTTAATATTATGTATCTGCAATAGAGCTTTGATAAACCAATAAACATGTAAACAAAACTAATCATAAAAAAAGAGTAATTTAAAACATGCGCACTAGCTTCCAAACATAAAAACGTCGTACTGTTATTCAATTTAATTCATTAAAATCACTTCCTCTTGTTTATTAACAAAATGATTTAAAAATTGGTATTCAATATCTTTTGACACCACAGTCAACAATTAAGTAGTATACGTTTTTGGCGCTATATGGGTATTTTGCTTGTAAACAATGACCAATTGGTCTTAACTAAAATATACAAGTGTGGCACATTCTTAAATTTTATGCAGCTGCTACCGGTCTTCAATTACAAAACAACGCAGGTTAATGATCTAACCTCAATAATATAATAAAAAGTGGTCAATTTTGCTTTCCACAAATAATTTCATATATACCGACTTTTATAAAAAAATCAAAACAGAAGTTGTTGATCGATTTTAATAAAATTTTCACAAAATACTTATTGTCATGAAACAAACACAATGATTAAAATTTGAAAATAAAGATTACAAATAAAAAAGGTTTTCAATAATGAGTTGCTCCACCACGATTTGCTATGCACTCATTTAAATGGCAGGGTATACTGTCAATCAAGTAATAACTTTTTCCCAAGCTTCCCGAATCTGAAACCGAAGGTATTGCAAGTCGTTTGGAGGGTGTGGTAATTCACCTAGCTTTGTAACGATTATATCCCAAACTTGCTCGATGGGTGAGAAATCTGGCGAGCCAAAATGCCATGGAGATACAATAATGTTAGCTTCTTGCAAACATCGTATTGTAACTCTTGCCGTATGAGTGCGTACGTTATCTTACGTTATCTTGTTAGAAAATGAGATTTTCCAAACACCGAAAAATTGGAAGTGCAACATACTACAGCACATTGTCAAGGTAACTGGTTGGGTTTACATTGACATCGATGAAGATCAAGGGTGATCTGCTATCATAACATATTGCGCCCCATATCATCACTCCTTGAGTAAGAGCTGTGTGGCGTTCCACCAAAATGTAGCATTATTGCGTTCTGCGCACTTACGCCTGACTCCTACGATCGCCATGGCCCTACAAACAAAAATCGAGACTCTTCACTGAACACAATTTGATATGCTAGAAAACAATTTGCTCTTTCCTTGCTACATTCTAGTTCATGACACGGTGAAGTAGAGTAAGATAGAGACACAAAAATGGACGATACGAATGCAGTCCATAAGATTTTATCCGGCGATAGACAGAGACCAGAAATCCGAGCAAAACGAGTCGACAATTTACGAAAAATACAGCAATGTCGAACAGAGGGAAGACATATTATATATTGTAATGAAACTTACTTCCATTTCACATGCTGTATCGAAGGCGTGGGATGATGATTCAAATCGATGTTTAAAGGCACCGTTAGTTAAAGGAAAACCATTAATTATTGTGCATGCTGACAGCAGAAAGGGTTCGTTCCTAATGTGTTGCTAATTTTTAAATCAGAACTTAAAACTGGGGATTATCACGATGAAATTGATAATAGAAATGTCTGTAAATGGTTACAAGATAAATTATTACAAAACTTTAAACCAAACTAGGTATTAGTGATGGATAATTATCCTATCATAACGCAACTGCGGAACCAAATCCAACGTCGGTTTAAAAAAGAAGACGTGCGGTGTTGGCTATTGAAAAAAAACGTACCTTTTGAGCTTAAAGATACAAAAACAGAACTATATGCATACATTAAATAACATAAACCCACATGCAGATGAAATGTTAGCCGAACATGGTCATGCAGTTTTAAGATTACTTCCATATCATTCTGAACTCAACCATTGAAAAAATATGGGCGACAGTGAAATGTTGTCGCACATAACACCACTTTTAAATTGGAAGATGTAGGGAAGTTGACTAAAAATAAGTTTGATACCGTGGTAAACAAAAATGGATAAATGTTTGTTCTCATGTAGAAAAAAAAATTGAAGAGGATTACCCTGCCAGGGAATATATAATAGAGGATATAGAGGAATTAATAATAAACGTTAATAACGATAAGGATTATTCAGACTTTGGTTTGCCTAATGATGACTTTGGTTGTAAATCGTTACAGTAACATGCAATAATTTAAATACGCCATATTTTTATATTACTCAATAATATTAATACTTATTACTTTGCTTAAATGTCGGATCCTAAGCAATATGTTTAAGGTTTTTACTAAATTCACTTCAAGATATTTTAGTAGTATTTATTATTGGACAAATTGTATGAAAATTCCTAATCATGCTGTCAAAACCAATGCAACGCTTAACAAATAACAGAGAGTGGCGTATTCTGCTATTAATTTCACTAAACCGTTGTGATTTGACTGTTTTTTATCTGTGTTTGGTCTCTTTGTCGTACGTTTTCGTGTTTAATTTTAAGTCGCTGTAAATTCGTAGTTGTAAATCAAGTAGTAAAGCTGTCATCCCTTGTCCCATTATATCCTGTCATAAAACATCCTTTGTGCCTGTGGAAATTAAGTTGAAAAATGGGGCAGTGACAGACACTTGCTCATGGACATCGACAAGAAACGTTTGTTGGTTCGATAAAGTGACTTAAGTCATTAGTGTCTCCGAATGTGATTTTATGGATAAACCCTAAAAACAAAGTGATAGTGCGTACGTAACACATCCAATAAATAGCCATACAGTCCACTTCGTTGAAGAGTAGAAACGACACTTATAGAACAATAGAATACGGCTGCGGTAAGTCGATATATAAAATTATAAGACACCTCGCGCGTTAGCAATCTGAAACATTATAAACAAATAATTTATTTTGCATTGCAGTGGATTTAGCAGTCAAATCCTTTAAATATCTCCCAGTCTACGAATTTCTTCATTCTTAAACCCTACTCGATGTTTTTAGGTTGAACTGAAAGCACCGAGTTACATCCTTTTTTATAGATTTCTTACTTCCTCTGTTGCGCAGCCCAGGGTCGTCGAGTTTTCAATGACCTATAAATCTATCATGCACAACTTAGTGCTTGAACGCAAAACTGTCGACATTGACAATTCAAAACTTTTCGAATGTGAGATGTAACTCTGAACGCAATTTTCCGACTCGCGATACATCATGAGACAAAAGAATGGTTGATTTGTCAACAATCCGTAGGTTAATAATGTGCTCACTGCTAGTATGATTTGTGAATAAAATATATTACAGTTCCAGCAGTAGACAAAGGAATTCTAAATGGCATTCCTTTACAGATCTGTTTAAAATTTCTTTTAAGAGATACAACAATAAAAAATGAGATAGATTTAAAACTGAGTAGAGACACAAGGACATTGTTTTTGTGGGCATCTATCTGTGCTGTCTCAATGCAATTCAATTGCCATACATGCATATTGCCTCAGTTTGAATTACAAGTAATTTTAAGAGTACAAAGTAGATCTAGATAACAGTTTTTCAACCACTAGGAACAAATTTAAATAACAAACGGAATTAAAACTGAAAATAGATACGCTGGAATTAGAACGGGACTACAGTTCTCAAAAAAAATTAGCAAGATTTATTAAGCAGCTCCCGGCTTTCAAACAAAATGAATAGGTATTTTTGTTCATGGCACACTTTTCCGCTGAAGTGTCGAAGGTACAGTATTCTGTATTATGCTTATTACATGCTATTTCAATTAAAAAAAATATTCTACCCTGCGTTTCGAAAGCACGATCGATTTTAAATTTTAAAGTCTGGTAGCGGCTTCGGTACCTATCAGATCAAAAATAACAGTGTATAAAAATTCAGTCGGTTCAGTAGGAATAACACTTCGAAAATAAACTATTATTATTAGACACTCAAAATGTACGTAGCATAATTCACAGCATAAATAACTAACACCGGAAATTTCGCAATACCTGCGTTCGTAGTAAAGGAAATGCCATTATTCTGAGTGCGACTCACATGTGCAGTGCAACAAAAGCACTAAAACAGGGTTCGAAGAACTTGTATCTTTATAATGAAGACTCGCTTTAAAGTTAGATGACCGTCTATAACTTGGATTTTGGCAAGGTATGACCTAATGTTACCTGTGTATTCTCGTGCATCAAGTTTTGAAGCATACAAAAAATATACTTACTGCAGCAACAATTTAGACTTGAAACTAGTCTGGCTCTGGAAACGATTAATTTAATCTGAATCTCAAATAGGACTTCTTTTGTATTCTGCATAATGCTTGTTTTGTCTATGTAAAAGGATGCCAATCGCACAATTATCCAATTATTAAAGTGACGACATTTAAAATATTTAAAATGATACTCTGAAAATACATTTAAATTTGTGCATAATGTACATACCTAGGATAGTTGATAGATCAAAAGTTCCCGAGGAAAACGACTTGCATCACATAATATTTCCATATTTATGTTACATAATAAAGACTACACAATTTATTACTCTACGAAAACATTATTTTGCAAATAAATGCAGATTTTATACAGACTACTTCCATTTCGATTCTTAACTTGGAATTTAAAAAAAGAAAAAAAAGGATCCTGACTAAGCTCCTTTATTTAACATGTTCCTGTATGTTAACGTTGAAGATTCTTTCTGTCAAAATTACAGTTGGCTCAGAAACCTTACTAAGTTTTAGAAAAAATTAGAGAACTAACGTATCAGATTCAGTTATTACTCTGTTCAGAAGGTTTATAAGAACTTTCAGTTTCCTATCGAAAAGAAAAGCTTCAGAAAGTTTCGAACCCTTCAAATAGTCTGAACAGTATAAGGTAAACCGTTTTGGAAATTAATTTTTGATATATATTTCAACTATCTATTTTTTATTTTGTCAAAGTTCGGACTAACAAACACACGTACTTTATCACGTGATTCCGTGAAGAAATATGCGTTTGTTCACGTAATCAGCGTTTATTAAAAATAACGCGTTAAACACCTGGAATGGAAAATTAAAAAAAACTAGTGTAGTTTAAACTACATAAAATGCACTTATATCTTGATATAATTCATACCACTGAGTCTTTTGAAAAAAATTAACTAAATAGCCTTTGGAATTGCACGAATAAAAAATTTGGGCGCCACTACATTTCCAGAATTAGTGTATTTAGACATTCTAAGTTAAATTACACTAGATGATGTTCAAACAAATCACTTACAGAACTATCGAAAGAGGAAGTCCATTAAGTTTTTATTATTTGTGTTAATGGCAACTTTTTAAAGATCAACACTTTAAAAATAAATTTAAAAATACATCATCATTTATTTTTCAGTTCTGTAACTGCTTGGACGCGTACCGCGTAACCCCATTGTTTCCTATTCTGAGCTGACCATTACGTTTCCCGGAATTTCTCACAGTCTGCATTTTTCACTATCTGTATGCAATCGTCTAACCTAAGTATATCTCTAACTCTTTTTCCTTACTCTGCTTCTAATATATCAGGCACTATTCCTCTATGCCTCAGAACGTGTCCTCCTATGATCTTATCTCTCCCATTTTTTGACTGTTTTACACATATTTTTTCCCCTACTATTTATAGTATACCTTTGTTCTTAACCTTATCTGTCCACGATATCTTCATCATACTTCTGCAGCACCACGTTTCAAAGGTTTTTCTAACTTTTCCTGTCCGCTTCTTCTACTGTCCACGTTTCACAGCTTCAAACATATGCTTTCAGGAATATTTCCCCTGTTGCCATGTTTGTTGTTTTCGAACATGTTGCTCTTGCTTGTTATATGCAAGATGATCTTGTGCTAATCTTTATTTTATATTTTTTGCACTTTTCCTATCTTGTGTTATTTGGTTTCCTAGGTAGGAGAAGTCTCTAACCTCTTGTAGATTCTCGTTTCAGTATTCTAGGTTTTGACTTATTTTCCCCTCATTTACCTACTAGTATTTTAGTTTAATTTTTGTTAATTTTCATACCGTACGCTCAGTATACTACCAGATGGGGGGGGGAGCAAAACGTGGTATAACTGAGTATAAAATTAATTACAATTCCGCAAATATTCTTTGTCTATGATTGTCGCCACAGGACGGTATATTTTTAATTTTAGAAATATTTTCTTGTAACATTACCTAAAAAGCCCAAAAGCAGAACTTATTTGTATGGTCATCTATAAAATAACCATTTAATTTCAAATTAATTTTTGTACATTCACTGACCTGGTGTTGGTAGTTACCCCCTGATGGCTCTTCTATTTTACTCTTGCCACTACTTGAAGGTTCTTTCGAAGTCATTATTGATAATTGTTTTCGGTCGTTTCATAACGGTTATAACCTACTCCATTCTGATAAAGCCCAAATGGCCGAAACTAGTCAATGGATGTTTGTTCCACTTATGAAACAACCAAATTATTGTTTTACTCATGGCTATATAAGTATTAGCTTGATTTGTATAGGTAAATTCTTTCTCTCAATATATTGTTATAATATCAGAAGTTGATAATCCCCGCGAATTAAACGCCAAATTTCTGCTGTGATCTTGAATTAAACTTCCACATACAAAAGACGCAGAATCTCCTATCTAAATAAAAGGAACCACTTTCTCGACTATTTCAGTGGATAAAACATAAACACTACTGCTCGAATAAATTGGTATATTAAATCTTACTAAAAATTTTTAGAGTACAAATAATTACAGATAATAATAATAATAATATAAAAGAATGAAAATTAGTACATTGTAAATCACCTAAAATTACAAAAAAGTTTACCAAAGATCAACTAACACGTAGCATATACTTACATTGACCTTCCAGAGTCAGGATACTCTCACCACTGTGATTACTTTTTTAAAAATATACCTTTTAACAAATATGTGTAAATTACACTTCGTTAAAAATAATTTCCTAAATAAAATTTTAAATTAATTAAACAGTACAGCTAAAAAATCTCACAATAAAATTATAGAATACACACACTCTATTCAAAAAGCCTTTGCAGAAAAATACAAATCTTTATAACTAGTCTGACCTTTGAATTCAGGAGCCTTAAATCAATTCCAGATAAACAACCTTCCAAGACTTTCACGCTTTGAACATAGACCTCTAAAGGATTGATACTCCAACAAAACTACTCAAAACTTACACCAGGTCTAAATCAAAACCCAATTCGTAGCGAATTCAGTTGCAACAAAACCAAACCAAATAGATCAACGCACATATTAGCATTAATGTTTGAAATGATCCCGTGAAGCAATGCTTGTATTTATAAATGAACGAATACTTAAAGTAATTAATCGAAAAAATAATTGCAGTAATATTAGAAGCACCAGTTGAAACCTTAACACAACTTCATTACCAAAATTAATTCAAACATGCAGGTTTACTTACGATTTTAAAATCGGCGAACTCTAACTCGCTGAGCCACAACACTGTTTAAGTATAATATTAATGTTCGCACTTATTTTGTAGTACTCAATTATTTTAAATCTTCACTAGTTCACAGAAAATACAGCAATCCCTTTCAAAGTAAATCTACTCATGCATAACGTTAATTCAGAATGTAAGTCATTTGTTCAAGAAAATTTCATGCTAGGCCAAGTATTAAAACTCGATAAGAGACAATTAGGCATAACCAATCCGCAACTTTTCCATTCGTTGCGCGCTTTGGCTTATTCTAGATCGACGTCATTATGATATGTAAATTCAAGTAATTCTAATTTCTATTAATTTGTAATCGCACAGAATGTTTATGTAAATAAAAAATTTATTTTGATGTCGCCGCTATCGTTACAAAGGCTGGTTTTATAAGAAGAATTACCTAGAGCCTACGTACCTATTTGCTTGTGGTACTTTTATATTAAGAATTTATGGATCCTCATATTCTAGTTGACAATTGCAAGACTTTTTCACATTCAAGCAATTTTCAGTTTGAATAAATGCGTCATTCTTATTAATAATTTTCCTTGATAAATAAATGAAAGATACGCATAAATTGTCTATGCATTTAACTAACATAAAGCGTACTTTCATACACCAAGCGTCCTTAATTAAAGTTATATATATATATATATATATATATAATTGGAAAAAATTGTTGAAAGCATATGTGTGGAGCACAGCACAGTACGTCTCTATGAAATAGGGGCAGTGGGAGAAGCTGACAGAAAAACGGTAAAAGCCTTTTGGAATGTTGTGCTTCAGATGTATGGGGATGATATCATGCACAGACAAAGTTATGAATAAATATGTTATAGAAATAGAAGAGGAATCAAAATATATGTGGAAAACAAATAAAATTGGAAAAATAGAAGAGCAGGATACGATCGAAGGCATTTTTGGGGAATAGTGCGGGATATATGACAAACAAAGATAGGAAAAAAGAGGTAGACCTAGATCAGACTATTGCACGCAGATAGTAAAATATGTAGACGGCTAAAATTTCTGGGAAATGTGTAGGTTAGCACAGAATAGGAAACAATGAGCGTACGCGTCTAACCAGTTCCAAGACTGAAGAAAAGAAATTTGACTTGCGCAAATTATCATTACTTATTTATAACTATTAATATAAAGAAACGGGATATACAGAAAGGATCATAGTTTCAAATCGTCATTTTTATTCAAAAATGTTTTCCATTGAAAACCTATTATGTTTATTTTAATTTCTTTTGTATTTGTAATGTTTTACTGAAGTTCTTACAATTTTACACATAATGCGTGCATTCTTTTACTTCTACGCGATTATAAGAGCCGGTATTTTCAATAATAAATTGATCAATGCATTCGTAACCTGTTATTTAAAAACTGATAACAGGTTTTAGAGATTTTCTATTTATATCACCATTTACGTTCATCCTAAGAACTGTTAGAAAAATAAGACTCACATCGTAACACTTTGCATAAAATATATATTACAGTTAATTACGATGGCAATTTGGAATTTTTGATCAAAACTATATTAAATCACAACTTGTCCAATATAGTACTTAGTCGCTGTTTAAGATTTGTGTTTTATTTTCTAACCTTTATTTTAATAAATTTGAATACGAAACGATATGCATTTCTATTTCATTTTAATACATTGACGTAGTAATGTTTTATTTTGTTGCCGTATACAACAGCATGGTCACGAGCGTGTTGCGCATTTCTATTGTGCTGACGTTTAATTTATAACAGAACATTTTCGATATTTTGTTAAATTGTAATGCCACATGCTTAAAAAATAAGGTAACGGAAGCAAAAAGTGTAGCTATTTAAAGTAGTTAGAAAGGTTCGATTAGTTGTTGCAGGTAAAAGAAAGTTACATGGTCGGTCACCTAAGGAAAATACGTAATTGAAAGAGAGAAAATGTTAGTGATGGACCTACAGCAAAAAAAAACGTGATTGCTTGAATATTTACAATCCCAGTACAGTATTTTAATGTTTTGCTTAATTGTTTTATTTTTGCAAGTATTATGTAATTGCTAATTATCAATGTGTCCCTTTTTTGGTGATATAAAATTTACATTGTAGTGTATTGAAAATTAGTTTTTGTCTATTGTGAAGTTTAATATTATAATGACTTTTTGCTTCTCCCAAGCTGACACCTCAATTTTTGAAAAACCTCCATTCAACCGTAAAAAGAAAACTTATTTGCCTTTTTTTTATAAAGAGCCAACAAATGATCTCTTGAATTACAAAAAAATTGTTTGTTTTAATTACCAGAAAACTCTAAACCACTTCAACTGTTTTGGCAGCAGCTGTGATCACACACTAAAACAAGATTCTGAAAAACAAGATGAACGATGTATGACATTTTTCATCTCGTACTGAAATTAAGCAGTGGTCCAAATTTTGGTTTGGATGCGATATGGCAGACAAATATTAGATTACATTAGTTATTTTGCATACATTAATTAAATGGCGCTAGCTGAACACGTGGTTATAAGCCCGAAAACCAGACCGGTTGTAGTGCAAGAAAGAAGTGCAAACGAATACGGTAACGCCAAGTTTTTCAAATCCAAATATTATTTTAATTACCTCTTAAAATATTGCTAATTATATTGTAATTTTTTCTTATCTAGAATATCAATCAATAGCACATAAAAATGATATAGGAAAGGGCAACCTACCATTATTTGGCAGAGCCACAACAAATTTCGTTCATAGATTTGGGTTAGTGGGTAAAAATATCCGACACCTTACTAGGTTCCCTTTACATGAATTACTTATACCGAAACGACTCCATTATATAGACATGAGAATGGGCTTTTGTATTGTTCGTTTTATAAAGAGGTCGAGTTCAAGTTTCATAACCAAATAAAAAAGATAAAAGGATTTTAATACATGCCGTTAGGTAGCAAGTCTTACTAATTAATAAAATGCGATAGTGCTATACTCAAAACTTTGATGAAGGCACGACCCAAATACTTTTTAAACATTTCTTAATCAATTCTTGTACATAACATGCAGTTGTATATACTGATGTTTCAATGCTTATTACAACGTGAAGATTTCAAAACAATTACCGACAATGTTTGTAAGTACTCGTTGCAACACTCGCTATTCAAGTATGTGTATGCAAACAAACTTAACGAAATCGCAATAATCACCATTTTCCTTCAAATTATTAATTCGTGGTTCTAATGAAATTTGATGATAAAATTGCAACAAGGTGAGGAGTCAGTTCGTACGTCCGTTCACATACGTATTGTTTGTATTGTAGGTTTATCTGGGCGTAACAAAAAATTAAGTAACTACATTTAATTTTTACTTGTTCCATCAATTCGCCATTACATATCTGTCAAGGTGAATTATTCAATGTAAATTTAAACAAGTAGGTGTGGTATGACTGACTAATTTAATATGTTGCAATTTTTCTGAATTCACTATCCATTTCTTTTATCAGGAAATTGAAATTGTTCTAGTAGCTCCAATTGTGTTTACGTCATTCAGAACACGCCCAGTAATAAAATTTGCGTTTTATCGAGTACTGCATAAAAAGGCAAGCGAGACACGACAAGTCTCGTCTCATTTGAGAGACAAAATGTATTTAATCTTCTGCAAAAATCTCGCGAGCCGTTATGCAATATGCACCCGTCACTCGTTAAACCTACACTTTATTATTATACAAAGCATTACTATCCATTATATTGCAGAAATCTGTCCAAACCTTGGGTATGGAGTGTCTGCAGATAATTTAATTATTGTGTTTACATATAACTTTTATCATTTGTTATTTAATAAACACCGTGTCGTGTCTAATTCTTAAAAAACCTGAATTTATTTTGTAAGTATGTAATTTATTGTATTTCTAAGATCATCAGTTTCTTTGTGTTTTTAGAATTCTATTGTATTATTGTGTATATATCGTCTTCAATTCCTAGATAAATTCTCTTAAAATTGCACCAAGTTTTAACTATACCCCACAATACAATCTTACTAAAACAATAGGACAGAAATACTAAAAATTACATTGGTTCGAGGTGTCGTGTTATAGAACCCTTTTACATCCTGTTGAAATTTTAACGTTGTGACGTTCGATATCATTTCGTTGACATGTTAGGTTAAGGGAATGAAAATATTAATAGGGTTTTATTACGAACGACTATAATTATATATATATATATATATATATATATATATATATATATATATATATATATATATATATATATATATATATATTGATATGACAAGGGCTGCGTAGCGAGCGTTACTAGAATATTTACGACATTGTTTCTTTCAAACATAAAATAATTTCTAAAAAAAATGTTCCTTACTTTATTTTAAATTTACAGAACTAAATTTCTTCTTTTATGGATGGTTTACCTGGTTATGATTATTCCCAGGCTCTGGACACAAACTTATTATTCTACCTTAAATTAGATACAAATACTCCGATATCAGTTAAAAATAGATCTAAAAGTAATACTTACAGAATCCACAAAAACGCTCCTCGTAATTAAATATCTTCTTATTTTAAATTGAAGTCAAATCAGCTTACAAGAATTTCAATATTTAAAATCCTTATTTCAAAACAGTAGTTACCAAAGTACATTTTTAGTTAAATCTTCCTTTCGATTATTTAATAAAATTTTTAAATTCATATTGAAGAATTTTCCTTCTTTATTGTAATTTAATAAATTCCATTTTTTATGTAATTTGCATAAAACATCACTTTGCATACTTCAAATATCATCTTCGCAAAGTAACAGATCGCGACTTAAATCAAAATAATATTTCGCGATCGAATTTAAAAATCGGCTGAATCGAATGAATATCCGTTTTAAATATACGGTTCCTTATATACACCAATTCATCCATTTTCTAGATGGTAGTAGAATGTGCGCGATTCCATTCTAAATAATAAAGGCCTATCTTACGTAATTTTATGGGAAATCCTCATTAGCGCTCAAAATCGTCGAGCTTTATTACTTCAATTTCTGGTTTCAGTTATTCGTGACGCGCGCTGTTTGTCCTTGTTTAACACATATACGATTATTGTGGCGTCGTATACTAATGCGAAAGATAATCAATTTTATCGGATATTTCATGGATTTTGTGGGTTTTTCGTATTCCGGCCGCTTCTCGGAATAAAGGTTTCATTAGATATTTACGTAGTTCTAAATACTGATGACTCATCTCTTTATATTCCTAATATTCTAAAAAAATCTTTATTTAAAATAAATTTTTGTGATCCACAGGCTAATTAATTTAAACTTTAATTGCTTTTTAATGCAAAAGGGGTTGCATTTTATAGACATATTTGCTTTTTAACATCAAAACGAATTTTTAATACACCTATTAAGGTTAGAATTGGGGTTCTTAAACAAGATTGTAGTTTTTATGCTAAATGCGTAAAGTTAGCATTGTTCCATGCTGTTTACAGCATATCAAAAACATTTTTTTATCAAAAATGTATTGCTAGTTAATAAGTGAAAATAAATGATTTTGTATTTATCTTAAAACAATCGATTTGCGTTCGCATTGAATGCGTTTTACAGTATCTTACAATTAATTATTTTTACATATACAACCTACATCACTTGCTATGTATCTACAATATGTTTACATCATACAGGGTAATTATTTATACACGCGCAATTGCATTTTTCGCTTGTACATCAATGAATAAAAGTACGCTTGTATTATACAGGGCGTAACCATAAATTTACGGAAATGTTCATTTTTCCGGATTCTATTATATTTTAGTGGGATTTATTTGTAGAATTTGGGTTTCAATGAGCTCTCGTGACCCCTTATCGCGTGTATATATATATATATATATATATATATATAAGTGTATTCAAAAGGTCATATAGCGTCATTTGGTAAACATACAACGCCGCAAACTCGTGCAAATTAGGAAAAATTCAAGAAGAAACTCAAATTATGTAAATATTAATTTGTTTGTATAGAAATGGGTATTTGGGAAAACGCTTAGTATATTGAGTATAAATGAATAAAAACCGTGATGGGTTTTCATCCTCATTACATAAACTTAATAATGAAGAATAACAGTATTTACTATATTCCGCGCATAGGAGGAAGTATTTTAAAGAATTTCATCTACAATTTTGTTATAAAGTACTCAATTGTATGCATAAATTACGTGTTCAAATACTTTATAAAGAATTGACGTTGTTGTGAAAAAATACGTTGAATTTCAATTTATGTAAAGCGCGTGTATAATATTTAGTTGCATTTTCCTCTTAACACCAAACATATGTTGGTATTTAGATGAAAACGTATGCAGTTAAGTTTTAAAATATCAGGAAATATATATCTAGGAAAAAGTTACGAAAATGATATTTTGCAAGTAATCAAGTAAGACGTTCATTGATCTTCTAGAATAATCAAGTACTAAAATTCAGCATAAAGGTAAACGACATCGTCTAAATTATTCGATCAAATAAGATTAATTACAGCCATAAATCTTAAATATGGATAAAGAACGACGTCAATAAATTAGCATAGCTCGAAGCTGTTAGAGCACGACAAATTTACAAATGTTACATGCTTTCGAAAACCATCAAATCAAAAACAACTAGAACTTAACCAAGGAAATTCTAGATACTTACGTAAAAAGACAAACCCACTTTTAGGAACAATCCAAACATAGAAACGACAACTAGACTTCACTAGAATAATTTAGATGCCTACGTATCACGTAGGCTTGCCTACATAATATCGAGATCTGTCGGGTAGTCTGCTAAATCATGATACGTTTATAGTTAGAGGACGATTTAAGATGTACTAGAAGTTAAAGTTATTTTACTGAAATCTTTAACGTACGTGACAACACTTACGCACGAGACCTACGTTTTACATCTCATCCGAACGAGGGTGAAATTTTTGTGAAAAATGTTCGGCTAACATTTTTAAGCGGTCCATAATCGAACCCGGGACCTTGAAATCAGCAGTCATACGCAAACTTGTCTGATGCACGAAGCCCCTTAGTCAAACATACTGCTGCATTTGATTTTCCAATGCTCCATGCAAAGATACTACATTGGCTAGAAAGCGAGTTTTTACTTGGAAACTTTTAATTTCGTCAAACTCTTGCTGTTCCAAGAAAAGTAAGGATCTTTAACGTACGTGACAACACACACACACGCGCGCACACACGCACCCACCCACGCGCGAATTCACCCACGCGCGCACACGCACGCGCACGCACGCATACGCGCACGCACACGCGCACGCGTGTCGGGAATCGAGCCCCGGATTTTGAGATCGGCAGTCATACGCCAACCTGTCGGATCCACGGAGCCGTCTTGTCGAACATACCAATGAATACATATAAATGAAGAATTACAATTCAAATTATAGAAATGCTACACATACCGATCTAATTGAAATTGAGGCTTTTATTGAACTTCTATACATGTCAGAGGTTTCCAAGAGTAACCATCAAAATGCTAGTGATCTTTTTAGATATAACGGCGGACCAAGAAAATATACAGATTGGCAATGTCTTTAAAGAGGTTTAGATTTTTCTTAGAAATATACGGTTTGACGATAAAGAAACTCGATGGGATAGGCAAAAGTTTGACAAGCTAGCGACGATTTAATAATTTTTGGATGCATTTATTGGCGTTTTACTAAAATTCAATGTCTAGTTTTGCAACAGTGGACTAGATGTTGCAAGGTTTTCAGGGTAGATGTGTATTTAGAGGATATATGCCAAACAAACCCCGAAGGTATGGAATAAAAATATACTCACTAATCGATGCTAAAATGTTTTATGTCTCATCAATGGAATTGTCCGTAGGAAAATAGCCAGATAGACCGTTTTATAATGATACTTCAAGTATAGTGTTGATTTCTCGTTTGTGTCAACCTATTTGGAAAATTAGCAGAAATACAACCATGGATAAGTTTTTACTTCTTTACATTTGAGATGAAAATTCTAAATGATCATAAGTCAATGATAATTGGAACACTTCGTAAAAATAAGAAAGTACTCCTCCAATTTTAATAATTGTTAAAAGACCAGATCAAACAAGCAACGTTTGCATTTCAAAAAAATATGACTAGTCGCATATGTTCCTGGAAAAAATAAAAACGTACTGGTACTCTTAACAATGCAATTCTCCGACAGCATTGATGAAGAAAATGGAAAGCCTGAAATAGTTGTGATTACAATCAGACAGAAAAAGCGGAGTCGATGCAGTCGATACAATGATAGAAACTTACAACTACACTAGAGGAGCTACTTATCTTTGGCCGACGGTGTTGTTTTATTGTATATTGAACGTATGGGACATCAATTGATATCTTATCAGTAAGGCGAATAATATGAACAAAACGGTATGCAACAAAAGAACTTACCGTTTAGTTTCGTGAATGAGCAACTAGGCGTCGTTCTCAAAAGAAAACATTCCTAGTTCTATCATAAGTTGATGTCCGTCTGCTAAGATTTTGATGGAGAACATTTTGAACCAAGATTGTTAGCTTTGCCTTAACTGGCCGGGTTTCCTCTCCTTGCTTTAATTGGCCGCGAACCTTCGCCTCGCCTTGACTGTTTCCTTAAATAGCCGTGATATCGGCTTGCTTTTATTCACCAAGATTTTCATTTGAAAAAATAAAGTTGACCTTGAAATGACCATGAAGGACAAGCCAAGGTCACCATTGACTGGCATGGGGAAAATCCTAAAACATTTGTTCTTATCATTTTTCAAAAAATTTAATTCAGTGTTCCCGTTGCAAAAACAACATTGACTTTGGAGTGACATTGAAGACCATGGTCAAGGTCATATTTGAATGTAAAATTTACTGCTCTTTTCAAATCCGCAATAAAAAGTAGAGGTTCCCATTTGAAAAAATATAATTGACCTTCAAATGATCTTGAAGGGCAAGGTCAAGGTCGAATTCAAGGTCACCATTCAATCGAGCGTCAAATATCCTACAACTTTTGTTCGCTACACTTTTTCCGAAAAGGCGTTCCAAGCGAAATATCTTACCGTTTCCATACTTTTTGAACACTCAGTATACATTAAACAGAAAACAGGCAAAAAAAAAATTCTTGAAATTTTAAAACAACTAGAGATAAGTTATGACAGCGGTCTTGAAAACTAGGCCGAAAGTTTAACTTTACGGTTCTTCTTTGTTAAAATTTTAAATTAGGATATAAAGTGTTAAATGATTTGTTTGTTAAACAAAAAAATAGTAAACAGTAAAAATTATTATCTCAATTTTTCGAGTAAAATAAGTTTCTAAAAATAGTGTTCATAGAACAATCCGTTTTCTTTTTACATCATTATAAATATTCATTTACTATAGTCAAAATCAAATTAGTCTACTTGCTTTGATACATTTGTGCTATGAATGTTCAACCCTGTGGTGACGAAACATTAAACATGATCCATAGAAACAAAAAAAATCAACAAAGACTAGGCAAAGTTATCTTACCTTTGTGAATCCGAGAAAACAAACTTCCTAAGTTTTAGATCCCTTAGTACAATCCCATTATTATGACATGCTTGTACTGTTTCTGCAATTTGTCTAAATAACCTTCGAGCTTCTGTTTCTCGTAATCGTTTCCTTGATCTTACGTACGAATGTAAATCACCATGAGCTTTCGGGAACACTAGATATAAATATCTACTTCCTATTAAAACCTCGTGTAACGATGATATCCGAGGATGTGAATCTAAACGATAATGAGCTGATACTAAGTTATGGCAGTCTCGCGAAACGACCTGAAACAAAGAGGACGCTGTAAAATTGGCAATAAAATAAATGTAACTAACTATAATTATACCTTCCCGTCTTTTAATTATCTTTAAATTTAATTTATTTGCAATGTTTTTCCCATTTGGTTTTTAATAACTTTATTTTTTTTTGTACCTAATTAACGTCTTCGGTCGGCTTAACAAAAAGCATACCATTTTTTAAAATATTAAACAGAGTAAAATAGTTTAAACACAATTAAATGTAACTTTGAATAACAAACGTGTTCGTATAAACAATAAATTATTTAAATAAAGTCAAGTATAAGAACAAATATAATTCTTTAAATCATCTATGTGAATTTGACTTAGTAAATAATACAACAATTCGCACCTTCACTTTGTGCTAAATACTTATACCTGCTAAATAGTTTAGCACTTAAAGGTATGCATTACTGCTAAGTTCAACTAACCTAGAACCATAGAACGCCTTTGTCATTATCTACATTTCGCAAAAAACAATCTAGGACACTATTTACAATTTAGCATACTAGCATAAATTCCAAATAATTAGAACTTTAAGAGTACTTAAAATATGTAAGGTAATAACTCAATGAATAAACATGACAGAAATAGAGATAATGAAAAAACCAAACAATAAAATAACGTTCAAATGTAAATGTATATTTCACGGTTACCAATTCAAATCCTTAAACCATCGAATGACTACAAGCATTCGTCAAAACACTCAACCTTCAAATATCGCGATCCTTAATTACGTACGTTGGCTAACTGTTTTAAGCTAGTTCATAAAGATCTTTTGTATTGTAGTAATTCATCAACTTCAGTTAAATACAGGGGTGGTCAAACGTACGAAAGAATTCTTCGCAATCTATCAAACTGTCAAGTTATTATGTTCTATTAAAAAGACATAAGAATAAGAAAACAGTTACTTCAATATGAATTTTAAGAAATATATTTATTTATCTACCCAGATAGTAGAAATAAATCTTAAAAAAAGTTAAAGAAATACATATAAATTACATTGAATAGCTTCAGTTGGTTTGGTAATAGGTGAATTACTGAGAAAAAACGAAGACAGGATTGTAGATTTCCATCGGCCAAAAGGTTCTATGGTTTTTAATGACTTTCATTTGTGAAAAAAGACTCCGCGAGGGTAACGTGAGCTATACACACACTCAAACGAAAAGCAACTGAACTCAGGCATGGACATTTTAGTTCATAAAATAAAGCCCTGAAATCCTTTCAAAGGGCTTTCGCTGTTATAGGCATATAGATTGCAGTTTTATTTATCTCGTCCTCAACATTTGAAGCATTGATTCAAGTCGATGCAATTTTTTCACAAATGTTCTCATATAACATGAGAACCAAAATTGGATCAATAGTTTCAAATATTAATCAAATGTTCAGTATTTCGCTTATAAAACTTTCACCAAGACACTCCAATTCGTGTTCCTTGTTTTTAACTTTGGAAAATTCTTCGAATTACCTATTTGAAGCGGTGATTTCGGAAACAAAAGCTTCAATTTGAACCCATTTGACTAGCTTACTAATTAAGTTATCATTCTTCATTGCTTGAAGTTCAAGGTTCAAGACATTGTAGTACGGTGAAGATCTGTCACGAAAGAAAAATAAATTAACCAGTTTATAAAAAAACCTGCTTTAGATGCCCAAGAACAATATAATTAAAACATTTCCAAAAATTTCGCACGGATAAGCCACCTTATACCAGTGTATAGCAGGTCTTCATGTTCGCCATCATTCTCCTGAAGGTAAGCTCGAAAATGTCACCTTAATTGACTCCTTTACGAAATTATCAGAAATATCCATAACACCTTTCATGTATAATATTTTAAAACAGTGTATTGATAAATACTACAGTGAGAAGATGTAAAGTATATTTTAACACATATGGTAAGAAGCCCAACATTTGTTCCAACTATGACTGGTGTCCTGTCGATTGCCACGGATACAAGTTTCCAGAGAAGAATACTGTTTTCTTTAGTAACGCTAAAAATGATTGTAAACGTCTTCACCTTTTATTGTTGCTTTCAAGGATATTGATAGAAACTCCTTGTCATCATCCGAGAAGCTATTCTTTTTATAAAAGTCCAGAATCAAACCTACTTTATCGCCCACCTTATTGGATCTAGTGAAATCAGTGCGCTTAGTTTTGAAACTTTGAACTTTAATTCAGAAATTGCAGGTGGACGATTAATATGTAACGTGATCTTGGAATAGGTCCAATGGAACAATTGACACGTTGTTAACAGAGTTGTCCGTCAAGAAATATTTCTCACTTTGAGTGTCCATGGATTTGGAAAAAAAAGTCGTTAAAAGCAGCCATGAACTGATCAGCAGTACAGCTTGTTACGCTAACACGTTGAAACTATGTAGTTTGGAGTCAAATGTGCATTTATCATATTGGTGTTGGGTTGCGGAATGGTTACGGGGTTAGTCGCTTTCGAAGAAGAATGGCACAAAACTGTCACTTTAAACTTTGTTGGGGCGTTTAGTGTAATTCATGAGAAGCGCCATTAACGGAAATTTCCTTTGTTTATATAACCGCATTAATATAAATATATCTCGTCTGACATAATTAAATTCGATAACAGAATTAGATGCCAAACTTCCGCACGGAACCATGTCCTCCGGGGGTTTGTTGCTATTTAAGATACCCCTTGGTACTTGATCTCATTGAATGCCTGGGCCGCTGTGCCCCTATTTCCACGCCCGGGCAATGGCAAAGCATCAACATAGATCTGTGCTCGGTGAAGATGCTTCGTGGTTTGCGGTCACGTGACTTTCTGACGAAGAAAATGGCGACTTAGGTCTACACGATGACATTTCGACGAGGAATAGAATCAAATGGCTGTATGGAACGGCGATGGAATGCCCGCGCTAGTCGGTCGGCTTCTGAGCTCATTGACGACTGAATAGATACAGTCGTTCAAACGAGAACAATAGAGCCTCAGACGACACCGTAGAGAGTCTTCCAGTGTCCGCCAGCTCGAAATAGAAGATTTGGTTAGTCTGAGACATGGTACAACGATCTACGACATAAACGACTACCTGCAGGAGCTAGTATCCGATAGAACGGTCTTGGATGACCGCACCTGGCATGGTTTCGGACGGCTTCTAGAACCACAACCAAGGTCTTCGTCACCTGTAGAAAACTGTCTCAACCAGCGGAAGTGTTAACTTCCGCAAAGAAACGGTAGCCTGCCCCTAAGAGAAGACAATAAAGAAAAGGAGTTTACATAGATATAGTCTATTCTATGAGTACATATATGATTATACGTATGCATGTATGTACGTATATACCCTAAATCGTGCCTCATAAGCAACATTGAAACCGCCGTTTATGTGTTAGTGGACATTCTCTCATTCTCTATAAATAAAACCGTGACATACGCAACACTGAGTTGTAATGGGTCAATGTTTTTGTGTAGATGGTATTGGTTCGTGTTGTCGAATATTAAGCCTGATGCAAAATATGCATTGTGGAACTGTAACTAAATCGCCATTTTTAAAACAAGTTTTGACAACGAATGTGCGCTTACACACCTGTACCGTGTTTACTAAATAGTGTTTAGTAATTGATAAGTTATTGCATAGTTTTACTCCCTCACTTTAACCATTTCTGCACAAGAGCCTATTACGAAACTTTTAGTCTGCTGATCAACCGTGTGTAAGACCACGGATGAAATTTGAACATGAACCTTTCATTTTGTAGTAAAAGCTACATCGTGACTACTATGCCCAAGGTCCCGGGTTCAAATCCCGACATAATCCGTCTGAAAAATGTTAGGCGAGCATTTTTCACAAAAATACACCCTCGTTCGGATGAGAGGTAAAATGGAGGTCCCGTGTGTGAGTGTTGTCACGCACGTTAAAGATCCCTACCTTGCTTGGAACAGCAAAGGTTCGGCAAAATTCCAAATTTTCCAAGTAAAAAAAAACTCGCTTCCTGACCAAAGTAGTACCTACGGGTGGAGCAATGGAAAATCACATGTAAGTAAAACCTACATCCCGTTTGACAGTCTTTATTGCAGTTATCCCAGCCGAAGCTTTCGAGTGCAACTTATAAGGCAATAAATAGTTTCAAACTCTATTAGTAGTCATATCTATTACCTTTCAGCAACTATTTTTAATTTTAATTTTAAATAATGGGTAGGACCTTGCACGGTCTAAATCACTTGCGTGTTATATTGGATAGGTGTAGTTCAAAGTCCGTCGTATGCGTTCCTTCTTTAAATTACCACATCGTTTAATTTGTAGTGGTCTTTTAGAGTTCGTTAAAAAGGCTAAAAATTATTGTGTAATCTTAATAACTAATAAGGTAAAATCTATTCCCGTGCTCATTTCAACGATTCACCCGGAATTCTTCAGTAAATTTTTTAACAATTTCCCCAAACTTAGAAAATATGGAGTTTGTATATACGTGGCCTTAATAATTATGATTGTACTTCAGTTGATTATTTTTATCTAACTTCAATGGATAACTGTGAACTTTTCGTATTTACTACACGCAAATGAATTACACAATAAACATGACTAATTTATGCAAAGGCATTGTAGCCATTATCGTCTAGTTGCTCCAATTTGACATACCGTTATTAGTCATAAGTTTATTATAATAATTATATATCACAATAACACGCCGCCCCGATAAGAAAAAGCAATTTAAATATGTAGTAAAAATGTTTCCAACTTTTGGAAACTGTGCAAAGTTCATAATAAAAAAATACTGTTCTATAAATTGCTGAACAAATGCAATAATTAGCAAATACCAATGATTGAGTAATTTACAGACATTAAGACTTGCCCTTTGGCCTTGCATCTTCTACGCTTTTGTACAAAACACTGAAAGTACAGAAATGTCAGAACCTTGAAGAATTCTATGTCGAAATGAAATTAACTTTAAAAGCTATTTCATAACCTAAATTAATAATTACTATTACGCAGGATATTTGCAATTTATTTAGAACTTTTTCAAATTGAGACACAATTGTCTTGTTTATCAGCTACTTTGAAAACCCCACTAACAACATTTTCATATTTAAAACAGAATGAAGTAGAAAGCTTACTAAAGTCGATTGAAAATCGCATAACAATTAAACGAAAAGGACCCTTTCAGGTTAGAGAAAAAATATTCTTGTAGCGATAGTTTGGGAAATATTTCCATTGATAAGTGGTATTCTGTCTGACGTTTTTCCATACGATATTAAAGAGTAGAATGCCAGGGCCTTGAAGTCAAAAATATTAACTTGTTTGGTATCACAAAATACCAAACCGTTTACACCTTTCAAATATAATTTTTTAAGACCTTTTACACCACCATATAATCGCAATAATAAATAGAAACAGGAACGTACATTGCCACATTCCATAGAGGTCAGTATTTCACAAATTCTTATAAAGCGTATTACAACCCAAAGGTTATTAGGTTTAAAAATATTTTTATAAAGCAAGCAATTCGCAGACTATACTTGGTAAATGTCTGTTTCACAAGTGTACAAGAAAATATTGACCGATCTACACATATGCAATAAGTAATCACTAATCATTCACAATATTTGTTTTGCAATGATGTAATTTTTTTATCAGTTTACGTAAGGTATAGTAAGCAAATTTCAATTTGAAGGCTAATTTATGAGTTATCGAATTATTTTAAGGTAATCCATTTAAATAGTTTTAATTTGTGTAACCATATATATACATGCAGGCCCTGACACAGAAATGTCCCATCAAACTAAACTTATAAAAGCAATTGCTCAAATATGATGTAAGTACAAGTATCAGCAGCAGGTACATTATACATTCAATTCAGTATTATTATTATTATTAATTATCCAGTGCAGCAATATCATAACCTTTGTGTATAGGTGGGTAATATACCAAGTTAGCAATACGATTAAGAAATTATGATCTGATAGAAATTAGCTAATATTCGTTCTTGCGAATGCAAACTAATTTTGTAAGAGTAACAAAATTCAAACTACATAAATATACATAATATAGAACACGTGGTGCTGAAACACCGCATATGTAAAATGCATTTAATGTTACATACATGTTCTATATAATTTATGATAATACAGTAAAGTCTTACTTAATAGCGAATTATCAATTACGCATTGCAAATAACGCGTCGCAATAATACAGACGTACCTTATACGTTAAACAAATTAAAGGTTTGTATTCTATTTGTATTTATTAATGCAGTTTTATATCCTTGCCATAATGTAATTCACGTCTATTAGATATAACTCGACCAATCCTATTGTTGCAACAGTATCTTAAACACCATTTCGACAGACTACATACAAGATAAATAGTTATTACTTTGAACGATGATGCACTGGTTACATTTATGTACTTTTACATCGTACTTTCAACAGTACGATTTTTTCGTTTCAGCATCTTTTCCTTGACTAAAAACTTATTACAAGGGTTTCTCAAATTAAAACGACAATGATCTTCCTGGGCTTTGAAATGCTACGAATTGTTAGATCTAATATATATGCGTCGGTACAACAGGCAATCGAATAAACGTATGTTGATTGTTAGTACTCGCCAGTTGCAACCAAGAAACCTAATGCCAAAGAACTAGCAACCGTTACACGAAAAATTATCATTAAATTTCTAACAGTCGAGAATCCTCATTCGACATTTTTAAAACACTCAGGTTGACTACGTCCGTCTTCTGCAAAGACCGCAACAGAACAAAAATTCACACATACCTAGTAACCTAAAAGCAGGGCCGTACTACCCTAGTGACAAGTGTGTTCACCGAACACAGGTAGTAATATCTGGAAAGTGAAGTGGCGGAAAAGATGGTTTTTAATGAAAGTAAGTCTGCTACAAGTGGAGCTGTTTCCACTGTTGCAAATGCAACACAAGTAAAAGAAAAAAAATTAATCAGTACATGTGGGTTGTGCAAAGTGCGATTATAACTTCCTTATTTAAACGGTGTAAGGTACTGTAACGAAACCGCGGGATCGCGACTTAGTTATCTTTAGCCGCACGTCTAGAAACCCTAACCGCTATCAACCGACAAAAGTGCAGCTATAGATACCGCCATCAAAGAAAGCGGCCTGTATATCATCAACTTTCCATCGAGTTCTAGTCTCCAAGTCTTTCTAGAAACAACAGTAAATTATATAAAGGCATACGTTAGTGGCGGAAAGAGAAGTCGATTTGCATAGCAAGTCGCGTGCACATCAGAAATAAACATTAAAAATAAATTTAGTTGTTACTTGTTGGTCGATATAAATTACTTGTAGCAAAATATAAATTGTAGAAATTAAGTGTTGTATAATTATATGTATAAATATCAATTACGTTAAATAAATTAAGAAGATCTTGTGAAATTGAAGTACTGGGGTAACAGACTTCTCCAGTTTGTAAAAAAAATATGAAGCGTAAAAGACTCTCCGGTGCTCATTACAAAAAGAAAAAGGTGGCCAAAAAACAAGAAAGAGAAAGAGGAAAGGATGTGATTTTCAAATATGTGAAAACTGAAGAATCGGTGCAGTCTACGAGTCACGATATTGGTCCTACCTTTCAAGTAACTGAGAGTAGTGAAGAAAGAGTATGTGAGACTAAGGCTTATGTTCCATCAGATACTATTTATGATGCCTGCACGGATAGTGCTGACGTCGTATATCCTTTACCTATTTCACATCTATTAAGTGACGCTTCAGGTAAATGGTCAGAGACACTTTCACATGCAGAAATACAACCTTTGGTTGAATTTGGTTATATTCACGTTAAAACATACCCATAACCAAAAAATGAAGAGTGCAGAAAATTCTTATAACATTTTTATTGGATCACTTTAGTAAAACATGCGAAAATTCAGTATCTAAAGATCGTGTATTTCGCATTCACTGCAAGTTATTTACTTCAAAAAACAATACTTTCGCAGAAACTAGTACAAATAACTGGAAACACTTATCTCTCTTGTTATCAAACCATGAAAAAAGCAAAATGTGCAACAATAGCGTTAAAACATTTACTAATCTGACATTTGCTATAAAGAGCAAAACCACTATTGATAATCAAAGACAAAAGCTTTTTGATAGTGATAAAAGCACTGGTAGGATGTAATACTGCGAATTGTGTATGTCTTACAATTTTCAGCAAGGAAAAATTTACCTTCTCGTGGAGGATCAAATCAGTTGTTTGAATAAGACAAGGTAAATTGTTTAAAAGCAATAGAAACGAAATCAAATTTTAATGCAACGTTAAACACAGTAGGATTCAAACATCCAAAGGAACGAACAAATACATGCCTACATATTTAGGTGACAAGATTCAAAATGATATTATAGCTTTGCTAGGAAATAGAATTAAAAAGCATGGCATACACTAAAGTTACTAGTAGGTAATATTACTCAATAATTTTAGACTGCACACCAGACAAAAATCACCAGGAGCAAATACCAGCTACAGTACCTTTTGTTGAATTGAATTTTCAAAGACTGTAGACATTCGTAAGCACTTCCTACGATTTTGCCGAATATTTAGCTCACCATCCGAAAATCTATTTCAAAAGCTTCATAACTTAGGATCTTAAATTTAGATCTAAGAAATATTGGTGGTCAGGGATGTGACAATGAGCTAAACATAAAAAGGAAGCACAATCAACAACAAAAAAAGATTTTAAATTCTAATAATAAAGCGTTTTTCATCCATGCGCATCTTGCAGTTTAAACTTGGTCGTAGATGATGCAGCTAATATAAATTTTTTTGACATCGTATTCTTTGCATCTTCAATATTCAACGTTAGTATGTATTGAAGAACCATATCAATAACTTCACATTGAAATCAATATCCGACACACAATAGCGAGTAGGATAGATTCGATACACCCCCTGAGGCACGATTTAGTAACAATATGTAAAGCATTAATCACGGCGTAGCCCTGCCGAAAAATTATTTAAACAGTAAATCAATTCAAAAAATTTAACTTATTCGAACAAATTTTCGACTGCTATCGAGAAGTTTCCAACTCCCTAAAATATTCGTCCAAATTATGAAAACAATAATTCATAGGCCGTTGAAATTTCTAAAATTTAACACAAGCTGAAGTTCTGAGTCTCTTGAAGCTCCAGTAATTAAAATACGCTTGATGGTAGATAGACTTATAAGTCACCGCAGGCCGAGTAATTGATTTTTCACATTAATCGTTACAACAGAAAAGGACGGTTTACCATTTTACTCGTGGAACGTAACCAGGTATCATGTAATTGGAACTTCCGAAAAAAAGAAGCACAACATCTCTCGGTAGAATAAGAAAAAACAGAGTGAGGGGGGATCCAATCCTGAAGTATTACTCCGAAACTATGATTTGTTACATACAGTTTTGGCTCCAGAAAATCTAGCCATTGATCTACAAAAAAAAACCTCAATAAAGTATCTCGCTAAAACTTCTGTTTCGAGAAAGTATCGAAAACTTCGACTGTACTTACAAGAATGGCTGCCGACTAACTCGGTGGGAAGAATGATGTAAGTGTTTGAAGAGGGTCCCGGACTGCTATCGTGTGTGAAATCAGCAAGTACCTGATTCACCACCTAATTTCGAAATACGGGGGCTCCTAGGGAAAAACCCCAAAAGGAATAACAAGAGGATGCCATAACCCGAGATCAGGAAAGTGATCCCGGCCTAAAATTCACTAGAGGAATAATAGAGTACACTAACGCTAAAACCGACCTAAAATAAATGTTAACATAACGACACTAATATACCTACTTAAAAACTGGTACAAAGTCCCCAAAATCAAATGTTAAACTATCTGAATATTGATCACGCCCCTACGTACTTGCAATATAATTTACTACCACAAAACTGGGACTAGTGCCTACACATTAGTTGTGAAAACATCAATATACGACTACTATATATTTAGGTTTTCATTACAAGTATATAATTCCTAAACAAAAATTAAAACCAAATATATCCCAAATTACTTAACTTAATGGAAAACATTTTCGGCGACCAAAATTACAATCTACATTTTTAAATTAATAAGAAGAACGTACTGTGAGTACGTTTATAAATTACATACAATTAAATAGGAAAACAATGTTAATTCATATATAGAAAATGTAGATTATAGTTTCAGAAATTTAAACATAAATATCTGATGAGTGATTTTTGACGGTAGATAACTCAGATACCAATAAAAGCCATCATCTCTGAACTTAATTTGTTTTGAGCAGATCCTACTGCGACTTCGAAAAAAGCTAGCTGATACGAATCAACATGTTTTTGTCCAACATAAAGTTGTTGATTTAATGGGAATCAAGGTATCCATAAAATTAAAGTAGCCAATCTGGTAAGGTATTATTCAAAAGTCAATGACTAACGGCCTTAATCATTTCGATACCTTCTCAAGGCTAACTAATCTACTCTCTTTGAATGTTGAAAACAAAGTGCTCTATAAAATGTTCTTCCCTTCATAAAACAATTCGAGATGAATTTAAAACTGCAAATTGAAATTACTTGTGTCGTTTTTTTTCCATTTAATATATGTAATGTTACCTTACTTAAAACCTTTTTGTAGTCTCAGAGGAAGAGACTTTCTATTTTTTAATCAGCACAATTTTGCGTGTGAATGTCTTCGTGCTCAGACAATGTCACAGGTGCCAACGTGATAATATTATTAATAAGAAAAATTAATCATAAAACTAATAATTTTAAAATACAAAGATACGTTGCTGATATTATTTCTAACCTTTAAAACCGCCATAATAAAATGACAACCTTTGAGTATGTACAATATAAGATACAGAAATAATCTTTACTTGGATCAAGAATGCATGCAACCTAAAAATTATATTTCTTAAAGTAAATGAACTAAATGTAGTGGTGGGAGTTACTAATACAGAAACTATTAAAATGAAATATAATTATAAACATTTCAAAAGAACGACACACGGTGAATCGAGGACCATACGCTTCGAAGGAATAAGTTAATACTCTATGCTCAATGATGTGTCAAATTGTTTAATTTTTCGTACATCATCCATTTTTATAAACTTTTTCTGCTACTATTTATAACTTTGTAAATTTTGTGCTAAATCTTATTTTTGTATAACCAGTATTTCTATATTGAATCTAGTTTTAAAATTCTTGGCACATCTTTATACATATCCCAAAAAGCAATTTTTTAATAAGTTAATGCTGCTTTGAGACTATAATTACAAACAGTTACTTCAATCCTATCTACTTCAGAAATTATCCATATATATGTTAACTTTTTGTACTTTCAAATGCTTAGCCACTACCTGCATATGAAGCACGCAAAGGACATTGTATGCAAGCACGCACGTGGATGATTGCTACAACTCATTTACTACGTTAATCGATATAATAACAATTTGAGTTAATTTATATTAAATTTAGAAAATTGTTTTCTATTATTATAAAATTATTGCTTACTGCAAATATAATAAACCTTGCATTTTTGCGTCAACCTGTCAAGTGACATTGCACTTCAGTAAATTCACTGTCGCTTATTATGTATTCCCCCTTACTTAATTAAATATTAAAATTCTATTAAGGCAAATTTCTATATACAGATTTAAACTTATAACACTTACAGTTCAGCGACGAGTTCGTGTCAGGGTTTTCATTGGGGTTCGGTTTCATTACATTGCTGAATATTGCTGCTTCCAACATCGGCAGAGCCTTAGGGAAAAAATAAGGTAGGTTGGAAAGACAAACAAGAAACACGCATGCCACACACACAACACACACGCGCGCGCGCGCGGGAGAACAGTACCCCGACAAAACACAATCGTTTCCGTTGATTCCCGGAACCGAAGCGATCGATTTTAGTTCGTGTAAATCACCTACATCGTTTCAATACTTATTCATCACTCCGTGGAATTGGCTCATTCAAACTGGCTAATGTCCTACAGCCAATTTGAATAGAGAACCTCAACACTTCGATAATGCGTGTTCACAGTATATTCGCGAGAACGACAAAAATCACCGAGCGTACTTTAACGTGTTTATACATTAAATCATTCTAAGTCTACAACGTAACTGATGATTTATAGCATACACAGGACCGAATTCAGGAAACAAGGCTAATTACTTTACTTTAATACAAACAATAATAGAATTAGTAAATACAGATATGGAAATTGGTTATACAATAATTGAAAGGGGCATGTTACGGGTTAATTCACTTAACACATAGCATGCTGGAGCTTATTTATTTCATTTATAATTGTAATTGTGATTTGTACTGAGGTGTTGATTAAAAGATTACACATTGCTTTAACTGTAAATTTAATGAATATTGGTAATTCATAAAATACAGAAGTGTGAAGTTCTAACAAACAAAGCCACATTCTACGAGATTATTTCGTGTTGCTGTTTTATTTGATTTTTATTGATTGTCAGGTTAGAAGTGGAATACTTAAATTAAGAGATTTAATTTGTACGTTGTAGCACTTCTAGGTGGCAATTCTTATAGCTAGATAAATTTCACGTAGAAAATTGTTCATGTGACAAGGTACAATTTACACGTATCTTTCTAAAAGGTATCTTTTTGAAAGAGTAAGTGCGGTAGTGAGAGTACTCTGAGCTGGAAGTTTTATTGGTCTACAAACTGAAATCAAAGAAATGGATTCTGAAATTTAGTTTTGAGATATCTGCGTCTGTTTACTTCAATATCATACCAATATGCGCGCGCGCGCGTGCGCATGTGTGCGCGCGTACATTTGGGCATGTGCGTGTGTATGCTTCGTTTGGGTTTTTGTGGTCATTGTGTTATATATGTTTTTCGGGTATGTAAAATGGTTCATCTTGGAATCAAATGGTTAATTGCAATAACACCGGGAAAAGAGAAAACGTATATACAGTATATCCTTAGTAGTTGCTATTAATAATCACAATCAAATAGAATTAAATAAAAACCCTTAACCACAAAAAATATTTAAATTACTAGATACGTATTTCGACCACTATGTGGTCATCATCAGTGGGAAAAAAAAAAATTAGCCGTATAATTTACTATATTGTTGCTTTAAACAGTATCGAGGATATTCTCCTCACCCGCAGGCTGGTGTTCTCAACAACAAACAAGTGAATTGCCTCGATACTGTTTAAAGCAACAATATAGTAAATTATACAGCTAATTTTTTTTTTTTTTCCTACTGATGATGACCACATAGTGGTCGAAATACGTATCTAGTAATTTAAATATTTTTTGTGGTTAAGGGTTTTTATTTAATTTTATTTAAATCGTGCCACAGTGTTCCTATAGATTAATCAAATAGAAAACTAATTACGACTTTTCTGCATTATCTAATTGAGGATTTACTTAATTAAAATATTCAGTTTCTTTATTTGCAATATTATAAATATACGAGCAACATACATATGTAGTTTTTCGCATTAGTGTTGATTCGACACTAAAATACTTTAATTTCTTTTTTTGTTGCTAACCGTTTAGAGGTTTCAGGTTCACAAGATAGTCATTATGGTACCCTTTGATATACTGCTATGCGGAGCGAAAGCATATAACCTTCAGTAACGTTTGTTTTCTACACACAAATAAAGTAACGAATTAAAGCGATGAAGATGTTTACCGAATTGCCAAAGATAAACGTTAGAAAGCAGAAAATAATTTTTACACTTTCTTACTTACTTTCGCTACGTATATTATTTTACTCCCAAGTATTCACTTCATATATGTTGTCTGTGATGGATATGGATGGTGTTGGCCACTGTCGATATTCAGTAAATAATAGTTAAAATATAACTAAGGAATTTCTATTTACTATGTCCGTTTAAAAACATATACGCATTTACGACATAAAAGATTTTTTTGTCACTGTATTTTAAACTATCCATTATGAGTGAAAAATTCCGGCAACAAACCAGATATTTAATTAATTAAAAATGTTTGTAGCTTAGAACACAATCTAGGTGTTATAGATTTAAACAAACATCAAAAAAACATTTTGCTATTTAAATTAACTTAAAAAATCAATTTAAATTGCGAAAACAAAATTAAAACCAGTTTTATGATTATTGCTAGAGATACTCTTACCGTTCAAAATAGTTTACAATAAATTGTAATTTTTTAATTAGACGACTTTAATGTACTTCGTACAATCACTTTGGTGCCGGTTGAAATAAATTTTAATAGAATCATTTTATTAAATTTTTGTAGTCTGTGACTGATACAAGTAAACGAATATAATCCATGAAACGAAAATGACACTGACGTTGGAATGAAAACAGTTCTATGTGCGCATGTTTATCAACAAAACAACCGTTCTCCAACAACGGATGCAGAAACGTACAGATGTTAGTGACAAAGTATCAAATATGAAATACTCTGATAAATACTCATACACAAACTGCAAACATCAGTTTCTTACTTTTTAATTGTAAGCACATTTATGAACTGACTGAAAATTCTTTCTTCATTTCATTTACATCTTTAAGCCATTTTCAGATATTTACAATAGTGGAGACAACATAGCAGCTTTTAATTCTTTTAGATTACTTAAAATTTTTAATGGCTATTTCAGAAACTATACTGAAAAGCTAGAAAACGCTAAAAACAAATAGTATGTAAAACAAAATGTGTCTATAAAAAGGTCTGCTCGCACATTTACAAATAAACTCATATGCGAGTACTTTTTTTTTAATAAAAAACCAATTTGCATAAACTGGTTCATGTACTTGTTTTTACAACACCTTTGCGTCTAAATTTAAAATCGCGTTTCAGACTATAAAAAAAATTCAAGTCAGTCAACATACAAATGATAATTAGGCATTGGAGATTGTAGAGGAGTGTTGTCAAAAAGCAGCAATTCCGCTTGAAGTAACATTATCTAAACAAAACCAGGTGGCCCTAAAATATTTTTGTACATAAACTTTCCTGAAAAGGGTTAAACCAGCAGCTGCGATTTCGATTATTGTTTTGAAATGTGTATGGAAATGAGCTAGCTACGTGTGCTTTTAAACAAAACTAAGGTTCCCTGTTCATTCACTAGAACACGCGGAAAGTGTCCTAAAATGTTGCGGGCAGTTCCAATGAGTTTTTGTTGTCTTAGACGTCTAACCAGAGTCTCGAACACAGCTTAAAACGTACATTATTTATAGATGGATGTATACTTACAAATCAACCTGCTCTTCTACAATTAAGAGGTATGAATTGTTGAAATTCCATAAAATACAAAACCCTTGGAAAATGCGTTATTGGGAGAATCAGTTTAAAAAAATTACGCGAAATACCATAACACCGAAACGTAAAAACACAATTATTTAAATAAATGCCACTAGTTTGATTATTTCCCAAATAACATTCTTAAAATTAAATTAAATTAAAATTTAAAACAAAGATTTCAGTGAACATCAAATTACTAAAATATTCGGTAAGAGTTCGGTTTAGAAAGACAAACATTTTTAGAGGTCGTACATATATTTCGATTCGATTTGGTCCCCTGAGTCTAACGACATACGACTTTTATTTAGGAAGCGACCCCTTAAAAAGTTATGGTCAATAAACTAACCCATGTTAAGCCTATGGGAATTTTTTTTTCTACCAAAAAATTGATTTTTTCGTAAAACCTAACCTAACCTAACGTAACCTAACCTAACCTAACCTAACCAAACCAAACCAAACCAAACCTGACCTGACCTACCTAACCTAACCTAACCTAACCTAACCAAACCAAACCAAACCTAACCTAACCTAACCCAACCCCTAAAAAACAACAAAAACAACGAGAGGATCACAATTTTTTATTTACTCAAGAATGTAATTTGAATGAAGCAAAAGAATAAATGTAAAATTAATTAAGCACGTAAATCACCATATTCATGGCGAATAGCCTGAAGTAAAGCTTCGAAAGGATCTCTAGCATATTTATAATTCCAGCGGCGCCAGAGGTATTCGCATAAGTGATCAGCAAACTGGTCCTCCGGAACATGGCGGCTTTTAAAAAAAGCCTTAACTGGGCGCCAGCTTCCTTCGCATCTTTGAGTATGCACACGTGTAACTGGATCTAAATAAGAATTTAATTTAATGCAAAATAAATTCTGACTTACCGACAAAGTGTTTGCTGTGATTCACAGCTTGATGAACGTATCCATGCCCTGGTAGCTTTCTGTATGCTCGCCACTGGTCAGTGTGAATAATAGAGCCTTTTTCAACGTGAGTTTCTATTATAGGCACCAGTGTAGCAGCATCGCGAATATTGTTCGGGCAAACAACCATACGAAAATCTTCGCTTGAGTCGCAGCACATACCAAGCACCCAGTGTCCCTCAATAATGCGCCCTTGGTTGTATTTTCGATGGCCGAACTTTGACTCGTCTATTTGCACTATAACACCAGCGCCACCAATTTTACCACGTGAATACTGTTCGTTTATAAATTCATTTATAAAATTTTTCCCATAGACTTAACATGGGACAGTTTATTGACCATAACTTTTTAAGGGGTCATTCCCTAAACAAAAGTCGTATGTCTTTAAACTCATATGACCAAAACTAATCTAAATATATATACGACCCATAAAAATATTTATCTTTCTAAACCGAACTCCAGCCAAATATTCAATTTTACTTGAATTTCTTAACAAGCTTCACCACTAGCTTGTACAATCGCCTTAAAACGCATGAGAATTAGTATAAAAAAAATAAACGCACGAAGGAAAAATAATATAATACACTTCAAAGCTAATGTCAGAAAATTCAATTTGATAACCAAACGTCACGTTGAAAAAGTTTTTTGAACAGTTTTTCGACAATTGCCTTGCAAATTGAACTATAAAGACTCTTCTCCGAAATATCAACTAAAATCCTCTAAAGCACGAGGAAATAGTACGGGATATATTAGAAGCAAAGATAGGAAACAAGAGAGGCCGAAGTGGACCAAGATTAAACTATTGCACACAGATAGTAAAATATGAAGGTTGTGAAAATTTCAGGGAAATGTGTCCAATCAGTTCCAGAACTGAAAACCTAGTGATGATGAGAAAAACTGGCCATATAATTATGAAATTTTACATAAAAGAAATCAAATGTCAATCACCAGTGTTCATTAAAAAATTATCACAATGGTTTCATTCAAAAACTATTCAATGATTCTTACCAATCATATAATTTAATTACACTAATTGAGTAAAAACGAAAAACCTCTTATCCGAGTGACGAAATGGTAACATTATTGCTACAATAAGTTTAACGAAAGACAAATTTCAAAACTTTCCATTAGATACACACTATCTTTGCCTAATTCATAAATGAACTTCAAACGCAATTGAGAAATATTCAGCTCCAGTACTATTTTCTTTGTTAATATTTATTTAGCTAGACTATCTTACGAAGTGTTTACTCATTTATTATTTTGTCATCACTAAGAATTAAATATAAAAAAAGACAATTAATTATACACTTTTTATTTAGATCAAGGAGAATCCCATAAGTTTGTAGCAGAGCAATTGCTAGACAAAAATGCACCTACTTTTGCCGAAAATCGAATTAGCACTATTTAAAAAAAAAACATACAAAACCTGATATGTGTAACAAATTGACCTTTTAAACTTTGTGCATACTTCTAGAGAGTTCGGTAGAATTAACAATTTTGTACCAAGGTAAAAATAAAATACCATTTAACATACCTCCTCAAAAAGCTATGAATCCTAAAGAGATCCTATTAACGATGTTTTAATAATTGATATTTACTGACAGTCGACGAATTTTACAGTTTATTTCTATATGGGTATGCTACACATCAGTATCATCTTTGTGGACAATTTATTGTTTGTAATGAGTAGATCACCTGCCATTACTCATGCTGACAAAAATCTAGCCTGGAATATTAGCGTCCGATGTAACCTGCCATTAAAAAATATCTTAATAATACGGAGAAGCAAGTATATTTTCAAATTCAAAATTAAAATTTGCGGAATTATCACATATTTTTGCATACTTAATTTTCAAAACTTGAAACTACTTGTCGGTGTGATGCCACATGGGGAAACATCCGGGATGAATACACAAAACGAGGAACGTGTTAATTAACTTCGGCTACTGGAGATTTTGAAGCCGGGTCAATAAAGAAATTGGAAGAGCAGATTATATTCGCGAAACAATGAATCACTCCCAATACTTTGTGGATCCTACGACTGGAAGAATGTACAAATCAAATCGAAGACTTTTGGGGTACGCTCAACGGTTTTTACCGTGGTTTATTTTCGAATATGCTTCCGAAATATATTATACAAATATTATATCAAAAACCTAAATTCGACTCCTTGCATTGTAAGTAGTTGGAACATCGTTTAATATTAGTGCAATCAATATAACAATCTCGACTCCGCAATGTGTGTATCTACTAGAATTCAAACATCGTTTATTATTAGTTTCATTATTATAACAAAACTTAACCTGGTCTTGTGCATACATATTCTTATATCGAAAGTAGCAGCAGTATTGTCTAATATTAGTGCCACTATTATTACAATAATCTAACCTCGCCTTATAGTCGGAAGTAATAGCGACGTTGTCTAAAATCATTGTAACTATTACAGTACATTTGAATTTCCAATTTTCGACCCAAAGGTGCTACATTGGTCAGCAAGCGAAATTTTTTTACCTAGAAATTTTGAATCTTGCCGAATCCTTACTGTTGCAAGCAAGGTATGAATCTTTAACGTACGTGACAACACTCACACCCGAGACCTCCATTTACCTCTCATCCGAACGAAAGCGAATTTTTGTGAAATTTGCTCGCTAACATTTTTCAGGCGGATCGTGTCGGGATTCGAACCCCGGACCTTGGGTTCAGTAGTCACACGCATACCAACTGAGTCACGGCAACTATCAAAACAATAACCTAACGTCGACTGATAGTACTGTATACATCTTCTAGTATTCGAACTTTTTAAAACATCATCGTCTGGACTATGCGGTAGAGAATATTTCTCGCGATTATTCTGCCGTGGTTTAAATACCATTGGTATGTTCTCCATAGTCTTGCTTGGTATTTGTCAGCGCTTTTCTCATGGTACCCTTGATTGCGCGGGTTCACAGGTTTGCTCTTCTTAGTTGCATGTACGAAACTGTTTCCATTTTCTTAAGAACATTTCTTCAACGAAACTTTTATTTTCACAGTGGCATATGTAATATAGGATTTTGATTTGTTTCCATTGACGCGCTGTCACTGGTTGCTTAGGTTTCGGGGTTGGGCACTTTTTGTCATTAGTTTACACGTCCATTAATGACAGTTGTTCTTATAAACTTCAGTTGCATCGAATACGTGCACTTTTCAAACACATCGGTATTTAATCATTTCCACGCCTGAATTCTGACTTTTATAGCACCTGAACAGGCTTCAAGCTAATCTCCAAAACGATGAGCAACTTATGCCCGTTGCTGCACTTAGACGATGGGTACTTATGTCTAGATATTCGTACACTCTAACCAAAATCTCCTCTTCTTGCTCAATTGAGATAGTTTTAGGAGCGTTATTTTCACTCTTATGGTGACGAAATAAACCCTTCTTGCCCAAACGATTTAACACAGGTTTCGAAACAGTTTCACTGAATTCGGTTGTCTTCTTTGGGAGGTACTAAATGGGTATACCTTCGGACCGCAATCTCATTAAAATTTGATTTGCCCGTTGCTGCACTTAGACGATGGGTACTTATGTCTAGATATTCGTACACTCTAACCAAAATCTCCTCTTCTTGCTCAATTGAGATAGTTTTAGGAGCGTTATTTTCACTTTTGGGACGAAATAAACCCTTCTTGCCCAAACGATTACACAGGTTTCGAAACAGTTTATGATTCGGTTGTCTTCTTTGGGAGGTATAAATGGGTATACCTTCGGACCGCATCTATTAAAATTTGTTTGCCCGAAAACACACACCGTATCTCTTATATAACTACTGGTAAAGCCGCTATGGTGCGGCATTTTTTAATATTTTAGTTGTAAAAATTTCAAGCGGAAGGTTAAACGAAACACTGAGTTGATATTTTAAATACCTTCATTAAATACTCCCTGTATGTTTGTTGTGGTTTGTTTACATTTGTCTTGAATGAACACTCATAGTTTTAAAATCTATTTAAAGTTTAGTGATCCATGACCAGATCGTTGCCAAATATCAATTTGTTTGACGTTAGACATGTGAAGTTACTTTGATTCTATTGATGTTTGTTAATATCTATTTCGGCTTCGAACGTGAAATCATCTGATTAATTTTATTGGTGAATTTATATAAATTCAATAATTTAGAAACATTTTTAACATGTTTCTATTTATACAATTGAGAGATTTCTGATTTTATGTCTTATTTTACCGAGATTCAGTGAAGGGGTTAACCAACCTGTGGCTACCAAGATCCCCCTACAGGTTGCTTAACCCCTTCACTGAATCTCGGTAAAATAAGACATAAAATCAGAAATCTCTAATTGTATAAATAGAAACATGTTAAAAATGTTTCCCAAATTATTGAATTTATATAAAATTCACCAATAAAATTAATCAGCTGATTTCACGTTAAGCGTATTGGCTACCATAGGAAAGTCGATCCCAGGTCGCAACACAAATTGAAGGCAATCATTCTTTTAAACTTTAAAAATTTTTGCCAAATATTTCAAACATCAATAAATCAAAGTAACCTTCAATTTATGTCATAAACGTCAAACTTGAAGTTTTTATTATTTTGACAACGATCCTAGGTCATGGATCGAAACGTAAATAAAATAGATTTTAAAAACTATGAGTGGTTTCATTCCCAAAGAAGATTAAGAAGAATACCTTCATTAACTCATTAAATAAAAACTATGGCAGATCATAATGACGATTGTCAGATAGTAAAATAAGCCTACTAAAATATTATTATTATTTTCGAGTGGCATCCCACTAATAAAGATTAAAACATAATTTGAATTAAACGGCTTTTTCCTGAAAACAAATTGGAATATCAAAGAGAGGCAAGAATACGTTTTTTTTTCAAGTAAAAAGGATTGTTCTTTAAGATTTCGAAGTGGATGGTTCTCTAGAAGTAGAGGATAAAAAGTTATGGCTAATTAATCATAAAAAAGTTAGTAAGTAGCGCCCTCTACGACCAAAGTTAAAAATAGTACCATATTCTTTTTCTCTGTACCCAAAAACATAAAGATACCAATTTTCAAGATAACCCAAAAATTTTCAGAATAATACCAAAAAATTGAAATAAAATTATAACCTTCAGAACCTTGTACTTTTTCAGCCATCTACAAATTAACCTATTCGAGTTACATAAGTTTGATTTCGAGACTACAAAATTAGATTTTTATCCAAAAATATATGAAAACCTGCTATTTCCAGTTAATTTATTGTTTTGAACATCCAAGAAGGTGTTAGCCACAAGATACGAGTTTTTAACTTTACTAGAACTAAATAATTTCTAAAAGGTGTCATACGCTATTCAACCTAATTTTTGACATTTGATTTCAATGCCAAATTACTGTAAATAGCTAGTCATTGCAAACGTTAAATAGACATAGTTTTCATGAGAACGTGTAATTTCTTTTCACATGCGTGGCAAATAAACTGATTACTTACCCCTTGTAATGCACTAACTTAACTAACAGTTAAGAAGTTATATATTAAACTGACCTGTAACATTTCTACATCAGATGTATGATCTACGAATTTCGTACAACTGCGAGCTCGTTGTTCCATGACTTAACTCAAACCAATCACCTAAATGTTGTCATGATATAGAATTAAAAAGTAATTGTAGATAGCAAACCTTTCCATAGCGCTGGTAGACTTCTTCCTTCAACGTTTCCTACATAATACACCCAAGTTGAACTTTTTCAGAACTCTGTTTGAAATTGATACATGGCAAACCAAGTTGGAATTTATGTTTTAAATTAAGATCACGAAGAACCAGAATGGTCAACCGTTGGTGCACACTATTCATCAGGGTAACTAATACCATCTGATTTAAATGTCTCAAAGAGTACAATGATTCCTTTGTAGAAAGAGTATTATATATATAGAAAAAAAGAGTTTCTTTAATTTACAATAGCTATGTGTATTTTTGGCATGTACTTGACACTTTTATGACATTTGAATCGTATATTTGAATAAAACGAATATTAACATTATTATTAACGAAAAAAACTTTTAATGATAATTCTAGCTGTCTGAATTTCAGTCGATAAAACGAGCGACAAAGTAACTTATGGAAAATTAACAGAACGCAAATTTAAAAAAAAATTGATTTTTCTACTATACTTAGAAAATGAAGCAAGAACGACAAGGAATACAGTCAACACTAAAGACACGCCTGCCACTCATTTCGTCCAACAAGGAAGCTACAGAATGTTAGTCCAGCCATACAAAATCCAAAAACAATTGACTTTTTTACAAACAAGCTTACACTTAAATACAACCCACTTAAACGTGCCCTTTTTAAAAGTGTTATAATCAAGAACTAATAAAACGAGAAAATTAGTAAGAACAGTTTATACCATACATTTCAAGGATTCCCTATCACTGTCCTAACTGATCTTTCATGCTTCAAAAATAGTCCGTCATGTCTTCTTTTAATTCCTCTATTTTCTTGAACCACTTACAAGACCCTAACGTTACTAACTTTATCTGTTCAGCTAATCTTAAGCATTCCTCTATAGTGTCACAACTTGAAAGTTTATCCTCGTAACTCTTATTTGCATAATGCCATTGTTTCTCAAACGAATAGTGCTACGTTCCAAACATAAGCTTTTAATAGTCTTCTCATATCCAAACCTATACTATTTTTTATTTATTTATTTATTTATTTATTTCGTGTCTAACAGCATATAACACTTTCAATACACTAATTTAAAAAATAACAGTAATAAAATTATAGGTAGTGTACAAGTGCTAAATATCTTACCAATACGTTATACATACTCAAAATCAGCAAAAGAATTTTATAATTTAATAATATAGCATCCAAAAGTTGAAGCATCCTCTTAATGATAAAAGAAGGAAAAAGGAATGGGGAAAAAGAAACCTTCAGCTTTGCGTTATAACGCTCAGTAGTTCATCTAGACTACACAGGTTTATATCCACATTTCCTTCGCTTATTTGATCAAAGTATCTACACATGAAGTGAATAGATGACTTAATTAGCACATTTGTTCTTGCATGCGAAAGATGGAAAGTTGATGTCAGCCTAGCATTTAATCGAGGTATGTGAAAGTTGAGCTTTTGCAGCAGATCCGAACAGTCAACTTTGCACCAATAATGCTTTGCTTTGCTGGACTATTATACTATTTATAGTTTCTTTTGCTTCTATTGTCATTTGCAATCACTTCCACGTAGCAAAAGTCATTTACTTCTCATGTTCTGATGCTAGCTTTTCCTTTAGGATTCTACTTCTATTTTGCTACACTTCACTATCTTTGCTCTGGCATTGTTGGTTTTATGTGAATTTCTAACTAAAATTTCTTTAATTTTTTAGTTTAATTCTAACTTCCTATGTTTTTGCTAATATAACTATAACATCCGCATACTTAAGAATTTTAATTTTGTTCCTTGTATTACCACACCTATGTCTTGTATTTACTTGATTTTATTTATTGCTTGCTCCGTAAACAAGTTGAATAAGATTAATGATAAAACACATACCTGTCTTATAACCATACTGATTTTCGATTCTGCTAAGTCATCATCTATTTCCATCTATTATCTTTTTTAATCTACTCCTGCGTCCCCTAGAATCCTAAATAACGTATTCCAACTTGCATTGTCAAAAGACATAAGGCCTATCACTAGTTTTTCGTACTCATCATTGCTTGTACCACTAATCTTAGCGATAGGATTACTTCCTCGTACATGGGTTCTTCCTAAATCCGAACTGATCTTCTGCTAATCTGTTGTTTTATTTTCTCTATTTCCTCTGTTTTATTCTGTATCCTGTTATATATTAGTTTAGTCAATATCTTTGAAGAATGACTCAGCACACTAACTGCCCTAAAAGTCATGAATCCTTTGATCCTGCTCTCTTTGGAACATAGCTCATCTGCTATTTGTAAAGTCAAAATGTAGTTTTTCTACGTGATATATGCTGCATATCAGCTTATGTTTTGTACCCCCGTCTCCCAATATCCAATTAACTCTGCTGGAAAGTGATAAATTTATAATGCCATTATTAATTCTAAGTGCTCTAGCACTCTGAAATTCCGTCCTTAGTTTGAATAAGTAGTGCGAGATTCTCTATCTCATCTATGAGCTAAATTCTGTTTGAAATAATGGTTTTAATATTTACGTTCGATAATCATGATCATTAGGTCGTAAGTCCTGGAACTGGTTAGACGCGTACCTTCAGTGATTCCAATTGTGAACTAACCTACACATTTCCCTAAAATTTCCAGTCTGTATCTTTCACTATGTGCAATAGTCTAATCTAGGTCTACCTCTACTTTTTTTCCTACCTCAAGAATACTAAAAAAATAAGGTTGAAATCGGAAAAAACAAAAAGAGATAAACATGCAATTCAAGTGCAAGTTTGATAATGTTTAACAATGAAAATATCCACAGTAAATACATAATTAATAAAAATTCATGGAACTAATTATGCAGAAAAAGACAAAAGGAAGAAAAGTAAAAACCCAGTAGACCGAAAAATGTATGCAAGTTATGAAAATTGGTGACATAGGCAAGAAGAAAATAAATTACAAACAGTTCAGAAGCAGACAAGAAAGAAAATTGCTGTTTCGAATAACTTTTGTTTTTGTAAATAGTTCCACAATTTTAGTGCGCGATGATATTTGTCTTGTTAAATGTGGAAGCTTGTGTCACGCGGTCTATAAAACACCTAATGACGGCACTTCATTTATTACAAAAACAAAAGCATCTATTAAAGAAAATTGGGGTAGATGTTCAAAATTCCCGTACATACTATACCTTAATTTCAATTTGATTCATAAAATAACGTAAGAAAATAAATAATAAATTTAGTAAATGTTGCTCAACTTCCTTGTTCCGTAAAACAATTACACCAATTAAATCGTTAATAATGTAATTTGTAAGTGTATTCCAAATCGATAAAATTTATAAGTTTCTACCGTCATTCTAAAATATCTTCCACCATTAATCATTCATGCATACTTGAGGGGAGAATTTTAATCATCTAGTACAAAGTATTTAGGGCATTCGAGAAATTTAAATTTTAAATATATGTCTGTCTACGTTTGCAGGGTATAATATCACTGGCATAGCTGAGTATGAATGTAGCAGTGGAAGCTTACAAAATTTAGTCTTAAAATGGAAAAATCATGTAAATTACCAGATTTTAATGTGGTGCATTTCTAAAAGAAATCACTTTAATAATATAAATGTGTAATACGGAGCAATTAAAGCGAGCTTTGATACCGTACGCTATTTGTTTTAAATGCAAATACATTATTATTTAAGACCTAATTTGTTTTAAGTACAGTATAATTAGAATCAAATGGTAGTAACAATGAATACAAATAGTGTAATAAAATAATGCCAGATGGGTTTTTAGTCTGACGTCAAAAGTATTAGTTGCAATTAGTAGAATATATTTGAACACGTTGCTGAAATCTTGGCACAAACATCGATTTCACTATATGTTTATTGCGTCATCAAGTAAGCTATTACAGTTTGCAAATATAGTTCAATGAGATGGTGTAAATATAAGAACTTCCTTTCCATGCTTTAAATAGGAAATCGCCTTGGATAGTTTTATCTGGCGAAATAAAAGCGAAAGTATTTTGCGAATGATGTGGTAAAAACACAAATAGGAACGTCAATTTTCAGCTTAGTATATTTGCTCAAATTCGTGTTTTGGGACTTTTTAAAACGTTTACGTGCGTTTTGGTTAAAAAATAGAGCTGATCCACAAGCAGAGAAGAAGCTATTCACGTAGAGAATATTAGTACACTATAAATGAAAAATATAAAATGTGAAACTACAAACAGGCATGTGAAAGAATATGCTGTTTACACACTAGTACATAAACGGTTAAACTTTAACATTACTATACAAAGGTTTGATATGAAAATCTTATTATACCTCTGGATGTTATAATTTGAATATTAGAATTGGTGATTAAGGTTCCTGACGTTGGACAGGGATGGGTTTAAAAATAAGGAAATATTTTTACGCTGTGAAAATACAAACCTTATCGGCCGGACTTCGTTTTAGAAAGACACTTAAATATTTAATTTAATTGTTAATTGCTTAGATCATGGCGACTCCAGTCCCGTTTTGGAATTATCGCAAGCTACCGGTCACCAAAGAAGCTTCTGTTTCTTGGGCACAGGCGCAAGGCCTGCTGCCAACTAGTAAACAACGCCGCTCTCACCGCAAAGAAATGCAGTTTAACCCTTGTCATCATGGCCTCGGTGCATGTTACTGCCCTAGCGGCCGAAAAAATGCCTGAAAGTTAGTCTTTCGAAGGGTACTTTGTTTCGAAAATTCGCATCTAGCTCCGCACAATGAGATTCGGTAAGTGATCAATTGTTTACTCTTGATAGAATTTTATATTTTTCTTTTTCTTCCTATTTTAAGCTTGCTATAGAGATTTGCTCACAGCGAAGAGTTTCGACGCTTTACTCTTGAATGCACAAACGATGACTCGGAAACTCTATTGTCTTCCGAAACAATTGCTGCCAGGTAAATTTATTTAGCATTTGGTTAATTTAATCTAATTTTGTTTATTGATTTACTTTAGATACAAATACGCTAGAGAAATGGTTGTCGATCACTTTTTAACTGAACAGCATGACACAAGACAGATTGGTGGCCCTGGCATTGTTGTTCAGATTGACGAGTCAAAGTTTGGTAATCGTAAAAACAATATAGACCGTATAGTTGAAGGTGCTCGGGATGCGCTGCGAGGCAAGCAATGATTTTCGGATGGTTGTTTGTCCGGATAATAAGCGCGGCGCAGACGATCTAATCCCTGAAATTGAACGGGACGTTGCTCCCGGATCGATCATCTATACTGATCAGTGGCGCGCGTATTTGTTGCTGCCCAATCATGCTTATTTGCATACAGCAGTTAATCATAAGAAATACTTCGTTAGTAAGTTATTTTTGCGTTTTTTTGTTTTGTTTGTTTTTCTAGACCCTGTTACAGGTGTTCCCACGCAAGGACACGACGCAAACTGGCGCTCAACAAAAAGCTGTTTTGCTGACCAAAAGGTTCCAGAAGAAGCATTTGCTGACCATCTCTGCGAATACCTATGGCGCCGCTGGAACAATAAGCAGAACCGCGATCCATTCGAAGTTCTTCTGCAAGCAATTCGCTTTCAGTACACTGATTTCCGAGGTTAAATATTCAATTTCATATTAATTTCATTGCTTATTTGTATTTTGATTCCTTGTGAATAAATATTGTTGCCATTTAAAATAATTCTTCAAATATTAGGTTAGGTTATGTTAGGTTATGTTAGGTTATGTTAGGTTATGTTAGGTTATGTTAGGTTATGTTAGGTTATGTTAGGTTATGTTAGGTTATGTTAGGTTATGTTAGGTTATGTTAGGTTGTGTTAGGTAATGTTAGGTTAGGTTATGTTAGGTTATGTTAGGTTATGTTAGGTTATGTTAGGTTATGTTATGTTAGGTTATGTTATGTTAGGTTAGGTTATGTTAGGTGAGGTGAGGTTAGACCTTTTATTTTCTAACCAATAATCAATATTAATAAAATAAAACAAAATTACCATAGACTTATAATGGGAGAGGTTTTTAACCATAACGTTTTAAGGGGTCGTTTCCGCACAAAATGAATAACATATTCTTGCTTAGGGGAAAACGAAATATATATATATATATATATATATATATATATATATATACGACCCCTAAAAAAGTGTCTTTCTAAAAGGAGGTCTTACCACGTTATCATTACTTGGTTTAACCCATTAACGCCTAACTTACGAAAATATAAATTTTTTTGAATTTTATTTAAATATATAATTCACAAATATTTATTTACACAAGAAAATATTTTAAATTTTCTTCTTATATTTTCGTTTTTGAGTTCTGATATGTTCTATAAATAGAACGCTGGTACTTGATGATATCAAAACAATTTTTATACATTTAAAGCAAATAATGCAGGCTAAAATATTAATTAAACGTAATGATTACATTTATATTGTATGATACACGGTACAAAACATTTTTGGCATAAAGTTATAATATGTATTTTATACACTAAGTTGTTGGTTTGAACTTCCAGTTCTCAACTTGACGCCTTTGGTTAACACGTTTATGCATAAAATGGCATTTGTTGTCGAATCTTGTATCGTTGAATACTTTAGAACGTGAAGTACGTGATTTGTACGTTTTTAGTTTAATATTACGACCCAATTTCAAAGGGAACCACAATTGATCTTAGTAAAGCAATATTGGAACAGCTAAAATATTTGTAAACAAACCATGCATTTATCACTGTCATATCCAGTATTCTGGCAAATAATGGCTAATAATATTTCATACCACTGATTTTAGTGGCTTATTTTTCGACAAACCAGTCATGTTGATCAATATCTCCCACATAAGTTATAATTTTTTAAAACTCGTTGCTGTATAATCGAGAGTTTTACTCTGGTTTGGAAAAGTAGCTTAATAGAGCCAAAATTCGTTGTTGTAGTAACACATTTATTGTCATTCCACTTAATGAATTTCACCATTTGTATCAAATCTAAAATCAAATTTTATCAAGCGTCTTTACCAAGAATTACACATAGATAATCTGTTTCCTCCCAAAGTTCCTGTAGCTCGATATCCTAATTTTTGTAAATGTATCAACAAGTCTCTATTACTAAATAGATTATCAAAATATATCCAATGGCTTTTAGGATCGGGGGCTACGTGGCTTAGTTGGTTCGCGTATCAGTGCTAATCCCAAGATCCCGGGTTCGATTCCTGACACAAACCGCTTGAAAAATATTAGGCAAGCATTTTTCACATATTTATACCATGGTTCAGATCAAAGGTAAAATGTAGGTTCCATGTGTGAGCGTTATCACGCACGTTAGAGATCCCTACCTTGCTCTCGATCCAAAAGCAAAGTCTGCGTGCACTATTTTCGATTAATTTAGCGATGTATAAATCAAAATTGTAACAGTATCCTCTGTTTTCACAAAGAGCCCAAAGTTTATATCTAAAACTGTTTGGCTTTCCACGAACAAACTGCTTCAATCCGCGATGCCCTCTTATCATTTCATTAATTGCTAGCTTTTTATTCAAAAATACCATACATTTCGATATCTGTATCTATCATTTTGAATAGAGGCCTCACCTTATAACCTGTCTTGATTGTGTAAGCGTGTATTATCTGTAAAATGTAAATACCTTTTTATTTGCAAAAATCGATTTCTTGACATAGATTTTTCTATAATATCCACACCAAGATCTTCATCTTTACACCAGTAATGTCTTTTCGAAGGAACTTGGTGATAACTCGAAAATAAAGCATGCCAATGAACCCCTTGATTTCATCTGAAGATAACATAAATACAGGATTATTGATAGTTTCTGGGTATTTAACTATTTCTTTGACTACATGGGCTAATAACAGTATTTGTAAAAATGGCTTCAAAAATGTCAAGGCACGAATTTCCGTAGAGATTCAGAGTTTGTTGTAAGTCCTAATGCTTCAGGAAGAAGTTTTGTATATACTTGGTGGTGTTTTTCCATGAAAATATATTTTCAGTAAGGAAACGTCGTTTCTTTTTTTATTTCCTGTCTGTTGTATTTTTGTGTTGAATATTCGATGCCATGAAGTTGGCAGATTTCACTCGACTCCAAGTTTGTAGATAATTTGAAATGAATTAGAAATTCTCATAGTTCGTCATTTACCACTGCTATTCCTAATCATCTTCTTTGTCTTCATCTGTTAGTGAATCAGGGTCAGGTGGAACAATTATTAAATCTACGTCAACGTGTTTCCATAAGTTTTAGGATCATTTACAATATCTTTTAAATAATTCAACGACGTTTTTTATACATCTACAAATGGTAAAATATTTAAGAATGTAATAAAAGAAAAATTCAAAAACCGTTACCATAAAATTTTTATATTTCCACGAATACTCAAGAATTTTTATTGTACAAATAACACTACGCACGCAAAAACTGATAAATCTATGAACCGCTGTGTACAGAGAGTGAATAAGATTCAAAAAACTTCAGCACTCTAAACAATGACACTAAGTACCAGCAACATTTTTATAGGACAGTCCTCTTACTATAACACCTAGGACTAAAAGAGTTTACAATAAAAATACATGCATGTCGATTAAAACAAGCATTTTTCAATTATGATGATGCATTGAAAGCATAAAATTGTCACGAGTATCATGTTACAATTACATGTTAACTTTGAGATAAGCTTAGTAAAAATATAAAAGTTGAATAGTTTTTGCTGATAGTTCTTTTAAGAAATTAATTGAAAGTTCCCTTCATTGAAGTACCCAATTTCTACTGAGGTGACTATTATAAGCTTAATCAATATTTTAACAGTGAGAAAAAAAATATTTCAAAAGAACCTAATAGTAGGAAACTTGTCTATAATGGGTTAAATAAGTGTATTATAATAAGTGCTAGACAATTTTTTAACAGAAATCGCAATACCGAACTCGTTATCATGTTTTGCAAGTTATGTGTTAGAATCAATTTATAATTTGGAATGCGTCACATTTATATGCAGCTTCAAACGGACACCTCATTTACATTACACTATTGGGAAATTTTACCTTAAAATTTATTCATCTCTTTGAAAATCCTGAACTACGTATAGCTAATTGGGATGAATCTTTCCAGTTTGCAATTTTTTGAGATGTACAAAAAAGTGTATTATTTTGTGAATGCCATTGCTTTTATTTTATTTTTGTCCAGTAGCTTCCATAATCCACAATTATTCAAAATCTTAAGTTCATCATTTATTTTCTTAAAATTTTAATAAATTTCTTTGCTCAGTCCACCTTCCTATCAGCGGGCCACACCTTAGGATTTGTTATTTTCATACGTTTGTCAGTTGCATCCTCATATTATTTTTTTCATGTGTCGCCCTTCAAGCCAAGAACACCTGCACCAATTTTAGAAATTTTACCTGACAAATGGATCGCGAAAATTTTTTGTGGCAACTGCAGGCACCGACTTTCGCGACGAACGAGTACGTCTAATTCACTACATCTGTGGTTGGTTATATTTAAAAATTTTCTAAATAAAAATTGGAGACTAGTCTAAAATAATTGAAAAATTAACTTGAATAAAATTAATAAACAATTTTCAACCATTTGTCTTGGAGATGAAAGTCCAAAAAAGCAGTTAATTAATTAAACGTCTACCTCGAAAGCCTAAATCAATAATTTTTGATTAGGTTTAGTTGTTTGACATTAAATTAATAATACCTACACATATTAATATTAAGTTCATAATTGGCAATGTTAGCAGGCGAATACAAGCTAAGAAATTAATTTCAGAAAAAAATACAAATGACTGGTTATCGACTAATACTTTCTATGAAGTTAGCTCTTAATTGACATCATTTTCTAATGTAGATTATTAATGAATCTTCTGTTCAAACCCATGCTCAATCTTTTATTTATCCCTCTTAAATTTTAAATTTGCAATCCAAATTTGAAGATAAATCATAGTATGTATATAGATCGTTTGCTTTCTATCTATAATACAGGTTACATGTGATTCATTCAGCAGGTACCTAAATATATACATAAAATGCCTTTGCAAAAAATTCAAGTTACTATGTAAAGTTGTCAACAACATGTTATTCCTTTACTCCACATAGTCAGACACAAGGTGCGCAACGATAACTCACACTTAAAGTATAACAAGTATAACAATTGTCAACGCGCATTTATACTATATTTACGGACCATTTTTTAAGAAGAAATTAAACATTAACCTTATATATATAAAAATGTAAGCCCCAGAAAGGCGTCTTACGTGTTAAGTGAATTAACTCGTAACGTGTCTTTTCAATTATTGGATAACCAGTTTTCTGGACTCGGTCTTGAGTAGGTTATAAATTAGTAGTTACATTGTAGGGTTAGATTAATTTACTGTGTATAAATATGCTATGATATCGCTCTCGGGAACTTTTTATCGTTCTTGGGGAAATGATATGGAACTTTTATTGGACCTCTAACTAATTCTGCCGGGAATGACGTGGCCACCTTAGTACCAGGACCGACGAAAGTTGTGCTTTTCAGACGACTTTAGTACCGGCCTTCGCGGAAGCAGCTGTGATTATCGGGTGTGTTGTTACCGCACCTTTTTCGGTGTAGAAAACCCAATTTGTCATTTCTACCTGTACCTACATTTTCTTTAGGGCGCTACCGTGACGATGTGACAATCTGGTGATAACAAATTTAGAAAAACGGAACCACGATCTCCCTGAGAACGTAGTCCAATGCCGAAGGTTAATAAACTAAATGTAAGTTTTATTAATTTTATTAATCGTAGTGAGAAATTTGCAGGAATAAGCTTTAGAAACTAATTAAGTAAGGTCCTAGGGGTTTGTAGAACTACTTATAACAAGGTAAATATCCACTCCAGCAGTTATTCAAAAACCGATCGAATGATTTTGCACTTCATGAAATTACCATGCTCTGACATCTTTACAAGGCCATTTTTAAGTGTAAAACAATTTTCAACATTTCTTGGACCTTACAAACAATTCCGAATACAAATATCTGGAAACATCCAATAGCACCGCTTCAGAACATCAATTTCTTTAGTTAGTTCGTAAATCGTGTTATGCCGATGTGTTGCTCCACATAAAACGCTATTATCAATTTTGTTAGCTATCGTCGTGATGTTCTTGATATCCAAAATGGTACGCTAGGTTTATAGACTGCTTGTAGTGGATAATAGACTTTTCATCAAGCTGCAAAAATCGGTCTCACCGACAACTTTTTTTGTGTTTTGCTTTTTGTTCTAATTCTTTTTTGTACTTTGCCTGCAGATGAGACTGGACAGACCAAATTTTTGAAAATGCCTTCTTGGCGACCAAAATACTGTTCCGCACAGAAAAAAGCATTCTTAAAAAATAATAAAATGACAATATATATTGCTGCCAAAAGCATTTTCAAAAATTCAATTTGCCCATTTTCATGTACACACGCACAGGTACACGATACAGAAATAACTAGAACAATAAACAATACACTCGCCCAGAAAACAATCTAAATTACATTAAAAGCTAACAAAGTGCCAATTATTCAAACTGGATCACCACCTTGTTGTTCTGACTTTTTAAGCATAAGTAAGTTTAGCTTATCACAAAATGGGGATGAATTACGGGAAATGTTTCAAATGATAATGAGGAGTAAATTGAACTGTACCAAAACAGAAAAAAATTAACACATCACAAATAAATACATTTTAGTTTGTTATACATTAATTTTAGAGCGCATTAAAAAATTACGAACTACATTTCTCAAAATCTTCCGTAACGCTAAATTACCGGCGCCGATAACAGATTCAATTTAGCATATGGATTTTAGACCTCTCTTATTAAAAATGAGATCGTTTACAAGTGTCTCAATTTTAACTTGTTACGGGAAAGTAAAGCAAAGCTAGTGAAGTAAGAGCCATATGATGATGACAATAAGAAGTCCGATGTCTCAAAAAGAAAACAAACTAATATTATTATAAAAATCTGTGTCTTGGCACAAGCACAGACTTTCCATATATATTACATTGCGTCACAAAGTTAAACCATGGTAGCTAACAAATATAGTTCAATGATGTAGTATTAATATTTAACAGTTCTTTATATATGTTTTAGATTGGAAACAATTTCGGATAATATCTGTATCTGATGAAATAAAAATAAAAAACACGGTCAGTGTAACAATGAGTTAGGAACTGGATGTAGAAATTTATATTCAAAGCATTCACATTTGTTAATTTAAAGACCTTGATCAAACCCCTACACTAGGTAGCGCAAACTTGCTAATATAAATATAAATTCTACACCTAGAGCCAGTATTTAACCTTCACAAATATTTACAATGAATAAAAGTGGCTGCTACTAACTGGTTGGGTGTATTTTAAAATTTTTCGTACCTTTAAACGTCTTCGCAAAAACGGTTTTCAACATCTTCCCACGCGCTAAAGAAAGCCTTTAACTGACAAAAACGTTTTAGAAATACTACACCCAGCATAAGTAGGTAACCTACATTTTTAAATGTCTGCATCAATACCACGCAACTTGCCGTAGCAGCAAGGTATATTATTAAAATCTCAGATAAATAGAAAGGGGTGCATATTTAAAATGCAATCTAACATTTTGCCCTATTTTCCCATAGAAAACCCAATGCAATTAATCAGCAGCATCCTGTTATAGAATACAAATAGAGCATTTGAGAAAAGAAAGGGTTGACCAATGAACGTTCAAACTCGAATTTACCCTTAGATTTGTAAAATTCTCACGTATGATGACCAAGGAAAATACTACAATTTTGCTTCTACTACTATGCAATGATACTGGACCAGAATTAAACCTGTTTCGTGATGTAGTTTATAAATTAATTCTGTAAAGATACACAATGTACATATAAGTACGTGTACGGGATTTTTAAGCAGGTTTATGGGTGGATGTGGTTTTGCATTTCATGATTTAATGTCATTTGTTTTGTTTCTTCAAAATAATTTATTGTATTCCATTAGGGTTTTACTTCGTAAAGTGGGAATATTTTGCAGCTGCACCCACTAGTTGTATTTTAAAAAATGAAGCTACATATATACTATCTATACCAGAGAACCTTAAATATTGGTCTGCTAATCTTCCTAAGACTTTGGTTCTAATACATTTTAATAATTAAGGTACCAAGCAATTGATCAACCAACCACACTTAAATATTAGAAGTTTCTATGGGAGAAATTTGACAAATAAGAAATATAAAAAATGAATTTAGATCAAAATTCATAGGAAACAATTAACAATGACTGAATCAAAATTCTCGGACCCGCAAAATTATTCGATTATTGTTTTCGATTTTTTCGGAAATGTAAAAGCCCCCTTAGACCGCAAGTTTTTTTTAATTTTCCAGTCGATCAGCACTTCGGGTGTGTCTACATTAAACAAAATAAAACAATTAATATTTTGTACAAAACCTTAGTTTGCATACCAAGTTAATAAATCAAAAGAGAAAAATCTTCCATGTCAGGATTTGAACATGCAATAAAGCAATTTGTACTTACAGCACTAATTTCCAAGCATAGTCCAGCGCCCTAAAGTACCACATGATTTTATTTGTCATGGTTACCATTGTAGCGCCGTTTAGTCTACCTTTGGCGAGAATAATACATCAGAACGTAGACGAAGCTTTTGTACACAAAAGGTAATTGATAGTCACCTTGTGCTGCGACATCTTTAGATGGACTTAAACCACAGGTTACAAGAGTTTGTGTTTAAGAGCTTTATTAACCTGCCACTAGGGAACCGCTAAAATGTTATTTGTATAATTTCTAGAACAAATGAATAAAGTATAAATTAACTATAAGGGTGTTGATGTTCAGTTTTAATACACGAGTTACATATCCCCCATATTAAAAAGTACATAAAGTAAATATAATTATTATGTCTTAGTAATAACATGTTACATTGTATTAAATGAAGGTTATATAATTAAAGCTTAACAGAGTTCATATCAGAAATAAGAAAGGAAACGACTGCTTTGTATTCCAGACGCAACCTGATACTGCAGGTGCAGAAACAATGAACTGCAATAATGCAGTCTCAAATAAAATTTACTTAGAATAAGACATTGTATGATTATCGAGGAACTGCAGACAGCAAGATCTGCACTTTCCCACAAGATGAAGTGAGACCAGAGACTTCATAAATACTGTGAGGAGCCCTTGATCGTCGGTCAGTCTTCGAACTTCATAACTTTAGCATTGTTGGTGGTTCAAGCTACTCATTGTAAGTTTTAATTATTGATTTGTTAAAATAGTAACTTAGAATACTATCTCGTTTAATGAACATAAACGCTCAAGTTGTAAAAGAAAATAAATCAATTTTTGTAATTATACAATTAAGAATAAATTTGATAGAAGTGTTATTGGAAAGAAAACTTTTTAAAAAAGAAGTCCCCAACGACCCAAAATCTATCTCACGCTTTAAGTAAAATATTTAGTTTTATTGATATATACTGTTAATATAAATTGCATCGTCTGATATAAATTATTGTAATGATCTATATAAATTAATTATAGTGCTTCGATAACAATTAAGAAAATAGCATTGTAGCTTTAAGAAGTTAATACATGACTGTTAGCGATTAGATGAAAATAAATTGTCGTATGCTTTAAAATTTTTACTGTAACTACGAGTTATTCAAAAGGATTGTCTAATCAGTTGATAATAAAAAACTTTTGTTTTGCAAAAGAGTTTTCGTTACACTATTTTTTATCAAAAGCGTCTGATTGGATGGAAAGTCATAACCATAGTCATGTGTTTTTATATATTCATTCTGTTTCTATTATAGTGGTTACTAGTCGCAAGAAAAAGTGTTAACAAAGAATTACTCCATGTATTTTAACACAATTGTTATGTTGTGTATGTAAATATATGACACAATGGAGTATATTGTAAAGATGTTGAACTTCAAAAATTTAACTATTGTCCTACCATCTCTGATGGTCCTCTTCAACGTGTTTGATAGGCAGTCGTTTTTACAGGTGGTATTGTACTTTGGACATTCATAAGTATGTGTTGAACGATTAATTTCTATTTGCTGTATACTTTGGGAGACTCTTATAGCAAGTATACGGATGTAATTTTTGTGTGACTGATCCGTAGTCTGTTGGAGACTCACAGTTTCCACTTACTTAGATAATTTTTGCTTATTGCAGCTTACACAACTTTTTATTCAAAGTTAGTTTTGGGCTGAACATATTCCGTTAGGCCTGCCAGTGATTTTGAGTAACATGTCTAAACGTTATTTCAAAGTCAGTGGGTACAATTTCTTGAAAGCTGGATTTCCATTTGCAGTAGCTTCACGTGTTGTTTCATGTGTTAGAACACCATCTTTTATTCCTAGTTCACCCAAGACCTATATGATTGGAACTGATTTAGGTATCTACATTCACCAGTAGATTGGCGTCTGATATCCTACATTACACGATTGCAAGTGTAAATTTAATACTGCTAGAAGAATTTCAGCAGATTGGTATTTCCCATTTTCGTGTTGTTTCGGCAAATCAAGGCATTTGCCATATCGCGTTCAAATCTACTGTAAAGGAAGTTTCCATCCATAAGAACAGTCGTGAGTGTGAAAAACAAACCTGATGCCTTTATCCGTCTTTGAACCATCGTTATGGCTAAGCCAGAAGAATATTTGTAATCACTAGAGAAAAGCAATTTGACAGTCAATTTACTCAAGTCTTCGATGAGATCAAACGTTGCTAGTCTTAATTTACATGAGACTTTTCACTTGGTTTTAAATTATACAACATTGGAATCAGGTTTCGATATCCATTGTTGCTAATTTTTCGTTAATTCACACTCCTAAATGTATGGATATTGTATCCACCGAATTATAAACATCTGTTGTCTGATTTAAACGTTGAGCCGTGAGCATTTTTGTGGAAAATGCTCGCCTAACCTTTTTCAAGCGGACCGTGTTTAGATTCGAACCATGGTAGTCGCACGCATACCAACTAAGTAAGGAGCCGTCTCTAAATAAATTTCCTACATTTGATTTTGCAATGTTCACGTGTTCCATGTGAGTTTTTTATCTGGAAATTTTGTCGAATCCTTGTTGTTCCGAGCAAGGTAGAGGTCTTTAACGTGCGTAACAACACTTACACTTGGACCTACCTTTAACTTCTCATCTGTACCAGGGCGTATTTTTGAAAAAGACACGCCCAACATTTTTCAAGCGATTCCGTGTCGGGAATCAAATCCGAGACTTTGGACTTAGTAGACACACTCGAATCAACTTAGCCGCGTAGTCACCCCGTAAAAATAAATCAACGAGCAAATTCTTCCAGTTTTAAGGAAAATCCTCGCCTAACATTTTTGAGGCGGATCGTGCGAGGATTCGAATCCGGGACGTTGGGCATAGTAGTCATATGCATACCAAATACACCACGAAGCCGCCCCTAAATAAAAACACTACATTTGATTTTCCAATGATATACCCGTAGGTATTTCATTGTCCAGGAAGAGAGTTTTTACCTGGAAATTTTGAATGTTGTCAAACCCTTGCTGTTCCAACCAAGATAGGGATCTATAACGTGCGTGACAACACTCACACACGGGACCTACATTTTACCTCCTGTGATCCGAACGAGTGCGTATTTTTGAGAAATGCTCAACCTAACATTTTTCAAGCAAACCGTGTCGTGATTGGAAACCGGCTTAAATAAATACACTACATTTGATTGTTTTCAATGCTCCACCCAAAGATATTACATTGGCCAGGAAGCGAGTTTTTACGCGGAAAATTTTACATTTTGCCGAACCCTTGCTGTTCCAAGCAAGGTAGGGACCTTTTACGTGCGCGACAACACTTACACATGGGACCTCCATTACACCTCTCATCCGAACGATGGCGTATTTTGGTGAAGCGGACCATGGTAGTTGCACGCATACCAACTACGTAAAGAGCCGCCTTTAAATAAATATACTACATTTGATTTTCCAATGATCCACCCGAAGGTGCTATACTGGCCAGGAAGTGTTTTTTATCTGGAAATTTCTGAATTTTGTCGAATCCTTGCTGTTCCAAGCAAGGTAGAGGTATTTAACGTGCGTGATAACACTTACTCACGGACCAACCTTTAACCTCTCATCCGAACGAGGGCGTATTTTTGAAAATGCACGCCTAACATTTTTTAAGCGATTCCGTGTCGGCAATCAAATCCAAGACTTTGGAATTAGTAGACAACTCGAATCACCTTAGCCGCGTAGCCGCTCCGTAAAAATAAATACAACGAGCAAATTCTCCTCATCCAAAGTTTCTTTTGTTTAATAAATGAAAATCCTATTGCACTTCGAGGAAAAGTAAAAATAAGTTTTCAGCTAAAAATACGCACAAAAACCCGTATTATGGTAGGTGGTTAATAAATATCTACATCTAATCCTATAAATTAACAAGATACAAATTTTAAGAAGACTTGTTTTAATACTTTGGTATAGCCATATTTATAGCAGGTTTTGGTGTCGTATGGTTTCTGTTAGAAAATGCACCTGTCTAATTCCTTTCTAAGATTAACTTATTGCTTGGCTTACGTTAAAGTATACAAGAAACACTGCTTGCAGACACTTTACATTACAAAAACTTGCACACCTTCATTTGCATAAATGCAGTTCCCAAAACAAAAGCTAGATAATATATTGAACCATTAAGTGGATTCTAATTTACTGTTATTGCTAGATGCAGATTGGTTGTTCAAGAAGATTTAACAGCTCGCATGAAAGGTAACCAATCATGCAATTTTAAAATAGAAACGGTTTGTGATATTATACATAATCAAAGTACATTCAACTTTAGTTTCAAAAGCTGGTTATTTAGATCCTAACAATCTTTTAAACGTTGTAATTATTTAAACAATAAATATCAAATAATGACGAAACGCATCTGCTGTGGTGTAAATTCAACTGCAAAACAAATTTTACCTTGGGTTATGCACAATAGTATCGACTAGATTTAGGAATGATTGATCGCTTAAATCGAAGCGAATCTGAAAACTCCCAACATCTGAGTCTTAAATAAATCCAGACCAAATAAAAAGAGTGTAATTGAATGTTACGTGAAGCATAAAAGCCCATCAACTACGGAATTAAGTGTTGCAGAACAGATTACAAAGGAATTCAACAAAGTAGTTCAATAAATTATATATTTTTTTTATTCTTTCGAACGATTTTATAAATTTGCATTGTTCTCTTTGCTCCGAAGTAAAAAATTTTCTTAAATATTTATAAACGACGGAAATTTTAAAGCCAAATTAAAAGAAAAATAAAAATGTAACAAAATGAATGTTAAAAAAAAAATTTTGTCTTGTCACATGATGCATTTTTGGCTTTTACTAAACTTGAGCTGGCGACTGAAAAATACAAAATAATGTATGATATCGTACTCAATGTAGATTTATCTATATTTCCAATTGACTTCGTCGGTCTCGATGGCTCAATTAGTTAACGCGTCGGCAATCAAAACCGAAGGTTACAGGTTTGAATTCTGTCCGGGGCCTTATATTTTCCATCTTTCAATCACTAGTTCGACTTGAAATGATAATTATAGACTTTGCATAGAAAGTCCAAGTTATTTTCATCGATTAACTAATATCGCAGAATTAGTAATCAACGTGCCTTGTGAAATTAACCTTATATACTACATATCGGTGAAATACGGTATAGTTTTAGAAAACAATAGAAAGGGAAAAGTGCAAAAGATATAAAAAAGGACCAGCACCAGATCGTGCTGTATCTAACAAGAAAATGCAGCTGCTATGTTCGAAGACAACAAACATAGAAACAAGGAAAGAATTGTTGAAAGCATATGCGTGGAGCACAGCACTGTACGGATGTAAAACGTGGACAGTAGGAGAACAAATCTTTGAAATGTGGTGCTACAGATGTATGATGAAGATACCATGGACAGACAAGGTTAAGAACAAAGGATTCTAGAAATAATAGTAGACGAAAAATATCTGTAGAAAAAAGTAAAAAAAATAGGAAACAAGATGATAGGACACGTTCTAAGGTATGAGAGAATAGTGCCGAATATATTAGAAGCAGGGAAGGAAAAAAGAGGTGGGGAAAATGTGTAGGATAGCTCAGAATATGAAACAGTGGAGGTACGCGCCGAACCAGTTCCAAAACTGAAAACCTAATGATGATGATGATGCGTTTAGCGTCGATCGTGGTCGATTAGCTGAATTCATCAGCATAAACATTTTACTGTCTTATATAAGAAAAAATTTAAGAAAAATTTAAAATGTTTTACTTTGTAGTAAGCCATGAACATACAATGAGAGTTTTAAATTTTGTATCTCATCATATGTATTATGCTTGAGATCATTAAATTAATAATTTATCATTATGATGATATTAAATTTATTGAAATGCATGTTCAAGTAATAATATTGTCATCTAAAAACCTGTTTATTACAATAAACAGTCAATTTGACAGTTTGTAGCTTATTCTATCAAAAATATCTTTATTCTTTAAATAACAAATATTAGTGCTCAAATGTGTGACATTCTTCTACAATGCATTTAATTATTCGTTGGTTAAATTCTCTTCCTACATTTCGTAGCATTAATGGAGTAATACTTACAAACGCTGTCATTCTTTCCTTCATATTGGGAATCGTTTTTGGGGTACCTCCATAAACAACATGTTTGACGTAACTCCACAAAAAAGTCTAGAGGGGTCAAATCAGGAGATCTGGCAGACCACTGCGTCTCTTTCGATCCAATTATTAAACGTATTGTCTCAATACTGCCTTACAAATCGAGCAATATGGGAAGCTTCACCATCGTTCTGAAAAACGCTTCCTTTCCGTATCAGCAAAATAAACGTTTTCTAATAATGAAGGTAGTTCGTTTCTAACAAAATTTTGATACGTTTCATCACGTAAACCAAAGAAGAACGACCCAACTAATAGTCGCCTACAATGCCTTCCCACACCTTTAATTACTACATCCATTGATTGAGGGTTTTTCTCATCCAGTGAGGATTTACAGCGGCATAATAATGCATATTATTCTTGTTGAATATGCCATTACTTTTAAAAGCGGCTTGGTATGGATGACGTTTGTGCTTTCGTAGAATTCTGCCAACTGTGCGTTGGCTTACATCTAGTATTTCAGTAACTTCTCTCTGACTTAAATGGGGATTGTCTTCTACCGCAGTCAAAACAAGCAATTCATTATCAATGACAGCGTCCCTTGTACGTATAGAATAGCCAATAGTACCGATAGCCACAAATCTATTTTGTAACTATTGTAAAGTTGATCTTTGAAGATGGCGACGATTGGGAAATCGATTGCCTGTACGTAACCACAGCATTAGCTACGATCTTTTGACACTCACCAAGAATAAATACCATATCAACTAACTCTCCTTAGGGAAAATTCATTTTAACCAAATTACCATCAACACAGTTATTATTTAATTGATGTTACCTTAATGGTAAGTTAAACTAAATATACGATCCACGTTTGATGTTTCTGAAAAGTTGAAAGAAATAGGGGTATGTTGATAAACAATCTATTTAGAGAGAGAGAAGGAACATGACTGAGAACAACTTAAATGCAATAAACAGGTTTTTGAAAGAGAAAGTTCCAACCTGTCAAATATTTATTGTAAAAACAGGTTTTTTAGTTTGACATTCGACTCGGTAATACATTATTTATTTTTTATTTCAATTTCAGCATAATAAACATTATTACTTGTACAAGCATTGTAATAAAATTAACATCATCATAATAATAAATTATTAATTTAATGATCTAAAGCATAATAAATTTGATGAAATAGAAAATTTTAAACTCTCATTGCATGTTCACGGCTTACTACAAAATCAAAGACTTGAATTTTTTCATGGAAGACAACAAATTGTTTATACCGATGAATTCAGCAAGTTGGCCAACCAGTATCGATAATAAAAACAACACCATGTCATGTAAAAACCTTTAAGGGGGCGTGGTCACATAGAGACATTTGACAATCGTGGTATTATTTGAATTCGCGCAATTATAGCCCCCTATATTTAATACTTTTGTAAAAGAATTTCACTTAACATAAATAAATTTATGCAAAAATACAGAAATCTGCCTCACCCGGTATATATAGACCTTTAATTAGGAACTTTTTTATAACTTTCATTGAACTTGCGCTCTTGTAACTTGTTTAAGCAGCTACGGTAAATATTTTGAAACAACACATTTTTTACAAAAACATGTTTATCCCGATTCGTATTCTATAAGAACAAATTGTTCTGATGCTTATGGCAGTTCGTAAAAATCCGAATTAAGGTAAGTACGTTGTCAAAAAATATGTTATTTAAGAACACTTTATCAGCTTAACAAGTTTCAAAAGTGCAATTTATGAGTTATAAAAATCACATTTAAAACTTGTTCTTATGAAGTTCGTAAATATGCGAATCAGGGCGAATACGTTTTTGTAAAAAAATATGCGATGTTTTGGACACTTAACCTATCCGCTTACAAGTTTCAGAAGAGCAAGTTCTAGGACTTATCAAAACCATTATTTTATTTTCGAGTGGAGGGGGACTTAATTTCCAATTACACGACGAAATATTACGAAGAATAACACAATCACATTCAGGGTAGCTTGCATGGTGATACTTCTAAGATACTTAAAGTAACAGCGTATTTCAAGTAAGTAAATAAAAAAAAATACGTTTGAAAACTCATAACAAAAGAAGATTAAATACAACGATTTTACTCCGTATACAAGAAATATTCTGCGGTAAAAATTTTTCGTTTTGTGTAGGAAGCCCTTAAACAAGAACGTCATCTGGTAGGTGCAGGAAAGGAGGGGGGAGGGGCAGTATAAAGAATATTTAAATTTCACTACTGAAGCACAAACTGTAAATATGCCAAAACTGAAGACAATCTTCAAAGAAACTGTTAGACAAGACAAGCGCTTTTAACATAAGGTAAAGTAGACAAGTTGGGATTAGTAAATTTAGCAAAAACCATCTATTCAATATTGAATAGAATACGTTTTCCATTTTAACGACTTGTTTGAGATCGTTTCCAGTAAACCGCAATATTGTGGTACTAAAGGATGGAGTCCCCCCGCCTACCCCAGCAAAAACGAATGACAACCCAGCTCTTAAAGGTGATGATAGGTCTAGTCGGTCCTCTGACAGATGTGTAGGCTCAAAAAAAATGGAAGTATAATATAATTAGTGCTATCAGATCGTTGTAGTGGATTGAAAGTGAAAGAAATCGAAGCATAAGTTGAATTTTAGACATGTGTTCACCATATTGACCAATTTGGCATAAACAAAGTTAGCGTTAGACGGTTCCTACTTCTTTCGACGGTTCAACATCAAAAAGAAGTATCTTGTATCTTGCAAAAAATATGCGTCTTTTCACATGCAAATAATTTCCACTTATCTAAATCGGCCAAAACTAAGTCAAGAAGTGGGAAGCAAAGTATACGATATAAAAATATAATTGACCTACATATGTTTACCGAAAGATTAAAAATTAAATAATGAAATCAGTTCGATGATTGTCAAACAGATTATACGATTATGTAAACTTCAAATTAAAACCATGGCAAGGATAGATATACCAAAACACTTTAGAAGACTATTGCAAACGGTATCCTACAGATTGCTAGTTTCTAGATCCAAAGCGCCAAAGTAAATGAAGATTTTTCACGATTACAAGAAAAATATCATATGAAAACGATTTTAATTCCACCTCCTATTCAGTGATGACGCCTACCATATTAGCGGGAAAGTAAACCGCCACAATGTGCGCATCTATGTAATTCAAAACCCTAAACAACACCATAGAGAACGAACGAGATTTTGCAAAAGTGAATGTTTTGTACAATTTTGTACTCGAAAGTGTGTACTCCTTTAATTTTCGTGGAAGAAATAGTGAATGGCGGCGCATATCTTGATATAGAGATGTGGTTGTTCGTCGTAAGAAGTATAGAAAGAACCAAACGACTTCGTCTTACAATACGATGGTGCTCCTCCTCACTAGAAACGAGATGACTGAATTCCTCAAGGATGTAATTTCTGGTCCTTGCATTGGTCGAGCTAGACTGAACGACAGCGTGCTACATGCTTGGCCTTCGAGGTCACTGAATCTCACTTATGGACTTTTTCCTGTGGGGTTTTAATAAAGTGTGTATATATATGTTATGGCTAAAAGCCAATTTGGACTATCTAAAAACATGTGTAATGCTTTCAACTTAGTACCACCAGACATTCTGAAACGAGTTTCGGAAGAGCTGTACTTATAGTTTAGATATTTTCCGTAACTTGAAGAAGTCACACAGAACATTTACGATATTGTAGTTGATAATATTCGAGTTACCCCTCTATTGAAACCCGTCGTATAAGTGAAAATTTGAAAACGAGTTTATTAAAGTACTTTAAAACATTGCACGCCATTTTGAGTAATGTAGTCATTTTAAATGGCACATACGCCCATCAATTCACCTACATTCAGTTGCAAATGGCTCAATTTAAATAAAACAAATAAAAAATAAATAATAGCATACAACTCATCAACATATCTAATAAAGACTCGCAGTAACTACGTTAAATTCCTGAAAATGGTTTTTCAGGCGCGCCTTTAAAAATTCAAAGAGCACGATGATTACTATATAAATATTTAATAAACAGGAACTATACAAACCACTGAAAAAATGAGGGTAAATCCTTAGGGCAACCACGTGTACCTAAAAAACTTTATAACAATCCGTTCATTCTAATTTGTAGTACAAAAACACAATTTTCCCTTAAATAATTGTGAGAACTTCGACAACTGCCTGATGCTATAAATAGGAACGGTGTAAATTTGCATAATACAATGAAAGGACCATAAAAAAGGTGACGATGACTTTCGAGATTAAGTTACCTAGCCTCACCATTGACGATAATCTCACACCTGCACAATCACGTTTAAATAGTAATGTATATCCCGAAAGCAAAGAGTATCTGGTTACATCGTTCTGCAAAATTTGCGATAGATGCTAATCAGTGAGGTGAATTATAAAGTTTCAATTCTACAAAACCTTCCAGAAGAACGAATATACGATAGCACGATCTCCTTTCCTATTTCTATCAGAGCCTTAACTTCAGAATTGTTTTCTCTAAAGGCTGAAACTGAAAGCATCTGTTAGAAGTTTAAAAAATGAAAACTTAGCTATTCAGTAAGGCAAAGACTTTGTTATGTAATAAAATTTGTTGTTCTCTGTTAATAATGGAAATAAAAGAAGAATCGCCCAAAGCTATTCAGCTGTATTTTTACATAGACCTTGCTGTCGTAAGGTGTCTAAAAAATAACGGATGCGCTAAATGGTATCAAAACCGTATCATCTACAATGAGCACGGGCTTTTTTTAATTTGGTACACCTATAGACCGCTAAAATAGGCAATAATTCACCCACTTTTAAAATTTAAAAAAATCAGAAACTTCCTGATCCTTTGACCAATGTGATTAGATTTGATTCATCTCCGATATTTACCACCCCGTTAGATCTTAATCAAAAATAGATTTTCACGTGTGATTCAAATCATCTTTAGATAATAAATATATTAGAAGAACCTTGCAATTTAGACAAAAACTTTCAGCACCTGCTAGCCGTTAACTAAATTCTAAAATAACGTTCTCCAAAGTTGAGACAAGTTGTTGTCTTGAGAAAAGTATTCAGAAACCGCTGCGATGTGAAAACGGAAAGAAACTCAGTCTATGGCTTTCATGATCAATACAACTGCACACAACAGTTTTAAAAACGAATTCACGATCACACAAAAGCTACATCGGAATTATTTTGGAGTACACTTTGGTGACTTGAGATTCTAAAGAAATTTAGAATGTCGCGGTCACTAAGTGTATCCCAAAACACAATGGGATTTCACCACTGAGTAAATCTCCAACTGCTTTATGAGACTGCACCTCTCCCGATTTGCTACTTAAGTTACAAAAAATTTAACATTCAACTGAAATTCTACAAGTCGATCATCCGTTGTATTTTTGGACTACCTGCACAACCAAACCATACGTCAGTAATTGTTGTCATTACTGCTATCTTATTTTAGTCAACAACGCTTAAGAATCAATCTTCGTATGTTCTAATTTCGATTTGATTCTATGGCAAATCGGCAATTTAGAAGTTTTTGCAAAAAAATTTTGAAATTTATTTAAATTCGTATGATGAAGATATCATAGACAGACAAAGTTAAGAACAAAGAAGTTCTCGAAATGGTAGGGGAAGAAAGAAATCTGTGGCAAACATAAAAATAGGGGAGATAGGATGATAGGACACATACTAAGGCTTGAGGGAATAGTGCGTAATATTTTAGAAACAGAGAAAGCAAAAACAGATGTAGAGGTAGACCTAGGTTAGACTATTGCACACAAATAGTGAAAAATGTAGGCTGTGGAAATTTCAGGGAAATCTGTAGGTTAGATCAGAATAGAAAACAATGGAGATACGCACGCGTCCAGCCAGTTCTAGGACTGAAGACGTAATGACGATGATTTAAATTCGTGTAACAAACCATAACTACGTTACGGTACTTTCAATATAAGCACTCCCGAAACATGTCGCACATACCAATCAAAGTTAGGTTAAAACTAAACCTTTGGGTACAGCTCAAGTACTCCTTTCTATTGGATTTAGCCAATAATGTTTAAAATACGTGTATCCAAGCAAAACTTGTATAACTCCTATGCTTTTATTATGGTCATTACTTTACTGTTGTTCACCACACCTTTTAATTTGTTTATTGGTTCCGGCAAATTTATGTAGCCAGCCTTTGAAATCCAAGCAATGTGGCAACGTTAACAGTACGGTGCTCTTATGCACAAATGCTACAATTTACCTCTTACCCCAAAGAGGAATTATTAAAAATTGTCGTCACTTTTTAGAATGTATATACGCAATTTTTGTTTCATAATGATTTCAGATAAATATTACACTTACATTCAAAGTTTGTATCGATTACTTCATTATCAATATTTTGTCCTATTTCCCAACATTTTGAAGCTTTATCTTTTTCAAAGCAAGTTTTATTAATCCGCTAAGCGCAATTAAAGTATTGTTCTATCTACTTAAAGTTATATTTTGTACATTGTATCTATATGATCAAATACTTGCTTCATCCGTTTAACCAATATACGCCAAAGTTTACTCACTTTAAGCTGATCTAAAAATTACATTATATTAAGAGATTTTCGAGACAGCACAATATTTTTATACAAGAAACATTCGCATTAACCTAACATTTTCTCTAGTCGATTCTCTCAGTGTTATAATTCAGCATTATCCTCCAGAATTTCTACGAATGGCATAGCTTTTCCCATTCAGTTCCGCAATAATATTTTTCACATATAAACCAATATTTACTACGTGTATCATCAGTCAACTAGATAGTTTGATGCAACTTTTTCAAGCCTTCTTATTTTTCGCCAGTGCTAAAAACACCTAACGACATTTTTTGTTGTATGCTTGCCAATTGGCATATCCTTTACATCCATTCTCATTCACCTACAATTTTCTCTAGTCTATACTCGTCTCGGTTTTATCATTTAGCACATATTCTTCTCGGAGGTCCAACTTCTAGATCTTCAATTTTTTCCGAATGCCATAGCTTTCCTCATTCAGATCGGCAATAACATTTTACATAAAAACAAACAATTGTTTACTAGATGTACAGATGTATAGATGCACAACCCTTTAAATACGCTATAAAGCGCCCACGCACATATTTTTGTCCAACTCTTCCACTTGTTTAATGGTCAAGTTTTTCTAAATCGATACCAATAGGAAAACGTATACATCGCTCGTTACATTTTCTTGAATGTTTGCGATAGGTCTAGACCCAGCGGAGAGGGAACTATATTCAGATCTTCAATCCTTTACAATATTCATCATTTTAAATAAAGATTTTTGTAATTCCATTGTGAATTTGCTAGTTTTGTGGTAACCTAATCACAACGCTATGGAAAACTTGAGAAGCTCCTATAAATGCTGCAAACGACGTACATGCAAGGGGCTCCTTGGATTTTTAGTTAGCTCATATATAAATAGCATGACACCCGAGATATGACTTTCCATTCGTACTTAGTCGGCAATTCAGTTCTTTCTTTACTTGAGAAAATATCATCGTGCAAAATGAGTAATTCGTTTTCACGCATATCCACATAAGTTATGTGCACAAATTTGGTACACACTATCTCCCTCAAACAACCTTTGTCATGGTAACTACTCGAAAGTAATATGGCTTGGAAGTACCAATCTCAAGCTCGGCTCAAGAATTTCTTTCACCAGTTCGGTTAGAAGCTCAAACTTCGAGCTCTGAAAGCCATGTACATTTAATATTACAAGTACATTTTTAGGTCTTCACAAAACGAAATACCACGTACGCAAGACCTACTACAAATTGCGTTTCCACTTGTATTAAATTAATCTAAAGCTAGTGATTTTTTGTTCGCAGGTACACCACCAGAAGAAATAGCGAGGCTGTGACGCAAATTCCAAGACGGTTCAAAAAATCTAACTGGGTTTGTTTCGACAGCGTTGGACTCCTGCTGAGGCAATTTATTTGGGAATAAAATATTTGTTTACAATATCTGTTAGGGGAACAATTTAATTTGCATCACATATTCCTCACAAACCATTCGTTGCAATTTTTGCTTGCTGCAGTGGATAATAGTGAAAAGATGAATAATATATAAAGACGATGGTAAATAGTTGAAAATACAATAAGCTGCACTCATTTCAACTTCATAAAAGCATGTTGAATACCGATTGATGTTTTAGAACTTGTCAAAAATCTTAGTTGATCATAAGCTCTTTAGAATTTGTAAATGCACGACCGACTGCTTGGAATGTTTTATCAATCACGTACATTTCTTTTTATACCAAAGTGCATATTGTCGAAGAAAGTAAAAATCAATTACTGCTCGTGAGCGGGCTCGAAAAGCTCGACTAGAATACATGCACTCCTCGGCTTGGTTCGAATGACGCTCGGATTGAAAATTCTTATTAGGTTGGCTTGAATTCGAGCCGATCTGCGCTGGGCTCGTGTTCGAGACTAGCCCAAATAATTGGTAAGAACAAATTGAACCTAAATTGATTTTTAAATTAGGAATTAGGCTAATACGAGGAAGAGAATCATAGATCCAAGAAAAATGTCATTGTAGTTGTTAGGGTCTGTGTGGTAAACTGGTAATATTTTAAAACCTGGTGGTAGCTTGTTTCAGCGTCGCTTCATCAGGCACAAGCACTTGTGCCACAGGTTACAATAAAGTTTTACAGCTATTGTCGGTAAACTGATTGGTGAGTTTGGTGCCTATTCTGGCTGAGTATTAGAGCATCGCATGCCAATGCCCAGATAGAAAGGAAACAAGATTATATACTATGTCTGCCACTATGTATGATTGACTAAGTATTTAAAATTTTTTTAAAGAAGTTGTTTAAATACTAAGATATGCTATAAGCAGAGAAGAAACGAGTAGGAAGAGAAGTGCGTGAATTTTTAAAACTTTCAAGTTTTGCATTAAATATTGTCACGTACAGTTTTGGTTCCAGAAAAGCTAGCCAGTAATCCATAGAAAAATTCGGCGAAGTACTCGACTAGAAATTCTGTTTCAGTAAAATACCGAAAACTTCGACTGAACTAACAAAATGATTGCCGACTGACACAGTGGGATAGGTGGTGTATGTGTTTGAAGAGGTTCCAGATTGCTATCGGATATGAAATATGTTTTTATCGTGAAGTATTTTGGAAGTTATCTAATCTCGCAGGGTTTCTAAGTAGTTCACTTACTAAAGTCGCAAGTTGATTGTTTGGATGTTAAGCACGAAGTGCTTTAAGAAAATGAATCTTCTCTTTTTAAAATAATTTGAGACATCCTCGGCAAACTTCGGAGAGATGAATTAAGACTGCAAAATGAAAATACCTTATGCCGTTTTTTTGTCTATCTAATCTGTATAATGAATTTACGGATAGCTCGACTTAACAAGAAACCATGACTTTTTATTTATTTGAGTCGGCACAAATCTGTCTGTGAAGTCTTCATGCCCAGTCGACGAGATCACCGGCGCACCAAATTAGTACATTATTAATCAAAACAAATGGATCTTGAAACTGTAATAATTTAAAAAGTTATGATGATGACATCATCTCTAACCTTTAAAACTGACATAATGAATTTGAGAACCATTGAGTATGAACCATATACGATACAAAATTAATTTTACCTTAGATCAAAAGTGCAGTAACCTAAAAATTATATTTATTAAAGACAATTGCATAACCCTATTAATGGGATTTACTAATACAAAAACTATTAAAATGAAATATGATTATAAGCATTTCCAAGGAACGTCACAATGTAATGGGACATGAACACTACGACGACTTTTTCAGTTAAGGCTGTTTATACGTATTCTAAATAAACAAAGTAGCCTACTGATGTCTTAGTTGTTTGCTTAAAACGGTGTCTGGGAAATAAACGAAGAACATTATCTAGGTTTTGGACGTAAATTTTTAAAAATAGGAATTTATAGTCATGCTAAAACTTGCAAATGCAAATTTTATTGAAGGCAAGATTTACTACCAGGACTTTTAGAATTTTGCCAAGTTCTTGCTATCTCATGTGAGGTAGAGATCCTCTACGCGCTTGTTAATTCAAAGAGTACATACGACTCCATCGCACACCAAAGAACGTATATTAATCAAAACGAATCTTCGCTTTATCGTTTTTGAAGATGTTGTGTATAGGAATATAGTCTGGGAGATATGTTTATTCTTTCGTCCCAGAAAAAACATTTAAATTTATTTCCAATTTTTCACCTAAATAGATTATACGAGAAATAATTTTGAAATATACAATGTACCTGGGTAAATGAGAACGAGCATCGAGGTGCTCGATCTTGTTAAGTACCTGTTTTTGTTTAACAGAGGCCATTTTAGTTTTAATGGACGAGAGCTAATACGAAGAGCTGTCTAATACTTTTAGGTGGTTGCTTTTAATAAACGAGAGTTTAAATGCTTTCTAAAGATTGCGCCACATAGTACAACCAGTCTGGTAGCTAGCACCCAAAAACCAATAAAGTTATTACAGTTCAAAGTTTGGAGGCTAATGTGATGCCACCTGCGTCCCTCAATAAACTTTTTAAAATTTTTCTCTTGCACTTGCTAGTACTAACATAGCACCACATAGCACCACTATTCCCATAGTTAGCACCCAAAATAGCACAAAGATATAGCAGTTCAAAGTATAGAACCCTAGACAATAACAGCCCTCCAATACATTTTTCTTAATTTTTCTTGCCCCTGCTAGCCTAACATAGCACCATAAGTTCCATAGCTAGCACCCAAAAAAATGGTGAAGGTATAGCTGTTCAAATTTTAGGGCCTCGGCGATACCAACTTGCCACTAAACTTTTTTAATTTTTTTTTGCACCTGCTAGTACTAACAGAGCACCACATACCTCCACTACTCTCACGGCTAGTACTTAAAAAATAACGAAGATATAGCAGTTCAAAGTTTAGGGCTTTAGGCGAACTGTTTTTTAGGTGCCATCTATATGACTGGTGGTAATATATGTGCTATGTTAGTACTTGCAGGTGTAAGAAAAAAAGAGAAAACAGTACAGGGGGGAGCGGACTGACATCGCCTGAGACCCTAAACTTTTAATTGTTATATCTTTGCTATTTTGTTGAAATTGTAGTAGTATGTGGTGCTATCTTAGTACTAGGAGATGCAAGAGACAAATTAAAAAATAGTGTATTGGGGATGGCTTTCCTTAGCCCCAAACTTTGAACTGTAATAACTTCCTTGGTTTTTAGGTAATAGTTACCATACTAATGACGCTATGTGGTGCAATGTTCGTTCAATTAGGTGCTATTTAAAAATTTTAAATAAACTGCGGAGAGGGGGGAGGGTGATCTAGCCTCAGATAGATTTTTAGTATTAGGAATCCAGCTGATCGGCGGAAGGTGATTGTAATACGAAATACTTTATCATACACGTACCATAGAAAAGTTTTCAAATTAGGGTGGTGGGAAGTCAAATAAAATCATCACGTATAGAAGAATTTAAATGGTTATAAATAGGAAGTCGATGCATTTTTTTGCTTCTCAGATTTGACGAAAGCTAAGTGGACTGAAGATTAACGTTTTGTTTAAGAAAATTGGTAACGGAGTGGGGAGCCAAATTATTGTCAAAAACTAAACTTTTAGTGACTCTTATGATGAAGCTTTCAGATATCTGTATAAACGCAACAAGAAAGAGTTTACTACTGCCATTATAAAGGCGTGTTGACTTATGGCAAATTTTGTAAACTAGCCAAGCTCTAATGTTCATATTTGTATGGCTTTTCTAGTTAATTTAGCAGAAAATCCCAAAAGTTTCTAGCTATTAAAAGTTGCTAATGAATTGTTAGAGCTAAAACTGAGATACAAGATGTTAACAATAAATGCATTCCACAAACAACTCGATTCGACTCGAAAGCATTGTCTGAGAGAAATAAACAAACCCTATATACTTACGAACTTGTTAAGCTTCTAGTACCATAATTTAAAAGCTTTACACCGAAACAGGACAAAGCAACAAGCCTGCTCATAATTTAACTTGTTATGGCCGCCTTTCATAAGTATTAAAACGATACGTTAGCGTGATTTAACCCTTCGTTAGTTAGCATTAACAATAACCGTAAAATACACAATGGCAAAAAGTTTTTAATACCCATAAACTCAAGGTAGGAAACCCTGTTCTCATTAAAACCTATGGCAAACAAATTTACATTCACTGAATAATAACGCGTGATGGTCAACGCAAAAATTTTATAAACCATCAGACAACGAGCAACCTGCATTTTCAAGTCGAAGCTGAATACCTGAACAGGAAAAAGGGAGGGGTAAGGATTGCCGAAAAAAGTGCAATGATTTGCAAAAAATAACACTTCCCCATCTACTTCGGTGTAAATTGTGGGAAGCGTTGGAATTAGACCAATTCGTTGACGTACACCTGGTGGGTCCCTTTTATAATAATAATAATCACTTTGACGATAACACCTTTTCGATTATGTATTTACAAAACATACCTAAGGCTATAGGTAACCCGTAAGGCCGTAAGCTTCATAAATTACGTTTTTTATACACCGGGTTTAAGATGACTTAACTATAGTACAAACTAGTAACGGTATCGTGAACGTGAAAGGTCAGTAACTTCAACAGCTACTAAAAATTAATTAAACTAACATCATCTTCACTCTCAAAAATATTTTGCAATGTATCAACCACATAATCATCATTTGAAAATGATAATAGGAGACTAATTACCCGGTTACAGTTGCTACATTGTATGTGTCATGAAATTCATGATATGAGATTACCAACCACAACATGGAATAAACAGTTTTCAAGATCTTTGGGCATGCTTGCGCTTTATAGATGTTTTGCAGGAAAATTCATAGCGCCTTCGGGCTATCATATGACATCTGGTTTTAAAGCTCTACAGCAGTTTATAGTCAGGTATTTATTACCTCGGTTTCTAGTTAAATTGCACTATACAGTTTTGAACAACAAATTACGTGTTTTCTTGGATTAATTAAAGGAACTCCCTCCTAGTTTTTTCGCATAGCTCTAGAACGTTTTAAATGACGACAAACTTTACAAATCATAATTACCACGAATCATATCTCAATTCTCTTTGTATTAGTCTTATATACATTTTGAAACTTAAAAACAAAAATTAAAATGCTCATTACTGTGAATCACTTTTTAAACATTCTCTCATCGCACAGGTCACGCACACTATCAAACAAATCTCCCGGAAAAATTTTATTTAAAATTATAATTTGCGTTTCATAATAATTATTATTTGTATAAACAGGACGTAATCTTACAAACAACGTTATGCTCAATGTCATCCTACAAATAAACGAGTTCAATGGACGACCCAGGTTTTTCAAAAAAATGAGTATCTTATCTAAGCAAAAACAGCCTATCGAGTGAGTGATAAGGGTCGCTTACAATAAATAGTAACGAAAACTACTTTAACATCTCTTCAAGTAAGTAGCAAATAAGTTTTCATACCATTTTCCCTAAGAAAGCTTACTCCAGGCTCAGAAAAATAAAGAATAAGAAGCGCACTAACATTTTAGAAAAGCATTGCAGTCCACAGACACCAGATATCCTTGTTATTAGAGGAGAAATGTTTCATTTTATATCATCATTATGTCTTCAGTCTTAGAAATGGTTGGCCGCGTACTTCCATTGTTTTCTATTCTGAACATTTCCCTGAAACTCCCACATCTAAATCTTTCACTATCTGTGTGCAATAGTTTAATCTAGATCTACCTCTGCCTCCCCTTTTCTCTTTCTCTGCTTCTAATATATTCCGCGCTAGTCCCTCATGCGTTAGTATGTGTTGTATCATCCTATCTCTCCTATTTTTTTACTGTTTTTCACATGTTTCTTTCTGCGATTTCTAGTACCTCTCTGTTCTTATTGTGTCTGCCCATGATATCTTCATCAAACATCTGTAGCACCACATTTTAAATATTTCTTTTTCCTGTCCTCTTTTCCACTGTCCACGTTTCACAACCGTACAGTGCTGTGCCCACGCATATGCTTTCAGCAATCCTTTTCTTGATTATATCTTTGTTATCTTTGAACATGACAGCTGCTTTTCCTTGTTAAATATAGCACCGCCTTGTGCTAATCTTTTTTTATTCTTTTTGCACTTTTCCCTTCTATTGTTTTCTATAAATACACCGTATTTCTCCGATATTTAATGGTACGCGAATGTGGTTAAGCAATCCGACGGCTACCAAGATTCCCCACCACATTGTGGAATGCTCTTTCCCCTGTGATCTCTGTCATTCTAAATACCAAAAGAGCCGCTGCCCTCTTTCGGATCTTAGTCAGGTTCCTCTAAAGACCTCCCCCTCACTAATTTGGTTAAACCTATAGTTCGACACTTTAGCTAACTCTAACACGCAAGACATTTTACCTGTGCTAGTATTCTAGTACTTCTTCAAGGTGCAGGTACTCAGGGCGGCATTTTATTTTATGATAAAATATCCCAATAAAATTTATAATAACACCAAAAAATTCCACCTTAACGAACTGGTTTCAGTAAAACAGTTTGTTCTATTTTGGTGTTCTACATAACACTTGATTAAAGCTCTTTCATATAAATTCATTTTTCTTCAATAAATTTTCATATAAATGCTTCGTTGGATTATCTATTGTGCACCAATATTATATAACCTCAATCCAAATGCATTTGCCCGGTTTTTCATTTAATCCACCTTGGTTTCTGACCTTATCTATACGATTAAGAAAAGCTTCCAAGTCTACCTAGAAACTTCTCTTCAACAGTGAGGCTTATCTTGATGTTTAGGTTGACAGCATATGACTAAATGGTTGTTCACAAGGCCAAACGGAATTCACCAAATAGCTGGCTTCGCGAGTTTGGTTTTCTGAGTAAACTATTTTTACACGGAGTCAACTTAATACAGTACATATATCAAGATATGTTTACATCTGACAGTTATTGCATGATATTATGTCTGACAGAAATCGTGACTAATGAAAACAGTGAATAATTTATACCAGAGATATATTTATATCATCAGATATACGTGTCGACACATCTATACCAACAGATAATTACACTGATACTTCGAGCGTTCAAACTCGCTTGACAGATATCGCGCAAGTTTGGCTACTCGTCTACTTTTCTGTCATTGCGCAATAGGTTTCGAGTAAACATGAGTGACAAAAAAGATGGTTTAAAGATGAAAGTGAAGAATTAATTAATGTGTCACGGTAAATCCCGAATTATGGGACATTACAAGCACAATTGATAATGACAGAGTGAAGAAACATCATTCTTCAACAGAAATGGCGGAACAATTTAGTACGACACTAGAAGAGATTCAAAGAAATGTTCATCACTTAAGAAAATCAATTTAACAGTAAACTTAAAAAATCAGAAAGACAAAACCTGACACGGAACTGATGAATTTCATTGATCAAAATGGCCGTACTATAATTAGCTGTTATTCCTGCTAGGAGGCTCAGTGCAAACCAACAATAGGAAATTTGCCAATGTGAGTGAAAGAAAATGCTAAATTTTTATTTATTTTTCCCAGTTAAATTTTTTATATTAATCTGTATTACCAACGAACTTTCTCTTGGCTGCTAACAAAATATTCCCTATACTCTTTGCGTACTTCCTTTGCATTCTTCGAGTAGTTATTACTGCCTTGTTGTGCTAACGATAGCACGCTATCTGCTAGCAGATCTTCACTTCGCCAGCTTCTACGTATTATTTCGGCTGTTCCTAAATTTTCTCGGTCAAATGTGCCTTCCGGAGAGTATACATTTGAAGAATAATTGTCAGATAACAGCCAATTATGTCACCTGCAAACGGCTAAAACTACAGACTCGACGCGTTCTAGAGTAAGAATAAGCGACTTGATTAATAGTCTAAATACGATAGACATAATACCAAAGGCGTTTTCCACAATTCACCTTGCTCTAGAGAGTCTGTAGTTATAAATTCTCACGGTACCTTGACTATTAAATGGATATGATTTCATAGTATTAGGTTGCAAAGGAAAAGCGTCGTCTGCTACAAAAATTCCACGGGCTCTGACGATTTTGAGTATGGTTGACCCATAAACGGTTCCAGTACTTTTAACATTCCTATGGAAGTAGGGTAGTTAGTCAATTTTCTTCAATTAAAGCTTATCTCACAGCTTATAAGGAACCCACAAGCCAAAACATACCTTTTCGGTTTTTGATCGTTACCAACAAACGGCTTTTTAAAATAATAATTATTTCTTAATTATCTCGAACAACAATATAAGATAATATAGAAAAAATACTTACGAAAACTTTATGTTATCAGGAATTTGACACGAAAAAAGTATTCAAACCTTCAAGAAATCACACCACTACGATTTAAAGACTTTCTAACAAGATATCAAGTGTCATTCAAAAATTTGAGATCAAGTGGATTTTACAAAAATATTTCATGAAGTTTTGATTTTGATGCTCGTTCTATGCAATTCAAAGCAGCTACGATAAAAACGTCATTCTGCTACAAAGATGATTTAAAACGAAGAAAGCATAGTCACAAAAACAAGAACTATGGCATCAAGTATGGTCTGCTTTGTAATAATAAAAGTGTTGTAAATCGGGAAAACAATATAGTAAAAATACATACAAACTCTGTTTGATTCGGGTGTTAAAGAAGAGCTTTATTAACTTACGCCATGCGATCAAAATAATTAGGAAGTATGTCCAAGTCGAGCATTACGACAAAGGTCCAATGTTATAAAGAGTATTTCAAGAAATCACCTCGTTAAACAAATCTTTCACGTCTGGGATATGAATGAACATATAGCGACTGTTTGGATAAGATCAAGCAATAAAAAAAGTTATCCAATCTATGGAGAGTAATTCTGAGAATTTATAATTTGCATTTCCTTATCATAATTTGTAGTGTTATTTTGATTAATTTGTAAAAAGAAAAAAACGAAAGCCTGTTCGATTAGAAAATTACGAAAGTGCAATTAAAATTACCTAAAAAAGACTCTCTTCCCAGGCAGATTTATAAGATGTCATTTTAACCAATTTGCGAAAAAGAATAAATAAGAAGTTTGTTCAAATCAGGCATTACAAAACCAATGGAGAGTTATTGGAAATGACTAAACAAATTGCATCCCGAAATCTGTAACGTTTACCGACCAAACTACGGAAAAGAAATGTTCAGCTGAGAGAAAAGAACAATGAACCACTGAGACTATTATAATAATAGTACGTGTATGAATTTTAACGTTTACCCTTTTGTCTAAATATTAACTTTCGACTTTGATTTGCTTACGCAATACCCGCAAATACAATCTATCTGTTACGCTTCTCATGCTCACTCAATTTTCTTTCTTCAAAACAGTAAAGCTGAATCTACAAGATGTATGAAAAACGTTGGTATAGTTTTAGAAATATCTCAGTCGCACCTTGGGCAATAACCCCTTGTGTGAAATTCGAACAATGCAGGAAAAGATTTCAAATTATACTAAGTGCAATTCAAAATGAAAGTAAAACTGTAGCGTCTGAACTCTACTTAACCAAGTAATATTCTTTCAACTCACCGAATACAAAGAAATGAATTTTTTAAAACACAGCCCCGTGCTTCCCAAACAGCAAATTATCTGATTAATATAATTTGATGATTCAATTCGAATTTTTAAGGTGATTTGGAAATATGCATATCTTATATTTTATATTCAGACTGTTTGGAAAACTTATCTCGAAAAGGAACTCAAAATATACTACTTAGTTTTTACACTTCCTGTTTTATTTGCCAATGATGATGACTTTGTAAAGTAATTAAAAAAACTCACCAAGAAACATACAATGAAATGAAAAGCAGATGCACTTCTAAATAAATTTCAAACAACAATAACTAAAGGTAAACCAGAAGTAAGGAAAGAATGGAATCACGGCTGAAAATTGCACTACGAAAATAATGTCAAATAAAAATTTACATACAAATAAAGATACCACACAACCAGTTTCAAACAATAGTAGTAAAAATAATACAAACATAGGAAAAATTTAAATACAAAGATATTAAGTAGTTAGCAAGTGCAAATAGTATATTGTGTATATAGTAGTAAAAGCAATATATTCCCAGACGATAATGCAAATTCAATATTTTTGAAAATCTAAGAACTATCAGTGCATCAGCAAATAAAATATTTAAAGAAACACCCACCGACAAGTGTACAGAAGAAATACTAACAATAGACAGCTTTTCTGGAAAAGTTCAGTCACTATTTCATGGTTATACGAATTGCAACATTACTGTAAATATAAATAAATCTAGTTGTACTATATGTGTAAGTACAATAGGTAAAATATTTTTAATAAATTCACTTGTGTATACTTTGTGAGATTGCTTTTGTTGGAGGCTATTATATTGTTTAAAATGAGAATAAAAAACTGTACGGGAAAATACTTTCCGCCTTAGGCCGTACCGTATTTTCCCGTACCGTTTTTTGAGCTGACAAAGTAAACGTTCTTGATCGATTTCAGAAAAATTTCTTTTCATCTATTAATTGGTTAAATTAAGCTAATAATGTATTATGATAAGGACTTGGTGTACCAAAATTCTTAGGCTCCCAATTAAGAAAACAATTTTCTTATATTTGTAAACAGTACGTCTTGCTTAAGTTTCTTAAAACAAAGAAACTTTAAAAAATTGACAGTGCCTCTTGTCAAAATTCATCTGAGCGTACACTGGGCATAACGTTGCTTAGGAAAAGTCTCATGACATTCGTAAAGTCTTGCCAGGATATTAGGGAATAGTGCCGCAGTTACAACTATGAACTGATTCCAGTTTAAATCATGAAAAAAAAAGTTTTAAACTGATTGCCTATATCCTAGGAGGTAGATAATTCTTGACTCGTTCCTCTAGGATTCCCTAGTTTTGTTAAAATGACTAAATTAAGAAAATGTTGATAGAATTTGAGATCTTCTTAAAGTTCTAACACGCTCAATTCCACAGATACAACGTAAACCATATTTCCAAATTCAGCATTTAACCGTGAAGCAAGTTTAAGCTTGTCTACGTTCGCTTCGTTAAAATAGTTTCATCCCAACTTGAATGATAAACAAATATGTTCATACTCAACAGTCAAAGGTTGACAGTTCTTTTCCATTTAAGGAAGCGTTCTCATAAAAATTCATAGAGAGAAAGCTTTTGTACTATTAAATTTGATAACGTAATATTGTAGATAACTGAAAATCTGAGATAACCTATCCAAATTCCACTAAAAACATATAAAAATACTTGAAACAAAGGGTCTATGTGTTTTCCGCTTTGAGGTTGAATTACTCTGACATAATGTTGTGCAATAGTTTCGGTAGGTTTGAAACAAAAACGAAAAAATTTAGTGAAATACAAACTATAATTATTTCCTGCAAAATCTCATGAAATTTAATGTCAATTTTAATTTATACTGGTACAAATTTTACTAAAATCTATTCAAACAGGCTCTAAGTTATCACACCAGGTTCAATGTTTAATATAGGCCACCCTGTAGGGGGCATTAATTGCGTATTTTAATAATTTAGCGATACCTCGTAATATATTGCACAAGTCCTATAAAATTAATAGCTATTGTTAGATTAGATTAGGCACCAATATTTATTTTCGGCATATTTCTACACTAACCCATGAAGATACACATTAATATGAACGTACGTGACAATTCCACATTATATGTACGTGACTCAGATTCCTAAGACTCCGGCTTCGATTTGCAATACTAAACGTTTTTGAAAAAAACAACACACCCATTTTGTAAATACTAGGTCTCTTTTGGAGCTGCAGATCAGTTCGGGTGTACAAAAGTTGTCTTGAGAGAATAATGCTAAAACTAAATGCATTTCTTCTTTTCAAGATTCATGAAGATGTTCAATAGAAACACATTTGATCAGTCTGGCCATGATTTAGTTTCCTACGACAACGGAGTTCATTTGTACAGGGTTCATCTCGGCGAACTAAGGCGATATGTATATGGGAAACTACTAGAACCAGTTCTCTAAAAATTTTTGGTTCAAAGTAAATTTTTTAATTTTCTACCACTTCCGATTATATCGGAAATGTATCCCAACTTCGTTATTTTAAGTAGATTGGTCCCATTTTTAACGAATTTTTGGAGTCTACGCTAAATTGCAATGTAACTTATATAAGACGTCAAATGCCAAAAGTGAGTCATTTTGAATTATTTCAGTTTTTCATAATTTTTAGTAGATCGAGTCCTCCACATAAAAATCGATGCAAAATTATTTCACTATCTCAAAAATTCGCAAACCTACTTTTTTCAAATGGTTACTTTCAATTTTCTCTTCACTCTTGAATTCTATGATTCTGCGCAGAAAAGTAAGAGGGTTTTGTAATAACATCTCTATATCCAAAATGAATGGTTTCTCTAGAATCTTAAAGATATCAAAATTTTCATGGTTATTAGAGAATTTTAAATTATCAATTGGCTTTGGTTTAAAGAAAACCAAAAGCTTAAGATACAATTGAGGTTTGATACACCGCAAAGCAAACATTCTCGACGCTACATGCCAAAATACTTACAGTTCATTATCGTTAGTAGCCTTTTTTTCAACGAATCGATGCTGGAAGACGTCAAACCAAAGGTATAAGAATAAATGGAAACGCGTGTTTGTGAATCACTGTATGAGTTTGAAGATAGATAGGAGTTAGACCCTGTAAACTACCAAAGCAAACCCTCCACAAAGTGTATCAGGCAGATAAAAATTTCCTTCCATTTAAACTACAAATGTGAATTTCCTTTACATAGACGTTATGTAAGTGTTTGAGATATACAACACATTACATATGCATTTAACTAACTACCAGCACCAAGTCACGCACGAAAAGCATTTCTAAATATATTTTACTTACGTTTGAATATCTATCTCACACTAATGTAAAGCCCATACAGAAAACATGGCCATGTATCAAATGAAAAAAAATTCCGTCTGCCTAATCTTAATCTATTCTTAATGGCGCTCTCATTTCTTTGGCAAAATAATGTTTCATATTATTATTTGAATCCTTGGGTGTTTGTTTCCGGATATAGTTTCTGCACACTGCATTATACGCTGAAAGTATTTTTATTTGAGAGAATAAGAAGCCACATAAGACTAAACCAGGTAAGTAAGAGAGAAATTCGGGCCTATGGTAATCATAGTGTTGAACAAATAATTCAGTAGGGCGATTGCCGAATGCGAGAGCATATTTCAGCGATGTCAGATACAATTAATACCTACCCATAGGAGTGTATATAACTTCCACGAATTTTATAATTCCGAATCTTCTGGACGAAATTCGCTCGCAACATATTAAGAAATTTTTACCCAATTTCTTCCAGCATAGTTTCTTAATTTATTTTCATTCCATAGTCAACAAACAGCAAGTCAAAGTTTATGCTTCTTAGTTGAGATTTTTGAACGACATATTCACTAATTCTCAGCTCAGTATCAGTAGTGTTTATGCTTTTGACAATAGAGAAATGCGGTGCGCAAGGGCACATTTTTGCAATGTTAAATCCAGTTAATATTATCACAAAATTCGGATTGTTCATGTCCGTATGTGCTAACTTCCACGAAATGCACAATTTACGCCTTCAATGATTATAGAATAACAAGCAAAACTCACAGAAAGATATATGTATATCACAACACTTGTAAATAACAAAAATATATACATGCATATTGTCCAAACCTCCGGTAAAACGAAATTTTATGGTTTGAGCGTCTCTTAAGACTATGCGCCTCCGCAGGTTGGCAAAACGAAATTTTATGGTTTCAGCGTTTCTTAAGACTATGCGCCGCCGCAGGTTGGGAGATACTGGTAATCACGAAGCAATTAATTGTTGATATTTATGAATGTATATTAACCAGTTTAGGTCAAAGCAAATTATCGAAAGTTCCATCATGTACCTTTAAGAGCCCCAAAGATAGGTTTCAGATTGACAAAAGTGGGCTATAAAACAATATTGTTACACTTAAGGTTTATACTACATGAAAAGACACGCATTTCCATGTACGAACAAGCTTTATACTAATCCTAGCAAGAGTGTCGGAGACCTATCCCTGAATGTTTATTATTGCGTTGTCACACTTTTCTAGAACTTGTTCAAAGATTTCGGCTATTATATTTGACGGTCATTTTATTGTTGAAATAAGAAAGACTTGTTAGGGATGGGGAAGATCCGTTCTTCACACTTTTAAATCGTATCTAAAAACTTATCTTTTACCGTCTCTAACAACAATACTCTTAAAGGAGTCATCAATTGCCTCATTATCGAAGCAGTTTTAATGTATCCAGTTCAGGTCAATTGGAATGCGCATGCCCACATTTCAAAAGGACGCTTAAGGTTATAGTCCCAATTTCAAACACGTTACAAGTTAATGGTCCCAATAGCAACGTCAGCAATCGTAAGAATCATTTTGAGAGATTTTCTGTTTTGTTAAACAATGCAAGAATCGATTTAATTTTGTGCTTCAGCTGCAAAAAATCTTCTGCCTATTCACGTCATCGTCTACCGTTCGGCACAAACTTCGTTTCGCATACATACGGTAAAATTGCCGTTATTAAAATATAAGCGCTAGATAAAAAAATAAGATGCTTTAATTGAATTCTTTTTTGTTACTGCAAAGCCAATATTGAAAAATATTCAATATAGATACACCTACAACTATAATGTTAAATTTTCAACAACGTATCCAGAACTAAGAATACCACGCCAACTTATCTCATTCGATTCATTAGAAGGTATACTTGATCCGGCGAATCAAGGCTATGACGTCATATATCAGCTGTCAACTACGTTGCCAAATGTTGAAAATGTGTTTTTCACTTAAATACTCTACTATTTATTGCTACGGTGAATATGAACGCTTTTAGTGACTCCTATCATATACCAAACACGCCCTAGGTTGTTATATAGCAAAGCATACCAAGTAAACATGCATTTCACGGTTCAACAACGATTAGTTTGTGAAGAAATACATTATAAGAATGAGCTAACAATTATAGTTACATTAAAAAAAGTTCGTACAATATTAGGACGACGTGAAAGCATCTACAAAGTTAACAGTTCTGAATTTAGCTAAAGCTATTAAAAAACTGGTTCTGTTTTTAGCAATACGGCAATACTAATACATCCTCACAGTGGTTGGTCAAATAAAAATATTACTGCAGTTAATGAAAGTATATGAGATGATCAGACCAGGCTTGGCAACAGTGCATTGTAATACCAATCGTAAAAACCAGAATGCTTTAAAATGTAATGTCAACGTACTATATCTTTTCATACGAACTGGTATTTAGAATTTGTCTGCCTGGATTACTATTTTTGACGGAATAGTCTTGATTCGACGGATGGACTATAGTGAGCGGCTCCGTGGCGCAGTGGTATGTGTGTGACTACTACGCCCAAGGTCCCGGGTTCGAATCCCGACACGGTTCGCTTGAAAAATGTTAGGCGAGCATTTTTCACAAAAATACACCCTCGTTCGGATGAGAAGTAAAATGGAGGTCCCGTGTATGAGTGTTGTCACGCACGTTAAAGATCGCTACCTTGCTCGGAACAGCAAGGGTTCGGCAAAATTCCAAATTATCTAGGTAAAAAAAACTCGCTTCCTGGCAAATGTAGTACCTTCGGGTGGAGCATTGAAAATCACATGTAAGGATGGACTATAGTATAAAAGCCAATGTAAAAAATGCGAGTCCGAAGAAGACATTACGGTTTTGTTCATTCATGTGCTAGAACTGCTCAGGATGATTTTGTACAAATGTTGCCAAGGCATGATTAAGAATTAAACCGGTAAAAACGCATCGTACCAGAAACAACTTGCCAAAAGGAGGGCAGCAATCTGATCTATTTTTGAAAATATTTACAGTGTGACAATGGTTCATTAATAGTTAGACTTAACAAAGTAACGTAACAAAAAATGGAAATTCACGACGATTTCGATAGCAAATGTTTTGATTTTCAACGTTTATACACTGAAATACATTCTATATATTTTTCCTTAACATATAAGTATATAAACCAGAATAAGAAAGATATAGACAAATATTTCACAGAGCACTGAAAGTTAACTCACGATGGGAAACAGTGGAAAGCTTCATTAAACTAACCTTAAAGTTGTGACTAAGATAAAGAATCATACTTACCAAAAGAATGATGTTTTTATACTGTACACAACAATTTTTAAAAACTAGAATGCTATAAGCATTTTAATGTTATATCACAAACTACTTTTGACGCTGACTTAAGCAAAATGATCACGATACTTTGATTAGAATCACACAAACTTCAAAAATTACTCACGAAGACGGAAAATATTTTATTTATAGTGTTGTCTTCGACAGGTAACCATAAAAATGTTACTTCCATTTGCACCAATTATATTAGTGCGAAACATTGACACTTACTATTTTTCAAAGACTTGGACTTCATAAAATCAAAACGAACTAGTTTCAGATTGTTTTATAATAAGATCCAAACTAACTCCAAAAGTTCAAAACTGTCGATTACAGTAATCATCCCGCGCGATTCATTTGTTTGGCTAATGTCCCTTCAGGTGGCTCAATGGTTTAGTTGGTTTATGTGTGACTACTAATCCCTAGGTCCCAAGTTCGATTACCAACAAAGACGACTTGAGATATGTTAGCATTATTAATAAAACACCATTCTCGTTGGATGAGAGGTTAAATGTAGATCCAGTGTATGAGTATTATCCCACACGTTAAAAGATCCTATCTTGCTTGCTTAGGGTTCGGCTAAATTCATAATTCCCAGATAAAAAAATTTATCTGATGGTCAATGTAGTACCTTCGGGTGCTCGCATTGGGAATTCAAATATATGGTACTCCCTCGGGTAACCCAGACGACGAAAATTTCAAAACAAGCAGTGATCCAGTTTGAAGAACATCAAAAGCTCGGAAAAATGTATTAGAAATGCCGAAAGACGACCATGAATGCATAATAATGTTTTTGGTTATTTATTACATGATCACGGGACAAAGATGAATTATGTACGTATATAAACTTTTAATTGTTACAGCACATCGAAAGTTTACTTTAGGTTCCGTGTAGCAACAGATGGAAGTTGTAAAGATGGTTACTTTACATTTGAGTAACTTATGTTCTCAGTTTCTTCTGTAACATATTCTTCATAAATGAGCTCTCCTAACATATCTGCTAGGCAAAACTATTACTCAAACTGACCTAGATGCTACAAAAATACACAGAAAATTACAAAAATATTATAAAACACCATCAACATATTTAAATACATAAACAACTGGTTTGCATTTAAAACCGTTTCCGAAAAGTCAAAGTTCAAAATCATACAGCTCTTAATCATACGAGTTTCTGTTGTTTATGTGAAATAAAAATATTATGAATTATAATCCGGAACAATAAATTTAGAGCTTTTTCAAAAAGCAAATTTCTCTTACAATATGAAAAAATAATAACTAAAAAAAGTAATTTTCTACAGGTCAGAAATTTGGAAAATTATCAACAATGCCGGAACCGACGAGTCTTATTTTGTATTTAGTTAACGAGCACTCGAACAACGAATACATATGCCTATACACCTTATGACCTTGACAAAATTTAAAAAATATCCTTGATAGTTACAGTCATAGATAAAGCCACTAACGAGACATATTCCTTTAATTTTTAGTATTCGGTGAGTAGCTTCCCTCGCAATTAGAGAAGTAAATCAAGTACGACGTAGGAATGGAGAAATTGAAAAACCACTTGCAAGGGACGAGCATGAAAAACCAAAAGATAATGTCCAACAAAAAAGGCTTAGTATATGTGCTTACTATAAGGCAAACCTCTTATAAGAAATATATCAGAAAATGTTGCATAACTAGCATTTTTCATAGCTCCAAGCAGATTCCAAAGCTTACTAACAAAGTTGGCTGCATGTTTCTTGGCAATGTAAATACTGAATTTGTGCAAAATTTATTGAATTATCTTTTTTGGCACTATTAGTTCAAGGTTAAGTTAGGGTTTCATGCATGTAGTGTCACACTGTTATTATCCATCAGTTTCAAAAAAATGCTCGTTGACAATCACTTTGTGATTTCCACTACAACAATGTGTACGAATCGGATTTATTTGTAGAGTAATTGATAGACTTGGTCACCAGATGCTAGCCGAGAGGTTCGATTCCGATCAGTAAACCATTGTCTTGCTTAAAAAATCTAAACAATGTATTGAAAATCGGAGAGATTGCTGCCTCACGAGCTCTCCAATAATAGCAAGGACAAAAGAGTGACAATTTTCAGCAAATTGCTACGGAAAAAATAAGCAAACCTTTTGCGTCATCAACCTAGGAACGAATTTTGCTTTTGAAAAATATAAACATGCAAAACAGCAAAACGTTTGCGTGTGGTACGGTTAAAACCCAATGTTGAGAAGTTAGTACATACACACATCAAAAATGTGAAATTTCCGAAAACTAGCAAACGTAGCCAGTTCAACTTGAACAAACGACGTTTATGTAACCCAGTACAATACCCTTCAACTTACAAAGTAGCGAAAAGATGGTGTGAGAAGAACCTCTCGCCCTGTAGTACAATGTACATTCGAATTCATACCAACAAAGGATCGAATCTGATCTCAACTCCTACATACAGGTTCTTATACACCACCATACCAATGGGCAAAACTTTAACACAACAAAAATTGAAGTGAATCGATGAAGAAGTACACTGATGGAGAAGAACCAGTCGTCGTTGAATTCAAGTTGCAAAAAGAACATGTCATTGACGGTAGTCATAAATACAAAACATCAAATAGATGTATATATAACACACCATGCATCCCATAGGTAATATCTTACGCCAAACACCATATCGTATCTTTTTCATGTTATTATATTTCACAATTAAAATATAAAACCCACAATCTACACGTTTTCCACAACAAATAGCTGCATTTCCATTTCTAAAATCTCTTTCATCGTATGTAACTTAATCCACTTTGTAACGATAACAAAGCCTTTCAAAAACACAAGATAGCTTAGAGCGATATTTCATTAAATTAATTGTACGGAGCATGTTTCATTTTTATCACTTAAACGAATTTACAGCCGTGAGGAGAAAAGAGAATAACGTTATTACATAAACCAAATGATTAAATGTTGGCTTTGTATTTAATAGTTTCTATGACGTCAACTCCATGAATCATTTTACCATTCTACTATAAATATATGGGAAATAAAATAATACATTGTAATATTAAGACGAGTCATTTTTGGACGATTATTTGATATGTTTCCCGATAGAAGGTCTTAAAAATATAGCGGAAAATAATCTTAGTTTGCAATGTTTTTAATTGCAGCTCTAAAAAAGCTCTCGTTGTTAAACACTTGTAAGAAGAAAAAAAGAAACCTGCAAAAAATTGTTCTTACTAACTAATAAATAAAAACTATATTACAATACGGGTTCCGATTCTTTTGGAAAGGTGGACAAACATCACTTGCACTTATTCCTCCACACGGCCCCACTATTGTCCCTGTAAGATAACGCTCGTTTCAGCCTTCTTACCTAAGCTATATCTAATCGTCTCCTCACACTTGGGGATAATTGTCAGAGATGTGTTGTGTATTTTCGACCCCCCACTCCCGAAACCATTAAACACAACTCCTCTGAATGTGATGAATCCATTCCAGTCATATAGAAAGAACATGCTTTATTGTTTCGTGTTTCTTTTTCACTTTTATATTAATATATCAATTTTAAAAATTTTAGATGGGAAAAACAATTACAATCGTGGATGTTATCAAGGGTATCACTGGATTTTCGGAATAATTGAGAAACGAAATTTCAAAATTTTGCTGGGACCTTCGCCTAGACAATAAACGGGGAATGTGGCTCACCTCCTTCATTTATGCATGGTCGCTTATACCTAACGAGAGGAGAGAGCCTATTATTTCTCGACAAAGAAAAATACTTCTACATTCCTGTCAACCACTCAAAGGAGTTTATACGTGAGGATGACCCTACTGTTTATATCAACACCGTTGGATTCAGTTGGAGATTTATGTAAAACAGAATAGCACAAGATGGTGTTGGAACTTCTGCTCATTTAGCAGATTAAGCTGGATAATTTCCTAACGTTGAAGTATCATAGTGAAAATGATATTTTCTCCAATTTTCTCTCCGTTGTGGCTAACGTTCACCCTGATTATTAAATTTATTTCCCTTATTTGAATAAATGTATTTTCTTTAAGCCAGAAAAAAACGGGTTTTTAACTTAAAATGTGCAAATGAAAATTGAGTAGACCCTCTTTTAAATTTTCGATAGAAACCAAATTCAACCAATTTAAGTGAGTTAACATGAGATAATTTAGGCATATAAAGTCTTCGGGAAAAAGTAGATTAGACGAGATAGGTTAAGGAGGATTGGGGTTGCGTTGAAATAAGAACCGGTAAAAATTTACGTTGAATTAAAGCACAGAAACGTCCGATAGACGATGTCCAAATGAGCGCGAGCTCAAATGTCACACGCTTCAATTATAGTTCGTTCAAATGCAGAAGTCAATTACAGCAATACCTGAGTAAAGTACCATGAAAGTAGAGGTGATCAAAAGTCAAATCTATTACACAGTGTCAGAAAAGTTCTTAATGCTTTACTAATCCATCGGGTGTAAAAAAAATGTGGCAAAGAATGCGAAAGATTTCTGGAAACCATTTTTCTCTTTCCGAGATACATTGGTTGTTACAAATATTCAACTTAACAGTAAGCAAAATACCAACGGATGCTGATCAAATAATTGCTTTTTTGCTTTGCTCTAATTAGTCGAAACAAAAAATTACAAAATTTAAATCCATCAGAAGTGTGGAGTACAGATGGAATGATCCGAAAGTATTTTTCAATCATGTCCAAGCAGGGGACTCCGGGGCGTAATCGTTATGTGCGTGACTACTATACCCTAGGTTCTGGGTTCGAAATCCCGGCACAGTCAGCTTGAAAAATGTTAGGCGAGCATTTTTCACAAAAATACGCCCTCGTTCGGATGAAAGGTAAAATGTAGGTCCCGTGTGTGTTGTTACGCACGTTAAAGGTCTTTACCTTACTTGGAACAGCAAGGGTTCGGCAAAATTAAAATTTCCAGGTAAGAAACAACTCCATTCCTGGTCAATGTAGTAGCTTTGGGTGGATCATTGGAAAAATCAAATGTACTGTGTCGTGTCTAAACTAAGAAGACTTCGTGGCTCAGTTAGTATGCGTGTGACTACTGAGCTCAAGGTTCCAGGTTCAAATTCCGACACGTTCGTTTAAAAAATGTTAGGCGTGCATTTTTCACAAAAATACACCCTCGTTTGGATGAGAAGTAAAATGTAGGTCCCATGTTTGAGTTTCGTTGCGCACGTTAAAGATCCTTACCTTGTTTGGAACAACAAGAGTTCGAAAAAGTTCAAAAGCTCCAGGTAAAAAATTCACTTCTTGGCCAATGTAGTACGTTTAGGTGGAGTACTGCAAAAGCAAATGTAGTGTTATGTCCAACGCGTATACAAGAAAGAAAAGGAATTGTTTCTGTGCCAAACTAAACTTGCGGATTGAAGCACCAACTTCCAGTGCGAAGCGGTAGCTATAGAGAGGCTAAAGAAAACCTACCACTCGGGTAGAAGTAAGTACTCTATCATCAGCGATAGTAATTCATCTTTGATTGCTCTGGTAAATATAAACACCTCAACAAATCTCCAACGGGACATCTGGAGGATAGCGCGTAAGGCATTCGAGATTCAGAATTTTAAGTTTTAATGGGCCAGTTCACATGACGACAATCGAGGAAATGACAGAGTCGATGAGCTAGCCGAAACGTTGTATTCATTGACATTCTGGTCGCTAATTAAGAGAAAGCTGCACGAAAGCTCAATCCGAACTGAGAAGAGAGGTGGAGCAGCGATGCGACCAGCAGGTTTACCTACAAGTTCGTACCGAATATAGAAGCACGAGACAAGATCAAGGTGAAGATAGTGCAGCTAGTAACCGGTTATGGAGTCTTGAGAGCCTACCTGCGAAAATTCGGATTGAGCAAGAACGACCGCTACGAATGCGGCGAGGGTACAAAAAGCACCGCGCATGTGCTTTCCGACTACCAGAACAATACTGCTAACAGGTTAGCGGACAGAAAAATAGTTGTCAAAGAGCAATAATGGCCCAAAAGCTTGGAGGAACTGCAGAAAGTAGCTAACCAGAAGGTGTTCTAGGTAGTCTTGAAGAAATACGCGGAAAGGGTTGCAAACTAGACCCCGATAACCGAGCGTAAATTGGCGAGGTTGTGAAATAAGGCTGTTGTTTTGTTAATGACTATACAACTAATAGCTCGATTTGTATTCGTCAGTAAGCTCTTATTATTTTCATACGAGTTTATTTACAGATACATCTTATTTTTTATTGTGTTCTACACAAATTCCTTATTGCGGACTGCAAATAACTTGTCTTGTTATATATATATATATATATATATATATATATATATATATTGATGTTTTTAAAAGTCATAGAAAGGTCATATTACATCACATGATAAACATTCGAAAAATTCGAGAAAAAGATATTTTTGTTAAATATTTAGGTGAACGAAGCTACTGCATTCTAGATTCTTCTAAATCCTAGTTAATTCATTAGTAGCGAGAATAAACCCATGAATTAACGATTGTAAATAAGCAGGTGACAGATAATATAGACGATCACCCCAATTAGCGAGATTGTATGAACGATAAGACGTTTAACAACCTAATACAGTAGATAATATAGCCAACAATAACCAGTTCACAGAAAAGCGTTTTCAGTCATTCTTTCAATTAATGAACAAGTGGAGATTTTTACGATCTCATAAATTAGCTATTTAGATTAGATAAACCACCTGACAAACGTGTAAAATAAACTAATTACGTCGGCTTTATGATTCATATCAACGAGAAACATATAGATCTTTCCAGAGCTAATGATGTAGAAATTTAAAATATATAAAACCCGGTAAATAATCAGAATAGGTATTAATGATAGATTGTACGTTTATCGGTCAACTACAAATGATAATTACGTTCAAGTTTGTGATTCTAGACGTTTAAAAATGGTGGTCAAGAACAATATATTTTAAGGTTATATAGCATAACGAACGACGTCTAAGTAAGTTTTTAAAATATATGCCGGTACGATAAATTTAAATAGAAAAATACAACATGAAAAAGCATAGTATGTTTTTCAAATGCATTTAAATAGAAGAAAACGACATGGAAAGGCATGGTATGGTGTTCAATGCATTGATTGGTAAAATGCTTTTAAAAATGAAACGACATTGAAATTTTATCGACTTCGTTTGAAGAATTCATGGATCCACCAGTGAAAACGCAAGTATTTTATTGTTTAGATCTTTAGCTAGACATTTCGTGCTGTAATTATTTAAAGTAGATTAAGCTTGCACAAGATTATGGTGTATATATGTTATTTGTGAATGGATAATTTTCGGCTCTTTTTGAGGTAATATTTCGAGATAATTTGATCTTTACAAAAGGTTTTTAAGGGTCACTGACCAGTTACACTTATCAAACAGGTTAAACAAGAGTACTCAAATTATTCATACCCATTAAAAAAGAAAATGTGTGTAACATGGTGACTTAAATAAGAAAAGTTTTAAGATTACTAATTAATATTAACAAGGACTGGGCGAACCCTATATTAATGTTTGGTAGTTATGAAATATTGTTGTGTTTAGACTTAAGTTGTAAATTGCATAATGATAATATCAATTTTAAGTCAAGTAGATTAAAATACTAAAGTATATAAATAGTTAAAACTTATCTACAAACAAAATTTTTCCTTCCGCTTTTTCCTTATCCTCGTATCTATTAGGAGTTAGTTCACGGATTATAGTAAATGTTTATTCTTTGTATTTGTCGGGGGGGTAAAAGAAATGTTGTCATTAACTTTTATAAATTCCAAAAGGTTATTTTCACTGTAGACGCAATAACATATTTATTTCCTAAGAATTATATTAAAATAAATATTTAAAAAGTTTCCTGGTCAACTTTTGAATTTATCGAACGTTCATTTCTCTGGATATGAATTGTTTACAATACTTGTCTTCTGTTCTCCTTTTTTTCCGTACCTAAAATATCCACGTTTCAAAATCAAAATTGTGAACAGTATTAAGGGCATGTGAGGCAGGTGCTGTACTTTTTTTATTACCCGTTCGTTTTGAGTATTTATGTTCGTATACCCTTTTGTGTAAATACTACTTGGTGTTCCCAATATAACATCCTTGGCAGTCACTACATTTAATTTTTTAAATCACATGGGTTTTGTTTTTATTTTCAATTATGGGTTTTAATTTTGTAGAAAAGGTTTTGGAAACATTATTAGGTTTGTGTACTACTTTTATATTGTGGTTTTTTAAATACTTTTTTATCTTTTTGGATAACTCGGGAACGTAGTCGATGCCTATTGTTGCTATATTTTGATTTGTTCCGTTTATTTCTTTTGTTTTAGTAGGATTGTCGATATATGGTTGTATAGATGATTTAAAGTAGTGTAATTTTCCAATTGTAGTTACCCGTCTCGGTGACGTAATTGGAAAACGCATGGGCCGCAAAAGCCTATGATACAGGTTCGGATCCTGTCCGGGACCTTATATTTTCAATCTTTCAATTACTAGCTCGATAGAAATGATCATTTGGGCTTTGCATGCAAGTTTAAGTTATTATTTCATCTTCACGCACCTTGAAAATAATTTTAATTTGCCCTGGATTCTCTCAACCGATACAAAGGCCCGAGCGCCGGTAAAAATAATTTGGATTTAAATAATAATTTAAGCATCATATTTATGATCATGAATACGAAACATTTTAAACTACACCATTGTATTTTAAGAAGTATAAATTTTACATTCAAGAGTGTAGACTAACTTATTGTAGTTTAATTATTTGTTTACATATTTGTTATCTTAAGCGTTCTAAAACCATGTATGCAAAGTTACATAACATATCTAATTTAACAGTTTAATACAATAACTTTACCCAGCATATACGCATATATAAATATTTATATATATATATATATATATATATATATTGTTGTGGATTTAAAGGGTAAATAGGTGTAGACAATAAAATTTTAGCAACCGTGTATATAGAAATAAGAGCAAATTATTTACACGCCAAATTAATTTAATTCATATAGTGAAAACGGACAAGTATTAAGGTATTTTATATTTAAATTGGAATGTGAAAATTACATAAGGGAAGAAAAGCTTTAAAGTACATAAAAGTTCAAGGATACGCATAATTAATTATAATTTCTTTTAATCAAACGCATGAAAGCAGAAAAGGGGAGCTTGCATACATAAGAAAATCAATAATTTCTAACGCAAATATATTCGTTTTAAAAGCCAACGTTCATTTACACAGATACTACGAAGCAGAAAATATAGGAATTGTTATTTTCAAACGGTCGATAATTTCAAGAAACACCTGTTGGTTAAATGTTACGTTCAGATAATTTGAAACGAACGTTAATATAGAATTCCATAGAAATTGTTTTCAACGGTCGATTTGTATAAACTGGTAAATAACAAACATCTTAAGGAGTGAGTGGAATGAACAATCGATAATGTAGGACAGATAGAGAAGCAGATAAAAAAGCGTTGGATAGAAGTCACGTAAGGTATACACGTGGACTAGGCGAAGGACGTCTACAATATCGATTTTCTGTAGCCCAAGTGGGGTTTGAAAGAAGACAACAAATATGCATAGAACAGAGATGTATAGCGGATAGGTGGAGCATTGGGACGACAGGAAATTATATCATTGGTTGATAGCCAACAGTTCTCAAAAAGAGCGCATACGGTAAGGTAGGAGACTAAATTCTGGATAACAGTATGACGGACGGGAGAAATTTTTCAGAATCCATAGTCGGTTACGTTCAAAATTTTAAGATGCCGCTTGGAAAACCATCTTTTCTCTTGAAACGGGTTCCACTGGGGGTTTTTGGAATAATAGAAATACCTATGAGAAGATATTAAAGCTCTCTTTCCTTTCATCGAGTTCTGAATACGGGTTCAGACCTACATAATAGTCAAAGCGTTCGATTAGAATTTGTGTGTGTTCAGTATTGTTACATTAAACATCTTATTTGAAAGAATAAAAGTGTAGTAGCGGACCGGAAGTTAGTAAAGTGATTGCACAAGTTAGTGCTTATTTAAATAAAAGGTACCGTTACTACGACTAAGTTATTATATGGATGGATGATTTTGGGGTAAGCAGAACTGAGAAAAATTTGTATGCGTAATATATGGAATGGAATGTTACTGTTGAGATGAAGCTAGTATCTGGGGAGAAGTACAGTTATTGTATAGCGGGGACGGTGGATCCTGAAATCAGCGTAGTAGATGGACACAGCGACGAGGGGTTTCTGGTAGCCATCTCCAGCGGTGACGAAGAGTGAAGGTTTCTCCAGGTAATAAATTTGAAATTTCTGTTTTTATATAAACATTTGTGGATATTTTGTGTTGTGTGGTTGACTTATTGGTGGCGTATTTATTGTATTTAGAAACTTGTTTAAAAAGGTACAGGTACAGAACAATTTAATAATTTTGAGTATTGAAAAAGGGTTTATTGAGGATATATAAAAATTTTTGAGGCTATAAATTGTGGTTGTAAGGAGTAAACGGGTCTGTAAATTTGTTTTCAAAAATGCAAGGTTTAAAAGCATTTATAAACAAAACTGGGTTATAATGAGCTCACAATACACCAGTCTGAAGTCAAAATAGGGTTACATGTGGGGCCCATCTACTCATATCTACTCGAATATGTTTAAAATCATTTAAAAATCAAGGACTTGAAAAACATTCAATAAATTGAGCAGGTAATAATTGTACCAAACAGTTTGTACTCATGTGTAAATATTTTATCTGTTAATATGTGTAAATAAAAGGTTGTATGGTTGTTGTATTATTTTGGTAATTTCCTTTGATGGTGTGTTAGTGTGAGAGTGGTATGTACTTAAAAATAGGTATTCAAGAAGAGACCGATTGCTGAGCTAGCCAGGGTAAGCAGAGAATTTCGAAGGCGTCCTAGTAAAGGGTAAGAAATTTATTTTTTTATTTTTTTTTGAAAATTTTATGATGGCCCAGGTGGGGCACGAATTTTTGCAAAGGTTCCACGGCAATATATATATATATATATATATATATATATATATATATTAGTAGTTAATAAGATGAAATAATAATATATATAAGTAGTTAATAAGCTTTTCCTATCTCTGCTTGTAATATATCACATACTATTCCCCAAAAATGCCTTAGAACGTATTCCGCCCTACTATTTCCCCAGATATCCTTGTTCCCCTACTATTTCTGTAACTTATTTGTTATTATCTTTGTCTGTCCATGCTATCGTCTTCATACATCTGAAGCACAGTATTTCAAAAGGCTGCTACCGTTTTTCTGTCTGCGTTTCAGACTGCCCGTATTTCATAGGCATACTGTGCTGTGCTCCACACATATGCTTTCAACAATTTTCTTCTTATTCTGTTTGTTGTCTTTTCTCATAGGCGCTGTTCTTTCTTGTTAGATGCAGTTCGATCACTTTCTATTGTTTTACAGTTATATGCCCTATTTTTCAATGGTTGTGAAGGGAGCTAAGCAGCCTGTGGCTGCCAAGTTCCCCCAACACTTAACCATTTGGCAATTTAATATATTTTCCAATTTATCTTTTCGCACAGTCAACATTAGTTGCAGGTATTTCGCAACCAACAACTAGTTGTTTATACTAATCATCAGATTTATCTGCGCTTATTTTTTCGTCATTAGGTTTTCAGTCTCAAAACTGGTTGGACACGTACCTGCGCTTATTTATATTCTGAGCTAGCCTACATAGTTCCCTGAAATTCTCACACAGCATGTGTATTCAGCTCGTTCCCTTTCTATTGTTTTCTAATTTTATACCCTATTTTACCGAGATTCAGTGAAGGGGGTTAAGCAACCTGTGGCTACCAAGATCCCCCAACACTTAGACAATTGCCGAAATAATGGTTTTCTAGTAAATCCTTTCACACTTAACATTATTCGAGAATATTGCCCAACCAATTCTTGTACTTACTTATAATAATCATCATGTTTAAGCACAGTTATCTTTTCGTCATTAGTTTATCCATCTTGGGATTGGTTGGATGCGTACCTCCATTGATTTCTATTCTGGGCTAGCCTACACATCTCCCTGAAACCTCTACAGCCTACATCTTTTACTATCTGTGTGCAGTAGTCTAATCTAGGTCTGCCTCTTCTTCTCTTTTTTTCCTATCTCTGCTTCTAATATATTCCGCACTATTCCCTCATGCCGTAGTATGTGGCCTATCATCCTATCTCTCCTATTTTTACCGTTTTCCACATATTTCTTTCTTCCCCTACCATTTTAGTACCTCTTCGTTCTTAACTTTGTCTGTCCATGATATCTTCATCATACGTCTGTAGCACCACATTTCAAAGGCTTCTACCTTTTCTTGTCCGCTTCTCCTACTGTCCAGGCTTCACAGCCGTACAGTGCTGTGCTCCACACATATGCTTTAAGCAATCTTTTCCTTGTTTCTATGTTTGTGGTCTTTGAGCACAGTAGTTGCTTTTTCTTGTTAAATGTAGCACGACCTTGTGCTAATCTTTGTTTTATATCTTTTGTGCTTTTCCCATCTTGCGTTATTTGGCTTCCTAGGTAGCAGAAATCCTTAACCTCTTGTAAGTTCGTGTTAAATACCTGTATTCTTGTTTTTGATTTATTTTCCCCACGTTTGCAGACTAGAACTTTAGTTTTAGTTTTGTTAATTTTCATACCGTATCTCTCTGTTACAACCGTTTCCATTTCATTAAGAGCAGCTTGCTAGACGCTAATACCGCTATATCATCTGCAAATCTAAGCATATCAATTTTTTGTCCCTGCATAGTAATTCCAAATGTTTTCCTGCATTTGACAGTATTCATTGCCTCTTCTATGTACAAGTTAAAAATCAATGGGGATAGGGCACATCTCTGTCTCACCCCTTTCCTAATGTTTACTTCTCTACGTTCCTGCTCTAATTCTATTACTGCTGTTTGCTCTTTGTATAAGCTATGTACTATTCGTCTATTCCTATAACTCATTCCAATCTTTTTGAGTATTTCAAACATTTTTTTCCAATTTACATTGTCGAATGCTTTTTCCAGATCTACAAACCCTATATACATGCTTTCCCCTTTTTCTATTGTTTTCTCCATTATCACTCTCAGAGCTAAAATAGCCTCCCGTGTTCCCCTGTTTCGCCTAAACCCAAATTGGTCTTCTCCTAGTATTTCTTCCGCCCGTTTTTCCATTCGTCTTTGCACAATTCTAGTTAATATTTTTGACACGTGTGCTGTCAAACTTATTGTTCGAAAATTTTCACATCTATCCGCGCCTTTCTTTTTTGGTATAGTTACTATGATGCTACGTTTGAAATCTTTGGGTATCTCGCCTGTCTCATACATATAGCTTACAAGTTGGAAGAGACGATCTGTTACTGCTTGTCCAGCGGCTTCTAGAGTTTCTGCTTGCACCTTATCTGTACCCGGCGCCTTACCATTTTTCAGACTCTTTAATGCTAATTCAAACTCGTCTCGAAGTATAGGATATCCCAAGTCATCATTTACAATGTCTGATTCCTGTTCTAATGCAGTTAGTTCCTCTCCTGCATATAAATTCCCTATATATTCTTGCCATCTACTCACTTTCTCTACGTTTTCTATAATGACGTTTCCTTGTGCGTCCCTTATATTTTTGCTATACGGTTTTATATCCCTAAAATTCATTCTAATTAATTTGTATGCTTCGTCTGTCTTTCCTATTTCCATCTTAGTTTGTACCTCTTTGCACTTTTCATCAATCCATTGTTCTTCCTGCATTTTCGAATAATTACCCATTTTATGGCTTTGTATCTCTGTTTTCCTGTTTCGTCTGATTTATTTTTGTATTTTCGTCTTTCTTCTATTAAATTTACGATATCCTTTGTTATTCATGGTTTCTTATTTTCTTTTTGTGTATACCCCAGAATATCTTTGGCCGCCATGTCTAGGCTGGATTTAATGTTATTCCATTCTGTTTCTACTTCCTTAGTTTCAGATATTTTCCCGATATCATTCAGCAATTCATTTGACTTTTTTTCGAATCTTACTTGAATATCTTTAACTTTTAGTTTCTCTAAGTCCAAGTGCCTTTTTCCGTTCCTTTTTTTCAGATTTTTAAATTTAAGTGTGGCCTTCATAATTACGATGTTGTGGTCAGTATCTATATCTGCTTCTGGGTAGCTTCTACAGTCTTTTACTTGATTCCTAAACCGTTGTCTAACAAGAATGTAATCTATTTGATATCTTCCTATATCTCCTGGCATCTTCCACGTATATCGTCTTCTAGCATGATGTTGAAATAATGTGTTTGTGATGATTAAATTGTTCTTGTCGCCAAATTCTACCAGCCTATTGCCCCTGTCGTTACTCGTGCCTAAACCAAATAAACCTACTACCGCTCCTTCCCTACCCTCACCTACCGCGGCATTAAAATCCCACGTAATTATTAAATTTTCATGTCCTTTTACGTATCTTAATATGTCTTCGATATCTTTGTAGATGGCTTCTACCTCTTCGTCACTGTAGCTAGAGGTGGGCATGTATACTTGTATTATTACTGTGTTTACCGGTTTAGATTCTAATCTAACCATGAGCACTCTTTCGTTCTTTTGTAAGTAATTTTCTACACAGTATCCTATCTTTTTCCGCATAACTATCCCCACACCCAAATTTCCTTCCTCTGCTCCTGTATGAATTACCCTGAAGTCTCCACTCCAAAAATCCCCCGCCTCTGGCCACCGAATTTCGATGATCCCTACTATGTCTAGTGATAACCTATTCATTTCAATTTTTAGGTTCTCTAGCTTACCTACTTGCTTCATACTTCTAACATTCCACGCTCCGACTCGCAGAATGTTCCCGACTCTTATTTTTAACTTTCCGATCGCATCCTCCGAAGTAGTCCCCTCCCGGAGATCCGAATGGGGGACTATTTCAACTCCGGAATCTTTTACCCCAGAGAATGCCATCATGTTTGTAACAATTTATGTACGCTGTGTACTTGGGAGATAATGTGGTGGTTTCCCGTTGCCTTCCACATCGCGGTAGTGTGTCTTAGACTGCCATACCGACCCCTATGGTCTCTGCCAATCTAAGTACCGAAAGAGCCGCTGCCCTCTTTCGGGGACCTGTCTTAGTCTGGTTCCTCACTAACGACCCTACTACTTTGGTTGGACCTGTAGTTTGGCTCTTTAGCTCATTAGAACACGCAAGCCATTTCACCTGTTCTAGTAATTTAGAACTTCGGCAAGGTGCAGGTCCATTCGAAATGGATATATATATATATATATATATATATATATATATATATTATATGATAAGTTGTTTGTATATTGGGTATGAAGTCCAAGTAATAAAAGTTGGTGTAAAATTTAAAAGTTTATTTTTATTGTTCTTAACGTTTCGGCGACTCTTTTCGCCTTTATCAAAAGTATCTACAAATGGAAGCGTTGTATATTAAAGATAACATAGCATATGAATAAGTAACTCACCGTATAGAATTAATAATTGTCAAATTATTTTTTTGAAAATGACAGATGATTATGTGACTAACATGATAATTAAAATAAATTTAGATGGAACTTAAAGGGAAGTTTCTTAAAATATTGTATGTTGAAAGTTGAAATGATGAAAGTTCGGTATGGTTGAAGATGATGATGTAGGAGTGTTTCAAGAACATGGACATAACATCAGTGTAATCTTCATATGAAGGAGTTACTGTTGTTTACTGGATTTGAAGTGATTCGAGTTGTATAGAGTGGAATAGAATCTATGTGAGTCTTCTACATCTTGTTTGTTGTTTAAACATTGTTTTTCTTTATTGATGTGGTAAGATTCTAAGAACAATCTTGTTTTGTAATGTGGCTCCTTTTCTAATATTTCTGTTTCTTCGAATGCGGGAGTATGTTTGGTTGCATATACATGTGTGGAAAGTGCACATTTGTTCTTAGAATCTTACCACATCAATAAAGAAAACAATGTTTAAACAACAAACAAGATGTAGAAGACTCACATAGATTCTATTCCACACTATACAACTCGAATCACTTCAAATCCAGTAAACAACATTAACTCCTTCATATGAAGATTACACTGATGTTATGTCCATGTTCTTGAAACACTCTACATCATCATCTTAACCATACGAACTTTCATCATTTCAACTTTCAACATACAATATTTTAAGAAACTTCCCTTTAAGTTCCATCTAAATTTATTTTAATTATCATGTTAGTCACATAATCATCTGTCATTTTCAAAAAATAATTTGACAATTATTAATTCTATACGGTGAGTTACTTATTCATATGCTATGTTATCTTTAATATACAACGCTTCCATTTGTAGATACTTTTGATAAAGGCGAAAAGAGTCGAAACGTTAAGAACAATAAAATAAACTTTTAAATTTTACACCAACTTTTATTACTTGGACTTCATCAATATACAAACAACTTATCATTAAAATATTTATGTATCCAGTCCATTATTGATAAATATATATATATATATATATATATATATATATATATATATAATATATGCATATATTAAAGTTATTGTATTAAACTGTTAATTTAGATATGTTATGTAACTTTGCATACATGGTTTTAGAACGTTTAAGATAACAAATATGTAAACAAATATTTAAACTACAATAAGTTAGTCTACACCCTTGAATGTAAAATTTATACTTCTTAAACTACAATGGTGTAGTTTAAAATGTTTCGTATTCATGATCATAAATATGATGCTTAAATTATTATTTAAATCCAAATTATTTTTACCGGCGCTCGGGGGCCTTTGTATCGGTTGAGAGAATCCAGGGCAAATGAAAATTATTCTCAAGGTGCGTGAAGGTCAAATCAGTGACACGATAAATAAAAAGTTAAATACCATGTCCCAATTTTCATCCGCAGATATCGAAAATTTAAGACAATCTTTTAAAATCCGATTGATGCAAACGTTAATATTTTTTTTAATTCCAATATGTTTCATTTATGTGTTATATCCTTGTCATCGTTCAACAGGTCAAGTTAAAGTTGCAACTTTGCATATTATGTGGGTAATTACTTAACTAATAGAAGTTGATTCACTTGAGGTCCTTAGTCAGGTTTTTACGAGGTCCGTGGGCATAAGTTTGTGAACCTCATTTGCATAAATCGGTCAAATAGTAGTATTATTTCGTTCTACGTAATCAAATAGAGTTATTAAATGTACAATACTTGTTGCTCTGATGTTTTTTCCAGTTACGACTTTTTTGACAAACACTTCACAATGTAATTTATATTTGCGTTGTTTTTCTTTGAACTATTTAACGTACGCTTGTGGGCTCTTAAATTAATCATTATACTTAATGTCTTCTAATATGTGTATGTTATTTTAGAACACGCTTGGTAAAACTTGTAAATCAAACAACCAAAGCTGATTGTGTAACTAACCATCAACAATAATTTTACTTTAACTGGGCTGAACGGAATTTAAAAAAAGTTATGGTGTTGTTCCTTGAACTTACGGTTACAATTACAATTTGAAAATATGGGGTAGCAGATACACAAACCAAATCACGGACGAAAAGTAAATCAACCAATCATGAATCTGAAGGTGTAATAATATTGTCTTTCAGTAGCACTTAAAATCCTGGGGGCTCCTTTGAAACCCCAAATGCTAGATTGCCAAGGTATTTATAATACAACACCGAACCTGTACCTTTTATGCGCGAGTTACTCGTGAACTTAGCGAGGCGTAATCGCAGTGCAAATTTATATTTGCACGTACGCCACTGACAATGACGCTGTACCACTATCGGCTAGGTATATTAAGACGGAACATTCCTATTTTATAACGGGTCATTATAATATTTCCGGTCCGGTTTTATAATGCTTTCTATAACCTCAGGATCTTTACTAAACCTCATATCCGCGGAATATTGCGGGACAATAAATAAACAAGAAGTTAAAAGGGTTACCATGTTCTAAAGAATTACGCGAATTATGTGGAGAATTTTAAAACTAACTACGTAGAATATTAAATTCCAAAGGCAATGATATATTGTGAAATAGTTCCTGGCGTAATGAAATATAAAGCAACATGATACAACATAAATAGTTTATAACATGACTGTACATTGTGTGATTCAAGGAAAATTTAAATAGCATCTATTTATGTGATTTAATAAGCAGGAAATCGGAACACGCTAATTGTTTATTAAAACTACGTATACTAAGCTGCATGATCCTCTGCCATTACCACTAGATTTAATGAGTGCGTAACGGCAAGCATTTAGAACATAATTAGGCAAATATATACTAACCTTGCAAACAAGCTCCTCCTGTGTATTAATATCTACACACCTATACAACGAGCTCCCTTCCACTTGATCTAACAGTAAATATTTCTCAGCAACAATAGACGCTTGAAAATGTCTTTCACTATGGTTAGGGCCTAAGGGTGCAGGATCCCGTCTATCGGTTGTTACCCTCGGTACACGACAAAGCGTCTCCTGCGGGTGAGAAACTCCCGTAACTAGTTTCTTATTTATTTCGCTAATGCTGTTGTTCGTTCTTAAACCACTTACAACTTCCGCATTTTTGTCTATACCTAAACGCGCACACACCGTCGTATATTCTTGCAAATTAGCCATTTTAAAATTACTAAATACACTACACTCGTCGAAAACACTAATCGTTGTTGGTTATAATAGACGAAATAATGCAGGCTATTGTTTGATTGCGTATCTGAAACAAAAGTATTTACTACTAATTATTTATTACAAACAAGGGAGTCGTAGTAAAATACTACACACCGCGTGCATTTTTTCAATGTCACAGTATGTATATTGTAAGAGTTCTTTAATGCGTGATAAACAAAAAACACACAAACTAGGACTTGCAAATAATTTCAATGTCACCAACTTACCGATTAATTTAGCACTAATTACTTGTGTATTTATTAAAACATCCTCTTTAGATAGAAATACAGCGTCCTTATAAAGCATAAACAAATGCTATGAAACACGCGTGTAAAACAATGCTACAAACACGTACGAAGCACACTGTCGAATAACGTATCCAACATACGATATCACCGCTTCGGCTACAAGCGTGAGTATGAACGTACAATTTCCATCTCCCTATCGCATGTTGCTATAGTGTAGCTACGGAGTAGGGACGGAAACCTGCGCATTCTAATAGCTAAGGGTAAATTGCCGAGAATGGTGCAAACCCTGGTTAAATTTATATACCTTTTATATATTGCTTCCGAAAGGTGGATTTACCTGCCGGGATGAGTATAGGTACAGCTTGCCACCCACTACTTCTTGCGATAAAAAAGGTCATTGAATCTTCGAAACAAAAGAAGCGTCAGGCAACAGCTGCCTTTTGATTTTTCAGAATTTAATAAAACGTCCTATCATTGGTACATCTGCTGTCGTGTTGCGTTTGTTAATGCACGAACAAATGTACAGAGACGTCAATAAACAAGAACAAAGATTTGATTATATCAACAGAATTGCAATTTTTAGTGTCTAAATTGAATAGAACTAAGTTTGTTATTGGATTATTTGGAATACATATTTTAGTATATCGATGCCTAAAGCTTATACCAGCGTATGAACCACACCTGCTGTCAAAAGCGTACGGGAAATTATTGCAACTTTACTCACAATGTGTTATCTACACGGAAATAAAACTTTTAAATTGAATTCGATTTCATTCTAGCAGCATTATGTGGTTTAGGTCTAATAATGATTTTCTTACAAACAAATACAAAAATGGAAAGGACATAACTTAAGTGTTCATTATTATGAATTCGACCAGCATTAAAATTAAGAAAATGTATTGTAACTTCGGGAACTTTTTGTTTTGAGGTTGGAGAAATTATAAATATTGATATTGTAAGCAAATTTATGTACAAAACGTGCTTGAACTTGAACAATGAGCTTCTAACAAATCTGTTACCTATCCTATACAGTGTGTTTAATGCGCGAGAGTCTTATAAATTATAATTTTATGTATCGACTTACCTCTACGTTATTTTATTGTTCTAAGTGTCGTTTCTACGAAGTGGACTATAAGGCGATTTATTGAACGTGTTACCTATGCACTATCACTGTGTTTTTTAGGGTTTTATCGATAAATTCACATTCGGCGACACTATTGACTTAACTCACTTTATTGAACCGACAACCGTTTCTGTTCGATATCCATGAGCAAGTGTCTATCACTACCCCTTTAAGTCCAACATAATTTCTATCGGACACAAAGGAAGTTTATGACAGACTATAACGGGACAAGGGATGACAGTTTTACTATTTGATTTACAACTACGAATTAAAAACAACTTAAAATTAACCACGAACACGTGCGACAAAGAGACCAAATATCCCGCCCACCAAAATAAGTATAAACTAACTTATTTTATATTTAAAAATAATTATAGCTATCAACTAAGAAACCTAAATCGACATATATAATGCTGTTATAAGGGGTTGTTTAGAGGTGTATTGAGTAGTAAGGGTCACGTAGTAACTGTAAATAGCAATGGGGATCAGAAAACTGCATTTACTTAGCAGGAAAATAAATAATTCGCACATTATGTAAATAGCAAGCATTTAACACCCTGTATATGGACCGTAATTAACTTTAATCAATGCCAGGAAGCATATCTTTCAATAATAGAACGCGTATTCAGCAGAGAAAAAATGATTCATGAAATTAAAATACATCAAGGAGCGTTCAATAAGTTTATAGAATAGATACGCATGAGATAAGAAAAAACCTAGTAAATCTTCTTGCAATTACGCTTGTAAGAAAGAAAGAACAATAGGCGCTTTGATAAGAAACGCACTTTCAAAGATGAGTTTTAAATAGATACATAAACGAAAACAGCACTCATGTTACAACAGTTATTTTTGTTCAATTCTCTAAAAGCTTTATCTACACAAAACAACAGACATAATCTAAAGTAAAGTCCAACAACGATAACAATAACAAGGCGATCAAAGATCGGAAAACAATAGTAAATAACAGTATGATACGGAACAGAATAGTTTCGTCAGAAATCAGCTTAAAAAATACTAGGAATGTCCAAAACAAATATGGTTGGTTGCAACACTTTGTAAAGCTGTTTGGAAAACCAATCTAAATGTAGAGAACAAAAGCTATATAACGCCCAGAGTTGATAATAAAGGGACAGTCTCAATTTGAAGCACGTCAAACCTGCAATACTCTTAATCAAATATTTACGCGTCAAATAGATAAATTTTATATTATATTATTGTGAAAAATAGTGTTGTGTAAGAATAATAGTTGATGACCAATTGCGTTAAGAAAATATGAAAAAGCTTTTGCCGTTTTGCAGAAAACGTGAGTAGAAATTGGTTAATTAATTTAAATTAAATGTTTATAATAATGTAGGGCTCCTAAGTCTGGTATTCAGAACTTCTAATTCACGACTATAAGTGGAATAATTCTAATTCACGATCCTAAGAAACCTCCGAATTCTAAGTGGGATAATTCTAATTCACGACTATAAGAAATCTAAGTTTTAATTAAGTGGAGAGGTCCAAGGCGTATCCAGAAAAATATAGAATAAAGCACGAGGTGAATTTTGGAAACAAGGAGTAACAAAACTATTGGTTCAAACGTACGTTAAGGAGTACAAAGCAGAGCATTGGTTTTCGATTGAAGATAATAAGGGGTGTTTATCCACTCATCAGAATATCACAGGTCAGGGCTAACTAGTTTTAAGGAATCTTTTCAAATTTAAATTGTAACACTGAATATATCAATTTCCTCTCAAGCTTGTATGGAGTCGACAAAAATATTGAATACGTTGAAATTTAAGTGCTAAGCATAAAAGGGCCTTGAACGTTCCAGATTTTTTTTAGTAAAGGTGTTGTTTTTGGTGACTTTAAAATTAAATTAAAAGGATATAAATTTTGGGATAAATGATCCAAATAATATTAATTGATTGAAGGGTTTATTTAAAGGATTACAAAAATTAGGAAGTGTAAATATTATTTCATTTCATTATACGAATATTGATTGACTTCGTTTTATCAATTCAAACAGGTAAGAATTAAAGGGGTAAATTAAATTGATCATCGTAACGTTGTGCACTCTGTGTAAATTAAAAAGGGCTAGCCGTGGCATAATTAAATTAGAATATATAGAGAAAAACACAGAGCGGTAGCGTTCAGCTGGACGTTTATTACATCGGCATGCGGCGTTATCATATCAATATATATACAAATATATATATATATATATATATATATATATATATAGCCGTGTTTGCTAGGGAAAGAGCCTCGCCAGAGTAAAAAAAAAACTTTCGAGCCCCAACGTTGGGCCGTCATAAATTGCCGTGGACCTCGCTTAATCGAGCTTCAATAAAAAAAAATATTCGAAATTTTATTAATTTTCCAAAACTCGAAAATAAATTTCACACAATAGAAAAATTAAAAAAAAAATTATTCTCTTACCCTGATTCCTCTCTTCATCACCTTAATTCTTCTTCAGTTCCCAGGCTAGCTCAGTTGGGCCTCCTCTTGGATATCTAGATTCACTATTATACTCTGTATTATTCACGCACACTCTCAATAAAACCACAAAATAATACAACAATTATACCATATTTGTTTACCACTATTTACAAATAAAATTCAAGATTATCCACTTTTCAGAGATCAAGTTACACCTCAATAAATCCTATTTTTGTACTGTCCTGGATTTTAATTTAAAATATCAAACACATTGAATATACCCGGAGTAAATGTGCCCTGAATAATACCTTATTTTCTTTCTTTATTTATAATTTATTTTAAATTTGTATACTCTGGAGTATGGTGAGCTCATGATAACTCAGTTAATTATGAATAATGTATGCTTTTGTACTTCGCATACTCTTACAACAAACAAAAAAAACAAACCCATGTACTCGTAACAATAAAAATTTTAACATTCCTGATGGAACGTTAATAAGCTTTTATCTACACCTTTAGATCTCTATTTAAATACCATAATAAAGTTAGTTATACGTATTATTTTTAATAAGCAAAATAATGCACAATACCTTCAAAATTCACTCTCACACGTCACACAATTTTCATAGTTTCATAGTTTATAACAACAACAATTTTAAAGCGTTACCTGGAATTTCTTAAAGATCTCTACTCCGTTGACGATGCGGTAAAGTAGTTTCGCTCTGCTTTGCTGGCCGCCTCTAGCTATTTGTAGAAGAACCCCACCTAGGTTGTGCTGTTTGCTCTAGCTTCACGGTGCATCCACATCCAAATCCAAATTAATTACACTTTTTCATAATTGCGTACTTTAGTTTAATTTAATTTAAATTTACGTTACTTCACGTCACTTCACGAGCTTGTTTAAGATAAATGTTGCACCTCAAATTAAAATTTAGACTCGCCACTATTCACGTATCAAATTATGAGGCCAACACTGTACTATTTAATTTAAAAATATGTATACTTACAAACTCGTATTCTGAAGCGGTGAAAATACTAAGAGATCGAAGTTAATAGAGAGGACGATGCTAATCCTCTTCGAGTATTTATATGATTCCGAATGCCACCTCTAGGCCACTTTTCCCGTGAAAAAGCTAATTTAAAATAACACTTCCTCAAATTTTGTTTCAACCGTTTTCGAAATCTCTGAAATTTATCGCGTCGTTACGATATTTTCCAATAAACCCGACTTCAAATATTCTCGTGTTTGTCTGTTCTAGAACCAACTACATCGACCAATAGTATATCCATCGACGTATTAAAAACCCCGCCTATATTAACGCTGTCCCTTTCTTATGCATAATATATGTTTCCTTCTAACCTTGTTTGAGTGGTAGAGAATCGATATTACTGTCCGCGTTCTTTTTACTCCATATGCACTTGTATACGTGCTTTTGCGACTGTCGTTTAACCAATATTCTTTGAAACTCGCTTGCTATCTATAAAAATAAGGGAAACCTGACATTTCGAAAACATGCAGGTGTTCAATTAACCGACGTTTTAACACAACATTTCAATGAGTTGGCTTTTCAAGGTATTTTATATTCAACGGCTGTTTATGTGTTAGCAAAGCGTTTCGCCGTGGTATTATCGATTTTTCATGCTTTTATGCGTATTATACGTAATAACCCGTTCAATAAAACTCCATTAAATTAATAAATAAATTGCATTGGCTTTTAAAATTTATTTTCTTTACGAACCTATTTAAATTTTAATCACTAATTGTAAAATTATGGTAGTACTTGTTACTTTAAAATGAACTAAATGAAATAAATTTTGTACGTAAATTCTGGTTGTTTCCTCTATACAGGGTGTTTCAAATTGCTTTGTTTATAGTTAAATTTAACCTTTTAAAACCACTACAATATATATATATATATATATATATATATATATATATATATTATCGTGTAATTAAGTGGTCATTGGGATATATAAAGGCACACGTAAACTCATGGGTTGACATCTTTTGAATAAAAGAAGACAAATTTATTTATTTAGGGAGTTGGAATATTTTTAACAAATTGATTTCTTTTTTACTTACGAAGTGTATAGTAATGTAGGGTAAATTTAATTTAGCCAAGGATAATGTAACATAATATTTGTATAAACATAGAGCAAAATAAATAATAATTGGGGTAAAATTATTCTAACGTATTTAAATTTGTAGTAAAGTGACTGTATGAAAATCTAAAAGCGTGTTAAAATAACATTTCTGTTTGCAAGACGTAAAATCCGACACGTTTAAACAATACAACGAGGGTAGATAATATTTCTCGGTAAGCTTGGCAACAAACAAACTTTAATGGGTTATTGGAAAAAAACAGCCGTTGGGATTAATGTAGACGCGGTTTTGTGGTAAAAATATTGATTTCAATCTTGAAGGTAGTATAGTGAAGAGTCAACAAAAGACCAAGACAGAATAAAAGTGTATTGAGTGCAAGAGGGATGCGTATATTTGGAAGACCTAAATAAAATCGATAATTTCAAGGATATTTAAAAGCAAACACGCGTCTGTTAAAAAGTGGGAGAATGGAGCCAAACAAGGTGATTGGTATAAATGGTACAAGAAAGACAGAGCTCCAGCTGGTAGAGGCATATGTGTGAGATTAAGCTATAGATACAAGGGAGATGAAAGATGTTTGTTTGAGTTAGAGGCGTAGAGAAATGGAAATGTAGAGGCTAAATTAGAACGGCGGTTGACAGTTTTGAAGCGTTTACCGAGTATTGTTGTGTTCGTTATGAAAATTCACGAGAAACCGAGGTTCGTTAGGGGTTTTTCGCTGGAACAACGGACGGTTGGAAAAGAATTTTCAAGAATTATAGGAACGGGTATACAAGCGTACGTGCCAATTTGAAATAGGGGAAGGGGGCGAATTATACTTATTTAATCACTGACAGAAAAGGGCGAGCTCTCTTTCTTTTTGATTTCATCGATCATTCGTGATAATAATTACTTTCAAGTGAACTAGTTCAATTTAATAAAAATTTATGTAATAGCTAATTGAGCATCTTTTTGTTAAAACATTGAAGTGGTATGTAAGTACAGAGCTTATTATTTTGGTATTGGAATGCACGAAAGTATTAGAATTTGAAATTGTTTGGATGATGGAAAAAAGTGATGTTTGAATAATAAAAGTTAATTTTGGAGATTAGAATTTTTGGGTTGGAAAGTGTAAATAGCGGCATGCATGGCAGATATGGTAATTCGACCGGGGAGTTAGCTGATGGACTGGGAATATACTAGACGGCAGCATCTCCAAGAAGCTAGGTGGTGGAGCACAGTTAGAAGGTACAGGTACAGGTAGGCGATAGAATAGAATATTGAGCGGTGAATATTTTCAGAATGTTTGTGATTATTTGAATTTGGTTTTGATGCGTTTTTAATATTATTTGATATTTTATCAACAAACATTTATGGGATTTTTAAAGGAAATTGATTTTTGAATATGAATTTACAGATAACCAGATGTTGTAAAGAGGTATAGAGGGCTTATTGATATTTGGTAGTGCAGAAAATTTATATGCACAGTTATAGAGTTTTATTATGAGCTCATGCTAAGACCAAAAGGGTAACGCAAGGTATGAGCAACGCCCACGTACTTTAATAAAAATAGATGTGTTTAAAAGGTTATCAATTTGCATGATTATTGTTATAAATTTATTGACTTTTATGGATGTACCTAAAGGAATGGTGTTCTAAATTGCACGATGGATCTAATTTAAATAGGGTGTGATATATTTGGTCAATTGAGTTATTTTTGAGTGCGTGATTGGTGTGAATTTTTATTTAGATTTCAGCATGGGGGTATTGAGAGGAAGTTTTTGTATGTAACAGGTAGGTGTAAATATTAATTTACGAAATTTGAATTTAGGGAGTTATCTATAATTATATCAACCCAACAGTGGGGCATGATTCCAGAGACGTTCCATACGGGTTAACATCACAATATATATATATATATATATTATGCTGTGATAAGGGGTTGTTTAAGGGTGTACTTTATAGTAAAGGTCATTTAAAAATGAGAAATTACCATAGGCAGCAGAAAACGGCATTTATTTAGTGAAGAATTGAGAAATGGACATAGTTTGTAAATAGTTAGCAGTCAACACCCTGTATATAAAGTATAAATAGTTTTAAGCAACGCAAATACACATAGGAAGACGCATAGTTAGCGTAGAAACAAGGAAGACATTTATTAGGTAAATAGAAAATATTTAATACCCTGTAGATAAAGTTTTAGTTAATTTAGGTATAGCAAGTAATAATATTTTTCAGTGGAAGCACGCGTATATTTATAAGTAAACGATAAAGTGTAATTAGACACGCATTCAAAAGAGTACCAAACAATTAGATTAATACGGAGATAGAAATAGAGCTTCAGGTAGCATAGGTAAATGCGTGCAAATAGCTAACCATTTTGATAAGAAAGGAGATTAAAATTGCGTGAATCGCATGTAAATATGAAAATTTAAAGTCGAATTGCATCAGTTGTTTATGGAAAAGCAATTAGATCTATCAAAACACAGCATGTTGATAACGAAAGACAGCTGCAAGCAGGTTACAATTATTGGGAATCGTGGAGAGTTACATCAGAAACTACTTTGAATGTAATTATTTGATTGGTCATAAATAAGCGACGAGTTCTAGACCATACCCACTGACGGAGTGGGAACGGAATAATATATTAGCAGGCACAGTGATAACGAAGTCAGTTTGTAACTCAACAAAGGCCGAAGTGCGTCGATATGAAATAAAGTAATACGTAAATTCGAAAAGTGAAAGATAAAATAAGTGCCAAGATGAAAACTATAATTGCCGATTAAACGTAAGTACATTTTTGGTGAATTTGTTTTAAACTAAAACATAAAAATAATAGAGCTTCGATGTCCGGGGAAAACAAACTACAATTTCTAAAGCCGGGGAGAAAAATTCAAATTCGAAGTACCTCTGGGGGAAGAATAATACAATTTTAAGTTTGAGGAAATTGATTGATAAGAAGTAATAAGTTTGATATCAAACGACAATAAATTGGGGTGCATAAATTAATAATGGTAGTCCATAGGGTAATGGCAATAATTTGAATGTAATCCTGAATTGGGGACGATAATTTTATGCAAATGGAAGCGTCGATGTGAAGAAGATAGACCAGGTCAGATTTTAGTTATAAGACATTTTATTTTCTATATATATTTTTATTTTGAATATTGAATTTGCTTAATATAATATGCTTGTGAAAAGTCAACAAAAGAAGTTGCATAAGTATAAAATGAGTAATATGATAACAGGTTTAGAACGTTCTACGCTTTGTTGATAAGGATAAAAGGTTTTTTTGGTGACTTTGGGTTTTGAGTAAATAGGATATGATGTTTAATAAATGAAATTTACAACATTAACTAATTGAAAAGTGTATTTCAAATAATTTAGAAAAGCTGTACATAATATATTGGTTTCATTATATAAAATCGAAATTAACTGAATTTTATAATTCCAAATAAATGCTAGCCGAGGTCATAAGATTTAAATAGTTCAAGGAGGAGCTACGAGTTGAATAGAAAATTGATAACAAGTAAGGCGGTAACGTATCGAATTTTGCTATTGGCAGACAAGGTTGCTTCAAGATAAAATCCAGTTAAGTTTCTGGAGGGAATTGATAGCAATATTAATAAGACAGCCCAACGTCGGAGGAGATAATTACAATCTTGTTTATTCATAGTAAATATTAAAATGGTCGTCCAAATGAGGGAGCGCGAATAATTTAGAGTACATAGCAAAATTAATAAGGCGCACAACATAGGGGTTCGATAATTTAGAGAGAGCATAGCAAATTAATATGGCTACCCAAGCTTGGGGCATGAATTAAACCACAATAAAATAACCTGAGATTAAGAGGCACCAATTAAATTAAAATTAAAAATGAATTTAAAAGACGATTGCGAGATTTCAAATAAATTAATTAAACTAAACCGGAGATTTAAAGAGTTTCAATTAGCGGAAAATTAAGAAATTTGTACAGTAATTAAAGTTAGGTAGATTTATTTAGTATTTAAAAGTTTAGCGTAAATATAATAATGGACAAAAGAATACGGGGAACACGGGAAGCTTTAAGACAACAAGGAGTGGAGATAGGATCCCAGGAGAGCGTGATAATTCAGGAAACCAGTTCCATTGAAGAAAGGCGAACTTCACAAGAAACCAAAATGATGGAGATCTTAATGGCATTAAATAATAAAATGGATAGAAGTGAAGAAGCCATAAAAATAGTTACGACAAATTTGGATGAATACAGCGAGAAATTGGGGAATGAATCAAAATTCTTAGCAATGGTCTGAAAGAAACGAACCACACTATCGCTGAAATTAAGGCACAAATGAATGAAAGAATTGGGAAAGTTTCTGAGGGAATAGACTGCGTATGGGACCATATTACTTTAGTTAAAACGAAACAAGAAAAGTACGAATGCGAGTCCAACGATAAAATTACGAATTTAAATATTAAATTAGGTAAAATTGAAGAAAATTGTGAAACGGAGTTCAGTTCAATAAATCAAGAAATAAATAATTTGAAAAGTAATCCAATAAATTTTAATAGAGAACCAATTAGGCTAGTTCAAACAAACCTTTCAATTGAACAGTTTACTAAATTTTACGGGACGGAAAATTAAATCCGAAGATATTTCTGAAAAATTTTAAAATGTTGATACAAGGATCTACAGATGAATTATACAAATTGAATTTAATTAAGGTCATACTGAGGGGAAATGCTGAAAAGTGGTATGATTTAGTTGAGAGTGAGATAGAAACATTTGAACAGTTTGAAAGCAAATTTTTACGTCAATTCTGGAGTGACAATCAGCAAAATAGAATTCGGGATAACTTGAGTATGGGAAGATACGATTCGGCGAAAGGGATAACGCGAGAATTATATGCGATTGATAAATTTACTGTAGCGAAGCAATTGGATCCTCCTTTAGAAGATAAAAATATTATAAGATATTTAGCAGGTCATTTTAACGCTGCAGTAAAGCGATACATAACGACGCAGAATATAGTAGATAGAGATACGTTTATTGATTATTTGCAGAGATATGATGATTTGGAATGTGATTATAAAATGGAAAATAATTTTAGGGATCGACGCACGAATTTTATAAGGAATGATGAGACTCGGAATAATTATAGAAGGAACAATTACCATTATGATCGTGAAAGAAATTTTAATAGGGGGAACTATGGCAATTTTAATAATGATTTTAGGCAAAACAGGAATACTGGTCAGATACCAGGGCAACGAATGGACAGAACGAATCATGACGGAAATTATAATAATAGAGGAATAAATAGGCAGGAAAATGATGATCGACGGACGCAAGCTAAAAACATTAATAGTATGGAAATAAGGAATACGAATCGCACAGATACAGGGATAATGAGTCAGGCAGGACCTTCAACGCGAAATCAGGATTTTTGAGTACGGACGAACCAAGGAAAATTCTACGAATTAACGGATACGGAAACCAGCGCGAGTTTATTTAACATGAAATGGATAATGTATTAGGAAGATTTGAAAGGAACTTATTACCAATAATTAATTTAAAGGTGGAAGATAAAATAGTTAAAGTGTTAATTGATACTGGAGCAGAGGCATCACTTGTTGCGGAAGAATTTGTTAAACGAGAAAAATTGGGGGATAAAGCGATACCTATAACAAGCTGTAATTTAGTAGCACCAAATAATAAGAGATTTAGTGTAATAAATGAAATGGTAATTCTGAGATGTGAAATGGGAGATATGAAATGGGAAGATGATTTTATGGTAGTACCTGGACTGAAGATAGATGTTATATTTGGGATGAATATGATAGATAAGTTGGGGTTGAAAATAAATGCGGAATGCAAAAAGATTGAGTGTAATGGGAAATATATTAAATAGTATGAAGAGGGGAATATTGAAATAGAAGACGACTGCGTAAATATTAATCAGTTTAGTGAAGAAATAGATAATGGGGGTAATGAAAATGAAGATATTAAGTGTCCAGATGATTTAAGAAATAGGGTGAATATATTATTGAATAAGCATTCAGAATTAATTGGGTCGAAGTCGAGAATTGTCACGGGTTATGTGCACAAGTTGGAAATACTAAATAAAGAACCGTTTAACAGTAAAATATATCCTATTCCAGTAGTATATGGAAATAGAGTGAAGGAAAAAATTGAGGAAATGTTACGTGAAGGTATTATAGAGAGCTCCAGTACGAATTTTGTGAATTCATTAGTAGTCGTCGTGAAGAAAAGTGATAATAGTATCAAGTTGTGTATAAATACAAGTGAAATTAATAAGCGAACGAAGCCGCAACATAATTGTTCACCAAAGATAGATAGAATATTTGGGAAAATAGGTAATAGGAAGATTTATAGCAGATTATATTTAAAGAGTTCATTGTGTTTGATTCCATTAGCGCGAGAATCAAGGAAGTATACGGGTTTTTCGGTAGAAGGAAAATTATACCAATTTAGGGTGGTCCCGGTTGGTTTGTCCTCGAGTACGGATGCATTAGAGAATGTAATGAAGAATATTTTGGGACCGTATGAAGAATTTAGTATCCACTATATGGATGAAATTTTGATATTTAGTGATAGTGTAGAGGAACACTACGTGCATTTAGATAGGATTTTGTTAGAGCTAAATATAGCTAGTTTAATTTTGAATTTAGGGAAGTGTGAATTTTTTCAAAGTAGGGTTAGATTTTTAGGTTATAGGATAGACAATAAGAATAGAATTAGGAAATACGAATTAAAAGGACCCCGATTTAAAGACATGATTAGGAAACATAAATTAAAAGGACCCAGATTCAAGAGTGATAAGGGGGAAGTTAGAAATAGATGTAATTTAATTGACCCATGCAAAGAAACATGAATAGATGAATAAAATGTAAAATAAAATTTATGAATAGGTATACATAGGATAATAGAATAGGATTTGAATATAAGAATAGGTATAGGTATGAATAGTATAGTATAATAGGACATAGGTATGAGATAAATAAAATGTAAATATGGGTTTAATAAAGAAAAAGTTAGATTTTAAAAATGGAAATAAAAATATAATAATTTCATACCAATGTGAGTTTAAGTTCACGTTGGGCGCCAAAAAAAACATTGTTATAAAATTTTATATTTTAATTTGGGAGAATTATGCTGTGATAAGGGGTTGTTTAAGGGTGTACTTTATAGTAAAGGTCATTTAGAAATGAGAAATTACCATAGGCAGCAGAAAACGGCATTTATTTAGTGAAGAATTGAGAAATGGACATAGTTTGTAAATAGTTAGCAGTCAACATCCTGTATATAAAGTATAAATAGTTTTAAGCAACGCAAATACACATAGGAAGACGCATAGTTAGCGTAGAAACAAGGAAGACATTTATTAGGTAAATAGAAAATATTTAATACCCTGTAGATAAAGTTTTAGTTAATTTAGGTATAGCAAGTAATAATATTTTTCAGTGGAAGCACGCGTATATTTATAAGTAAGCGATAAAGTGTAATTAGACACGCATTCAAAAGAGTACCAAACAATTAGATTAATACGGAGATAGAAATAGAGCTTCAGGTAGCATAGGTAAATGCGTGCAAATAGCTAACCATTTTTGATAAGAAAGGAGATTAAAAATTGCGTGAATCGCATGTAAATATGAAAATTTAAAGTCGAATTGCATCAGTTGTTTATGGAAAAGCAATTAGATCTATCAAAACACAGCATGTTGATAACGAAAGACAGCTGCAAGCAGGTTACAATTATTGGGAATCGTGGAGAGTTGCATCAGAAACTACTTTGAATGTAATTATTTGATTGGTCATAAATAAGCGACGAGTTCTAGACCATACCCACTGACGGAGTGGGAACGGAATAATATATTAGCAGGCACAGTGATAACGAAGTCAGTTTGTAACTCAACAAAGGCCGAAGTGCGTCGATATGAAATAAAGTAATACGTAAATTCGAAAAGTGAAAGATAAAATAAGTGCCAAGATGAAAACTATAATTGCCGATTAAACGTAAGTACATTTTTGGTGAATTTGTTTTAAACTAAAACATAAAAATAATAGAGCTTCGATGTCCGGGGAAAACAAACTACAATTTCTAAAGCCGGGGACAAAAATTCAAATTCGAAGTACCTCTGGGGGAAGAATAATACAATTTTAAGTTTGAGGAAATTGATTGATAAGAAGTAATAAGTTTGATATCAAACGACAATAAATTGGGGTGCATAAATTAATAATGGTAGTCCATAGGGTAATGGCAATAATTTGAATGTAATCCTGAATTGGGGGAAGATAATTTTTATGCAAATGGAAGCGTCGATGTGAAGAAGATAGACCAGGTCAGATTTTTAGTTATAAGACATTTTATTTTTCTATATATATTTTTTATTTTGAATATTGAATTTGCTTAATATAATATGCTTGTGAAAAAGTCAACAAAAGAAGTTGCATAAGTATAAAATGAGTAATATGATAACAGGTTTAGAACGTTCTACGCTTTGTTGATAAGGATAATAGGTTTTTTTGGTGACTTTGGGTTTTGAGTAAATAGGATGTGATGTTTAATAAATGAAATTTACAACATTAACTAATTGAAAAGTGTATTTCAAATAATTTAGAAAAGCTGTACATAATATATTGGTTTCATTATATAAAATCGAAATTAACTGAATTTTATAATTCCAAATAAATGCTAGCCGAGGTCATAAGATTTAAATAGTTTAAGGAGGAGCTACGAGTTGAATAGAAAATTGATAACAAGTAAGGCGGTAACGTATCGAATTTTGCTATTGGCAGACAAGGTTGCTTCAAGATAAAATCCAGTTAAGTTTCTGGAGGGAATTGATAGCAATATTAATAAGACAGCCCAACGTCGGAGGAGATAATTACAATCTTGTTTATTCATAGTAAATATTAAAATGGTCGTCCAAATGAATGAGCGCGAATAATTTAGAGTACATAGCAAAATTAATAAGGCGCACAACATAGGGGTTCGATAATTTAGAGAGAGCATAGCAATATATATATATATATATATATATATATATATATATAGTGAATAAGATGAAATAATAACTTAGACTTTTCTGCAAAGCCAAAATGATCATTTCAAATCGAGCTAGTCATTAAAAGATGGAAAATATAAGGTCTTGGACAAGACTTGAACCTGTATCCTGGTTTTGCCGGAACCCTGCGTTTACCAATTACGCCACCGAGACCGATGACGACAATTGGGAAATTTACAAATTTAAATCGTGTACACGACGATACATCAACCTAGCTTTCAATTACGTTCGGCATTTTTGTCAATCATATCAGACATTGTCAAATTTTTGACTTATATCAGTTATAGACAGGAAGCTACGCTCAAAATTATGGCTATAAGCCAAGTATTAAATATATAAATATTGTAGGTAGTTAATTACACAAGGTAAGTTGATAAATACTATCGTATTATAGTGAATAAGATGAAATAATAACTTACACTTTTATGCAAAGCCAAAATGATCATTTCAAATCGAGCTAGTAATTGAAAGATGGAAAATATAAGGTCTTGGGCAGGACTTGAACCTGTATCCTGGTTTTGCCGGAACCATGCGTTTACCAATTACGCCACCGAAACCGTGTCGACAATTGGGAAATTTACAAATTTAAATCGTGTACACGACGATACATCAACCTAACTTTCAACTACGTTCGGCATTTTTGTCAATCATTTCCCAATTGTCGTCATCGGTCTCGGTGGCGTATTGGGAAACCGAATGTTTCCGGCAAAGCCACGATACAGATTTAGGTCCTGTCCAAGACATTACATTTTCCATCTTTCAATTACTAGCTCGATTTGAAATGATCATTTTGGCTTTGCATAAAAGTGTAAGTTATTATTTCATCTTATTCACTAGAGGACGTTTAACTAACCCTTGGGCTGTCTTGACGGTAGCTACACGAACGACACCATCCCTACCAGGATGAACATCCACTACTCTTCCTAAACGCCACTGTAGAGGGAGGTTATTTTCTTCCTTTAAGAGGACAAGCGAATCAATAGGCAGGGTAGCGGAATTTATTCAACCACTTACCTTTCTGTTGCAGCGTGTGCATATATTTAGCACTCCTTTTTTCCAAAACCCTTGTTGCATTTGCTGCAACCGTTGTCAGCGATTTAAACGAAAGGGGTTTATGGATAACAAATCCGGATCTGGTAACATTAAGAAAATGTCCCAGAGTCAAATAAGAAAAATCATGCGGTTCGCAACTCAGTGCACATACTGGACGTGAGTTGAGAATCGTTTCGATTTGAATCAATACCGTCGAGAATTCTTCAAACGACAAAATTTGTTCACCGATAATTCTTTTCAAATGGGATTTTACCGATTTAATCCCGATCTCCCACAACCCACCAAAATGTGGAGCAGCAGGAGGGTTAAATACAAATTCGATTCCCTCAACGCCTGCTGAATGGTGCATCGATTGAGAGATTTCACGAGAACCCCAACGAAATTGGTGCCATTATCACAATGTATTTGAATACATTTGCCTCTTCGAGCAATAAATCGACGTAAAGCACCCAAGAAAGCGTCTGTCGACAAGTTAGACACTAATTCCAAATGGATAGCTTTAGTGCTGAAACAAATAAATAAGCAAATGTACGCTTTCAATGAATTTGCGCCACGACACCGATTTATTGTGACAGAGAAAGGTCCACCGTCGACTGCTGTACGTAAAACGCCTTACCTGGAGTTAAGTTAGAAGCTGGTAAATCCCTATAGGGGGCATAAAGCTACAGGGTTTACACGAAAACAACGAATGCAGGATTGCAAACATTGCCGAATAGCCCTATTTGCAAACAAGATCCAATAATTTTGAGTTAATAAAAATTGAGTTGTTCGATTTCCAGGATGTAAATGTCTTTCATGACAATCTAATATAATAATTTCGGTCAACCAATGCGACCGAGAAAGCAACATTAGAAATTTTGCATCATGCGATAACTCTGAATTACGCAGGCGACCGCCCACCCGCAAAAAATCACCACTAGCTAGAAACGGACTAAGGCTACGTAGTTGTTTACTAACAAGTTTTTCAGTTTTAATATTTGCAATGATTTGGGCAAAACATTTATTTAAACTCTTTTAATCAATAAATGTATAGCCTCTTGCTGCTGAGCTAGGGACAAACCATCAGCATATTTTGACCACAAATCCACCGGACATTGAACATTACGAATGAAATGACGAATACATGTAATAATACTACAAATTTTCTGCAGTTTTGAAAATTTATCCAATAACAAATCCAAGAAATTCTCAGGCATAACAACTGTTAACAATATTCGACGTCCATCTGAGATGAGTCGATAAGTTTTGGCAACGACGTTACTGGACATTCTTTACTACGACGCACTATCAAGGAAGGCCCTGCCTTGTCCACCATAATGGATGATGAACCAACTCTGAAGCCAAAAGTCCACGTGAGGCACAATCCGCAGGGTTGTCCTGGGACTTAACATGAAACCACGACGATGGAGGAATACGTTTTTCAATATGCGAAATGCGATTGCTAACAAATGTCTTCCACTTATGCGAGGAAGGCCGAATCCAAGACAAAACAACAGTGGAATCTGACCACGGGAAAATACTACTAAATGATAAACTATCTGTAAAAGTATTTTTGACGAAATCCACTAAATCTGCCAAGAGTACGGCAGCACATAATTCGAGACGCGATTAGTAGGAGCAACCTTAGATTTTGCGCATACTAATAACATGGCAATATTGCCTTCTAAATCGAAAACGAAAATAGACAACAGCTGCATACCCGGCTTCAGAAGCATCACAGAACCCATGCAATTCCACATTTTAAAAATTATTACATACGATGCGACGTGAAATCTCAATATTCGAAACGGATGGCAATTCACCCAAAAAATGTTACCATTTTTCTACGACTTCCAGTGGCGACTCTTGGTCCCAACCGAGGCCCAAAAGCCAAAAATCTTGAATTAAACGTTTAGCGAAAAGTATTAAAGGCGCTATCAAACCGAAAAGATCAAAAATTTTTGCGATAGCTGACAAAATATTACGCTTAGTGCAAGTACGCTCTTCAGCATTTAAGTTGTATAAAAATACATCTGTAGGAGCGCGTCACGAAAAGCCCAAAATTGTTATTGAACCATCTTTATCATGAAATGTAATTGCTTCCGAACTGGACGGGAACTCCTTCAAGTTGGACATCACTTCCGGACAATTACTATTCTATTTTCTTAATTGAAAACCATCACTATTGCAAATACTATTCAATTCACCAATTAATTGATTTCTAGCTTCAATCGAATTGCATCCAGTGACCAAACCATCAACATAGGTATCCCTCGCCAATACCGAAGACGCGAAAAGAAAATTAATCGATTCTAACCTTGCCAATTACGCAAGGCCAAAAAAGGCGACGACTAAACTCCGTAAGTCACAGTATTTAATTTAAAGTCCATAATTGGATCCGACTGAGAAAATCTCCACACGATACGTTGATGATCATGATGAGTATCTTTAACCAAAATCTACAGATACATTTGCTTAATATCAGCTGTAATTACGATAGGATGTACACGAAAGTGCAATAACAAAACTGCAATGTTCTTTTGCAGAGCAGGGCCAATAGCCAAGCTATCATTTAACGAATTTCCAGATTGATCCTGACACGAAGCATCAAAACCACGCGCAATTTGATGGTAGTGCTATCACGCTTTGTACAGCAAGATGGGGAATGCAATACATCCTCTCATGAACCGACGAATTTTCAGGCGGTTCCACTTGAACCATCTGACTGCTTTTCAAATAATCCACCATAAATTTTTTATAATCCAAATACAATTCAGAATTTTTTAGCAAACGACGTTCTAATGACAAAAAAAGTTTAATAGCAATCGATCTCGTAGCCACGAATGAGGGTTCAGAAATTTTAAAGGACCAGGACACTACAAAACGACCGTCCTTATTACGTTTATAATTTTCCACAAATTCCTTTTCACACTTTTCTTCTTTAGAAGAAACGTGTTTCTTGAAGGGAGTATTTTCTAATACCCAAAATCGACGAATGTCGCTGTCTAAGGGCTCATCGAAAGTACACAACTACATAATAGAGTTATTCAGGAAAACGACCTTTCCCGTTAAAACCCAACCAAAGGTTGTTTTAATAACAACTAGTTTGTTAGAGACACTCCAACGAGATTCGTTCAACAAAACCTAAGCAAAGATTTCAGCTCCGAGTAGCATGTCAATTTGACCAGGAATATTAAAATTAGGATCGGCTAAGGCCAAACCTCGAGTATGCGACCATTCCTTGACTACGACGGTAATTGATTACAAATGTTATGTAAAATATAACAATCAATTTCATATGCTGGAGACTTTGCTCCCAAGGCGCTAACTACACACTATAGTGTACCAGACACCAAAGACGAAAAGCCAAGTCCTTAAACAGTGACATTGGCTCTCCGTTTTTTTAAACCTAATTTCTGACGGTACCTTTCAGTCATAAAACTTTCCATGGAACCGTTATCTAAAATTATACGAACAGGTTGCAATTTTCCTGTATAATCGAGCACCGACACCATTGTCGTAGCTAACAACGTGGTTGTATGTTTTTATGACGTCGAAATTAACGAGCTAGTGGCAGGTTGTTCATGCACAACCGCCGACGACAGATTGTCTTCACTAGATCTACTTGTAGAAGTAAGTCTAGGCGTCGCTCTCCGAGGAGACGCTGACGTTTGACGATGAGTTTGTCTGCGTGGAGACACCGATTTTTCTCGTTTATCGAAGTAAAGTAACGAATTGTGTGACTAATGACATTTTCTACACGGCCAATCTAACTTACAATTCTTCATCGAATGTGAAGTATTTAAACCTTTAATACAAAGGTTTTTAACCTTTACCACCTGAAATCTTTCTTGAGGGGTTTTATTGAGAAACTGCTTACATCTATAAATAGAATGCACAGCTTGACACAGCATCATTGGTGGTCTCAACTAAAGTAGTTTTAGCCGAAGTGCTAACGAACTTTCACTTTTCCCTTTGTTTCACGGAGTCTCAAGATTTTAAGTATGTTCCTGAATCAGTCATTTATTTACAATACTTTACATTGTTTTTCAATGTACGACCTTAAATCTTTGAACGAGGAAATCTCGTTACTATTTTCTAATTCCTAACGCTATAAAACGTTTGTATCTAATTTTTTCGATAACAGATTAAACAACATGAAATTTAATAGATTCATTTCCATCTGCTTTAACGCAAATATATTTTCATCAAAACAACTAATTAATTGCTGGAGTTTCATGTGTGAGTCTGAGGAACTTACCTTAGGGCATTTTTTGAGAGCATTAAAATATATCGAAAATAATAACCTCTTGGACTGAAACGATTAGTAATGATTTTATAAGTTTCGTCGAATGCACAATCGTTTAATGGCACATGTTTTATTAACGCACGCGACGAATCATCTAGTGTATCTACGAAATAGCAAAATCTTCCCCCAGAGGACAAACTAACATAATCATGAATCAATCGCTTATAAATTGTATGATAACTTTCAGAGTCAGAAATACAACTTGAGAACTACGGGACTGATCGGTGTTTTAAGCAAATGCCACTATTTATCGACAAAGGATTATTCATATTTTACACCTGGCTTTTTTCTATAAGATCTAATTCACATTGTTCAGCGATAATACGAATATCTAATAGATAATCATCGATTTTCACCTTAAGAGCCAAGAATTGGTCCAATTGTTCACTTTCTTCATCAAAGAAAATATCCTTGCAAAAACACTTGAAATGAGTTTCAATTTGCTCAACACTTTTCATCGATGCTCTAATTATAGCAATCGATACATTTTCCGTTTTATTAATCTTACTGTATATAGGATCCAACCGTTTTACTACAAACCTAGATTCAAGAATAACTTTATCAATTGATATAACCATATTTGATTAATGAACGACAATAAAATTAACGTAAAAACAAAGCGTAGTTCAAATACGCTACGACAACTAATTAATCTACGAAATTAAATTATGAATCGACAAATGCAACTAAATTACAATGCTCGTTCGACAAAATATATAATGTTTCAAAATAAATACCAACAAAATAACCCCTTTGTTTAGTAAGATGGATGACCCGAGTGGTGCATCAAACTTAACGAAAATAAGGTAATAATTTAAATACAACCCTCATAAATATAGTAGGTATCCGAAATTGCTACAAAGTTTACCTAAAGTACACCGACCGACCATTAATCCTTGCGACAAAGAAAAAGGATGTATTATAAATCTAACGTTATACCCAAATGTTTCTATACTATTAAATGTGCGAACAAGATGTTATCCTCTTTGTAACACGTCCAAACATATCAAACTACGACAATTATTACATTAAAGTATTAATAAGAACGACAGGAATAGGACCTAATTAATTAATCAAATAATCCGGCTTAAGAAGGCCATTTTGTTTAATGCGCGAGGAGTTTTGTAATTTTATGTATCGACTTACCTCCGCGTTTTTCTATTGTTCTAAGTGTCGTTCATACTCATCAGCGAAGTCGACTGTAAGGCGATTTATTAGACGTGCTACGTTTGCACTATCACTGTTTTTTAAGGGTTTATCAATAAATTCACATTTGGCGACACTATTGACTTAACTCACTTTACCGAACCAACACAACCGTTTATCTTCGATGTCTATGAGCAAGTGTATAAGCCTACCTCTTTAATCCAACTTAATTTCCATCGGCCCAAAGGAGGTTTATGACAGGATATAACGGGACAAGGGATGACAGCTTTACTATTTGATTTACAACTACGAATTTACAACGACTTAAAATTAACCACGAAAACGTGCGATAGGACCAAACACAGTGTGTTCGAGATGCGGACCACTACGGGGATCTTGGAAACGGTAAAAGATGTAGATTTGGTTAAATGGGAGAAAAGTTGCATAATCAAAGACCTAAGACAATGGCGTTTAGAAATTCCAGATACATTTTTGATTTTTAAAATATTTTGAAAAAATTCGAGTTTTCGATTTTACATATTATTTTGTTATGGCGTTAATATTCGACCTAAATCAAAACCAACGGCACTTCTTCACACCAATTTTTTAATGCCCCTTAACGTGGTATTGTCGGTTTTTACATCTGACGTTTCGTCTTTACGGAACCATCAACTTAATTTTGTTAAATATGGTCCCGATGTTCTGGTATCGGATTCTGAAAGTTCTTTTTGTGCCGAATTTAACAATGTTCAAGACTTTATGGTTTAATTGCATATTTATCTTTTTTCGGCCTTAACCAAGAAAATTCCTAATAGGAACCTGCAGCGAGTGCATAGTTTTTAATATTTAAGAATAAAAAATTAGCATATCAATTAACAGTTTATGTCATTTGGGTATTTAATAGCTAGCTGAGTTTATGTACTAATTTAATAGAATAAACAAAGAACAAATACAATTAAATCAACAGCAGACCTAAAACCTGAAAGCATGCTTTGGAAAACAAATGAATGTAATAAAGGCGTATATAGATTGATAGGCACGTTGGTTTCTTGACACATTAGTTTAGAATTTAATTTATCGTGTAGTAATTAGTTAATAATGAATAATTTTGTCTGGCATCGAGCATAGTGGACGAAAATTAATATAAATTGTTGATTATTTTGAAAAAAGAAAATTCCAATGACCGGTTTCGCTGTTATTGCAACTCCTCAGATTGGACCATTTCACTCTGCAACACAACTAACAAAGATCTTGAAATTATACATAAATCATGATGTACTAATATATGCAAAATGTAACTCATGCGCTACCTATATTCGAATGTAAGCAACTAGCTATCGGTAACTTTTACAAGTCTCCGATGATAGCATGGTCGGAATTGCCGATAGTTGCTTACATTCGGGTATAGGGGGCGCATGAGTTACATTTTGTATACATTAATACACCATGATTTGTGTATAATTTCAAGATCTTTGTTGGTTGTATTGCAGAGAGAAATGGTCCAATCTGAGGAGCTGCAATAACGGCGAAACCGGTCATTGGAATTTTCTCTTTACAAAATAACCAACAACATATATTTATTTTCGTCCACTATGCTCGAAATACTTTCCTAATGCCAGACAAAATTATTCATTATCAAGTAGCTAGAAACGTATTAGTTTCAGTAGGCCAACATCCTCAATTAGCATTGGGTGTAGTACCTTCTTAGAAGGCCCGCCAATGTTAAGTAGGTTATCGGCCATTTGTTTATTTAGTAATTAGTAATTTGTTCTAAATTATGTTATCTAACAAAGAAAGTTTGATATGGTGGTATGTCATAGATCGGTTATCCAAGGGGCAAAGTATTAGTCATATAATGCAACGGCAAAAAAATTACTTATTTTCGACGATGAAATGTGTTCGTTTTACGCCTTTTTGGCTACATAAAATTTTGATTTAATATTAGACATAGGGATTCCTTTAATCCTTCTAGGGCAACCTTTGTTTCCATCATTATTGTAGTATAATATAGGTAATTACGCATAAAAATTTAGCTGTTAAGTTCTCATGCACTAAAAATTCAGAACTTACGCATTTTCACACGCCTTGAAGAATGTACGGTTATCTCCTTAACCAATAAAAACGACAGTTCATGAGAAAAGAGCGTTTTAAACATTTAATCTTTAACTATCTTACCGTATTGACGTGAACAGTTAGTGCGTGAAACGCGGCGAAGTTTACTCGTGAATTCCTATCTTCCTTTTAAGCATTATCTTTTGTGTTTCCCAAAGTTGTAGATCTAACAACTGTCCATTGCAAGGAATTTGAAGAAAATAGCATCCGGACCTTACAAAACCCGTTGAACATTTAGACGTTAGCTTAGGTTTTCCGAGAAGCAAATAACGCGAAAGTTAAACTACGACTTTCAATTAAAGATAAGCTCTTTATCTAAGTTGTAAATTGTTTTTCTATTGTATTAAAATTTGTACAATGTTGTGCCACCTGTAGAACTAAGTGTTTATCTATAACAGTCATTTGACAGTAATAATTTTTGGCGCCCAATTTTTTTAAGTTTTTTTAAAAACACGCATTAAAATGATATTGCCGGAGGCTTTCACGGTCGGAGTCATTATAAATATTTATGGTTCCGGGTTAGGACCGTGTCATCTTATAAACTAAGGTCGACGTTTCGCCCACTTTTGTAACTTTGTTACTTGCCAGAAGATACCTTTTGGCTTAAATGGGCTGGTGAGTCTACTAGTTCAGAAGTAACTTTTCATACTTTTTACACTTTAAATTTTCTACTTAATATTTTACCATTCTTATCTTTATTATTATTATTTTTATATTTATATTTCATTTTTTATATTTATATTTTATTTTCTTCTCTTGTTCTGATGAAGCCTCTTACAAAAATGGGCAAAACGTCGATCTTAGTTTATAAGATGACACGGTCCCAACCCGGAGCCATAAATATTCGTAACGCATTAAAATGTTTTATTTTACCTTAGTATCTCTATTTTTCGATTTCAGATATTACATTTAATATATTTCTCTTTTAAATTACGATAACTTAATTTTATTATAAAGAATACCGACATTACAGGTTAGTTACCCTTACACCAGCTTCTATTGCCAGCCCCTTTGTTAAATTGACATCAGTTAACTGATGTAATCGCTTAATATTAGAAATTATCTACTATTTTTCAAAATCTAGCAGCTTGTGTGTAATTATCTCTATGGTTTTGACTGTTTTCTAATAATCTACATAATAAAATGAGATTTTAGTGATTTATGAAATATAACTTGCGTATCTCTTTAACACACATCTTTGGTACGCTTTTTATTAATTTTGCTAGATCTAGATTGTTATATATTATCGTGGAATTCCAATTAAAATTTCCATAACCAGTCACTTTTAAATAAAACCTTCAGTGTGTCTTATAGTAGATAAAACAGAGTGTTTTGGACTGTATCATTGACTGCTATTAAAAAAAATTTTTTTTGCTAAATTTATTCTCATTAAATGCCGGAGATTTGTCTTCTTAATTAAATAATTTCTTTATTTTAATATAGTGTTAACCATAATTACTCAGAGACATGTGTTTTTAGCGATTTTATAAAAAAAAACTATGTTTATCTACCACTTTTAGACTAACCTAGTTATTGAAATTGAAGTTATGGAAATCTCTATTTTTTATAAAAACTGTCTTAATTTCGTTTTAAAAATAAACAGGTATACTTAAGTGTTTTTAATAACGGTTGATTGTATTCATTACCTCTTTTACATGAATAAATATTTTAAAAATCTCCACTCAAAATATCGATCTGTTTTAACGCTTGCCTTAGAATTAAAAAATTGTTCTATTCTTGTTTAACTTATAAACAAATAGAGTTAACCAACTTTTAATTGTACCTTATGTAAACTATATCATATACTCCCGCATTAACTTATAAATTACAAGAAATTATAGTTAGATTTCAAGAACCATGGCATATTAAAGATTTAAAACCGTTTTCGTCTGTTCCTAACGAGTACTATTTACTCATATCTATGTTCGTGCCTTTACTTAAAAATATTTTCTCTTCTCTACTATTATTTGAGTAAAATTTCTATCTTTTAGCGTTATCTTATAAATATAAATGTCTGACCATTGAACTTTCAATCCGTTAACTTCTACCTAGATCCAATTTATACCTTTTAAATTTACCTTATTGATTATAAATAAATATTGACTCTGAACTACGAATTTTTTCAAACCTTCTCATTTCATAAATAGCTTATTCATTTCAAAGTGATAGCTTTCTGGTTCCTAACATTTTTGTATTTGTCATTACACGTAAATAATTCCATTTCTCTTAAATTTTCATCTTTTATATCGCTATTATTCCTATTGTTCCATAAGTCAAAACATTCTTTTATCTTGGTTTGAACAATTCAGTGAATTTTTAGGTCTTGTACTAGCTGATGTCGGATTTTTGCTTTGCTCTTTGAATTCCTAAAGGATCGCAACCTACGCCTCTGTAGTAAAAGATTGTTTTTACACAGTTGCGATTACAAAGAATTTCTATTCGAAACGTTTTCGTTGCAAACAAAGTTTTTTTATTAATTCTGTTATCAACTGTTTTCATATCATAGGAAATTAATACATTTTTTCTATTTTTCCTGAACGTGTTGGTGAGCTCTCGCCTTTGTCGTTTCAACGTTATTCCGTATTGTTTCTAGTGTATTGAAAATTTTTCTACTTCTATTTTCAATTAACTGTTTATCGTATAATTATTTTAGTTATTCGTTTTTGAAATTTCTATGTGGGTATATTTAAGTTAGTTGTGTTACCTATATCTGATTTTCCTATCGCAGTGGTCGCGCTCGGTAATGATCGTCTAGGTTTCATTTGGAGTCTAGTTGTTTTTGATTATCGTCGTGTTGGAATAGGGCTTATCTTATTACTAACGTTCAGGTGGTCCTACGACCGATCTGTTTTAGTAGGAACATTTTCTACCTTCTACCCTTTCTCTAGGATGATTATGCTAAAATTCTACTTTTTTCGTATTCCTCATCTTCGTTTCAATCTTATTTTTTCTTCGTTTGACCTATCTTCTTGAGAGAACCGTCCGTCACAGAAGAGTAATCCTCCCAACTCCGGATTGCTTGCTACACTTTGGCTGGTCGAATAGTGGTTCGCTATTCAGTGTTTTTGCTATTATTTTGCTGAATGCGAGCTCTTCTTCTTCTCTCTTCTACCTGTTTGCTACGAATCCACAAATATCCCATTTTCCTCCTTTATCTTTTCTATACCTTCAATTTTTCTTTACTTTTAAGTCGCTGCATAGCTAGAAGATTGTTACCTCACGACATTGGACCGTGGATGTGGGAACCCCGTCTAGCTGAGCACCGCCACTGTCTTCCACTGGATTTATGCAAAGCCATCGCCAGTGAATTTGTTATCGACTTCGCCTGCGGATTGATCCTTTCTTACTTGCAGTTCCGTGGCTTAGTTGGTTTGCGCGTGACTACTATGCCCAAGATTCCGGGTTCAACTCCCGAATAGGAGCGCTTGAAAAATGTTAAGCGGTATTTTTCACAAAAGTACTCTCTCGTTCGGATGAGAGGTAAAATGTAAGTCCCGTGTGAGGGCGTTTTCACCGAGACCGATGACGACAATTGGGAAATTTACAAATTTAAATCGTGTACACGACGATACATCAACCTAACTTTCAATTACGTTCGGCATTTTTGTCAATCATATCAGACATTGTCAAATTTTTGACTTATGTCAGTTATAGACAGGAAGCTACGCTCAAAATTATGACTATAAGCCAAGTATTAAATATATAAATATTGTAGGTAGTTAATTACACAAGGTAAGTTGATAAATACTATCGTATTATAGTGAATAAGATGAAATAATACACACTTTTATGCAAAGCCAAAATGATCATTTCAAATCGAGCTAGTAATTGAAAGATGGAAAATATAAGGTCTTGGGCAGGACTTGAACCTGTATCCTGGTTTTGCCGGAACCATGCGTTTACCAATTACGCCACCGAAACCGTGTCGACAATTGGGAAATTTACAAATTTAAATCGTGTACACGACGATACATCAACCTAACTTTCAATTACGTTCGGCATTTTTGTCAATCATTTCCCAATTGTCGTCATCGGTCTCGGTGGCGTAATTGGTAAACGCATGGTTCCGGCAAAGCCACGATACAGATTTAGGTCCTGTCCAAGACCTTACATTTTCCATCTTTCAATTACTAGCTCGATTTGAAATGATCATTTTGGCTTTGCATAAAAGTGTAAGTTATTATTTCATCTTATTCACTAGAGGACGTTTAACTAACCCTTGGGCTGTCTTGACGGTAGCTACACGAACGACACCATCCCTACCAGGATGAACATCCACTACTCTTCCTAAACGCCACTGTAGAGGGAGGTTATTTTCTTCCTTTAAGAGGACAAGCGAATCAATAGGCAGGGTAGCGGAATTTATTCAACCACTTACCTTTCTGTTGCAGCGTGTGCAGATATTCAGCACTCCTTTTTTTCCAAAACCCTTGTTGCATTTGCTGCAACCGTTGTCAGCGATTTAAACGAAAGGGGTTTATGGATAACAAATCCGGATCTGGTAACATTAAGAAAATGTCCCAGAATCAAATAAGGAAAATCATGCGGTTCGCAACTCAGTGCACATAGTGGACGTGAGTTGAGAATCGTTTCGATTTGAATCGATACCGTCGAGAATTCTTCAAACGACAAAATTTGTTCACCGATAATTTTTTTCAAATGCGATTTTACCGATTTAATCCCGATCTCCCACAACCCACCAAAATGTGGAGCAGCAGGAGGGTTAAATACAAATTCGATTCCCTCAACGCCTGCTGAATGGTGCATCGATTGAGAGATTTCACGAGAACCCCAACGAAATTGGTGCCATTATCACAATGTATTTGAATACATTTGCCTCTTCGAGCAATAAATCGACGTAAAGCACCCAAGAAAGCGTCTGTCGACAAGTTAGACACTAATTCCAAATGGATAGCTTTAGTGCTGAAACAAATAAATAAGCAAATGTACGCTTTCAATGAATTTGCGCCACGACACCGATTTATTGTGACAGAGAAAGGTCCACCGTCGACTGCTGTACGTAAAAACGCCTTACCTGGAGTTAAGTTAGAAGCTGGTAAATCCCCTATAGGGGGGCATAAAGCTACAGGGTTTACACGAAAACAACGAATGCAGGATTGCAAACATTGCCGAATAGCTCTCTTTGCGGACAAGATTCAATAATTTTGAGTTAATAAAAATTGAGTTGTTCGATTTCCAGGATGTAAATGTCTTTCATGACAATCTAATATAATAATTTCGGTCAACCAATGCGACCGAGAAAGCAACATTAGAAATTTTGCATCATGCGATAACTCTGAATTACGCAGGCGACCGCCCACCCGCAAAAAATCACCACTAGCTAGAAACGGACTAAGGCTACGTAGTTGTTTACTAACAAGTTTTTCAGTTTTAATATTTGCAATGATTTGGGCAAAACATTTATTTAAACTCTTTTAATCAATAAATGTATAGCCTCTTGCTGCTGAGCTAGGGACAAACCATCAGCATATTTTGACCACAAATCCACCGGACATTGAACATTACGAATGAAATGACGAATACATGTAATAATCTACAAATTTTCTGCAGTTTTGAAAATTTATCCAATAACAAATCCAAGAAATTCTCAGGCATAACAACTGTTAACAATATTCGACGTCCATCTGAGATGAGTCGATAAGTTTTGGCAACGACGTTACTGGACATTCTTTACTACGACGCACTATCAAGGAAGGCCCTGCCCTGTCCACCATAATGGATGATGAACCAACTCTGAAGCCAAAAGTCCACGTGAGGCACAATCCGCAGGGTTGTCCTGGGACTTAACATAAAACCACGACGATGGAGGAATACGTTTTTCAATATGCGAAATGCGATTGCTAACAAATGTCTTCCACTTATGCGAGGAAGGCCGAATCCAAGACAAAACAACAGTGGAATCTGACCACGGGAAAAATACTACTAAATGATAAACTATCTGTAAAAGTATTTTTGACGAAATCCACTAAATCTGCCAAGAGTACGGCAGCACATAATTCGAGACGCGATTAGTAGGAGCAACCTTAGATTTTGCGCATACTAATAACATGGCAATATTGCCTTCTAAATCGAAAACGAAAATAGACAACAGCTGCATACCCGGCTTCAGAAGCATCACAGAACCCATGCAATTCCACATTTTAAAATTATTACATACGATGCGACGTGAAATCTCAATATTCGAAACGGATGGCAATTCACCCAAAAATGTTACCATTTTCTACGACTTCCAGTGGCGACTCTTGGTCCCAACCGATGCCCAAAAGCCAAGGATCTTGAATTAAACGTTTAGCGAAAAGTATTAAAGGCGCTATCAAACCGCAAGGATCAAAAATTTTTGCGATAGCTGACAAAATATAACGCTTAGTGCAAGTACGCTCTTCAGCATTTAGGTTGTATAAAAATACATCTGTAGGAGCGCGTCACGAAAAGCCCAAAATTGTTATTGAACCATCTTTATCATGAAATGTAATTGCTTCCGAACTGGACGGGAACTCCTTCAAGTTGGACATCACTTCCGGACAATTACTATTCTATTTTCTTAATTGAAAACCATCACTAGCGCAAATACTATTCAATTCACCAATTAATTGATTTCTAGCTTCAATCGAATTGCATCCAGTGACCAAACCATCAACATAGGTATCCCTCGCCAATACCGAAGACGCGAAAAGAAAATTAATCGATTCTAACCTTGCCAATTACGCAAGGCCAAAAAAAGGCGACGACTAAACTCCGTAAGTCACAGTATTTAATTTAAAGTCCATAATTGGATCCGACTGAGAAAATCTCCACACGATACGTTGATGATCATGATGAGTATCTTTAACCAAAATCTACAGATACATTTGCTTAATATCAGCTGTAATTACGATAGGATGTACACGAAAGTGCAATAACAAAACTGCAATGTTCTTTTGCAGAGCAGGGCCAATAGCCAAGCTATCATTTAACGAATTTCCAGATTGATCCTGACACGAAGCATCAAAAACCACGCGCAATTTGATGGTAGTGCTATCACGCTTTTGTACAGCAAGATGGGGAATGCAATACATCCTCTCATGAACCGACGAATTTTCAGGCGGTTCCACTTTGGCCATCTGACTGCTTTTCAAATAATCCACCATAAATTTTTTATAATCCAAATACAATTCAGAATTTTTTAGCAAACGACGTTCTAATGACAAAAAAAGTTTAATAGCAATCGATCTCGTAGCCACGAATGAGGGTTCAGAAATTTTAAAGGACCAGGACACTACAAAACGACCGTCCTTATTACGTCTATAATTTTCCACAAATTCCTTTACACACTTTTCTTCTTTAGAAGAAACGTGTTTCTTGAAGGGAGTATTTTCTAATTCCCAAAATCGACGAATGTCGCTGCCTAAGGGCTCACCAAAAGTACACAACTACATAATAGAGTTATTCAGGAAAACGACCTTTCCCGTTAAAACCCAACCAAAGGTTGTTTTAATAACAACTGGTTTGTTAGAGACACTCCAACGAGATTCGTTCAACAAAACCTAAGCAAAGATTTCAGCTCCGAGTAGCATGTCAATCTTACCAGGAATTTTAAAATTAGGATCAGCTAAGGCCAAACCTCAAGTATGCGACCATTCCTTGACCCCTATAGAACTACGACGGTAATTGATTACAAATGTTAGGTAAAATATAACAATCAATTTCATATGCTGGAGACTTTGCTCCCAAGGCGCTAACGACACACTATAGTGTACCAGACACCAAGACGAAAAGCCAAGTCCTTAAACAGTGACATTGGCTCTCCGTTTTTTTAAACCTAATTTCTGACGGTACCATTCAGTCATAAAACTTTCCATGGAACCGTTATCTAAAATTATACGAACAGGTTGCAATTTTCCTGTATAATCGAGCACCGACACCATTGTCGTAGCTAACAACGTGGTTGTATGTTTTTATGACGTCGAAATTAACGAGCTAGTGGCAGGTTGTTCATGCACAACCGCCGACGACAGATTGTCTTCACTAGATCTATTAGTAGAAGTAAGTCTAGGCGTCGCTCTCCGAGGAGACGCTGACCTTTGACGATGAGTTTGTCTGCGTGGAGACACCGATTTTGTCGTTTATCGAAGTAAAGTAACGAATTGTGTGACTAATGACATTTTCTACACGGCCAATCTAACACAATTCTTCATCGAATGTGAAGTATTTAAACCTTTAATACAAAGTTTTTTAACCTTTACCACCTGAAATCTTTCTTGAGGGGTTTTATCGAGAAACTGCTTACATCTATAAATAGAATGCACAGCTTGACACAGCATCATTGGTGGTCTCAACTAAAGTAGTTTTAGCCGAAGTGCTAACGAACTTTCACTTTTCCCTTTGTTTCACGGAGTCTCAAGATTTTAAGTATGTTCCTGAATCAGTCATTTATTTACAATACTTTACATTGTTTTTCAATGTACGACCTTAAATCTTTGAACGAGGAAATCTCGTTACTATTTTCTAATTCCTAACGCTATAAAACGTTTGTATCTAACTTTTTCGATAACAGATTAAACAACATGAAATCTAATAGATTCATTTCCAGCTGCTTTAACGCAAATATATTTTCATCAAAACAACTAATTAATTGCTGGAGTTCCATGTGTGAGTCTGAGGAACTTACCTTAGGGCATTTTTTGAGAGCATTAAAATATATCGAAAATAATAACCTCTTGGACTGAAACGATTAGTAATGATTTTATAAGTTTCGTCGTATGCACAATCGTATAATGGCACATGTTTTATTAACGCACGCGACAAATCATCTAGTGTATCTACGAAATAGCAAAATCTTCCCCCAGAGGACAAACTAACATAATCATGAATCAATCGCTTATAAATTGCATGATAACTTTCAGAGTCAGAAATACAACTTGAGAACTACGGGACTGATCGGTGTTTAAGCAAATGCCACTATTTATCGACAAAGGATTATTCATATTTTACACCTGGCTTTTTCTATAAGATCTAATTCACATTGTTCAGCGATAATGCGAATATCTAATAGATAATCATCGATTTTCACCTTAAGAGCCAAGAATTGGTCCAATTGTTCACTTTCTTCATCAAAGAAAATATCCTTGCAAAAACACTTGAAATGAGTTTCAATTTGCTCAACACTTTTCATCGATGCTCTAATTATAGCAATCGATACATTTTCCGTTTTATTAATCTTACTGTATATAGGATCCAACCGTTTTACTACAAACCTAGATTCAAGAATAGCTTTATCAATTGATATAACCATATTTGATTAAAGAACGACAATAAAATTAACGTAAAAACAAAGCGTAGCCCAAATACGCTACGGCAACTAATTAATCTACGAAATTAAATTATGAATCGACAAATGCAACTAAATTACAATGGTCACTCGACAAAACGTTTAATGTTTCTAAATAAATACCAACAAAATAACCCCTTTGTTTACTAAGATGGATGACCCGAGTGGTGCATCAAACTTAACGAAAATAAGGTAATAATTTAAATACAACCCTCATAAATATAGTAGGTATCCAAAATTGCTACAAAGTTTACCTAAAGTACACCGACCGACCATTAATCCTTGCGACAAAGAAAAAGGATGTATTATAAATCTAACGTTATACCCAAATGTTTCTATACTATTAAATGTGCGAACAAGATGTTATCCTCTTTGTAACACGCCCAAACATATCAAACTACCACAATTATTACATTAAAGTAATAATAAGGAACGACAGGAATAGGAACTAATTAATTAATCAAATAATCCGGCTTAAGAAGGCCATTTTGTTTAATGCGCGAGGAGTTTTATAATTTTATGTATCGACTTATCTCCGCGTTATTCTATTGTTCTAAGTGTCGTTCATACTCATCAGCGAAGTCGACTGTAAGGCAATTTATTAGACGTGCTACGTTTGCACTATCACTGTTTTTAAGGGTTTATCAATAAATTCACATTCGGCGACACTATTGACTTAACTCACTTTACCGAACCAACACAACCGTTTGTCTTCGATGTCCATGAGCAAGTGTATAAGCCTATCTCTTTAATCCAACTTAATCTCCATCGGCCCAAAGGAGGTTTATGACAGGATATAACGGGACAAGGAATGGCAGCTTTACTATTTGATTTATAACTACGAATTTACAACGACTTAAAATTAACCACGAAAACGTGCGACAAACAGACCAAACACAGTGTGTTCGAGATACGGGCCACTATTGAAAACGGTAAAAGATGTAGATTTGGTTAAATGGGAGAAAAGTTGCATAATCAAAGGCCTAAGACAATGGCGTTTAGAAATCCCAGATACATTTTTGATTTTTAAAATATTTTGAAAAAATTTGAGTTTTCGATTTTACATATTATTTTGTTATGGCGTTAATATTCGACCTAAATCAAAACCAACGGCACTTCTTCACACCAATTTTTAATGCCCTTAACGTGGTATTGTCGGTTTTACATCTGACGTTTCGTCTTTACGGAACCATCAACTTAATTTTGTTAAATATGGTCCCGATGTTCTGGTATCGGATTCTGAAAGTTCTTTTGTGCCGAATTTAACAATGTTCAAGACTTTATGGTTTAATTGCATATTTATCTTTTTCGGCCTTAACCAAGAAAATTCCTAATAGGAACCTGCAGCGAGTGCATAGTTTTAAATTTTAAGAATAAAAATTAGCATATCAATTAACAGTTTATGTCATTTAGGTATTTAATAATAATCTACTAGCTGAGTTTATGCACGAATTTAATAGAATAAACAAAGAGCAAATACAATTAAATCAACAGCAGACCTAAAACCTGAAAGCATGCTTTGGAAAACAAATGAATGTAATAAAGGCGTATTTAGATTGACAATCACGTTGGTTTTTTGACACATTAGATTGGTATTTAATTTATTGTGTAGTTATTAGATGATAATGAATAATTTTGCCTGGTATTAGGAAAGTAATTCGAGCATAGTAGACGAAAATTAATATAAATTATTGGTTATTTTGTAAACAGAAAATTCCAATGACCGGTTTCGCTGTTAATGCAACTCCTCAGATTGGACCATTTCACTCTGCAACACAACTAACAAAGATCTTGAAATTATACATAAATCATGATGTACTAATATATGCAAAATGTAACTCATGCGCTACCTATATTCGAATGTAAGCAACTAGCTATCGGTAACTTTTACAAGTCTCCGATGATAGCATGGTCGGAATTGCCGATAGTTGCTTACATTCGGGTATAGGGGGCGCATGAGTTACACTTTGTATACATTAATACACCATGATTTGTGTATAATTTCAAGATCTTTATTGGTTGTATTGCAGAGAAATTGTCCAATCTGAGGAGCTGCAATAACAGCGAAACCGGTCATTGAAATTTTTTCTTTACAAAATAACCAACAACATATATTAATTTTCGTCCACTATGCTTGAAATACTTTCCTAATGCCAGATAAAATTATTCATTATCAAGTAGCTAGAAACGTATTAGTTTCAGTAGGCCAACATCCTCAATTAGCGTTGGGTGTAGTTCCTTCTTAGAAGGTCCGCCAATGTTAAGTAGGTTATCGGCCATTTGTTTATTTAGTAATTAGTAATTTGTTCTAAATTATGTTATCCAACAAAGAAAGTTTGATATGGTGGTATGTCATAGATCGGTTATCCAAGGGGCATAGTATTAGTCATATAATGCAAGGGCAAAAAAATTGGTTATTGTCGACGATGTAATGTGTTTGTGTTACGCCTTTTTGGCTACATAAAATTTTGATTTAATATTAGACATAGGGATTTCTTTAATCCAACTGGGGCAACCTTTGTTTCCATCATTATTGTAGTATAATATAGATAATTACGCATAAAAATTTAGCTGTTGAGTTCTCATGCACTAAAAATTCAGAACTTACCCATTTTCACACGCCTTGAAGAATGTACGGTTATCGCTTAACCAATAAAAACGACAGTTCATGAGAAAGGAGCGTTTTAAACATTTAATCTTTAACTATCCTACCGTATTGACGTGAACAGTTAGTGCGTGAAACGCGGCGAAGTTTACTCGTGAATTGCTATCTTCCTTTTAAGCATTACCTTTTGTGTTTCCTAAAGTTGTAGATCTAACAACTGTCAATTGCAAGGAATTTGAAGAAAATAACATCCGAACCTTACAAAACCCGTTGAACGTTAAGACGTTAGCGTAGGTTTTGCGAGAAGCAAAGAACGCGAAAGTTAAACTACGACTTTCAATTAAAGATAAGCTCTTTGTTCAAGTTGTAAATTGTTTTTCTATTGTATTAAAATGTGTGCAATGTTGTGCCACCTGTAGAACTAAGTGTTTATCTATAACAGTCATTTGACAGTAATAATTTTTGGCGCCCAATTTTTTTAAGTTTTTAAAACACGCATTAAAATGATATTGCCGGAGGCTTTCACGGTCAGTCATTATAAATATTTATGGTTCCGGGTTGGGACCGTGTCATCTTATAAACTAAGGTCGACGTTTCGCCCACTTTTGTAACTTTGTTACTTGCCAGAAGATACCTTTTGGCTTAAATGGGCTGGTGAGTCTACTAGTTCAGAAGTAACTTTTCATACTTTTTACACTTTAAATTTTCTACTTAATATTTTACCATTCTTATCTCTATTATTATAATGTTATATTTATATTTCATTTTTTATATTTATATTTCATTTTCTTTTCTTGTCTTGATGAAGCCCCTTAGAAAAGTGGGCAAAACGTTGATCTTAGTTTAAAAAATGACACAGTCCCAATTCGGAACCATAAATATTTGTAACGCATTAAAATGTTTTATTTTACCTTAGTATATCTATTTTTCGATTTCAGATATTACATTTAATATATTTCTCTTTTAAATTACGATAAATTGATTTTATTTTAAAGAGTACCAACATTACGGGTTACCCTTACACCAGCTTTTATTGCCAGCCGCCATGTTAAATTGACATCAGTTAATTAATGTAATCGCTTAATATTAGAAATTATCTACTGTTTTTTTAAAATCTCTATGGTTTTGACTGTTTTCTAATAATCTACATAATAAAATGAGATTTTAGTGATTTATGAAATATAACTTGGGTATCTCTTTTACACACATCTTTGGTACGCTTTTTATTAATTTTGCTAGATCTAAATTGTTATATATTATCGTGGAATTCCAATTAAAATTTCCATAACCAGTCACTTTTAAATAAAACCTTCAATATGTCTTATAATAGATTAAACAGAGTGTTTTGGACTGTATCATTGACTACTGTTCAAAAATTTTTTTTTGCTAAATTTATTCTCATTGAATGCCTGAGATTTGTCTTTCTAATTAAATAATTTCTTTATTTTAAATTAGTGTTAACCATAAATACTCAGAGACATGTATTTTTAGCGATTTTATAAAAAAAAAACTATATTTATCTACCACTTTTAGACTAACCTCGTTATTGAAATTGAAGTTATGGAAATCTCTATTTTTTATAAAAACTGTCTTAATTTCGTTTTAAAAATAAACAGGTATACTTAAGTGTTTTTAATAACGGTTGATTGTATTCATTACCTCTTTTACATAAATAAATATTTTAAAAATCTCCACTCAAAATATCGATCTGTTTTAACGCTTGCCTTAGAATTAAAAAATTGTTCTATTCTTGTTTAACTTATAAACAAATAGAGTTAACCAACTTTTAATTGTACCTTATGTAAACTATATCATATACTCCCGCATTAACTTATAAATTACAAGAAATTATAGTTAGATTTCAAGAACCATGGCATATTAAAGATTTAAAACCGTTTTCGTCTGTTCCTAACGAGTACTATTTACTCATATCTATGTTCGTGCCTTTACTTAAAAATATTTTCTCTTCTCTACTATTATTTGAGTAAAATTTCTATCTTTTAGCGTTATCTTATAAATATAAATGTCTGACCATTAAACTTTCAATCCGTTAACTTCTACCTAGATCCAATTTATACCTTTTAAATTTACCTTATTGATTATAAATAAATATTGACTCTGAACTACGAATTTTTCAAACCTTCTCATTTCATAAATAGCTTATTCATTTCAAAGTGATAGCTTTCTGGTTCCTAACATTTTTGTATTTGTCATTACACGTAAATAATTCCATTTCTCTTAAATTTTCATCTTTTATATCGCTATTATTCCTATTGTTCCATAAGTCAAAACATTCTTTTATCTTGGTTTGAACAATTCAGTGAATTTTTAGGTCTTGTACTAGCTGATGTCGGATTTTTGCTTTGCTCTTTGAATTCCTAAAGGATCGCAACCTACGCCTCTGTAGTAAAAGATTGTTTTTACACAGTTGCGATTACAAAGAATTTCTATTCGAAACGTTTTCGTTGCAAACAAAGTTTTTTTATTAATTCTGTTATCAACTGTTTTCATATCATAGGAAATTAATACATTTTTTCTATTTTTCCTGAACGTGTTGGTGAGCTCTCGCCTTTGTCGTTTCAACGTTATTCCGTATTGTTTCTAGTGTATTGAAAATTTTTCTACTTCTATTTTCAATTAACTGTTTATCGTATAATTATTTTAGTTATTCGTTTTTGAAATTTCTATGTGGGTATATTTAAGTTAGTTGTGTTACCTATATCTGATTTTCCTATCGCAGTGGTCGCGCTCGGTAATGATCGTCTAGGTTTCATTTGGAGTCTAGTTGTTTTGATTATCGTCGTGTTGGAATAGGGCTTATCTTATTACTAACGTTCAGGTGGTCCTACGACCGATCTGTTTTAGTAGGAACATTTTCTACCTTCTACCCTTTCTCTAGGATGATTATGCTAAAATTCTACTTTTTTCGTATTCCTCATCTTCGTTTCAATCTTATTTTTTCTTCGTTTGACCTATCTTCTTGAGAGAACCGTCCGTCACAGAAGAGTAATCCTCCCAACTCCGGATTGCTTGCTACACTTTGGCTGGTCGAATAGTGGTTCGCTATTCAGTGTTTTTGCTATTATTTTGCTGAATGCGAGCTCTTCTTCTTCTCTCTTCTACCTGTTTGCTACGAATCCACAAATATCCCATTTTCCTCCTTTATCTTTTCTATACCTTCAATTTTTTCTTTTACTTTTAAGTCGCTGCATAGCTAGAAGATTGTTACCTCACGACATTGGACCGTGGATGTGGGAACCCCGTCTAGCTGAGCACCGCCACTGTCTTCCACTGGATTTATGCAAAGCCATCGCCAGTGAATTTGTTATCGACTTCGCCTGCGGATTGATCCTTTCTTACTTGCAGTTCCGTGGCTTAGTTGGTTTGCGCGTGACTACTATGCCCAAGATTCCGGGTTCAACTCCCGAATAGGAGCGCTTGAAAAATGTTAAGCGGTATTTTTCACAAAAGTACTCTCTCGTTCGGATGAGAGGTAAAATGTAAGTCCCGTGTGAGGGCGTTTTCACGCACGTAAAGGATCCCCATCTTACTTAAAACAGCAAGGGTTCGTCAAAATTCAAACTTTCCAGGTAACGAATCTCACATCCTGGCCAGTATACTACTTTCGGGTAGAGCATTGAAAAATGAAATGTAGTAATTTTTTTTAATCGACGCATGGATGCAGGGACTACATTCTCATCTCTACCTGGTCCCTCATGCTGTTCGTATGGACGAGTGCCTCTTCACAAAACTTCTCCTTTTAGAAGACATGAGTTAAAGTCTCTTTCCAAGATCCTACGGAAACACTCTACTCCCTTGGGAGTTCCTTGCTGTTATCTATATTTGTAGGAGGGGCGGTGTGCCTTGCCAAGTGTAGGGCCTCCCAACCAAAATCTTTTCCTTTGAAATTTTTTCTCAGCTGTTAATGCAGTAATACTGGCTAATTTGTTAACGTTTTTACTACAGCGATGTATTTTATCTTTATCTTGGTAAAGCCAGTATGTAATTTGTTTAATTTAAGAGAATACCTTGAAAGCGTTAATGAATATTTATATGCATAAATTTATTTCTGAATAGTAACATTTCCAAATTTCAAATTTTAACAATAAAAATATATAAACATTATTAATAAAATACAGTTTTATATTCGTTCATAAAATAACAAATATGCTTGTGCCTCAAGAACCCTTTTTTCGGGCACTTCTCAAACATAAAAGTCATTAACTTAATACCATTTTCCCAATGGAATTTTGGTGATAGCTTTGGCAACTGCACACGGTGAGGACATTAGTTGTTTATGATTTTTAGATAAAAATTGACAACGATAACGATCGCTTTCTAACTGAGTTATTATTTTTACATATGCATTATAATGTCCACCATGAAGTAAGCCGCTATGTTGCACAACACCATATAATGTATATAACACTTTAGTTTTATTAAAATTGAGCGTTGGAAAATTTCGACATCGTTTTGAACAAAATGGCGTTACATCCAGTAGGATAGGGAATGAAACATGTTTATTCACCTTTGCAGATCAAAGTCTTGCAACCCGAAAACGCTTTAAATGCAAAATCAGTATAGCAGGTGGATACATACTAGAATTTGCTTAGTAGCACAAGTATAAACAGTTCTTTTATTAAGTCCACCATGTCTTTTTGTACATGAATCGCAACTTATTTTATTATTTCCAGTAAGTAAATCACATGTCGCGAATTCGCTTAAACAAGATTGTAAAGAATATTCGCCTTCTTTACATTGGTATTTTGGCATTATAGTGTTCCCCATATGTCATTTATATCGCAGTACAAATCAAAAATTATTTATTTGTAACAAGTACTTACATAATTACTCTATTTTTCTACATAGTCGCCACTCAGATTTAAACATTTGTCGTAGCGTGGTACCAACTTCCCAATACCCTCGTTGTAGAACGTAGCCGCCTGTGTGTTCAGCCATGTTTGTACGCTGGTTTGCAACTCAATGTCTGTGCCAAAATGTTGTCCTCCTAACCAGCGTTTCATGTGAGTAAACAGGTGAAAATCAGATGGAGCCAAGTCCGGGCTGTATGGTGGATGACCAAACACTTCCCATTGAACAGACTGTAGGAGTGTCTTTGTTGAAGCTGCAGTGTGCGGCCGAGCATTGTCGTGGAGAAGGATAATGCCTGATGACAACATTCTTCTCCGCTTATTCTGAATTGCCCTTCGTAGACGTTGAAGAGTCACGCTGTATGAGGCTGCTGTGTGAACCGACGATTTTCTCGAATTGCCACATCTACTCGCTGAACGAGATCATTGGTTGACACTGACTTCCTTTCCTGACCGCCTGCATCATGAACATCTGTACGTCCTGCTTTAAAGTTTCTGCACCATTGTCGCACTTTGCTGTTACTCATTGAAGTTTCGCCGTACACAGTACTTATTCGTCGATGAAAGTCGGCTGCATTACACCCCTCAGCCGGAAGGAATCGAATTACGGCACGAACTTCACACTTGGTTGGAGATGCTATTGTTGTAGACATGTTTACGTGCTACCTACGTGAACACAATTAAACGGAAGTGACGTGACGCGATTGACAGCCATACTAGTGACGCTGCGCAACACATCTGCGCACTGGTTCATCCGATTTTTAGGGGAGTTTTTATTTCGCAACCGATCGGGGCTTGAAAAAAAAATAGCCCTCGTATTTTTATATCAATTTTTTATCGTTCACAAAAGCAAATCGTGATTCACGCCGGTCAAATTTACAATTAATTTGTTCTACATCAGTATTAAGTACATAAAGTGTACTATTTATATCAATAATTGTTCTACTAGATAATAAATTATCTGGAATATCTTGAGCAATAGATTCAAATGTGGGGATACGTACATTACTATCAGAGAAGATTTTATACTTTAATGTGTTATCTTCAGTGTCAGCTTTTGATTCATATTTTGAATCGTTCTATTTAAATTGTTTAGTAGAAACTTTAATGTCATTAAATTGTTCTGTTTTAGAACACTTATTTTATTTTCTGTAATTTTGATGTTTTGATGATCTATTTTTCTCCAGTTTTTTTGCTTTGTATATGTATTAATGCTGGTGAAACTTGTTTTTCCAATATTGACAAATTCAAATAAAGAAAGAACACATGCTTGCACCTACTAAAATTTTATAATTTTTCTTCTATTATCTTCATCAGGAGATCAATCTATTTTACGATTAAGTCTCAATGTTTCTAGAATTACTACTTGATGCATTTGCAAATTCTCTTCGCTTATTGCTTCTAGCAGATGTAGTAATTCACGTGAGTCATTCTGTTGCCCCCCCCCCCCAATACAATGGTAATCTTTGCGTAAGGCATGAAAACAGCATACTTGGGTTATATACTTCTAGTCTGTCATTTTATAATTCTTTTAATGTTTATGCTAAAGTACGTGTTAAGGTTGCCAACCGTCTAAAGTTCCATCGAGTGAATCTAATATGAATGAATCTTTATCATCTGGGTTTTGCCTACTATCAGGTAGTTGAAAATATTGTCCAGATTCTGAGGCTTCAAGAAGCAATTGTAATAAGTACGGTGTTTGTCCAAAATATTGTATAACGGAATTGAAGAAGCAAGTATTGCCTAAATCTGCTAATCCACGTGTTTTTGAAAAATTAGTATTCTTTATGCTTTCAGGCATATTATCAATGTGAATTGTCTCTATTGTCGTGGTATCTATGGCTACACAAGCATTTAGTACTTTGTCATTGTTCGATATATCACCTGTTTTGAATATATTTTCATTTTTTGGCAATCTGTTTATATAGTAAGAGAACTATCATCATTATTGTTTTGACTTTCAATTAAATCTGAACAATATAAATCTGGTACATGGTTACTAATTAGTTCTATACAGTATCTTTTTTTATTAATTGTATAATTTTTAGTGTATGTGTTATTATGGGAAGATTCTGAAGGTAAAGAGAATAATTCATTAAAATTTTTAGATGGTGGAATTGTTCCAAGAATAGAAATACCATTTCTTCTTTGAATTGCGAAGGCGACTCTCTGTAGTATAAATTTAGTAGCTCTATTGTCATATGTGTTATTTGCAATTCGTTTGCCAACTTCTTTTAATAATTGCAAACCCTGTTCTCCAAAGGCGCAAAGAGTTTCAATCGAAACAGGATAGAATATATAGAGATCTGATAATGAAGAATATTTTTCTATTTGTATGTTTTCACCAGCATTTGCCGTCGAACCAGGTTTATTTAAACAAGACATTACATGTGAAAGAGCAAGTGTGTCACAACAAGTAAAACCCCACATTACTGGTTTTCCTTACTTCCATGGTACTAAACTAATTCGATCTGGCCGTTTGCCGTCTTCCCTAAACAAATAATGAGGTTCAAAAGTAAAAGGAGCATCGGCTGAGACTAGTTCACCTTTTATTAAGTCATTTACGTTTTTATGACATATATGGCGGTCTGCGCTGAGACGACAACTAAGTCCATGAATGACTAGTTCATTTACTTCAGTGCCACAAATACATGTATGTGGTGTACATAATTTCGCGCCTTATCTAAGTCCTACAGCTATTCTAAAAGAATTATTATCCAATAAAGTTTCTAAAGAAGCTGAGGGAAGGACTTCTAACCAAATGCCTAAATATTTTGAAAAACAGCTAAAGTACGTGCCTTATGTGGCGCCTACAAGCATTAATTAATTTAAGTTTTCTTTGCATGTAAACTTTCGTACAAATAGACTTTCGTTTTCTTCTTTTTGAAACTGTATGCGATTGTTATGCTATTTGGCTGCACGCAGTTTTGCTCTAATATTATGTATAGTTATTCCTCTAATTCGAAAAAGCAAAGCTTTATTGCCCATCATTACTGTAGTATAATTTAGGTTAATACGTATAAAAATTTTGTTGTTAAGTTCTCATGCACTAAGGTCAAGAGTTGTATGTATTCCTTCAAACATGCATTTTCACACACCTTGAAGACTGTACGGTTATCGCCCTAACAAATAAAAAACGACAGTTCATATGAAAGGCGCATTTTAAACATTTAATCTTACCGTATTGACGTGAACAATTAGTGAGTGAAACGCAGTGAAGTTTACCCGTGAATTCCTACCTTCCTTTTAAATACCGTTATCTTTTGTGTACTCTAAAATTGTAGGTCTAACAACTCCTTATTGCAAGAGATTTGAAGGAAAAGTAATATTTCGATCTAACGAATCCCGTTGAATATTTAGACGTCAGGGTAGGTTTTCCGAGAAGCAAACAACGCGAAGACGTGCCTTAAGTTACGACTATTAATTGAAGGTAAGTTCTTTGTTTAAGTTGTAAATTGTTGTTGCGGCATCTGTAGAACCACACCTAATACTAAGTGTTTATCTTTATCATTTTCACCGTAATATCCGTACCATGTTTTCATATATTCCATACTTTAAACACCGTACAAACTTGTTAAAAATGTTCAATACGATAAAATTTTATAAATTCTATTTTTTGTGCTCTAAATCCTCGACCTGTCGTAACGAGTTAAATCCGGTTTGGGATTTGCGGACTTACAGTGAGAATTTTTGTGGACCATTTGGTACATATTGGTAGATATCTTGATTTTTCCAAATCTGATACAAAAATTCAGTTTTTTACAGTAAGTTGAAAAAAAAATTGGCTCATAAGCGGTTTAATAGTGATTATAATTTTCAAGACATCGTTTGCTTGTAACGTCAGTTTAACACAGCACTTTCAAGCTTTCTCAAGCACCTAAAATACTATACTTTCAAAAGTGATCTATAACTACTTTGCCTGACCAATTATGGGGCTTTGTCAATTATGTAAACTAATGTGGTTTTTGTTCCTCGATGTTTGATGGCTGGTTTTGATGTATTTTTGGTCGCTGAAACCGAATTTGCAAGAATTTGCAAAATTTTCGTATTACCCTCAGGTATTAAGATATTCGTTATAGACGGTTGACATTGCATAACATATTGTAAAGAACGTAGTCCGGTAGGTGATTCATCATTGGAAGGTAAACAGCGTCATAATGTCTGGCGAAGGTTCTAGAAATCGTTGGAAAGGTCAGCTTAAGATATATCAGCGCATCTGATATTCTAAACGCGTCTATAGATAGATATAAAATATAAATAAAGTAATAATATTTTACTGTACAGAATATGTAACTGATAGACTTTATAAAATGTCGCAAAGAGGTGTAAAACAAACGGATACGTTTAATTACGTTTGTGGCGGGTTTACGATTAAATCTAGAAAAGACACTAACTACGTTAATCAAAACAGCGTGTGCGCTCTATTTTGGATGCAAACTAGTAGATCAGAATAAACCTTGGGCACCGCATATCATTTGCGCAGTGAATTTAAGAGGATGGCTCAACGGAACCTGTAAGTCAATGCCTTTTGCAGTATCTATGGTGTGGAGATAAATTAAAGATTATGTTACAGATTACTATTTTTGCTTGACGAATCTATCTGGAATTTCATTGAAGTTGAAGCGTACTGTATAATACCCAAATCTGCAATCAGCACTGAAAACAGTTCTTCACAACCAGAATTTACCTGTCCCCAAACGTCTATAATCATATACACTTAACGATGATATGAATGCTGTTGAAGATAATATGTTGAACCTATGGAAGAAGACACGGATCCTGATTTGCAACAATTTGATATAGGTACTCCACATTTACTTTCACAAGATGAACTTAACGATTTAGTACTAGATTTAAATTTTTGAAAAGCTCAAGCCGAACCGTTAGGGATCAAGGTTGCACGGTTAGAATCTAATATAGTGTCTAGTGATGCCGCGATACGAGAACGAGACGAGAAATGCTTACTTCTCGTTCTCATCTCGAAATTCGAGACGAGAACTTGGTTGAGCTCTCGTTTTCGAAGGATGTTTCTCGTCTCGTTCTCGCTCTGCAAGTTGCAACAATGTTTTTAAACCACCAATTGCTATGTGAGCAATACATTCAGATAGTATCTATATGTGGTTTTAAATATTGAAACTGGAATAAATTAAATTGCTTCTGTTGTGAGTGGCTAGTAACTGTAGTCCGAAAGTTCGGAAGCAACCAAGCGAAAATTACATTAATATATTTGTATTTGAACACTATGGAAAATGAAAGTAAACGCTAAAAAATTAATTATGTAATCAGTTTATTATCTATAAGTATTAAAAATTGATTGCATTAATCAACTGATAATAAAAATTTAATACAGGTTGCGTTTTATTTGATCACTATCTCAGGTATTTTCTTTAAATGGTTCTTAATATTACGAACTGAAAATCTTTCATCTGAAAGTAATAAATTAATAAAAATGTCCTTTAATTTCAACATTCTTCTTATAACAATAAATGCAAATTAAATGCATTCAAACCAAAAGATTGTATACTATACTAAAAAAACCAAGTAATATTATGGCTAAGTGGCGGACAAGTTAGGGTTTAAAATCTTTTACCATAGTTTTCCAAAATCTATTAAATTTCAAATCACTGTTTTCTGCAAGTATTTAGTCCTAGTTAAAATTGCAATTTATTACTAGGTATGTACTTGGTTTATCTATCACATGCTACAATAAGTTGTCAGCTATAAATGCAGCTTATTAACAAAATCGTCTTGGGAAAATGTCTTCTTTTGTCTCAACCAAAAATAGTTCATTGAACGTCGCCCAATATACGCTAGCACATTTCAAAATCGTTAAATATTGCATGAATCTTTAAAATACCCAACAAATTAAGTTTACGATTATACATCAACCGACGGCGATGCAACAAAATTTGGAATTACATTTTTACCTAAAGATAAATATTTCCTAAGAAACGTATAGAAGATGCATTTAAACAAAATACTGTTTGAAATTTTTGTTATCTTTTTAGGGTCCAAATATTCTATACCTCATACATCACGTCATACCTTTTAAAAAGAATAACCTTCCTTAACATAAGAAGCTAAGCAGCAACTTCAACATACTGTTTCTTTCAGGGATTATCGTGACTTTGTATAAACCCTACTCATTATCTTTGGCTTTTCTTATTTATGATTCATATTTATTTTGCAAAACCTGTAAACTTTGTTTAACAATGTACTTGTTTAAGAAACCATGTGACTTGTATACCTAAAATTGAATACCGAACCCTGCTTTCTAGTTGAAGGTTATGAAAAGTATAAAAGCCTTTTGTTTTCTTATCTACCTTTTACAAGTTTCTATAATATTATTTTTCTGAAATCCATTGTTATAACTGCAACGTCCTGTCTAAGTAATTAAGATTATTTAAAAAAGGTTTGACATTTGAATGTATGTCTGAAGAATAACAATTTATCCTACAACAAATACCTGTCATCCTTGAAGTACAAACTATAAATATACCGAAAACTAATAGCTTTTACTTCATTATTTTTGTGTTTTGCTGCATATATAAACTCTCTGACCTCTGAGTTTGCTTATTTATTCATTGTAAAATAATTGCGGTGTAAATTTCAAATAGCTAATTAGGAGAGAGAATGGACTGTATATAATTTAAATTGATAATTTACAAACAATAAATAATTAATGTCTTTAATCAAAGCAAAGTGTTTATCATAAAGCACTCACCTGATTGTTTACAAAGTCGTGCCAATGCAAAAAACGATGTAGCATCTAATCTGCCTCTTGCGGGAAGCGAAGCACATTTAGTTCACTAGCGGTTCTAACGAAAAAAGCGGTTCATGTACAATCGCGATGCGAACTGGTCGAAAGACAAATCGATTGTCCACTATGCTGAGCGTGTAAACTAGCGATGCGGCCCGTTCGAACGACATCATCAAATGTACAGGAAGAAGCTTTTATACCCAGTGCAAAAATAGCGAAAATGTCGAAAATAAAAGTGAGCGACTATTACCACATAAATGTGAAAGACAGGAATAATAAAACCGGGACATGCAAACTGTGCTTAGAAAAAAAATCAGTACGGTTATAAAAATGAAATGCTCTAATACTATCGGCTTGAAAAGACACCTAATGTTTAAACACGCTGCAGTCTATAACAGTATTTTTGTGAACCAGGAACGTCCACGCCAATACAAAAATCAAATCCCATTTTGAAGATGATTAACGAAAATAGAAGTAACGCACTTAAGGTAAGTTATAAAAAGGGTATAATTATAATCGTTACTGAATTAAGTGATACTAGCTATTTGCAATTTCTAAATTTACTTGGCAGTTTTCTAAATCGGTTTCATTTCTTGCCGTTCTAGCCCTTTTTAAATATATCTTTTGTTTAGAGGTAAGACTTTTGTAAGTAGAACGTATAAGTAACGTAGTATTGTAAAACCTCAAAAGTATCATGATTAATTGGTTATTCATGGTCTAAAACTTATTTGTCTTATTTCAGTCAATTGGCAAGGAACAGGAATGGGATGAAATGTTGGTTGGATGGAGAGCAACCAAATATTTATTCCTTAGTTTTTAAAGACAATGCGACACAAAGATTGTTTCATGTGTTAAATAACACCGTAGTACTGCCTAAGCGAACGGCGATGAAAGAGAAGGTGCTGAAACAGTTTGCTATAATGCAAGTAAAAATTCAAAGTGTCCTTGCGAAAAACATTTCTAACTTTTCACTTACCGTTGATGGTTGGACTTCAGTATCCAATAAATCTTATTATGGTATTACTATTCATTTTATTGACAATGATTGGATTTTACAATCGCTGGTATTAAATTTTGTTCCTGCAAATGGTCATACCGGTAAAGATATTGCGTAACTGTTTACCATTTACTTAAAAAATATAACATACAGCACAAAATTCAAAGGGTAACAGTAGACAATGCAGCAGCAAACATTATTTATGGCGGAATTAGCAATACTTATAGATAACAAACCTAAACAACAAGGAACCGACCGATTTGCTTTAACAGGGAAGATTTGCATTTCAGTTGCTTCGCACACATTTTAAATCTTGGAGTTTAAGACTTGATGAAATTGCTTAAAGCAGAAGTAGAAGCAGAATTTGAAGAAGTAGTAGTAGAAGAAGAAGAAGAAGAAGAAGAGTTTTGTGAAAAAGAAACTGATGCAGAAGCAGGTACGGACAAAGATTTCAACGAAAATCTTTGATTTATTAATGTTCGATATATCAGCTTGAGTACATTTGCAAAAGTTTTTAAATTTTTTAACTTTAAAATTTTTTGCCTAATGTACTCAAGTCAAATATATCCAACATTAATAAATCAAAGTCACTATCAATTTATGTCATAAATGTCAAACTTGAAAATTTTAATTATTTTGACAACGAACCTAGGTCATGGATCGAAACGTAAATAAAGATGATTTTAAAAACTATAAGTGGTTTAATTTTCAAACAAGATTAAGAAGAATGTTAAACAAACCACGACAAACATACAGGAAGTATCTAATCAAGGATGCGCCAAAGATCAAAATCGCTTGCAAAAAAAATTTACGAATAATTTTAGTAGATAAGCTACCTTCGTACGAGCGCAAAAAAACCGGTTTTCTTATGGGATTTAACATGGACCATTTTTGTGTGGCAAAGAATGGTAACCGATTGTTTGCACTTATTGCAAAAATGTTGGTGCCTGTATTAGATTCATGATGCTTTCCTGTAGATGGTACTACTGTGAGGTCATAGTCAAAAATCTCTTTTTGACAAATTTTGGTGTGGTTTGATTGTGCGGTAGTGGTGAAGATCTGGGGTGCTGAGATGATTAAAGAAATGTAGAAATCCCCATGCATATGCTTATATGGGAATCAAATTTAAGATGACAATGTATTTTATTATGTAATGCTTTAATAAATAACTAATTAATTGATGTAATTAAATTGACTCTTAATCATCTCAGTATCCCAAACCAATAGCAGTACCATAGGATTGTCGGTGATAGATTTATCACAAAATACTCCGCATTGCAATATAGTCCTTAATTAATGTTACTACAAGATTTATGCAAATACTTGAAATTGTGGCCAATAAGAATTTAATTTGCAAACGATTGCATTAGGTTTAATGGATTAATCTAGTTTCTAGTTATGTATTAGATTAGTTTTATAAGATTAAATAAATTAGCGGAGAATTTGCAGATCCGGTGGTCCTGCGGAAGGATGCCGTGCCCCGACGATCCGTGGTGACGGTCCAGATCTGGGTGTCGAGAGCAAGATCCATGCCTGAAGCTAAAAGGATGCTTTGTTGAAAAAAACTATTGTGCAGATTTAAGATGACAAAGTTAGTTAATACTATTACTAAATGTGCGAATATTTGCTAATATGGTGGAAGGGTATATTATAAGATAAAGGCAAATTAGAATTTAATTAAATTATCCACGCCTGGAGCTAAAAAATGCTTAGTTGAAGAAAATTATTGTGCAAATTTGGTTACCAGATGTCTATCTCTGTCAGACACACGGGCTCCTTATGGAGTGCTCCTTATGAAAATTAACATTGAGTTGTGACGTCAGAGGTGAAGTAATAGCCCTATATTTGTCCTACTACCGTGTTGGTAGTGGTTGTGATGGTGGGGTTGTGGTGGTGGTGGTTGTAATGGTGGTTGTTGTGGTGATGGTGGTAGTGGTTGTGATGGTAGTTGTTGTGGTGATGGTGGTAGTGGTTGTGGCGGTGGTGGTGATGGTAGTAGTGGTTGTGGTGGTGGTGAGTCTAGAACCAACTTCCTCCCTCTGTGGTAGTGGTGGTGGTGGGTCTAGAACCGACTTCCTCCATCTGTGGTGGTGGTGGTGGGCTAAGAACCAACTTCCTCCCTCTGCGGTGATGGTGTGTGGTGGTGGATCTAGAACCAACTTCCTCCCTGTGCAGATTTTAAGATTTTTACACTTATCACTTGGTCGCGCGCCAGGGCACGTCCGGGGCGCGTCGGGTTGCGTCTGGTCACGTCGGACATATGTCGAACATACATATATATGTAGGATCGTCCCGGGTGCGTGACCTTTGTATCTGGCAAAAATGACCAGAACGGAACTTAGAATTTCCCATTTTAAATCCCATAAGAAGACCGGTTTTTTGCGCTCGTACGAAGGTAGCTTATCCACTAACTTTTGATTGGAGAGTGATTGAAAAATGCTCTTAGCAGATTTGTAATCAACGGAAAAATTGTTAGAAGAAACGCGCACATTAGGAAACAAAATATAAATTATTGTTCAATGTTATGCTCACTACAACTATTATAAATGCAGCTAAAAACTGGAAGGTGTCGATAGCAAATTTACCCAAAAAGTGGAAGCCGTCGACTTTAAGTAGGTCTGCTATTTTGTCTTGCTTAATTTTAATGAATTTATTCTAAAAGAAACATAAAACATATTAGCTAAAACGCAAAATTTGTAAATTTTAGTGAATAATTCTACAGCATCCGTATCCATTCACACAAAGTAAAATCGCTTTACCAGGAGTTTAATGAATGCCAATCATTGAATTGTAAATAGCTATATAATAAACTTGGTTCCCTTTCGAGACACCTTAATTTTATAAATAAACTAAAAGGTGCATCCGGTATTACCATCTACGTGATCCTCTATCGTGATCTTATAGGTGTCTTGTGAAATTCTAATGTTGCAAAAAATAGACTTCCTGTTTCCTGTGGCCGTACAAATAGATAAAGGTATTTTCAGGTAAAAATCGGTTAATCGTAACCATATCAAATGTATATATATAATTCTTTTAGAGTTCATCTGAAAATCTTGGTAAATATCTAGTTGATGTCAAAACCGCTGTTGGCCCATAATCAAATATTCTCGAGTTTGCGGTCATGGATTTCTTTACTCATTATCCTTTTTAACAATTTAAATGTTTTGTTACACGATAAAGCTGTAGAATTTATTATTGTTAGCATTTTTCATTGTCCGAAACAACTTGGTGAAAAGTAAGGAGTGATTTGTGTCACGTGTGGGCATGCATGCGTGTAGCGCCCACTTTAATGTTTTATATATCATAAAATGCTCAGTCAATTGACCATTAAAATAATTCCTTTCTTTTGTCATTCTAAAAATATCATGATATAACAATTGCAAAAATGGCACTCATTCTGATGATGTTCGGGCAATTTCATAGGTCAAACAAATATAAAGTAGTACAATCTCCGGAATCTATTTCAATTTCTAAAAATTTTAGATACACTCTTAATGTTTGCATAAAAACAATTCTAATTACAAATTATGTAGAAGATTAAGATTGTGTATGGCATCAAATTTTACTTCTTTTTTAATTCCTAAAGAACTATCCTTAACACAAATCTGCATATTGTCTCTCATAAGGACAGACCTTGGTACGGTCGGTTTTTATTAACATAAATTAAGGTGTTCAGCTTATAATACAGAGATATCGTTTCGAATTATATTATTTTACATATTTTCTTAAATATAATAAACCTTACAGCAGCTATTTCTATCTGAAGGATTGAAAGTGCAACATTTCGAAGTTGTTACATTTAAAATTAATTGTAACGTTTTAATACATGGGAATATTTTAAAGTTAATTCAGATACTTTATAATTAGCTTATACAATCAGGTAAAAATTTCTCAGCATTAAATAATATATAAAATACAAAATATTGCAAAGGTAAAATAAGTTTACTTACAGTTTTTAGCCAAACATCTTCACGGAGATCAAAGGGGTCGTTCGTAGCTATCTAAACCTGCTACACCAGCTGCAGAAGAAACCTGTGACGGCATTGGGAAGTGTAAATTATAAGTAACAAAGCTTTTACGACACTTGTTAACTTCCGTAAGACAACTTCGAAATTTTTAGTTGGACTCCTTTAAACTAGTTTCTTCATCCCATAGGACACAGCCATTGTTTATGCATTAAATTGATTGCACTTATATCGCCACCACAGATGAACACATGATAACGTTCACAGCCGTCCTGAGTCTGGCAGACGAATGCCCGCATAACTCACTCCGTTGTCTTGAAGATAATACAAAATTAAATCAGCGTTGTCTTTCAGAAGCCTGTTCTCCCGGACAAGAATGACATTCCAAAGGAAATGGAATCAAATCGTAAAGGAAAAATTATACGTGCTTAAGATTGCAAGCAATCCTTTCCATTAAATACAAGGTTTTAACTTAAGTAAGCGTACAGAAATTTATGGCTGGCTCCAACATACCGCCTACCAAAAGAAGGTTGTTCCGTTTATAGTAAATAATTATAGCTAAATTTTATTACATTGAGTTTGTTGGTTATTTTAAATTCGCAGCGTGTATATTTAAATTTATTAGTGTGGAAGCCCCATGTGTTTACTTGAAGCACCCGCTAACCTGTGCCGTGAGTGATATACGACTACTCCGCATGTGCGAACAGTATCGATTGGAAAACACGCCAAGCCAAGGCAAAATATAGTTTCGTCTGTCGAATCCGCCGCATCGCCAGTTTTTTTTTACACGCTCAACTTAGTGGAGAATCGATTTTTTTGTAAAACTGTTCGCATCGCTATTGTGTATGAACCGCTGTCGATTACAGCGCATCGAGTTTACACGTGCTACGTAGAATTAATTGGATGAACTGCTTTGTTACACGCCGCCGCTATTTATAATACGTATTACACTTATGAACCGCTTTGCTAAACCGCTATCGTTAAAGTTGTGCTTTACTCCATCCGCCAAAGGAAGAGTCGTATTTGTTCCAACGTTTTTTTATCGGCACGGTCGCATCATTAACCAGGTGAGTGCTTATAGTAAACGCTTTGATTAATTGATTTGTTTAAACACATTTAATTATTTGTTGATTGTTACAATATCATTTAAATTTAATACAGTCCACTTTTTCTCTCCAAATTAGTTATCGAAATTTACACCGCAATTATAATTTACAAAGGTAATTCACTTATTTTCTTAAACTAAAATAACGTCAAACGAATTTACAATAACACCTTTGGTTAGTACTTACTTTAATTATACTCCTGCTTAATAAAGCCTTGTGAAGTATTCATTGTGGCTACACGAATGACACCATCATTACCAGGATGAACTACCGCAACTTTCCCCAAAGACCAATTCAGAGGAGAAATTTACTCATCCTTAATAAGGACAAACGTTTCAATTTTTAGCGCTGACAAGTCTTAGAACTATTAACTTTTTTTTGTGCAAAGTATGCAAGCATTCTTTGCTCCATTTACTCCAAAAAGATTGCTGCATGTGCTGCAACAATTGCCATCGATTTAATCTTGATATTTTTATATCAAGTAAGTTGACGTCCAGTATGACTGACACTGGGTCCAGATTTAATATTTGCCATGGTGTCGAAAAAAGCATTTGGATCTGAACACATTGGATGCGAATTATAAACTGCCACTATTTGAGTAAGCACCATATACAGTTCTTCAAATGTTAATATGTAATCACTAGTCACTCGAATTAGTTGATTTTCGTTTGATTTTATACTTGCTTCCCACAAACCTCCGAAATGAAGGGCACAGAGCGGATTGAAAACGAATTCAATACCTTGCGATTCTGCTGAATCTTGGAATAGTTTTTGAAAACATTACTTGCACCTTCAAAATGAGTGCCAATCGCAGTACAATTTCAAACAACGACTCCTGTGAGCTGCAAAAGCCATCAAGGCTGCTATTAAGGTTTTGGTGGACAAATCTAAAAGTAGTTCCAAATGGATTACCTTGGAACTCATGTATACAAACAAACAAACATGGGCCTTAGTGGGTTTGGCATCCCATGTCCTACTTAAGGTAATGCGAATAGGACCACTGTAATTGATGTCAGTGTGTAAAAATGCCTTTGTTGGAGTTTCCCGAGGCAGACAACTGTCCCATTGCAGGAACCGACGAATGCCGTTTAGTTCTAAAACAACTATAAACAAATATAAATCAAGAATATACCAATATTCTTAGGATTTTCTGCAAACAAAAATTTGGTTAATAAATATTTCTTTTCGACAGAACCAGAAGCGCACGAATGCCTCTTTTAACATCATCCGACGAATTAAATTCAACAGATCGGTTTAATTGATCATAACCGTCAAATTCTATTAACCATGCTGGGCCCGCTCGCCATAAAGAATGGTTTACAAGATCAGAATAAAACAATCCTTCCGGCGCGTAATCTGCTAGATTATCCTTTGGAGTAACGTGATGCCATTTTGAAGGAGGCACACGTTCTTAAATGCGAGCGATACGACTAACGACGAAACTTTCGATCTATTGGGGGTCGACTGAATTCATGCGAGTACAACCTTCGAATCAGAGCAAGCAAAAATATCGGAAAATACCAAGACCACTTTAAACGTACATACAACAAATTTTGTCAACTTTGTCAAAAGTACAGGTGTATACAGTTTTAATCTGGGCAGTGTGATCTTGTTGAGTGCCGCTACTTTGGATTTCACACAGACCAACGAAACAACAACATTTTTTTAAGTTCATTTGACGAAAGTACAAGACTACTGCAAATCCAGTCTCCGACAAATTACAAAAACCATGCAATTCTAATTTCTGCATTGTAACAAACTGACAGGGAATTTGCAGATCCGAAATTTTGGGCAAATCCGATATCACTTTTCTCTATTTATTTGCAAATTCAATAGGCGGCTCTTCATTCCAATCTACTCCTAAAAGCCACAATTCTGTAAAAAGCGTTTAGTCATGAAAACCAATAGCCCAAGTGGATCGAAAATTCTGACTATAATGGATAATATCCTTCACTTTGTACACAGTCAATTTTCAAAATGTAATCTATACGTAGAAGCATCTAACGTTGGATGCCACTGAAGGCCTAAGATTTACATAGAAATGTTGAAATCATCCTGAAAACCAAACAACTACAAATAACAAAGTGGCTCACGTATACCTGACAAAATTTCTGTCCTATTGTTACTCCATTTTCTCAATTTAAAATCACCATCTTTACAAAGATCATTTAATTGTAAGATCAAATGTTAGACTGTTTCCAGCGAGAGCAACCCGTAACCAAATCATCAGCTAAAGTGTTTGAGACTAACAGGTATTTTTTTGTTTCTAGCATAGGTAGTTGAATTGTTCGTAAACTAGAAAAGGCGACGAAGAAACTCCCATTCGTCACAGTGTTTAACTTATAGTCTGAAATAGGATTGGAAGAACAAGGCCTCCATAAGATTTTTTGATAATCTCTATGACTACTTCAACGAGTATCTGTCTATACATCTGACGTATATCAAAAGTAGCGACAGGAGAGTGCATACGAAAGTGCAACAATGTCGTTTTGGAGAGCAGGCCCGAATAGCATGTTCTCATTCAAAGAACTTCCAATCGCATCTTTACAAGATGCGACTCTATGTTTGCCTGACTTATGTTGCATGATGCAGAATATAATACGATCTGTCACCGTCTAAATGAGAAGAAGATGGGGAATCTATTCCAATCATGTGGCCATATGTTTTTCATAAACTCCCTTATCACTAACCGCTAAATGAACAACAGCTGTTTCATTTCACTCAATTTGAAATGAAAAACAGACAGAAAATCTCGTCCAGCAATTGGTGGAACATTATGGTTAACAACAAACATTTCCAAATCAGTAGATAAGTCTTTACAAGTTACTTTAAACTTGCAAATTTCTGCTGGTCTAATACATGCCCCATTATGAGCATACAATTTTTTATTTGGTGGTACTAATGGAATATTTTTAAATTTTTCATGCCAAAGTGTATAAGAAATGGCAGAAATACTAGCACCTGTATCAAGAATAAATGATATTGGAAACTCTTGAACCTTAATTTCTACCCAAATTGTTTTGTTATTTACATTAAAAGAATAAATTCTGAACAATTTTAAATCAGTGTCCATTTCTACAAAATTTTGTAGAGTTCCATGATTTTTCTTTTTACACATAGGTGCAAGCTGATCGATCCTTTACTTTGCATTTATTGCAACTAATGATGTTCGCGATAAGTCTCGCTGAGTTTTTAAAATCTCGTCTCGCATTAGAAATATTCCAAATTTAACAACTAAAAATTATTAGCTGCATGGCTTTTAACCTGCAGCCTACACTTGTAATCATTTATACTATAAAAATAAAAGCAACGTTTGGTAGGTAATCTAAAGATATTCTGTTACGATGTAGATAGTATAACACAATTATTTAATTTTTCAATGGCCAAATACGCTTTTGCATCCTCAAATAAAGATAGGTAACTAACAAACTAATCTTGATTTTGAGAATTTTTAGGACATCTCTTCGTTGCAGCGATACATTAGTAATTTCATAGGTCTGGTGCCATCTGATATGTGCAAAACGAAAGGGATTTCTATTTTAGAAAAATATCACAAATTTTTCTATTTAAAAGCTTGTGATATATTTAAAATAAATTTTCTAAAATAACTCAGTACTATACAGTATTACTTACATTTAAAGGCCTCAGTAAAATACGAATAAGTTAGTATATAAAGATTACTTGCCTTTCATTTTTAACTAAATTCTCCAAATCTATATCCTTTAAAAACTTATTAATTGCGTATTCACCGAAGCACAAAAACACCACACAAAATTAATTTGTTTAATAACGCGAAATGCGTAGCTCGCACTGCATAAGCATAACTAAAGTAGCACTATTGATAGTGTAGCGGGCCACTACTACCGTGTTTCACTAATTTAAAACAAGTAATAACAAAGGTCTTTATTACTCACTGTTCACAAGTCTAATTAACAGTATATGCCTTATTTATAGATGTTTTCAGTCCAATTCACAATGAAGCACTATCACGCTAATGCTATTTACAAGCACTAATATCTTCTTAAACTAAATTCTTAACTATAGATCTATTAACAACATTAACACAACTATTTATTTATTACACTTTTGTCTATTTATGTATTCTACAAGCTGCATGTACTTTAGACACCCTCACATAATATAACATTTATATATACTCTTGGACTTCCAAAAGCTCAACTATTTAACTTACCCGATACAATTTATATTTGACATTCTGGTATAAACTAACTTCTTACATTTATTAACGGTGTTATATGTACTCTGAATTAAAAAGGATGGCTCATTCTCCAGTAATTGCTAGAAGACTCTCGGTCCATGGAGAATATGCAGTGCTTACGGCGGCGCTTGTGTGTTTGACGGGTTGCCTAATAGTAGCTCGCAACAATAGTGTTCTACTGTATTTAAAATTAATAAATTATGCCGGTAGTAGAATTAAGAAACATGCCGGTTATACCGTGCCGAAGAATGACATAAAATAATACTTACAAAGCAAATGTTTAGGAATCTTGCGGACGTTTTCGGTCAGAATGATGTCACTCATACACAACATAACAACGTAGGGGTTTAGAATTCATGTATTTCCGTGGGAATTGGATTGTTGACTATATCAAAATGCACGTGCTGAACACAGAACAAACTAGAGAATCGCGACAACTTCTGACTCATTTTTGTGCTACCCAAAAATTAGCACGCTGATTGACCAAACACAGTTTGGACATTCTCTTACATTCCAAAATTGATGCACACAATTTCATTGGTTAAAGACATCATTAACGTTTTTCAACACAGGCAGCATGGGAAATGAAAGTGTATAAATACAATTACATGTTATCGTACGAGTGGGCGGTGTCTGAAAATATATAGACTTAGCACTATTATGTTTAATATACACAAGCAAAAACAAATAAAAAGTCCATAAGTACACAGATATAAAAGTTAAATAGTTAAAATAAACAGTTTATGCAGTTTGTAGCAGTTCGGAAGTCTTTGGTAATCTTCAAAATTTTTCGGAAGGCTTCGTAGTTGCTCGTGGAACCGAGTAGGAACTTAAATACTAAATTAACGAATGTATACACAGTTCGAAGAGATCCAGAGGTCTTCGATAGTCTTCGGATCTCTTCGGAAGACCTCGGGACTTATTGATGAGGCTGAGTAAGAGCTTGAATAACGATAGTTAGAAAGTATTAACAGTTTGAAGAAGTCCAGACGTCTTCGGCGGTCTTCGGGACTCTTCGGACAGCTTCGTGTTTTACTTGTAAGACAACGTGGAGTTATAAAAAATTATTATCTAAACATAAGAACTATACATTGAACATATATACAAAATTAAGGAGTTCAGAAGTCTTCATTAGGCTTCGAAACTCTTCGGAAGACCTCGGGACTTACTTGTGAGCTGAGTAGGAACTTGAACAATGATAGCTAGAAAGTATTTACAGTTTGAAGAGGTCCAGATGTCTTCGACGGTCTTCGGGACTCTTCGGAGAGCTTCGTGTTTTACTTGTGGGACAACGTGGAGTTATAAAAAATTATGATCTGAACATAAGAACTATACATTGAACATATATACAATATTAAGGGGTTCAGAAGTCTTCGGTAGGCTTCGAAACTCTTCGGAAGGCCTCGGGATTTACGTGTGAGCTGAGTAGGAACTTGAACAATGATAGCTAAAAAGTATTTACAGTTTGAAGCGGTCCAGATGTCTTCGACGGTCTTCGGGACTCTTCGGAGAGCTTCGTGTTTTACTTGTGGGACAACGTGGAGTTATAAAGAATTATGATCTGAACATTTAAACTATACATTGAACATATATACAATATTTAAGGGGTTCAGAAGTCTTCGGTTGGCTTCGGAACTCTTCGGAAGGCCTCGGGATTTACTTGTGAGGCTGAGTAAGAACTTGAACAACGACAGTAAGAAAGTATTTACAGTTTGAAGAGGTCCAGACTTCTTCGGCGGTCTTAGGGACTCGTCGGAGAGCTTCGTGTTTTACTTGTGGGACAACGTGGGGTTATAAAATCAGCACGCTCATTGGCCAAACAAAATTTGGTCATTCTTTTACATTCGCAAATTGATGCACACAATTTCATTGGTTAAAGGCATCATTAACGTTTTTTCAACACAGGCAGCATAGGAAATGGAAGTGTATAAATACTATTTCAAGTTCTCCGAAAGATATTCCTTAGTGCTCCCCATAGCCTAAAGAATCAACAAGGCCTAAGGATCCACTACCACGACGTTTTCCGGAGGGTTCCGAAAAGCACCGAAGACTTCCGAACTATTCCAAGCTGTACATACGTCCATACCATAATTCTTTACACTCTCACGCTGTCTCACAAGTAAAACACGAGCCTTCCGAAGACCGCCGAAGACGTCTGGACCTCTTAAATCTGTAAATATTCTCTAACTATCGTTATTCAAGTTCTTCTTTGCCGTCACAAGTAGATTCCGAAGCCTTCCGAAGACTACCGAAGACTTCTAAACGTCTCTATGCTTGTATATAAGTTCAATTTATAGTTCTTATATTCATATCATAATTCTTTATACTCTCACGTTGTCCCACTAGAAACTACATAATAAATTTTATAAATGACTATAAATGTACGTCTGGCCTTTGAGATTTGCGGAATGTTAATGCAAAATTTATTTGCATACGTAACAAACCTTCTCGTGGAGAAGGCCAGACGTACTTTTATAGTCATTTATAAAATTTATTATGTAGTTTCGGTTCAATTCTGTACTTCCACACTTTAGTAGTGTTGGTGTTTTATCACCTGATGGCGGTTTTATTTACTTTTGCCATAGTACAGTGATTGTTTCGAAATTATATCATTATAATAGTTTCGATTACTTCATAGGGTTCTTGGGAACTATTCCACTCTGACGAGGCTAACAAGCCGAAACCATGGTCAGTGGATGTTTCCTCCCCTATGAAGTATTAAAGCTAATGTTTTGTTAATGGCTATATAACTACCAGCCCGATTTGTATTTGTCAATGGCTTTTATTATTTTCATAAGAGTTTGTTTACAGATACATCTTACTTCATATACAATTTTCTTATTGCGGACTGCAAATAACTTGTCTTTTATATATATATATATATATATATATATATATATATATATATATATATATATATTACTCAAATTTAGACTAGGGTAGAAAATTAATTAACGACATCAAATAATTTTAATCACCCTGTATAAAGAAACAAATAGAAATTACGTGCGAAATTTATATTAATTAATTCAATTTTTAAGTAACGGGTATTAAACAAAGTGTACAAATGATAATTAATATTTAATTAGTATTCGCTAAAAATTAAAGGGTAGAAGTCAATGCCATTCATTATTATTTTAATTGGAGTTAATTGAACCATTAGTAATATATAATAAGCATAAAAGCCTGTGAAAATCCAAGGTTGGTAACAAACAGCTAAAAGGAAGGTTAAAATACCATGAAACAAAGCTCGGAGAATTATATTAAAACGTTCATTAGGAGCGCGCACCTGCAAACTTTTAAATGTCAAGTTCTAATAAATTTGAATAGATAAAAATGCAGCTTCTACGTATATTGGAAACGGTCGGATGTTTCAGCAGGAAATGCTAGATGAGGGGTTATTTTACTCACGTAGGAATCCACGTGGATTTAAAAAGCATATAGACTAGAATATCGATTTGTACCACTCAGACCAGGGTAGAAAGGGACGAATAAAACGCGTAAAACAGACACACTAATAACAATCTTGGCGCCCAATTCGTGAGGCGCGATTCTCATAAAATTTCACAGGATCTTGACGGCCCAACGTTGGGGCTCGAATGTTTTTTTTTTACTCTGGTGAGGATGTTTGTAGGTTTCACATAATCTTGACGCCCAATCTGTGGGGCTCGAATGATCAGCAGAAAGTACCAGTTCCCGTGACCAAAGGCGAATTTCACAGCAATATATATATATATATATATATATATATATATATATTCTTATGCTGCACCCCTTTCTTTTTCGCGCCTTATTTTTATTAATTTAATAATTTATATATTATGTGCAAATATTTATTTTAAGCAACGTTTGGTTGGTTAATAAAGCAAAAATGTTTTAAATATGCCTCGACTATATGAACTCTTTCTTCCCAGGGTATCCACCTACTTACCGTGGGTTCAGTGGTAAGTAGATGTGTAATGCCCAACCAAACTGCACTATCTTTTGTTTTAGTACTTTTTTATAATTTACTTTTGTATATGCCAAATTTTCTATGATCCACGTAGCCTTGTGCCAAATTAATTACTACCACAAAATTTCTGACTTTGACGTTATATCAACACAGTACTCACCTGTTCTATACGTCGTTAACGGCCTCTCTGAATGCTGGCTCAAAATCCTACTCGCCGTATACGTCCTCACAAGGTTGCACTACCACTTTGAAAACTGCCGTCTATCCTCCAGGTATCTTTGACTCAATTTTGCTTCGCCCAAATCTAAAATAAATATGACCCGAATTTAGAATTTAGAATACCCTTTTTTATTTACTTCCCCTGCGCTAATTCTTCCGGTGTTATTTCTTCTTTGACTCGTACGATTCCACTTGCTACTCTTACGCTGTCTTCTAATTTTGCTTCTCTCCTTCTAAATCAATACTTCCGCCTTTAATCCGCTCGTTCCAAATCAATCCTTGTTCCTTTTTAAAACCACTCGTTCCAAATCTATCCTCGTTCCTATTTTCCACTCAATGCCCCGCTACACATAAAACCATATCCAATTCAATCCTAATATATTCTTCACTCTTATAATTCCTATTCGATGCCTTCTGCCTATATAAATCTCGTTCCAATTCAATCTTATTTTCCGCCGGTTCGCTGTCGCACTAATTCCAATCTTAACTTTTACTCGTCGCCGCTATCAATTATTTATTCACTGATGCTTCTCTTTACTCTTCCTTTATAAATTAAACTCGTACAATTCAAACTCATTTATTTAATCTTTAAAAATTCAAAACAACTTAGCGCAGTTTATAAACACGTCTTAATACAAAATATTTCGAAAACGACTCCCTTGTTTACTTATCCTAGGTGATAATTACAATATTAATCTGCCTACTCTTTATTACATAGTATATAAAACCATCCAATAACGTCGTATCACCAAGTTCGTGTCACTAATACCTAAAACTTTGTCTTTTGCACTTTCCTATTTTTATACATAATGTTCAATCATAGGCCCTAAATATCGCACAACCCTTCAATCATATTTGACAATGGTATTACTTATAATTTTGATTTTACATGTTTGTCCAAAGGTTGATTCTAGTAAAAATAAATGCCGAAATGATTCACATATGAACCTGGATCTGCGTGGTTAATAGTGGACATCCATAGACGCATCCGGTTTTCGGTTAGCAAATGTACGTTCAATGGCCTATTAAACTACAACTCAGTATAAAACCTTGAATACTGTGTGTTTTATCACGTCATCAAGTCATTATAATTTACGTCTTGGCACTTACATTTCAACTAACATTTCAAATACTTTAACGTATGTAAAGTACGGCAAACATACATTTTTAAATTACGGGATCTGATATATGGCTCACTCTATTTGGCATACACCACCCTCAACACAAAACCACCCTTAGAACCCTTGTAGCTCCTACTGACACTACATTGGCCCTACTGGTTTTGAATAAAAGTGGAAATTTCGTCTGTTTTCATACTCTTATTTTGGTGTGCATAATTTCTAGTTTTTATTTAAAACCACTCCCCGCATTTCTACATATTAATTATTATTCAACCCCTAATTTCATTTCTCTTACGTCTGTCTAACTACGCTATATAATAAACTACACTATAAAATAAAACAAAATTAAACTTTCCGTCGCATGAACTCTCATCCTACTAAACCCTCTTCTTGTACAATTTTATATGGATATAAATTTTCTAAGTGAAAACGCCCACGATATTTCCCTGTCATAGTATCTAATTCGAACGTATTTCCTTCAGCAAAAATACGCGTGATTTTGTACGGCCCTTCGTAAGGAAACAACAACTTCGCGCAAATGTTTCTGTCGCGGTTTGAAACCCTTAATCTTTTTACTACCACCATATCTCCTATTTCAAAAATCGTCCTTTTTTGATCCTACTACGCCTTTGCTCGATGTCCCTACGCTGCATCCTTTTAATTTAAGTACAATAACTACCGGGTTCACATATGGAGTTTTCGCTGGTTTGATGATTCCTTCTTTTAACATTTTACTAATCTCGGCTTTAACCCTATTTCTAATTGCAAACGGAATTGGATACACCTTGGTATTAAATCCGCTGTCTTCCGTGACCTCTAACTTATGCGTATATCGCCTCGCAAATCTCGGCTCTTCATTAAACAACCCTATAAATCTATTAAATAATTCCCCCAGCTTCTCTTTAATATCAATACTCACTTTTCCTATCTGTTCATCATCAATTATTCTCGCAAACATATTACATAATCTCACTTCAACCTGTCTATAATTACTTGCCCTATTCATTCCTAATCCTGACTTATCTATATCATTTCCATTCCTATATTCCGAACTAACCGTAGGCACCACCCATAACTTATCTTTATCTAATATCCGAATCGACCTATCATTTCCATCTATATTCAATCCAAAATTCTCTATAAAATCCATTCCTAATATAAAATCTAGCTGCAACCCCTTTGTTATCAAGAACTCTGCATCTCCTGCCTTTTTATTCCCTACAAATATCGGTACACGGATGACCCTATAAATCGTCGTTAGCTTTTTGTTCATTGCCGACCATAAATTAACCCCATCAATTGTTTCTATTCGTCCTTTTAAAAATTCTGCATGTTTTATCACCACATTTTCATTTACCAGCGACAACTGTGAACCACTATCAACTAAAGCAACATATAAACAATCTCTTAATCTAATATTAATAAACAACAAATTCTTTTTATTACTGGTATAATTATTTAACAACAAATCTCTTAAACTATAACATAAATCTATATTTAACCCTAACAGTTCTGTCTTCCAAAAATTGAGGTTTTTTTTTGGATCGTCTGTGCCTCATGTATTTGTACCACCTCGATCTTGTCCGTGTCCTTTGTCGTCGCGCTTGTCGTCATATGTTGGACGTTTACGTCCCTGTCTGTCCGGCTGTATCCGTTACGCGTTCCGCCTCCCGTAGTACGGCCGTCATCCTCGTCGTTGCCGTGCTGGTACCTATTTTGTCCTTGGTATTCGTTCACCCGATTTTCCCTATTGAAATACTGTCGTCAGTTTCCGTCGTGTCCCCAATGATTACGCTGTCCGTGGTTGAAAACGTCCTGTCGGTAGTTAGGTCTGTGTTCGTGGTATACATTTCGTCGGTTTTCGTCCCTATAACCCCGATTTTGCTCCCAGTAATTTCCACGTGTGTTTTCCTCCAGTGCCGTCGCTAAGTCAAAATTCCGCATTACTCCTAAAAATTCCCGCAGGGTTTTTACATTCTGTACCACAACCATCTTTGTCACTTCTGGTTCCATGTGTCCCGCAAGTAGTAACACTATGTCGTCCTCGCCCAATTTCGGTGTCAGATGTTGTGCCTGGTTGTATTTGTCGATCGCGTATTCTTCGCGTGATCCGTTTATCTTACTGTAATGTCCCGTGATTAAATTTGTCCTTATGTTTGTCTGGTGTGTGTTACTCCAGAATTGTTCGATGAACAGTCGTCTAAATTCTGCGTATGTGTCGTACTGTCTCCGTATAATGTTGTGCCATTTTTCCGCGTTACCCGTCAAAGTTGCCCCGACTATCTGTAATTTCGTCCTTTCATTCTCGGTCTCCACGATTTCGTCCAGTCTGTCCAAAAACCCCATCGGTTGTTCAGTCCGTCGTCCTTCAAATTTTGGTAGCGCGTCCCGGTTCAATTTTATATACTGTCCGTAGTCTAGTCCTCCGCGCCTCCTTTCTAGGTCGTCTAACTTGTCCTGTATTTGTCGTACTTCGTTGCCGACCCTGTTTTCTAGTATCGTCACGTTGTCTTTAAATTTTGTGTCCAGTTGGGTCCTAGCGTCAACATTTTCGTTTTGTATTGTTTCTAGAGTCTGTCCCAAATTCCTGTAATTTGTCGTGTGCTTTTTGTCACTTGTCTGTATTTCAGTGTTTAACGTCGTAAATCCGCTGACCATCGTCTCCTCGACTGTCTCCACGCGTGTCTTTATTTCCGATCGTAGGTCCGTCCTTGTTGCGTTCAAGTCTCCCTGAAATTGTACCCGTGTGTTTTCTATCTTGTCGTCAACTCTGTCTACCTTTTCTTGTAATTCTGTCTTTAGTTCGTCCTTTACGTTTTGTATCGACGTGAGTAAATAGTCCTGGGTGTAGTCTAATTTTGCCGTCAGTTCGGCGTGCGCCGTTCTGAATTCATTTCTCAGTTCCGTGTGTGACGTCTTAAACTCTGTCCGCGACTCGGCAATTTTGTTGGTTAAATCCGTATTTAGTTTCGTGTGTGAATCTGCAATTTGGTTTGTTAATTCCTTTTTTAATTCCGTGTGCGACTCTTCAAATTTGTTCGTTAAATTCGTTTGTAGTTCCGTGTGTGATGCTGCCATTGTCTTCAAATCGTCTTTCATATTCATCAGGAATCGCATGATATCCGGGCTTCCGGCGGTTTCAGCTACCTTGACCTCCTGTACCGTCGCCTGGTCCGTTTCCATGTTGATCACCTCCGGATCTACCTGCCTCACCTCCGTTTCCTGGACATCTCCCCCTGCATCTAACTCCTCGTCTCGTGTCATAAATTCCGCGTCAACTCCGTATATCCTTCCTGATCTCGTAATCCGTTTCGTGTCCGCGTCCGTCATCTCTGCTGCCTTTTTTGAACTCCTCTTTCCTGAAAAAATTATAAACTTACGGGCCCCACCTAATCTCGGGATCCCGTATCCTACTACTATTTCTATCTAGCTATCTAGCTTTTTATTATCTAGCCCCACGTTGGGTTTGCCACCTTCTTATGCTGCAGCCCTTTCTTTTTCGCGCCTTATTTTTATTAATTTAATAATTTATATATTATGTGCAAATATTTATTTTAAGCAACGTTTGGTTGGTTAATAAAGCAAAAATGTTTTAAATATGCCTCGACTATATGAACTCTTTCTTCCCAGGGTATCCACCTACTTACCGTGGGTTCAGTGGTAAGTAGATGTGTAATGCCCAACCAAACTGCACTATCTTTTGTTTTAGTACTTTTTTTATAATTTACTTTTGTATATGTCAAATTTTATATGATCCACGTAGCCTTGTGCCAAATTAATTACTACCACAAAATTTCTGACTTTGACGTTATATCAACACAGTACTCACCTGTGCTATACGTCGTTAACGGCCTCTCTGAATGCTGGCTCAAAATCCTACTCGCCGTATACGTCCTCACAAGGTTGCACTACCACTTTGAAAACTGCCGTCTATCCTCCAGGTATCTTTGACTCAATTTTGCTGCGCCCAAATCTAAAATAAATATGACCCGAATTTAGAATTTAGAATACCCTTTTTTATTTACTTCCCCTGCGCTAATTCTTCCGGTGTTATTTCTTCTTTGACTCGTACGATTCCACTTGCTACTCTTACGCTGTCTTCTAATTTTGCTTCTCTCGTTCTAAATCAATACTTCCGCCTTTAATCCGCTCGTTCCAAATCAATCCTTGTTCCTTTTTAAAACCACTCGTTCCAAATCTATCCTCGTTCCTATTTTCCACTCAATGCCCCGCTACACATAAAACCATATCCAATTCAATCCTAATATATTCTGCACTCTTATAATTCCTATTCGATGCCTTCTGCCTATATAAATCTCGTTCCAATTCAATCTTATTTTCCGCCGGTTTGCTGTCGCACTAATTCCAATCTTAACTTTTACTCGTCGCCGCTATCAATTATTTATTCACTGATGCTTCTCTTTACTCTTCCTTTATAAATTAAACTCGTACAATTCAAACTCATTTATTTAATCTTCAAAAATTCAAAACAACTTAGCGCAGTTTATAAACACGTCTTAATACAAAATATTTCGAAAACGACTCCCTTGTTTACTTATCCTAGGTGATAATTACAATATTAATCTGCCTACTCTTTATTACATAGTATATAAAACCATCCAATAACGTCGTATCACCAAGTTCGTGTCACTAATACCTAAAACTTTGTCTTTTGCACTTTCCTATTTTTATACATAATGTTCAATCATTGGCCCTAAATATCGCACAACCCTTCAATCATATTTGACAATGGTATTACTTATAATTTTGATTTTACATGTTTGTCCAAAGGTTGATTCTAGTAAAAATAAATGCCGAAATGATTCACATATGAACCTGGATCTGCGTGGTTAATAGTGGACATCCATAGACGCATCCGGTTTTCGGTTAGCAAATGTACGTTCAATGGCCTGTTAAACTACAACTCAGTATAAAACCTTGAATACTGTGTGTTTTATCACGTCATCAAGTCATTATAATTTACGTCTTGGCACTTACATTTCAACTAACATTTCAAATACTTTAACGTATGTAAAGTACGGCAAACATACATTTTTAAATTACGGGATCTGATATATGGCTCACTCTATTTGGCATACACCACCCTCAACACAAAACCACCCTTAGAACCCTTGTAGCTCCTACTGACACTACATTATATATATATATATATATATATTGCTGTGATAAGGCGTTGGCGTCGCCGTGGATCAATGTAGTAAGCGTAAGACTACGGATCCCAAGGTCCTGGGTTTGAATTCCGACATGGCCGACTGCTTGAAAAATGGCAGGTGATCATTTTCCACAAAAATTACGCCCTCGTTTGGATGAGAGGTTAAATGGAGGTCCCGTGTGTGTGTGTTGTCACGCACGCTAAAGATCCCTACCTTGCCTGGAACGGCAAGGGTTCGGCAAAATTCTAAATTTCCTGGCAACAAAAAACTCGCCTCCTGGCCAATGTAGTATTAGGGGTGTATTGAATAGCAAGGGTCGTGCAGAAACCATAAATTGCGATAGGAAGCAGAAAACTGCATTTATTTAACAGAAAATTAAGTAATTTGGATATTATGTAAATAGTAAGCATTTAACACCCTGTATATAGAGCATAATCAGTTGTAAGCGACGCAAATAAACACATCTTACAACAATAGGACGCATATTTAGCATAGAAATAGGTAATTCATACATTAGCTAAATAACAAGAATTCAACACTCCGTATATAGAGCTTTATTAATTTTAAACAATGCAAAGTGAAAATTTCTTTCAGTAAAAGTACGCTTGTTCAGGAGAAAATGATAGTAAATGTATTTAAACACGCATTGAAAAGGGTTGCTTTGATTTTTATCATTATACTGATACTTGGATCAGATCGCGCTGCCGCCATTTTGGACGTCGTTAATGTTACTGCATCCTCCAGTTTTACAGATTTATTTTCTTCAAACAGTCTATCTTTTACTGGCCCACAATTATAGTAGACTATAAACTTATACCGAAGAAGAAATGTAATATGGGCATCTTCAAAATTGCAGTTCATGGTTGAATTTTTTAATCTTGCCCCCCACTCATTTGGCGTTTCCGGTTCATACAATTTACTATAAGCAGCAAACATCGTGTCCGAAACTTCATACTATTCATTTAACATAGCCTCCAATTCGGCGTAGATTTCAGCTTCCGGGACTGCTGTCATTGATAGATGATAATTCAATTTGTAAACATTGTCATGTACCGCATTGAGTAAAAACGCTCACTTCGTTCCATTTTTCTTATACCATTTAACACGAAAAAATTATTCAATTTACGTTTAAAAATTACCCAATAATTATTTTTTGGATTGAATTCACCTAAATGGCCATTTCTTTCAATACCACACGTAATTTTTAAGGACAATTTTAACCTCGTTGCCAAGTTTAACATACCACAACGTTGCAGTTATTTATTGTAAAGTCAATGCCGAAGTGAGTATATACATTTGTTACATTTAAAACAACAGTAAATATAAACATGATGTCCACATATGATAGGCCAAGGTTTTTTCTTTAATATGAAATATTTAAAAACTGATAATGATATACTGCGATCTATTACAACCCTTAATTATATGACATAGTGAATTTACAGGAACTCACTTTCAATGAAAGCATTATTATAAACAATATCCACCATTATTTCTCAAATATATTTAATACAAAAATAAAGAAATAACTCATTTATAGCTACTATTTTGATGTTTATTTATTTTGAAATATCTCTCGAATAAGAATTAACTTTTCTTGCTGTATTTTTCTTTTGCTTTTCCCTTTTCTTCGTGAATTTGCAACAAAACGCTTTTGATATCTTCTTGAGTGCTCTGTTTCAGATTCAAGTTCCTCCATTGCATCAAAATATTTTCGTTTGTGATTAATTATGCCAAATTTCTGGTTCAACAGAACCAACCAATGCCAAAATTTTTCTTAATTTTTCCTGATATTCTGCACTCCATAACTTCGCCACTTCGCTTGTTGTAAACAATTATTTTGTTTTTTTCCTCAGAATTCTCACACTGTGCTGCACATTTTGGGATATTTAATTGCTGTTGGTCCTAGAACATCCGTAATATATCTTTCATACGAGTCAAGCAGCAGACGTGCTGCGGAAATTCTCCAATCATTACCTGTTAAATGATACTCTAATATTTATCTAGCAAAAGCAATTATACAAGTTATATTTTCAGCAGTAGCAATTTCATTTTCATCACGACTCTCTTTATTGAGTTTTAGCAAAAGGTTATTTTTTAGTGAATATTTTCTAGTCAAGTACTTCTCCCTTTGATCCTTACCTACAAATAAATGCGATACTTTGTTACGGGTGAAATAAGCGATAAATGAATTAAATTTTGATTTGCCCTGAAGAGGCGGGAATCCCGTAACAATGTAGGGGTGCGTTGGGTAACTGCAATGATGCGGTAGTGGGTTCCTATAGATAAATGAGAAAAGAAAATAAAGATATATAAATATAATAAATAAAATGGCTTAAATGATAAAAATTCTACGTTACATAGCACTTAGCCTGAAAGGTTTTCCTACTTTTGTCAAAATCAAGGAGCGCCAAATCATGGATCCCATCAATTCTTTGAATGTTATCTCTACACGAAGACCGCATAAAACTCCCTTGTTTCGATCATAATAAAATACAATTGTAAACTAGAATACTTCTTCTAAATAAGATACCATCACTGCGGTAGTTGAATATGCTTTATAAATAGCTGACTTTACCTTGTTCCTAAATAAATTGAAATCATATTCTACCTAAACTTAAACTCTATTAACATAAAATTATATCAATAAAAATACAAATTTACTTTTCTAAAGGAACAATTTCTTAACCTCAAATCTGGCCAGGGAATGCTAAAATAAATTCTAAAGAAAAAAGCATTAAATCTAAGCCATTAATAAAACTATTTACCACTCCAAATCTTTCCCGCTTCCATATTTAACTATAAAACATTCATAAATCCCAATTATTGAAAATGTTATTCATAATAAACAAAAAGTAGTTAAATACTAACTTTTCATAATCTGTTCATTGTCCTTTTCAAAATACTTTAATACCAGCACCTACACATTTCTTAATATTTTAAACTAATCACACTGTAGGGTTGATTAGGGTTGATAAGGTGATCTAGATATGTTAATTATAGGGAAGGACCAATTGCTTTTTGTTGCAATACCGATGGCAGTGTAGCGGTTATGTAATAAATAAAGCAACTGCAACAAACTACTTAATAAAGGGTATAAATACCTTAAAGCCTGTGCCGCTCTGGGCAATAAAAGTCACACACAAAAGGTTAGCGGACAACCAAGAACACGCACGTTTGGTGTGGTGTCGCTTCCAAAAGCTTTCATACAACTGTCTTCTGTAACGGTTCGAGTACGACTGTCTTACTTCGCGCACTCCCACTACCGGCTAAGGTTTCACTAAAAACTGTAGAGTACCCGCACTAATGGTATTTATTGTCACCAATACCAAATTGTTCAATGATGACGTAACACACACTATGATTAAATTTAATCACCACTTGTACCGCTGGTAAATCATTATTCAACAAAAATTATCACTGTTTAATTAATAACCTACGTCATAAAATATCAACCATGTTTACATTCAGCTCTTACATATAACCTATAAGGAAATAAACAAGCCTATAATATTTTATACAATTTGGTTCACCTATTATAAGGTTCAGAATGTTCAGACCACACCATTTCTATTTTTTCCATTTTTTGAACGACAGCTACCACCGACCTAACACAACCCAAAATTTCAGATTTCAATCTCTCTAAACGGTCACAACGATAATAATATCACCCTCAAGTGCAAGAAAATACCTCGCCGGTGCGAAAGTAAGTTGCATATTTTATCATATGTCGTGTTTTTGTTGTCTCTGCGAGACATTAATCTTTAATGTTCCTGGAAGTTACGTTGCATCAACTTTCTACTAGCAATTGATCTCACTACATGTGCACTTTTCAAAACTTATCAACCTCTGACTGCACGGGTCACCACCATATTACGTTTTTATATCACTACATCTTGGGATGTTTTCGTATTATCGAGTGATATATAACTGACTTTACTTCTTTTCCGTTTAATCCAGCAAATCTAATTTACTCCCACTGTAAATCATATTAATCATGGTCAGTGTCTGCTTAATACAATGTATCGAGTTTAATCTATGCCTACTACACAGGTTTTCATGCCACACAATGTATTTATTTTAAACGAAAAATGTATATGCTGTATTTTGTCTTATTCTGATGTCTGCTTTGCGGCTTATCATCTGAATAAATTTTATAGAGACAAAATTTGAAATATGATGTTTAATTAAGAATAATTATTAACGAAATTTTTTATACAAACGCGCCCATGTATTTTGTCCTTTTAAGATTAAATTTTCTTTCTTTCGTATCTAATTTATTGTTAGCGTAACGCAGAGCGCAACAATTTTGCTAAGCTGGTTGACAACGCTATCAATAAAACCTTCATCAGGTACTTAGTTGATTACTAAAATTCTGATTACTTCCTCGTTTGTATTTACTCCAAATATCTCCATGTGTATTTCTTACAGTTGGCGATCTGAACTTAAAACAACATTTTTAAATGCCAAATTCGCCATGCCCAAGATCTCCTGAATTAACATAAGTTCGAGCGTTTTACGTCATCCGTAATGCAACTGATTAAACTCACACGGAGTTAGTGTACACGCGAACGCGCACAGTTGAATTTGGTATAAGCTTTTAAGACTAGCACAAAAGGATGGGTTTCCTTCTTCCAAAATTCTTGCTTTATTTAAGGTGTTAGCAAGAAAAGGAAATTGCAAAATTAGTAATAAAGAATATGATAGTGTTTGATATTTATGTCAGTAGCATCTAAACTTAAGAAACGTTTATAAAACAAATTTGATCGCACCATTTAAGTATCAAGTTTACACTATCGTTCAAAAGAAGATTGATTAAAGTTCAGAATATGACAAACGTCGTTTGCCTTCTGATTCATATACAACTATAACCCTGGAATATTATTTGATTGATAAAATGAATATCGATTAAATAACTACAGCCCCGGATTGGAAGCAGTAGATTTAAAGAATGGATATCTAATATAATAATATAGTATACATCCTACAACAGGTAAATCATATTGAACTTTCCAATTTCAAAGAGGTGCGAAATACAAACAAAGCAAGATGCAATGAAAATTATTTTATTATTTGAAAGAACATAGAATGCAGTTTTATTTTATTATGATTTGAAAATGATATCTTTTAAATGTCTACCTCCATTGTCCCAACACTGACGGAGCCTTTCCTGGAAGTTTTCCATGACTCTGCGAATCATATTCAGAGGAATAGCATTAATTTCTTTAGTAATGGCAGCCTTCAGTTCATCGATAGTTCGGGGACGATGCTTGTATACCTTCTCCTTGAGGTAACCCCAAAGAAAAAAAACGCATAGGGTTAAATCAGGCGATCTGCGCGGCCACCCAATGTCACCTTGCAAAGACATAAGACGACCGGGAAACATTTACCTTAGAAGTTCCATTGAACGATGAAATGTATGGGCCGTAGCACCGTCTTGTTGCAACCAAATGTGATCATTGTCATGATCATGCAATAATTCATCCACTTTTTGTTTCAAAAAAATTTCAATCGTGACATTACCGAGCAGAAGTCACTGTTACAACTTCACCGTTTACTTCGAAAAAGCAGGGATCCCACACCAAAATCTCCAACAGCGCACCGCACTGTGGTCGTTGTGGTCGTTGGTGAAGTTTCCTAGGATTATTGTCTGCCCAATAGCAAAATTATTAACAGTTCCGGCCAGGTGAAAATGGGCCTTATCACTAAAAATCGAAACAGCAGTACGAAGAATACTCTGCAGAATGTCACGGTACAAATTTTTTCGTGTGTCAAAGTCTCTGACACTTAACTCTTGCACTAACTGAATTTTGTATGGGTGCAATTGAAGGTCTCTATGGGGGATTCTTCTGACACTGCTGGCAGATAATCCCAGTGAAGCGGCGTGTTTACGAACAGATCGCTGGTGGGACTGCTGAATTGAAGTCTGTACTCTATCCACATTTTCTGCTGACCTTGAAGTCCTAGCTCGGACTACTGGTTTTATTTCAATGCCGGCATCGTGACGACCAAGAGCAAAATGTACCCGAAACGCACGCTGTGTTGTGATCACTGATTAACCATTACGAATAAACTCTTCCGCCACGAATGCTCGATGTTGACCTCCACCAAGCCCTACATGTCATTACACGCCTGACGACGCCATCCCCACTTTTCCACTCCGTCCAGTGTTTAGACAATGATCTTGTAAAATCGGAAAGTTCAATATGATTCACCTAGTAGTTAAATGTCAATATAAAAAATGTATGTTTGGATATTGTTTGGGAAACAGGTACTCCCTCCCTTACCCCTTATTGATCCTTGTAAATCATACAGACTTAAAAGCTCCACCGAAAAAAGAGGTTGTTGTTGTCATGGTAAGATCACGAAAATATTACTAACTTTATCGTTGTTCGTGAGTGTTACGTATAACTACGATAGTGTTCTATATCGCTATATAGTTAAAAGATGATTTCATCTTTTACTACTATCTTCCATGTTCCTCCGACCTAATCCTAGTTAAATTGTGTTTTTGGTCCTCAATACTTTAAATTATATTTTTTTAAATTAGAATGGTGATATAAATTTCATCATCGTTATAAAGCTGTATAGACCTTTTGTTAGATTTTTTATCTGAAATCGTTGCAGTCTAAGAAGATTTTTGTTTTGGAGTGGAAAGTATCTATTTCGTTAGTTTTAAATTAAAATAAGCAGAGACAATGTTTAGAAAGAGTCTAAAGGTATTTTGGATGGTGGAGTTTTGTAGAGATACAGAAGTTGATAATGTATGAATTGGAGGAGATTTAACTAACCTGCGATAAGTTTTCCAGGGATCGGCACAGGGGTGGTCGATGATGTTTCTTAGATGTTCTTTTTTAGTTTTGTAAATATATCTTTTGAAAGAAGCTCGCAACTGTCGGTATTCAGTGCCCAGTGTCACCAAATGATCATTATGACCTCAAAGTCTTCGTAAACGCTGGATCTTGTGGTGCAGAGTGTATAAGCGTCTTTTGGTGTCATAAAGCGTAGAATTACACCTGGGTCTTGGTGCGTCTTACGTAGGTATAGTAGTAGGTGCGGCACGATGTAAGGATTGGATGATGGAGTTTGCAAGAGGTGTAGGTTAAGAGTCTTCTGATCGAGTTGGTGGAAAGTTGGAAAGGTGGTTTCTCAAGAATTCAAGAAGTGGGGCCAATCTGCTTTGCTTGTATTATAGGATGCGGTTTTGTGTAATTATCGCGGTGGAAGATTAGAAAGGATTTTAAAGATCATTGGGTGATGGTCACTGAAATTTATAAATCGGGACACATTCCAGTAATCTATCAAGTTTCTGGCTGATAGGCAAGGGAAGGTGATGTTAATATTGGATCGGTGATTAAGGGATTCCCAGGTTGGAGTATGCGAAGGAATGTTTAGCATCGTCTGGTTATTTTGTCGAATAAAGTCATCGAGGAGGTTGCTTTTACGTGGGTGGTGTCATGTACCAGTGTCAATTTAGCGTTTGCATCTGCACATATGATTGTAAAGTTGTGTCTACGGCAAGAGAACGGTTTGTGTGGTAGGGTTAATAGCGATAAATGGTACGGAGTTTGAAAATATCAAGGAATCGCTTATAGACAGGATAATAGAGGGGGTTACTAGGTGGTTATGGGGGCGGTTGATACGTATGCATTTTTTGGTTCGAGTACCATCTTAGGATGTGTTCTTGTGTTCAGTGATCACAGGTGGTTGTTAATCGGCAGACTTTTGCAGAATGTCCAAAACTCCGATAGTTAGCATCTGTTGATGGAACCCAAATCACGAATTCTGTAGGACTTGTACTTGATGTAAACGTGGAATCTTGATGTTAAGATAGCTCTGAGACGAGAGGAGACATTTAAGTTTAGCTTGTCATAGGTGACAGGTTTGGAGCCGCGTATGGCTACGGCTACGGGTAGGTACATGTTCCGAGAAGAATATACCAGAATAAAACAAACTTATCATGTGAAATTGAGACGATATGGGGAATAACAAAACTTACGTCAGCAGAAAGAAAAAAACTTGATATCTGGAACATTAGGATCATAAGGATGGGCAGGTTTAAGATCTTTGACATGCCAAATGTCCACTAAAGGACCGTAAAGTATTTAAGTCCACAGAAAAGTAACTTTCCAAATTGGGAAGGAACCAAGAAATTGAGGGCAAGTTTAGCATTAAAATGACGTGAAGCATCGCAATGGGCAAAATTACGGCGCCAAACTAGATCTCCTAGTTGAAATAAAGCAGGACGATTGCGTAAATTAGACGATTATGAGTCTTATGGTACGCAATGGGAAATTTTTTAAAATGTTGCAACGGATATTTTTGAAATGTTTAGAATCGTAAATTTGCATTTTGATTATTTCACACTGTTGCCTAAAATAATCGTCGGAAAGAATATGTTCATGACCTAATGATGCAACGAATGGAGTACAACCAATGATTTCGTGCTTAGACGTGCAGATGACACGGTAGGTTTTAGGTCATCCCAATGATATTGAACGTCAAGCACATAGGAGGAACCATATTTTTGAGGACACGGTTGATGCGTTCAGCAGGTTTTATCTGGGAATGATAATGAGCGGTGAAAAGAATTTTGGTGTGCTTGTTCTTCTAAAATTTTAACAACGAACTGTGCAGTGCAGGCAAGAAAAAATTTAGTAAAGTAATCAGTCACTGCAAAGATATAGGAATAACCTTTTGTAGAACGGGGAAGAGAACCTACGATATCCTAGAAGATAACTTGCCATGAATAAAATGACTTAAACAGCACAAACGAAACAGCGTCGGATTTAGCGAGCGACGTCACCTCTGAGACAGTGCCAATAGTATATTTAGAATAAACGAGCGCAAGTTTTGGTTACACTACAGTAGCTGAAAGTGTGTGGATATGGTGAAAGGAAAACAAATGGTTGCTCTACTCATGAGGTACACTGATTTTCCAATCGTCTTGAGAATCAGCAGCGCTCAAAGTTTTATTTTCACGAAAAAAGATATTGTTTGCCACGGACCTAGTTGGATAATATCTAGAATAGTTAGAAACCTTTTAAATCATACCATTCTGCCGATGAAAAAGAGTGAAAAAGGTGATTTCGAGGGAGATTATTACTGATTTCATCGTTTTGCCTGTCACAGAAAATAATAGTGTATTACACACGGGTAAAATGTAAGACTTTAACTCTCGGTGTTTTGTCTCCCGACGCGAAGCGTCAACTCGAGCTAAAATCTAGTACTTATTTCCCTTGTATAATAAATAACTATTTATGCAAATTTATCCACTTTAAATGTAGGTTCATAGATCTTCCATAATTCTCATATAAGTAAATTTTTAGGTAAATTCTCTTTCACAATAGTTTTAATAGCTTTTCAATCTTCCACTTTAATATATTTAAATAAATTTCACTAGACAATTATACAGTACAAGTACACACTACATTTGATGTTCCAATGCTCCGGCCGAAGGTACTACATTAGCCAGGAAGCCTGGAAATTTTGAATTTTGCCGCACCCTAGCTGTTCCAAGCAGTGTAGGGATCCTTATCGTGTGTAACAACATACACACACACACACGCACGCACGCACGCACGCACGCGCGCACGAACGCGCGCACGCACGCACGCACGCACGCACGACACACACACACTCACACACACACACACACACACACACAACAACATCCTTATTGAAAGGTTTACGTAAGTTAGGAATTTTAAACTTTGTTTACTTCAAAATTTGCCAGTGCTATTGCTTCGTTAGAAATACAGCACCTGCAAGGTATTGTCCGTCATTTCTCTGTGTAAAATCACCTTTTCGGTAGAGGGTGATTGGATTTTGAACTTGTAGTACTTCTTTGTTAATACCGTTATTTGAAAACACATTTGGTTCAACGTGATAACCACGGAAAAGCTATTGTTTCAAACAAATGCCGCCTTAGAAACGTTAACAGCATTAAAACAAACACTCACTTTGTTAGATCAAACAAGCGATAGTTTCACAGAAATTGAGGCTATAGCACAAGAATCCTTAGAAATCATTCCAGAGTTCAACACATTTTATTTGAATTGTCTTTTGGACGAAGACAGTATAGGAGAAATTTCCCGCATACTCGTTTATGTAGATAAACATTCTCTTCAAATTAAGACACGGCTTATGCAAATCCAAAGACAGTTTGAAGTAAAATTGCCAATCGCGCCGCAAGTGATCATACCCCAACCAGTGACAACTAATAAGGCTATCACCGACACAACTAGTTAAATTTACCTGAAAATTGAAAGATTTTGAATCATAGTTTAATTCTTTCTGTAATTGTAATTGAAAAGATGATAAATCTAAGCAGCTCATTAAACATATGCTGTCTCTAACGATAAGTAACCTATAGCTCTAAAAAGTATCACTAATCCTTTTGAAAATAAAAGAGCAGTTCTTACCACTTATTTAAATTGTGTGGAACGAACTTAGAAAGTGAAATCTGCTACGTCAGAAAATGTTTGCTCGTTATTAAATGTATTTATTGAAAGCACTAATACTTTGAAAAATTTCGAAAACGTAGATTTGTTTGATTTCATTATTTTTAATTAGTTATTGCAGAAGTTATATTCAGATACCGCCAAATGTTTCGAAATGCAAAACTTTTCGGAAATACCAACCTTCGAAGAATTGAAGGCATTTTTAAATTACCCGCCTAAAGCGTTAGAGATAAACGATTTGATGTCTCAAGGAACATTGAAAACCGTCAATTATGCTACCAAATGTAGAACTGAATTTTCGTATTCAAATAGGCAAAATTTAGCTCGCACAGCTTTCTATCTACAACGCCAACAAAAAAATGTTTAGTGTGTAATGACTCACACTTAATTTATTTCTGCAAGGAGTTCCTGGGTAACCCCATACAGGGACGTATTCATTTCGTTAAAAAGAACTAGCTTTGTTTGAATTATTTGTTTAGTTCACACCGTATGAAAAATTATCATTCAAAACTTAATTGTCAAAAATGTCGCAAATTCCACCGCACATTGTTGCATTTTGAAAATGAAAATACTTCAAAAATGTAGTTGAAAACAATAAAGCTTTTTCGGTTTCAAATCAAAGGCACGGAGTGAATTGATTATTTTCGCGCTTAGTTGTTAATATTACAACTTTGTTACTCACTGCTCATGTAGTAATTATCGATGGGTTTGGGGAACTACAAATTGTTAGGGCACTCTTAGATAATAGGAATATGTCAAATTTTATTACAGGAAAGTATCGTGTATCGTTAAGGCTTTTTGCAGAGGCACAAAACTCTAGCAAAGATTAAAGGTTTAGAATCGAGTTTGTCGGATATCAGTGGTAATTTGTGGTATCGTAGTAATTCTTGTCATCAAATTGATATTCAATCAGATTTTAATTTACAATTTTTCGTTTTACCGGAAATATACAAACAATTTCCGATTACACATTTGTCAAACCACCAGTGGAATCATATCGATGGATTACAATTAACTGATCCAATGTTCTGTGTATCTGCGAAAATTGATTTGTTGTTAGGAGCAGACATTTTCGCCCAAACTTTATTGAATAAATCTGGCTTTGGGCAATCAGATGAACGGGTCGCCATTAGTACCAAATTTCGTTGAATTCTAACTGGTAAAGTAAATTTCTACTTGGTTGTGTGCTTATGTGGAACCGATCGATGAAACTCTTCGTTTTTGAGAGTGAGAAAGCATTCCTGCTACAATCCAAGAAAATACAGAAAACTTGCGTGAAAAGATATTTGTTGAAACTTATTCTAGAAATGTGGTTTCATTACCTTTTAAAGAACCAGAATCAATTTTCAGCGATTCTGGTACAATTGCGTTGTGTCATTTTTTGTTGTAAGGACATTTGCAAAATGATTCACAACCGCGAGGTCTAATGTCGAAAAATATTGGCACTTTCCTAATTTGTCCAAGATTTTCGTGATATTGGGTAGCGGGTATTTATCATCTACAGTTTTCTCATTTAGTTTTCTGTAATCGATAACCATTCTATACTTCCGTTCGCCTGAGGCATGTAACTTCTTTGGTACTATTAATGCGAGGCTACTCCAGGGTGAGTTTGAATGTTGGATGATATCTTGCTTCAATAGATCTGCTACCTGCCTATCTACTTCTTCTTCACTTGCTCGAGGTAGTCTGCATGCTTTGCTGAATACTGGCTTATTAACTGTTAATTCAGTGTTATGTTTCACTGTGTTGGTGAAAGTTAAAGGTATTCCTTCACAACGGAATGAATATATCTCGGTATTCGAAACATAAGTCTTTAATTGCTCTCTCCTCTTCGTTATTCATATCTTTGTTAAAGCTAATGTTAATTAAGTTTTCTTTCAACTTGTTATTGTGTCTCGTGGGGTTTGAATCGCTTTCATATTCCTCGTCGATTTCTATCTCGCTGAATTTTACTTCTTCTACGTCTATTGGATTTGTCAATGATATTTCTATGGGGTAATCGTTTGAGTTTAAAATTGTTGTGTTGGCGTAACTGTCTTTTATTTGTACTAACGCGATGAGTGTTTCTACTCCTTGTTGAAATGTCATGTGATTTATGATGTCTATGTCGTTTTTTGAGTTTACTAAAACTTTTATTTATTTTTCTGTCCTGGGTTCGATTGTGTATTTTTGTTTGTTTTGAATATTGCTATTTTGAAATTTAATGGAAATTTGTCCGTGTTTCGTTCTCAGTAATCGTTTTTTATGTCAATGTTCGCTCCTAATTTTCTTAGAAGATCCATGTCTATTAATCCGTCGTATTTGTCGTTTAATTCAAAGATGCAAAATTTGTGTTTTATTTTTACGTTAAAAGTTTATGGTAGGGGTATGTTTGCTATAAATTGGTGTATTGTCGTTTTGTGTCTTAATTTAGAAGGGTTCTCTTTCTACAAAATCTAAATAATGTTTTTGAACGGTCCTGGGGGGCCAATTAAAGTTTTTGAAGATCCGGTATCGATTAGTAATTTGAGTTCTGCGTGAGGTATTTCTACAGTATTGCCCGAAATAAACAGTACTTAAACTAAGTTGGCGGTGTTTTTATGCGTGCGCTGTCACACTCTAGTATAGACCTGTCAAGTAAACCTCAAACAAGTAATTAGTAGGGCCTAATTGTTAAAAATGGTGTTAAGTACAGAGGAGAAAGTGTTTCTGGTAGAGCATTATTTTCGTTCATACGGAATCGGCCGACGTAATGGTGCAAGTTTGCTATACGTGTCTGATCAATTCACACAAAGGTTTATTAAACGTTCTCCAAGTAATGCTGTAATTTTGAAGGTTATTGAAAAGTTTAGAAATACAGGTAGTGTATTGTGCCAACGAAAAGGAAACTCAGGGCGTCCCAGGACAGTTAACAACAACAATAACCATGAACGTGTTTTGAGCAAATCTTAGAAAATCCGAAAGTCAGCCAGGCAAGGACAGCGTTACAACTTGATTTAAAAGAACTTCCTTTCAAAGAATCCTGAAGGAGCTGGGTACATTTTCGTATGTGATTCAGGTACATCAACAACTACATCCTCGGGATTATCGCAGTAGAGTGGAATATTGCGCCAGAATTCTCGCGTTACAGTATGAAAATCCTGAATTTTTGAAAATGTTTGGTTTTCAGACGAAGCACATTTTCACTTGTCAGGCTATGTGAATCGTCGCACAAATCGATTTCTGGGCTTCGCCAGACCCGATGAGGTTCAAGAGGTTCCTTTACATAGTGAAAAAGTGAGTGTCTGGTGTGCTGTTTCCGGACACGGAATCATTGGTCCGTACTTTATCGAAGAGAATGGTAGGCAAGTCACACTTAATCAACAGAGGTACAGACAAATTTTAACACGATTTATCCCTGATCTACGTCAATTCTGTCGTGCACGTAACTTGGCATTTCGAAACCAATTTTTCAGCAGGACGGGGCAACTTGCCATACTGCTGCCGCAATTCGTCAATTTCTTCAAGAACATTTTCCAAGCAAATTCATATCACGATTTACTGACTTCCCTTATCCTTCACATTCTCCAGATCTCACACCTCCAGACGCATACATTTGGGGCATGACTAAAAATGCCGTTTTCAAACGGGCACCACAAACCATCGATGAATTAAAGGATGCCGTTAGAGTCTTCTTCGCAGCCCTGAGACAACCCTTATTCAATAACATGACCAGAAACTTAGAACATCGTTATGAAGTCTGTCTCGAACGAGGAGGTGCACATTTAGAACATATAATAAAGTGTCAATAATATGTATTTTTTAAATATACAAAACAATTACAATTTCAGTACTGTTTATTTTGGGCAATACTGTATGTAGGGTAAAATGTGTTGATTGATGTTATTTAAATTAATTACGTTTGGTTGTATTTGAATCGTTCTAGCCGAAAATTTGAGCACGCATTTTCTTCTTCGTAGTTTTCATAGGGGTTGTGGCATTCGTAATTTGTCTCCTCGTCTCTACTCGAAGTTGCGTCATTATTCGCGTCCGGGTTGTCAAAATCTTGTACTTCTTGATGGAGTGGTTCTTCGGAAGTGAAGTTTCGTTTTTGGTTATAGTTTGGTTTGATTTGCGATATTTTTGTGTTTTGTCTAGTGTTACCAGATGAAGTGTCCATAGGAGTTGGTTTGTAATAACTGTTGGGGTAATTATTGTTATTTGTCATAGGTGTGTTTCTGTTAAAATTTGCGCCAAATGTTTGCCTTGGTTCGTTTACATTTTGGTTAAATCTTGGTGTAAATGTGGGTTTTGTAAAATTTGAATTAAATTTTTGCTTTGGATATTGTTTAAATTAGTTGTGGAAATTTGTGTTAATGTTTGGGTTGCCAATTCGTGGTTGATTCGTTTGTGCGTTAAATTCTGGTTGTGTGGATACTTGTCTCGCGGTTTGTATGGTTTTCATAGGTGAGTAATTTTTATTTGCGTTAGGGTTATATAGTCTATTTCTGTAGTACATAACGTTTTCTTCCTCTACAATCATGTTCATTGCCTCTTCTAAATTTTGGGGATGTTGAAATCTTACTTTGTACGATAGGCGTTCAGGTAAGGTGTTGATGTATGTGTCTAAGGCCATTTCGTCGTACATTTTCGTCTTCAATAATCGGATATTTTGGTCGGGTTCTTCAATTTTTAACTTTGTCAAAATTAAACTTTGTACGTCTTGACATTTCATACCGAATTGGTAGGGTGATTGATTATTTTCCATCCGTAGGTTTAATAAATCGCGGACTAGACATTTGATGTTTCGTTGGTCGCCGAAATATGCAATTAGAATACGTTTGAATTCTTCCCACTCAATCAGATCTTCTCGACTGGCAATCAGGGTTAATGCTCTGCCGGTCAGCTTACTGATTATCAGGCGTGCGAATAAAACATTACGTTTGCTGTCTCCTGGTTTATAAAAAGATTTTAAAAATATCTCGCATGCGGTAATAAAGATATAGGCAAATCACTTTAAGAAGAACCCAACGTCATCATGCGCACAAAGCAAAAATTGGTTAGTAACAGTTCATTATATGTAATTAGGGATGGCAGTATTCAGGTTTTAGTGGCGTAGCGTTTTATGATCAACCAATCGGAAATTACCTTGTAAAGTTTTAGATTTCATTACTATTTATTTTTACTTGATACACAGACGGACAGTTTTAAACCGCCATCTGACTAATATAAAATATCTTGTATATAACAATTAACATTAATAAAACAATAAGTTACTCAACAGATGTGTTTGCAGAACACTAGAATGAGATAGAAACCACTTAAGTAGGTCATGGTATTCAATCATATGCTTTATCGGATTTTACAAAATAACCTTGCTATAGCAGTATTTTTTAGGGATATTGATGCACACAACTCATATGGTGATATTATATTAAAAATTTTAAATTATAATTTAATTGGTTGTTTATTTTTTTACTAATTAACGCCATATCTTCCGTTTATACTGTAATAACTCAACTACGCCACTGTTATTACATTTCTGCGCAATCTGGCATATGACGTTGGGTTCTTCTTAAAGTGATTTGGCTATACCTAATAGTGCCCGACTTTCATCATATTGAGGAATACTTTGAAGATAGAGCTTCATATCGAAATTCATGGCTGTTAATAATAATTAATGATTGCTTTCAGTTCAGTTGGTGTTGTTTTAGTATAAATTGAGATTTACTTTTCAGTTTGAATTGTTATTTTCAGTTTAGTTTATATACAGTTATTTAAAGAATCGTTTTACGTATATTTTATATGTAATTATCAAGTGCTATAATTACATTGAGAATTTCTGCTAATTAATTGTCTTGTCGATTACTGTCGCGTTGAAGTGTGTATTTATAACTTTGCAGATGTCACAATTGTTGCGAATTGAGTTTCACGTTTTTCAGAGTAATAATTTCCTGCAATAACTGTGTTATAATTATACGCTTTTATTACAGATTTGTGCTGATAAATCAAGTATTACAATGATAAAGTCGCTAAAATTGTTTGGTTAAATGTTGCATTAATAAGTGCATGAAATGCTTCTTTATAATTATACACTTCAGTTAATTTGTTGCCTTGAAATGTTTAATTATAAGGTTTCAGTAATAATCGCTGCAAAAATGGTACAGATAATTGCGTTTTATTTATACCTTAAGCTTCAGACTTGCTGAATAATTCGTTTCAATAATTAAGTACATAAAATGTTTCTATAATCATACACCTCCGCTAATTGCTGCACTGAGGTGTTTAATTATAGAATGTAATGAGAGTCAAGATTTGAATAAAATGTTGTTGTAATAATTGCTGTAATAAACTGTACATAACTTTTGTTCTAATTATACTCTAGACTTCAGACTTTGCTGAGTTTGTTTCATTTATTTAAATTGTAGTATTCGTGCATAAATGCGTAAATATAATTCCTTTGTTAAAAATTAGTTTGCATTCGTTAATAATTGCTATAAAATGTAATAATAAATTGTGCAAAAATGCGTATATAATTCTTTTGTTGCTTTCTAGCTAATATCAATAATTGAAAATGGTTAGGATAAATGAACTTACATAATTTTCATTGCCAGTTCTATCAGTTTTCTTTTCTTGGGCTTGGTCGATTTTGTACCTTGTCCAGTTTTTGTTTGTTCTTCCAGATAAAGAATTAAAATTCACGACCACCAGTTCCTCGATTTTTGGATTTACTAGTGCCTTTCTGGAATTCGTTCCGATTGCGCCAGTTAGATTTTGGCCTCTTGAGCGGCTTTTTTAAAAAGGCTTCCCCCAAAAATTCTTCTAATAAATTTTTATTAAACAGAAATTACAAGTGGAAATTAACAAGTGGCTGCGTTATATTCAGTAACGCTTTTAACAATCAAAATTACTTTCCAATTGTTTTCACTAATTAAATTAATTAAACTAAATTTGAGTAGCTTAAACAAGCAACAATGTTAAAGTTGTGAAGCTTTGGACTGACTTGCCATCTTGGGCTCCTGATGGTATTTATGTTGTCCCTGCCCCTCACATTGCTTGTGGGAACTGCAGAGCTCATGTCTGCTATTTTCTTTATTCATTTATATAATACAAAGTAACAATCTTAATTCTAACAATAAGTTTCTTACAATCTATTATAACATTCACCTGCAGTGTCAAGCTACGTCGGAATACAATGTATTCATATCCTTTTTCATGCCTGATTTATGAACTTCCATTAACCTTTTGTAATCTGTCCTTCAATTATACATCGTTGCATATGACTTAAGTTTTAATGATTCTATTTAATTATACATATATATATATATATATATATATATATATACATATATTTGTATAATTAAATAGAATATATATATATATATATATATATATATATATTGATTTGGGGAATATGTAACTCGCACCATGCCGTAATCGAGTCAGAGAGCACAACAACTAAATTAATGGTTGTTTTCATGTAAGTGCAAGAACCCCCGACCGTATTTCACTAAATGACACATGGTTACAAGGTGAATAATTACAAAGAGATATTTTTGAGTTTTTATTACAATTTAGAGTTCACAACAATGCTTTAATTGTGGATATCAAACAGATTGTCGTCAAATTGATGTGACACCAAATCACCTGGATAACCAAGGTATTTTAGGCAATTTGATCCATACAATCCCATGGTTGATTACCTACTAAATACAATCACTTATGGATTAAAGGCTTCGCGTTTTTTCACTCTTCGTACAATCCGAGAATTGACATATTTGGAAGCGACTCGGTATCCCCGAGTTTCACTTGTTTTATCGTCGAGTTCCTATGTAGATGACGTCAATACTTGTTGCAACACACTAAACGAGGCCATCTTATTAGATCAAGAACTGCCTGAATTATTTAAGCTTGATAGTTTTGAACTTAGAAAAGGGAATAGTAACTTTATCATTGTATTGTCGAATACATCCAATTCACACATTGAACAACTTCCGACTACTTTTAACCAGAAACAAATCTCTTTGGTGAAAGCTTTAGGCCTAAAATGGTGTTCTGAGTAAGATAGTTTTTCGTTTGATATACTAATCAGTAAGCGCTCTTGCACAAAAAGAAACGTTATTTCGGCACTTTCTAGAATTTTTGACCCCTTGGGTTTTTAACTCCAGTTACATTTTTTGCAAAACATTTCGTTCAGCGTTTAGGGATTTTGGGAATCAATTATGATGCTTAGCCTCCAGACAACTTTATTTATCAATGGGGCAAATATTTGTCGTAACTTCCAGTATTATCAAATTTAAAAATACCTCATCAGTTGACGTGTTAAGAGCAAAAGCGAGTTGAATTACATGCTTCAGAAACAGGTTATGCATATGTTGCTTAATTTCGGTGTGTGGATAAAAGCCAATATTTTTGTTTATTTTGTTTGCGCAAATGGTAAAGTTGTTTACATCAATAAAGTTTCGTTGCCGCAATTAGAATTGCCTACGCGCTTTTACTCGCAAATCTCGTGGATTGGGTAAAATGACATAATATGCAGAATTCCAAACATATTGGCTTGGTCGTACACTACGATCACACTTACCTGGTTAAAGTCGTCTTCCAATAAATGGAAAACTTTCATCGCAAACAGAATTGCACAAGTTCAATCGCTCAGTGCTCCTTCAAAATGGAATCATGTTAGATTTCAAGACAATCCAGTAGATTCTACTTCTGAACTTATCGAGCATCTACTATGGTAGGCCGGTCTTTTGTGGTTAAAATTAGCTACGGAGAAATGGCTTACATAACCATTTTTCTGTCATCCTACACCAAACATTCTATCGCAAGTGTCTCGGAAGCAAAAGTATTGTTAGTTGTCGCCGAACCTTAAGAAAATGTATTATCTAATCTATTAGACACGTCGTCAAACTTGGAAAATATTTTGAATATAATTGCTCATTGTGGTTTAATTTAAAATGGTTCCACGAAAAATTAACTGGTGCGATTACACTTCGTGAAAAGACATCTGCTTTAGAATAAGATGTTCAAAACAACGCATTTTTGAAAGAATGGGAAAAATTAAACATGGACAGTATAATGTAAGTAAGGGCCGCTACGCTTGTGGCCAGGTCCCCAGTGCTCCACTCGAAGGTACTACATTCGGTTTAAACGCGAAAATAAACGTGCTTCAAATAAATCTGACTTCAAAATTAATTAATCATGAATTAAATGTATAAACTAAAACTAAAGTTCGTTAAAAATTAATTGCAAAATCGATTTATTAATACAAATCAATGCTTATGTGAGTACAACCGCCACAAATTTATAAATACCTCGAATATAAATTTCTTCAGAATCTGAAGATCTGGTCATCTGCTTACATCTAATTATCTTACTGTCAAGGGAAGATGGGTATGCACTGCTAAAGCCCTGGTGGATATGCACTAAATGGCCTGGTGGGTCACAATCACTATCACTTTTAAGTCCTGAGAGAATGCGCGGTTTCACTTTTATTTAGAGTCTTAGTTTAGTTTGACTGGTTTAAGTTAATTAGGTTTCCTGATTTAGTTTTGTTATTTATCAGCCCAATGTTTAAAATTTTGATTTAATACCCGGTGTTTTGTTGCGTGCGTTTAGGTAAGACAGAGATTGATTTACTGTAAATTTCATCGTGCATATTTAGATATTTAGTAGTTATGTTTTGGGTTTTGTTTTATATTTTTTTTATTGGTAATTTTTGTAAATTAAGTTATATCGTGCCCCAAAATAAATCTATGTCAAGTGTTCTAAATATAAACTAAATTATCTCCTCCGCGGTTTCCACTAGGTTCTCGGCGTCCAGTCTCGCGACACTTCCCGCATATACCTTGCTACCCAGAACACCTTCTAGTTAGCCACTTCTTTGACTTCTTCCAGGCTCTTTGGCCATTGTAGTCCCCGAGAGCTAGTCTTCTATCCGCTACTTCTTTGTTGTCAATTTCTAACGGGCAGTCAAATAGCACGTGCTCGGCGCTTTCTGCACCCTCGCCGCATTTGCAGCAGTCGTTTTCTGTTAACCCGAATTTTCGTAGATAGACGTTCAGAGCACCATGCCCTGTTACTAGCTGCACCATCTTATGATCGAATTTCACCTACATCATATCTCTAGCTTGTGTGCTAAAAAATTGACAGTGAACCAGACAACAACTTCGCTCTTTTTGCCATTTCGTTGACAGTCGGTGGTTCCTCAGGGTGGGCGCTGGGTTAAGACATACGGACGTTTCATATGATGCAGAATATACATTACTTCTTCCTTGATCAAATCGCTTAACCACTCTGATCATAATTAATTGTCAAGTTAAAAATTTACATTACGGCAATCCTATTACCCATTTATTACGACAACAACATTTTTGGATTTTGTCTGCTAGGAGAGCCATAAGACAGCCCACGGCCATGTATTTATTATAAAGGTGATCCTATATCGATGGTGCATTCTATGGTAGATCTACCCACTCCGAGGGTTACTCTTGGAAAAGCATTTCGTCATACTGATGTCGCTTTTGGCGGTCCTTTTTTCTTAACCATGAATCTGGTAAGAGGGGAAAAGTCTTTAAAGGTATATTTTTGCCTATTCGTTTGTTTTGGTTCCAAGAATTAGTTCCTAGAATTAGTTTCAGATTTGTCGGTGGAAACATTTTTAGCAGCTTTCGGTCGATTCATTTCTCAACTTAAAAGGTGTGCACACATGTAGAGCGATTGTGGTATAAAATTTGTTGGTGCTGCTTCCAGAATTCGTAAACTTTTACAACAATTGGTGGAAGCAGAAACCATTGGTTGGTCGTTTAACCCCCCATTCGGCTCCACACTTCGGTGGACTCTGGGAAGCGGGAATCAAAACCATCAAAACCCACTTGTCTCTAATTCGGATCCTAACGATTCATCGTATTTAAATCTGAGCCATTTTTAATCTTTGAACTTCTTTTCCTAATTCCAGACACAGAGTTTACGGACATTCCCATTAATCGATTACATCGTTGGCAATTGGTTCACCCATTACAGCAAAGTGTCTGGAAGGGTTAGCAATCGGAGTACCCCCACACACTTCGGCAAAAGCCCAAATGGTTCAGCTTCGAGCAATCACTAAAACAATGCTTTGGTTCTAATTAAAGATGATAATGCACCATCTCTTCGATGGAGATTCGGTATGATCATCCGACTGCATTCTGGCAAGGACAACGTCGTGCGCGTTGTCACGGTTAGGACAGCATACGGTACTTTTAAAAAACCCGTGAAAAAGCTCTGTTCTTTGTCCACAAAGCAGTAATTTTTAATTATATAAGTTCTTTTTGGCTTCGTTTATTTATATACTTGCATCATACGCTTATAGCATTATGGTGTATAAGTAATTTATTATAGTTACTTATAGTTTTTTCATTTTAGTTTTGCATATTAGTTTTCTACGTTCGCGTTGTTTAAAATAAATTTGTTTGTTTTGGTGGGCAGGATGTTTCATCATCATTTTGTTTTCGCCTTACTTAAGGTCGGTTTGACGCAGCTCTAACTTCTTTTCTATTCTGTGCTAATCTAAAAAGTTCTACATACCCTTCACAACCTAAATTTCTAATAATTTGACTTATATAGCTTGGTCTAGGTCTTACTATACTCTTCTATCCTTTTTTTATCTACCTGGCTCTACATAGGTATTAGTAACCTGATGGTTGTTAATGAATTCCAACATGTTTACATGATTCCCATTTATAAGGAAATGAAATATCACCTGGTTATCCTCTCCAAAAAAGGAAAAGTGTTAAATTATATGTTATGGTGAGGCTTAAGCAACGAATCGCTGCCAACATGCCAGACCGCTAACTAATTGTGAGTTGTGTCATGGTGATATTTAGTTAACTGATTTTTTTTTTGTTTTGTTTTCGAACTTACTTAAAGTCGGTTTGACGCAACTCTAAATTCTTTTCTATTCTGAGCTAGTCTAAAAAGGTCTACATAGCCTTCGCAACCTAAATCTCTAATAATTTGACTAATATAGCTTTGTCTAGGACTTCCTACTTTATTTTTATTTGGTAGTCTATAATCTAAGACTTCACTAAATAGTCCCTCATGTCTTAACTGGTGCCCTATCATTCTATCTCTCCTGACCTTTAATTGTTTCCATATACAGTGTTCTTCACCTATCCTTCTATAAACTTTCTCATTTGTTACTCTATCTGTCCAACTAATCTTTAACATTCTCTTATAACACCAAGTTTTAAAAGATTCTATCTTTTTCTTATCTACCTCTTTAATTGTCCAAGTCTCACTACCGTATAATAGAACACTCCATATGTACGACTTTAGGAAACTTTTTCTATTATCTAAACTAGTACTATTAGCTATTAGTACGTCTTTCTTTTTTAAAAAACATTTTTTTAGCTTGAGATATTCTATGTACTATATCCCTTCTGCTACATCCGTCCTTTATGATTGTATTACCTAAATAGCAAAATTCATCAACCTCCTCTAACTCGGTATTACCTATTTTTAATTTTGGTTTAAAACTATGCTGTAACTCACTTGTCATTATCTTTGTCTTTCCTGAGTTAATTCTCATATTATAGTTACTCTGTAGTATCTCACGTAAAATATTTAAAAACACTCCTAACTGTTTTCTAGACTCTGCTATAATGGCTATATTATCTGCAAAACGAAACATGTCTATTTTCTGTCCCTGTACACTAATACCTCTTTTCTCTCTCTTGCTAAGTTTAAAGCTTCCTCAATATAAACATTAAAAATCAAGGGCGATAGTATACAGCCCCGTCTAACACCATTTCTAATCTTAGCTTCCTTTTCTATTTCATCAAATCTAATTACTACGCTTTGGTTTTTAAATAGACTGTAAATAATTTTTCTATCCCTATAAGAGATTCTTATTTTTCGCAAAACCCCGAACATAACAATCCAACTAACCCTATCAAATGCTTTTTCTAAATCTACAAACGCGAAATGAGTCTTTTTATTTTTTTATAACCTTTTTTTGATAATTACCCTAATCATTAGTATCGGTTCTCTAGTCCTTCTGTCTTTATGAAAACCATATTGGTCTTCGCCTAAATAACTCTCAGTCGAAGTTTCTACTCTATTTTTAAATATTGTTGTTGGTATTTTGGAAGCGTGGGAAGTTAAACTAACCGTTCTAAAATTCTCACACCTATCAGCTCCTGACTTTTTTGGGATTGGGATAATAATATTTTTTTCAAAATTTATTGACCTCTCACCTGACTCATATATTACATTTACTAGTTCATATAATGTCTAAAGTTTTCTGACTTGCATGTTTTATTAATTTTGCGGGTATGTCGTCTATCCCTGGCGCTTTATTTAGTTTAAGATCCCTAACAGCTCTATCAAATTTCTTTCTTAATACTGAGAACCCTATTTCTGCATCCTCTTCTTGGTCGTTCCATAACTCATCCATACCGTCTCCCTTATATAGATCTTTTAAATATCTTTTCCATCTATCTGCTACCTCAACTTTAGTTATTAGAAGTTCATTATTTTCATCTTTAATACCATTATATTTTTCCTATCTGCCCTGAAAAGCTTTTTAACTGCCCTGTAAGCCCTGTCTGTCTTATCTACTCTCAAATCATATTGTATTTCCTTACAGCTCTTCTCCATCCATTTGTTTCTAGCTTTTCCACACTCATGTACTATCTTATTTCTAACTCTATTGTGTTTTTGCTTGCTTTCACTATTCAATTCTCGGCAATGTTTAAGCTTTCTTCTATTCTCTATTAAATGTAATATCTCCTTTGTTACCCCGGGTTTTTTCGCTTCTAATTTTTTCTTACCTATAGGATATGTTGATGTATCATGTACAGCCCTTTTTATTTCTTTCCATCTATTTTCTACGTTCCCTCCTATAGCTAGCTCATTAATCTTATTATCTAATACTTGTTTATATTCCTCTTTTACCTCACTATTATTAAGTTTACCTAGATTCCATCCCTCTCTTTTAACTTTTCTCAATTTTTTAAATTTTAGCTTACACTTCATTTTAACTAAGTTATGATCGCTATCTATGTCAGCCCCTGGATAACTATGACAGTTTTTAACTTGGTTTCTAAATCTTTGTTTAACTAAAATATAATCTATTTGGTATCTAGTCCTATCACCTGGCGCTTTCCAGGTATATCTTCTCCTAACATGTTTTTCGAATAGGGTGTATACAGTTACTAATCTATGTTCCTAATCTTTTTTCTCTATCATTTTGTCTACCATACCCAAATTTTCCTACCATTTTCCCCTCACTACGCATTAAAATCGCCCATAACTATTAAATTCTTATCTCTCTTTACTTTTCTCACTATACTATTTATTTCCTCGTATACCTTTTCTACTTCCTCATCCTCGTACTGAGTTGTTGGCATGTAAACCTGTACTAAAACAGTGTCTGTGGGTTTCGTACTCAATCTGACCATAACTATTCTATCACCAAATTGTAAGTACTCTTTCACTTTACGTCCTAATCTTTTACCTAACACTATTCCTACCCGTGCCTGTCCATTAGTTGAAAAAGTTGTAATTATTCTATAATTATCTTTCCAAAAGTCATTACTATCTGGCCATTTCACCTCACTAATACCTAAAATGTTCAGCTTTCCTTTTCTCATTTCGACTAATAAATTCATTAACTTATCTGCTCTAAGTAATGACCTTACATTCCAAGTCCCTATCACTAAATCGAACCGTTGTTTTAAACTCTTACGATGACGAGCCCCAAATACACCCTCCCGGAGATCCGAATGAAAGGGTATTTTACCTCCGGACAAGAATTTTACTTGTAAGCTCTCCATCATGCATGTTTCGTATTTTAGGCCACGCGTACCTGGAAAATATGGTGGTAGGTTCCCATATCTTTTCACAACGCAGTTTTTAAAGATTTTAGCAAAAAGCTGTATCTGTGACGGCCAACCCCCAACAACCTTGTATATTATTGAGGATCGCCCGAGATCAACCGACTCTTCTCCAATATCTTTTAGCCAGCAAGGCTGCTGCCACATGCTGCGCCTTTTAATCGCCTTTTACGATAAGCAGGCTTACTATAGTAGTATTCTTTGTTCCCTACTATAGGGATGTTTGGGCAACTGGATTCACTTCCTTACTCTTTAATGATCCCCTCTTAATTATGCAGACTTAAAAGCATAAGCGAAAAACGGGTTGTTGTTATGATGGGACCATTGTTCGTGAATGTTAAGTATAATTACAATACTGTTCGATATCGCTATACAGTTAAAGCAAGTGACAGTTCAGCACCAAAGATGGAATTAAAGTAAGTAATTATGTTTAAGCATGATTTCATCCTTTACCACTATTGTCCAGATATAGTTGTTGTATAAGTATCGTTCATCTTTTCTTTAAAATCTATGCTCTCTTCTCAGAATCACTTGGGTACGAACGTTTCTTTCTAGAACTTTTGTCATTTTATCGCATCTGCAAATACAGACATGGAATGTGAAAGTTGAGCAGGTGGGTAAAGAGTAAAATTACAATTTGCAATAATAGTAAATATTGCTTTACTCTTAAGCGAATCGCTATAATTTACCGTATTGCCATACAGACAGGCGACAGTTTTATTTAAGCGGATTCTATAATTTATTTCACAGCAATAGCGAGGCACGAGCTAAGAATGTAATTACTGTGGAAGTTGTTTTACCAGTTAAGTCTGCAAACTCAATTATGAACTTGTACAGATTTTACACTACGCATAATTTTATTTGTTGTTAGATGGGTGTTAATGTTCACGTAGGAGCACAAACCACTTCCTTTATTGAAACGTTTGCTCCCACTATACAATCAGTTTTATACTGATCTTATGGATGCCTCAACATACTTACCTGTTTTACCAGTTTATTACGTATTACAATTAAGAAAGATAAATAGCTACAAGGTATACTTCATTATAGTTTGGAAGCCCGTGTTAATGCATATGATTAATAATAAACTGAATATAATTAATGTGATGTTTCTTTCAGTTACCGATACATTGTTTTGCAGTGTATAGAAATAGCTTTGTATAGTACGGGAATAGAAAACTAAACCCCTTAACAATAGCATTTGCATTTGCTTAAGATTCTTCATTCTACCATGGTGAACTTTACATACTTCTACTATATATAGAGTCCCTTAAGAGGAATGTCATATGACCATTAAAAAAAGTCCAACCCTCTTTTTTATTAATATACCGAACGCTTTGTAGATTTGGACAAAATATTCATTTGCATATAATATCTACACGGAATATTTAAATTCTCAACTTTTCTGGTGCAACTCTATACTGGTGTCTGGCATTCGATAAGCGTTCTCAAAACTTAGAAATTCCAGGACTGGCTTTAGAAAATTAATTGGGACGGTTCATATTAAGTAGTTTATCCAATAAAAGATTCTTTAAATTGTATTAAGTCATTATCAAAGACATGTGAAATGTTTGTCACACTTTCATGGAATTTTTTATTAATGTTCTATTTTGGCTAAAACTGAAAAGCCACCAAGACGTATCACGTAATAATGTAATAATTTGTAACGTGCCGTACCTGCACGCAAATATTTTCGTTCCTATGTAGTTAAATTTCAAATAGAAAATAGAAAACTTCGCAACGTAGGCAATCCCGTGGCAGGAAATGATGCGGTAAATAAACGAAGCGCCTTGGTATTAGATGAGAATGAAAAAATAATTAACTTGAAAGATTTTGGAATAGTGAATTTGGCTGACCCGAAAAATCAAACGACGGTGTAAACTTTAAATTTTGCAATGAAGAATTCAGTCTGCGTATAGACAATGCATTGGAAATATGTTTGATATCTACATCTTCAGAGAAACAAGCTAAAAAACTTAAATTTGACACGAAGCCGCGAAACACTATAAATTTGCACGATCCTGTGAAGCGCGGAAATGCCGTTAACAAAAAAGATGTGGACGCTACGTTAGCCGAGAAAGCTCAAAATTTTATAAAAAATTATCCATAGTCGACGACGGTAAATCCAAGAACTTCAACTCTCGAGACTTAAAAATTGTTTACATAGACGAGGTCGAAGATAAGCCCAACGCTGTTTTTAAGCCCTATCATCATCATCAATAGGCCTTCAGTCCTGGTACTGGTTAGACGCGTATCCTTATTGTTTCCTAGTCTAAACTGACCTACACATTTCCCTGAAATTTGCACAGTCTGCATCTATCACTATCTGTGTACGAAAGTCTGATCTTGGTCTACCTCTACCTCACTTATCTTATCTCTGCTTGTAATATATCCCGTACAATTCCTCAAAAATGCCTTACAACGTATCTTGCCCTTCTATTTCTCCTAATTTTTTTTGTTTTTCACAGATATCTTTATTCCTCTACTATTTCTATAACCTATTTGTTATTACCTTGTCTGTCCATGCTATCATCCTCATACACGTTCCAGAAGGCCTCTAGCTCTTTCTGTCTGCTTTTCCTACTGCCCCTATTTCATAGACGTATTGTACTGTGCTCCACACATATGCTTTGAACAATTTTATTCTTGTTTCTATGTTTGTTGTCTTTGAACATAGTCGCGGTTCTTTCTTATTAGATGCAGTTCGCTCACCTTCTATTGTTTTACAATTATATGCTCTATTTCCCCGATATTCAGTGGTATGTGAAGTGGGCCCAAGGTCCAGGGCTCGAATCCCGACACGGTCCGCTTGAATAATGTTAGGCGAGCATTTTTCACAAAATACGCCCTCGTTTTGATGAGAAGTAAAATGAAGATTCTGTGTGTGAATATCGTCACGCACGTTAAACAGTAAGGGTTCGGCAAAATTCAAAATTTCCAGGTAAATAAAACTAGCTTCCTAGCCAATGTAGTACCTTCGATTGGAGCATTGGAAAAATCAAATGTAGGGTATGTAAAGGGGGGTAAGCAACCTGCAGCTGTCAAATTTCCCCAGCACTGAGCAGTTGTCGAATTAATAGTTTTTCCAATACATCCTTTCGTACAATAAACATTAGTTGAAAATATTTGACAACCAACACTTGTAGTTGTTTATAATAATCATCAGATTTAATTGCACTTATTTTTTCGTCATTAAGTTTTCCGTCTGGAAACTGATTGAACGCGAACCTCTACTGATTTATGTTTTGATCTAGCCTACACAGTTCCCTGAAATTCCCACAGCAGCCTATATACAGCTGGGTTTTCCTTCTATTATTTTCCAATTATGTGCCCTATTTCACCGAGATTCAGTGGTATGTGAAGGTGGGGTTCCGACACGGTCCGCTTGGAAAATGTTAGGCGAGCATTTTTCACAAAATACACCCTCGTTCGGATGAAAGGTAAAATGGAGGTCCCGTGTGTGTGTTGTCACGCACGTTAAAGATCCCTACCTTGCCTGGAACAGCAAGGGTTCGGCAAAATTCTAAATTTTCCAGGTAAAAAAAACTCGTTTCCTGGCCAATGTAGTACCTTGGGATGGAGCATTGGAAAATCACATGTAAGGTATGTGAAGGTGGGGGCGGCTCCGTGGTGTAGTTGGTATGTGTGTGACTACTATGCCCAAGGTTGTTTTGAATAATTGCTTTCCATATTAGATGCCCTTGAATAGTTTTATATTGAGGGTTGGATCCAGGTGGTGGTGGTTCATAAAATTGTACGTCAGGCAAGTTATGATGCGCATGGTACGTTGGCCCCAAGTGACGTTGGTTGGTGACCTTGTTATTATATGAAATCAACAGCTATAAAACATCTGACCGGAATTGCAGTCTACCATTTGGTGGTAGCTTTTTAACACTTGGAATTAGCGAACGGAACAAATCCAAGTCATCAGCATCTCCTTGTTCTTTTACAGATTCTCGTTTAGTTATCAATTCCATATAGCGTCTTATATTGTCTTCAACTTTTTTCTTTTTCCGTCTGTACTGGGTACTTGAACTTAACGAAACATGTGGGCCAATAGAATAATCCGCTCTTTCTTCAGCGTTTTCAGCATAATCGTTTTCGTTGTCTTCGTCAACAGAGTGCAAGTCTTGAGTTATGCTGTGAGCAACAGTTGTCTTGAAAAATTCTAAATGTCCACCATAAACATATGTTTTCTTTACTTTGGCGGCATCTCAAGACTTTCCACTTTTCTCATCACGCAAGAATCGCACGTACCGGTCTCGAATACTCTTCCACTTTATCTAGGTTTCTTTTCCTGAAAGAAAACAAAAATGTATAGTAATGTACTTATAACACAATAATTAGTGTGGTTTTGAGGTGGGATTGCAAAAAACACTTTTTTTTAATCGGTGTTTGTTTTAATATCTAAAAAGTTTTTATTTATAATGATAAAAGTTGGTTTTTTCTTTTTTAGGTTTTGGGCTTGGGATGCACATACACTGAACTGCACTATGCATTCTGGATGGGAATTACAACCATCAGCATAATTGTCAAAGTTATCTGCAATGCCGTGTGGCTAACGATTATTTAGAAGTGTTCATATCTTTGAATAGTGATGAAAATGTGTGGCGTGATGCCGCAAACGGATTTATGACCAGGAGTAACTTCCCTTACAGCGTCGGCGCTATTGATGGGAAGCATATTAGAGTTGTCAAGCCTGCTCACTTCGGATCTTTGTTTTATAACTATAAGAACTACTTCTCCATTGTGCTCTTAGCAGTATGCGATAGTAATTATGAATTTTTGTACATCGATGTCGGGTCATTTGGGAGGAAAGCCGATCCTACTATATTAGACTGCTCGACCTTTGGAAAAAAACTCAAGGAAGGTTCTTTAAATCTGCCCTCTGCTGAAATAGTATCACCCGGCCTTATTCCGTTGCCATACTTGTTTGTAGGTGACGAGGCTTTTGGCATTTCTACAAATCTGATGAGAGCTTATGCAGGTTTTAGCCTCATAGTGCGCAAAAGGATATTTAACTATAGTTTTAGTAGAGCAAAAAGATAGTATGTATACCACGTAGGAAAAGCAACATCCCCAGACTACGTGTTGCTTGTCTCAGCTTGCGCTTCGACAAGCAATCTTCACGTCGTCCGAGAATGTTGATCTTTTCCTACTGGGTATACAATATACTGTTTATTGTTTAGCTGTAGAAAGGTTTAATAATGATTTTTCAAAATTTATAATATTGAATGTCAAAACACTGACAGGGGCTTAAAAATATCGAAAATGCCTTCGAATTCGCTATAAGGCAAAAACAAAAATATTTTTCCGCGTGACTAATTATTTTCAGGGATTATTATAATGAGTTAAATAAAACTACTTTTTTGAATAGAATGCTGCTTTGGAATATTGTCACATAAATAGCCAGTCTTTCACAGTGCCCTTAACATCGATGCTGATGTTGCAGTCATTGTAATCAAAACTTGCTGTACTCTGCACAATTTTGTAGTGACAGAGATGGGATGCGTTTAGAAGATACTCCTAAAGTAACAGGGTTTATGATAACACATATGACGTCAATGGTCAACAGCAACCCCGTGGCCCTAGAAAGGCACACTATTTTAGAGATGCCTTCGCTGAGTACTTTGTAAGTCCAGCAGGAGCCATCCCATGGCAAAACACTTTCATTTAAAGTAAAGACAAACAAAAGTACAACTTGTTTATGTTTTATCTAGTTATGTTTCCTAGCACTTACAGTTCCTGAGAAAATTGAACATGCCCTTTAAGCAGACCCGCCTTGAATAATAAACTATCAATACTACTGATTTTTGTTTTATTTCATATTACCCTTTTTTAACGGATGGTTTAAGAGCACAGTATTCATTTATAACTATTATGATATACCATAGAATAATAATACGCTATACGCCAACCTTGGTGTATTGCAGATCAAACAGTTGTGTACTAGGAAAGATGTAAATTTCTGTAATATAGTGATGGAAGTAAGCTCTCAGATGTGTCTTCCAATTTTTATATACTAATTTAAATTATATATAGGGGCCCCTTGTTATTTTCGCGGTTGTGGTCCCTCATTCCTTAGCTACGTCACGGTTCCTTAGTGAATAGCTATTATTATTCTATATGGATATGCCAAAACGTTTATTTACAAGCAGTAGTCAACACTGTAACGGGAATTTCTTCGAATGAAAGGTGACTTGGGATAAAATAAAATAAAAAGCTTACCTATTTTGTTCTTTTCGGTATCATTCTTGCTGTCGAAACCATTATACAATAACCGCAAATCTAGGTCCATAACTCCTTTTTCTTATTGCGATTCTTGTAGTCTTCCGAACTAAAATCCCAAATGGCTAGACGAGACTTTACAGCCTCGATAAAAATTTCCACGTCAAAAAAAGCAATCCATGCCGAACAACTTCGCAGCCAGTATTAATTTGATTGTGTTGATGTATGTATATTCCCATTACGCGCGTCGAAAGATGCGGTGCATAAATAGCTCCATAAGTTCCAATGTTCCTAGACACGCCCGCAAGACGCGCGTCATTAAGGTACCTGCGTCGCGTTTTTAATAACGCGCGTCGCATCAAATCGCGACGCGAGTTATGTATCCCCCAATTTACCTATATATTAAATAATAGAATCTAATAGGAATTATTAGAAATTGTTAAATAATTCATAAGTCAATTGCAACAATGTAATACAAGGATAAACCAGACAGGTTATTAACAGTTCATGAGAACGGATATACAACTTTGTATCCGAGACGAGACTTCAGGTGGCAGGTTACAGACGGTTAAGATATCGCAGTTACCTAGAAATTAAGATTGAAACAATGTAACAAAGTGTAGAATTTAAAGTAAAGCAGACATGAGATCTGCAAGTTCCCACAGCCATGTGAGGGGACATTATAAAAAGCCCGGAAGCCCCAGTTGACGGCAGTCAGTCTGAGCATTACAGCTTTTGCATTGTTGTTTACCTAGGATACTCGCCCTATATTAGTTCAATTAATTAACTAATTTTGATTTAAAGTTATTTTATTCAGTTTGTCAAAATGCCATGATAATTTCTGTTTAAGATAAATCAATAAATTATTAAGAAGTTTTGGAACTTGTTTTTAAAAAAGCAGCTCCCAAGGCCCGGATCTTAACTCACTTTACATAAATAGACCCATTTACTCACATGTACTTCGATTACGCGCTTCTCATGACGCGAGCCGCAAGACGCGCTGCATAAAAGAGGGGGAGAGATGTACAACTACTTATATCGATTGACTTAGTGGTCTTGTGAATAGGGCATTCGCTTTGCATGCGAGCGGCCTGGGCTCGAATCCCGCTTCAATCAACTTTTTTTTCTAAGAACTGTTTGACGTAGCTATGTGGAAATGCATATATAGGATGAAGCAAAAGTGGATATATACAGAGTAAATTAAAAATCGTGACAAGAAAAAATGGCGGATTGTCAAAGTAGCCTAAGGGAAAGTGGCGAATTGTCAAAGTGCCCCAAGAAAAAATGGCAAATTGCCAATGAGACGTAGGAAAAAGATTTGACAGTGATAGCTGTGACGTAGGAGAAGGGAGCGGTGGAGTACTTGTCCATCCATGCTTTTTCTGCGTCTATTTATTCGCAATGTTTTACTTTTAATTAAATTATTTTATAAGAAAAAAGTAGGTGTAATACAGGCTATCCACCGCTTCATTTGCTCCAGCATCCTCAATTGCTCCCACATTCTGGACCAAATAGTTTTCTTCGACTACCCATTTCATCTTCGAGATAAATGTATCTTGTTTGGTATCAATTAATATTAGATTTTTTCAGCTACCCGAATTTCTAGGAATTTTTCAGACTGCATCACCCCCCCCCCCCCAGGAGCTACCTTTATTTAAAGATTTTTACCAGCAGCGATTTCTAACCGTCCTTCTAAAAAATTTTAGCCATACTATACATCAAATTAGTCTAGAATTTTACGCAGAATCCGAATACACAAACAGATTTAAAATCGGGCCACCCCTTACAAAGTTACACCTTCTAAAGACCCAAACCTCTAAATTTTTGTATTCATATCTAACCTAGATAAAAGTTTTCTTCGACTAGTTATTTCATCTTTCGAGATAAATATACCGTTTTACACATATACCCTCTGTGAGATAAATCTTTCTCCACATTTCCACCCACGAGATAAATGTACCTTGTTTAATATCAATAAATATTAGATTTTTCTCAGCTACCCGAATTTCTTGGAATTTTTCAGACTGCATCACCCCCCAGGGAGCTACCTTTATTTTAAGATTTTTTTACCAGCAACGATTTCTAATCACCTCTCTTTTTTAACATCTAGAGTCCTTTAACCAAACACTTAGAGGTATTAACACAAAGAAATTAAGCATACAAAAGTTGAATAATTTATTTTATCTACTCCTATTTAGTTATAATACCATTATTCATATACTTTTGAACATGTAATAGTGTTCATAATTAAACACCGTGAGTTATGAGCGTGAGTTATAATAACTCACGCTTCCAGCTTATATTTCTATTTAATCATCTAATCAAAAATATCAAAGTAGCCATGCTCATTGACATTTACGTATTGTCAAACAAATTTATACTATAATTTTTTTAAAATAATCTTGATTACATGTGTTTATTAAAACTTGTTACTGTGCTTATAGTCGTAGATAAAGTATAGTATTCAACATACGGTAATGGCAATAACACACTTGATGAATTACGGCACTCGCCTTCGGCTCGTGCCGCAAACTTCATCTGCGTGAGTTATTGCCTACATTACTGTATGTTGAATAATATACTATTATACGACTTACAGTTTAATAAACTAATAGAATACAATTATTACATTGCAATGTATAACATTATTTTATTTTCTTCGTGTAGCCGAATCCAAGCAGCTGAAAGTAACCTGTAACAAAAAAGACATTAATGTATTTAAAAAGAGAGGAAACGTGTTTTCGATCAATAAGACATATTGTTGTTAATCTAACAATATGTTTTACCGTCCAGGGACACCGCGCGGAGGTAAACACATGCCGCCGGGAGCCAAGGGATTATCAAGGATGGGGGTGGTGGGTATATACATATATATATATATATATATATATATTATGCTGTGATAAGGGGTTGTTTAAGGGTGTACTTTATAGTAAAGGTCGTTTAGAAAGGAGAAATTACCGTAGGCAGCAGAAAACTGCACTTATTTAGTGAAGAATTGAGAAATGGAGATAGTTTGTAAATAGTAAGCAGTCAACACCCTGTATATAAAGTATAAATAGTTTTAGGCGACGCAAATAAACATAGGAAGACGCATAGTTAGCGTAGAAACCAGGAAGACATTCATTAGGTAAATAGTAAATATTTAATACCCTGTAGATAAAGTTTTAGTTAATTTAGGTAAAGCAAGTAATGATATTTTTCAGTGGAAGCACGCGTATATTTATAGGTAAATATAATAAAGTGTAAGCAGACACGCATTCAAAAGAGTTTCAAACGATTAGATTAATACGGAGATAGAAATAGAGCTTCAGGAAGCATAATATAAATGCGTGCAAATAGCTAACCATTTTTGATAAGAAATAAGATTAAAAATTGCGTGAATAACATGTAAATATGAAAATTAAAAGTCGAATTGCATCAGTTGTTTATGGAAAAGCAATTAGATCTATCAAAACACAGCATGTTGATAACGAAGACAGCTGCAAGCAGGTTACAATTATTGGAAATCATAGAGAATTACATCAGAAACTGCTTTAAATGTAATTATTTGATTGGTTATAAATGGGCGACGAGTTCTAGACCATACCCACTGACGGAGTGGGAACTGAATAATATATTAGCAGGTACAGTGATAACGAAGGCAGTTTGCAACTCAACAAAGGCCGAAGTGCGCCGCTATGAAATAAAGTAATACGTAATAATTTTAAAAGTGAAAGATAAAATAAGTGCCAAGATGAAAACTATAATTGCCGATTAAACGGCTTCGAAGTACGGGGAGAAACAAACTACAATTTCGAAGTACGGGGGGGGGGAAACAAACTACAATTTCTAAGTCAAGGGGAAAGATAAACTACGATTTCAAGTGAGAGGACAATGATAATAAGAATTCTATTCTAAGTTTAAGGAAATTGATTGATAAGAAGTAATAAGTCTGATATGAAACGACAATAAATTGGGGTGCATAAGTTAATGGTAGTCCAGAGGGTGATGGCAATAATTTAAATGAAATGGTTCAAGCGTATATTTCAAATGGGCATGTAATAATCCCACATTGAGGGAAGATAATTTTTATTCAAATGGAAGCGTCGATATGAAGAAAATAGACCAGGACAGATTTTTTTTAGTTATAAGACATTTTATTTTTCTATATATTTTTATTTTGAATATTGAATTTGCTTAATATAATATGAATGTGAAAAAGTCAACAAAAGAAGTTGCATACGTATAAAGTGAGTAATATGATAACAGGTTTAGAGCGTTCTACACTTTGTTTATAAAGATAATAGGTTTTTTTTTGGTGACTTTGGGTTTTGAGTAAATAGTATATGATGTTTAATAAATGAAATTTACAACATTAACTAATTGAAAAGTGTATTTCAAATAATTTACAAAAGCTGTACATAATATATTGGTTTCATTATATAAAATCGAAATTAACTGAATTTTATAATTCTAAATAAATGCTAGTCGAGGTCATAAGATAAAGTCAATGGGAGTAATTTGTTAATTTAAATAGTTCAAGGAGGAGCTACGAGTTGAATAGGAAAATGATAACAAGTAAGGCGGTAACGTACCGAGTTTTGTTATTGGTTGACAAGGTTGGTTCAAGATAAAATCCAGTTGTTTCTGGAGGGAATTGATAGCAATATTAATAAGACAGCCCAACGTCGGAGATAATTACAATCTTGTTTATTCATAGTAATATTAATATGGTCGCTCAAATGAGGGAGCGCGAATAATTTAGAGTACATAGCAAATAATATAACAGCCCAACGAAGGGGCTCGATAATTCCAGTAGTAGCACAGCAATATATATATATATATATATATATATATATATATATATAAGTAACTATCCTATATCTTTATGCCCCCATGCGTAGGTTGCTGTACTATTAGGGATGACGTACCTTTTGTCATCCTCGCCCGACAAACTAATTTTATTAATTAATTGGGTATAAAGTTGGTGTTTATGACTTGAAATACACACCATGCCATGCATAAGGGCACCATAATTATTATGTACAATGTCCTTAAAACTATTTACATTGATATTCTTAACTACACTTCTAATTACATTCTTACCGGTGTTGTCTGGAGTTAGGTTAGGTTAGTTGGACTTGTCAGGAGTTAGGTTAGCTAGTGTTGTCTCGAGTTAGATTAGGTTAGTTGGTCTTGTGTGGACTTAGGTTAGATAGAAGGAAAAATTGATAGGTTAGGTCAGCGCCGCGACGCTGACCTAACATCAATTTTTCCTTTTAGACTTACATATAACGCCAATTAACATAATAAGGAGCTGCGCACGCTCGACCATCGGCATAAAAGGCGAGAGAGCCATCTTCCTGTGCATTAGTCGTTAAAGTATCGTCGAGTTTGATCAAAATTACAAGTTTAAGACGGATTTTTCTTGTGTTGACGTTACAAGTGATGTAAGAGTGCCATTAGGCATCGAAAAACTGGTAGATAAGACCACCTATGCGCTAGGTGAATTAACATCAATTTTTCACAAGGGAAACATGTGTTTCATAATCGATTTACAACGATATCAATACAAAACTAGTGACTTCTATTGCAAAGAGATCGCCATTTTGGATATAGTGAATAATGTAATATGGCATGAGATACTGAACATGACGGTTAAATATAACTCCTTAAGTGATGATTTCAAAATGCAAGTTGAGTGGTTAGAGGAACAAATCCATGGACTCTGCTGAGACGAGCAGTCTACAAGTGGTTATACAACACATTACATTGAAATGTTTTACATTATTCTAAAAATAAAACATTACTGTGTGAAAATGGTTTTAAATATCAAACAGTTATGGCTTATAAAGGGTTCATTTCTAAAATTCTTGCGGTTTTAGATTTTGGAGAAATGGTTGGTTAAAGCATATGTCTTGGGTAGCGAAAAAAAGATTTTAAAAATGGAGTTAAATATAGATGAGCAAAAATTTAAAGGCTTGATGCCTTTAAAGTGTAACTTTGTAAGGGGGGACCCTATTTAAAATCTATTTACAGATTTGAACTCCCTAGAAAAATCTAATATTAATTGATGCCCAACAAGATATATTTATCTTAAAAGAGTGACTACTCCGACGATAATAAATACAATATACCGCTGTCAACAAAAAAGTTGTAGGGAAATTCAAAGACGATTTTATGGAGGCCTAGTATTAGAATTTGTTGGTAGTAGGGCTAAGTTCTCCTGTATTGTAAGCGAGAAAGATACGATTAAAAAGATTAAAGGGGTCTCGCAAAGTGTAGTTAAGAATATTAATGTAAATAGTTTTAAGGACATTGTACATAATAATTATGGTGCCCTTATACATGGCATGGTGTGTATTCGAAGTCATAAACACCAACTTTATACCTAATTAATTAATAAAATTAGTTTGTCGGGCGAGGATGACAAAAGGTACGTCATCCCTAATAGTACAGCAACGTACGCATGGGGGCATAAAGATATAGGATAGTTACTTATATATGTATGTATTTTATTGTGTATGTATATAGTAGCAGTAACTTAGTTATAAGACATATCCACCACCCCCATCCTTAATAATCCCTTCGCTCTCGGCAACATGTGTTTACCTCCGCGCGGTGTCACTGGACGGTAAAACATATTGTTAGATTAACGACAATATGTCTTATTGACCGAAAACACGTTTCCTCTCTTTTTAAATACATTAATGTCTTTTTTGTTACAGGTTACTTTCAGCTGCTTGGATTCGGCTACACGAAGAAAATAAAATAATGTTATACTTTGCAATGTAAAAGTTGTATTCTATTAGTTTATTAAACTGTAAATCGGATAAAATAAATTATTCAACTTTGTATGCTTAATTTCTTTGTGTTAATACCTCTAAGTGTTTGGTTAAAGGACTGTAGATGTTAAAAAGGAGAGGTGATTAGAAATCGTTGCTGGTAAAAAAATCTTAAAATTGGGGTAGCTCCCTGGGGGGATGCTGCAATCTGAAAAATTCCTAGAAATTCGAATAACTGAGAAAAATCTAATAATAATTGATACTAAACAACGTACATTTATCTCGTGCGTGGAAATGTGGAGAAAGATTTATCTCGCAGAGGGTATGTGTAAAATGGTAAAGGGTGGTTCTATTTTAAATTTGTTTACAGATTCGGATTCTGCGTAAAATTCTAGACTAATTTGATGTATCGCATGGCTAAAAATTTTTTATAAAGATGGTTAGAAATCGCTGCTGGTAAAAAAATCTTAAAATGAGGGTAGCTCCATAGGAGGTGATACTATCTAAAAAATTCCTAAAAATTCTGGTAGCTGAAAAAAATCTAATATTAATTGACACCAAACAAGGTACATTTATCTCTAAAGATGAAATGGCTAGTCGAATAAAACTTTTATCTAGGTTAGATATGAATGCAAAAATTTAGAGGTTTGGGTGATTAGAAGGTGCAACTTTGTAACGGGTGGCCCCATTTTAAATCTGTTTGCATATTCGGATTCTGCGTAAAATTCTAGACTAATTTGATGTATCGTATGGCTAAAAATTTTTATAAGGACGGTTAGAAATCGCTGCTGGTAAAAAATCTTAAAATGAAGGTAGCTCCATGGGGAGTGATGCAGTCTGAAAAATTCTTAGAAATTCGGGTAGCTGAGAAAAATCTAATATTAACTGATACCAAACAAGATACATTAATTTCGAAAGATGAAATGGGTAATTAAGAAAACTATTTGGTCCAGAATGAGGGACCAATTGAGGATGCTGGAGCAAATGAGGCGGTGGATAGCCTGTATTACACCTACTGAAAAAAGTATTAGTTTTTCTTAAACCGCTGAAATTCGATGCGAGTGAATTTTTAACTGAGACTTGAATTTACTCTACTTAACGGGAAGAATTCGAACAATTTTTTCCCATTAAAAAATTAATCCTTTTTTTATTTAATAATGAATTTTGTTTGGCTGCAAAAAGGTTTAATAATGATTTTTCGAAATTTATAATATTGAATGTCCAAACACTGACAGGTGCTTAAAAATATAAAAAACGCCCTCAAATTCGCTATAAGGCAAAAACAAAAATATTTTTCCGCGTGACTAATTATCTACAGGGATTATACTATAATGAGTTAAATAAAATAACTTTACTGGAGTGAAAAAATTTATTATAATGTCTACGGATAAATGGTTTTTGAGGTTAAGCTATTAATTTTAAAATGAAGTGTAATGATGGTTGTTGAGATGATTTCATTTACAACTTTCATGAGTTTTTCAGAAATACACATTTACTATTACATTATTTATTAAAAGCATTTAAACTTAAAACTCTTCCTTAACTCACACATGCTAATGTGTTTAAATATTCAAGAAGTTGGAGACAAAAGCAAGTGCAGTTAAAATTCAGAATCAGCGATCGTATGCATGACAAATAATCTGTTTCTACGTCGTGTCCCATAAAAATTTGCTTCCAAGTACGTTAAGTTGTTCTTCTCACGTAGTTTGCGCAATATTGTACTGAACACGCTACGTGACGAAACTCTGGTAAACAAATTTAATTTTCCTGTTGTATTTTTTGATATCAATGCGTGTTTGTGATGTCAATGTTGCACCACGTATTTAAATACGGTGATTTGTAAATAGGTGTACATACTACTTAAATATTGGCCTGTGATAAGGACTTGATCCTATTAAAAGCTATCTAAAAGACTTTATTTAGTTCATTGTTCTTTTATAGGTATATGGACACAATATTTTTATGTCTGAGTAATATCTAATTTCGGGTGATTAACGCCATTCGCCATATCCTAGGAAGCGCATTTACATAATCTCGTTTCGACCTTTAGTTGTCCCTTGCTTAATGATTAACACGATATTGATTAATACTTAACGTGTATGAACTGGCAAAAATGAATGACAATGAAACTAAGGATTTATAATATGAAACAAGGTTTTGAAATGTAATAACGTGGAATATACGAAATTGCACAATCATCTTTTTCAGAAGCGAGTTTTGTCGGTTTAAGCTTTAAAATAAAATATATATGAAATCCTGCTATAATAATACTCATGTAGCTTGAACTAGATATTACCGAGACGAATAATCACGAATCTTCAGATCCTTGAAATAATTAAATCAGAGTTGAAATTATTACTATTGATTAGAATTCTTTTTTCTGACAGGAAAGTAATGCACGTATAACCAAAAATTTAAATCTGCAATAACAGTGTCGGACGGATTGGTGTGAAATATGTTTTCTGTTGCGAAAACTTAAATAAAAAAATATTTATTTGAAGTGAACAAGTTATTACAAATCAAATATAACTGTATTACAACTAAGTTCAGTAGTACATATTATATTGTTCAGCAATGACTAGTTAATCTTTATTTTTCAACTGTCGTATTTATACCCTATTGTTATCGTGAAAGTAAAAGTAAAAGGTAATAGAATGGTCACATTTGGAGTAGTTTTCCCTAATTGATTTAAGATTAACAGGATATTAATTCAATAACAACATGGTGTGATAACTACAATCTAAATAAACATGTACTTTTCCTTTATGGTTAATTGGATTTCAATAACATTACTCTTCGCTACCTAAGCTAGAAAATAGGGGTACTGCTATTTTCGGAGTTAAATCTATATTTTTCTTAAGTCTAGGTTTAACAATTTTGATATAAATTATAATAGAAATTATGCTTAAAATTAAAATTATCAAAAAAGTTGTGTTGATCCAAGAAAGTGAAGTTTTTAGAGGATCTTCAAGATTTTATATGTTGCAAATTTTCTTCCATTAATTTTAGATGTTTTATCTTCTCACTGTCGATTTCTTGTAACTGAAGTGCTTGTTTTTCGTTTTTCGTATCCTCAAATGATGCGTTGAATATAGGCAATTGATATATAAGTTCTTCATGGATGGTTCTTTCAGGATAATATAATTTTCCATTTATTTTCATCGAGCACGTTCCTAAGGAAATTACACTAAGTTTTTCAATTTCGAACAGTCCTTCGTTATTACATTGTGACTGTACAACGATAGGTTTTGCTGGTATTACCAAAATATCGCCAGCGTTTATTTGTGTTATTGTGGAATCGTAAAATTTTACTGTTGTACCTGGGCAAGTATTATTCCCTGTTCTTATTAGTTCTGCCATACATGGTTGGTTTTTATGCAAATTGAATTGTTGGCAGTAGTAGAAACTTTCTATTTTTGGACATCTTTCAGTGGTGGTCCAGCAATTTTCATTATTAATTAACAAGTAAGGTTGTTCAGGATTTATAATCAGATTGGAAATAGGTATTGGGTATAGTTGAAGGTATTTAAATTGTGCGGATATAACAGGAGTATGAATCTTAAATAGTACCAAGTTATCTCGAATTGATACTTTCGTAGAAAATAGAGAGTAATAATTGATGAAATTCTGCAAATACGGTATTTGCTCATTTTCGTATATTTTGTTTAATTTTGAAATAATTCCATTTAGTTGATTGGGTTCTATTATTGAACTGTGTAAAATATTGAGGCGTGCAAATGACATTGCTAGTTCTAAATTATTAATTAAATTTTGTACTGAATGTAATTGTGTCATTAGACTATCGATATTACTTGAAAGTGAAAATGCTTTTTCCAAAACAATGATTTGATTGAGTTCTGAAGTTAAATTATTCAATTGTTTTCGTAACAGAACTTGATTCTCTCGTAAGGTATTAAAATTACTTTCGTAGGTATTTGTCATTTCTGGTAGTAACGTAGTTTGTCAGTTTAATTCGTGGTGTACTTTTTTCGCGTCATTTATTAGTAAATTAAGATAGGAATTCATGTGTTCTTTATCTTCGGAATCTAAGGTACCGAATAACCATTTTGATAATTTACCTATTCCGTTTATTAGTCCTCTTTTTGTCCTAAGGTTGTGGGAAAATGTGTTCAATTTAATTGTGGAAATTGATGTTAGGGATAATGCATTTGCAATCTTATTTTTCAGTAAGATTGAAAATTGATTTTGAGTATCCTTTTGGGATACAAGGCTTTCTAAAGTTATTAGATCAGTCTTGATTCCTTTCAGAGATTTTTCGGGATATGTTAACTTTACATGATATAAGAATGTGTGTTTGAATTATTTCTTCTATCTTCACTGATGTTATTACTTTCACGCTCAAGCACATGAGAATGATTAGTGTAGTCATCATTCTTGTCTCCTGAAATAAGACATTGGGGTTTTCGATAATTTTTATGATAGACTCTTTTGTTTGTCGAAATTTTGTTATCGTCAACTAAAACGAGGTTTATTAGTTTTTGATAACGATTTAATACATTCCTTTGGGAAGCATCCCTTTTCCTAGTTTTGTATAAATCTTGTGTAAGTTGAATTTCGATTTCAGCTTGTCTATTTTTATTTTGTTTGTCTAAATTTATTCGCTGTTTATCATGTAACTGATTTGAGATTAAATTGTTCATAACCTTTAAATTTTCTATGTGATCTTGCAAGTATTGATTTAGTATAGTTTTTTCATCTATTTCGAAAGGGTTCTTATAATTTAGTTTTCCTCTCGTTATTTGAAATGGTGTGCAATCGGTGGAACTATGAATTGAATTATTATATGACAATAAGGCATAATTCATTATTATTTCTATACTTTCTTGTGGTCTGGTATTCTTTACAGAAAGAATAGTTTCTGCAAGGATAGAATGAAATCTCTCTACTTAACTGTTGCTGTTTGGATTGTAGATGGTGGTGAAATGTATTTCTATTTTATGCATTTGGCATAACCCTTGGATTACCTCGTTTTTCCATTCTCGTCCGTTATCTGATGTTATTTTTCTCGGTAGTCCAAACTGATTAAAGAATTGTATAAGTTTGTTTGCAATTTCAATCGAGTTTAATGAAGTTATCGGATATGCTTGTCCGAGTTTTGAGAAACTATCCATTATAGTCACAAAGTATTGTCCGTGAGTTTTGTATGTATCAGTATGGATATGATCGAATGATTCGTAACCAATAGGGGTTGGTTTAAATACTAATTTATTGAGATGTCGTTCATATTTAGTTTCTTGACAAATCTCGCACGAATTTATATAGTTTCTTACATCTTGATCTAGTTTTGGCCAATAATAAGTCTTTTTTCAAGTTTTCTTGTATTCCGCGATGTGAAGTCTTGGTTTCGTGATATCTCTTTAATAATTCCTCTTGGTCGTCCTTGTCCGTAATGTCTTTTAAAATGGTATTGCTTATGAAAAGTGTAAACGAGTTATTTTTGAAATACTCCTTTATAACTTTAATGAATTTTAATTCGATTAGTGGTGTCTGAAAATTGAAACAATATGTTTGCTTTGGCACCATATTTTCTTTGATAAAATTAATAATTATTTCGTCGTCATCACTGTTAGGTATATACACTTTTATTCTGTTTTTGTCGAATATTTTCATTCTCTCTATTGAATATTTATTGTCTTTAGCAGTTGCAATTGTTATTTGGTTTTTATATATATTTAAGTTTTTTTCGGTGTAGGGTATTTCAATAGTGGGGTTTTCGTGATCGCTATTGATTGTATCGTCATCGTCGAGGTCTGGTTGAATAAATCTTGAAAATTCATTCTCATAAGAGGTGGGGTTTTGGTCTTGTTCGTTTGATTGGAATTCTTGTAATAAGTTTTCTGTCTTGATCTGTTATGTCATTGGGATCTGGTGAGTTTACACAAATGGAAATGTTATCATTTGTACCTACCGTTATAGGGTTTATTTCAATTCTAGATAATGCGTCGGCATTCGTATTTAATTTACCTTTTTTATATATTAATTCGTAATCGAATTCTTCAAGTTTTAATCTCCATCTGACTAATTTAGAATTAGGTTCTTTAAGGAAAATAACCATTGTAAAGGTTTGCGGTCGCTTACAATTATGAATTTTACCCCGTATAGATACGGTCTGAAATACTTAGTAGCCCATACAATTGATAACAACTCCTTTTCAATTGTGCTGTAATTGCATTCCGCCGGGTTTAAAGTCTGTGATGCGTATGCTACTGGGAGATCGTTCCCTATTACACCTTGTGATAATACGGCTCCTATGGCAAAATTTGATGCATCTGTTGTTAGATTAAATGGTTTAGAAAAATCAGGAAGTTAAAGGATTGGTTCATTTAATAAGATTTTCTTACAAGTGTTAAATGCGTCTAAAAATTCTTGATTGTGTTGTATTTTCATGTATTTCTTTAAGCATTGCGTCATTGGTTTGGTTAACTTAGCGAAATTTTTTATAAACTTTCTATAGTAACCGATTAATCCTAGAAAAGATTTAATTTGTTTCGCTGTTTGGGGTATCGGAAAGTTTTTTATTGCGTCAACCTTTTTTGGGTTGGGTCGAATACCTTTTGGTGTTATTACATGTCCTAAAAACTCTACTTGTTTGCAAAGAAAGTCCTATTTATCTAATTGAATCTTCAGTCCGGCTTCTTTTAATTTATCAAAAACTTGCTTTAAATTACAGATTTGTTCTTGTAGGGATGTTGAATAGATAATTATGTCATCCATAAATACTAAACAAATCGTATTTATTAAATCTCGCAATACGTTATCCATTACCCTCTGGAAGGTTGCGGGGGCTCCTTTTAATCCAAATGGTAATCTCAAATATTCATAATGTCCACTTTCAACGTTAAATGCTGTTTTTGGGATTGAATTAGGGTGTAATTAGATTTGGAAAAATTCCTGACTTAAGTCGATTGTTGAATAGTATTGTGCCCTGCCTAAACGGTCTAAAATGTCGGATATATTTGGTAAAGGATACCTGTCATCTATGGTTTTTTCATTGAGTTTTCTATAGTCTGTTACAATTCTCCATTTTTGTTTACCGCTGTGATTTAATTTTTTTGGATTGCGATGGTCTTATAATACCGTCGTCAAGCATTTTCTTCATTTGTTGTTGCACCTCGGCTTTATGAATATGTGGATACCTATATAATTTAGTGTGACTTGGGATTTCACCCGTGGTTTTAATCTCATGTTTTATTTTATTAGTAAAAGTTAATTTTTTATTCGAGTCATACATGTATTTGACTAAGAGATTTTTGAGGGTTTCCTTTTCTTCCCGGTGCAAATGGTCGGTTCTAATTTTAGAAAAATCAAACTCATATTCGTTCGATTCCTCTTCAGAAATTATTGAATCTAGATTATAACATTCAAATGCTGTTTCTGTATACCTAGTTCCGTGTGAATTAAAAAAATTAAGGTCAAGTTCTAACAATTCCGTAGTTTCGGCTTGGTTTATGAATTCTAAGGAAGTAAGTCCATTGTGTATTGTTAATAGTCCTGCTGGAATTGTAGTCAGTCCATTCACTAAGTGAGGAATTATTATTTGTCCATCCGATAAGTTTACTTTTACTTGTTTTATCATCCTTATGCAAGGGGGTATTTCTACTTTCTCTAATGTAAAGTCTTCCCTAAAATGTAGTGGAATTTGAACGTCGTCATTAAACAAAAGTTTGTCAGTTAAATTGATGTTTAAGTTTAATTTACGTAAGTTACGTATTCCAATTATTCCGTCGAAATAATCGTGAAAATTAAAAAGTGTAAATTCTAAATTTCCTGTTATTGGTTGGAATTCGTTAAATAAGGGGATGTGTGCTCTGTATTTTGCTTGTTTTTCTCCCGTACATGTAATGATTGGTGTATTATGCTTAAAGATTGTTTGTGAAAAGTATGTTTCTGCAAAATAGGGTCTAATTAAAGATGGGTGACATCCGGTATCAATTAACCAAATCATTGATGGATTTTCTATTTTTATGTATGGTAATGAATTTGGAATGAGGTTGTTTAGATCTATTATGTTCCGTCTGGTGAAAGGCTTTGCAATAGAAAATTTTCGCTTATATAACTTCCATTTGTTGTTTCATTATCATGTTTAAGTTTAGGGTAATTTTGTTCCTCGTCATAATATGATACATTATAAAAACCAGTCTCATTATATCTAATGTTGTTTTGAATGTCTTCAATCGTTTCCGTTTCGTCGTATTGATTAGTTTCTACATTCAAAAGTTCATTTTTGTTTTGAGTATAAAATTGATTTGAATTTTGGTGATTATTATTGTTATGACTAAGTCGAGAGTTTATGGACATTGGTTCTGGTTTATTTTGTGGTTTGTGGGAGTTTTGCGGGGAAAATACATTCACTGGTTTCCCAAATACTTCTTTGTTTGTAGAGAATTTTTGCGGAACGGGTATACTTTGTATATTTATTGGATGGCTAGGGAATTGAGATTTATTATAGTTTTGAATATATATCGGTTGTTGAAACTGTCTGCTATTTTGAAAATAATTATTATTCGTTCGTTGCTGTGGTTGCATTTTATGGGTTTTGAAAGATTGTGAATGGTTTTGATCATTATGGAAGGATTTTTTATGCTCTTTATTATATTGATTACCTTGAAATTGGTATCGGTTATTTAATTGTTGTTCCATTGAAATATGGTTAATTACCAATGAAGTAGCTTCGTCGATCGTGTTAGGTTCTTAATTCTTAATTCGGTGTGTGTATTCGATATCAAAACGGTAACTGCTGTTGCGTCGTTTTGCGAAATTAATGCAGCTTTTGTATTTTCCGATAGGGACGTGTCTGAATTTATTTTTACGTTTAACCGCATTTTCATTAATTTAAGTTTATCTAAAAAATCTATTACGTTTTCTCCTTTATATTTCGTTAAGTATATAAATTGTTGTTGTAAAACATGTCTGCCTAGTCTGTCACCAAATTTTTGTCTTAATACCTCTTTAATTTTCGGCCAAGTCGTTAAATCTGGTCGACATAATATAAAGTCACCAGCTTTATCGACTATTTTTGCGCATATTGAGGCAAAAACAAATTCACTTAAACTATTATCAGTAGTTCTTCCATATCAATTATGATATTTATCACCTGCGTTAATAAAAGATTCGAGATGTTCGCTACGCCCAGAAAAAGGTCTAATCGTACTAGCAATCTCTTTAGCAGCTTGTACTAATACCATTTCGATTATGTTTATTTGATTAAAATTCTCAATTAAAGATTCAATTGCAATATCGATTGACATAAAATTTTAAATATATAAAATACCAAGTTTACTTGATTATTATTCAAAATTCATACAAAAATGAAAGGACAAGAAAAGAACTCAACACTTACTGTTATTATAAGTTTTCTTCTTCCAGGTATTGTATGTTGTTGTTCGGTCCAAAGTTAATGGTTGAAACCAATAGCTCAGATGCTCTTCTGTTTTTCGCAATTAGTGCCCTTTGGATCCTACTGCGAATGCTCCAAATATGTTTTCTGTTGCGAAAACTTAAATAAAAAATATTTATTTGAAGTGAACAAGTGAACAAATCAAATACAACAGTATTACAACTAAGTTCAGTAGTACATATTATATTGTTCAGCAATAACTAGTTGATCTTTATTTTTCAACTGTCGTATTTATACCCTATTGTTATTGCAAAAGTAAAAGTAAAAGGCAATAGAATAGTCACATTTGGAGTTTTCCCTAATTGACTTAAGATTAACAGAATATCACTTCAATAACAACATGGTGTGATAACTACAATCTAAATAAACATGTACCTTTCCTTTATGGTTAATTAAGATTTCAATAACATTACTCATGCAAAACAAATACAATGCCTATACGGATGATTTGAAAAATAGTAAATATTTCTACTTACTTCAATAAAAGGTCCGAAAACATAAATTTTGATAACACTGAAAGCAAGGAAACGTTAACATAGATAGGAACTACAGCACTATATAAAGGATAGCAGACTCGTCCGCCATTTCGGAGCCCACTGAGAGTTAATTTGCATTAGGTTTACATAGGAGCACTGTTAATTTTTAAATTATGCCGAGTTGTGTAGCGTCAAATTCCTCTAACCATGGTAGACATGATTTCAAATTTTTCAGGTAAATAATTGTAAATAGGTTGTTGATAGCAGAACCAGGACAGTTTTTGCTCTTTGAAAACACACAAAACGCCATAAGGAGGGTGGGAACAACACTCGTAGGATCCAACTCCACCCGGCGGATTCCTTCGAGTTAATCATTTTTATCCCCACTACCCCTATTCCAAAAATCGGTAATCCAACCCCTAAAATTTTCGAGATACCTCTCGGTGCCTATCAACTCCGCACGACGTTTATATTCCTACCTTTTAATTTTCTATCTTAAGATCAACCCTTATAGAGTTGCAACTCCAAACCCTAATTGTATAACTTTTTTATTTATAAACATTTTCTTAGCGGATGAAGTATTGGATATGCTTAAATTTTCTTGAAGGTCCAAACCCGACATTGCTTTTTGTCTAGGACCACACCCAAATCCCAATTTTATAACTTTTTTATTTATAAACATTTTCTTAGCGTATAAAGTATTGGATGGTCTAAAATTTTCTTGGAAGTCCGAATCCGGCATTAATTTTGTTTTAGGACCAACCCTTAGGCAAATTACAACTCTAAACCTCAATTTTGTAACTTTTTTATTTACAAACATTTTGTTAGCGTATAAAGTATTGAACATGCTCAAATTTTGTGGGAGGTCCAAATCCGACATTGCTTTTCGTGTAGGGCCAACCCTTGCAACTCCAAAACCTCAATTTTATAACTTTTTATCTATAAACATTTCCTTAATGCGTAAAGTACTGGATGGTCTAAAATTTTCTTGGAACCTGAATCCACCATTAATTTAACCTCAGACCAACACAATTTATAAAATTGATGTAAGCTAAAAAGAGGTACACATTATTTTCATCATCATCATAATTAGGTCTTCGGTCCTGGAACTGGTTAGACGCGTATCCTCATTGTTTCCTATCCTGAACTAACCTACACATTTCCCTGAAATTTGCACAGTTTGCATCTATCACTATCTGCGTGCAAAAGTTTGATTTCGGTCTACCACTGCTTCTTTTTTCGTATCTCTGCTTGTAATATATTCCGTACTATTTCCCAAAAATGCCTTAGAACGTATCCTGCCCTTCCATTTCTCCAATTTTTTTTTTGTTTTCCACAGATACTTTATTTCTCTACTATTTCTATAACCTGTTTGTTATTAACCTTGTCTGCCATGCTTTCGTCCTTATACATCCGAAGTACAACAATCCAGAAGGCTTCTATCTGCTTTTCCTACTGCCCCTATTTCACAAACGTATGGTGCCGTGCTCCACACATATACTTTGAACTAGTTTCTTTTAGTCTCTATGTCTGTTGTCTTTGAATATATCCGCTGTTCTTTTTTGTTAGATGCAATTCGGTCGTCTTTTATTGTTTTACAGTTATATACCTTATATCTCCGATATTCTGTTACCCCAGCACTTTAAGATTTGTCTAATTAATAGTTTTTCCAATATATCATTTCGGACAATCAACATTAGTTGAAAATATTCACAACCAACACCTGTAGTTGTTTATAATAATCATCAGATTTAAGTGCACTTATTTTTTGGTCATTAGATTTCCGTCTTGAAACTAGCTGTATGTGTACCTCCACTTATTTATGTTCTTAACTAGCTCACACAATTCCCTGAAATAACCACAACAGCCTATATACAGCTCGGTTCCCCTTCTATTGTTTTCTAATTATATGCCCTATTTCACCGAGATTCAGTGGTATGTAAAAAAGTAAGGCGGCTCCGTGGCGTAGTTGGTATGCGTGTGACTACTACACCCAAGCCCCCGGGTACGATTCCCGAAACGGTCCGCTTGAAAAATGTTAGGCGAGCATTTTTCACAAAAATACACCCTCATTCGGATGAGAGGTTTCGTGTGTGAGTGTTGTCACGCACGTTAAAGATCCCTACCTAGCTTGGAACAGCAAGGGTTCCGCAAAATTCTAAATTTTCTAGGTAAAAAAAACTCGCTTCTGGCCAATGTAGTACCTTCGGGTGAAGCATTGGAAAATCACATGTAAAGTATGTGAAAAGGTTAAGCAGTCTGTGGCTGCCAAGGATCTCCCAACACTTAGATATTTGCCGAATTAAATACTTTCGTACAATTGAGAATATTGCAAGACCAATACCTGAAGTTGTTTATAATAATCATCATGTTTAAGTACATTAATTTTTTTCGTCATTAGGTTTTCCATCTTGGGACTGATTGGATGCGTACCTCCATGATTTCTATTCGGAGCTAGCCTACACATTTCCCTGAAATTCCCACATCCTACATTTTTCACTATCTGTGTGCAGTAGTCTAACCTAGATCTGCCTCTACTTTTCTTTTTTCTTATCTCTGCTTCAAATATATTCCGCACTATTCCCTCATGTCTTAGTATGTGACCAATATTCTATCTCCCTATTTTTTACGCTTTTCCACATATTCGTTTCTTTCCCTACCATTTCTAGTACCTCTTTGTTTTTAACTTTGTCTGTCCATGATATCTTCATCATACGTCTGTAGCACCGCATTTCAAAGTCTTCTACCTTTTTCTTGTCCGCTTCCCATACTGTCCAGGTTTCACAGTCGTACAGTACTGTGCTCAACACATATGTTTTAAGCAATCCTTTCCTTGTTTCTATGTTTGTTGTCCTTGAACACAGTAGTTGCTTTATCTTGTTAAGTGTAGCACGACCTTATGCTAATCTCTGTTTTATATCTTTTGCGCTTTCGCATCTTGCATTATTTGGCTTCCTATGTAGAAGAAATCTTTAACCTCTTGTAATTTCTCGGTACCTATTTGTATTCTTGTTTTTGGTTTATTTTCCCCTCCTTTGCATACTAGAACTTTAGTTTTATTTTTGTTAATCTACCGTATCTCTCTGTTAGAACTGTTTCCATTTCATTAAGAGCAGCTTCTAACTCTTCTTTGCTAGATGCTAACACCGCTAGATCATCTACAAATCTAAGCATATCAATCTTTTGTCCCTGCATACTAATTCCAAATGTCTTCCTGCATTTGAAATTATTCATTGCCTCTTCTACGTACAAGTGAAAAATGAATGGGGATAAGGCACATCCCTATCTCACCCCTTCCCTAATATTTACTTCTCTACGTTCCTGCTCTAATTGCACTACAGTGTTTGCTCTTTGTATAAGCTATGTACTATTCGTCTATCCCTAAAACTCATTCCAATCTTTTTAAGTATTTCAAACATTTTTTTCCATTTTACATTGTCGAATGCTTTTTTCAGATCCACAAACCCTATATACACGCTTTCCCCATTTTATGGTTTTGTATCTGTGTTTTCTTGTTTCGTCTTACATATTTTTGTATTTTCATCTTTCTTCTATTAAATTCAGGATATCTTTTGTTATCCATGGTTTTTTATTTTTTTTTTGTGTATACCCCAGAATATCTCTGGCCGCCATATCTAAACTGGATTTAATGTTTTTCCATTCTGTTTGTACTTCCTTAATATCAGAAATTTTCCCGATATCTTTCAGCAATTCATTTGATTTTTTTCATATCTTTCGTGGATATCTTAATCTTTTAGTTTCTCAAAGTCAGAGTGCCTTTTTCTATTCTTTTTTTTCAAAATTTTCAATTTAAGAGCAGCCTTCATACTTACGATGTTGTGGTCAGTGTCTATATCTGCTTCTGGATAGCTTCTATAACATTTTACTTAATCCTAAACCGTTGGCTAATAAGAATGTAATCTAATTGATATCTTTCTATATCCACTGGCATCTTACACGTGTATCGTCTTTTCACATGAAGTTGAAATAATGTGTTTGTGATGGTTAAATTGTTTTTGTCGCAAAATTCTACCAGCCTATTTCCCCTGTCGTTTCTCGTGCTTAAACCAAATAAACCTACTACCCCTCCTTCCCTACCCTCACATACCACTGCATTAAAATTCCCCCTAATTATTAAATTTTCATGTCGTTTTAAGTATCTTAATATGTCTTCAATATCTTTGTAGATCGCTTCTACCTTTTCCTCACTGTGGCTGGAGATGGGCATGTATACTTGTATTATTACTGTATTTACCTGTTTAGATTCTAATCTAATCATGAGTATTCTATCGTTCTTTTGTAAGTAAATTTCTGCACAGTGCCCTATCTTCTTTCGCATAACTATCCCTACACCAAAATTTCCTTCCTCTGATCCTGTATGAATTACCAGTCTCCACTCCAAAAATCCCCCGCCTCTGGCAACCGAACTTCGCTGATTCCTACTATGTCTAGTGCTAGCTTATCCATTTCAATTTTTAATTTCTCTAGTTTACCTACTTGTTTCATATTTCTGACAGTCCACTCTCCGACTCGCAGAATGTTCCTGGCTCCTCTTTTCAATCTTTCGATCACATCCTCCAAAGTAGTCCTCTTCCGTAGATCCGAACGGGGGCTATTTTAACTCTGGGATCTTTTACCTTAGAGGATGCCATCAGCCTAAATAACAATTTAAGTACGTTGTGTAGTCGGGAGATAATGTGGTGGTTTTCCTTTGCCATCCACATGTCTTAAGATGCCAAACCGACCCCTATGATCTCTGCCAATCTAAGTATCGAAACAGTCGCTGCCCTCTTTCGGGAACCTCACTAAAGACCCTACTAATTAGGTTGAACCTGTAATTTAGCTCTTTAGATCACTGGAACGCGGAAGCCATTCCACCTGTTCTAGTAATCTAGAACTCCGGAATCGACACATTCTTTTAAAAACCTTTTATTTAGTTATAAATATACAAAATACGCTTACCATCTATTTTAATACATATATTTTCACATACAGAAATTTTCTAACTTAATTTAAGTATAAAATTTAAATCTTCATTTTGGTCGTGCAGGGATCTTCTATTTATTCGACTGGGCACTCACAGTGGGTTATACTTATTAATATTAACTTCCAAGTAAAGCACTTTCTCCAAAGCCCATTCCGATCAGAGATACTCAAATTCCTCTGACTTTTGCCGCATAACCTCGCATAAGTCTTCATACCCGTTTCGAAGACTACTGCTAGATGTAATGATCACATTCTTCGTGTTAAAATATTTTACATCGGTAGTCTCCTGACTAATACTCAGAACTCAGAACTAATACACAGAAAGAAAACACAAATATAACATAATTATGTTACTTGTTTCTACTAACTTCACGGTTATAAAATAGAATAGCTATAGAAAGGTGCGTCGTTTCAATACTGTAATGATGAAATAACAAACGTGTGTCTAATTTTGTTTCATATAGTTTATAAATCCCCTTGTGATTTTGAAGGTTAGGTCACGTTTTGCGGGTTAAGTTCAGTGGCGAAACAATTATGTATGGCCCCCCCGCTAATCAAAAATAGGGCACTTTGACATTGAAAAAAGTCAAAACATTATATACCTACCTTAATCTTTATTAATTATTTTACTGTATTGAATATAACATTAGAAGCAGAATACAAAATAGCCTACAACGAAAACGACATTATATATTAAGTACTTCTCTAATATTTAAATTTTCTAAATTACAAGGTTTCTCTGGCGAGCATTCTTTCCGCGAAAACAAAGAAAATTTTATTTATGTTTAATTGTCTTGCAATAGTATTTTCTATACTAATTAGTGCTAACGACGATAATCTTGTTTCAGACATTGTACTTCGCTAAGTCTTTATTAATTTTAGTTTCGAAAATGAACTTTCTGCAGTTGCCGATGTTACGGGTAGGGTCAGAAATAATAAATAAGCATTACATACTTTGGGAATGCCATTATAGCTGCTTGATAAATGCAACTAGCAGCTTGCAGCTGGGACTTTAACCCTTTATTGCTTGACGGTACTTTTAAGTCATCCGCATATTTTTTTTATAACTTTCAAATATGGTATTCGATTTGCCTCCGAGCTTGACGGTACGTTAGAGTATTCAATTCCTACCATTTCACACAGTGCGTCGTCATTCTGGTGGTAGCGAGTGCTTCACTATAGCTGTTATATTGCAAGCATGAACGTGGTCACACCACTTCGTTAGTAGGTTCATCATCATTTTGTTTTCCCTTACTTAAGATCGGTTTGACACATACCCTTCACAACCTAAAATTCTAATAATTTGACTAATATTGCTTGGTCTAGGTCTTCCTATACTCTTTTTCTTATCTACCTGGCTCTACATAGATATTAGCAACCTGATGGTTGTTAAAGAACTCCAACAGGTTTATATGATTCCCAGTTATAATGTAGCTTTGCCTATAGGACATAAAAAAAAGGGACGGAGTGTGTCACTTATGACTTTGTCCCCGTAACACTCTACGATGCAAGCTAACAAAATACTGGTGAGTCAACTGACTCTGGCTTCAGCTAGATCACTCACGCCAGTATTAAAACTTCAGAGAACATGAGATACTTACAACAATATCTTTAGGGTTGGTTCGACCTGTTTTGCTTAGCAATACTGAATAATTAATTATAATTTTGTTTAATAAAGTGTCAATTAGTCTACCAAATAAAACGATTGATGTCGGTTAACTAAGCTATATTAAATCATCATCAAATGTTTATATATATATATATATATATATATATATATATATATATATATATATATGTACAAAAGATTTATGATTCCCAAAGGGAAAATATTTACAATTTCTATATACAAAATATTTACATGAAAGGATTGATTAAACACACAGTAGCAATTGAATGTTACAAAATTATAACCGGTGATAGTAAGGAGCTCTGTACCAAAACACGGTGTACTTATGTATTAAAAAATTTAAATTCCAGCAATGCTTGAGTTCGGCTTTAAATAACACTGCTATCATGCAAGAATTCTTAGCAAATGTAAGATCTAAACAGAATCTACTTATTATAAAAATTTTAATTGGTTGTGTTAATTTAGGGTTAGAATATGTAATTGTGCTTAATGATAAAGAAACAAAGGTATGAGCATTAAATGTTAATTATTTAAAATGACTACTAAAAGATTAGTTTACTAAAAAAATTTCAGGTTAAACTACAATTATGGATAACCTCGAAGACAAAGGAAATGAACTTGCCACTATTGTAACGTCCTTGAACTAGATTAACGTTATCAATAAATACCTGCAGTTTACGTCTCAACGAAAACAAACATCTGGCGGTCACACATACGTCACTTGACTGGATCCTTGGAGGCTCCGCAGAGGGAGTTCATAAACCTGACTGTTTATGAAATTCAGCCAACATTGTAGACGTCCTGAAATGTGATAAAACCGCTGTATCTAAAATTGTTTTCCTAGATACGTAGATATTCGTCGAACTCCGTGGGTTTAACCATAGGTATAGAAGAACATCAGCTTCTTCGAGTCATTTACCGTGTTACATAGTGAGTAAAATAATAATTCTTGATATTATCAGAGATCGTCTTCTTGCTAGAGATCCTGCGTGAAATTTTACATACGGGTCGATCAATCCTTATATTTTAGTTCCGTGATCACATAATCAAATCGTAAGTGGAGTAATAATTGTAGCCTGGAGTAATAATTGTAGTCCGGAGTAATAATTGTAGTCTGGAGTACTAATTGTAGCTAAAAATTTGTAGACGCTCTAGCAAATTTTTAATTAATATCCTAAATTACTCACCCCTAGCCTGCATAAAAAATCAATCCGATTAACAACCATTACTTGCGTCGCACACTATTCCATTCAAAAGTTACTTTAGTAATAATGTGCTTGCAGCCAACCATTTTGGTTAATAGTTTGATTCGAAAAGGAAGGGTTCGGGATCCGATCGAATCGTGGAGCATCAAATAGCCACGCCCGACTCCCTTCTACTATTGGTTTGTTCCGCAACGCATACCTTTAGATTATAACCACAATAGATTTACCGACAGAGTGAACCGGGTTTAATTTAAATCATCTATAATATAGATATGAGAGCAGAGTGCATTGGGTTGCCTAGCGTTATTTGTATCAGGAATTTATCCTGTTACAATAAGGAAATAAAATATTACCTGGTTATTCCCTCCAAAAAAGAAAAGTGTTAAATTATATGTTATGGTAAGGCTAAAGCATCAAATCGCTGCTTATATGCCAGACCGCTAACTAATTGTGAGTTAGTAGGTTAGTTTCATCATTTCTTTTTGTTTGTATTTTGTGCACTAAATATATAGTATTAGTTATTCATTATACAAGGAAAAAATACTAGATTTTAGCTCGAGGTGTGTTTGTCTTCCGACGCGAAGCGGAGAGAAACAAAACACCGAGAGTTAAAATCTTACATTTTTACCCGTGTATAATACGCTATTTTTTTCTGTGACAGGCAAAACGATGATTTAATATTGAAAAAAATATTACAATATATTAAAGTCAAAAAATCAATCGATGTCAAATTTAAAGTTTCAAACAAGTAATCAAATATCTGTCAATTTAATTTTGCGAGTAGTTTCAAAAATTGCTTACTTAAGTTGTTTATATCGGTTGTTTTGAACGCGACGAAGTTATGATACGATGGTATGTTACACCCGAATGTTACAAGTATGGACCCGGCTATAAATTAAATATCTTCGTGTTCTTTCTTATTTGCACATACCCGGGAAAAAAGTAATTTCATAAAAAGTGACATTTTGTTACCTGTCAAGAAACATTAAATGTCAAATTTTTTTTCCGTCACTGAAAAAATAGATTTATCTTACTTTTTGATATATTAATTAATACGTAAAAACATATATTCATTTTTATATAGTTTACATTTACCAATTACCGTTTGTTTCTTTTCTGGACTAGAAAGTACCGTCAGTAATGGAAGACCACAAATTGAAGCGTTATTACAAAAGACCTCTAACCCAATTGGAATTAGAAGAGTTATGGGATCAACTGCTACAGGATGATTTACCCCTAGACCAGAATTTCCTAACGGACGAAGAATTTGATGAGGATGATACTGATGATGAAGTAAAAAGTAGCTTCCCTACAACATTTACAAAATCATCTACATCTGCCTTATCTACAAATACTTCATCCCTCATGGAATCATCTAGTATTATTGATGATAAAGAAAAAAACAATAATGTGGCCAATATCTCTGCGGTAAATGCGAGTTCAACTAAAGAATCGATTGAAGAAACGATTAGTTCTGAAAATGTTTTGACTGAGCTACTAAGCATTATTGATGATAAAGAAAATAACCATAACTTGGCTAATACATTGAAGGTGAATACACGTTCAAATAACAAAAAAAGTGAAGAAACTATTATTAGATAATGTATTTTTCTTAATTCCCAAAGAAGATTAAGAAAAATACAAAACACACCATAACAAACGTACAGTGTGATAGCTGCAAAGGTCACCCTCAAGTTACTTGTACACAAATTGATGCAGATGACGCTAAGCGTATTACACGCCAACTAACTAATGCGTTAAGTTTTTTTGTAATGCTTGCAACAACACTGCTGATCAACACAGACCAACGTTTGCATACGCATCAGTGGTGTGAGGTAACGCAGTGAAAACGCACATGTGGAAATTCCAGGTGATCCAGAACAAGGCCCTAACGGGAGTCCTCGGAGCTCCCTGGTTTATTCGAAATGCTCAGCTTCACAGAGAGGCAAATCTGCAAACCGTCAAGGAATGGCTCTGGTCGAACGCAGATAGGTTTTACGGATCTCTAGATCACGAAAACCAGCTGATGAGCCCTGGAAGCGTATGAAGATGCTTTATCGCAGCCTACATAGACCCCCAGGGCGATACTCCGGCAATGATCTTCGCTGCGATTCCATCAGACGTCCGAAAGGAATAAACTGCGCGTAACGCCATGTTTTTTCCAATTCGCGACGGCGGTGAAGGACCTAGTCCAGGTACGCTAGTCACGGGATCCCTATAAATGTCTATGACAAGAGATCTCGAGTTCGACCCCAAAGTGGATTTTTAGTGGGTATGTCCTCGCTCGGCTAGGAAGAGTCCCACACATCCGATATAAAATCTTTTACCACTATAAAAAATGAAACAAACAATAAAAAAAACTGCTGATCAATTTATGGAATTGAAAACGATGCTCAATTCTGTGTTAACTAGATTGCTGAATTTGGAAACTCAGTCTGTCCAACATTTGCAGTCATCTTCCGAATTATTTTAAGCGGTTGTCCGGAAAGCACAAGAATGAATCAAACGCGAAGACAAAATCATTATTTATGGCTTATCGGAGAGCCTTGATGAAAATTCAGAAACTGCAATTGTTAAATCTTAAAGTTCGCCGTTTGTCAAGTGGCGTGTAGAGTAGTTTTGTTGGCGGGAAAAATTTAATAAAAAAATAATAGATCATATGATCTGCAGCCATAATTGAGTGTCAATGGAATTTATTGATGTAAAAGGTTGTTTAGTTTTAAATTACGCCAAAATGGTATACAAATTGTAAGTTTTCTTTATATAACGATTTAGTATTAATTATTTATTTAAGGATTTGAATAAACTGTAAGAGAGAAAACTTTGAGTTTGCCTGTCTCTATAGATCGCAGTTATTCCAGTCGTTGTTTGCCGCAAGCGTAAAATTCAAAGCGACCAATCAAACTTGACATTTACAAATAATTCAAATCAATTTTGGTATAGTAAATCATGAATGATTTGTGTCCGAAGTGTTCGACCCCTTACCGCCAAACCGATATGGTTGAATGTCCTATCTGTAAGATGTGGTTCCATTACGAATGTGTGGATGTAGATGATGGTGTTGCAGAAATTGAGGATTGGCGTTGCCCATGTTGCACTGCTTTGTCTGCTGTTCCTAAAACAAGTTCAAGAATGGTCCCGTTCGAGAAACATAGTACAGCTAAGCATAACGAAGTCGGTGTTGGTCAATGTGGTAAACCGATTATACCATTGAGCACACAGTCTACCATCACTAGTGAACGTCGGCGGCAACGTTGGGAAAACCTACGGGAACAAAAGCTGTTACTTGAAGAACAGCAAAAATTAATTCAAAACAAATTAATCATTTGTCAACAAATGTCGTCACTCTTAGTGGAGTCTGATGATGAAAGTCAAAGGTTAGATGATGATGAGATAGGAGAAGCGGATCCAGAAACCAATTTAGAGCTCTCTAGACGTCTTGAACAGGCAGCCACCATTGGTCTGTCGTCCAGCGTACCAATTTTGATTAATCAAAATGAGGGTCAAATTGAACAAGAGGTAACACAACTGGGTTTGCTGCCTACCCTCCTGCACCCGATGCAAAATGAGGTTCAGTGGCATCCATCGCCACCATCATTACATGCACCGCAAGAAGCATTGTGGCACCAACATCCAGCGCAGCTAAACTTGCAGGAATATAAATCAGTGCGTCAGCCGTTACCAAAAGAGCATTCCAGCCAATCGCTACTGCAGCAAACGTCTATTGTTGCACCACCTTATAACGGTCGGTCATCGCGCTTATCAAACGTAGTGGTTCAGAACAAAAATAATCAAACAGTAGGAAACAATGTCATAGCATCAGCCAGACCAGGCAACCCTCTAAACGACGTATCTCTATGTCCACTAAATTCAGCTCATATTGCTGCAAGACAATCTATTCCACGAGACCTTCCATTTTTTGACGGAGATCCGCGGAACTGGTATATATTTATAAGTAGTTTCAATAGATCAACCGCATTGTGTGGGTTTAATGACAGTGAAAATTTAATCCGTTTAGACAAAGCTCTAAAGGGTAATGCTCGAAAAATGGTACAAGGATTCTTGCACGAACCTCGTTGCGTAAAAGATATTATTATTAACTTAAAACTATTATTCGGAAGGCCGGAGCAAATTTTGGATAGTTTTATAAATGCAGTCCGACAACATGCACCGGTCAAAATGGAAAAGCTAGAATCATTGGTTGAATATGGCGTCACTGTTCAAAACCTCTGCGCGTGTCTTCAAGCTAGTGATGTAGCTGAATACTCCAACAACCCTATGCTCATGCACAAACTTGTAAGTAAGCTGCCGGCTCAACTAAAGGTACAGTGGGCGATGCATAGGGCTACACAAAGCTACGTGGGTATTCTACAATTTGGGCAATGGTTACATCAACTTGCTCTAAACATATGTACCGCTATTCCTACGCTTACCTTTAGTGAAAATGAAGGGTCCAAACACGAACGCACACATTTACACGACGGTTATGACGCTGATAAAACCATAAGGTGTAAGTTATGCGATAAAAGTTGCCATACAGTGTTGGAATGCGCCCAATATAAAGAAGCTGGGTTAAATAAACGGTGGAGAATTGTGAAGGACTTACGATTATGTAGAATATGCCTGCGAAAACATAGGTTTCCTTGCAAATCCCAATTGAAGTGTGAGAAGTGCCATCGCGTTCATCACACTACTTTGCATAAAGAAATCGAACTCGTACCTAGTCAGGTGGCAGCAACGTCTAGCTTTGCTTCAGTTGCAACAAATAACCAAGTCTCGAGTGTAAACGCAGATATAAACATAAATTACCTATATAAAGTTCAAGACATTCGTTTCCGTTTCTTACCTGTTAGGATCTTGAGTGGCCATCAAGAAATTGTTTTCTACGCCTTTCTTGATGAAGGGTCATCCACCACTATGATTGATGAAAAATTAGCCCATCAACTGAATCTGTCGGGTGAGGTACAGCCTTTATGTCTAAAATGGACCGGGGGGCCAGCACAGAGTTGAAGACAATTCGAAACTAGTGCGGTTTTCTATTGCTGGCACCTACGTTGGTGCTAAAATATTTCACGATCGTCTAGCACGTACGGTGAGCAATTTAAGTTTGCCAACACAAACCCTTGACATGAAGGTACTTAGCCGCCAATTTCCTTATTTACAAAACTTACCAGTGGAATCTTATAGGAATATAAAACCTGATATGTTGATCGGTTTAGATAATTGGGAATTAGCAGTTCCCTTAAAAGTTAAAGAAGGTGGCAAATTTGATCCTATAGCAGCCAAATGTAGCCTGGGATGGTCTATATTTGCGTTCCTTACAGCACATACTGAAAATGAACATCAAAACTTTCACGAAAGCTGCGATTGTGCAGTCAAAGCTGACGACATAGAGTTACATAATTCAGTAAAGTCTTATTTTGCGGTGGAAAGTTTAGGCGTGCAGCCACCCATCAACTCTAAGGAATCATTAGAACTTCGTCGTGCTGAATTAATCATGAGTAATACTACTAAATGGGAAAATAATCGTTATACAGTGGGATTGTTGTGGAAACACGATCATTTACGACTTCCGGATAGTCGAAATATGGCGCTTAAGCGCCATCAAATTTTAATGAATCGTTTGAAAACCGACCCTGTTCTTGCTCAAAGGTTAAAAAGCCACATTCAAGATTTGGCGGATAAAGGTTATGTGCGTAAATTGCTTCCACAAGAAATTGAAGAGCAACATGAAAAGATTTGGTACTTGCCACTTTTAATCGCCCTTAATCCAAATAAGCCGGACAAATTCCGGTTAGTTTGGGATGCTGCTGCTTCAGTAAATGGTGTTTCGTTCAATTCGATGTTGCTCACGGGACATGACTTACTTTCGTCGTTGCTTGGCATACTTTTGCGTTTTCGTCAAAAAAAAGTAGCGTATACAGGCGATATAAAAGAAATGTTTCTGCGCATCGGAATAAGGGACGAGGATCAGCATGCTTTACGCTTTCTTTGGCAAGATGACGAACATAATAAACATGCGGATGTATATGTGGTCACAGTATTAATTTTGGCGCTACTTGCGCACCAAGTTATTCGCAGTACATTAAAATGTAAACGCACTAAGGTTCAAAACGAATTTCCTCGTCCAGTGACAGCTATCGTAGAAAACCACTATGTGGACGATTATTTGGACTCTGTGGACGATGAGGTAGAAGCAATCAACCTAGCCAAACAAGTTTCACAAATACATAGACACGCAAACTTTGAAATCCGCAATTGGAAATCCAATTCGATACAATTTATGAGAGAAATGAATGACCAAGTCGAAGAAACAGTAGTGAACTTGAATTTGAGTCCTGAGCCGATATTAGAGAAGATTCTCGGTATGTGGTGGCATTTGAGTTCAGATTGCTTTACATATTCTATACGTTCTAACAAACGAAATACCGATATCCTGTGTGAAATAAAATACCCACAAAAGGGAGCTTCTTAGAATACTAATGTCGATTTATGACCCTATGGGGCTTCTAGCTCATTTTATGGTGTACTTGAAAATTTTACTACAAGAAGTATGGAGAAGTAAATTAGCATGGGATGACCCGTTAAGTTGAAGAACTTTATAATAAATTTTCAATTTGGAAAACGTATTTACCAAACTTAAAAGATTTGCGAATACCGCGCTGCTTTCTTCAAATATTTAACAATTATGATAAACTAGACGTTCAGTTGCATACGTTTGTTGACGCTAGTGAAAATGCTAGCGCCACTGTTGCTTATCTTCGCATTTCTGACGGCAAAACGGTTGTGTGCAGCATAGTTGGTGCGAAAACAAAGGTGGCCCCACTAAAAATTCAAAGTATTCCTAGATTAGAACTAGATGCTGCTGTATTAGGTGCCCGTTTCTCCAAGTCAATTCGAGAAGCCTTGAGTATTCATCTAACAAAAATTACATATTGGTTTGATTCCACTACTGTACTTTGCTGGTTGCGTGCCGAAGATTCTAGGAAATATGGCAAGTTTGTATCATATCGTATAGCCGAAATACAAGATTTGTCGATAATTGCCGACTGGCGCTATGTACCTTCTGGATACAATGTTGCGGACGAGGCCACTAAGTGGAACAAACCTCCCAATCTTAGTGCAAGTGGTTGCTGGTTTAGAGGCCCAGAATTTCTGTATGATTCCGAAAACGAATGGCCACTGGATATCACTCATAGAAATGACGAAGACGAATTTAGTGCGGTTCATGATACCAAGTTACCGAGAACCAATAGTCTATTGACGGTAGAATTTGATCGCTTTAGTAAGTTTCAAAGGGTATTACGCACCATGGCTTATGTTGTGCGATTCATTCAACGTTGTCGCACTGGGCACATACAACCAACTCAGTATTATAGCTTAGACGTGAGATCAAATGAACTAAAGGCTAGTTTGATACATCTAATTAAGTTAGTGCAAAAGGAGTGCTTCCCAAATGAATTGACTCTGCTGCTAGAAAAAAAGACAATGCCCAAAGTCAAGTTGTCTTTTCAAAATCACCCCCGTTTTTGGATGATGATGGCATTATCAGAGTGGATAGCCGCTTAAAGGCAGCGGAAGCTTTACCGTACAGAGCTAAGCACCCTATAGTACTTCCGCGAAAACATCGGTTCACACTTTTGATGTTAAATAGCTTTCATGTGATGTATCAGCACCAGCATTATGAGACAGTCGTAAATGAAGTTCGGCAGCGGTATTACATATCCAGGTTAAGAGTTGTACTGCGCAAGATTCGTCAAAGTTGTCAAGTTTGCAAGAATCGAGATGCACGACCTGATCCGCCTCAAATGGCGTCGTTACCACCAGCTCGGGTCTGCACTTATGCTGCTCCCTTTACACATACAGGTGTAGACTACGTCGGTCCTCTCTCGGTGATGGTAGGTAGGCGGACGGAGAAACGTTGGCTTGCCTTGTTTACGTGTCTAACAATACGGGCAGTCCACATCGAGGTGGCATATAAATTGGATGCGGAACACTGTATTTTGTGTTTTCGAATTTTTTTTGCTCGAAGAGGACAGCCTAGACATATTTATTGTGATCAAGGTCGAAATTTCATAGCTACGGAACGTATTCTAAAAGAAGAACTAAAAAAAAATGCCTGCAGAAGCAATTGCCCGAAAGTTTGTAAGCCCACACCTGACGTTTCACTTTAATCCTCCTGCTTCACCGCACATGGGAGGAGCATGGGAACGTCTAGTTAAATCTATAAAAATAGCATTGTACAACGCTCTACCTGAGCGCACACCCACAGATCCAAATTTATTAAGTTGTGTGATTGACGCAGAGAGTATTGTAAATTCTCGACCCTTGACATATCTACCATTAGATAGCGAGGAAAGCCAAGCAATTACACCGAACCATTTTCTATTAGGTTCCTCCAGTGGTGAAAAGCCAATGGCACCCATAGACGACGATAATACAGTTTTGAAATGCAGTTATCTATACCGGGAAAGGTTCGCCAATAATATGTGGAAGCGGTTTGTATCTGAGTACCTTCCGGAGTTACTGCTTCGATCAAAGTGGCATAACAAAACAGAACCTTTAAAATGCGGGGATATCGTGCTAATAGTAGACCAAAGGTTTCCTTGGTGCAATTGGCCAAAGGGCAGAATAATATGCACAAAATTAGCAGCTGATGGACAAGTAAGATCAGCAACGGTGCAAACCAGTACTGGAGTATTTGACCGCCCAGCAACAAAAATGGTGAAATTAAAGATAAACGACGGTACAGCTGTCCAACTGGAGAATGCTGTACCGGGTGGGAGTGTTAAATCTTAAAGTTCGCCGTTTGTCAAGTGGCGTGTAGAGTAGTTTAGTTGGCGGGAAAAATTTAATAAAAAAATAATAGATCATATGATCTGCAGCCATAATTGAGTGTCAATGGAATTTATTGATGTAAAAGGTTGTTTAGTTTTAAATTACGCCAAAATGGTATACAAATTGTAAGTTTTCTTTATATAACGATTTAGTATTAATTATTTATTTAAGGATTTGAATAAACTGTAAGAGAGAAAACTTTGAGTTTGCCTGTCTCTATAGATCGCAGTTATTCCAGTCGTTGTTTGCCGCAAGCGTAAAATTCAAAGCGACCAATCAAACTTGACATTTACAGCAATAGTCAAAAATTTCTCAGGCAACTCGAAATAATGTAAGCTTGACCTCGACTCAAAAGATAAGAGGCTTGGTATCAAGAAAGATAATTCAAGTATACCTCGTCCACCATGTATTACAATGGATAACAGTTATCAGGTTTATAATGTTCTTAAAAACAGGATGCTCTTAAAATCTCATTACGATTTTGATCATGTATTTTTGAAAAAAGATGAAACGCTTTATTAAAGAGAGAGTAGGAAGGAGTTACAAGAAAGAATTGAAAATGGAGAAACTAAGCTCACTATAAAATTTGTCAACGGTATACCTTGTATCGTGCACAAAAACTAAATAATTCCAACAGTAAGGTTCTTATGTGTTATTATCAAAACGTTCGAAGCATGCGAGGCAAAGTCGATGAATTTACAGGAAATATATGTGATTGTGAATATGATATCGTTGCGATAAGTGAAGCTACAAATACATCATAGCAGTCAAGAATTATGTTCCAGCGAAGCAATTAGATTTATCATACTTGCGAAATGCTTTACCTAAGTATGATGTTGTGGGTTGTAAGTGCATATTATCTTGACATTCTTTAAACATACTCCAACAACTGTAGATTTTGATACGTTATTTAATTTTTTTGTTCGACATTATTTTTATAATAAGTTAGTTATTTTCCAAGTTATAATAATCCTGGCAGGTTACGATATATTAAGTACAATAGTTAACAACTATTCTGAATTTTTAGATCTATGCCAATGGAATCAAATCTGTAACAAGAACGGAAGGCTGCTTAATCTTGTATTTGCTAGTTTTAACTGTACAGTTAGTTCATTGCGATCTAGAACCTCTTATAAATGAAGATGTGCATCACCCAACTTAAGAAATTTGTTTTAAATTTGCCAAAATAATTCCTGTAAAATTTTCGCAATTACAATGTTCCAAAAACTACAACTTCAAAAAGGCAAACTTTTTGCACGTCTACAATGCCGTAATTTCAGTGGACTGGTGTATGTTACATAATTGTGGTAATGTTAATGAAGCTTGCAATACTTTTATGATCTACTTTTCGGTGTTTTCGACCAATATGTACCGCACTGCAACGATATGACTAGTAAACTCAAATATCCACCTTGGTTTAACGACGAGATTATCACAAATATTAAAATAAAATGCAAAGCGCTTAAAAAGTGCAGAAAATTAATTTTCAGTACCACTTAGACCAATTCAGAAGGCTACGCTCATTGGTGACAAATCAAATCAGAACAGCTTACAGTGGTTATTTAGCTACAATTAAAATATCGATCAAAATTGACAACAAAAAATGTTGATCTTTTATTAGAGCAGAAAATGGTAAATCACGGATACCGGGAAAGATACATAAAAATAGTGCAATTTATGATAACACACGAGATATTGTAAATGCGTTTTCAGAACACTTTAATGCTAATTATCTAAACACAATCTCGTAGATAACAATAGCACAAACATAGCAGTTAATTTATCTAGTGCCAATATTCAATATATATTCGAAAATGATATTAAAGAGGCTATAAAAAAATTGAAAAATAAACCAACGTCAGGTCTTGACCAAGTACTGAGTTACTTAATAAAAGATTTGCAAACATTTTTATACGCCCACTACATGTGATTGTCAATTTGTCGCTGAAAACTGAAACCTTTCCTTGCAGATGGAAAATAGCTCGTGTATGTCCTGTACATAAAGGTAGTGCCGCTGGTGATATTCTAAATTACAGGCCTATTGCTATACTTTCAAACTTTTCTAAAATACTTGAGTCCATCATATACAGAGTTTTTCAGAATAAAGTACCGTAAATTAGGGAATATACAGATCTTGACGAGTTATCATGAAAAGTTAGATAACAGTTTCCTGTAAACCCACCCGTTTCTATTATACAGGGTGATGAAGTGCTATTAAAAAATACATGTTTTTAACTTGAAAATAGGTACATGTTAGTTGTTTACTAATACGAATTATTACACTTCATTTACACAAAATAGAATAATCCATTGGTGTTGAATAAGGGGTGTTTTATTCTGAAACACTCTGTATAAATACGTTTACAGCTCCATCAAAAAACATTGTATCACCGTACCAACACGGATTTGTAGAAAATCGATCAATAGTAACAAATCTATACAGTTTTGTTCAGTTTGTTGCAGAAGTATTAGATACTTGGTGCCAAGTAGACGTCATATATACTGACATATCTAAAGCCCTTGATCATATCCACATGAGTTGTTGCTTAATGAATTAAATAGTTATGGTTTTAGTAATTCGCTAATTATTTGGCTTAAGTCGTATATTAAGTCGTATTCAAATTGTTCAACATAATGACTTCTCCTCACTTCCCTTTATGGCTGCATCTGAAGTACTTTAAGGGGCCGAATCTTGGTCCATTGCTTTTTCTATTATTGATAAATGACCTCACATCAATTTTAAACTGTGAGGTATATTAATGTTTGCAAATAATGTGAAAATTTTTACCTCCGTTAATGCACATGCTGATTGTAATAGACTGTAACATAATCTTGAAATTTTAAGTAAATTGTGTATAGAAAATCATCTTAGTCTGAATATTTCTAAATGTAGAGTTGTATCTTTTACTAAAAAGGTGAACCCAATTATATTTGATTATACTGTCGAATCCGGTATGTTAATACGTTGTCATAAAATAAAGATCTTGGTGTGAATTTTAATAGCAAATTATGTTTTAATGCACGAGTATTATAAACAATTTTGTCAGCAAATAAAATGGTGATATTCATAATACGAAACATTTCTTAGATGTTCATACGTTAAAAGTATTGTATTTTACCCTTGTGCGGACACGCTTGGGATATTGCTTTCTGCTACGGTTCCCAAATTATGACCGATACAAGGCATGGATCGAGAGCACTCAAAGAAAGTTTCTAAAATATGTATGGTTTAGAGTGAATCATGTGTACCCACCCCGAGGATTATAGCCTACTAAATGAATTTAGTATGTGTTCACTTAATACGAGGCACTCCATAACAGCGATAACATTCTTGTATAAACTTTTGCATAACCAAATCGATTGTCCAGGTTTATAAAACAAAATTTTCTTTCATCTTCCAAGATAATAACACTTTCAACTTGTATACTGCTAGAACAAATTCCCTTTGCGATCACCAAATACGGTAATATGTTTATTGTTTAACGAAATCGCTAATCACAGTGAAATTTTTAATGATGGATTGGTGTGTATACTTGAAACATATTATTCAGTCAAAGAAAGTTATTTAGAATTTTATAGATTTCAGTTATATCAATTGTAAGTACATATACTGCATATTAGAATTGCATATACATGGTATATAGTAATTAGTCTTAACTGTCTGGTTAGTTACCAAAACTTATAAATCTGTTTCAATATTGTTCGCTTATATATTATGTTTAATGCGTATTAATACACCAGACGAACACGTTATAGCTACGGTACATCTATTGTTTGAAACTTTATTAAATGTATTATTATAATTGCCCTAAATTATCATTAACTGGACAATAAATAACTAAATAAATAAATAGATACAATCATACATACATACATAAATATATAATAAATAAATAGATACATTCATACATACATACATAAATATATAAATAAACAAATAAACAAATAAACAAATAAACAAATAAACAAATAAACAAATAAACAAATAAACGAATAAACGAATAAACGAATAAACGAATAAACGAATAAACGAATAAACGAATAAACGAATAAACGAATAAACGAATAAACGAATAAACGAATAAACGAATAAACGAATAAACGAATAAACGAATAAACGAATAAACGAATAAACGAATAAACGAATAAACGAATAAACGAATAAACGAATAAACGAATAAACGAATAAACGAATAAACGAATAAACGAATAAACGAATAAACGAATAAACGAATAAACGAATAAACGAATAAACGAATAAACGAATAAACGAATAAACGAATAAACGAATAAACGAATAAACGAATAAACGAATAAACGAATAAACGAATAAACGAATAAACGAATAAACGAATAAACGAATAAACGAATAAACGAATAAACGAATAAACGAATAAACGAATAAACGAATAAACGAATAAACGAATAAACGAATAAACGAATAAACGAATAAACGAATAAACGAATAAACGAATAAACGAATAAACGAATAAACGAATAAACGAATAAACGAATAAACGAATAAACGAATAAACGAATAAACGAATAAACGAATAAACGAATAAACGAATAAACGAATAAACGAATAAACGAATAAACGAATAAACGAATAAACGAATAAACGAATAAACGCACAAACGAACAAACGAACAAACGAACAAACGAACAAACGAACAAACGAACAAACGAACAAACGAACAAACGAACAAACGAACAAACGAACAAACGAACAAACGAACAAACGAACAAACGAACAAACGAATAAACGAATAAACAAATAAACAAATAAACAAATAAACAAATAAACAAATAAACAAATAAACAAATAAACAAATAAACAAATAAACAAATAAACAAATAAACAAATAAACAACTAAACAAATAAACAAATAAGCAAATAAACAAATAAACAAATAAACAAATAAACAAATAAACAAATAAACAAATAAATAAATAAATAACTTAATAAATAACTAAATAATTAAGTAATTTAATGAATGAATGAAATAAATAAATAAATAAATAAATAAATAAATAAATAAATAAATAAATAAATAAATAAATAAATAATGAAATAAATTAATTAATTAATTAATTAATAAATAAATAAATAAATGAATAAATAAATAAATATAAATCAATAAATAAAAAGTAAATAAATAAATAAATAAATAAATAAATAAATAAATAAATAAATAAATAAATAAATAAATAAATAAATAAATAAATAAATAAATAAATAAATAAATAAATAAATAAATAAATAAATGAATGAATGAATGAATGAATGAATGAATGAATGAATGAATGAATGGATAAATGATTGAAGGAATGAACGAATGAACGAATGAACGAATGAACGAATGAACGAATGAACGAATGAACGAATGAACGAATGAACGAATGAACGAATGAACGAATGAACGAATGAACGAATGAACGAATGAACGAATGAACGGATGAACGAATAAACGAATGAACGAATGAACGAATGAACGAATGAACGAATGAACGAATGAACGAATGAACGAATGAACGAATGAACGAATGAACGAATGAACGAATGAACGAATGAACGAATGAACGAATGAACGAATGAGCGCATGAACGAATGAACGAATGAACGAATGAACGAATGAACGAATGAACGAATGAACGAATGAACGAATGAACGAATGAACGAATGAACGAATGAACGAATGAACGAATGAACGAATGAACGAATGAACGAATGAACGAATGAACGAATGAACGAATGAACGAATGAACGAATGAACGAATGAACGAATGAACGAATGAACGAATGAACGAATGAACGAATGAACGAATGAACGAATGAACGAATGAACGAATGAACGAATGAACGAATGAACGAATGAACGAATGAACGAATGAACGAATGAACGAATGAACGAATGAACGAATGAACGAATGAACGAATAAATGAATAAATGAATGAATGTATGAATGTGAATTAGTGAATGAATGAATGAATGAATGAATAAATGTATGAATGAATGAATGAATGAATAAAAGTTTTGCCCAAACCAAAATTGATCCTAGTATATCTTCAGCCCGTTTATCCATCCATCTTTGTACAGTTCTAGTAAATATTTTTGACACGTGTGCTTACAAACTTATATTTCGAACATTTTCACATCTATCCGCACCTTTTTTTTTGGTATAGTGACTATGGTGCTACGTTTGAAATATTTGAGTATATCGCCTGTCTCCCACATACAGCGTACAAATTCTGTGACTGCTTGTCTAGTGGCTTTTAGAATTTTTGCTTGCACCTTATCTATACCAGTTGCTTTACTATTTTTTAGACCCTTTATTGCTAATTCAAACTCATCTATTTCTATGTATAGAATATCCCAAATCATCTGATTCCTGTTCTAGTGCTGCTAGTACCTATCCTGCATATAAATTCCCTATATTATTCTTGCCATCCAATGATGTTTCTTCCCGCACCCCTTATATTTTTGCTATACGATTTTATACCCTCTAAAATTCATTCTAATTGATTCGTATGCTTGGACTGTTTTTCCTATTTCCATCTTAGTTTGTACCTCCTTGCACTTTTCGTTAATTCATTGTTCTTTAGCACTTGCGAATAATTTCCCATTATATGACTTTGTATCTCTGTTTTCCTGCTTCGTCTGGTATGTTTTTGTATTTTTGCCTTGCCTCTATTATATTTTGAATATCCTTTGTTATCCATGGTTTCTTATTCTCTTTTTGTTTTAACCCAGAATAGCTCCGGCCGCCATGTCTAAGCTAGATTTAATGTTATTCCATTCTGATTTTACTTCCTTAGTATTAGAAATTTTTACGATATCTTTCAGCAATTCGTTTGATTTTTTCTCAAATCTTTTGTGGATATCTTTATCATTTAGTTTCTCAAAATCGAAGTGCCTTTTCTGTTCCTTTTCTTCAAATTTTTAAATTTAACCGCGGCATTCATAATTATGATATTGTGGTCAGTGTATATATCTACTTCTTGGTAGCTTTTATAGTCCTTTACTTGGTTCTTAAACCGTTGCCGAACAAGAATGTGGTCTATTTGGTATCTCCCTATGTCTTCTGGCATCTTCTACATGTATCATCTTCTAGCATGATGTTGAAATTATGTGTTTGTGATGGTTAAATAGTTTTTGTCGTATAATTCTACTAGCCTATTTCCCATGTCGTTTCTCGTGCCTAAGCCAAATAAACTTACTGCCGATCCTGCCCTACCCTCACCTACCACTGCATTAAAATCCTCCGTAATTATTAAATTTTCATGTCCTTTTACGGATTTTAATACGACTTCAATAACTTTGTAAATCGCTTCTACTTCTCTCTCACTGTAACCAGAGGTGGGCATGTATACTTGTATTATTACTGTATTTATAGGTTTAGATTCTAATATAACCATGAATACTCTTTCGTTCTTTTGTAAGTAGTTTTTTACACAGCTCAAGTTTCGTTCCTCTGTTCCTGTATGAATTACCCTGAAGTCTCCACCCCAAAAATCCATCGCCTCTGGCCACCGAACTTCGCTAATCCCTATTATACCTAATACTAATCTATCCTTTTAATTTCAAATTCTCTAGCTTATGTACTAGCTTCATGCTTTTGACATTCCAAGCTCTGACTCGTAAAATGTTCCCGGCTTTTTTTTTAAACTTGCGGATCGCATCTTCCAAAGTAGTCCCCTCCTGGAAATCCGAATGGGGGACTATTTTAACTGGCGTCGCCGTGGATCAATGTAGTAAGCGTAAGACTACGGATCCCAAGGTGTTGGGTTCGAATCCCGACACGGCCGCCTGCTTGAAAAATGGCAGGCGAGCATTTTTCACAAAATTACGCCCTCGTTCGGGTGAGAGGTTAAATGGAGGTCCCGTATGTGAGTGTTGTCACGCACGTTAAAGATCCCTACCTTGCCTGGAACGGCAAGGGTTCGGCAAAATTGTAAATTTCCAGACAAAAAAAACTCGCCTCCTGGCCAATGTAGTACCTTCGGGTGGAGCATTGGATATGTAAACGCACGGATTATTTTAACTCCGGAATCTATTACCTCAGAGGATGCCATCACTAACATTAAAAACATTTTCAGTACGCTGTGTACTTGGGAAATGATTGTTTCCCATTGTCTTGCACATCGCAGTAGTGTCTTAGAATACCATACCGACCCCTATGGTTTCTACCACTCTAAGTACCAAAAGAACTGCTGCCCTCTTTCGGGAACCTGTCTTAGTCTAGTTACAAGCTACAGACCCTACTAATTTGGTTTAGTTTGGATCTTTAGCTCCCCGTTCTAGTATTCTAAACTTCTTCAAGGTTTAAGTCTGTTTAGAATGGACACAAGAAGTACAATCATAAAAATCATTTAAGTTGTTAAGATATAATAGGTGTTGTTCTATATTCGCATTTACTTTACGCAATATAAAATTTCATTACTCTAACCTTAACTTCCAATTACTTTTAATCATTGTTCAAATAATTAACTAAAGCTAAAATATTTTTATGCAGCCTTATATTATACTAACAATTTGCAATGTTTAATTATTGAAATAAATTTAATTGCTACAATGTTGTAACATTTATTAACACAGATTATTAACAGCATCGCAGTTAAACTCCTACTTAGTGCGTTCCAATAAATAGCGGAATCCCATATACCATTAATAAATTTGGCAATAAAAAGATAAGCAAAATTAAAGGTATTATACGTGTTACATTATAGATCTCGCAATATAACGATCGTACTAACCAAACAAAAATTGCAACATATTATCATTTAAAAGATAACAAGAATAGGACGCGTGTAATTGCAAAACGTACGACCCTATATAACTCCTATATATTACTTTACAGTTGTGTAGCAATAGATATAACCTTTGAAGTGATCTCGATTCTCAATTATTTAAAAATTGGACATGAAAATGGTGGATTTCGCAATGAATTAGCATTTCAAAAGAGGACACTGTTTTGCAAAGTTTATTTTCGTACTCTTTAAATTCCTATGCAAATTGAGTCTCTGTACAATCTTTTATGTTCGGAATCAGCAAGAAATGCATACAGAAGTTATTAATTTGCTATTTTTATTATTTCTTTTTCAAATTGGTATATAAAACACAATTTTATTTTGATAAATAGAAATTACGAAAGTAGAAATGAAGAAAATCGGCATATCGACAAAAGAAATTTACAAAAACGAATGAATGTATTTCAACTTTCCACAAAATATGAATAAATGGAGTGTTTGAAATTTTTGTAATTTTTTAGAAATGATTATACAATCAGTTTGAAATCAGACTAGAATAGTCCTAGAAATTCTTCTGCTGTCGTAATAAGCAACAAACCTTCCCACACTCCTAAGAGCCTTTAAAAGACTGCGCCTCTTGATGTGAGGCAACAGAAAAACACTATCGATTTAATTTCCCAGAAAACGTAGTTCTAAAATGAACAAGAAATAAAAACACAAATAGTTTCGCAATTTCACCCACTTCGGTAGGGCGTCTGTATTCAAATTTTTGTAAAGTGCAGGGACGCGCTAGAGAAGAGTAGGAAGAGAAAAAGAAAGAAATTTCAAATAAAGAAGCATACTACGAGGTACACTGTTTATGCATGGGGAATAAAAAGAATAAACAAATGAATTCGATGAAAATAGTTATTTATTATACAAGGGAAAAAAGTACTAGATTTTAGCTCGAGGTGTGTGTTTGTCTCCCGACGCGAAGCGGAGGAGACAAACACCGAGAGCTAAAATCTTACATTTTACCCGCGTATAATACACTATTTTTCTGTGACTGGCAAAACAATGATTTAATATTTAAAAAATATTACCAATTATATTAAAGTCAAAAATCAATCTATGTCAAATTTGAAGTTTCAAACAGGTAGGCTGATGTACTTATAGGGACAGTTAGATCTGCGTTGCTAAGGAAACCTTTAAAGTAATCAAATATCTGTCAATTTAATTTTGCAGTGGTTACAAAATTGCGAACTTAAGTTGTTTATATCGATTGTTTTGAATATTCAAAATTCAAAAATGGACAGTACTGATTCAGAAGTTTCTCTTACTCCACCGGAATTGGTAGAGGCAGCGAAAGTAGCATCAATAAAATTATTGCCAGCTAAATCACGAAAAATTTACGAAACTGCGTATTCAAGATTCATGGAATGGAAGGCGAAAAAGACATGTAGTTCTTACTCGGAGACGGTGTTATTGGTTTATTTTTCGGAACTAGCGCAACAACAAAAGCCATCAACAGTGTGGTCGAATTATTCAATGATAAAAAGTATGTTACAAGTCAATAATAACGTAGACATTTCAAAATATTGCAAACTAATTACGTTTCTGAAACAAAATGGGAAAGGTTACATGCCCAAAAATCTGCAATATTTACGAGTACACATATTAGTGATTTTTAAATAATGCTCCTGATGAAGTTTATTTATTGGTCAAGGTTGTTGTTGTATTTGGGATTGCAGGAGCCTGTCGAATATGTGAAATTAGCCAGGTAACATTAGATGATATTGAAGACGTGGGAACGTCATTAATTGTGAAACTTAAGCAAACAAAGAATGATGTAAATAGGAGATTTATAGTTACTGAAGAATATATTAAATTTTACAGAATGTACATGGCACTTCGTCCAGCAGCAGCAAAGGATCGCCGCCTGTTTTATGCATATCGCAATGGGAAATGCGTCAATCAAGTTGTGGGTAGAAATCAGTTTTATAAGGTACCTGAAATAGTAGCCAATTTTCTTCGACTTAAAAATGCTAAGTCATATACAGGTCATGCATTTCGAAGATCGTCTGCTACACTTTTAGTTGAATCTGGGGGAGACTTGATGACACTAAAGAAACATGGTGGTTGGAAGTCATCAATGGTCGCTGAAGGGTATGTTGATGAATCGATAGTGCACAAGACAGAAATAGCTAAGAAACTGTTTAGTTTGTGTGGCAGTGCATCAGCTGAAACAGAATCCAATTTGCGAACAAGTACATCAACGGCAGTTGTGTCAGTGGCACAAAATATTATTTCAAATCAAGAAAATTCCACTGTAGCAGACATTCCTAATTGTTCAAAAAACATGTCTTTCAGGCAATGTACATTTAATAACTGTACTTTTAACATTAAGGAAACGTAACTTATACATAATAAAATATTCTAAAATTAAATATCTTCGTGTTCTTACTTATTTGCACTTACCAGGGAAAAAAGTACTCATTTTTTTCCCGGGGAAAAAAGTAATTTTATATAAAGTGACATTTTGTTACCTGTCAAGAAATATTAAATGTCACATTTTTTTCCCGTCGCAGAAAAAATACTTTTATTGCTTTTCAAAATAATCGCCTTTAAGATCTGTACACTTTTGCATGCTATACAACTACCCTTCAGAGCACTTTGTCCAGTCAGAAGAAGGTAGCACCAAAGCATGAGTTTTGAAGACATCAACCGCTTTTTCGGGCGATGAAAATTGTTGTCCACACAGTTTGTCTTTAATTACTGAAAACAAGAAGAAGTCATAGGGTGCCAAGTCGGGGCTGTAAGGCGGATGACCCATCAATTCGATCTTTTGTGTGTCTAAATACTCGTTTGTTGCATGTAATGTGTGTGAGCTCGCATTGGCACGATGAAAAATAATTCGTCGTTTTGGGTTGGTTTCTCTCAATGTACCGAAAACTTCAGGCAAACAAATGGTCGTATAACACGCTGAATTAATGGTCCTTTGATTTTCGACAGCCACAATTGCCACAGGACCGGTGTTCGTGAAGAAAAACGCCACCATTTGCTTATTAACGCTTCAAGAGCAAACAACCTTTGTTGGGGTTGCTTCACATTGAAACACCCAAACTGCCGACTGGCCTTTTCTTTCTGGATCATACACATAAATCCATGACTCGTCACCTGTGACAAAATTGTATACCGCTTTGGATGCCCCAAGTTGTATTTTGAAATCATTCTACGACATCAATCGACACGAGCATTTTTTTGAGCATCTGTCAACAAATGTGGAATCCAACGCTCACACACTTCCGAACACACAAATGTTTATGCAAAATCTTATGTATGATGGTCAAATTAATGCTTAAACATCTCTCGATTTCTTGATATGACACATGACGTATTCTTCAACTAGTTTTCGCACAGCATCAATATTTTTCCGGCACAACGATTGATTTTGGACGACCTTCTTTAACTTCGTCCGTGAGCGAACTACGTCTACGTTTGAATTCAGTGTACCAACGATATACAGTGGCTGTGGATGACACTTTAACGCTAAAAGTTGAATTCAGTTGATTGGTGCACTGTTCTTGAGTTCTTGAGTTAAACCACGTCATAATAAATCATAGCTCGAAAATTTTCGCGAGTTAATTCCATATTTTGACTGAGATGAAATTTTAAACACTGCAAAAAAAACATAAATAATGCTCGCACTTCAAAACGTTCTGAGTACCTATAACCTCACAAATGTCAAACTTTTCGATGGCAATTTCAGATTTCACTTGGAAATACCAGTGTTGCCAATTCTCAATATATAAATACTGTCCCTCTTACACGAATCGAAGCGTGGAACGTTTCAAAATAAAACGACATTGGTATAATGCATGTTGGACTAAATCGTAATATTTTGGTGTCTAGTATCTCTAGGCGGCTCCGTGGCGTAGTGGTATGTGTGTGACTACTACGCCCTAGGTCCCGGGTTCGAATCCCGACACGGTCCGCTTGAAAAATGTTAGGCGAGCATTTTTCGCAAAAATACACCCTCGTTCGGATGAGAGGTAAAATGGAGGTCCCGTGTGTGAGTGTTGTCACGCACGTTAAAGATCCCTACCTTGCTTGGAACAGCAAGGATTCGGCAAAATTCAAAATTTTCCAGGTAAAAAAAAACTCGCTTCCTGGCCAATGTAGTACCTTCGGGTGGAGCATTGGAAAATCACATGTAATGTCTAGTATCTCTACTTTAGAGAATGTCCATTCTTAATGAATCACCCTGTATATGAGAATTAGCAAGTAAAGTAAAAACTATTCAGTAAGTTAATGAGAAGGTAATTGTAGTCAAACTTGGTACAAAACCAACAGAAACAGTAGTAGTTCAGGTATAGATACCCTTATATCCATATTATAATAAGAGAAGGAAAAAATTAAAAGAACGTATAATCAAACTCAAGATGTTATGTAGAGTGTTAGTAAGTGAGAAAAATTGCTAGTTAAAGGAGATTTTATTGCAGTTGTAGGTCTAGATAGAAAGTACTTACGCAGGAACTAGATGAGGATAATGGCTACTGCAACTCAAGTAAAATACAAAATAATTTAATTTCTTAGTAACATTTCGCGAACCCTAAGAAATCGTCCGCGGTCCCTTAGGGTCCTGTTGGGATCCCGTGGGCTAGAATATTGAGGACGCAGTCGCGTCACGGTTCTCACATATATTATGCTACGCCTTTGCTAACTGACGTTATTTTTACTTCATCTTTTATTGTCTCGTTTTTATTAGTAGTTGTCCTGAAGAAGTTCATTATTTGATGTACTAAGCTGGGTCTACCATTATGTAGTACTGCTTCTGTTTCCTCACAATTATCAGGCGTCCATTTTTGTTTAGTCTGTCTACACATTCTATTTTTCTTATTCCTAGGTTCTTTACATTTTTACCTACCCTCCTCCATTGCAACATTTCTATTTTTGCTCCTTTCTTCTATTAAATATAAGATTTCTTACATTATCCATTATTTCTTTGCTACATACTCTTTAGTTCCTAATATAATATGTGCTTTCTCTAATACTACTTACTTAAAGAATTGCAGTTTTTCTTTATTTTTTTATCAACTTCAACATTATACTATCTACCCTATTTTTATATTCCTCCTTGATTTTGATTTTCGCTTAGTTTCTCTATATTTAATTTGGGCAGCCTTTTATCTTTTCTTATATTCGTTAATTTAAAAACATATTTGACTGCTATTAAATTGTAGTTACTATATATTCTGAATCTGGGCGTCTTTTACAACCTTTCATCTGATTTTTAAAACTATCCTTGTAGCGTATTTTTTCCGCTATCTGCTGTATGTTCAAAATCATAAAATATGTCAAGTCCTTCAATTTATTTGTTGAAAACAATTCGAATTGTTTTAATTGCTCTTGATGTGGGACTGGTTATCTCGTTAATATATAGCGGTATGATGTTGTTTCCGCGCTTGGATTGTTAGCAGGATCGTATGGCTTTGGAGGTGGTTCCATTGTCACTTAATTTGTGCAGTCGAAATTGCTCATATAGACAGAACGTATTAACTTTTAGCAGCGTAAAGTGGTGTAATTGGCGCAGAGTGGCTGTAATCGTGTCACAATTTATGAAATGATTTAATTTCGAAATGTGCACTATCAACGCATAACCTTATATGTTCAATTTTTGATTTTTGTTTGGATTTTGAAAGTTAGCATTTATATGATGGTTATGTAATTGCGTTTTTATTAATATAAAGGATGTCGGTGGTTTAATTTCAAATATTATTTTTAATTATGATTGGAAAGCTTATTGTAGAATGGTGAAAGGGATATTACAAGCCACATGTGCGATAACAGCTAACAACCCTCCTTCATCACTTTCTTGTCTAGTTAGATGGCGCCCATTTTTTTTTCATAATAATTAACCCTATTTTGCTTCACCACCCTCACTCATGCTTTTATAACATGACTCCAGCTGGCCATATTCTCTTTCGGAGTTTTTAAAACTATCTTGGTCCTTATTTCCATTCCTATTTAACCGCGTAACCTTTTTACATTGAAAAATTCTCGATAACATCTATACGACGCTTTTTAGGCAAGACGCCGTTCAAAACGTTTTGCCTACTATACGCTCAGAAAAAAGTTGTCCTAATCTTTAACTAATATATATTCTATATGTTTAACTGGCATTATGATTTTTAAACATTGTATTGGCTAACTACAGAAACGGAAACGTGACACTCTCAGTGTCGCTATGGTGGCCATTTAACTCTCTTGCGAGTTTTTCGGCTTGTTGATGTTTGGGTGTTTTTGAGGTGCGTGTGTGTGTGTGTGTGTGTGTGTTGGATGACTTTGTACATAGATATAGGTACATAATTAAATATAGAAATACATATATAATTTGGTGGTGTTTTGTGTTTGTTTGTGTGTGTGTGTGTTCTAGAGGAGAGTAATACAAACTATGAAAGTATGTTATAATATGATTGCGAATGGTTGATGATTGATTGATTGATTGTTTGTTTATTTTTTTTTTAATACAGATTTGGTAGATATATAAAAATAAATTAAAGATTATACATAGTTATACACAAATTAGCAGCATTGATATATGTTCATAATTTGGTGGTAGGGCTGGGTTCTTTTTTTTTTTTTAAAGTAGGTACAATGTTATAGTGGATATATACAATAATAAAAATAAATATAAAAATTATACATAACTATACATAAATATACATAAGTTTTCGTTGGTGTCCATTCGTGGTTTGTTTGTGTAGCAAGTGAGTACAGATATATGGTGTGGGTGTAAGTGTTTCAGTGTGTTTGGTGCTTTATGGTGAGTGTTTAGTGTTTAGTTTGTGGTGATGTGAACTTAATGGTTTTTTAGGTTTTAGGTGTGATTAGTCATTGTCATCGTCAAGTATTCGTCTTGGTCGTTTCTTGCGTTATTGTTAAGTCCCATGGGTGTTTGCGATGTTTCTGTGAGAAAGTTGTGTGGAGTCGTCAAGTTTCTGATATGTGTTTGTGGCTAGTTGTCTGATGTGTTGTTGGAGAGTTTGTATTTGTAGGTCGTGTCTTAAGTTTTCGTTTCGTATGAACCATGGGGCTCCTGTGATGAGTCGAAGTATATTGTTTTGTAGTGCTTCCAGTTTTTGTGTGTTGGTGTGGCTTATGTATGTGTACCAAGCTTCAGATGCGTATGTCAATATTGGGCGTATGTATGTTTTGTATATGTTTAAACGTGTGTGGATTGGAAGTGTACTGTGGTGTGTAAGTACTGGGTGTAGGAGTCCTTTGGTTTTTCGTGCCTTTTGTGTTATGGTTTTTAGGTGTTGGTTAAAGTGTAGTTGTCTGTCTATGTGTACTCCTAGGTATTTTATAGTCGGTTTCCAAGTGAGTGTGTGTTGATTCAGTGATGGTGGGTCGTGTAAACTTGAGCGGTGTCGTGAGAGGAAAATGGCTTCTGACTTATTCTCGTTCAGAGCCATTCTCCACTTAGTGAACCAGTCAGGTAAAACGTCAAGTTGTCGTTGGAGTTTGTTTATAGCGTATGTGGGATGTCTGCCTTTGGCCATGAATAGTGTGTCGTCGGTGTAAAGTGCGCATGTGATGTTTGGTCTACAGGGTATGTCGAATATGTATGAGTTAAATAGTGTGGGGGAAAGGCAGCCTCCCTGTGGTACCCCAGCCGACATGTGTGTAATGGTGGAGGTTGTGTGTTCTACTCTGACTTGTAGGTGTCTGTGTGATAGGTAGCTGTGTATGAGTTTCAGGTATTGAAATGGTAGTTGGTGATGTATTGCGAGTTTGTAGAGTAAACCATGGTGCCAGACCTTGTCGAAGGCATTTTTTATGTCTATTGCTACTGCGGCTGTAGTGTTGGCTGTGTTAAAGTTTTCTGCGATTGTGTCTATGACGTGTATGATTTGTTGTGTAGTGGAATGGTGTGCTCGGAAACCAAATTGTTCCTGTCTGATGTGTATGTGTTCTTGGAGGTGTGGTAAGAGTAACTTCTCGAAGGTCTTGCCCATGGTGTTGAGTAATGAAATGGGTCTGTAATTGTGTGGATCTGTACGTGTTTTGTTGGGTTTGGGTATCATGATGACGGTGGCTAGTTTCCATGCGGCTGGGAAGTGTTGATGTCGTGTGATGACGTTGTATATGTCTGTGAGGTAGTTTAGTGTTGACTTGCTGATGTTTTGTAAATCTGAGTTTGTTATATCGTCGGGTCCAGGTGCTTTCTTTCTGTTCTGTTCTAGTATGATTTGTGCTACGTCTTTGTTTGTGAAAAGTGGTATTGGATTTGTGTTGTTGTTTGTTTGTGTGTTGTCTAGGATGGCGATAACTGTCAGTTCTATTGTGTGTATGTGTTGGTGAAAGGTTGTTGGGTTGGGGGTGAATGTGTCTTGCAGTGTTTTTGCGAATTCTTCTGCTCGTTCTTTTGGAGTGTATAGTCGTGTACCGTTGGTGTCTATGAGTGGTGTTGTTCCTGGCTTGTTTCGTTCTTTTAGTTTTTTGTTTAGTTTGTAGAGGTTGCCTTCGGTGTTTATTGTGTGTTGTACGTATGAAGTCCATGTGTCTTTGTTGTGTTCGTCTAGTAGGTCTTTGATGAGTCTCTGTTGTGCGTTCAGTCGAGTTTTAATGGCTGGGTTTCGTGTAAGTTTAAAGAGTTTAACTAGGCGTTTTTTGTCTCGTATGGCGTCGTGTATGTGTGTAGGGAGCTGTTTGTGTTGTGTTATTTGTTTAGTGTAGGTGCTGTGTTTCTTTGCGTTCTGTATGAGTTGTGTGATTTCTGTGACTGCTTCGTCGAGGTCATATGTGGTGTGTATGGGTGGTCTGTTTATTGGAGTGTGTCTTTGAAGGTATTCGTTAAATCTTTTCTTATTTGTGTATGCTTTTGTGGTGAGTCTGTTTAGTCTGTGCATGTTTGTGTTTAGTGTGATAATAACTGGGAGATGGTCGGAGCTGAGTCGTGGATTACCTGACTGGAGCAGGGGAAGGGAATGTTTTTTAGGATGGAGATATCTAGGACGTCTGGATGGTGATTGGGGTTGAGTGGGATGCGTGTAGGTTCGTTGGGTCCGAGTATGTCGTAATTGTTGTTGTTGGCGTGATCGTAGAGTATGCGTCCGTTTACGTTTCGTACTGTTGATCCCCATGATTCATGTTTTGCGTTAAAGTCGCCTGCAATGAGTGTTAGTGTGTGTCCTGTAAGAAGTGTATCAATGTCGTTTGTGTCTAGTGGTCCTCTGGAGGGGCTGTTGTATATGGCAGTGATGTTTAGTAGTGTGTTGTTTGTTTTAATCTGTATAGTTTGTGCGTCCATGTTTGTTGGTGGTAAGTCTAGTGGAGGGTGTGTGATTCGTTTGTGTACAAGTGCAGCAACTCCTCCGTTAGCGTTTTGTCCTGGTATTGTTAGTGGGTGATCGTATCTGTGTGTCTGGTAGCCGCTAACGTTGAGTAGTTTACTTGGTGTCAGTTTAGTCTCTCCGATGAGTGCTATGTCGATGTCGTGGTGTTTTAGAAAGTGTCGTAATTCTGTCATTTTGTTTGTGTTACCGTTGGCGTTCCAGGAAAGGATGGTGATGTCACGTCTTGTGAGTGGTGTATTAGGCATTGAAGTGTCCGATGACGTTAGTGAGTGCTGAAAATAGTAGTGGGATGATTGATTCACCTGCTGTGTATGCTGTGATGAGTCGTTGTATCCATGTAAATATTTTGTTTATTATGTTCGTGATTGTGTTCGTGAGTGCGGGTTGTGTGTTTTCTGTGGTGTTGGATGTTGATGGTGTAGTGTTTGTGTTTATTTTGGGTAGGGTCACTTGTGTATTTTGTGTTGTTTCAGTAGATTTAGGTGTTGGTTGAGGTTGCGCTGTTTTTAAAAATTCTTGTTTGTTTGGTTTGTGTTGTTCTTTGCGTTTTTTCTTTTTGTGTGTTTTCTTTTTTGGTGGTTGTTCATCGTCTGAGTTGGTGTCGTCTGTAGATGTTTGTGTTTTGAAAAAGCGTGATGTTGGTGGATTTGCGGGTGTTTGTGTAGGTAATATTGGTTCAAGTGTGGGTGTTGGAAGTAGTGTTTTGCGGGGTTCTGTTGTGGTAGGTAAATTTTGTGTGTTTGTATGTTTTCCGTGTTTGGTCTTCGTCCATCCTTCTTCAGCGTCGCTGTCTGTGTCTGAGGGGATTTGTAGGATGGGGGCGGGTTGTGTGTTTGTCTTTTTGCGTAGGAATTCTTGGTATGCGGGACAGTTACGGTAGTTAGCGGGATGGGGACCTTGACAGTTAGTACATTTTGGTGGATCTTCGGGACGTTTCTTGCAGTCTGTCGCGTAGTGTGAGTTTGCGCATTTGACGCATAGGGGTCTGAATCCGCAGTTTGTACTGGAGTGGTTAAATCGTTGGCAAGTGTAGCATTGTGTGATCGTCTGTGTTTGTTCGTATGCTGTGATTTTTATGCGTGTGCAGTAAAGTAGTGTGGTTATGTCGTATATGCAGCGGCTAATCTCTTGATTTTTGAGTGTAACAAAGTAAGTGTTTGAGTACGTCTTGTCTTTCCCTAACATTTTAGTTACGTATGTCACTGGAAATCCACGATCTGTTAATTCTGTCTTAATGTCGTCTGCTGTGATGTAGTTAGCTAGTCCTTTTATGACAATTTTAAGTTCACGTTCGGATGGTATAGTGTAAGTGTGATATTCAATGTTATGCTGTTTTAAATATTGTTGAATGTATCTGTACTCACCTGGTGTTGTAGGGAAAATTCTCGCTCCCTGTTCATTTGCTTTGATGTCTACAGGTTTGTTCAGTGAGGTGTTCATAGCTTTTGCGTGCGCGAGAAAGTTTGGGAAAGCGTTAATTATAATCGGTGGTATCTTGGTTGTCGTTGTATTTCCTGTGTTGGTGCTTGTAGATGGAGTCGTTGGGTTTGCTTTTGGATGTGTGACGTTGGTGGTTGTCGCTGCTGCTGCTCTTGCGTAGCTCGTGGATGGTGTTGATGTTTGTAGGTCGGTGATTTTAATTTTCTTCTTATCTATGTCAGAGGATGAGGTGTCTTCGTGCGTTAGTCGAATTTTGATCTGTTCAGTTTCCATATTGTCGATGATTTTTATCTTTGCGCCTGTCGTCTGATGTTGTTGAATGTAGTTACAGTTCGGTGCCTCAGGGTCTCCCATTAGGCACCTTATCGTAACACTAAAACACTCGAAACTAATTTAAAAATGTTTTTGAAGCTCTCTATAACCTCGTCTGTTCACTTCGGTGTCTAGAAGAATACTGTATTGGCTACAATTATTCGTTGTAGATACAGAACGCTATGACCTCTTTTATTTCTTACTACTAAATCGTACTTTCTACCTAGACTCACAACTGTATAAAAATCTCCTTTAAATAGCAATTCTTCTCACTTACTAACACTCTACATAACATCTTGAGTTTGATTATACTTCTTTTAATTTTTTCCTTCTCTTATTATAATATGGATATAAGGGTATCTATACCTGAACTACTACTGTTTCTGTTGGTTTTGTACCAAGTTTGACTACAATTACCTTCTCATTAACTTACTGAATAGTTTTTACTTTACTTGCTAATTCTCATATACAGGGTGATTCATTAAGAATGGACATTCTCTAAAGTAGAGATACTAGACACCCAAATATTACGATTTAGTCCAACATGCATTATACCAAGGTCGTTTTATTTTGAAACGTTCCACGCTTCGATTCGTGTAAGAGGGACACTATTTATGTATTGAGAATTGGCAACACTGGTATTTCCAAGTGAAATCTGAAATTGCCATCGTAAAGTTTGACATTTTCGAGGTTATAGGTACTCAGAACGTTTTGAAGTGCGAGCATTATTAATTTTTTGCAGTCAAAATGCGGAATTAACTCGCGAAAATTTTCGAGCTATGATTTAATATGACTTTCGACGTGGTCTAACTCAATAACGGTGCATCGATCAACTGAATTCAACTTTTACTGATAAAGTGCCATCCACAGCCACTATATATCGCTGGTATACTGAATTCAAACGTGGACGTAGTTCGCTCACGGACGAAGTTAAAGAAAGTCGTCCAAAATCGATCGTTGTGCCGGAAAATATTGATGCTGTGCGAAAACTAATTGAAGAATATCGTCATGTGTCATATCAAGAAATCGAGAGATGTTTAAGCATTAGTATGACCAGCATACGTTAAGATTTTGCACGAACATTATTGTGTGTTCGGAAGTGTGTGCACGTTGGATTCCACATTTGTTGACAGATGCTCAAAAAAATGCTAGTGTCGATTGATGTCGTAGAATGATTTCAAAATACAACTGTGGGGCATCCAAAGCGGTATACAACTTCGTTCAATTTGTAAATAAATTTATACTTACGAGTCATCGTGCTTCAATTACAACGATTTACTACGGCTCACTCCGTTTTAAATTAACTTGCACCTACTTGTGCATAAAAACACTTGTAAATCTTAGGTCGAACTGCATTTGTCACGTGGTTTGAAGCTAGGATGATCTTCTTATAGACTTGGAAAAATGAGAGAGAGAGCGAATGCCACCTTCAGCAACGCTTATATAATCACCACCCCACTTCAATTGTCTGTATTTTTGTTATCCGTTCCTCGTAAATTTGCAAACGGCCACTCAATTCTACAAAATCCCCTTGCATGTAAATACAACGGTCTTTCAAAACCCAGAAATTGTCAACATAACACTTCATTACCGCGAAAAACTATCTAACCAAAACCAACCGTTCAAATTTCTTTGAAATTTTCCCTTTCTGTCAAGTTCATACAAATACAATCACGCCTATCGTGTACGCGTTCATCCAGTTATCTCCCTTGCACTCTCATAATAACATCTCTCCGCCTTGTCTATATTTCCTATCTAAAGTGTCTACGTTATTTCTGCCTTTCTGGTATCCCTTTCTGTACTGTGTTTTCTGTCTTGCTTGTAGCCTCTCTATCACAATATTGTTCGCGGTTATTTGTCCCTTCCTTTAGATGTGCATCTTTGTCCCTCTTATAGCCTTTTTAAAGTATACTTGTCTAACACGCGTTTGAAAATGTTTGTCACTTAAAGATCTGATATCTTTCATCTGCCTCTGTTACGTATTGAACCTTGTCTGTCTCTTGATTGTATCGATCTGTTTTGCACTAGTAGACCGTTGTTGTTGGCCTTGGATTTTTTCGTTAACACAAACTACCTCGAATTATTCTCAACGTAAACTGGCTTTTACAAGAATTCTGTTATTTACCCCAATCGTCTGTTCTATGAAATCCTTGACGGTTTTAACGTGTTTACCAATATTAAAGCTTGTAGTGTTCGTCAAAAGTTTAACTTGTACTATATTTAATAAATGTACCTTTCGTAAATTATTGATTTTTATAGCGCAAAGCTTTAATTCTATTAATCTTTGTACACGATTTTCGATCTTGTCGTCGATCTTAATTGTTGTCCTTGTATTATATTAACGTATACATATTTAAACTACATTATAATATGTAATTTAATCCCAATCTAATTATTGAAGCGTTTTAAATAAATTATTGATTTTTATGTACAGGGTACTTACAAATAAATAACAGCTTGACCTATTTACACCTGTCTAAGCCTACCCAATCACAGTAATATTTATATATATATATATATATATATTGCTGTAATTATAGGGTTAATTTAGGAGTAGGTTAAGTCATTGGGGTCGTAGAATAAGCAAATAAAACCCCCAAGTAACAGAAGCACGGAATTATAGATATTAGAAGAGTAAATAGGTTATTATAAAAGTATTAGTTGCGAGCACACTGTATATAGCAGTACAAACAATTAAAACACATATCCAAGAGTAGCTACTAGCAAAGATTAGGATTTAAAAGGTAACGAAACGCATTAAAATTAAATCAGTGGAAAACCTGCATGAAGTGGCTAGATAAACAATCATAAAGTGTGTAAAGATATTATCGTAAACGCACGCAGAAATTATACATTATTTAAAAGCGTACGTGATCTAAGAGAATCACAGTTGTTCGAAAATCCAATTTATTGGGAAATAAACAAACACCAAATTTATTCGATTTAAATTAAAATAAGGCCAACAAACAAGACTACGTGATTGATATGTACGAAAATTCCTGGGATTCCTAAAGTAGATATAAGGTATAACAATTGAATTACGTGACTTAAAGCATCGCGTCATGCAATTAAAATACATACAATTGATAAATTTTCCCGAAATAACAAGTGATAATATGCTTGACCTCGCCTAGCACGTGAAGCCAGCGAATCACAAACAAAAGAGGGACGATCCTATAAATATCTTGAGAATGCAATATATCAAGTTAGTATACTTTAGAACTGGGCAGTGACTATGCTTGAAAGTGCCAAATATTTACGTGAATAATAAATATTTGTTAACAGTGAAATTATAAAGTGTATAATTGTGAATATTGTGCCGTACTTCTGAGACGTAAGTAAATAAGATTTAGGAAATTATAACATTTCTAATAATAAATAAAACAGGGCTCTGAATGTCCATCTAAATTCCTCTCTGAAGTTCGATCTAAATTCTTCTCGGAATGTCAATCTGAATTTACCAACTCAATTACCATTGGAATGACCATCTCAATTACGATATAAATTACAATCATAAATTACAAGTAAAATAATGTTACGATTCCTGTAGAACTTTAAATTACGAGCCATTACGATCATAAATACAATTTTGGAGAATGCTGACTGTTCATGCAAATTGATGGTAAATATTCTATTACGGAAATGGAAAACTTTTCATTGAAATAAACGCACCAATAACGATTTGGATATCGACTTCCATTCTTAGGAGCACCTATGAAAATAATTCAGGTTAGAGATTTTGATATGACTTATTTTAAAACTGTTTTATCTCAAATATTTTTGATATGATTTATTTTTAAACTGTTTTATCTCAATCATAATATAAAGTGTCAAAGCGGACAAATTGTGGGTTTTGCTGGCTTGATTTTCTAATAATTTGACAGATGTATATGATATAAAAAGGGAGAAGATAGTTAAAAGAGTTGTAAATATTCAATCATTATACTGTGTATTATATTTATGCTTTATTTAATTGAATCAGCTAGTCGAGGCAAAAGAAAATTTTAAATTAACATTTTCACAAGTGTTTAAGTGGTATAAGGGGCTGTGAGAGAGTAACAAGGGGTAACACAGCAATATATATATATATATATATATATATATATATTGCTATGATAATAAGGTAGTTTAGGGGAAGGTTAAGTCATGGGGGTCGTAGAATAAATAAAAACAACTTCCACATTAAGAGAGACACACAATCCAGAAATTATTAGAGTAAATCGGTCACCCTACATATTGTTAATTGAGAGCACACTGTATATAAAACACACGGGATTAAATGCATGAGAACATATAGGTGTTTAAGAGTACTTTACAAGTAAAGATAAAATTTTAAAACGCAACAAATTGCATCAAAATTAAATCACCGAAACCTACATAAATTGACATTGCAAAGATGTAACTTTAAAAGTCAGTGCCGTAGCGAATTTAATAATTTTTATCAAACTCCCATAGAGTAAATCTTCTAAAATCAAGTTTTATTTTGTTGGTGGTTTAAATTTACATGGCGAATACGCAAATAAGCAAGACATAAAACACAAAGAAACAGAAAGAAAACTATGAAAATGTAAGAAATAAATATGGAATATCAAAGTCACAAACATCAATTGACATTTAACAGCAAATTTTCTACGCCACTAAAATGCTGAACGAACACGCCTATTTATAAACAATGGACTAATCTGACACCGTTTTAGCCGTGTGCGTATGATGACGTACAGATTCTTCTTAAATAATTTCTACTATAAGTAATCCAATTACTATATCAATGTAGATGCTGCTTAAGATTCAAATATGCAATAATATACAGAGTTTTCGTATGAAAAACAACATTTTGGGCCATCATTCTCTTTTAAGCAACCCTGTACGAACAAAAATATTTTTGGGGGATAATCCGTGATATTTTCTAACACTTTTGTATAAAATATTTTTTGCATCTTTTATAGGTTTCGCGATATTGAACTTGTTGTTTTAGTTGGCCTACCCTGTACATGTCAAACGCTTAAATACGATTAAGCTGTCGTTAACTATCTATCGTTAAACGTTTGCTGCCACCTTGACCAAAATTACGCAATAACAATGACAATGAACGGCATTTAATAATTATTATTTTAATTCTATGATCAGATATTCCATACACATTCACCTCGTATGTAATATTAGACCATTAGATTCATTGTGAGCCTATTCACAATGTCGTGTAAATTAAATGAAGTCAGTGCCTTGCCTTGATGATATCATTAACCGAAGCTTCGGTTGATTATATCAGCCTACAGATATTTCAGTCTTTGTCCATTAAAAAGATCCTTTTAAAAACGAAGATTCTTAGACTTATGCGTCATGCGTTCAGATAATAAACCTCTGTAAGTTAAGGCACGAGCTCACAAGTGTAACTCGTTTGCAAGATCCATTTTTGGCGACATGCCGTATACATGAACAAAAACGAACTTGTTCCACTCCAAAGTAGTGATCAGTCAAGTGGGTGAATTAATTGTTAAATAATTTAGCAAAATGTGAATGACCAATCAAAATTAATGCGTTAATTGATCCGGAAATGCTGTGGAGATTTTCTGCGATACACTTTGAAACTTTATAACGTTGTAGCTTAATATTGGCTAACGGATGAGAAATAAAGATCATGTTGATGCAGATTTGGTTGACTTAGGTCAAGTAAAACTAGGTTAAGAGTACAATCGCTACAAAGTGCGTCAATAACAAGGTTTAAATTAAATTAATTAGGTCGAGGGTAAACTTAGCAAGTATGTATATTTATAGAGATTTGTTGTACCTGTTCGGTATACATTAAAAAAATTAAAATTATTCCTGTACAAATGTCGTACGTCGTGGTTATCATAAGCCTGCATACTGATTTTATTCTTACACTAAGCAAAAACTAACATAAATTGTTTTTAACTATTTTACACACAATCAACTTTCTTGGCAATGGCGCAACGTTTGACGTAGTTTTTAGACAAAATTAAATTGTAATGCAACCAATTTGATAAATAACAGCTAAAGGAATGTACAGAAAAATAAAGTTCTTTAATTACAGCTCAACTTAGCAACTAATGAAGCTTCTTACCCGATATATACTCTTTCGTACCATCTATATCTGTAGGATTAATTTTTTTTTCTAAATTAAACAGCAGACAATTTACCTATATACGTAATAATTAATAATTAAGCAAAAAAAAAATTCTTTACGTTGCAACTAAACCTCTGTACGTAGCTCTAAAAAATGTAAAATGTGCAAGTATTTGACAGAATTCATGAAATTTAGTGAATTGCAGTCTTATAACAGTAAGAAAATATTAATTTGAGATTTGAGGTCAGTATCGGATTCGCCGATACGTCATGCGATTAGCTTTATAAGGAGATAGATTTTAGGAGCAACAAATTATTGTATGCAAAGAAATGTTTAATGTTTAGGATATCTAAAAACGTCGCTAGTTACATAACCTCTATATTAATATGTCTTTAAAATTAAATGTAATAAATATGTCTTAGATATAGCATGATACATTGTATAAAGAAATGTAATATAAGAATGCCAATAGAGTTCATATTAGAAATTGAAAATGAGAATAATGTTCATAACACAGACTGCGACCAAGCAGTCTTACATATAATTACTTAGACATAAAGACAATATGATTACCAGAAACAGCAGAAAAGCAATATCTGCAGTTTCCCACAAAACGTTGTGGCACCGGAGGACCGGAGGCTTTATGTTAAATGTAAGAAGCTCATCCACTCATTTAGTCTTCAAACTTCATAACTTTAATATTTTTAAGGGTGCAAGCTACTCATTATTAATTATTGATTAATTTAAATATTAACTTCTAATATTTTCAATTGCATTTACTTTGTGCGTTTAAAGAATATAAGCGTTCAAGACGATCGTAAATGAAATAAGTCATTTTTGCAATCAATCAATTGAAATAAATTCGATAGTTGTGTTTTTGGAAATAAACTTTTTAAAAAGAAGGTCCCACGGACTTAAAATGTATCTGGCACAGCGCAACCGATTCCAGAAGGTCACTAGTATTTCCAAAATTAAATAACTGATAACCGTGAATTTTAATTCTTTGCTGGAACAGAACACCAAAATTGGACGAAGTACAATCTTGACCGAATCCAATACAGAAGGAAGGCTATGGAACAATCAATCAAATTATTGTGAGTACCTAGTTCATTTTCCTTTACCACTTTTCAATTGCATATTGATATTAGTGATTAAAATTAAAAAGAAAAAGAATTTTTTATGTACAATTTATTATTGCAATAATTATTCAGTGAATATATGAACTTGATGTGATTATAACGGAACTTAATAACTAAACATTATTCAAGATTAAAGTAAGCAATTCTTTAAATAACTTTAGTGCAAACTTGATTAAGAAAACAGGGAATAATAATTCAAACAAAATAAACTCATATAACTTAAGATTATATTTAGATTCGATTCCTAGGTATGATTGTAATCAAGTCATGCTAGTAATTTTTATTATAGCTTGCGAAACATTCCTGAAAACTGTTTATAAAGTATATATGTGGTTACTAAGGTTAATTTTAAATAAATTAACAGGGAGAGCAATAACTTTAATAGCAAGCAGGGATGGTTTAAATGACTGGGAAGATTATAAGAAAATATTAATTGATTATTTTGGCAATCAAAAAAATATTAAATGTTTAGTCAGGGATTTATTGAAATTGCGAATGAAAAGTCATCAATCACCTTATGAATTTGGTATAAAATATTAAAACGTAAGAAGTTTGATTCTGACCAAACATACATTAAAAGAAGTGGATTCTAGCGTACGTTTAATTAAAATCAAAATGCATGCCGAAATGGCTTTAGATACGTATATAAACGCGTTACGCGAGCGATTATCAGATAAAATTAGATTTAGAAATACACAAAATGTAGAAAAGTCCATGAATTTAATAATAGAGGGAAAAAAGTTATGTATTATAGGAATAGAATGCACAATCAAATATTAACAAAAACTATCAACCAATTATGACTATATAAACAGCAATCAACACAATCTAAAATTACATCATTTAACACACAGACAAATCATTTTAGATTTAATAATCCAAACTTCAACAATCCAAATTTTAACAATCAATTTTGACAATTTCCCAAACCTTCATTTAATTTGACTTGTACAAAATTTTGGACGAACAACACACCCAAGTTCAATCAGAACGCAAATCGAACATGGCAAACGTTTGGCGTAAATCCCAACAGAAACTCACCTAATAACAACCCCAATACTTACTACAAACCAAATCCTATCGACACGTCATCTGGCAACACTAGACCGAACAGTAAGATATCTCAAATTAGACCCGAATATACACAGAAACGAAACTTTACTTCCAAAGAACTACTTCACCAGAGAGTAGAAGATTTTAATAATCAAGTTATACCCGAAAACACAGCTAATTATGTAAATCCAAGTAGGAACGATGAGGCAATTTACTCAGAAAGCTACGAATGTGACAACGGTTACGAAAATACGATGAAGAAAACGCATTTTTCAGTTGGACAGAACAATATACAACGAGACATTATTCAACACTCAAATTCACGATGGAGCAGCCCTGTACTAATCATACAAAAAAAAATTAGACGCCTTAGACAAACGCAAATACCGAATGGTTATCGATTACAGGACACTCAACAAAAAGGCTATAGACGATAAGTACCAATTAGCAAATATCACAGAAATATTGGACAAGCTAGACGAAAGACCTCGCCTCAGGTTACCACCAGGTGGAAATGGACGAGAAAGACGTGACCAAAACAGCTTTCAGTACACCCAGAGGACACTATGAATACAAACGCATGTCGATTAGCTTAAACAACGCACCCGCCACTGTTCAGAGGGTTATGGACAATATTTCGAAAGGGATATACACCGAGAAATGTCTGGTGTATCTTGACGATATAATTGTAGATTCAACGTCACTCAATGAGCACATTGAGAGATTAAGAGAGGTTTTTGAGCGTCTAGGAAAAGCTCTCTTTAAAGTACAACTGGATAAGAGTAAATTTTTGAAGAACGAAGTAGCATTCTTGGGACATATAATAACGCCAAACCCAGATAAGACAAACGCCGTATTTAACTACTCTTTACCAAAAGCGAACAAAGAAATTAAAGGATTTTTAGGACTCAGTGGATATTATAGAAAATTCATTAAAGGCTATGCACAAATAACTAAACCACTAACAAATAGTTTAAAGAAAGGTCATAAAATCGAACACACATCGGAATTTATTAAAGCAGTAGATAAAATCAAGAGTATTCTTATGAATCATACTTTGTTGGAATACCCTAACTTTTCAAAGCTCTTTATATTAATAACAGACGCATTCAATGTTGCTTTAGGCGCAGTATTGAGTCAAGGCAAATTTGTTAGCGATAAATCAATTAATTACGCATCACGAACATTAACTGAGATAGAACAAAAATATAACAGTATGGAAAAGGAACTGTTAGCCATAATTTGGGCAACAAAATATTTCAGGCCATATCTCTACGAAAGAAAATTTTATATATACACAGTTTGGTCTCTTTGTCGCACGTTTTCATGTTTAATTTTAAGTCGTAAATCAAATAGCAAAGCTGTTATCCCTTGTCCCGTTTTATCCTGCCAGAAAACCTCCTTTGTGTCTGTGGAAATTAAGTTGAAAAAAGGGGTAGTGATAGACACTTGCTCATAGACATCAAAGAGAAACGATTGTTGGTTCGGTAAAGTGAGGTGTCATTAGTGCCACCGAAAGTGATTTTATGGATAAACCCTAAAAAAAACCAGTGATAGTGCGTACGTAACACGTCCAATAAATAGCCATATAGGCAACTTCGTTGAAGAGTAGAAACGACACTTAGAGAACAATAGAATACAGCTGAGGTAAGTCGATATATAAAATTATAAGACCCCTCGCGCGTTAACAGATACCCTCCGAAAATTAGTAAAAAAAAACAGGACAGTATAACGAATAAAATATTCACCCTTGAAAGTAGCATACAAACCACAATATTAGGAATGTAAAATTTAATAAGCTTTAACACAATATTTAGTCAAATGATAGCCACCCTCACTATAATTCAACAGATTTCAGCTACACTAGAAAATGCTGTAACATTTACTAAATTAAATACTATACATGCTAGTATTATCGAACCGCTTGATTTATTGAACGAACCTTTAAAAATCAAATCATTTATAACCCATAGTAGATTATCTTTTGAAGTAACAGAATCTAACATACTCGTGTTTGGAAAAATAGCCATAGTAAAAGGTTACTTAAAGAATCTTTAAATTACATTTTTCATAGAAATTTCAATTGTAGAAATTAACCCTTATAATTATTATCATTTATTTGCTTTTCATGAAACTTAATAGTCAACATCAAGCTATTAACCCTACGACCAAATTCCTTTTCCTAAATGAACTTAGGTATAGATTCATAAATGAAAAATGCAAGGAAGTGCCACCCGGCCAATACTTCTGTCAATCAATAACGACGACAGCTTTTAACGTTTTAGTTTTAGGCAAATTCAGAATCTGCGTTACGCTATGCGGGTTGCCGGACTTTAGGCGAAATAATACTTGCAGACGTACATACGATTCGCGCAACCGTGAACTAGATCCATGAACACATCGGTGCAATAAGAGAACGTTTTATTTTTCTTCGTAGCATGTAGTCGATAAAAACGTATCTTTTTTTGTATTGAATGGGTGCTTTTCAAGTCAGAATGAAAAAAGAGTATCACTCGTCGGAAAGGCATGTTGCATGGCTTGCGAACAAGAACTCCAGGCTATACTAGTCAAGTATTAAATTGATATAAAACGCAAGCTTTAGATATTAGAATTACAAAACTACAATGGAAATACGGAAACTGAGTCAAGTTCAAGTTCTTATATTCAGATGTGTTAACTGTTGGCAAGAAATTTTGTTGGTTGTACTCAAAATGGTGAAGCAACGTGTCGTCAATTATAAAGGTGTTTGGTAATTTTTGGTGGACTAAGATTTCGTTGAACTGGGTAAGTACTATCTCTTTAAGAAACAACAAGCATCAACCTGCACCAGCAGTACTTTGTTGTTAGAAAATTTGGCTCGTAAGTCAGAAAAATATTTAATTAAATAATGTAAGATTCAGCAATTTTTTTTAAATAACGAATGTGAAAGTTTTCTTGTTAAAATACATCATGTTCTAATTTGGATAGAATGATATGGCAAATTTTTTTTGTGTAACCATTTTCTTGTTTTGAATATTCGTTAGGACAGAATTTCAAGTTCACATTTGTCAAGATAAGTATCTATTTTATGTATGTTAAAAACACATTGCACTTACGCTTTCAATAGGTTTTATAGTAAAGTAATTCTTAATATAAAGTAAATTCACTAAAACGGAATTAGAAACATTACACCTTAAAGTTAAGAACAATTGATGTAAGCCGAATCAAAGATCTATGATGACAGCATATAATTGATTTAATAACGTATTTAGTGTTTTTTTTTTGTGACAGGCGTATCCTGTTAATAACTGTGAGTTTTTGCCAATTCAATAAATGTTACCGTATTAAATTTCATACTACTTCGTATCTACATTGTGAAACATCTTTCTTCATTCTTGTACATAAAATCAACGAAACAAATTTCATTAAATAATAGTCAAGTTTCGTGATAGTATTATTTATGAAAGTTTAATAAGAGAAATAAGAGACTTATATAACCATGGTAGACTAATTACAAAGGAAGAAATTAGCTTACAAAAAAAAGATACTAAAATCAGACACAAGTAATTCGCTTAAGGTTTAACTGCGTCTATCCTTAACACGAGTTTTTTTTAAATCAGATTTATTGACGCAGTGGCGCTCTGGTTTATTCAACGAAAAGTTGAATCTCAGAATGTGTCCCGACCATCTCATGCCTCCGCAGGAATAGACCCCGAGTTTAGACCAAAAGCTTTAGATTTTTCTTCTTTGCAACACCTTTTGGCCCTGCTACATCCTTGATAAGACCATCCTCAGAAATTAACTCGTAAAGAAGGAAAAATTGATACAAGCTATTTAAACAGATGGTATTTGCGAAATGCAATTATTACGATTCTCTAACCATTATGAGAATTGTGTGACAAAATCAGTACAAATTATTGAAATGAAAATTCAAAAAGTTACGGGCAGCAAGTGGATTGCTGTATTTCCGCAAAAAGTGATAGCAACAGCCAACTGCAACAAAGACAAAAACAGTTTAGCCTTAATTGGAAAAAAAGTAATTACCATAAAGGAAGATTGTTATTTAAATTAACAAATTTAATTATTGCTAGTATATCAAAACCCAGCAGTGTCGAATAAATTTGCAAACATATTTGAACTGCAAATCAAGATTCCTCAAACCGAAGACAACGAAATTATCCAGAAGCCGATGCAACTGAAACATCTGGATCTCGACGATCTTGACCACGTAGTGAAATTAATGGACAATTATAAAGAACATTTGAACGATTAAAAGTGCCAAAGTTACACTATAATAATATTAGTGTCTAGACAATTTTATTGATAATTTTATTATTGTTACTAGCCGTATACTTATTACAAAAACTTTACATTAGATATAAAATTAAAGCAACAAAAGCCAAAAACAAAAAAACCACCAATGATCCCCTAGAGGCAATAAGTTTTTAAAAATTAGGTATCAACCCTTAATTTTCATCTAGGCCGGGAGGAGTTACATATCCCCTATGTTTATATGTATTTAAAATTAAATGTAACAATTATGTCGTCGATATAGCATGATACATTATATAAAGAAATGTAATATAATAATGTCAATGGAGTTCATATTAGAAATAGAGTATAAGACGACTTCCTTGTAACACAGGCGCAGGTTGATACATCAGGATAAGGAGACTTATACATAATTACTTAAAAATAAAGACAATGTATGATCAGCAAAAAACAGCAAAAAAGCAATATCTGCAGTTGCCCACAAAACGATGTGGGACCGAAAGCTTTATGTTAAATGTAAGAAGCTCCTCCACTCATTTAGTATTCGAACTTTATAACTTTAATATTGTTAAGTGTTCAAACTACTCATTATTAATTATTAATTATTGATTAATTTAAATATTAACTCGTAATATGTTCAATTGCATTTACTTTGTGCGTTTAAACAATGTAAGCGTTCAAGTCCATTGTAAATGAAATAAACCATTTTCGCATCAATTAATTAAAATAAATTTGATAGTTTTGTTTTTTGAAATAAACTTATTAAAAAGGTCCCAATGACTCAAAATCTATCTGGCGCAGCCGCAACGAATTCCAGAAACTCACTAGCATTTCCAAATTCGAATAACTGGTAACCGTAAATTTTAATTCTTTGCTGGAACAGAACTCCAAAATTGGACAAAGTACAATCTTAACTGAATCCAATACAGAAGGAAGGTTATGGAACAAGCAATCAAATTATTGTGAGTACCTAGTTCATTTTCCTTAACCATTTTTCAATTGCATATGGATATTAGTAAGTAAGAATTAAAAAAAGAAAGAATTTTTTTATGTACTATTTATTATTGCAATAATTATTTAGTGAATGTATGAACTTGATAAGATTATAACGGAACTTAATAACTAAACATTCTTCAAGGTTGAAGTAAGCGATTCCTTAAATAACCTTAGTACAAACTTGATTAAGAAAACAGAATAATAATTCAAACAAAATAAACTCAGATAATTTAAGATTATATTTAGATTCGATTCCTGCGTATGATGGTAATCAATCTATGCTAGTAATTTTTATTACTGGCTGCGAACCATTCCTAAAAACGGTTTATAAACAAGGAGAAATTGAAAAGAATATGTGATTACTAAGGTTAATTTTAAATAAATTAACAGGAAAAGCATTAACTTTAATAGCAAGCAGGAATGATTTAAATGACTAGGAAAATTATAAGAAAATATTAATTGCTTATTTTGGCGATCAAAAAATATTAAATGTTTAGTCAGATTTTTATTGAACATACAAATGAAAAGTAAAACCCTAAGGAGTTTGATTATGATCAAACTTAAGTTAGAAGAAGCGGATCCTATCGTACGTTTAAATAAAATCAAAATGTATGACGAAATGGCTTTGGATACGTATATAAACGCGTTACCCGAGCGACTATAAGATAAAATTAGATTTAGAAAGACACAAAATTAAAATAACCTATAAATTTAATAATAGAGAGAAAAAGTTATGTATTATAGGAACAGAGTTTACAATCAAATATTAACAAAACTATAAACCAATTAAGACTGTATAAACAGCAACCAATACAATATAAAATTACATCATTTAACACACCGACGAGTCATTTTAGATTTAATAATCCAAACTTTAACAATCCAAATTTTAACAATCAATTTCGACAATTTCCCAAACCTGCATTTAATTCGACTTGTACAAAATTTTGGACGAACAACACACCCAAGTTCAATCAGAACGCAAATCGAACATGGCAAACATTCGGCATAAATTCCAACAGAAACTCACCTAATAACAACCCCAATACTTACTACAAACCAACCCCTATAGACACGTCATCTGGCACCACTAACCAGAACAGTAAGATATCTCAAAATTATACCCAATAATACACAGAAATGAAACTTTACTTTTGCAGAGCTACATCACTAAGAAGATTTTAATAATCAAGTTATACCTGACAACACAGATAATTATGTAAATCCAAATAGGAACATTTGAGGCAAATTACTCAGAAAACTACGAATGTGACAACCGTTACGAAAATTACGAAGAGTACGATGAAGAAAACGCATACTCAAATTTTCAGTTGGACAGAACAATATACGACGATACATTATTCAACACTCAAATTCACCATGGAGCAGCCCCGTACTAAGCATACAAAGAAAAATTAGACGCCTCAGGCAAACGCAAACACCGAATAGTTATCGATTACAGAAAACTCAACAAAAAGACTATAGACGATAAGTACCTATTAGCTAATATCACAGACATATTGGATAAGTTAGGAAAAAATCAATACTTTTCGACGTTAGACCTGGCCTCAGGTTACGACCAGGTGGAAATGGACGAGAAAGACGTGATCAAAACAGCTTTCAGTACACCCAGAGGATACTATGAATACAAACGCATGCCATTTGACTTAAACAACGCACCAGCCACTTTTCAGAGGGTGATGGACAATATTTCGAAAGGGGTATACACCGAGAAATGTCTGGTGTATCTCGACAATATAATTGTATATTCAACGTCACTCAACGAACACATTGAGAGATTAAGAGAGATTTTTGAGCGTCTAAATACTACTGGATGACAACGAATTTTTGCTAAAAAGAAGTAGCATTTTTGGGACACATAATAACGCCACAAGGTATTATGCCAAACCCAGATAAGACAAATGCCGTATTAAACTACCCCTTACCAAAAGTGAACAAAGAAATTGAAGGATTATTAGGATATTATACAAAATTCATTAAAGGCTATGCACAAATAATTAAACCACTGACGAATAGTTTAAAGAAAGGTCATAAAATCGAACATACACCTGAATTTCTTAAAGCAGGAAATAAAATCAAGAGTAATTCTTACGAATCATCCTTTGTTGGAGTACCCTAACTTTTCAAAGCCCTTTATCTTAATAACAGACACATTCACTGTTGCTTTTGGCGCAGTATTAAGTCAAGACAAAGTAGGTAACAATAAACCAATTAGTTACGCATCACAAATATTAAATGAGATAGAACTAAAATATAACAGTATTGAAAAGGAACTGTTAGCCATAATTTGGGCAACAAAATATTTCAGGTCATATCTCTACGGAAGAAAATTGTATATATACACAGACTATAGACCATCAGTGTGGTTATGTAAACTAAAGCAACCTAACTCAAAATTACAAAGATGGAGGATTAGATTAGAGGAGTATGACTACAAGATCATATATAAGAAAGAACGTATAACATTAATGCGGACGCATTGAGCCGAATACGAGGCAACGCCATAAAGACAGAGTCAGTTGCAGGTAATGTAGAGAAAACCGAGACGAGAGAAGACCCAGGCGACCCAGAGGAAATCGAAACTACACATTCAACTCAAAACGATGAACTGAAAACCGCATTTAAAATTCTAAACGAAACCATAGATACAAAACCAAACCAATTTATAATTACAGAAGTTCTAAACCAACCCTGACCCGGTAAAATACATAAAAACAGACAATAGGAAAATATATCGCATTCAAATAACAAAAGATGACGAGGATCAAATAATTAAAATTTTAAAAGAATTTGTCCCCGAGAAAAAACGTTTTTACTTTTATTTTACAACAGAACATCTGTATCAAAGATTTTCAGAATTATACATCCGATTATTTAATAACTCAGGATCAGAGATTATCAGATGCCCACGAAAACCAATTACTTTGGATAATCCAGATGAAATAAACGACGTAATTCGTAACCAACACGAAGGTAAGACAAATCATCGTGGAGTAAACGAAACCCTAAAACAACTAATACGGAAATATTATTTTATAGACATGAAATAAAACTACAGATTTTATTAAATTAATGCAAACTATGTGACAGAGCAAAATACGATGGATCACCACCAAAGGCACCCTTAATGCTAACTAAAACACCCGACAAACCTTTTCAGAAATTACATGCAGACACTTTGGTATTAGAAACTCAGAACTTTTTATCAATTGTAGACGCATTTACAAAAGTAGGGCAAGCGATACCCATTACATTAAAAAATAGTATTTACGTGACTTAAGGCTTTTTCAGTATTTTACATTTTACGGCACACCTGAATCAATAACTTTAAATAATGGAAGTAAATTCAGAAACGAGACTATACAGAGTACCCTGGATCTCCATAAAATAGAAATTCATTTTATTACATAAAATCATCCGGAATCAAACGGATTAATTGAACGATTACATTTTTCATTATTAGAACAGATCAGACTTTTAAGACTAACATACAAGAAAGAACCTAATACGAATTTAATGCCATATGCCCTAATTGCTTATAACAATAGAATTCATTCTTCAGCCAACTTTACACTCCTCGAATTAACAATAGGACACTCAGACTCTCTCAACCCTTATGACATACATTATAATAAAGAAGTATATCAATAGTACACCAAAAATCACAAAGAAAAATTAAAAATCACTTATAATAACGTCAAAAATAATCTAGATAGCGACAAGGAACGTATTACAAAAACCCGCAATGAAAACTCCAAATTAAACAAATTCGTAGTAAAATAAACGGTTTATGAAGGAAATTTTAAAAGTAACAGGCACGAAACGGCCATTAGAAATTTAGGTCAGTTTAAAATTAAAAAGATTTCAGATAAAAATGTAGCAGTAGTAGACAATGGTATAATCATAAGGATTATCCATTTAAAGAACATAAGACACCCTGTAATTTCAGATGGACAACTATCGCACTTGCCGTCAACCTCCACCCAGGTAGAGCCGACGACAATGGAATAATAATAGAAAACATAAAAAAAACAACCCCGGTATACTACCAGTAAAATTGAAAGTATGCAGTACACAGTAGACTATTGGACTACCGCACAGAAAATTGATTTAACTGAATTAAAACGAGAATTTTGTATAATTAGAGACAATTATGACAGACTGAAGGAATCGATGAGCACAGCCAAATTTGGAAACGATTATGCTGTAGAAAGGCTTAACTTCAAAAGTATAATGGAAAATATCCTAAAAAACACGGACGACAAATTCCTTCAATTAATACCGATATACTAAACCACAAGAGAAGAGAGGATTTATTAATAGATTAAGTAATATTATAAAAGCTATCACCGGTAATTTAGATAACCAAGATGCTGAACGACACAACAATGCACTACATGAATTGATTGACAACCAGAATGACAAAAACTGTTGTTAGAAACCAAATTTGTTTAACTCAATCAACTATAGTAAAATCGTTGTCGCACGTTTTCGTGTTTAATTTTAAATCGTTGTAAATTCGTAGTTGTAAATCAAATAGCAAAGCTATCATCCTTTGTCCCTTTATATCCTGTCATAAATCCTTTTTGTGCCTGTGGAAATTAAGTTGAAAAAAGAGGTAGTGATAGATACTTGCTCATAGACATCGAAGAGAAACATTGGTTGATTCGGTAAAGTGAGTTAAGTCATTAGTGCCTCCGAATGTGATTTTATGGATAAACCCTAAAAAACGTAGTACTAGTACGTACGTAACACGTCCAATAAATAGCCATACAGTCCACTTCGTTGAAGAGTAGAATTGACATTTATAGAACAATAGAATACGGGTGAGGTAAGTCGACATATAAAATTATAAGACCCTTCGCGCGTTAACAGATACCCTCCGAAAATTAGAAAAAAAACCAAGACAGTATAACATATAAAATATTAACTCTTGAAAGTATCATGCAAACCACAATATTAGGAATGTGAAATTTAATAAGTTTTAACACAATATTTAGCCAAATGATAGCCACCCTCACTGTAATTCAACAGATTTTAGCTACACTAGAAAATGCTGTAACATTTACTAAATTAAATACCTTGCATGCTAGTATTATCGAACCACTTGATTTATTGAACGAACTTTTAGAAATCAAATCATTTATAACCCATAGTAGATTACCTTTTAAAGTAACAGAATCTAACATACTTGTATTTGAAAAAATAGCCATAGTAAAAGGTTACTTAAAGAATCTTTAAATTACATTTTTCATAGAAATTCCAATTGTAGAAATTAACCCTTATAATTATTATCATTTATTTGCTTTCCCCATAAAACTTAATAGTCAATATCAAAATATTATCCCTAAGATCAAATTCCTTTCCCTAAATGAACTTAGGTATGGATTCACAAATAAAAAATGCAAAGAAGTGGCACCCGGTCAATACTTATGTCAATCTAAAACTACGACGCTCTTCAAACAGATGGCCCTTGCGAATTGCAATTATTACGATTCACTAACCGTTATGAAAATTGTGTGACAAAATCAGTACAAATTATTGAAATGAAAATTCAAAAAAAAGTTACGGACAGCAAGTGGATTGCTATATTTCCGCAAAAAGTGATAGCAACCGCCAACTGCAACAAAGACGAAAACAGTTTATCCCTAATTGGAAGCAAAGTAATCACCATTAAAGGAAAATTGTTATTTAAAATTTTATAAATGAAATTATTGCGAGTTTATCAAAACCCAGCAGTGTCGAATAAATTTGCAAACATACCCGAACTGCAAATCAAGATTCCTCAAACCGAAGACAAAGAAATTATCCAGAAGCCGATGCAACTGGAACACTTGGATCTCGACGATCTAGACCACGAACTGAAATTAATAAACAATTATAAAGAACATTTGAACAACTAAAAGTGTCAAAGTTACACTATAATAATATTATTGTCTGAACAATTTTATTTATAATTTTATTATTGTTATTAGCTATACACTTATTACAAAAACTGAGCATTAGATAGTAGTAGGGTACGCGAGCCACTATGTCAGTTGGTAGCAATGTTAGATAATGTAAAAATTGACGCGCAAATTAAAGATGATGTCACGCAATTATATAAAATTACTTCATCACATAAAAAAGAAACGGAAAGGCTACTCACATAATTTGCAAGGGTTTCTTGCAGAATTACTCCATAATGTCGGCTGCTTCGCTAATCTTTCTCGGGCTTGGGAATTCTTGCTGGGCCCGGTTGAAACCTAATTCAAATTGTCTTCTTCCTATATGTAGACAAATAAGGTAAGGGAGGCAGGTAAAGGCACGATAATTTGGAGTCACAGAAAACTTACATATCAAAAAAAGACACGATACGATACCAGCCAACTACACTTGTTTCGTCTCGGAGGCTAGTTTCAACACGTATCCAGAAATCCACCACCTCCTCCTTGGCCCACCGCGTCGGTGCAAATCTCGCGCAACGCATTATCTGAAGTGACGGAAATACGCGCACAAGTCTTTTTAAATTCATTGGCGCGAAATCCTTACAAATTAAAACTTATAAGAATGTTTACGGCCGATTTCGGCACGTAACAAATTAAAGCAACAGAAGTGAAAGACAAACCAATGATCCCTTAGAGGCAATATGTTAATTTTCATCTAGGTCGGGAGGAGTTACTTATCCCCTATATTAATATGTATTTAAAATTAAATGTAATAATTATGTCTTAGAATAGCATGATACATTGTATAAAGGAATGTAATATAATAATGTCAATGGAGTTCATATTAGAAATAGAATATGAGACGACTTCTTTGTAGCACAGGCGCAAGTTGATACACTAGGAAAAGGAACAACGAACTACAACCAATCAGACATTTATAATTACTTAGAAATAAAGAAAATGTATGATTATCAAGAAACAGCAAAAAAGCAATATCTGCAGTTTCCCGCGGAGCAATGTGTAACCGGAGACTTCATGTTAAATGTAAGAAGCTCATCCACTTATTTAGTTTTCGAACTTCATAACTTTAATATTGTTAGATGTTCAAGCTACTCATTCTTAATTATTAATTATTGATTAATTTAAATATTAACTTGTAATATTTTCAATTGCATTCACTTTGCGTTTAAAAATATAAGCGTTCAAGTTCATTGTGTGTAATTAAAGATATAAAATTAATTTGATAGTTGTGTTTTTGAAAATAAACTTTTTAAAAAGAAGCTTCCAAGGACTCAAAATCTATCTCGCTGCACAGAATAATTCTGTTGTGTTAGAGTAAAAGGGGATAAGTGGTTACTTTGTAATTTTCAAAAAACTGAAATTGAAAGTTTGACAGACTTTCACAAATCCTCATTTAAGTTTTAACTTTTATCAATTTTTTTCTGTTAAGAATGACATGTTTCGTTACTGATTATGTATAATTAATAAAGAAATTCACGTTAGCTGTAATAAAAAAAATTAATTTAAATTTCTACGTCACAGATGTCCCCCTTTACACATCTGCAATATCAACTTAACCCCTTTTTCCTCAAAGGTGCCGTATCTTTTATGGAAGTAAATGAGTAGGCTACACTACTTAAAAGATATATTAATTTTACTGAGTTAGTAGTATTTACAATAGTTTTACGAGTCGCATTGATTCATTTTAACATTTTTCCTTGCTTTCCTGTACTTGGTCTCATTTTCTTGTTTTCTTCCACGTCCTTTTCAGGCTCTTCTACATCATCTTCATTTCCTTCATCTACTATTTCCTCTGCATCTTCTGGTAGTACATCTGGACCTTTCGTTGTTAAAAGGTTCTTGTAAAAGTCATGGAAAACATTTGGTATGAGGGGTAACAAACTTATAAGATCTTTCTTCTTTTGAGTGGTAATAGGTACCTTTTCTGTGTATGAGCGGAGCGGCATTAGTCTGTTTTGGCATTGTCCTATTTTAATTATTGAAATACTCTTGAAAGGTACGTCAATGTCCAATGTCTTTTGTAAAGTACACAAGGTGATGAATTTGTATAGCGTAGTCACTTTACATTCTTTATCAAAAATATCTCTTCTCTTGAAACTGAACATTTTATTATTTTAAGTTAACACGAAAATGAAGTTGTAAACGCATAAAAACAAGTATGTAGAGTTGCATGTAATTATTATATATTACTCATAACTTGTTTATTCACGCAACTAGTATCTTAGGTAATAAAAACAGGTGACTAATAATTATATGGAATAGTAGTGTAGTGCCACCAAGCAACGCTTGGATGGTGTGTCTTTGGTGTCACTGCCTGCTAAGAAGTACACTCATAGTAGGAAGCTTTTATTTGTCATATTGAAATATTGCAAGGTGATGTTATTAAAATTCAACATTAACGGCATTATTGCATTTTTTAATCTATAATAATTTTAGAAGATTTAATTAACAATGACATGACATAACAAACACCATGAAATTTTTAATTTGCTTAAAAATGTGTTGTTCCAACAGAGTGCTTTGAAACAAATCGCATTCTGATTGGTTCTATATGTTGTTGTTGGAAATTAAGTTCGCATATTCCGGGTCCTGTTTGCTTAGTGGCACTGTATATTGGAAATCCTCATCCGTCCTTGTTTTATACATCAGCTGTTTTAAATTCTAACCTAGTAATTTGACTTCACATCTGAACCATAAATAAATGTATGTTCTCTATGATCTGAACACTTTCCTATAAAAATTTGCCATTGCACTTTTTATAAATTGCGAAGAAATGAGTGAAGATGTAAAGCAACCCGATAATTTACAATTCTTTAATGATAATCCTGGTGCTGTTCGATATGGTAATTTTATTAATTATTACACATTTCATCCACCTGAAAATAGAATTAACACTCTTCCAAGGGATATTTGGATTCAACAAGATCCTCTTGTGGTGTTAGATATAGGTTGCAATGCTGGTGTAGGTTGTTTGAATTTGAATGATATTTTATGATAAATTGTAATTTCAGAACCTTACAATATCACTGTATAATTTTTTACAGAATTGTGTAAATTCCAAATGTTATATTTTGGGAATAGATATAGATCCCATTTTAATTGAGAGAGCCAAAGAACAAAATACCGAGAGTAACATTGAATTTTGTTGTTTAGATTTTATGAATGTGAATGAAAGAAATGCGGTTTTTTCAAATTATTTATCTGCGCATAAAACATCAAAGTTTAGTGCTGTTTTTTGTTTTTCAATTACAATGTGGATCCATTTAAATCACGGTGATGCTGGATTAAGAACGTTTTTGACAGATGTTTGTGATATAGGTTTAATGGTTGTAATTGAACCACAACCCTGGAAATGTTATAAAACGGCAGTTAAAAGGATGCAGGTGGCCAAAGCGAAATTTAACAATTTTAAGGCATTAAAAATTAGAAATGATGTGGAATTCCAAATTGAACAAATTGTATTGCAAATTAAAGGAGTTTCTAAAGTTTATGAGAGTGATAAAACAGAATGGGAAAGGAAAGTTTTGATCTTTAAGTTCAATTAGATATATTTGAAATTTCAACGTTTTTGTATATGGCTGTGCTAAGTGTCTTGTGATGGATGTTAACAACAGTATCACCAAAAGTTAGAAGATTTCACATTGATCACTTTCAAGAAATTTAGATACTGTGCATTTGTCACCATGGTTATTAACCCTTTAAGTGCTATGTCCGTAAATATACATTTTCAAAACGCATACTTAAAGTGCTACGTTCGTAAATATACGTACGAGAAGCTCGCGTACTCTATTTTATAGTTGTATATATGTACTTCGTAAATCACAAGTATTTGCGGTTTTATTAGATTTAGTCGTGTTCAGATTTTCAATCGTGTCACAGGTGCTTTTGCTGCTAAATAGTGCATAGGTATAAATTCTTGTATAATGGCAGGATATGTCAGTTTGACTGATAAGGAAGCTTAGCAATTACCGAAAAAAAAGAAAGGACAGTGGCTATTGTTGTCCCAACTGTGACTTTGCGCGGTACCCTGTTTTGAACTATTTCACACATTGAAAAGTTTTAAAATTATTAGCACAACTGATTTTTATTTACATAATAAAGTGTAGTATTTATTTGCATTTTTTCAATATCTAAATTTGACAGGTATGCTATGAACGCACCACAAATTATATAATATATATGCTATGTCAGTATATATGTTCTATGTAATTCTGAATGCTACATCCGTATATATACGTTTTTAGATTTTCTTAATTCATCACACAAGTGGTGCAGTTTCATCCTTAATTCAGCAGTCAGTGCTGTTTAGACAGTGCAGTTCAAATATTATCTGCACTCTCTAGTCGGTGCTGTCTAAAAAATTATTTGCACTATCTAGTCAGTGCTGATTATAAATTTAAAGTTATGTACTTGAACTGTTGAAATAAAGATAGATGTTGCCCAAGGGGAGACCTGGGTTAAAAAATTGTACACTATTTTTAATACATTACTATATTGAGAGTATTTTCTCTACATACCATAAATTACCAGTTACAGATGATTGTTTAAGATTTTAATTATGTATTAATTTTATTTATTTGTACATACAGAGAGTTATTACATGCAAAAAAATTGAGGAGAAGAATCCTCGCTGTGAATTATGAGAAGTTGTTCCTATAAATAATTTGTTCACCAACCCTTTAAATCGCTCGCAATAGAGCAGAGGTAAAATTGAGTTTTTATTTTTTCTCAAATTTCAGTTAATGTAAAAAGTTGAAATTTTGGAGATTTAATATCCTCGTAAATAGACAACTGTGGGTGGTTTTCGCACTAATATCATTATGCCATAAGGAGGTGAAATTAACAACCCTACTTTAATTCATGTAACAACTTTTTTATGGAGTTGAATTTTAGAAATTAAAAATATTATTCAGAATTCCTGTTTGGTTCCTCAACTTTTTTGACTATTGCGTTTCTTCTATATAATTAATGTTTTCGAACAAAAAATAAAAAAAATATCATGTATGGGGCATTCCTTGCTTTGAATATTAAGTAGCTTGTGATACAATAAGAAATACACCACAAATTTTTGAACGTATTCGACGATCAATCAGACAAAGACTAAATTCATGGTCACTTTTAACATTTATTGCAAATTATATTATGTTCTTTGCATGTCTATTTTTCACATTTTCATTCATAAACTATTTAAAAATTCAACCCCATATAAAAGTTATAATATAAAATAAAGTAAAAGTTGCTAATTTCACCCTCTTATAACATAATGGTATTACTGAAAAAAACGCATATAGATATTTATTTAAAAGTGTATTAAATTTCTAGTTTCCACAACTCAGATTTGAGAAAAAAATTAAAAACTCAATTTTATTTCTAACCTTTTGAGTTAATAGCTTTTAAGGGGTTGGGCTGAAAAATTTTGCTTATAGAAAAGACGTCTCACAATTTTCAGCGAGGAATCTCCTGAATTTTTTCGCTTAAATTTAGAAACATCCTATATGTTTAAATAAAATTAATTAATAAACAATTGCCTGTAACTTGATAATTGTTATTTTTGTTAATAAGAAAAAATTCAATATCAAAACATGAAATGCTTTTAACATTCATTACCACTGTCAAATAATAGTAAGCTTAACACTAGACTATAAAACATTACATCGTATGGTTCTTAGAAAGTGCACAAGCTTCAGTATTTTCCTCCTGCTTTAAATATTTTTGTAGTATTTTGCATTTAGAATTTTATTGTATTTTTACTGTATTTTTTTTATTTTCACTATTTATTTTCAAGTTTGTACACTATTTTTAACCGAGTTTCTCACTCGGATGTTATAGTTGCAAATTTGTTTTTCTGAGATTTGGAATTTTTATAATTATAATAACAAAGTCAGAGTATGAACAGTATAATGACTTGTTATAAAAATTTAACATTCAAACGGCAATGTATTTATATAAAACTAATGCGCACAAAAATGTCTTTTAGAGGCTGAGTGTTGTGTGCACATGTAAAATGTAACCAATAAAGGCAACCATCACACCGAATACTAGGATCGGCTTTTAAAATGTTATGTTCACAAAAGACGCAGCTCCACACTACAGTTGTTTGCATTACCTGGAAAATACTTTTAAAAGATTTCCAACAGGTTTTTTCAAAAAAAATTTTCACAACATATTTACTTCCAATATTCTAAAATCCATTCTGCTGGTTGATTGTAAATCCGCAATTTTAATTTGTTTCCCATCTAGGATATTTGTATCTGGTAAGATCCAGCTTAAAATAATATCTGCCTTTTCTTTGGCAGTTTTTTATTAAAAGGTTGAAATGTGTTTTTTTCTTTCTTAATTTTAAAAGTCCAATGACTGTTATATCACTTCCAGCAGGTCGGCCCCGTCTTTTACAAACAGGCACCATTATTTTTTCCAATTGTATATTAGAATCACCTCTAGAAGTTTCAACACTTATTATGTTATTCACATCATTATTTTCTTCAGCACAAACTTGATCACAATTGTTTTGATTATTTTCTCTTTCATTAATATCTTTAGAACTACTACTTGCTGTTGTGCAATTAATATCACAACCATTTTGCTGAAACATGAGACTGTTCAGACCACCATGCACATGGTAATTGTCTTCGTTATTAATGAATATAGAAGCTTCACTAAGACCTACGCCACTATTATCATTGATAAGTACTTGGTTATCAGCCAGAGACATATGTTGTTCAATGCATACGTTGTCGTCAGTAGTATACTTCTGTACAATAGTAATATAACAATTACTTTGATCTACAACATCTAATTGAAATATTTCATGCATATTTACAATTTCAGTATTTTCAGCTAGGATGAGATTGTCATGCAATTCCCTGCTCTTTAAAATCCTTTTCACAATTTATGTCATTCACAATGTCAGTATCTGCACTGCATTCATCGTTAGCTAATTCATTAAAAATATTGTACTGGCCCCTTTGTAAACTTAAAATTAATTTATCTAAAGTTTTATTTATGTTGTTATAATGCATACCACAAACATCAGAAGCCAAAGTAGCAAATAGCTTAGACTTTACAAAAGTTTTTCTATATCTTTCTTGACATATTAAGGGCCTGTGTTCGTTTTCTATTGATAAAACATCAATTGTTAAACTGTTTTCACTAGATAGATTAGGTTTTTTTTGTCCGACAGTCCTTGTTTATGTAGAAATGCACAATGTTCTGTGAAATAAAACATTTTCCAACGATTCAGAACCAAATCACAATTAAAAGATTTTTATTTAAATGCTTTCTGATGGCAAATATGTTTGCAGGGCAATCCGATTGAATTAAGGAAATAACAATCACATGAGTTATGCGAGGTTTTCAATTGCCTGCTTCTACTTGCTTTAACACTATAAAATTGATTATTGTCATCAGTTGAAAATTGAACTGCGTTAAAGTTAAATTGAGAATAAAGTTTTTCAAAGGCATACGGTGTTAATAATTGTGAATATTTATACTGAAATTCATCAGGTTTATAATTACTTCTCGTTTTCAGTTTTATTAAACTATTGGCAGCACGAGTGTTTTTTTTTCATTTTCCAAAGATTCATAAATCACAGCTAATTTCCCAACAAAATCTTCTAAAGAACTATGTTTGTCTAGAACTGATTTCAATTTAGCATTTATTCCTTCAAGGCGGTTTAATAATATTCATAAAATTTTTATTTTTAAAGCCAAGGAAGGGGCACCATTCTTCTTTTATATTAACCCAATTGTCATTCAAATAATTGGGAACTCTTTCATTTTTAGCTTTAAGTTCTTCAAAAATATTATAAAATTCTTGTTCAGACTTTGAATAAACAAGTTTCTAGAGCAATTCAAGTATTATTTCTTTAGTACTTGCCGTGAATTTAAATTTCTTACAAGTAATTTCTCGTCCAAAAATTTGTAAGACATGGAATACACAAATGTGTAGAGTTGCATTTGACAAACATGCTCTTAACTCTTCTCTTTCAACTATATCTTTGTCTGTCATTATGTTGATTATATCTTTTTTGGCGATGTTTGAACTTCCTTGAAGGTGTTTAAATACCACTGCAAACTATCTTTATCTTCCGACATCAAGATGCTCACATCAATAATATTGCTTTCACCATTGCCATCAATGTTTAGAATAATGTAAACGGGAACTCTAATTGCTAGTAACTTATAGGTAGCATCCACAAAAATTATTTCTGGATATGCAGCTAATAACTCTATCATTTCGTTAGATGAAAAAAAACAAGCCCATAAATACACCAGTTTCACCACCTACAATATTATTTTATAATGGCAAAATACAAATCAATTTTGAAAATATCTTACCAAATAAAGCCTGTATTTTTCTGAAACATTTTGTATGTAGTTTTGACTTTCTGCTTTGCTTTTTTGCTGTAATAAATTTCTCAAATCTTTTAACGTTACTAATTTGTTCAATTTTTTCTAAGTCATCTCTTAACATATGCTGGTTAGCTTTCATTTGAAGTAATTTTTTAGTTTCAGCTTTAACATCATTAGGCAGGCATTTATTATGTGGCAAATGTTTGAATAATTCCTAAAAATGTACAGAAAAATAGATTAGGTTCAAAAATCGTCTTCTTTTTTCATATTTTATGCAGAATTTGTGCATTCTTGCAAATTTTTCCAAAAATTTGAAAGAAAAATTATTTAATTATTAGATTACTCAATTCACCTCAGAAACAACATGATTATGTGAAATGCTCCTTTGAATGCGGGAACTGGCTCCTTTCAACAAAAAAAATTCTAGTCCCACCGATTGGGCGTCATAAACTGCTGTGATCCTGTTTTCGCCTCGGCTGCTCACCTAATTTTATAAACCTCCTCATTCATAAAATTAAACAACACATTCCTACCACAAACATCAACGTTAACTCTATTTACATCAATATTCAGAATACATTAAATTTTCAAATTAAATTTCAGCATAAAATTCAGTTTTAAAAAGAATTTCAAGATTAATTTTATTATCACTTTAACGTGCATCCAGAATTAAAGTCCTTGTTGGATGCCTACTAATTACTATAACAATATATGCAGAGTAAAAAGGGAGCATCTACCACCCCTTTACGTTAATTAACCAGGTTCGTCTAATTGAGCTCAAAGACATACCTAAAATTTCATCATAATCCAGAACATCAATACTAAATACCCTTTCTACTTAAACAAGCAAATTTCATCTTAACATTAAAATTTTATGGTTAGTACAATTTCACTAATGTCCATTTAAAGTAAATCAATTATAAAGTTATTCAACACACACCAAAATGTCAAACAAAATAGTATAATTTACCTGAAGGTTACTGTCCTCGTAGCTTTAATGTACATCGTCCCTTTAGTTAATCACACCATTCCAACAGGATTATATTTACGGCTTCTAATTCTCAACGCTTTTAAAATTTTCTCCATCACCATTTATTTAAAGTTGTTTCTGGGCTTTTCCGGAACTCATCTGTGTATATCTGACCCTTGTTTCGTGGATCCAGACACGTATTTGAACCATTTAATTATTAACACCCCGAAAAATAGCAAAGAAATTCATGCGTCTTTCACCAATATACGCCAAAACTGCCTACTTTTGTGTATACATTTGTCGTTGTAAATTTTGCTAATTGGTACAGTGATACTAAATTTCATTACCTTGTATCTAAGTGCACTGAAGTACATTCATGTTAGCACGTAAATAACAAACTATTTTGAATCACTAAAATATACGAGCAAAATTTTAAATTATTTTATCAAACTAAAATGCACTGTTTAACATCTTGAATCAAGTCGCGGATGTAAGAGCTTTTAACGCATCGAATAGTCAAAAGTCTAAGAGGCCTTGTTTATATTCACCTCGGTATATATAGCAAAAGCCTGTCTGTCGGTCTGTTCCCCAAAACGGGTAATTCTAAAGAATTTCTTATTCTATGTTCCCAGTCCGTCGCTCGCGCGTCGGTTTTTACGAATTTTTCACTCGCCCCATTTAAATATCAGAAATTCACACGGCACGCAAACATGTCCGAGAAAAACTAATTAATTTTGTACAGAAATTGTTGTTTCTACCTCTGATATTTGCATCCTATTTTCAACCAATTGTGACCCTCGTGACGTTGCTTAAATCACGCCTTTTACTATATGTGTCTCGGTCTCGCACATATTATCTGTCTCTATCTAACCTGTTCTTAGTGGTGCAAATTGATATTCCTTACGATCGATTATTTCAGTCCACATGGACTGTTATCTGGGTTTAATAACCCCGTATCGCACCTTCTCGTGAATATTAAGCCTCGGTTTCCCAAGATTCTTTGAAACCATTTGTTATCTACACAATTTTCGCCGTACGTGATATTTAAACTACGCAGGTGTTCTAAATAATATTAATTCTCAGAGCTTTATTTTCTGGTATTATAATCTTGGATTTTCACAGACTTTTATGCTTATTATTAATAATGGTTTAATTAACTCCAATTAAAATTGACTTCTATCCTTTCATTTTAGCGAATACAAGTTAAATATTAATTATTATGTGTACACTCTGTTTAATACCGGTTACTTAAAATAGGGTTAATTAATATAAATTTTGCATGTAATTTCCATTTGTTTAGGAATAATTAAATTACACGCAGAGCTTTTTTAATACTGTTTCTTTTGATATAAAGCGTCTTGTACATGATTTAAATTTCTTATTTTTACTGAAACGACCGAATTTATTTATGCTTCATGGTTTTAATAAAGCGTATTATTTAATAAAATTCCTTATACACGGTGATTAAAATTATTTGATGTGATTATTTAATTTTCTACCCTGGTCTAAATATGAGTATTTTCCCCCTATTTGAATACAAATAATCCCACTTATTTGAATGCAAATATAAAGCATTTAGACAAAAAATTACAAAAAATTTCCTATCACTCTCTACCCTTATCTATCTAACTTACCTACTTTGTCTCCAATCCAAAAATATTTACACCTACCCTATATCCCTATCCTATTCCTAACTCTCACCTAATTTTATAAACTGAAATTATCCCTAACTTCATCCTACTTATCCATCTTATCCTATATACATCCTATATACCTATCCTATTCCTAACTTTTAACTAATCTTCACTATACTTTACTTCCCCCTACCTAATCCTATATGCCTATCCTACTCTTACTCTATTCCTAACTCTCCACTAATCTTCTATGAAATATCTACACTTAACCTATCTTATTTTCTTCCTACATTTACTCTTTATTCTCATCCTAAACCTATTTCTAATTATCTCCCATATTTATCCTATACCTAGCTTTATTTTCTATAAACACCTACTTCTACTCTTCTATATACCTATTCTATCCCTATTCTATTCTTATTCCTATATCTATACTAAAATTCACCTATCTCTATCCTTTGTTCATCAAGTTATTTAAATCTAACTCTCTTTTTGATCCTCCAAGTCTTTCTTCTCACCATCCTAATACTCTTCATTCCTATTTCTCCCCCTTCAATATCTATACTTAACATCCCTGTTATCTCACATAAAATAAACTTATCATCCCTATTATCCTGACTCTTAAATACTGCTTCTTCTTCATGCCCTATACTTGTCTGTTTCTCATTTATTATTATTTTCTTTTCTGTCGACAAACCCAACGATACTACTTTACAATTATCGATTTTTCCCTCTATGGAATATCCTATGTACCTTCTAGAATTCTTATGTAATGGAATCCGCCAGAATGAATTCCTTAAATCTACTTTATTAAAACAAACTTGTCATCTTTACTTAATTTCGCCTTCACCTGCTCCTGATATGCTGCTTCTACCCCCACTACTTCTGCATGTTTTTGTATTAAAGCTTGAACCTCTACTTTCCTATCCTCTGGACATCTTATCGTGTTGATCTGTTTAACTTCATCATCCTCTACCTCTACTACATTAATATTTAACCCTGTGTCATCCTCTGCGACTTCATAACTGCCCTTCCATGGCACTACCCTATCCTTAATCCTTACTACCTTCCTTTCCATATCTATCAAAACCCCTAACTTCATCATACAGTCAACACCTAAAATGCTCTGAAACTTCAGTCCAGGTACAATTACAAACTCCTGTTCACAGCTTAAATCTCCTATATCTATCCTAAGCACCACAACACTATTTACTACAGCAAACTTCTTTTTATTTGGAGCTACTAAATGACTACGCTTTATAGGCATAATTCTATCACAAACCTTATCCCTAATTTTGCTGACGAATTCCTCCGATATTAAACTCGCCTCTGCCCCTGTATCAAGTAATACTTCTACATTATTCTCAAAAATTTCTAAATTAATAATTGGCAAACATAAATTTTCCTTAGTTTCTGGCTCTACTTCCTCCTCAATTTTGAAAAATTCACGTGGATGTTCATATACATTTACACTGAAATCTAGTGGTCTGTCGCGTTCTAAAAATCCTGTCCAGGTCTGTTTTCCCTACTCGGTCCTGGTCTAGCCGTCACCTCAGCGTATGTCCTAGGCGTTTCCACTCGTTCCGTGTCTGTATTAGCAGTCCCGCTCATGTCTGGTGAACTATTCATTCTGGTAGGTCCCGGTCTCGGTGCAGGTCCCTTCCTAAACTATTACTCCTAACGTATGGTCGTCTCTTTTCCCAATTCTGTCGCTGGTATCCGTAACTATTCCCCCTTCTAGCATAGTTGTCCCGTCTATTGTCAAACCTAACTGTGTTGATCTGTCTTTCCCTGTTTTCCCGAGGTCGTCCACTACTTACGTCGTCGTACCTCTGCAGGTATTCCAAAACATTTCTCTGTCCACTATGTTCTGTAGTGCTACGTGCTGTCTTATGTCTACCTCGAAGTGTCGTGATAAATACTTAATAATTTGTCGGTCCGTCAGTGGTGGGTTCAGTTGCTTTGCTATGCTATACTTGCGTATAGCATATTGCTCCTACTTCCTGAAAATTCTCCTTAAATTTCCTGTGATTAAGTCGTCTCGTACCTGATCTTGTCTGTGGTCACTCCAGTAGTGCTTTAAAAATCTGTCCTCAAAGTCCGTGTAAGTGTCTATGTCCTGTCCTACTAAATTGTACCATGCTTCCGCGTTGTCCTTTAATAAAGCCTTTATCGTATTCAGTTTAGTCTGTTCGTCAAATAAATTTCCCACTAGATTTCTTACACTATTAATAAAAATTTGTGGATTTACCCTGTTATCGCCATAAAACTTCATGTGTTGGTCCAATGATACTCCACCTGTAGAAAATCTGGGACCATCCCCCGTTAAATTTGACATGTTGTATTTGATACCACTAACTTCGCGTTCTACCCTGCCTAACTGATCCCTACATGAGTCCGTCACTTCAGTCATTTTACATTAATCTCTTCTTCACAAAAATGCGTACTTCGGACCTTAAATGTCCCATTTCCTGTCGAAGACCTGTAATATCACGCTCATTTTTTCAACCCTATTTTCAACTTCCCCATCTTTACGGTAAGACTATTTTAAATTCTGAAACTTCTTTATTCGTCTTGTCTATTTTCTCACTTAGGGTTTCCTAACTCCTGTTAATGTCTCATTCATTCGGTCAAATTTTCGATTTGAGTCCTCTCTCGCTCTATTCGATTCATCGCTTAGCTGTTCTAATTTTCTATTGGATTCCTCCTAGCTAATCGCATTTCCTCTAACATTCTCATCATTAACTCATTTCCTGTTTCTCCTGATTCCGTCCTCGACTGATCTCTACTGCCTCCAGCTTCTTCCATTTTCGAAATTTTCTCACACAATGCACTATCGTCACTTCCAATTTCCACTCCTTGACTCCTTAACCACTCCTTTCTCTGCATACGTTCAAATCACTCACACACTCTAAAATACTCTTAAATTTATACACACACAAAAACTCTCTCTCTCAGATCGCCAGTTTCCTGGAATAAAATAACAAAAATTTTATTTGGAACTCGAGCCTCACTTTTGGGTCGCCAAATATGCTGTGAAATGCTCCTTTGAATGCGGGAACTGGCTCCTTTCAACAAAAAAATTCTAGTCCCACCGATTGGGCGTCATAAACTGCTGTGATCCTCTTTTCGCCTCGGCTGCTCACCTAATTTTATAAACCTCCTCATTCATAAAATTAAACAACACATTCCTACCACAAACATCAACGTTAACTCTATTTACATCAATATTCAGAATACATTAAATTTTCAAATTAAATTTCAGCATAAAATTCAGTTTTAAAAGAATTTCAAGATTAATTTTATTATCACTTTAACGTGCATCCAGAATTAAAGTCCTTGTTGGATGCCTACTAATTACTATAACAATATATGCAGAGTAAAAGGAGCATCTACCACCCTTTACGTTAATTAACCAGGTTCGTCTAATTGAGCTCAAAGACATACCTAAAATTTCATCATAATCCAGAACATCAATACTAAATACCCTTTCTACTTAAACAAGCAAATTTCATCTTAACATTAAAATTTTATGGTTAGTACAATTTCACTAATGTCCATTTAAAGTAAATCAATTATAAAGTTATTCAACACACACCAAAATGTCAAACAAAATAGTATAATTTACCTGAAGGTTACTGTCCTCGTAGCTTTAATGTACATCGTCCCTTTAGTTAATCACACCATTCCAACAGGATTATATTTACGGCTTCTAATTCTCAACGCTTTTAAAATTTTCTCCATCACCATTTATTTAAAGTTGTTTCTGGGCTTTTCCGGAACTCATCTGTGTATATCTGACCCTTGTTTCGTGGATCCAGACACGTATTTGAACCATTTAATTATTAACACCCCCGAAAAATAGCAAAGAAATTCATGCGTCTTTCACCAATATACGCCAAAACTGCCTACTTTTGTGTATACATTTGTCGTTGTAAATTTTGCTAATTGGTACAGTGATACTAAATTTCATTACCTTGTATCTAAGTGCACTGAAGTACATTCATGTTAGCACGTAAATAACAAACTATTTTGAATCACTAAAATATACGAGCAAAATTTTAAATTATTTTATCAAACTAAAATGCACTGTTTAACATCTTGAATCAAGTCGCGGATGTAAGAGCTTTTAACGCATCGAATAGTCAAAAGTCTAAGAGGCCTTGTTTATATTCACCTCGGTATATATAGCAAAAAGCCTGTCTGTCGGTCTGTTCCCCAAAACGGGTAATTCTAAAGAATTTCTCATTCTATGTTCCCAGTCCGTCGCTCGCGCGTCGGTTTTTACCAATTTTTCACTCGCCCCATTTAAATATCAGAAATTCACACGGCACGCAAACATGTCCGAGAAAAACTAATTAATTTTGTACAGAAATTGTTGTTTCTACCTCTGATATTTGCATCCTATTTTCAACCAATTGTGACCCTCGTGACGTTGCTTAAATCACGCCTTTTACTATATGTGTCCGGTCTCGCACATATTATCTGTCTCTATCTAACCTGTTATTAGTGGTGCAAATTGATATTCCTTACGATCGATTATTTCAGTCCACATGGACTGTTATCTGGGTTTAATAACCCCGTATCGCACCTTCTCGTGAATATTAAGCCTCGTTTTCCCCAAGATTCTTTGAAACCATTTGTTATCTACAAATTTTCGCCGTACGTGATATTTAAACTACGCAGGTGTTCTAAATAATATTAATTCTCAGAGCTTTATTTTCTGGTATTATAATCTTGGATTTTCACAGACTTTTATGCTTATTATTAATAATGGTTTAATTAACTCCAATTAAAATTGACTTCTATCCTTTCATTTTAGCGAATACAAGTTAAATATTAATTATTATGTTACACTCTGTTTAATACCGGTTACTTAAAATAGGGTTAATTAATATAAATTTTGCACGTAATTTCCATTTGTTTAGGAATAATTAAATTACACGCAGAGCTTTTTAATACTGTTTCTTTTGATATAAAGCGTCTTGTACATGATTTAAATTTCTTATTTTTACTGAAACGACCGAATTTATTTATGCTTCATGGTTTTAATAAAGCGTATTATTTAATAAAATTCCTTATACACGGTGATTAAAATTATTTGATGTGATTATTTAATTTTCTACCCTGGTCTAAATATGAGTAATATATATATATATATATATATATATATATATATATATATAACATGCATTTAGTACGTATACGCCTCCGAAGATTACATTCATGGTACGAGTGTGCCTCGATTTTACGCGTTCGCCTCCGATTTCGGAGTCGATCACGTTGGACCTTTTGGAGCTGAGGACACTCCTACAATTAAATTGCGCCCTATAACGACTGGAGCAAATTTCGACCTATATACACATACTTATATACGTTTTAGTTCAGAGGTCTATCGCGAGAGGACAGTGCAATATATACACTTATACACTTATTACATTAAGCGGTAGAGTCCGCTTCCTAATGTATACGGATATGCACAGGGTCTTCTCGCCTCCAAAGATACGGCAACCTTGCTTAATTTATATATATTTTAGTTAAAGTATAAATAATGGGAACATTATGTTAAATCAAAAGGCGACCCTCTCATGGAACTGAAATACATTGACTTACGGAAAATCGAATATATGAAAATAAATAATATATCTGGTAACTTTGAATTCCATTAAGAACTTATATTCAAGTGCTACTTTATAAACCTCACTATGGAAAACTCGATCAAGTTTATTAATAAATAATCGCGAGTTGTATACTTATTCAAACAAATACATTTTAAAATTATGGTATTGCTGGGACGGTAGCATCGTATGTATTGTAAATGTAAAGGTGCAATAAGTATCAGACCGTTTTGTTGCTTAAGAAGTATTGCTATAAATAACTAATTAATTGTATGCATCGCTAGAGAATTTAATTAATAGGCAATGAATTCACACAAAATGTTAGACTACAGTGAATAAATTAAATTAAAAGAATTTTAAATTTAAAGTAATAAATATGGAAATGACGTTATGCATTGAACTACACCCAAACCAAAAACACTTTATTAGATAACTGGAAAAAGTGTAAATGTATTGATTTGTTGTACGAATGTACAATTGTGAAATTTAAATAAGATAGCAAGACAATGGATGGTGATGAAACAAAAAATTATGTTGGTAGATAGAGGAATGTTACACAACGGGGTAAGATATAATCGTTGGATTTAAAATGATAGATGTGTTGAATCTTTATGCGATTATGTAGATGGAAATGATTTTACCAATTGGTTTTAAACACGAACACGGGCGAAGATGAAAAGAACCGATTGGTTGCTTTTGATACAATTATAAAGAAAAATAATTTAACAAATCTCAGGAATAATCTAAAGGCATGCAAACTGAAATATCATCTTAAAGCTCAAAAACAGGAGTAGTCTATTTTTAAAGCAATTAGTATTAACACTACTACTTAAAGTGACACATGTATGTCAATGACAAAATTGGCAAATGTTTGAATAATTCCTAAAATGTACAGAAAAATAGATTAGGTTCAAAAATCGTCTTCTTTTTCATATTTTATGCAGAATTTGTGCATTCTTGCAAATTTTTCCAAAATTTGAAAGAAAAATTATTTAATTATTAGATTACTCAATTCACCTCAGAAACAACATGATTATGTGAAATGCTCCTTTGAATGCGGGAACTGGCTCCTTTCAACAAAAAATTCTAGTCCCACCGATTGGGCGTCATAAACTGCTGTGATCCTGTTTTCGCCTCGGCTGCTCACCTAATTTTATAAACCTCCTCATTCATAAAATTAAACAACACATTCCTACCACAAACATCAACGTTAACTCTATTTACATCAATATTCAGAATACATTAAATTTTCAAATTAAATTTCAGCATAAAATTCAGTTTTAAAAGAATTTCAAGATTAATTTTATTATCACTTTAACGTGCATCCAGAATTAAAGTCCTTGTTGGATGCCTACTAATTACTATAACAATATATGCAGAGTAAAAAGGGAGCATCTACCACCCCTTTACGTTAATTAACCAGGTTCGTCTAATTGAGCTCAAAGACATACCTAAAATTTCATCATAATCCAGAACATCAATACTAAATACCCTTTCTACTTAAACAAGCAAATTTCATCTTAACATTAAAATTTTATGGTTAGTACAATTTCACTAATGTCCATTTAAAGTAAATCAATTATAAAGTTATTCAACACACACCAAAATGTCAAACAAAATAGTATAATTTACCTGAAGGTTACTGTCCTCGTAGCTTTAATGTACATCGTCCCTTTAGTTAATCACACCATTCCAACAGGATTATATTTACGGCTTCTAATTCTCAACGCTTTTAAAATTTTCTCCATCACCATTTATTTAAAGTTGTTTCTGGGCTTTTCCGGAACTCATCTGTGTATATCTGACCCTTGTTTCGTGGATCCAGACACGTATTTGAACCATTTAATTATTAACACCCCCGAAAAATAGCAAAGAAATTCATGCGTCTTTCACCAATATACGCCAAAACTGCCTACTTTTGTGTATACATTTGTCGTTGTAAATTTTGCTAATTGGTACAGTGATACTAAATTTCATTACCTTGTATCTAAGTGCACTGAAGTACATTCATGTTAGCACGTAAATAACAAACTATTTTGAATCACTAAAATATACGAGCAAAATTTTAAATTATTTTATCAAACTAAAATGCACTGTTTAACATCTTCAATCAAGTCGCGGATGTAAGAGCTTTTAACGCATCGAATAGTCAAAAGTCTAAGAGGCCTTGTTTATATTCACCTCGGTATATATAGCAAAAAGCCTGTCTGTCGGTCTGTTCCCCAAAACGGGTAATTCTAAAGAATTTCTTATTCTATGTTCCCAGTCCGTCGCTCGCGCGTCGGTTTTACGAATTTTCACTCGCCCCATTTAAATATCAGAAATTCACACGGCACGCAAACATGTCCGAGAAAACTAATTAATTTTGTACAGAAATTGTTGTTTCTACCTCTGATATTTGCATCCTATTTTCAACCAATTGTGACCCTCGTGACGTTGCTTAAATCACGCCTTTTACTATATGTGTCTCGGTCTCGCACATATTATCTGTCTCTATCTAACCTGTTCTTAGTGGTGCAAATTGATATTCCTTACGATCGATTATTTCAGTCCACATGGACTGTTATCTGGGTTTAATAACCCCGTATCGCACCTTCTCGTGAATATTAAGCCTCGGTTTCCCCAAGATTCTTTGAAACCATTTGTTATCTACACAATTTTCGCCGTACGTGATATTTAAACTACGCAGGTGTTCTAAATAATATTAATTCTCAGAGCTTTATTTTCTGGTATTATAATCTTGGATTTTACAGACTTTTATGCTTATTATTAATAATGGTTTAATTAACTCCAATTAAAATTGACTTCTATCCTTTCATTTTAGCGAATACAAGTTAAATATTAATTATTATGTGTACACTCTGTTTAATACCGGTTACTTAAAATAGGGTTAATTAATATAAATTTTGCATGTAATTTCCATTTGTTTAGGAATAATTAAATTACACGCAGAGCTTTTTTAATACTGTTTCTTTTGATATAAAGCGTCTTGTACATGATTTAAATTTCTTATTTTTACTGAAACGACCGAATTTATTTATGCTTCATGGTTTTAATAAAGCGTATTATTTAATAAAATTCCTTATACACGGTGATTAAAATTATTTGATGTGATTATTTAATTTTCTACCCTGGTCTAAATATGAGTATTTTCCCCCTATTTGAATACAAATAATCCCACTTATTTGAATGCAAATATAAAGCATTTAGACAAAAAAAAATTACAAAAAAATTTCCTATCACTCTCTACCCTTATCTATCTAACTTACCTACTTTGTCTCCAATCCAAAAAAATATTTACACCTACCCTATATCCCTATCCTATTCCTAACTCTCACCTAATTTTATAAACTGAAATTATCCCTAACTTCATCCTACTTATCCATCTTATCCTATATACATCCTATATACCTATCCTATTCCTAACTTTTAACTAATCTTCACTATACTTTACTTCCCCCTACCTAATCCTATATGCCTATCCTACTCTTACTCTATTCCTAACTCTCCACTAATCTTCTATGAAATATCTACACTTAACCTATCTTATTTTCTTCCTACATTTACTCTTTATTCTCATCCTAAACCTATTTCTAATTATCTCCCATATTTATCCTATACCTAGCTTTATTTTCTATAAACACCTACTTCTACTCTTCTATATATACCTATTCTATCCCTATTCTATTCTTATTCCTATATCTATACTAAAATTCACCTATCTCTATCCTTTGTTCATCAAGTTATTTAAATCTAACTCTCTTTTTGATCCTCCAAGTCTTTCTTCTCACCATCCTAATACTCTTCATTCCTATTTCTCCCCCTTCAATATCTATACTTAACATCCCTGTTATCTCACATAAAATAAACTTATCATCCCTATTATCCTGACTCTTAAATACTGCTTCTTCTTCATGCCCTATACTTGTCTGTTTCTCATTTATTATTATTTTCTTTTCTGTCGACAAACCCAACGATACTACTTTACAATTATCGATTTTTCCCTCTATGGAATATCCTATGTACCTTCTAGAATTCTTATGTAATGGAATCCGCCAGAATGAATTCCTTAAATCTACTTTATTAAAAACAAACTTGTCATCTTTACTTAATTTCGCCTTCACCTGCTCCTGATATGCTGCTTCTACCCCCACTACTTCTGCATGTTTTTGTATTAAAGCTTGAACCTCTACTTTCCTATCCTCTGGACATCTTATCGTGTTGATCTGTTTAACTTCATCATCCTCTACCTCTACTACATTAATATTTAACCCTGTGTCATCCTCTGCGACTTCATAACTGCCCTTCCATGGCACTACCCTATCCTTAATCCTTACTACCTTCCTTTCCATATCTATCAAAACCCCTAACTTCATCATACAGTCAACACCTAAAATGCTCTGAAACTTCAGTCCAGGTACAATTACAAACTCCTGTTCACAGCTTAAATCTCCTATATCTATCATAAGCACCACAACACTATTTACTACAGCAAACTTCTTTTATTTGGAGCTACTAAATGACTACGCTTTATAGGCATAATTCTATCACAAACCTTATCCCTAATTTTGCTAACGAATTCCTCCGATATTAAACTCGCCTCTGCCCCTGTATCAAGTAATACTTCTACATTATTCTCAAAAATTTCTAAATTAATAATTGGCAAACATAAATTTTCCTTAGTTTCTGGCTCTACTTCCTCCTCAATTTTGAAAAATTCACGTGGATGTTCATATACATTTACACTGAAATCTAGTGGTCTGTCGCGTTCTAAAAATCCTGTCCAGGTCTGTTTTCCTACTCGGTCCTGGTCTAGCCGTCACCTCAGCGTATGTCCTAGGCGTTTCCACTCGTTCCGTGTCTGTATTAGCAGTCCCGCTCATGTCTGGTGAACTATTCATTCTGGTAGGTCCCGGTCTCGGTGCAGGTCCCCTTCCTAAACTATTACTCCTAACGTATGGTCGTCTCTTTTCCCAATTCTGTCGCTGGTATCCGTAACTATTCCCCCTTCTAGCATAGTTGTCCCGTCTATTGTCAAACCTAACTGTGTTGATCTGTCTTTCCCTGTTTTCCCGAGGTCGTCCACTACTTACGTCGTCGTACCTCTGCAGGTATTCCAAAAACATTTCTCTGTCCACTATGTTCTGTAGTGCTACGTGCTGTCTTATGTCTACCTCGAAGTGTCGTGATAAATACTTAATAATTTGTCGGTCCGTCAGTGGTGGGTTCAGTTGTTTGCTATGCTATACTTGCGTATAGCATATTGCTCCTACTTCCTGAAAATTCTCCTTAAATTTCCTGTGATTAAGTCGTCTCGTACCTGATCTTGTCTGTGGTCACTCCAGTAGTGCTTTAAAAATCTGTCCTCAAAGTCCGTGTAAGTGTCTATGTCCTGTCCTACTAAATTGTACCATGCTTCCGCGTTGTCCTTTAATAAAGCCTTTATCGTATTCAGTTTAGTCTGTTCGTCAAATAAATTTCCCACTAGATTTCTTACACTATTAATAAAAATTTGTGGATTTACCCTGTTATCGCCATAAAACTTCATGTGTTGGTCCAATGATACTCCACCTGTAGAAAATCTGGGACCATCCCCGTTAAATTTGACATGTTGTATTTGATACCACTAACTTCGCGTTCTACCCTGCCTAACTGATCCCTACATGAGTCCGTCACTTCAGTCATTTTACATTAATCTCTTCTTCACAAAAATGCGTACTTCGGACCTTAAATGTCCCATTTCCTGTCGAAGACCTGTAATATCACGCTCATTTTTTCAACCCTATTTTCAACTTCCCCATCTTTACGGTAAGACTATTTTTAAATTCTGAAACTTCTTTATTCGTCTTGTCTATTTTCTCACTTAGGGTTTCCTAACTCCTGTTAATGTCTCATTCATTCGGTCAAATTTTCGATTTGAGTCCTCTCTCGCTCTATTCGATTCATCGCTTAGCTGTTCTAATTTTCTATTGGATTCCTCCTAGCTAATCGCATTTCCTCTAACATTCTCATCATTAACTCATTTCCTGTTTCTCCTGATTCCGTCCTCGACTGATCTCTACTGCCTCCAGCTTCTTCCATTTTCGAAATTTTCTCACACAATGCACTATCGTCACTTCCAATTTCCACTCCTTGACTCCTTAACCACTCCTTTCTCTGCATACGTTCAAATCACTCACACACTCTAAAATACTCTTAAATTTATACACACACAAAACTCTCTCTCAGATCGCCAGTTTCCTGGAATAAAATAACAAACATTTTATTTGGAACTCGAGCCTCACTTTTGGGTCGCCAAATATGCTGTGAAATGCTCCTTTGAATGCGGGAACTGGCTCCTTTCAACAAAAAAAATTCTAGTCCCACCGATTGGGCGTCATAAACTGCTGTGATCCTGTTTTCGCCTCGGCTGCTCACCTAATTTTATAAACCTCCTCATTCATAAAATTAAACAACACATTCCTACCACAAACATCAACGTTAACTCTATTTACATCAATATTCAGAATACATTAAATTTTCAAATTAAATTTCAGCATAAAATTCAGTTTTAAAAAGAATTTCAAGATTAATTTTATTATCACTTTAACGTGCATCCAGAATTAAAGTCCTTGTTGGATGCCTACTAATTACTATAACAATATATGCAGAGTAAAAGGAGCATCTACCACCCTTTACGTTAATTAACCAGGTTCGTCTAATTGAGCTCAAAGACATACCTAAAATTTCATCATAATCCAGAACATCAATACTAAATACCCTTTCTACTTAAACAAGCAAATTTCATCTTAACATTAAAATTTTATGGTTAGTACAATTTCACTAATGTCCATTTAAAGTAAATCAATTATAAAGTTATTCAACACACACCAAAATGTCAAACAAAATAGTATAATTTACCTGAAGGTTACTGTCCTCGTAGCTTTAATGTACATCGTCCCTTTAGTTAATCACACCATTCCAACAGGATTATATTTACGGCTTCTAATTCTCAACGCTTTTAAAATTTTCTCCATCACCATTTATTTAAAGTTGTTTCTGGGCTTTTCCGGAACTCATCTGTGTATATCTGACCCTTGTTTCGTGGATCCAGACACGTATTTGAACCATTTAATTATTAACACCCCGAAAAATAGCAAAGAAATTCATGCGTCTTTCACCAATATACGCCAAAACTGCCTACTTTTGTGTATACATTTGTCGTTGTAAATTTTGCTAATTGGTACAGTGATACTAAATTTCATTACCTTGTATCTAAGTGCACTGAAGTACATTCATGTTAGCACGTAAATAACAAACTATTTTGAATCACTAAAATATACGAGCAAAATTTTAAATTATTTTATCAAACTAAAATGCACTGTTTAACATCTTGAATCAAGTCGCGGATGTAAGAGCTTTTAACGCATCGAATAGTCAAAAGTCTAAGAGGCCTTGTTTATATTCACCTCGGTATATATAGCAAAAAGCCTGTCTGTCGGTCTGTTCCCCAAAACGGGTAATTCTAAAGAATTTCTCATTCTATGTTCCCAGTCCGTCGCTCGCGCGTCGGTTTTTACCAATTTTTCACTCGCCCCATTTAAATATCAGAAATTCACACGGCACGCAAACATGTCCGAGAAAAACTAATTAATTTTGTACAGAAATTGTTGTTTCTACCTCTGATATTTGCATCCTATTTTCAACCAATTGTGACCCTCGTGACGTTGCTTAAATCACGCCTTTTACTATATGTGTCTCGGTCTCGCACATATTATCTGTCTCTATCTAACCTGTTATTAGTGGTGCAAATTGATATTCCTTACGATCGATTATTTCAGTCCACATGGACTGTTATCTGGGTTTAATAACCCCGTATCGCACCTTCTCGTGAATATTAAGCCTCGTTTTCCCAAGATTCTTTGAAACCATTTGTTATCTACACAATTTTCGCCGTACGTGATATTTAAACTACGCAGGTGTTCTAAATAATATTAATTCTCAGAGCTTTATTTTCTGGTATTATAATCTTGGATTTTCACAGACTTTTATGCTTATTATTAATAATGGTTTAATTAACTCCAATTAAAATTGACTTCTATCCTTTCATTTTTAGCGAATACAAGTTAAATATTAATTATTATGTGTACACTCTGTTTAATACCGGTTACTTAAAATAGGGTTAATTAATATAAATTTTGCACGTAATTTCCATTTGTTTAGGAATAATTAAATTACACGCAGAGCTTTTTTAATACTGTTTCTTTTGATATAAAGCGTCTTGTACATGATTTAAATTTCTTATTTTACTGAAACGACCGAATTTATTTATGCTTCATGGTTTTAATAAAGCGTATTATTTAATAAAATTCCTTATACACTGTGATTAAAATTTTTTGATGTGATTATTTAATTTTCTACCCTGGTCTAAATATGAGTAATATATATATATATATATATATATATATATATATATATATATATATATATATATATATTGTTGATACTTGAAACAACAGTCATTTCCGGTAACTGATATGATAAGGTTCACATATGCTGGACACAACTCTTCTTGTCTTAGCGTGCTAAAATATTTGAACATTCAATAATACTATAATAAACAAAATTTATTAAATTTTTTATAACTTACCGTTTTTGTATAATGCAATTGCCTCATGTTTTAGACTGTCTACCACCATGAATACAGCACCAACGAATAGAATAAAACTTTAAATCCTGTTTTAGGTATCACATGATATTTTTCTTCTGGCTTATTCAATTGTTCTGTCTTCTTTTCTTTAAAACTGTACAAACCTCTCTTTACAAACATTATAAAAATGTTGTTCAATTTGAGCAAGATCTGAAAATTTATCTCCCTCTTTGATATTTAAATTTATTTCTATTTGCATAGCCACTTGCAATATGTATCATAGGCTAGAATATGTATACTTAATGTTATTCTAAAATGTTTTAAGCAAACATTGATAAAAACAGGCGTCTCAAATAAATAACAAGTGAAGCTGGCAAGACATAATCTCACATACACACGTCAAAACAAATGTTGGACAGTGCAGATGACTTTCAGTCTGCATTGTCTAGACAGTACAGTAGTCACTCCCTTATAATAATGTTAGTTATGTTGAATATAAACTCGGTATTTCCACCTAATCCATTCTTTGTTAGCAGAATGCGGTTTAATGCAATAAACAGCACAGATTTTATTATAACTGAATATTTATAGAAGTAATTACATGAAATAAACATATAAACTGCTATCACAAAAGACAATAACAACTTAGTTTTTTATGTAACTACTATCTGTAATTTAAGCGGTTATTGTAAATAGGGAACAAGTCCAAATTACACCTAAATGAAACTAAGATATACATTTTGTCCTATAAGTGTCAACGGATAGATTAGAATATAGAGGAATCTTCTCTCTCCTATAGCATTTGATTTGCACTACCTCAAAATTGGCGTTGCGTGTATAAAGGTAGCAAGTGCACATGGTTTCATTTATACGGTCAAATTACTGATTTCACCGTCTTCATAATATCAGCTGCTGTTCAGTATCAGGTGGTTTCAGTACTAAAGTGAGTATCTAAGAGGTGTTTACTAGAAGTAGAAATTCTACTTTAATAAAATTATTTGCTTTAGGCTTAAAGATTTCTAAAATGTCTAGTAGTGATTCAAATAGTGACTATAACAATCTCACGATCAAATGTACAAAGAAGAGAGTTGTTCGAAATGTTGCCAAATATAAAAATAATGTGCGAATACAGTCAAGTCTATGCGGCGAAAGTTACGTGAGCAAAAATGGAGAAACAAAATCTGCCGAGCAAACAGGTGCAGACTGCAGGTAAATAGTAAATTTTTCTTGAGATTTTTGAATATTTTTAAAGCTGTCTCCACAGATGCAAGTTTAAGTGTATAAGTAAATTCACACAGGAAGATAAGAAGAGAATTCTAAAATCGCTGTATACAGGCAAACCGAAAAACGAGCAGGGCACATTTTTAATGGGACTTCTGGTAACCGGGAAAGTTTGAAGATGTTGATCTAGAAATAAGTAACCTAAGCAAGAACGTAGAAGCAATTTTGATTATCATATTCTGAATGGGACAAATCAAGTTCGGGTATTCAAGAGGGATTTGTCTTAAGTTTGTACAGCTTGTCAAACAAAGCAGTCTATCGATTAACTTTGCTGCTATTGAATGGTGACGGATCTATAGACAATCATGGTCGTCACTCTAAGCGTGGAAATGCTGCAGAGTTAAAAATCAATGAGCATATCAAGTCGTTTCCAAAAAAAACAAACGCATTATGGTAGCAAACCTTTGACTTATCTGGAATCCCGCTTGTCGGTAAAGAAGGTGCACGAGATGCTTTGTATTTTAAAATTCTCATCTTGCTAGTGTTGTTAGTAACATATACTACTTAAAACATTTTATGAGAAGTTCGGATACAAGTTTAACAGACTACAAGTATGTCATACTTGTGAAAAAATATCTGTAAAACTTAAGTCTTCTACGTTGAATGACAATGCCAAATGCATGGCTTCAGCTGTTTTCAGTCTATATATACAGTTTTACACAAAAACAAAGTGAAAATGATGACAGCTACAACTTCACTACTATCTGTGTAAAATATTACAGGCCTTCTGCGTGCGTTGATGGACCTAAGGGTAGTAGAGGGAGTAAGTAAGGGGTTACTGTAACTTGTTGTTCAGAGACAGTAGAACGTAGCGTGAACGTAAGAAGCTCTCAAGATGTGTAGTCGCTTAGCTTGATTTATATTTAAATAAACCTTTCTTTAATCTTGATGTTGTTTATTGCATTACATCAACTTTTGGTGCGAAACCCGGGACGATCTGGTGATAAATATAAACGAGCTTTAACGTAAATATTTGAAATAACGGAACGGGAACGCGAATATTTAACAAACGGCTATACTATCGAGGCTTCATGATGGAACAAGTAAAACGGACAATTTGTAGAACGCACTTAACTAAAACAGTTAATAATATAAATTCTATGCTAGAAAGTAGTTTCAGTGTTGAAGACATTTATACAGCTATGTCAAAGTTAAAGCTTGCGAGTGACAATCTGAAAGAAATTGATAAGCAAATTGAACCTCTGCTTAAAGAAAATCTAGAGGACGAGTTAATGAAAAGGTATGAATATGAAGAGGTTGCTGTAACTACGATGTCTAAGTTGGAATTTAGATTAAAATGTCCAGAAAAATCGCAGATAGAGGTTGACTCGAATTTAACGAATACGGTACCAGTAAGTAACGAAACAAGTAGGCCGTCCTTTACGTGTACAGTTAGCGAAGTATGATGGTACTGCAAAGGGCTGGCTACCTTTCTGGGAACAATTCAGAAGTATGATCCACGACAATCAACAATTAACGAACTGAGATCGATTCAACTACCTACGAATGTATGTCACGGGAAGGGCCGCTGGAGCAATTGAGGGATTTCCTCCATCTGGAGCATTCTACGAAGAAGCTTTGAATATATTAAAAGATCAATTTGGAAATGGGGAACGGCTAATTGAACAATATATTGATAGCATTATGAAAATCGAACCTGTAAAATGTAAAAATGACGTAAGTACTTTAAGGAAGAATTACAATCTAATTACTTCAGCTATGCGTGCTCTTGAAATATTAAAAGTATCTAGTTCTCAGTACAACATAATCGTAAAGTCGACTCTCATTAAGTCTTTGCCAACGGAATTGCGTTTAGGATTTTATCGACAAATGAAAATGAAATCATCCAATCATCTAGAAATTATTGCGAATAATTTAGAAAGTTCATCATCAAGGTCAGAGGAAGATGTAGATCGCCAGGTAAAAGATTTATTGCAGTTTCTTAAAAACGAAATTGAGTCCTTAGAACAAGCTTTAAATCCGGATGCAGGTTGTAAAGAAAAGATGCTCCCAACAGAAAAGAGAACGCATTACAAAGGACCTGCGTCTAGTTTATTAGTCACGCCGAACAAACGTCTTGAATGCTGTGCTTTCTGCAAGAAAGACCATAAAACCGAAATGTGTGACACAGATGTACCTTTAACAAGGAAGAAAGAAATTCTGAAGGCAGCAGGAAATTGTTACCGTTGTACGAGAAATAACCATAGTGCTAAGTATTGTAAAAATAGATTCTTAAGATGTAAGGAATGCAGAGGCAGGCATGCTACAATAATGTGCGACCCAAGCTTGAAGCCAGGTAAAGATAGACACAACGCTGAGAAGACAGGTATTGCAATGAAATTAACGAAAGGCGATAGTTCAATGAACACTTCGGCGCCGTCGGTGTCCAGTTTGATGACAAACTTAAACAAAAATGTGCTATTACAAACGGCGTGTGTTTATGCCTTTGGCGAAAATTCAAAGAAGTTAATCAGATTAGTTATGGACGGCGGCAGTCAACTTTCATTTATTAAGGAGAATCTATCAAGGGTATTAAATTTACCTGTTGTTGGACAACATAGGGTTCGTATTGCCGCGTTTGGAGATAGTGCATCGATTCCCTCTAAGCTTTACAACCGCGTTTTAACTACTTTGAAGGGACAATATACATATGAAATTTTAACGATTGAGGCTGTGGAAGTTCCAGAAATTTGCATGGATGATTTACATGTACCTAAAGAAAGCATGATAGAGTATCAAAACTTGCAGCTTGCTGACAATATCCCGTTTAATATAGATCGAGCGTTAATTGTTGATGGAATTAGTATCCTTATTGGGGCAGACAATTACTGGACAGTAGTGACAAGAAACAATATTCGTCTAAATAAAGGTTTAGTAGCGGTGGACACGAAATTTGGTTATGCTTTGCATGGCCCCATACCAGTTGATGCTACAACCATAGGAGTAAATCTGCAAACAGTGTTACATGCGACAGTTATAAAAACAGAAGCCAAGATCGAAAGCATGTGGGATTTGGAAACAATAGGTGTAACCAAAGAAACAGACGACAATAAGAAATTTTTTGATAATTTTTTGAAAAATAACGTTCATAAATGTGATGATCGATATTTAGTAGCGTTACCGTGGAGGAATGAGGATGCAGTGATTGAAAAAGATAATTTAATTAGTGCCCGAATTCGTGCTCAAAGGTTAAAGTTTAAATTGACCAATATTAACAAAATATGTGAATATAACGCTGCTATCAAAGGAATTTTGGATAATAATTATGCCGAGTTAATTTTCCGCGGTGATGCTGAAAAAACAAATGGCGATCGTGTTTACTACATGCCACACAGGCCGGTTTTTAGAGAAGATAAACAAACAACGCGTTTACGAGTGGTTTTCGATGCCTCTTCACATGCCCCGGGACAAAAATCGTTGAATGACTTATTAGAAAAGGGGCCTAATTTAAGTCCAGATTTAATTAAGATTTTACTTAATTTTCGTGTAGGCGAGATCGGAATTACGGCTGACATTAAGAAAGCATTTCTACAAATTTATTTACATTCCGACGATAAAGAAGCACATCGATTCTTATGGTACAATAACAACAACGAACTGGAAACGTATCGTATGAATAGAGTAACATTCGGAGCTACATGTAGCCCGTTTCTTTTAAATTCGGTGATACGAACACATTTAATCAATAATCGAAAACAAAACCCTGAATTTATTGAAATCTTAGAAAGTGAACAAACGTGGCCAGATAATACAATAGAGACCGCTACGTCAACGATAGATATAGTATCGAAAATGTCTTTACTAATTAACGACACTATAAAAGGTAGCAATCAATTTATAGATTCCTCCAGATACGGTGATTTTGATCGTTTAGTGCGGATAACGGCATATATTTTACGATTTATAGAAAATTTAAAAACCAGAAATAATAAACAAATGAAGAGCTTAACCGTAAACGAATTTGAAAGAGCCGAAATATGTTTGCTGAAGCAAGCTCAGCGGGAGTTTTATTATTCGGAGATTAACAGCTTACAAAAGGGTCAGGGCATTGAACGGAAATCGGGTATTTCAACTTTAAGCCCTTTCTTAGATAAACATAAATTGATGCGTTTGGGTACGTCTTCAAAATTTAAGAGAAGATTTCGACCTCAAACATCCCGTTATTCTATCGAAAAATGCACATTTAAGCAAACTACTAATAATGAAGTTTCATAAAACTCTTCATCATAGTGGTGTTAATGCGACACTTTACGAATTACGTAAACGATTTTGGATTGTACGAGGACGGCAATTAATAAAGTCCGTTTTAGCAAGATGTGTCATCTGTAAACGACTTCGTGGAAAGTCAGGGTCGCATTCCTTCGCGCCGTTACCTAGAGATCGAATACAGCAAACAAAGCCCTTTGAAGTGACAGGTTTAGACTTCGCCGGACCGTTGTATTTTAAAGAGGGTTATCACTCAAAGTCATGTTATGTGCTTTTATTTACCTGTGCGGTTATACGAGCACTTCATCTAGAGATTGTTTTGAAAATGGATGTTGCGTCTACAATCAGTGCATGTAAACGGTTCTTTGCCTGTAGAGGGATTCCTAAGGTCATTTACTCTGATAACGCTAAAACATTTAAAAGAATATCACGTGAAATATCGACTTTAAACGAAGCGATGGCGAGTACAGAATTGATCGAGTTTGTAAACAGTCACCAAATTAAGTGGAAATTTATAATAGAGCGAGCGGCTTGGCACGGAGGATTTTACGAGCGACTTGTAAAAAGTGTAAAAGACGCCCTTAGGGCTACGATAGGACGTTCTTTACTAAATTTAGATCAACTAAATACACTCATTACCGAGGTTGAAGCAACAATAAACGCCCGCCCGCTCACATACCTAGGTAGTGAACCTATGGATTTAATGCCGTTAACCCCTTCGCATTTTTTATTGGGACCCGCTTTGGCTACTATTCCTTTTGTTGACCGTGTTATTAATGGAGATGAAATTCGTAGGCTATGGAAGCAGAGAACAAACGTTATCGACTACTTTTGGAAAAGATTGAGCGTAGAATATTTACAATTATTAAGAGGAGCTCATCATAACGTGAATGTGCGATTAAGCAAGGGGATGTCGTATTAATACATGGAAATGATAAGCGACGGTTATTGTGGAAATTAGGGTTGGTGAACGACGTTATAAACGGCCGTGATGGCAAAGTGCGTGCCTGTTACGTTAAGATTGCGAATGGCACCGTAATTAGGCGCCCAATACAATTATTGTATCCTTTAGAAATAAGAAGTGATAAGCTAAGTTGAACCGCCGCGCCGGAGCATGTGTAAAATATTACAGGCCTTCTGCGTGCGTCGATGGACCTAAGGGTAGTAGAGGGAGTAAGTAAGGGGTTACTGTAACTTGTTGTTCAGAGACAGTAGAACGTAGCGTGAGCGTAAGAAGCTCTCAAGATGTGTAGTCGCTTAGCTTGATTTATATTTAAATAAACCTTTCTTTAATCTTGATGTTGTTTATTGCATTACACTATCAAAGAAGATAATGTCATAAAGCTATAAACAGATTAAAGGATACAGGAGCTACTGAACTGGACAATATCCCACCCTACATATATAAGGGTTGCAAGGAGTATGTCAGTAAGCCCTTAGCTTACATATTCAATTTAGTAATAGCACAGGAAAAGTTTCCAGATTTTCTTAAATGGGGGAGAATAAGCCCAATATTCAAGAATGGAAAGCATCGAAAACTATCGCCCTATATGCATCTTGCGCACAGTAGCTAAAATTTTTGAAATAATTATGTATTTGGATATATTAATAATATTTAAGAAAGATATTTCACCACAACAACATGACTTTATTAGTGGTAAGTTTACTGGAACAAATTTCTGTACTTTTTCTGAACATGCAACAGAAGCAGTACAAGCAGGCTACCAGTTGAATGTAATTTACACGGACTGCACTCGTGCTTTTGATAAAGTTGATCACAGAGTTCTACTGCATAAGCTAACACACATGTGCAAGTTAGTGGGATAGTACATTAAAGATAGACACTACATTGTGCATATTGGGAGTGCCTGCTCAATATCCTACACCGCTACCTCAGGTGTTCCGCAAGGAAGCAATCTGGGACCTTTGATGTTTATACTATGTATGAATGATTTCCCAAATAGTATCACATCATCACACTGTTTGATGTTTGCTGATGACTTTAAAATCTTTCGAGCTATTAAATGTGAGCAACACTGTTAACTGCTTCAACAAAACATGGATAAGGTACAGATCTGATGTCAAAAGAACAGAATGAGCCTCAACATAAAAAAATGTGCTGTCATGACTGACCGTTCCTATTTCATAACCACACAGTACTGTGCTCCACACATATGCTTTCAAGAATTCTTTCCTTGTTTCTATGTTTGTTGTCTTTGAACATAGCCGCTGCTGTTTCTTGTTAGATACAGATCGGTGCCCCTTTTATTATTTTTTAAATATATACCATATTTCATCGATATTCAGTGGTGTGTTAAGGGGGTTAAGGAAGTTTGCCGTTAATGGTTTTCCAATAAATCCTTTCACACAATCAACATTCGTTGAGAATAATGCCAAACCAACACCTGTAGTTGCTTATAATAATCCAGGTTCAACTGCAATTATTTTTTTCATCATTACGTTTTCCATCTTGGAACTGATTGGACACATACCTCCATTGATTTCTATTCTGAGCTAGTCTACACATTTCCCTGAAATTCCCACAGCTTACCACTTTGACTATCTGTGTGCAATAGTCTAACCTAGGTCTACCTCTACCTCTTTTTTCCTATCTCTGCTTCTAATATGTTCAGCACTATTCCCAAATGCCTTAGTATATGGCCTATCATCCTATCTCTCCTGTTTTTTTTCTTTCTTCTACCATTTCTGGAACCTCTTTGTTCTTAACTTTGTCTGTCCATGATATCTTCATCATACGTCTGTAGCACCACATTTTAAAGGTTTCTTTTTCCTGTACTGTTTCCTGTACAGTGTTTTCAGCAATCTTTTCTAGTTTCTATGTTTGTTGTCTTTGAACATAGTAGTTGCTTTTTCTTGTTAAACGTAGCATGATCTTGTGCTAATCTTTGTTTTATATCTTTTGTACTTTTCTCATCTTGCATTATTTGGTTTCCTAGGTAGCAGAAATCCTTAACCTCTTGTAAGTTCTCGTTTTCTATCTGTATTGTTACATGCCAAAAATCGACTATTTATCACCATTAGATTAAGTATAAATTATGTGAGTAAGTTCCCGCGAATATTTTCAAATGAACTTGTTAATTTCCGTCATTCCAGACAGTTGCGTTTGCGCAAAAGAATGCGCAGGCGCGGAATGAATGGCGCAAGTGCGCGGTGTGTGATACAACGTCATTAGACTACGAGGCCTGAAGCCAAGAACAGCTACCTGTGTCATGGTGTGTCTTTTCTCTTTTTTTAGGATGTAGGCCTCTATCTTATCTTGCCTTATCGTACCTCTACCTATATCCTTTCCGCCCTACCTACGAACGAACAAAAGAGGATGGGCAAATAAGAATTTGGACCCAACAATGGCGTGATGTGATCCACACGAGATGGCCCTGGGATATACACTATAAGGTGCGATTTAAGTGAGTACATTGCTTTCATTTATATTGTAAATTTGATAATTGTATCACTTTTAAACGTGTTTGGTATTTGATACATTTGCCTATTATCTGTACACATAAATGTAAATATTATTAATTTATCTATGTTGTGCAATAAAGCCATTATTATTATGTTATATTAAACCATTGCGCAATATTATGAAACGCAGGAAAACGTAAGATTATTCTAGTTTTTTACTTATTTTCCCATACTTTATATATTTTAGTTTTATTTTTGTTAATTTTCATACCGTACCTCTCTGTTAGAACTGTTCCCATTTCATTAAGAGCTGTTTCTAACTCTTTCTTACTAGATGTTAATACTACTATATCATCTGCAAATCTAACCATATCAATCTTTTATCCCTGCATAGTAATTCCAAATGTCTCTCTTTTTTGGTAAGTGACTATGATGATACATGGCAATCTTTGGGTATCTCACCCGTCATACATATAGCTTATAAGTTGGAAGAGACGTTCTGTTACTGCTTGTCCAGTGGCTTTTAGAGTTTCTGCTTGCACCTTATCTATACCCGGTGCCTTACTATTTGTCAAGCCCTTTAACGCCAATTCAAACTCATCTCTGAGTATAGAATATCCCAATTCATCCTTTTGAATGTCTGATTTATGTTCTAGTGCTGCTAGTTTCTGTCCTGCATATAAATTCCCTATATATTCCTGCCATCTAACCACTTTCTCTACATTTTCTATGATAATCTATAGGAACACTGTGGCACGATTTAAATAAAATTAAATAAAAACCCTTAACCACAAAAATATTTAAATTACTAAATACGTATTTCGACCACTATGTGACCATCATCAGTAGAAAACCTGTAATTTAAAAAAAAAAAAAAGTGAATTCACTTGTTTGTTGTTGAAAACACCAGCCTGCGTGTTTAAAGCAACAATATAGTAAATTATAGGTTGGGAAGGTTCACTTCAGCCTAAGTGGTAAGGAGAATATCCTCTGAAGTGTTCCAGAACAACAGCTCTTTTTTTTTTTTAAATTACAGGTTTTCTACTGATGATGGCCACATAGTGGTCGAAATACGTATTTAGTAATTTAAATATTTTTGTGGTTAAGGGTTTTTATTTAATTTTATTTTCTATGATGTCTCCTTACATACGCCCCTTATATTTTGCTATACCATTCTATATCGCTAAAATTCATTCTAATTAATTTGTATGTTTCGGGTGTCTTTCATATTTTCATCTTAGTTTGTACCTTTTTAAACTTTTCATCAGTCCATTGTTCTTTAGCTTGCCTGCGCTTGCGAATAATTTCCCATTTTATAGCTTTGTATCTCTTCTATTAAATTCAGGATATCCTTAGTTATCCACCGTTTCTTATTTTCTTTTTGTGCATCTCCCAGAATGTTTCTAGTCGCCATGTATAAACTGGATTTAATGTTACTCCAATCTGTTCCTACTTTCTTCGTATCAGAAATTTTCTCGATGTTTTTCCGCAATTAATTTGACCTTTTTCAAATCTTTTGTAGATATCTTTATCTTTTATTTACGGTTATCATAGTCTTTTATAAATAATATATCTCGTCAAGGTTTGCTTGTGATGGAACAGTTCCTAGAATTGCAGCAGCGTTTCCTCGCTGAACCGCAACGCTGATTCTTTGAATTAGGAAATTTGTTGAACGTTTCTCCCCCGTAATATTTTTCATAAGCTCACCAATTCGCTTGATGAGTTTAAGGCCACTTTCACCGAAAGTTGCTAAGGTCTTGACACATACTGGATAATATGGAAGTTGGTTTGTAAGTTTTTGTAGAGGTTGTTCTTATGGTTCTCCCATAGTTGAGCAGCATGACCTGGTTTTTTAGCATTTCCTCTCACGTAACAACTTGCTAGCATATCCGCATATGTGAAATCCCACACCATCGGCTTTCCGGTTTATCAGTGTACCAAAGTGAGTCCATCGGGCTCTTTTCCATCAGATCTGTTACAACCGGTTGGTTGGAGTATAGCCGGAATTTTGCTTGTAATAAGTGCTCGCTTGATCAGATTGTTTACCATCGTATGTCTGGCATATCTGCCAACGCTCTTCTTGCAGCAGAGCCCATGGTGACCAAATTCATCGACCTGTAACCCACGTACACATGTATGAGTAACGCATAACTTAAATCCAAGGCGCAACAAAACTGCAATTTTGAATGACTGATTCTCCAGCAATGTACCGAGCGACGAGAATGGGAAAGTATTTAACCAAGCACCGATTTCTTTTGTGTTGTTGGCCATTATCCTTGCTTTCGCGTCATAGGTTTTACATTTTTCGAATATGAGTTGCTGTAGTTTGGAGCACAAACTATTGTCCCATTTCTTTTGATATTTTCGTTTCCCTTCCGGTAATAGATCTGTCTGTAATATCGTTGATCAAGCCTCCATTGCTTTGATTGTATGTATGTCTGATGTTAGTGTAAACGATGGGACAATGGTCTACCTAAATTGACGGGTAAAGTTGCTTCAGTCCATGATGATCCAACGAAGTTGCAATTGACGATGCTTTCCTTTGATGATCTGAGGGCGAGGTCGTATTCCTCAAGGATTTCCAGTGCGTCCCAACATGGTGTTGTTCGTAGCAAATAATTTAACTGAGGGATTGAAAGTGAGCTATGTCGCAGGCAGTATGAGTGGTGAGATCCGAATTTCTTAATACGATTAATCATTACATGAAATTTTTCCAGTTTTTGTGTAATTGCTGGTCTAATACCTTGGATTATCAAAGGTGCGCCTAGGAGTTCGATTTCCTCTGGTCGATCAATGATTCCCGGTGTGACTTGGTTGAACCTATTCAGAATATATGCACATTCATCGTTGTTGTGGTTGCCCAACAATTTTATTTCACGCTTTTGAAAGTTTAGTTGAAGTCCTAGATCTGACGCCTTTTTTATGATCGTTTGTAAATCGTTGAATACTATGTCTGGGTCTTCTCTGATTGATCCATCGTCGATGTACCGGATGTTGAATTCGGACTGCAGTGAGGTGACCATCTCATGTATGCCCAAGCAGAAAATCGCAGGTCCACAGAGGTCTCTTTAGGCAACCTCTCTGGAAAAGCATGGTGTATTCTCCAAAAGTGAGCCAAGTTGGTGTAGCATAATACTGTCTTATAAAGGGATAATTTTCTGGACATTTTTCCTTCGTTCCTCTGAGCACTGGGTGGCGTTCTATCTCGTTATGTATTTCGAAAATCTAGTTTTATCAGAACTTTGGTTGAAGCGTGGTTGAAATTAACAAAATGTCTGGCCACTCCAGCTTCGCATCCACCACGTGCACCGAAACCCAGTTCACTTCCTGCTTGATTAGAAATTCTAACACTAGCTATTCTGGAGACTAGTCTTCGTAGGGTATTTGTTTGTCGTCCTTCTTGTTTAGTCCACAAAGCGATGTGCCGTCAAGGAAAGTTGTTACATATGTTGGAACCTTACCTATTATTCATATATCTGTGAAACTACTTAAAGATTCCAACACTTGATCTCCATGGTCTCCTGTTTCTTTACCGACGAGATCTTCTAAATGTTGTGGCCTTATACCGTCTATACCACTTGTGCTTTCAGTCACGAAACCGAAAATTGATTTTTTAATTTTCATTGATATTGTTTGTGATATTTATACTTGGTTCTGGATGTTTTTCTAATAATTCTTGATAAGTGTTGTTGTTGACGGAAGCAACCGTATTGTTTGATGATAGAATCTTGATGGCTTCCCTTATATCTCCGTTGCATAACTTTGATTGTATTAATTTTATACGAATGGCCTGTGTGTCTTTAGAAGTTTTTGATTTCTTGCATCTTTGAAGCGTGGCTAAAATACTGTTCGTTAGTTCGTCGAAAGGCAATCGCTTCAACTTGGTCCACATATCCAAGTTATGCTTCACGATGGTAGCAATCGACAGGTTCTTTGTTGATTTATTTTTTTGATCTGGGGATTTCAAAGTGATGTAAGCGAAAATAAAAAGGTGAGCCCACGTGAGGATAGGAGCCTCCGGTTGAGTGCAAGAACGGATCAGGTTGGAGAATTCTATTGCAATTTGAATCCGGGCGGCCTTTGGTATTCTCTTCAGGACGTTTGTGTGTGCTCATATTGTTTGTACAAAAATCAAAAGTTCTTTCATGAGATCATATTCGGTTCTATCAGGCTGGAATGGTTCGTCCATGGTTGTTGCTTTTGCTGGTATCATTGGTGCTTCCATTGCTCGTCGATTTTCATTTGGATGTCTTTTCGACCAGAGAACATTTAAACCCATTCTGCTAGTCCTCTTTTTTGACATAATGGGCAAGTAAGCGTTAGAGGGTCTTGTGTATTCTGCTCGTTTTCCATTTCGATCACATGTGGTCGCTTTTATGCGATGAATGTGTATTTTAGTATCCGATTGTCGATTAGTCGTGAAAAAGATACAAAAAATTTCCGAAATTTCACGTTGAATTGTTCAAGGAGAGTTAGATTATTAATTTCCTACCTATTGGTATGTTTTGTAGTAGCCTTTGAAAAAATGTGTCAAAGAAGAAAATAAATTTGTAGTTTAACGAAAAGCCTGTCAATCTGACGTCCAATATAATATAATTTATTTAAAACTTCCTTAAAATTGAGTTAAAGAGAGTCGATTTCTTTTGAATTTAATGTTCACTGTAATATCTCCTATTTTTTTTAAGCACTTTGTGTAGGATAGGACTGGGGATTATACTCAACTGTGAGTATACTTTGTAAAATCAAAGTGCCTTTTTCCGTTCCCTTTTTTCAAATTTTTAAATTTAAACATGGTTTTCATAATTACGATATTGTGGTCAGTATCTATATCTGCTTCTGAGTAACTTCTACAGCCTTTTACTTGAATCCTAAACCGTTATCTGACAAGAATGTAATCTATTTGATATCTTCCTGTATCTCCTGGCATTTTTCACGTGTATTGTGTTCTAGCATTATTTCAACAATAATGTATTGTGGTGGTTAAATTGTTTTTGTCGCAGAAGCCTACCAGCCTATTCCCCAAGTCGTTTCTTGTGCCTAATCCAAATAAACCTACTACTACTCCTTTCCTACCCTCACCTACCGCTGCAAATAAATCCCCTGTAATTATTAAATATTCATGTCCTTTTATGCATCTTAGTATGTTTTCAATATATTTGAATATTGCTCCTACCTCTTTCTCACTATAGCTAGAGGTGGGCATGTATACCTGTATTATTACTGTATATACTGGTTTAGACTCTAATCTAACCATGAGTATTTTTTACTTCATTTGAAAGTAGTTTCTACACAGTTTCTTATATTTTTTCGCATAACTATACCCACACCTGAATTTCCTTTCTGCGATCCTGTATTAATTACCCTAAAGTCTCCACTCCAAAAATGCCCCACCTCTGGCCACCGAACTTCGCTGTTTCCTACTATGTCTAGTGCTAACCTATCCATTTCAATTTTCCAGTTCTCTAGTTTATTTATTTGCTTCATACTTCTGACATTCCACGCTTTGACTCGTAAAATGTTCCCGGCTCTTCCTTTATACTTTCCGATCACATCCTCCGAAGTAGTCCCTCCTGGAAATGCGAATGTGGGACTATTTTAATACTAGAATCTTTTACTTCAGAGGATGCCATCATCTTAAATAACAATTTAAGTACGCTGTGTACTTGGGTGGTGGTTTCTTGTTGCTGTCCACATCGCAGTAGTGTGGCCTATAATGCCATAACCGACCCCTATGGTCTCTGCCACTCTAAGTACCGAAAGAACTGCTGCCCTCATTTGGGGACTTGTCAGTCTGGATTCTCACTAAAGACCCCACTAATTTGGTTAAACCTTTAGTACAGCTCTTTAGCTCACCGGAGCATGCAAGCTGTTCCATCCATTCCAGTAATCTATAACTTCTTCAAGGTGCAGGTCCTTTCGGAAGGATATAGTTCTTACCTTAGAAAAAATGTTATTAATGGAGTGACGACTAGGGTTGCTGCTTGAAGTGTCATTCTTTTTGTGTTGCCACCCAAATAGCTTCTTCTCTGAATTTAAATTCATACTAGCAGTAGCATTTTTAAATGATAAATGAAACACAAAATGTTTTTCCTTTCGATGCTAGATACATACACGAAATGACCAGTATCTAAGTGATAGGAGAAAATATAAATAAAGATACAAAATGTACCTGTCCCAGTTTAATTCAAATGGTGGTGAAAAATTTATTAAAACGGGCATAAGGTATTGGTGTTTTAAGATTTATAACTGTTTTTAGTCTGTTTAGGTGGATAGTGGCAATAAATTTGCTAAAATAAACGTTGTGTATTGTTCAGTGTTAGGAAACATCTTATTCTTTGTTAAACCAAATTTCCCAGGGTACCTACTACCTTATTAGTTTATTGCTATCTTTTAACTCAGATTTAAACAGATTAGAGTTTGTCCTATTTTTTATCTCCATAAGTATTATTTTTATTGCACCCTGCTAAACTGTTAAAAAAGATTCTAACCATATTTAGCGGTACAAGACACTTAAAGACTTAAACGTTATCTTTCTACAATAGGTGCAAGGAATGGCAACCTCTAAGCTCTAAAAAGGATGAGAATTTTCTAAGTATGCAAGAGATTGGGTACAATAGGGTTTTTTTCACTACGCTTTTCTATGAAGGAACGGTCTTGTGAGATGATGTAGCTGGTAAAACTTTAAAGCAACCAACAACCTGTTAGACGCATTAAATTTTTGCTTTGTACTTATCTGCTGAATTCTTATTGTAAAGGAACTAAACTCTTCAAATGCAGTGTCGTTGACAAAAAGACACATTTTCAATGACAATTTAAACCGGTGGGTTTGGTGACCTGCCTAACCCACTCTACTTGCGCTACTGCCAGAGAATTACTAAAATGACTGACAGTTCACAGCATAAGATATGTCAGGCAAGGGTAGGCTAACAATAGCTTCACGACAAGGAACATTTTCACATTGTTCACGTGGTACCTGATATTTAGCTAACTTCAAATTCGTCATTTGTGTAACAGCTAGATTGCACTCGTCCAAATTAAAACGTTTCAGTATTTCTTCAATGTATGGTTGTTGACTTATTAAAACTTTTTTTCTGTTCTGTTTCTTTCTATTTGGAAACGTAGTATATTTTGCTTCACTCATGCCTGTCATTTTGAGGGTTTTGGCTAGTTAAATTTTTGCTTGTTCTTTTAAATTGTTGCTTGAAGATATTAGTAGATCATTAACCCATATTGCTATAATAATTATATCCTTATCAACTGTTTTAAAAGTAAACACATGGATCAAAATTGGATTGTTGTAGTCCAATTTCTTCCTTCATACATGAATTTAATTTTGCATTCCACACACGACTTGCTTGTATAAGACCATATAAACTTTTTCCAAGTTGACAGACTTTATTTGATTTACCATATCCATGTGGTTGAAGCATATACAGTTTTTCGGTCAGATCATCTTGGACGAAAGCAGATACCGCATATGTTTGATCAATATCTGAGTCAAGTTCAGCCATTAAAGCTAATAAATATCTTATAGAACTATAACGAAAAGTTTCATCAACTCTTTACAACAACACGAACTTTGTATTTAATAATTTTATCCGACGGGTCTCCTTTTTTATGGAATACCCATTTACCATGTAGGGATTTTTTTCCTGGTGGAAGGTGAATGTTCTGTAGCTTCTTCTAAAGTCAATGGATCACAAATATCCCCTGTGAATGCAGATCTTTATTACTTTCCAAAATACTCTGCTTTATAGGAGTTGTCCAGATATGATTCTGTTGATTTACTTGTCTCAGAACAATTGCTAGACAAATCAATATCATCTTCCACTTCATCTTCTATTATATTTTAAGTATCAAGAAAGACGTAAAAAGGCCGGTAAAGATTTTTACAAGCATCCAAACCTCACAGAGCATTAAATCAGAAGTTTTGTTATCTAACATTGAAAAAACCAGTACTGTCGAATGATATGAGATAATGTTTAATCAGAAACCACAATATTACATAACAGAAATTTTAATAATAAACATGTCCAAACTGAAGTGCTCAACTTAGTAATTTCGAATCAACAACAATAGATATGAACACTGTTAATGGCACCCTGCAACAAGCATTTAGCCCTTGCTCACAGGGTAATTAATCAATCAAGAATTCACAGGATTCTCTGTCCAGACACAGATCAATTTCTGATAGTAACAGGAAAAAACCTGGCTATATGGTTGACTTTCAGCGAAATGATTTACTCCAGACTGCTGAAATAATTAATGCAAGTATTAAATCTGCAAACATTAGTAACAGTGCTCCTGACATTAATCCTCGGGAAAGAAAAATTTACTCTTATAGGGACAGTAATGTCTGAGGTTTTTCAAATATTTTAATGACACTACTGGGGTGGCAAAACTACAATTTATATGAATTGTAAAACCGGTGCCACTTATGACAAAGTCTTACACAATGCTACAACCCAGTCTAAAATTTTGGTATTAGATGGGGCTGATAACGCTCTTTGAGGTAGTAAAATATCACTTGAATCGAAACATCTTTTAAGCAAGATTACCACAGTAACCAACTTAGTTTTGATGTCAGTGCCCTTTTAAACAAATCATATAGTGTTAAACAAATTTCACGATGTCTTTGCTTATTTCATTGTGTCAAATGCATCTTTCTTTTATTGCAACATTAATAGCTTGCTGGTGGAGTCGTTTACAACTGATGAATTGCATATGACGAATACTGTGAAATCTAAATTACCTGAATATGTATTGGGAATCACAAACTATTTTAATAACCCTTCGTAATGTGGTCAACAAAACAAAAATCTAGTTAATATCAATGCTAGCAATCAAGATACAACAAACAATTTTATTCATTCCGTTGAAAATCATGTCAACTTTCAAAAAATTAGCGAATGTGACAATAGCCGCTGAAACTATAGATTCTAATATGACTCATTTTTCTAAATAAAGTAACGTTGATTTATTCTTCGCTTCTGCTGTGTAATATCAGTCTTTGCAGAAAGATCAATAATCTAAAGTGCTACTAGAAGCCTACATTATCCCTCTGTTCTATATTTGGTGGAACAATGACTAAGACATAATGAATCTATTTCTCTTGATTTTATGAATCTATTTCTCTTGATTCGTATAATGTTATCAGTATATTACCATACGTTATGGTAAAGACCCTTATTGAAAATGCTATTCTAAATCTTTCGTGTTATTCTCAAATAATAACAAGTTCACTATTCAGATATTAAAACCACCGCTTGTTATGTTCAATAGTTAGTCGTTAGAACAAACAAACACTCTTCCCTGAAATAGGCTTTTGTAATTTCAAATAGTTATTCATCGAAATACATGCTATTGTAAAACCACTTCTACAACCGAGAAGCTCACCTTTAGCAATTCTTCGTAAAATATTCTAGCCCTTGCACGTTATATTTGCTGGTCGTTAAAACTACTTCTAAATAGGTTCTTTGGAAAGATTAAATGCTTAAATGTGTTTGTTAATTGTCTGTGGTATGTGAAATTCAATTTCGTTATATCGGTACATGTTTGTTGCTCAAATTTTATGGGTAATTACGTTCCTCCTCAATAAGTTATTCCGGGAATATTTGTAGCATGTATCGATAATCATACAATCTATTCTTTTCTAAAAGTCAGGCAACCTACTTGCCTAGTCATGTTTCTAATTGCATAACTAGCAGGAATATTTTAAAAGGTATTTTGCTTTCCCCATCCAACAACGAAAATCAATGGAATTAATTATCGTATATTGTTTTCTTAAATCTACGAATGTTTTTCACCATTGTCTAGAATATATATTTCGATTGCCTTCTCAGAATATTTTACACCAATATCGGTGGGAATGGTTTTATATTTTCCTTCCATGTTTTCAAAGTTGTATAAATACAAGTCTAACTTTGAAAAAGCTCTCTTACTGATTCGACTTTGTTCTCGTACTGTTATACAACGTCCTTTGAGCATTGTAAAGTTGCGCTTTTAAAATGCGTTTGTGCTAGTACAGTAAAGTTAAGTTGTTGCAGCCCCAGTTGCATTTCCTGAGATGGTGCCAAAAAAGGAAGATAGCTCCAGGTACAATATGTTTTTCTGTTTACTGTATTAGGTGTTGCTGTTGTGGATGATTGACATTCTTTCGATTAATTCCACAATACATTTAAGACCGACATCACCGCACGCTTACTACTCGACCAATTATGTATTTACATTATAAATTACTATTTAAAAATTTTAATGCGTTTAAAACGCTTTTCTGCTGGTTGCTTTTTACTGTATGATTAATGTGAACGTCAACAACGGACTATTTAAAATTGTAATTTTACGAGATGCATTTCCTACAATTTTTTACTTACTATATTATTATTTCGACCACCGCACTTTACAGCGTTTTTGAACTATCCCAAACTCTAATTCTTTTGGAGTTTGATTCTGTCCTTGTGGTTTGTTGTGGTATTCGGTGTAGGCGATTTTCTACTACTTACTATGCCGCGTTCTTTCTTTCTTGTCCACATGGAATACAATAAAACATAACACACACTTCAGCTTCGTCAGGGTGGTTCAGCAAATTTACTCTTCAATCTACTTGGATTTAAATATATATATATATATATATATATATATATATATATATATATATATATTATAATATATAACCCCCCCCCCTTTTCAGATTGATAATTATAATATATGAGCAAATTAACAATGCACCAAATTGCCCTATAATTTCCTTTCTTTAATTAATTTATTAACTTTTCTATTGAGTCTTTAAATCTGCGCCTCGACCAATGAAACTCTTATCTCAGGTTAATTTTATGAAAAAATCTATATCTGCATACAGCGTGAGTTCTGAACCATATACAGATGTATGTGACACTGCCAGTCAAATGACCTCTAGTTAATTCTACTAAAGCAATTTCTAAATGTGACAGTGTAAACAATTACTTGAAAAATACTCACAGTGAAGTTTCCTTTTAAATATTTAACAAAATTTTATGATATACAAACAACAGCAGTTCACTTCATTGGCACAAACTTTTCAAAATTACTTTATGAAATCACCATCACCCAAGTTGAAATCTTAAAACTTCCTTTTCTCTCAAATTATCATTTTAAATATCTTTAACAAGTAACTGCCCTCACCATCTCCTTCTTCAATCATTTTACGAACTAGAAGTCTATATCTGAGTGGTACTTCAGTGCGTCAAGGTTCAAATCTCATACATATCACATAATATCACAATATATATATATATATATATATATATATATATATATATATATATATATATATATATATATATATATATAACAGGTGAGTTTTAGTGTGGCAACGGTCGATAACTCCGTTATTATAAAAGCTACGTAAACTAAATTTGAGGCATATTAGGCATGCCCAAAGTGCATATTTTCTGCCAGATCAACAACATGCATTCTATAGAAAATGTTCAAACAGGAAATCAGGCAGGCTTTGAAAAAATAACAATTCGAAGGAAAACTACAAGTTCAGATAGGTACATAAACTTTTTTTCTAACCACAGCCTCAGTCAAAAGGTGAATACCATTTTAGGTTTAAAAAATAGAATTCTTAAAATTTCACATCCTTCGTTACGTCTAAAAAATTTTAACGTGTTAACAGAAATTGCGATAAACATTCATTATTGATACAGTTTTTAATAAGTAATAGTCATCATCAGGCCCACCGCACCCGGGCGCTACGCTTAGGGAGCAGCAAATTATTTTTAAAACTTCAAACTAGTCTGAATAAATCTTATAAGTTAGTAAAATATAATACATATATATTGAATTTTAATGTGGTTAGTCGTAATTGTAAATTTCATTCTCTATACAAAATGGCTAATACAAACCCGTTAGAGAAAGCTCTATAGGTACGGCTCTTTCACAAAAGCAAATTGGATACTATACATAATAACTTGACTCATGGTGTTATTATTGTTTTGTGGGAAGTATTTAATCTAAAATCCTTTAAAACTGAACTGAAAATAAAAGCATCTGCAAGGCAATTTCGAAGGTTTTACTAGGAAAAGGATTTAAAAAGAACAATTTTTGCAATGATAAACGATAATTTATTACACTGGCAACAAAAACTGCCTTTGTGGTTGCAGATTCTAAAATGACATATTTCTCTGAAAAACTAAAAGGGTCTCTATATTTTATTTCTGCCAAGTAAATAATTGAATATATTTTAGACACCTGTTGCATATTTTACAAAAGATCATTCATATATATGTGCATTTAGCAAATATTTTTGGATATAAAGTGGACATAGGAGCTTTAGTTATCATACATGCAGCCAGCGCTTGACACTAATGGTAGTTTTTGTTGCATTTTTAAGTGTTTTATTTAGTGAAATAAAAGTGCCTTTTTTCTTTGTGTACTCTAGATTTTGAAAAATGGTAAGCATTGTTTTATAATAAGTTAGGTTTTAAAAAAAATAAGTTCACAATACACAGTAAATCTAAAACCGTTGCATGGATTTTAATTATATGATAATTATTTCTGAAAAATATAAACTTTTTTAAACACCCTTCCTTACTTAATTTATCAATAATTATTAGTTAATTAAAAATATATGTTCATTCCATTGTTGCGAGTTCGGCTTGATCTTTTGAGAAATCAGTCGAATCAGTGAGCATATAGATTTGGCAACTAGTTCTTATGCTTTTAATACAATTATTGCATTTTTAATTTGAAACAGTATTTACATTTCTTGAAATTATTCTTATTCTTTGTGATATTTTGTTTTAGAAACCCCCTAAATGGAAGAAATTGTCTGGATCTCAGTTTAGAAAACAAAAGGCTGCAAAAGAACTAGAAAAAAGACATTTGCTTGGTTCAATGGACACCTTTTTAATAGGTCAAACGCGATTGTTACACAAAGTGCATGGTGAAGAAGAAAATGAAGATCCAATACCAGATTCAGAACCCATGTCATTACCGAACGTACCACCAGAAACAGTTTCTATCACAAGTTCTTTACGTGTATCTAATGATACAGAATCAGCATCCACTTTACATGAAATGAAGGTAGAACCTGCAGGTATTTTACCGAAAGATCCAGCATTGTGGCAACATACGTTAACGACCTCTGAAGTCAGATTTTTAGTAGAAGGAGGACCTATCCATTCGAATAAAAATGATTTTCCAACAGACGAAAACGGTCGTAAATTTTCTAATAATTATCTCTGTCGACAACTTCGAAACGACGAAAAAGTTATGAGAGATTGGTTAGTTTATTCTAATTCAAAAGACTACGCTTTCTGTTTTTGTTGTAAAATTTTAGGTAGTGCAAACGTTAGCAATTTTGCAGACTTGAATGGTTTTTCTGATTGGCAACATTTCTCTAGGTCTATACAAGGACATGAAACTAGTGTTTCTCACAATAATAACGTTAAGTTATGGTTTAACCTGCGAAAAATGCTCAAATTAAAAAAAGCAATTAATTCTGATAGTTTATGTATTATAGAATCTGAAAAAAGTATTGGTATGATGTATTACAAAGAATCATAAATTTTTATCTCAGCAATGTCTAGCTTTTCGGGGAACATTAAAAAAATTATTTGAACGTGAAAATGGCAATTTTATAAAAGCCGTCGAAATGATTGCATCTCGAAACTCTGATAAAAAAATTGTTCATTACCTAGAGGACCTAATATAAAATGAGCTGCTTGGATTGCTTGCTAAAAGTTTTTAACAAAATTCTGGAAATCGTAAGGCACTCAAAATATTTTTCTATAATCTTAGATTGCATTCGCGATACCAGTCATGCCGAGCAAGTTAGTGTTATTTTTAGATATATTTATTTCAACAAAGAAACACTCAAAGTTGAAATAATGGAAAGTTTTGTAGCATTTCATCCCATAATCAATACAACAGGTGAAGATTTATTTAAATTTATATTTATACTGTTTGGCAAGTTAGATTTAGATATTCAATGTTTGCGTGGACAGGGATATGATAATGGGAGCAACATGAAAGGAAAAAATATTGGTCTGCAAAAAAAAATATTGGACATCAATCCTAGGGGCTTTTTTGTTCCTTGTTCCACTCATACCTTAAATCTGGTTGTCAACGATGCTGCCAAAGTTTCCTATGAAAGAACATACAAGAAATCTATGTCTTTCTCAACCTCTACAAAACAGTGGGACATAATTTAGAGGCATGTGCCTAATTTAAATATTATGGCTTTAAGTGATACAAGATGGTCTAGTAGAAATGATGCCGTAACTTCTTTAAGGCTTTATTTACCACACATCTTTCAAGCACTGATAGAGATTAATAAACACCAAAATTTTGATCGTGATACTCAACACAAGGCTTACTCATTAACTTTGAAAATTCAGAATTTCAAATTTATCTATTCAGTGCTAATCTGGTTTGATATTTTATCTAAAATAAATGTTGTTAGTAAAATTATCCAAGCCCCAAAATTGAACGTGACAGAATGTTCCAACCAATTTAAAAGTTTAATGGACTTTGTGAAAAACTATAGATCCAATCACAGTTTTAAAAATATCTTAAGTTAAGCCAAAATCATTGCTGAAATATTTGAAGCTGATTCAAATTTTCCAAGTATCCAAGCAGTTCGTATTCGTAGAAAACCGAAAAATTTTGACTACGAACACCGAGATGAAATGTATGAAGAGCCTAAGCAAAATTTTAAAGTAAACTTCTTTTATACAATAATTGATCAAACACTTACGTCCCTTCAAAATAGATTCACCGATTTAAAAAACACGACGATTTATTAAAATGTTGTACTAACTTAGTCCAAAAACTTACAGATGAATCCAGGAACGAATGTGATATTAACGGTTCAGAACTAAAAACATTAAGAGATTTTTCATTGGCATCGTTTTAGCCATTGGATGTTTTACAATTTCTTTTTGCAAATTTAGCAGCAGTTTTAAAAATTAATCTGACTTTACAAGTGACTGTTGCATCTGGAAAAAGATGGTTTTCGAAATTAAAAATTATTAAAAATTACACGAGGAGTATAATGGGACAAGAAAGGCTCTCAAATTTAGCTACAGAACAAGACAATAGAAAAAATCGTTTATCATGATGTGATAAGAGAATTTGCAATGGTAAAAACCAGAAAAATAGATTTTTGATCATACGTAGTTTATCGACATTTAAAAAGTAGGTTTGTAAAAGTTACGTTTTTAGTTTAGTTTGTTACTATAATATACCAAAGCTTATATATTTTATTTTACGTATTATATCTATGACTTTTGGTTTTGGATTTTTTGTGTTATTACTGCTATCTATCTGAATCACAAGAAATATTGTTAGTAGCTGATACCATACATAGATGAACCTTGAATTTGCTATTTATTTGTCTAATTTTTGTTTCTGATCATTTCCTCTATTATTTGTTGAAATGTTTAGGTTCGGTACACACGTACGGTGTTTGGGCATGCGGCACCGTAAGTGCGACATGAAGTACATTGATTTCAATTGAGTAGTGTAGTGTACACATACCTCCGGCGCCGTCGTGGCGACGTAATCCGCACTTACGGTATTTTTGGATAACATTTGTCTAAGGGTCCCGAATTCGTACTTCAAAAATATAGAGTTTAATATAGCTGTTTTTCAAATGACTTATTTTTTCGGTAGTTAAATTGTTTAACAAAAAGCACTTCTAAAAAATATTGACAAATTAGGGTGTTCGTTCTCTGTCGTTATTCCCGAAAAATCAAAGAAAAAATATGAACCAATCTACAAGATCTTTATGGATTGGCAAATAAAAAAACATACAACCTCCTTCTCAGAAAATGTTGTAATCGCATATTTTGGAGAACTTTCTGATACATATAAATCGTCTTCATTGTGAGTATTCACTCGATGTTAAGAAGCACCCTCACAATAATAATATTAATATAGAAACCTATTCAAAATTGAGAGAATTTTAAAACGAAAATCAGAAGGATATCAAGCAAAAAGTAAAAACGTTGACTGCAAACCAAATAAATAATTTCCTAAATAAAGCACATTATGATCTTTATTTAGCAACTTAGGTATAATAATATCGCACAATATGTACAGTATTTTAAACAATATATTTTGGGAACAATGGAGATTGCCGGTCAAACGAATTGCATAATATGAAAATTCCAGATATCCAAGATCTCGGATCGTCTCTATTGATAAGAGTTCCAAATACTAAAACAAAAATAAGTTATCAGTTCACAATAGCCGCACAATTTTATACTACTTGCAAGAAATATATAAATCTACGAACTAATATAAAGTTAGACGCATTTTTTTAAATTATCAAAAAGGTAAAATCAGAGCTCAAAAATTGGAATAAATAGGTTTGCCGCGATGGGTAAACAAATTGCAACTTTTTAAGTTGCCAGATTCTGAAATGTATACTGGACATTCATTTAGAAGATCGTCAGACACGCTTCTCGTTGACGCCGGAGGAGATACCACGCTAAAGAGATATGGTGGCTGGCAGTCCACTTCGGTAGCTGAGGGATATATAGATGAATCGATGCAGAATAAAATGGACACAGCAGAAAAAATTGCACAGTCAGTGACTCAGAACATTCTTATACCTCTGTAAACAGCATTAAAATACCACTGTTTAGGATTTAACATTTTTTGTAAATTGTAAAATTGCGCGCGTCTACTTGTCCGCAAATAGACCGGTATTTCAATTAGTGAAACCACCAACAAACACCTGCTGTCACCCTTGTTACCTGGCTGCTGTAACAAGGACAATCAGCGCTGTTTGCCGTCATCCTTCATGTAGAGAAGACATGTTCTATTAGTTCAGGTGAGTGGTAATTAGTTAGTGTTATAAATTGTTATACTTGGTCTCGTTTTGTATATTTATTTATATACTGGTCCTTCACCTATTGATTAATTACCTATTGAATTAATCCACTTCAACCATTTAGCAATACAAATGCAATTAATCTTCAAACGAGTCCTACTTCTGTTCCATCGACAATTGTTCAAATATAACAATTAATTTTAATTGACAAAAAAAGATAAATTTAATAAAAACATTGCTAGTTTTAACTTGTAAATTTATATGTATTTGTTAATTTTTTGTAAATAAATTTGAAAAACTTCAACAACTCAATAGATTGCCGTAGAAAAAGTATAGTATTCTACTTGTATGCAATGGCTATTATTCACTCGATGTTTTACGACACTCGCCTTCGGCTTGTGTCGCAAAACATACTCATGAGTAATAGACAACATTACATACTCATAGAATAATATAATATTATTATATTCAGTCTAGGATGCAATCGAAGTGTTTTGAATAACAGGGTAGAAAGATAGAAGGGTTAAAGTGTAGTTAAACAAAGTAGTAGAGGATGAAGTACTATAAAAAATATAAATTGGCACCAGCATAAAGCGAGTAATTATAATATATTAATATAAATAAAAAAAGAGTTCGTTAAATATATTTATAGATGTGATAGAAACATTAATACCAGCTCTAAGAAGTGTGGCGGAGGTGTATTAATTGCTACACATAAGGATTTGAAGGTAAACCAAATATACAGACCGAACCCTTAAATCGAATAAACTTTTGTAACTATTAATCTTTGTGAAATAAAAATTGCGTTGGATGCTGTTTACTTCCCACCTAATTCAAACAGAGAGGTGTATAATGAATTCTGTACTAATGTGTCTGATATCATGTTTAATTATCATGCGCATGATGCATATTTGTTAGGAGACATTAATCTTCCCACAGTTTCTTGGACTTCAAATACTGATGGCCAAAGTGAATATTCTAATTCATTTCTTTGCGACACTTGAATTTTCAACAAATTAATCACGCACCAAAAAATCACAGAGCATTTCTTCATCTTAGTCTTAGTAATAATGTAAAAATATCAATATACACAAAACCGAGGAGATACTTTTGCTTAATAATTACCAACACTTGGTCCTATGATATGAAATAGGTATAAATAATACAGTAAGCCACCTCGTTATCAGGATTGGTACATGGACTTTTAAAATGCCAATTACGAAGGTATTAGTAATTATTTAGTATCCATAAATTGGAATAATATTATAATAGGTACTGATATCAATTCTATTGCAGATAAATTTTTCGGTATTTGACTTAGTGTCATTGCAACATGTGTTCCTTATAAAAAAGTGTATTCTTCAAATTACTCCATATGGTTTTCATCTGAGCTTAAACATCTCATTGCTTAAAAAAAAGATAGCACACTCTAAATATAAGTTAAATAACAGTCTGGTGGATTATAGAACATTTGTTGAATTTCGAAGATAATACAAATATGTTAGTGAGAAACGTTACTTAACCTATATTTCCAACACAGACTTTCTAATCAACAAACAGCCAAAACATTTTCTTAATTATCATCATCATTAGGTCTTCAGTCCTGAAACTGGTTAGATGCGTACCATCATTGTTTGAAATTTGCAGTCTGCATCTATCACTATCTGATCTACGTCTACATCCGCCTCTTTTTTCCTACCTCTGCTTGTCATATAATCCCATACTATTCCCCAAAAATGCCTTAGAACGTATTCTACCCTTTTCTTTCTCATTTTTTCCAAAGATATCCTTGTTCCCCTACTGTTTCTATAACCTATTTGTTATTACCTTTATCTGTCCATCCTCATACATCTGAAGCACAGCATTTCAAAGGCTGCTACCGTTCTTCTGTCTGCTTTTCAGACTGCCCGTATTTCATAGGCATACTGTCTGTGCTGTGCTCCACACATATGCTTTCAGCAACTTCTTGTTCTATGTTTGTTGTCTTTCATCATAGGAGCTGTTCTTTCGTGTTAGATGCAGTTCGGTCCCCTTCTATTGTTTAGCAATTATATATCCCATTTCTTCGACATTCAGTGGTTGTGAAGGGGGGTAAGCAGCCTGTGGCTGCCAAGTTCCCCCAGCACTTGAGCATTCATCGATTTAATATTTTTTCCAATATATCTTTTCGCACAGTCAACATTAGTTGTGGATATTTCACAACCAACACCTGTAGTTGTTTATAATAATCATCAGATTTATCCACGCTTATTTTTTCGTCATTAGGTTTTCCGTCTCAAAACTGGTTGGACACGTACCTGCACTTATTTATTTTCTGAACTAGCCTACATAGTTCCCTGAAATTCTCACACAGCATGTATACAGCTCGGTTCCCCTTCTATTGTTTTCTAATTTTATGCCCTATTTCACCGAAATTCGGTGAAGGGGGTTAAGCAGTCTGTGGCTGCCAAGATCCCCCAACACTTAGACATAATAGTTTTCTCGTTAATTCTTTCACACAATTACCATTATTCGAGAATATTGCCCACCTAATACTTGTAGTTGCTTATAATAATCATGTTTAAGTGCAGTTACTTTCTTCGTCATTAATTTTATCCATCTTGGGACTGGTTGGATGCGTACCTCCATTGATTTCTATTCTGAGCTAGCATACATATTTCCCTGAAACTCCTACAGCCTACATCTTTCACTATCTGTGTGCAGTAGTCTAACCTAGGTCTACGTCTTCTTCTCTTTTTTCCTATCTCTGCTTCTAATATATTCCGCACTATTCCCTCATGCCGTAGTATGTGGCCTATCATCCTATCTCTCCTATTTTTTACCGTTTTGTACTTATTTCTTTCTTCCCCTACCATTTCTAGTACCTCTTCGTTCTAAACTTTGTCTGTCCATGATATCTTCATTATTCGTCTGTAGCACCACCTTTCAAAGGCTTCTACCTTTTTTTTGTCCGCTTCTGCTACTGTCCAGGCATCACAACCGTACAGTGCTGTGCTCCATACATATGTTTTAAGCAATCTTTTCCTGGTTTCTATGTTTGTGGTCTTTGAACATAGTAGTTGCTTTTTCTTGTTAAATGTAGCACGACCTTGTGCTAATCTTTGTTTTATATCTTTTGTGCTTTTCCCATCTTGTGTTATTTGGCTTCCTAGGTAGCAGAAATCCTTAACCTTTTGTAAGTTCGTGTTACATACTTGTATTCTTGTTTTTGATTTATTTTCCCCACCTTTGCATACTAGAACTTTAGTTTTAATTTTATTAATTTTCATACCATATTTCTCTCTTATAAACCGTTTCCATTTCAATAAGAGCAGCTTCTAACTCTTCCTTGCAAGATGCTAATACCGCTATATCATCTGCAAATCTAAGCATATCAAATTTTTGTCCCTGCATAGTAATTCCAAATGTCTTCCTGCATTTGACAGTATTCATTGCCTCTTCAATGTACAAGTTAAAAATTAATGGGGATAGGGCACATCCCTGTCTCACCTCTTTCCTAATGTTTACTTCTCTACGTTCCTCCTCTAATTCTATTACTGCTGTTTGCTCTTTGTATAAGCTATGAACTATTCGTCTATCCCTATAACTCATTCCAATATTTTTGAGTATTTCGAACATTTTTTCCATTTTACATTGTCGAATGCTTTTTCCAGATCTACAAACCTTATATACACGATTTCCCCTTTTTCTATTGCTTTCTGCATTATCACTCTCACAGCTAAGAAAGCCTCCCGTGTTCCCCTGTTTCGCCTAAACCCAAATTGGTCTGCTCCTAGTAGTTTTTCAGTCCGTTTTACCATTCGTCTTTGTACAATTCTAGTTAATATTTTTGACACGTGTGCTGTCAAACTTATTGTTCGAAAATTTACACATCTATCTGCCCCTTTCTTTTTTGGTATAGTTACTATGATGTTACGTTTGAAATTTTTGGGTATCTCGCCTGTCTCATACATATAGCGTATAAGTTGGAAGAGACGTTCTGTTACTGCTTGTCCAGCGGCTTTTAGAGTTTCTGCTTGCGTACCCGGCACCTTACCATTTTTCAGACCCTTTAATGCTAATTCGATTTTATCTCTAAGTATAGGAATTATGCTGATCATTTTTCTAGTGTATGCAATGATGTTAATTTAAATTTATGTAAAATTTCTCGACATGTCAATGTGTTACATGCCAAAATGGTTACATAGTTCAAGCCCCAAAGTGTTGGGTGTAATGTGGTAGTTTTATTTTTAGCCCAACTTTGTTGGGCCAATGTAGCAGTTTTTGTTTTTGATTCGACGAACTTTTTACATATGCCGAGTGAAACTATATAAACTTGCTGCACCGGCGACTAGCTTGGCTATTATCCGACGGGAGATCATGAGGAAGGAAGGGTTGAAATATTCTTTGTGAAATGGAAAATCAAATTAAGTGAAGTTGTATGCCACTATAATTATCAAGTATTAAAAAGATAGTTTTAGGGTTGATACAGAAACCCTATCGGAGTGGATCATTAAACATTTTTAATTTACTCTATTGAGAAAATAAAACATTAAAATCAGAAGGTATCTATTATATAACAAATAACTTTTATTCAACAATAAAAAATTAAATAAATTCATGTGTTAGTGATATCAAAAAATTATTAGTTAAACATTTTTGTCTCTTATTATTTAAATCAGCATCAGATCTGATAATCACATAGAAACTTAAGTAAAACTTTAATTCAAATTATTTTATTTGATGTGCTAAATTGAAAAGAACCTTACTGACAATGTAACAAATGTTTTAAAAGAAATTATGTGATAGAAAAATATTTCGTGTCTCACGTTGTGATAGAAACATTAATACCAGCTCTAAGGAGAGTGGCGAGGTGTATTAATTGCTACACATAAGGATTTGAAGGTAAACAAAATAAACAGACCAAACCCTTAAATCAAATAAACTTTTGTAACTATTAATTTTTGTGAAACAAAAATTGTGTTGGATGCTGTTTACTTCCCACCTAATTCAAACAGTGAGGTATATAATGAATTCTGTACAAATGTGTGACATCATGTTTAATTATCGTGCGCATGATGCATATTTGTTAGGAGACTTTAATATCCTCACAGTTTCTTGGAATCCAAATACTGATAGCCAAAGTGAATATGCTAATTCATTGTTTTGCGACACTTGAATTTTCAACAAATTAATCACATACCAAAAAATCACAGTATTTCTTCTTATTATTTTTAGTAATAAGGTAAAAATATCAATATGCATACAGCTGAGGAGTTACTTTTGCTTAATAACTACCAACACTTGGTCCTATAATGTGAAATAGTTATAAATAATATAGTAAGCCACCTCCTTATCACGATTGGTACATCGGCTTTAAAAATGCCAATTACGAAGGTATTAGTAATTATTTAGTATCCATAAATTGGAATAATATTATAAAAGGTACTGATATCAATTCTATTGTAGATAAATTTTACGGTATTTAACTTAGTGCCATTGCAACATTTGTTCCTTATAAAAAATGTAGTCTTCAAATTACCTCGTATGGTTTTCATCTGAGCTTAAACATCTCATTGCTTAAAAAAAGATAGCACACTCTAAATATAAATTAAATAACAGTCTGCAGGATTATAGAACCTTTGTTGAACTTCGAAGGTAAAACAAATATGTTAGCGAGAAACGTTACTTAACCTATATTTCCAGCATGGACTTTCTAATCAACAAACAGCCAAATCATTTTTGGAATTATGCTGATCATTTTTCTAGTGTATGCAATGCTGCTAATTTAAATTTATGTAAAATCTATCGGCATGCCAATGTAACTGTTAAAATACCCATCATTTCTTTTTCGAACAAAGAAGTTTTTGCTGGGATTAGTAAGTAATCTCAAAGATAAGCTTAGTAGTGGGGCGGATGGTATATCATCTTACTTTGTAAAATGCTGTGCTCATTCTCTTACAAAACCCCTTGTTTCATTGTTCAGATTGTTCTTATTTTTGTAAAATTTCCCAGATATAGAGAAATAGTTATGTAACATCTATTTTCAAAAGTGGAAATAAATGTGATATACAAAATTACAGTCCCATCAGCATCACTTCTTGAATTCTCAAGTTGTTTGAGTCATTATTAACTGTGCACTTAACTTGGTATTGTAAAATGATTATCATTAACGAACATGATTTTCGCAGTGGTAGATCAACTTGTACAAACTCTCTGTTGTATTGCAATGACTTTGTCAATGCCTTTGAGCAAGGCAAACAAGCAGATACTATCAACACTGACTTTTCAAGGGCATTTGACAGTGTTATACATAAACTATTAATTTGTAAATTAGATTTGTTTATTTACTTTGCTGGTTATAATCTTTCTCATCGCAGTAAAATTGTTAAAATTAAGAATTATCAATCTTATAGTATTCGAGTCCTTTTAGGGGTCCCACAAGGGTCACATTTGGGTCCTTTACTTTTTACATTATTTGCAAATATTTAGCAACAATGATACAAAACTCAGAATTTTTATTGTTTGCCACTTGAGCTTGATATTAATGCTGTGAACAATTAGTCTTTGGTTAATGGGTTGTCATTAAATTTAAATAAATGCTACTCAATAACTTTCACAAAAAGAAACTGCTATTTTTGATTATTCTATTTCATAGGTTTCTCTACAAAGTTTAACCAAGTTCGTGATTTAGGAGTGGTTCTTGATTGCAGTTTTACGTTTGTACTGCATATTAATTCTATAGTAAACAAAGGCTTACGTGTGATCGGGTTCAATACTCGCAATATTTACAATTTTTCTATAAATGCATTTCGATTACTATATTTCACTCAGGTACGATCCAATCTATGTTTCAAATCTCAAGTTTGGTCTTCATTTTATAAGCAGTACAACATAAATTCTAAAGAGTCTGTTGTCACGTGGTGCGGTCGTGTTTATTTGAGCTCTGCAGTAAACTGTAATCATTTGTAATTTGACTGTAGTAATCATACATATTGTAGTAAAATATGAATCTATTAGAGTGCTCAATGTGTGATAATAAAATTAACTACTCCTTAGCAGGCTATACAGAGAAAAATTTTAAGAAAATGTCTTCCGAAACTAAACGTAATTGGAAATGTGCTAATTGTATTGGTTTAACAGCCAAGGACAAACCACAACATTCGAAATTAAGTATCTCAGATAACACCGCAGGAGAGAAACTTGATTTAATACTAGCTAAACTAGAACAATGTGATAGGCTGGAAACATCTGTTAACAAAGTAATATTGGAAATTAGCGAAATAAAAACGCAACGGGAAACTATAGCGACCTCTCTGGATTTTATTAGTACAAAATATGATGAATTCCTTCAGAAAATTGAACTTGTAGATTCTTTAAAGCAGGATGTAGTGTCTTTGAAAACACAAGTCAATAAACTTCAACACTCCGTACAGGCGCTTGAGCAATATTCCAGACGTAACAACATTGAAATAGCTAGTATCCCTGAAGTGAAAGGTGAAAATATAGTCTCGCTCGTAACGTTAATTGTTAATGCAGTAGGTTGTGATATTTCAGTGAACGACATAGATGCACGCCACAGAGTACCCGTGTTCAATAATAAGCCTAACCCTATAATCGTTCGTTTTGTTTCACGTTTACAAAAAGAAAAAATCCTTGGTACTTGCCGCCAAAATCGAAATTTATTAGTTTCTAATTTAGAATCAAAAGGACTAAAAGCGGAAAATGTGTACATAAATAAGCACTTATCTCCCCATTATAAAATGTTATATAATAAAGTGAGAGAAGCCTGTCGGCTTAATAAATTTAAGTACTGCTGGATTAGAGACGGCAAGATTATGGTAGGTCCCAATGAAACATCACGTGTTACCGTAATCTATGATGAAGACTCGCTAAAAAAATTGGTTGGTCAATAAATTGTAATCTTGTGTATATACATAAACTTATACTAATGGCAAAAAGTGATAATAAATTTTTAACTATTTACTATCAAAATGTACGCGGCATAAGAACCAAATGCGAGGACATATTTACCGCCACTTCTTCTTGTGATTACGATATCGTTTGTCTTACCAAAACCTGGTTACGGAATTCGATAACTGACACAGAACATTTTCCTTCTGATAAGTTTAAAGTCTATAGAAAAGACAGAAATCATACTGGTCTTCGTCGAGATGGTGGCGGTGTTTTAGTCGCAGTTAACAATGCCTACGAGTCTCGTGTTATCAACAACTTTTCATGCTCTGGTATTTGTGAGGACATTTGGATTTCCGTATTGAAGGTGAATTGTAAGTGTATTTTTATCTGTTACGTGTATGTACCTCCCTGTGTCGTTTGATTACCTAACTTTACATCTTAACAAGATTATGGAGATAGTACTTAATCACTCCAATAATGATTTTATTATACTAGGCGATTATAACTTACCGGAACTAATTTGGTCTGTTAACTCAAATCCTACATTTTATAAAGCACAGAACATTATAACCAGTCTTAGTGATACTTTTACTTTGCTAAACTTAAAACAATTTTACGGGATTGTCAACCTTAATAATAAAATACTAGACCTTGTCTTATCGACAAGGGAAGGTATTATAGTGAACCACTGCGATAACCCGTTTGTTCATGAGGATGTACACCATAAAGCACTAGACATAACCTTTCCAGCATGTAAACTAGTAACGAAATCTGTTATCTCTTATAATAAACCAGATTTTAAAAGGTGTGATTATAATAAAATAATAATGGACCTAAATTCTAATGACTGGCTGAGTTTATTTAATAGCGATGCATCCGTTGATGATTATACACACATCTTGTATGACGTGTTAAACAATTCGATTAGAAAACATGTCCCGTATAGAAATGTAAAAAAATACAGATTTCCACCATGGTTCACACGCGGCACTATTAAATGTATCAACGAAAAAAAAAAGCTCATACATTTTCATTATTAAGGAAGCGCAGTAAACAGCTTATCAAGACCAACTATAATCAATACACAATGCGTACGGAAAGTCAAATAAAATCAAATGTTAAAAAATTCTGCTCGTTTGCGCAGCAGAAAAAGAAAATTAATACCATACCCACTACCATGTACTTTAATGACACAGTCATCTGATAGTTCTGTAATATGTAACATGTTTAGAGAACATTTTCACTCGGTCTACGAACCTGAGGCTGTTTCTACTCCCCCACATTGGGATGTGTACATATTTAGTAAAAATTCTGATTTACACACTTTTAAAATAACCCATGACAAGTTAATGGAAGCACTTAACAAATTAGATGTTACTAAGGGCACTGGTCCTGACGAGATTCCTCCAAGTTTTATATATAAATGTCGCGAAGCACTAATAGATCCATTGCTTATCATTTACAATAAAGCTCTAGATGAGGGTTGTTTTCCATCGATATGGAAAAGGCATTTATAACTCCTATTCTTAAGAATGGCGATAAAAATAATGTAAAAAATTATAGACCGATATCCATACTTAATACTTTTGCAAAAAATTTTAGAATCTATAATTACAAAGCAACTTTTTTTCAAAATAAAAAATCATATCAACAAGTTTCAACATGGATTTTACACTGGGCGGTCTACAGTAACTAATTTGATATCATTCACACAAGATGTTACTGATCAAATCGATAGTAGAACTCAAGTGGATGCTGTGTATACCGACTTCTCTAAAGCATTCTACAAGGTCTGCATCCAACTTCTGGTTCTTAAATTGGAGAGGATTGGTATAGGTGGTATGTTACTAAAATTTCTTCATTCATATCTGACATCACGTCAACAGTGCGTTGTGGCAAACAATGTAACACCTAAGAACCTTTTTAAATTAATCCAAATTTCAAATAATAATTTCGCCAATCACAAATAATTCTATCTAAAATATAACCTATCAATAACCATGAATTAATACAGTTATCCAATCCTAGTTCGACTTTGGGGTGACAATTGACACTTTAAATTAACATAACCTATCAACTGAACTCTAACATCCCGTAAAATGTAGAAGATTTTAAATTAGGCGCCAAAGGGAAATACTAATTTGTTCTAGAAAATTCCAAAACCGGAAATACGTAATAAAATGTTATTTTTCGTGATATTCATAAAAATATTAACAGGAAATAGTTCAGAATATTGCAGAATAACTTAAATTTAATTATAGGGCAGTTTCAATTAGCAATTGCAATAATAAAAATGGATTTAACCATTAACCTAAAAACACGTGTAGGAATGGGACACAATTGTGCAATATGTAAGGTTTGTAATTGGCTAGAACAGTCACGTGATAAAAGGTATATAAATAGTGGAATGAAGAAATTAAGACAGACTGAACACACAAAAACAAAAAGACAATACACAAAGGCAAAAGATGTACGAAATAAAATAAAAAAAGTAATTTGCCCATAGTTAGGGCCAGTTACGCTGCAATGGCGCGTAACTATCGTGTTTATTTGGCCGCGTAAATTAAAGTGAATTATATGTAATAAATATAAGAAGTGAATACGTTTATTACGGTACGATTAGTGGATTTAAATAATGAATAAAGGACGACAAAAGGGTTAAGTTGTAGGGTGGTTAATGGTTGGAGACGCCACCTTGTTAACGGCATAGAAGGTGATAACTCAACACACTTTTATGGCTCAGTTTTGATTGATTGGTGGACGTTTGTATTTTGGAAATTCGACTCCAAACTGTAAGTTAGCATAGAAGTAGCGAGATATCCAGAGTTCCAAGCACGAAAGTTGTCAATAACCGTGTTAACAGTGTCAACGCTGGTGAGAATAAATTACCTCAGGGCCTTGTTTAGGATAAGCAATAGTGGGTATTGCATACCCCACACAGGTATTGAGTGAATCTTTGCATACATGGTTCGAGAAAACGGACGTGTATTTGCATGCATACACGGGGTTTGCAAGTATGAATTTATATATAATGATATATTTGTATATGTGCTTTTAAATGCATATGTTGAGTTGCTAGATTAAGATTGAATTTCTTGGACTTTATTAGCGTTACTACTTTTTATTATGAGTTTTGTAGAGAATATTAAGAGTTATTGGCTATGTTTCAGTCGGAAGCCAATCTGTTTAAATGTAAAATGAGCAATGTTTAGTAGAATGTAATTACCCAATTTAAGGGGGCTTTAGTTAAATAAAAGATACTGATTTTATTGCATTCAAGTATGTCAACATAGTAAATGTATATAGTAATATCACCACATTAAAGGTTATTAAATTCATTACTTGATAATATTTGAGATCTATAATTTAAAGAGGTTTGTTGAAATACATTTAAGGTACAGATACTTTGTAAACTTTTGGGTAAGTTAACTCACCAGTATCGGGTTCAGAATTCTAGGCCTACCCACCCGGGACATGTCCATGTATTCTCCGCTGTAGAGTAGCCGAGGCGTTTGAAGAAAGTAGAGTAAATACTATTGGAATAGGTAAGTGGACCGTTATATTGCAATTTTGAACCATAAAAAGTGATATAGAATTGGTATTAGATTACATATGTATTAGGTAACTCGGTCCTTGTTTCTTTGGCTGATACAGATAGGTCAGAACAGGAGATGAAGTGTTACAACAATCAACAATCAGATTGGTTTTTAGCAAGCTCCGGTGTTCCGCAAGGTTCACATATAGACCCCTTGCTCTTTATTATATTTATCAATGATATCTCAGACTGTCTTAAGCATTCTAAATTTTTACTGTATGCAGACGATCTGAAAGTCTACTTGCCTATAAATTCAATAAATGATTGTCACTTTTTACAACAAGATTTGGATAGACTTTCTAATTTCTGCCGTAAAATAATCTTTCACTAAATATAGATAAATGCAGCAAAATCTCTTTTACGCGTAACAGAATAATTATCAGTAACGCTTATCATCTAGATGGTCAAATATTGAAAAGTGAGGTTATAGTCAAAGATCTCGGTGTTACCCTTGACACAAAAATGACATTTGAAACGCATATAAATAATATGGTTAACAAAGCGTGTCGTAACCTAGGTTTCATCCTCAGATTAACCAGAAACTTTAAAAATCCTTCATCGTTAATTTTACTATTCAATTCTTATGTTAGGAGTCATTTAGAATATTCTGCAATTGTTTGGACTCCCTTTTACCATAAATATACAGTTCGTATTGAACGAATTTAAAAAAAATTATTAATAGTTTAAACTATAGATTCAATAGATATTTATACCATATGCCTTATGAATCAAACCTCAGCTTTTATAATTTACATCCGCTAACAAAAAGAAGGTTGATCACTGAGCAAATTTTTCTTTTTAAAATTTTACATGGCGTGATTGATAGTGAGTAGTCGGAGCCTTGTGTTTTTACGTTCCTATATAGCCTGTCCAAAACCCTCCTCTATTTGCTTTAGAACATTGTAACACCAATCACGGTTTAAATGCTCCAGTCACAAGAATTATGCGTAATTACAATAATTACGTACACAGCAGCAACCTGGATATATTTAGCTATAGTCTTCGAAAATTTAAACGCTATTTAATGCAAATGTTTTAACATTGAATTAGTTAAGTTTATAATTTGTAGAAACATCTTATTTGTATTATGTTAAATATTGATTATTTTAGTCTTATACTAGTTTTTTAGCTTTATAGTCATTTATTTTTTACTACTTCAAAGCTATTAATAATTAAGTTTGAATTTGTAAAATCCCGTTGTCACTGCAGCATTATAAAGTTGTGGCACCTTCATTGGAAGATTTATACCTTCTGTTTGGTGTCCTTTATTGTAAATAAATAAATTCAAATTATTCATTTATTTTGTATGCATTAAATCTTGCATCCTTAAAAACTTTTTATAGTAGATCCGATTTGATGTTATATAGCAGGTTACGACTATCGACCGATCCATTGATTAATATCGATGGATTGATCGATAGTCCTAACCTGCTCTCTAGTATAGATTTCAAAGTGCCAAGAAAACTACTCGAACTAAATCATTGTTTGCTTTATCATATTACCCTACTAATTATGCCTATAACAGCTTCATTCCAAAGTATCTTAGATTAGCTAATTGTAGCGAGTGTGAATTGCTGTACTTGCCCTTTAATTTATTTAGAAATACTGTGGTAAATGGTGTTTGGACTTTAAACTAGATTAACTTACTTAATGTATAATTAATTATTTAAAAGTTTATACATTTTATAATAATTTATATTAATATTCATAATTTAAATTATTTTGTTATTGTCGTGATGTCGCTGTGTTGAAAGTGCAATTAAATAATGAATAAAGTAGGATATTTATTTATATGTACACATAAATATAAAAATATAATGTATTACTGAGGTTAGTGAACTTATTTTTATCTATGTTATTCTTATTTTGAAATGAGGTTTTCCCGTAATTAAATAAATAAACAATGTGGAAAAGTCTTCATAAGTTAATGAATTGTTTCCTATTACTCTTTTCAAATGAAATTTTGTACTATTAATTCCCACTTCCTATATTCCTTCGGAAGTGGCAGACCTTGCAAGAATAAACTGCCGTGTTATATTATTTTCAGCTAATTTATTGCACAAAGCGTCTGAATTGGAGCTAAAAAATTCATAGATATTTTTTATTTTATTACTTGTTCCTATGAAATTACCTCCATTGTCTGAGAATATGTTAGATGGTTTACCTTTACAACTTATAAATCTGCATAAAGTGGCGAGAAAGGCATCAGTGGACAAATCTGCAAGTTTAAAGAAAGATAAAGTGTATTTTGGCTAATAAAATCGATATACAGAGAAAAATATAATACTTGCTTGCTTTATATTAATATAAGGTGCAACAACAACAGTTTTTGTTTTTTTTGTGACATACTTTTTATCTGCGACTAGATTACCTAGTACAACATGTACAATCTAGAATATCGGGTATATAGAAGGGCACATGTACAGGGTGGTTTTCTCACTCCTATACCACCTTCAAAACTAACTTGTACACAATCAAAGCAAAATTAACAGTTCATTTTTTGCATTCCAATTAAATCGCATAGTTTTGAATACCGATTAGCATTGAGCGGTTTTGTCATTAAATCTGCTAGTTGATCTTCAGTGCTAACATATTCAACTGCAATATCACCAACTTGATATCGTTCACAAACGTAAAAAAAACGAATTTGATGTGTTTCGAGTGTTATGAAATTGAGGGTTTTCGATAATTTAATAGCACTAGCTCTATCGCAAAATAAAATAGGCACATCAATTTTTCTGTCGCTAATATCGCTATGTAAATGATGTAACCTTATTAATTCTTTCGTACCTTCACTCGCTGCAACAAATTCAGCTTCTGTGTTGGATAACGCAACAGAATTTTGTAACTTTGACATCCACAAAACAGCATCACCTCCGCAAAAAGACGCATAACCATTGCTCGAACGTCTGGTTTTACTGTCTCCTGCAAAATCTGCATTGCTGTAGTTACTCAAACCACTTTCCTTACCAGAATAAAATAGACCAAACTCCATTGTTTCACGTAAGTAACGAAGAATATGCTTAACTGCAATCCAGTCAGATTCAGTAGCAGAATCCATTGATTGAGCAGCTTTTGCAACAGAAAATGTAATGTCTGGACACGTAGCACATGCCAAGTATAACAAACATGCGATTACTTGCCGATACAGAGCATTGCTCTTAATGGGTAACTCCTTATTTCCGACATTAGCTTCATTTGGAGTTTTTACAGACCTTGCTTCAAGCATCCCATAAGTATGTAAAATTTTCTTGGTATATTCGTGCTGGTTTACAGATATACCATTCTGATCTGGTTTAATTTGAATTCCTAAGTACATATTTGGTGCACTGTCAACTGTGATTTGAGATTCATTTCACAGTGCTTTAAAAAAATTATCAACAGCATATTGTGATGATCCAGCTACTAATCCATCATCTACATACGGTGCAACTAACAATTTAACACCATCAGAATACCATGCATATACACAGATCTGCACGACTTTGAAGAAAACCAACATTTTTCATGAATGTGCAAAAACGGTTATTCCAGCATCGTGGAGATTGCTTTAAACCGTATAACGACTTTTTCAAGCGACAAACACGGCCGCTACCATCATCAAAACCAATCGGCAGTGTCATGAATATTTCAGAATTAACAGAACCTTTTAAGAAAGCCATTCTGACGTCAAATTGTCCACGTATCAATCTGTCTGATGCAGCAATTGCAAGCACCATATGAATGGCATCGAAACGTGCAACTGGACTAAACGTTTCATCGTATTCTAAACCTTGTCTCTGAAAATTGCCACGTGCAACGAGTCTTGCTCGATAACGGTCAATTTCACCATTAGCTTTGTATTTAATACGTAACACCCATCTATTGACAATCGTATGTTTGCCATCTGGAAGCCAACCTAAATCACATGTGTTAGCTTCATTAGGTGCTTTAATTTCATCCTCCATAGCAGTTAACCATTTATTTTTATGAACAGAGACCATTGCCTGATCGAAATTTTGCGGACATACATTTTCTAATTGATTCATGTCTAACATACACGCCACTATACTACTTGACGACGGGTGACATGGAAGATTACTAACCTGAAACTCATTATTTTTAAATCTTTCTGGAATACATGTGCGGCGACTAGCAATTGAGTCTACAGATCCTGAATGCAAAGACTCTACTTCCTCACCACTATTGGCATGCTTGCTGAAATCAGGAGAATCACAACTAGATGGTGCAGTGAATGTAATTGCTTCTGAAGTGGTACATGAAATCTCTGGTTTAAAGTTCACATGGCATGACTTATATATGCGATTCTTTCAGATACCCAAACTTTATATCCATCTTTCTCATTTACGTACCCTACAAAAAACGTCCAAGCAGTGCTTTGTTATTAAATTTTTTAAGGATATGTACATAACATTCTGTACCAAAAATGCGCAAGTATTCCAAATTGTCAAAAACGATTCCCACTCCATAATTCATATAGGGTTTTTTCTGGTAAACGAGATTTTCCAGTACGGTTAATAATAAAAGCTGCAGTATCACACGCATGAGTCCAAATTTTTGTCCTAATCCACATGGCACGTGCTAATTCCACTACATGACGGTTGGATTCTTCTGCAACACCATTTTGTTGCGGAGTATATGGACAGCCAATTAAGAATTCGATTCCATGGTTACTTAGATGCCCTCTGACTTCTAAAAATTAATTCACGGCCTGCATCAGAACGAAATCTTTTTACTACATGTCCCATTCTTGCACATTCGAAAAGGAAATCTTTCAGTGATCTAAACACTTCGGATTTGTGCTTCAAAGGTACAACTTGAATAAACTGTAAAAAGTCGTCTTTAAATACTACCTAATATTGAAAACCATCCATCGAACACTCAATAGGTCCCACTACATCAGAATGAATAAGTTCTCCAATTTCTGTACCTCTAGCAAAATCGGGTCTAGATTTAAATGGCTTCAAATGCGATTTACCTAAAATACATCCGTCACAAAATAATTGGGTTTCGTTAAATTTAAATTTCTTTCCATAACGAACCAATATTTCCCAAACATGACGTTTATCTTGATGCTCAAGTGTTTCATGATATGCTTGTAACTGATCAGCTTCTGAAGCGAGATTTACCTCTGCTGATTTAATTGGCTTTAAAATCCTATTGTCCATTACATACAAACGGTTTTGAATATGACCTTTAGTTATTGTTGCCCCGTTCCTCTTAATAGTAACACCACTTGAACTAAAGGTAGAAATGTGGCCTTTATTTGCAGCTTGACGAATAGATAAAAGGTTATGTTTACAATCTGGCACATACCAAACATCTGTCAGTGCGACTGACATCCACTTACTGACATTCAAACATTCTACACTTACAGAACCTGAACCATAGGCATAAATTACATCATGCTCTGTAGATGAGGGCACGGAAGGAGCGATAGTAGGTTTATTTGATTTAGGCACGAGAAACGTCAGGGGAAATCGGCTGGAAGAATTCTGCGACAAGAACAATTTCATCATCACAAACACATTATGAAGGCCGCTCAAATTAAAAAATTTTAAAAAAGAAACGGAGAAAGGTACTTTGACTTTGAGAAACTAATAGATAAAGATATTCAAGAAAAATTCGAAAAAAAGTAAAATGAATTGCTGACAGATATCGAGAAAATATCTGATACTAAGAAAGTAGAAACAGAATGGAATAACATAAAATCCAGCCTAGACATGGCGGCCAGAGATTTTTGGGGTATACACAAAAAGAAAATAAGAAACCATGGATAACAAAGGATATCCTGAATTTAATAGAAGAAAGACGAAAATACAAAAATTAATCAGACGAAACAGGAAAACTGTTACACTTGATTTAAAGTTTTATATGGTCGGTAAAACAGTTAACAAAATATTACACTTAGATGGTGGTACATTGAAATGGCGATAGATGGCTCTTAAAAGCCTGTAATACAGTTACCAAAGTTCAAAAGATACATCGCGCAAGCGCAATGGTTAAAAGCGATGCTACGCCCTGGCGGCCGGAAACGCAAACCCCTTTTACAGGTTTCGCGCGCCAATCACCATGACGTCATCGACAATTTATATTGCGCCATAATTAGGAGCAGTTACATAAAATTAGAACAATGAAAATTAGAGAATCTACTCACGTGAGGAATCCGGTAACCGGCAGGAAGTCACGCTACGGCAGCCTCGGCTCCTGGTGCTGTTTGTAGAGCTCGGACATCGGGGTCGTGGGCTGCTCCAATGGCCTCGAGGTGCTGCAAATTTACCTACCTATGTAGGGAAAAGACAGGAACAGGTTAATTAGGAACGACAACAAAGATAATTAAGACAAGGGAATCTACATAGATACGATAAGATATCACACCCGGCACGACCGTTTCACTTCAAAGTTCGGCGAAAAAAGCCACGATTCATGGCGAGAACCGCGAAACTCTTCCCCCACTCTTTGTCTACTATTGCCTTACCCCTATGGGGATAAGCACACTTGCGCAAACTCACTATTGTGACGTGCCGGAAGCACCGCCCAGTCTATTTAAAAAGTTCCCGCGTCTCGCGTATTTGAAAATTATGGCGGGAAAACTTCCGTACATTAAAAACTAAACTAAAACAATGTTTAAGTGACCCTTGGCACGTAACAATCGCGACAAAGCCACAAAAGAAAAAACTTAAAAAAAGAAAAAGTCTGTTAGCACAGTAACAGCTTAAAATCTAAGTCCTAACTACCCTATATAAACCCTAACTTAAAACCTACAAAATGTTTATATAAGGCGCCACCTGGTTTTTCGACCGATAACACGTCTACCGAAGTACCAGGAAACGGAATAGGTAGCCCGATAGTCTTTGACTACACTAATTACCGACAGCACAAATTTGTCGGGGAGCATGAAACACTACTTAAACTAACACGTGTGCGACAAGTCGCCTAACCTATCTAAACTTATCTAACTAAAGCTAACATAAAGTTCTTATATGCAAACACACATGAGTGTTGCATTGAAACTATTCTTCCTTGGCAAGAAGTGCCCAAATTTAAAAATGTTCCTGGAGTGCGTCACTTGCACTCTAGCAAATTTTGTTACTGGTACTTTGGTTTCCTAATGATGCACATTTAAAACTTGTCCATGACATAGTTGTGAATCAACAAATTTACCAAAAGTACCGCCTACTAAATCCTTATATGCTAACCTGACAAATTACACTTCTAAATCGGGTTAGCTTTTTCACTTAAATTTCAGAAAGATAATTCCCACGTCTGGTCATATATACCACACGTTAGGACGATAAAAAGATAAGATAAGATCTCAAATTGATGTTAAAGATAGTAGATAAGATAATGACATTAAGCTTAAGTTGTTATCCTCAAAGGTAATGAATAAGATAACGGTATTAAGCTTTAGTTTTTTTTTTTGAGATACTCGATAAGATAACACGATATTAAGTTAAAGTGATTATAAGAGATAGTAGGTAACATGAATTTAAACAGAAGTTATTACTAAAGATAACCGGTAAGATAACGCGAAATAACTCAAAGTCATTCCTAACGGTAGTCGGTAAGATAACGAGAAATTAAACCAAAATTATTACTAACGGTAATCGGTAAGATAACGATACTAAACTAAGGTTATTACTAAAGGTAATCAGTAAGATAACGATATTAAACCTAAGGGTATTATCGAAGATAATAAAGAAGACAAAGATATTGGCCTAGTTATTACCCAAGACAATGATAACAACAAATAGAGTGGCTCCAGTAGAGCCGTTTAAATGGGATTGACCCGTGCCCTCTAAAAAGAGAAACCTGTGAAGCAGGTCCGTTCGCAAGAACAGCACGGGGGACCGGCAAAGACATTTGGGTGCATTCCTGCACCCAGCGTTGATCGATATCGGTGAAACTATCACCCGATATCCACACGGTATATACGATATACATACTCATTCACTCACACATTCATACCTTCACTGCCAGAGCCCATGCACTGACAGCGGCACCGCATGACCCCACGAAAGATTCGCAGAGACATGGTCCAGGTGTCTGTGAAAACCTCCCGCACAACCACACGGTGACTAACAGAAATGAAAAGGCAGTAGAGAAACAGGAACGGTAAAAGAAGGAGGTTGGTTTTGGAGTGCATAAGAGGCACCTCAGGTAGAAGAAAGTAGAGGAAGGGCTCGCATTGAGCAAAAGCGACAGAGGGAAAGGTGGATAGCAAAGCGCTACTCAACCAGCCAGTGTGGTCAGTAGCTCGGAATGAAGGAACATCATTCTTATGAGGCAGACGGGTGTTCCGGGACAAGAACAGGTCCACCGAAAGAAGAATAAGGCATAGCGGAGATAGCGGGTTAAGAAAAAAGTATAGTTTTTGGACAAGCGTCCGAGAGAAGGTAGAGAGTTGTCCCTATTAAACACAGCGCAGTCTGAAGGACCACCTGCGATATTGATCCGACAAGATAAGGTATCACATTTTTTTTAAATTCACTAGACTCCTAAGAGAACTAGTACGATCATTTTCCTAACGAGTGCTTCAACTACGATAAGAAAATCAGACAAAAGTTGACACAACAACTTAAAAGTATCATTACAGATACAAACACACAAAAAGAAACTGTTTTAAGGTAGTATTTCATAACGGTAGCACCCTAAACACACAAAAATGCCCAATTATAAGCAGTTACATACAGATACACTGTCCCCATATGCTAAAACAACCGAGAATTTAATAAGATAACAATAAGAAGCAATAGCATCTCACCACAAAGTTCAATAAAAAACAACGAAAAAAAATGTTTATAAGTTAAGTTGATTTAGTAGGAAAGGAAAGAAATAATGATGTGGTATAATGTGGGCGACTGCAATAATTCAGAGGAAAAACACATGGAATAGATAATCCTAATTTTTTGCAACTGCGAATATGAACTATTTCTTTCAATGGCATAGGTCGCGAACACTATGTGAGCCCAAAGAAGAAAGCATTCACTCAACATCAGCTAAAACCAATCATAAAAATTCAATGAGTCATTGCAACCAAAGTTACGACAATTACCACACAATTAAACCATGTAAGAAAATACTAAAACCCAAATAATATGTAGTAGGAAAAGTTCAAGGGTTAATTGAATGAAACGACAGAGTTATATTGGGGATGTAGAGAATGAAGTGATATATAACTAACGGTATGATCAAGAAAAGTCAACCAAAAGAAAAGATAGGTGATTTAAGGAAGTAAAGTTAAACGTGTAAGAAATTATATACTGTATGAGAGAAGGGATAAGTAATTAAAATTAACTAATTGATGGTGAGAACAGAAAAATATTCGGTAAATAGTGAGGAGAATGGAACGTGAAAAACTTAAGTAGCATTTGGGTCGGCAGAGAATGGCTTAAGGTCTTTAATATGCCACCTGCCTTGGCGTTTTCCTTCAGCATCCTGAAGTTCGTAGATAAGGGGACTAATGACACGAATGACCTTATAAAGAATGAATTTAGGGGCTAATTTTGAAGAGAATTTCTTAGATGCATCCGATAAGACATAGTTCTTTTTCCAAACTTGTTCGCCCAAGGCGAAGGAAATATTTCGTTTACGTAAGTTATAATGGTCCTTGCTCTTTTCGTAAGCTTTTAACAAATTTTTTCTAACGTCGTTAAAGATAGAAGGTAATGACTGTTGGTCCTTGTCCCAACGTACTTTATCGTCAAATTCGATTACGTTAGTATCGTCAGGCACTAAACCATAGTAACTCCCATCGATTGGGGTATATCTTCCAAAACAAGAAAAGACGGAGTGAATTGGGTTGCTTGTGTTTAGATGTACGCAAAGCTTGAGCAATTTCAAAGATATGTTCATCCCATGTAGTATGGTCTGAATTAATATAGGAAGAGATAGCGGTAATTAACACTCGATTTACTCTCTCGGTAGGGTTTACTTGGGGTGATATTTTGCGTTAAACCAGATTTTTGTACTTTATAACTTTTAACGAAATTCTGAAAATCTTTAGAGATAAATTGTGCACCATTGTCACAAAGGATAATCTGAGGACACCAAAGATAAGAAAGACATTTTGTTCTAGGAATTTAATTATAGCAGCGGAAGTAGCTTTACGTAAGGGTTGCACCATAACGAACTTAGAAAACCAATCGGTAACCACTAAAAGATATTGATTACCTTTTTTCGATCGAGGGAGAGGTCCTAATAAGTCAAGCGATATTAATTGAAAGGGATAAGATACACGCTTAAAGTTACCCATTAAACCAGGGCGAGCGTCTTGTGAACTCTTATGGGAACCACAAATTTTGCAGCTCTTAATGTAGCGACAAACAGATTGCTTAAGTGTGGGCCAGTAATATAATTCAGATATTTTAGCGAGAGTTTTTGTAACACCAAGGTGTGCAGCAATTGGATCGTCATGACATAATTTGAGCACCTCACTGCGATTTGCAGTGGGCACGACAAGTTTCCATTCAGGTATATTCGATATTTTATGTGGGGACGAGGATACAAATTTATACAGTCTATTATTAGTTACACGAAAGGTAGGAAATTTGTCGGGATTATCGGAAACTTTTTTAATCATATTGAGGTACCAGGTATCCAGAATTAAATTTGGAAGGTTAAGAGAAACGACATCACGAGACAAGGCATCAGGTACGATATTTAATTTGCCAGGCCTATGCCTAACGTCAAAAGTAAATTGGGATATACGCAAGTTCCATCTTGCCAAACGACCTGCGGGTTGTTTCAAGTTATTAAGACACGTGAGAGCTGCACAATCAGTGATTACGGTAAAGTGTGTACCTTCGACATATCCTCTAAATTTCTCGATGCCAAAGATAACGCCCAATAGTTCTCGTTCGGTAGCAGAATATTTTTGTTCGGCAGAAGTTAAGGCACGGCTCGCATAAGCGATTGGATGTTCTAAACCATTGTTTACCTGGAATAACATTGCACCTAACCCAGTAAGTGAGGCATCGGTTTGTATAAAAAACTTTTCATCGAAATTTGGAGAGATTAAGATAGGTGCTGAAGTGATTAATGTTTTAATTTGTTCGAAAGCCTGTTGGGATTCTAAATTCCACTCGATAGTTTGGGATTTATTTTTATTTTTAATTAAAGCGGTAATGGGTGCGGATATAGTTGAAAGATTGGGTAGAAAGATGCGATAATAGCTAATCATTCCTATTAAACGCTTGATTTCGGTAACAGTTTTTGGTGTTTTAAATTTAGTAATAGCATCAACTTTAGCGGGATCTGCTCGTAAGCCTGTTCCATCGACAATAAAACCAAGAAATGTGAGGGATGAACGACAAAATTGAGACTTTTCCCAGTTTATCTTAAAACCTGCTGCGTTTAAACGTTCTGCAACTTCATCTAATGTGGCGATATGTTCATCGAAAGAACTTGAGATAACTAAGATATCATCTAAAAATACAAAGGCACGTTCTTGATGTAAGATAGGACCTAACGTTTGATCCATAGTACGTTGCAAGGTTTGTGGAGCGTTACAGAGACCAAATGGCAAAAAATTATATTCGAAAAGACCTCGGCCTGGGACACAAAAAGCAGTTTTTGACGAGAAGATAAGTCGAGGGTATCTGATAAAAAGCTTGTCTAAGGTCGATAGATGAGATAAATTTTGCGTTTCGAAGGCGGCTTAAAATTAAGTCAGTTCTTGGTAGAGGGTAAGCATCTGAAACAGTAACAGAATTTAACTTCCTGCCATCAAAACAAACACGCCATTCGTCATTCTTTTTCCGAACTAGTAATACGGGAGAGGTCCACGGTGAATTTGAAGGAGAGATAACACCAGATTCTAACATTTTGTCTATTTCAGCATGTAAATGCTTTTGTAAGGCAGGTGATAAGGGATATTGACGTTGCTTAAAGGAAGGGCATCACCTGTAGAGATAACGTGTGTTGCCGTTGTAACACAACCCAGTTCGGAGGTATTAAGTTTGCGAAATTTGTCAATTGTAGCGTTAAGGGTTACATTTTGGGAATCAGTAAGAGAGATTTTGTTAGATATTCCTGTAGATGCACAGGAGTTCGTTTTAATGGAGGTTTGCCATGAAAAATCCTGAAAGTAAAGTGACAGATTAAAAAGTTTACAGAAATCAACGCCTAGCAGAAAGGGATAAGCTAATGTAGGCACAATCAAAAATAAAACCTCACGTTCAAGAGATTCTACACGAATTTTTAACTTAAGGGAACCGGTTACATGTATTTGATTATCGTCAGCTAAATTTATGGAAGTTTTTTCGGGAATAATTTGAATTTTGATATTTTGTTGAGATAATTGATGTAAACCTTCGTTATTTATAAGAGAACATGAAGAACCTGTATCCAATAAAGCAATTACATTTAAGGAACCTATTAAGATAGATAAGTGTGGACGGTTATCGAAGGGTTTTTTAACAAGTTGTGAAACGGTAGCAGTCTTTTTATGATAAAAGGAATTGACGGTTTGTAACCACTTAGACCACTCGGCTGGGGTAGTATAGCATAGTTCCTCTAATGAAGGTAAGGTATTTTGTACATTAATAGTAGCGGTATTATTATTAGATAAATTTAATGACGGTACAACGTTAGAAGTGGTTTTATAATTTGAATTTATTGGCGTCTGTGTCCGTTGGATGATTGGTGTTGAGGGCGATTTTGGTTTCTTGAGATATTCACACCCTGATTTGAAATATCTCGACGGGAGTTTCCGATACGTTAGGATTACAGTTGGTGCAGTTAGATTTGTAAATATTTGCGCGACCACAACCATAACAAAAATATTTCTAGGGTATGTGCAGACAGTATAGCTATGTCCACTTCGCTTGCAGTTCCAACAGGTAAGTGAGTTATTAGTTACGGTAGGAGGAACGTTAAGTGTAGATACTTTACTGGAAGCTCGAACTTGGCAAGCTAAATCAGGTTCTAGAAGACCAGATAGTTTCTCGGGCGGTGGCCGATATTTGTCAATTCTTGACCTCACTTCTTGAAGAGAACAACATAGGTCTTTAAAGTGAGCTACCGAAGATATGGGCTGTAATGCCAAACGTTCTGAGAAATAGGGGTTTAAATTTCTAAGTAATTGATCGATAATTTCGGATTCGGAAGATTTCTTGTCGAGTCTGCTATATAAAGCTTCTAATGAGGTAATAAAAGACACAACATTTTCGTCAGGACCTTGGGTTCGGTTACGTATTTCGTTCCAAAGGTCGTTAATGTAGCCATAAGGTAGGAAATCTCGTTTTAAACAGGCAACTAACTCCTCCCAGGTAGAAATTTGGTGTCGTATGTTTCTGTACCATATTAACGCTGAGTTTGAGAACAAGTCACCAGCTGAGACAAATAGGTCGTGGTCGGTACACCCGCGAGAGATTTTAAAATCATTAATACGATCAAGAAAGGATGATAAAGAGACCTTCGAATCAAACCCTTCGAAAGTGAGACCCCATTTGTATACAGGTATAGGTTTTCCTAATGGTTTAGGTTCGGCAAGCACAAGATTTGAAAAAGGTAACGATATATCTACGTCTGCATTAGGATTAAGTCTTTCTAGAACAATCCCTTCAAGCAATAACACGTCGGACAACAAACTTTGTTTAGATTGAGTCGCTTGGTCGTCGTTATATAAAGATAATAATTCGACACGCTGTTTGACGTGCATTATTCTTGAAGTCAATCTCCCTAGCTCGATATTAGTAGCAGCAGGATCTGTTCTGCTTATTATACCCGATATATCATCTAAAGATAATTTAATTTCCGATACGTTAAGGGGCCAGTCGCCTACGGGTTTCTTTAAGATAGCAATGCCTTTGGTTTCCTGTGCCAAAACAGCCCTGAGTTGAGATCTCCTATCATTCTGATTACTAGCTGCGATAATACTCCTACACTCCAGCTCGTAGATCAATTCGAGGGATTTTAAATGTGAAACGTTCATTGTGAATAAAATATTCAAGACACGATATATAAGGTATGCGATATTAACGGAAATCAAGAAGTTTAACCACAAGGTTTTCTTGTGAAGGTAATTAAGATATTATTAGTTCAATATGTAAATCCATAATGCAGTTTTTAGAATATAACATAAAGGACAATGCATTTAAGTTTCAAAAAACGGCCTTTTAAGGTTAGGAAAACGAACAAAAGTTATATTTTAATAGGTAATTCTGTAATACTGTATTTAAAGACATAAGGTAAGGTAAATGCTTATTTGTAATACTTACATGAATAAAAGTATGGTTCCTTAAGTGAGAAAGCTGTTTAAATAACATCTGTTAAAACATTGAATGTTTATAACTGAAATTAACATAACCTAAAAACAAAGAAGAAACCCCTAAAGTTCATAACCTCACCACATTGAAGGCGCCATCTGTTACACTTAATTTAAAGTTTTATATGGTCGGTAAAACAGTTAACAAAATATTACACTTAGATGGTGGTACATTGAAATGGCGATAGATGGCTCTTAAAAGCCTGTAATACAGTTACCAAAGTTCAAAAGATACATCGCGCAAGCGCAATGGTTAAAGCGATGCTACGCCCTGGCGGCCGGAAACGCAAACCCTTTTACAGGTTTCGCGCGCCAATCACCATGACGTCATCGACAATTTATATTGCGCCATAATTAGGAGCAGTTACATAAAATTAGAACAATGAAAATTAGAGAATCTACTCACGTGAGGAATCCGGTAACCGGCAGGAAGTCACGCTACGGCAGCCTCGGCTCCTGGTGCTGTTTGTAGAGCTCGGACATCGGGGTCGTGGGCTGCTCCAATGGCCTCGAGGTGCTGCAAATTTACCTACCTATGTAGGGAAAAGACAGGAACAGGTTAATTAGGAACGACAACAAAGATAATTAAGACAAGGGAATCTACATAGATACGATAAGATATCACACCCGGCACGACCGTTTCACTTCAAAGTTCGGCGAAAAAAGCCACGATGCAGGGCGAAAACCGCGAAACTCTTCCCCCACTCTTTGTCTACTATTGCCTTACCCCTATGGGGATAAGCACACTTGCGCAAACTCACTATTGTGACGTGCCGGAAGCACCGCCCAGTCTATTTAAAAAGTTCCCGCGTCTCGCGTATTTGAAAATTATGGCGGGAAAACTTCCGTACATTAAAAACTAAACTAAAACAATGTTTAAGTGACCCTTGGCACGTAACAAAACAGAGATACAAAACCATAAAATGGGAAATTATTCGCAAATGCAGGAAAGCTAACAAACAATGGATTGATGAAAAGTGCAAAAAGGTACAAACTAAGATGTAAATAGGAAAGACAGATGAAGCATACAAACTAATTAGAATCAATTTTAGAGATATAAAACCGTATAGCAAAAGTAGAAAGGACGCGGGAGGAAATGACTGTTACATGCCGAAAATCGGCTATGTATCATATTTAGATTAAGTATAAATATGCGAGTGAATTCCAGCCACTATTTTAAAATAAACTTGTTAATTTCCGCCATCCCGAACAGTTGCGTCGGCGCAAAAGAATGCGCATGCGCGGAGTGATGGGCAAGTGTGCGGTTTGCGACACGACATTATTATTAGCCACGAGACCTCAAAGTGGGTAACGTCTACCGGTGTCGTGTTTTTTGTCTTTTCTCTTTTTAGGATGTAGGTTCCTCTATCTTCTCTCTACCTTGTATCTTTACCTCTACCTGTATCCTATCGTATTGCTACGAACGACGAAAGAGGAGAGACATTAATCTGGATCAACAATGGCGTGGTGTGACCCACAAGGAGATGGCCCTGAGATTTAACTGCAAAGCGCGTTTTAAGTGAATACTTTGCTTTATTTAAACTTTAAAATAAAAATTGTATCATTGTAAACGTGTTTGGTATTTGATACAATTTGACACGTAATTATGTCATAATATTAACTATTGTGCAATATTGTGAAACGTGGACCATGGCAGTGGTACCAAGCGTAACATGTCATAGAAAATTTTAAGAAAGTGGGAAAATGGCAGGAATATATAGGGAATTTATATGCAGGAGAGCATTAGAACAGGAATCAGATATTGAAAATGATGACTTGGGATATCCTATACTTAGAGATGAGTTTGAATTAGCATTAAACGGTCTGAAAAATGGTAAGGTGCCAGGTACAGATAAGGTGCAAGCAGAAACTCTAAAAGACGCTTGACAAGCAGTAACAGAACGTCTCTTCCAACTTGTAAGCTATATGTATGAGACAGGCGGGATATCCAAAGATTTCAAACGTAACATCATAGTAACTATACCAAAAAAGAAAGGCACAGATAGATGTGAAAATTTTCGAACAATAAGTTTGACAGCACACGTGTCAAAAATATTAACTAGAATTGTACAAAGACGAATGGAAAATCAGGCTGAAAAAATACTAGAAGATCAATCTGTGTTTAGGCAAAACAGGGGAACATGGGAGGCTATTTTAACTCTAAGTGATAATAGAGAAAACAATAGAAAAAGGAGAAAGCATGTATATAGGGTTTGTAGATCTGGAAAAAGCATTCGACAATGTAAAATGGAAAAGAATGTTCGAAATACTCAAAAAGATTGGAATGAGTTATAGGGATAGACAAATAGTACATAGCTTATACAAAGAGCAAACAGCAGTAATAGAATTAGAGCAGGAACGTAGAGAAGTAAACATTACGAAAGGGGTGAGACAGGAATGTGTCCTATTCCCAATAATTTTTAACTTGTACATTGAAGAGGTAATGAATACTGTCAAATGCAGAAAGACATTTGGAATTACTATGCAGGGACAAAAAAATGATATGCTTAGATTTGCAGATGATATAGCGGTATTAGCATCTAGCAAGGCAGAGTTAGAAACTGCTCTTAATGAAATGGAAGCGGTTATAACAGAGAGATCATCATCATCATTTTTTTATCGACCTTACTTAAGGTCGGTTTGACGCAGCTCTAACGTCTTTTCTATTCTGTGCTAATCTAAAAAGCTCTACATACCCTTCACAACCTAAATTTCTAATAATTTGACTAATATAGTTTGATCTAGGTCTTCCTATATCCTTCTATCTTTTTCCTATCCAGCTGGCTCTACATAGATATTAGCAACCTGATGGTTGTTAAAGAACTCTAACATGTTTACATGATTACCATTTATAAGGAAATGAAATATAACCTGGTTATCCGCTTCAAAAAGGAAAAGTGTTAAATTATATGTTATGGTAAGGCTTAAGCAACGAATCGCTGCCAACATGCCAGACCGCTAACCAATTGTGAGTCATGTCCTGGTGACATTTAGTTAACTGATTTTTATTTTTCTTTTTGTGAGAGAGATACGGTATGAAAATTAACAAAAATAAAACTAAAGTACTAGTATGCAAAGGAGAGGAAAATAAATAAAAAAGAAGAATACAAATATGTAAGAAGAACTTACAAGAGGTTAAAGTTTTCTGCTACCTAGGAAGCCAAATAACGCAAGATGGGAAAAGTGCAAAAGATATAAAACAAAGATTAGCACAAGGTCATGCTACATTTAACAAGAAAAGGCAACTACTGTGTTCAAAGACAACAAACATAGAAACAGGGAAAAAGTTTACTAAAAACATATGTGTGGAGCACAGCACTGTACGGCTGTGAAGCCTGGACAGTAGGAGAAGCGGACAAGAAAAAGGTAGAAGCCTTTGAAATGTGGTGCTACAGACGCATGATGAAGATATCATGAACAGACAAAGTTAAGAACGAAGAGGCACTAAAAATGATGGGGGAAGAAAGAAATACGTGGAGAACGGTAAAAAATAGGAGAGATAGAATGATAGGCCACATACTATGGCATGAGGGAATAGTGTGGAAAATATTAGAGGCAGGATAGGAAACAAGAAAAGTAGAGGTAGACCTAGGTTTGACACAGATATTGAAAGATGTAGGCTATAGGAATTTCAGGGAAATGTGTAGGCTAGCTCAAAATAGAAATCAATGGAGGTACGCACCCAACCAGTCCCAAGATGTAAAGACTAATGATGAAAAAAGTAACTGTACTTATTAAACATGATGGTTATTATGAGCAACAAGTATTGGTTGGACAATATTCTCGAATAATGTTAATTGTGTGAAAGGATTTACTGGAAAACTATTAATTCTGCAAATGTCTAAGTGTTGGGGATCTTGGCAGCCACAGGCTGCTTAACCCCTTTCACTGAATCTTGGTGAAATATGGCATAAAACTTTAAAACAATAGAAGGGGAACCGAGCTGTATAGGCTGTGTGAGAATTTCAGGGAACTGTGTACGCTAGCTCAGAATATAAATAAGTGCAGTTACGTGTCCAACTAGTTTTGAGACCTAATGACGAAAAAATAAGCGCAGATAAATCTGATGATTATTATAAACAACTACAGATGTTGGTGGTGAAATATCTGCAACTAATGTTGACTGTGCGAAAAGATAAATTGGAAAATATATTAAATCGCCAAATGGTTAAGTGTTGGGGGAACTTGGCAGCCACAGGCTGCTTACCTCCCTTCGCAACCACTGAATGTCCAAGAAATAGGGTATATAATTGTAAAACAAGAGAATGGAACTGAACTGCATCTAAAAGAGAGAACAGCGTGTATGATTAAAGACAAACATAGAAACAAGAAGAAAATTAAAAGCATATGTGTGGAGCAAATGCACAGTATGCCTATGAAATACGAGCAGTGGGAAAAGCAGACAGAAAAATAGTAGCAGCCTTTTGGAATGTTGTGCATCAGATGTATGAGGACGATAGCATGGATAGACAAAGTTAATAACAAATAGGTTATAGAAATAGTAGGGGGAACAAGCATATCTGTGGAAAAAAAATAGAAGAAATAGATGGGCAGAATACGTTCTAAGGCATTGTTGGGGCATAGTATGGGATATATTACAAGCAGAGATAAGAAAAAGGAGGTAGATGTAGACCTAGATCAGATAGTGATAGATGCAGACTGTGCAAATTTCAGAGAAATGTGTAGGTTAGTTCAGAATAGGAAACAATGAGGATACGCGTCTAACCAGTTCCAGGACTGAAGACCTATTGATGATGATGATGCATTTTTTGTAGCAAGTGGCCAAAGTTGTTGTCTGACCAAATAAAACACACTTTGAACTCTGCAGTGCAAAAGTTTTTATGCTCATCATTTAACATTCATTCAGTTAATTTATTATTCTTTAGTAAAATTATTTGATGTTTATAGTCAAAATCGGATTTGGAATTCTTAAACCAGTCTCCTACTCGTATCACAGATTCAGCACGGAAAGATCAAGAGGAAGAAGAGGAAGTAATTTACACTTTTTGTGTAAAGGTTTGCTGTGCAGTAGATTATTATAATCTTGTTCAAAACATTCTAACTAGACTACTTTTATTAGCAGCATTGACGCATGATTCAGTTCAGTTGAAGTAAATTTACCAATTAACTTTCTATTGCATCTACAATTATTGTTAAATCTTAATATGTATGTAACAACTCTTTGTAGTTTGGGAAAGGATGCAATATAGTTAATTAGATCTAAAATAACGTTGAATGTGGTGGTAGTCACCAACATGGTAAAATTGGATCGTTCTGACACTTCAAAGGTAATACTTATTTCATTCAAACTCAATTTTGAGTTAGTTTCACGTATCCAAAATGAGGTGTGGACCACAGATCAGACTCATACAATAATTTTGGTGTCATTCTGTGTAATAAAATATTGGTAGAATTCTCCCCAAATTTTCGTGATACCGATCCTGATTACTGGTTAAGTTACTGATCTCAGTAATGCGATTAGCAACAAAATTTTTTCATCCGATGGTATCCCATTTTAACCAAGCCAATGTAATGGTGGAATCTGTCCAAAAATACTTAACGTTGAAACTAATTTCTAGAGCATCTTCAGTCTTTTGTAAGATTCGCTTATAAAATAGCACCGCATAGTTCTAGGCGTAGAGTCGTCAATTGTTTTATGGGTATAATTTGAGATTTTGCACTGATGTGATCACTCCCATTGAATTTATACATCTAATATACGGACATACTCCATAAGCCCTTTCAGAATAGTCCGAAAAACCAGGTAGCTCAATAATTAAGTAATTTGACTAAACTCAATGTTGGGGAATTTTTAAATTATTGATATAACTCATTTTGAAAAATTAACCATTTGTTAATAAATCAGGTGGTACATGATCATCCCAAAATAGTTTACACCTTTCCATAATTCTTGCATGATATTTTTTGCTAAAGCAGTAACCGGAGCTATTAATCTAAGATGATCTAATATTTGGCAAACCATAGATAAGATAGCACAGTTGTTTATATTCAAAGGTTCGTCATCAAACTGACTGAATAATGTCATACATCGGATTCCAATATATACCAAGATTTTGTTTTATTGTTATTATCCCCAACATTTAAGATGCTAGCATCTAGTTCTAGATTAATTGACATGCTATATAAAATGCTAGGTGTATTATAAAACCATTTTCTTAATTCAAATCCCGATACTGATAAAATATTGGTTATATCTTTCTGCAGTGCTACTGATTCAATTACTGAATCCAACCCCGTCAATAAATCATCAATATAAAAACTAGTTTCTGTCACATAAAGTGATTATCAGCACCACACTGTCTTGTTGTTGTATTGCACTAGTTGTGCAATCTGTAGTCGTCCCCTGTCTTTGTACAGTAAGCACATGTACTTGAATACTATGATGAATGTTCAAAGTAGAGTTTCCGAAAAATTGAGTTTTGTGGGTAGTAACATAATAAACAACTGGAAACTGCGAAAACACAAGTTTGAGCTATATGTATTAGCCAGCGACAAAGCACGGATGAAATTAAAATAGTGATGTTGTTGAATTTCTTAGGCAATGAAGCGATACAAATTTACAACACTTTTGAATACCTTGAAAAAGAAGATCAAACGAAGTTAGATACGATACTAAATAAATTTAGTCAGTACTTAGTCTGTTAAAAAACACCGTTTATGAGCATCATCATTAGGTCTTCAGTCCTGGAACTGGTTAGACGCATACCATCATTGTTTCCTATTCTGAACTAACCTACAGATTTCCCTGAAATTTGCACAGTCTGCATCTATAACTATCTGATCTAAGTTTACATCTACCTCTTTTTTCCTATCTCTGCTTGTAATATATCCCATACTATTCCCCAAAAATTACTTAGAACGTATTCTGCCCTTCTATTTTTCTTATCTTTTTCCCCAGATATCCTTGTTCCCCTACTATTTCTATAACGTATTTGTAATTATCTTTGTCTGTCCATGCTATCGTCCTCATACATCTGAAGCACAGCATTTCAAAAGGCTGCTACCATTTTTCTGTCTGCGTTTCAGACTGCCCGTATTTCATAGGCATACTGTGCTGTGCTCCACACATATGCTTTCAACAATTTTCTTCTTGTTCTGTTTGTTGTCTTTCCTCATAGGCGCTGTTCTTACTTGTTAGATGCAGTTCGGTCAACTTCTATTGTTCTACAATTATATACCCTATTTCTCCGACCTTCGGTGGTTGTGAAGGGAGGTAAGCAGCCTGTGGCTGCCAAGTTCCCCCAACACTTAACCATTTACCGATTTAATATATTTTCCAATATATCTTTTCGCACAGTCATAATTAGTTGCAGATATTTTGCAACCAACAACTAGTTGTTTATACTAATCATCAGATTTATCTGCGCTTATTTTTTCGTCATTAGGTTTTCCGTCTCAAAATTGGTTGGACATGTACCTGCACTCATTTATATTTTGAGCTATCCTACATAGTTCCCTGAAATTCTCACACAGCATGTGTATACAGCTCGTTCCCCTTATATTGTTTTCTAATTTTATGCCCTATTTCACCGAGATTCAGTGAAGGGGTTAAGCAACCTGAGGCTACCAAGATCCCCCAACACTTAGACATTTGCCGAAGTACTGGTTTTCCAGTAAATTTTTTCACACACTTAACATTATTCGAGAATATTGCCCAACCAATTCTTGTAGTTACTTATAATAAGCACAGTCAAAATTAGTTGCAGATATTTTGCAACCAACACCTGTAGTTGTTTATAATAATCATCAGATTTATCCGTGCTTATTTTTTCGTCATTAGGTTTTCCGTCTCAAAACTGGTTGGACACGTACCTGCACTTATTTATTTTCTGAACTAGCCTACATAGTTCCCTGAAATTCTCACACATCATGTATACAGCTCGGTTCCCCTTCTATTTTCTATTTTCTAATTTTATGCCCTATTTCACCGAGATTCGGTGAAGGGGGTTAAGCAGCCTGTGGCCGCCAAAATCCCCCAACACTTAGACATAATAGTTTTCCCATAAATCCTTTCACACAATTACCATTATTCGAGAATATTGCCCACCTAATACTTGTTGTTGTTTATAATAATCATCATGTTTACGTGCAGTTACTTTCTTCGTCATTAATTTATCCATCTTGCGACTGGTTGGATGTGTACCTCCATTGATTTCTATTCTGAGCTAGCCTACACATTTCCCTGAAACTCCTACAGCCTACATCTTTCACTATCTGTGTGCAGTAGTCTGATCTAGGTCTACCTCTTCTTGTCTTTTTTCCTATCTCTGCTTCTAGTATATTCCGCACTATTCCCTCATGCCGTAGTATGTGGCCTATCATCCTATCTCTCCTATTTTTTACCGTTTTCCACATTTTTCTTTCTTCCCCTACCATGTTTAGTACCTCTTCGTTCATAACTTTGTCTGTCCATGATATCTTCATTATTCGTCTGTAGCAACACATTTCAAAGGCTTCTACCTTTTTCTTGTCCGCTTCTCCTACTGTCCAGGCTTCACAGCCGTACAGTGCTGTGCTCGACACATATGTTTTAAGCAATCTTTTCCTTGTTTCTATGTTTGTGGTCTTTGAGCACAGTAGTTGCTTTTTCTTGTTAAATGTAGCACGACCTTGTGCTAATCTTTGTTTTATATCTTTTGTGCTTTTCCCATCTTGCGTTATTTGGCTTCCTAGGTAGCAGAAATCCTTAACCTCTTGTAAGTTCGTGTTACATATTTTTATTCTTGTTTTGATTTATTTTCCCACCTTTGCAAACTAGAACTTTAGTTTTAGTTTTGTTAATTTTCATACCGTATCTCTCTGTTAGAACCGTTTCCATTTCATTAAGAGCAGCTTCTAACTCTTCCTTGCTAGACGCTAATACTGTTATATCATCTGCAAATCTAAGCATATCAATTTTTTGTCCCTGCATAGTAATTTCAAATGTCTTCCTGCATTTGACAGTATTCATTGCCTCTTCTATATACAAGTTAAAAATCAATGGGGATAGGGAACATCCCTGTCTCACCCCTTTCCTAATGTTTACTTCTCTACGTTCCTGCTCTAATTCTATTACTGCTGTTTGCTCTTTGTATAAACTATGTACTATTCATCTATCCCTATAACTCATTCCAGTCTTATTGAGTATTTCAAACATTTTTTTCCATTTTACATTGTCGAATGCTTTTTCCAGATCTACAAACCCTATATACACGCTTTCCCCTTTTTCTATTGTTTTTTCCATTATCTCTCAGAGCTAAAATAGCCTTCCGTGTTCCCCCGTTTCACCTAAACCCAAATTGGTCTTCTCCTAGTATTTCTTCCGCCCGTTTTTCCATTCGTCTTTGCACAATTCTAGTTAATATTTTTGACACGTGTGCTGTCAAACTTATTGTTCAAAAATTTTCACATCTATCCGCGCCTTTCTTTTTTGGTATAGTTACTATCATGCTACGTTTGAAATCTTTGGGTATCTCGCCTGTCTCATACATATAGCTTACAAGTGGAAGAGACGTTCTGTTATTGCTTGTCCAGCGGCTTTTAGAATTTCTGCTTACACCTTATCTGTACCCGACGCCTTACCATTTTTCAGACTCTTTAATGCTAATTGAAACTCATTTCTAAGTATAGGATATCCCAAGTCATCATTTTCAATGTATGATTCCTGTTCTAATGCAGTTAGTTCCTCTCCTGCATATAAATTCCTATATATTCTTGCCATCTACCCACTTTCTCTACGTTTTCTATGATGACGTTTCCTTGTGCGTCCCTTATATTTTTGCTATACGGTTTTATACCCCTAAAATTCATTCTAATTAATTTGTATGCTTCGTCTGTCTTTCCTATTTCCATCTAGGTTTGCACCTCTTTGTACTTTTCATCAATCCATTGTTCTTTAGCTTTCCTACATTTTCGAATAATTTCCCATTTTATGGCTTTGCATCTCTGTTTTCCTGTTTCGTCCGATTTATTTTTGTATTTTCGTCTTTCTTCTATTAAATTCAGGATATCCTTTGTTATCCATGGTTTCTTATTTTCTTTCTGTGTATACCCCAGAATATCTCTGGCCGCCATGTCTAGGCTGGATTTAATGTTATTCCATTCTGTTTCTACTTCCTTAGTATCAGATACTTTCCCGATATCTTTGAGCAATTCATTTGACTTTTTTTCGAATCTTCCTTGAATATCTTTATCTTTTAGTTTCTCTAAGTTCAAGTGCCTTTTTCCGTTTCTTTTTATCACATTCTTAAGTTTAAGTGCGGTCTTCATAATTACGATATTGTGGTCAGTATCTATATCTGCTTCTGGGTAGCTTCTACAGTCTTTTACTTGATTCCTAAACCGTTGTCTAACAAGAATGTAATCTATTTGATATCTTCCTATATCTCCTGGCATCTTCCACGTATATTGTCTCTAGCATGATGTTGAAATAATGTGTTTGTGATGATTAAATTGTTCTTGTCGCAAAATTCTACCAGCCTATTTCCCCTGTCGTTTCTCGTGCCTAAACCAAATAAACCTACTACCGCTCCTTCCCTACCCTCACCTACCACGGCATTAAAATCCTCCGTAATTATTAAATTTTCATGTCCTTTTACGTATCTTAATATGTCTTCGATATCTTTGTAGATGGCTTCTACCTCTTCGTCACTGTAGCTAGAGGTGGGCATGTATACTTGTATTATTACTGTGTTTACCGGTTTAGATTCTAATCTAACCATTAGTACTCTTTCGTTCTTTAGTAAGTAATTTTCTACACAGTATCCTATCTTTTTCCGCATAACTATCCCCACACCCAAATTTCTTTCCTCTGCTCCTGTATGAATTACCCTGAAGTCTCCATTCCAAAAATCCCCCGCCTCTGGCCACCAAACTTCGCTGATCCCTACTATGTCTAGTGATAACCTATTCATTTCGATTTTTAGGTTCTCTAGCTTGCCTACTTGCGTCATACTTCTAACATTCCACGCTCCGACTCGCAGAATGTTCCCGACTCTCATTTTTAATTTTCCGATCGCATCCTCTGAAGTAGTCCCCTCCCAGAGATCCGAATAGGGAACTATTTTAACTCCGGAATCTTTTACCCCAGAGAATGTCATCATTTTATTATAATTTAGGTACGCTGTGTACTTGGGAGGTAATGTGGTGGTTTCCCGTTGCCTTCCACATCGCGGTAGTGTGTCTTAGACTGCCATACCAACCCCTATGGTCTCTGCCAATCTAAGTACCGTAAGAGCCGCTGCCCTCTTTCGGGGACCTGTCTTAGTCTGGTTCCTCACTAACGACACTACTACTTAGTTTGGACCTGTAGTTTGGCTCTTTAGCTCATTAGAACACGCAAGCCATTTAACCTGCTCTAGTAATTTAAAACTTCGGCAAGGTGCAGGTCCATTCGAAATGGCGTTTATGAGCATTTTAAGTTTTTAAAACGTGATCAGCTTCAAGGTGAAACAATCGACCAGTTTGTTACAGCTTTAAAACAACTGTTTATAAAATGTAAATTCAAGGAAAAAGAAGTTTTAATTCGTGATAGAATTTTATTAGGAGTAAATGACCCGCGTGTACAAGAAAAACTTCTCCAAAAGGGCAACTTGAAACTACAAGAGGCTATCGACATTTGTAGGGCGATGGAAAATAGTGTAACAACTCAAAGAGAAATTAGCAAAGAATCGGTTACGGTTAGTGCAGTTAAAAACACTGGATTTCATCACAGGAGTGACAGGAGTAACCAAAATCAAAATAAATACACCACATATGCAGGAATGTCCGGCAGCAAGCAACGAATTTGACAAGATAAATCAGGATGTGGTAGTTGTGGATTGCATCACCTGATGGGTAAATGTCCTGCTAAGTTTAATACTTGTTCTTTTTGTAAAAAAAAGGGAGCACTATCGAAAAGTTTTCCGTAATAAACTTGTGAATGAGGTTTTGGAAGAAAATCGCGATCTCTTGTTGCTGATGACTTGTGTGATAATTTTAATGAACATATGGTCAGTTACACAGAACAAAATAAACTATGTCTATTTTATGGAATGGTTCGAAAACATCAAAATTATTGACAGTAATGTTCATATGAAAGTGGGCACGGGAAGTGAAGTGAATATTCTAAATTTTACTGATTTTTCAAAATTAAAAATCAACACTAATCTCTTAAAACCTTCTAGTGCAGCTTTATTTAGCTATACGGGACATAAAGTGGCTATAAAAGGCGAGATTTTACTAAATTGTCAATTTAGGAATATTAATAAAACACTTTTGTTTTATGTGCTCGAATCCGATCAATATGTCAATATTAGGGCTCACCGCAGTTAAAGATTTTTGATTAATTGTCAAAAATGCATCTATCGACAACATTAACGGCGCTAATGAAGAGTTGCTGAAAATTTTAAAATCATATAAATCGGTTTTTCAGGCATCAGCAAAGTTAATCAAGAATGCAAAATAACTCTTCGCGAAGATGCGATACCCTGTATAAGCAGAACTCGCAAAATTCCTGTTGCACTACAAGATAAAGTTAAAAAGAAACTAGGTGAGATGGTTAAAGAAAAAATTATTGTACCGGTTACAGAACCTACTGATTGGGTTAATCCAATAGTGGTGGTACCAAAGAACGGAGGCTTCGACATTCGCATTTGTATGGACCCAGTCAATTTAAATAGATTCATAAAACGCGAACATTTTAATATTCCCACTCAAGAAACGTTGTTCTCACAATTTGTTGGAGCAAAAATTTTCTCTAAGTTAGATGTGTCATCGGCTTTTTTTACAAATCCCATTAACGCATGAACTATCACCACGAGCTTTGAACGTTACAGATACCTGAGGCTTCCTTATGGATTATCCTGTTCACCCGACATATTTCAACGATTTATATCTGAACTACTACTGGAAGGTGTACCAGGTACTATTAAATATTTTGATGATGTTTTAGTTTTTTGTTCTAACATTAAAGAACACAATAAAAATCTCAGACTCGCTTTAAAGAAGATCCAAAACAGTGGATTAACGCTTTAATTTCAAGAAATCTGAATTTTGTATTAACAAAGTTAAATTTCTTGGTCATATAATTGCCGATAATGGAATCTCACCAGATAAAAATAAAATCGAAGCTATTTCCAAAATGAGTAGTCCACAAAATAAAAATGAACTACAACGGTTTCTTGATATGGTTGCGTATTTATCTAAATTTATACCAGTTATCTCAAGCTACGGCTCCATTAAGGAAACTATTAAATGAAAAAACGAATGGATTTGGGCAAATACAGAGGAAAAATTTTTTAACGCTATTAAACAGCTCGTTTCTTCGGAAACAACATTAGCATTTTTTAACCCCCCAAAAGGAAACTACATTATCTGTAGATGCAAGTCCCTTTGGTATTGGGTCGGTAATCACACAAAATGGCAAACCCATTAAACTTGCTTCAATTTCATTAACTTCAGCCCAAAAGGATGTGAAAAGGAATTGTTAGGACTAGTTTTCGGTTGTGAAAGATTTTTCTATTATCTATATGGTACCAAATTTACAGCTGAAACCGATCATAGACCTCTAATAGGTTTGCTAAAAAAAACCTTTAGACGAATTGTCACCTCGTCTTCAGCGTTTGGTAATGAAAGTTTTAAGGTTTCGTTTCAATTTGGTATTTGTGCCAGGCAAAAATTTAAAAATTCCGGATACCCTCAGTCGTAAACCATTATGCGAAACAATGAACACCAATTATTTAGAGAAAAATCTCAAAGTTTTTTCAGTTGTAACAACCAGTAAAGAAAACAAACTAAGGTTACAAACGGAAATTGACAAAGATCCAGTTTTAAAAATTATTAAATTTTATTGTGCTAACGGCTGGCCTAATCACAAAAAATCGGTGCCAAAGATTGTTAAATTATACTGGGAATATGAAAACGATATTTACTTATTTAAAAAAGTACTATTTTACACAAAACGTTTAATTATTCCTGATTCACTAAAATCTGAATTTTTAAATATTTTACACCAAAGTAACCAAGGGATTGTTTCACGTCGAAATAAAGTGTGCAAAGCGATATTTTATCCTGGATTAATGGCGGACATTGAAAGGTTAATAACTCAGTGTAAAACGTGTCAATCATATTCTAAAAGCAACGTTAAAGAACCATTAATGACACACAACTTCCCGAATTTGCCATGTGAAAAAATAGAAGTCGACTTCATGCAAGTGAATAACGAAAATTTTCTAGTAATTATAGATTATTTTACTAAGTTTGCGGTGGCCAATAAACTATATAGCAAAATGGCTTGTTCTGTAATAACCAGTCTAAAGAACATTTTCACGCTACATGGTATTCCGGCTGTATTATTCTCTGATAACGGTCCCCCATATACTAGTCAAGAATTTACTAATTTTGCAGACTTATAACATCGATCTCAAGACCTCAAGTCCCATATATCCCCAAAGCAACGGAATGATGGAACGTACCATCCAAACTATTAAAGGCTTGTTTATTAAAACTTGTCATGATAATAAAGACCCATTCCTAACAATTCTAGATTATAACAATACCCCTAAAATCGATGCTCCTGCTCCTTGTATGTTGTTAATGGGAAGGAAACTGAGAACCACTCTTCCAGTTAAAAATCAGTTATAAGAACCTACTTATTCTACAAAAGGAATGAAAGCCAAATTGAAACAACAACAAAGAATTCAAAAAATGTATGATGATCGGACAACGAAACCTTTGCCTGAACTGTAGGAAGGCCAACAGGTTTTAGTTCAATAAAACATTAGGCAATGGCAACCTGGTATCATTACAGGGACAAATAAAACTAGGGATTATACCATCAAGATTAATGACGCCCAATACAGGTGTAATTGGTATTTCCTAATCCCTTATAAAACTCCTACCAAAAGTGTGCAAAATCAAAATAATAGTGAACAACCAGCTTTTCCGCAAACGTTAATAGTCAAGACGTTTGTGATAAAGTTCCAATATTAAAGGACCAGATACTAGTAAAAAACAGTATGTTAAAACTAGGTATGGCAGATATGTTAAGCCGCCTGAAAGACTTGTTTTGTAACTTTTTGTTTTTGTAAAGCACTTTCTCAAACTTAAATGCGGTTTTTGTTAAAAAGGGGGTGTCACATAAAGTGATTATCAGCACCACACTTATGTCTTGTTGTTGTATTGCACTAGTTGTTCAATCAGTAATCGTCCTGTCGTTGTACGGTAAACATGTGTACTATGTACTGCACTTTATGATATTTATGTATAAATATAATCCTAGTAACTTTAATAGTGTGTTAATTAAACATAAACGAAAACCAAATATCACAGTTTCTGTAACTCTAGTGGCAGCAGAATATTCCTTAAAATTTTCCTTCGCTAATTGCATGACATTTGATTGCAAGATAGGGTGCAGAGGCACTGCTGTTACTGTATTTAATTGATACTCTCTTAAAATTTCAATAGAGGCTTTTTGCCAGAAAATTTTTTGGTAAACTCTCTGGGATTTATCTATTAAAATTTGCCTGTACATTTTAAACATATCAGGTAATACATATTTACAATTCCGGAATCGCAATAGAGATTTCATTTTGTAATGGAGGTCCAACACGTTGGGTGTTGTTTAAGGACAATCCTGACTCTATAAATGCGGGACCATCTAACACAACTCGATGCTTTGTTGTTACTACCAGATTTTATAACCATGTAATTTGGTAAAAAATATTCTTGGTTGCTTCCGATTTCATTTTGATCATCTATAGTAGACATGTACCCCAAAGTCTTGTACTCTTCCATAAAATTAACATATACATTACGTAAATTAGAGTTATTCATTACCTTCTTTTCAATTGAATAAAACCTCTTCAATGCCATGCGACAGAAATCACGATATCCTTTAAAGAGTCTTTAAATGGAATGTTTACAATAAATCTGCCCGCGGGATCGCACCTGGTGTTCTTAAAATGTTGTTCACAAAAGCTTTAGGCATTGGGCATGATCCTATTTTTATTTGATACCTTTTCAATTGCCCAAAATTTAGAAATTTCAATATTAATTATTTAATTGTTTAAATAATTTATTATAAAATGGTTTGAAGATTCTTCCCCTTTATTGAACAATAGATTACTTGCCACAATCCATCCCAGAGTAGTATTTTGTAGAATAGGCATGTTTTGCCCCAATTTTAATTGACCAGAATGTGTATGCTCCAAGCAATATATCTATATTATTAGAGATATTAAATAGAGGATCTGCTAATACTAAATCTACGGGTATGTTAATTAGCTTTTTATCATAAGATATTCCAGACAATTTTGCAGTAATCTTTGGAACTACTAAACAATTTATATTTGCTATCTAATTTCAAAACTATTGACCTACTTCGTTGACTGTATGTAAAACGGTACCTATTTTAAGGTTTAACTTTTTACAACAATCTTGGGCAATAAAATAACTTTGGGAGTCATTGTCTAAAAGTACACGTGCTATAAATAGCTTGTTTTTATTGTAATGTTTACCAAAGCTGTCGACAACAATACTTGTTCCTCTGCAGGCTGCTCAGTGGGATGCCCAACAGACCCCATCGATTTACTAGATTTTCTATTGTCCAACATAGAAGACAATAGGGCTGAGTTCTTAGAAGTAATAACCAATGTCAGTGAACTGTTTGAATAACTTGGTGAATTTACAGCATGTGATGTCAATATGCATGCCAGAATTGGGGACATTCAACCACCAGCTCACTCTAATTTCTACCAACCAAGGACATCACCCATATGCCAGCATCTCCACCTATCGGCTGCAGGGTACTGGAGAATAAAAATCCTATCCCAGTCACTGCCCCCAGATACGACATTGCATTCAGCATAACAATGAACATGATCCTATACAACAGGTCTTAGTAATGAAGCCACAACATTCAATTCGTCAATTATGCACACAAAAACTTTTGTAAATATTTGCTTTGTGTATCATGCTTTTAATTTATAATTAGTTCGTATTTTAAACTTGGAAATAAATGTTATCTCTGCTGTTACGAAGCATTTACAAAGTGACCCCATACAAACCAGAATGTCACACAATTATAGCTAGACTTCTTTTTTAATAAAAAACATTTTCAAATTACTATAAATCTTTAAACTATGCAAATATTTCAGAATTGTTTGTTGATAAAATTTATTTTAATGCTTTATTTTATAATTCCTTTGTTAGATTTTTATTTAAAATCGAAACGAAATAATTGCTCAAAGATTAGAATTTTTGTGTAATTGGTTTTGATTTTTAAAATGTTGGATGTAATAATTTTGAGCAAAGTAAGAATCAACATTTGTGGTGACTCCAGAATCAGACAGGACAACAATAATTGTTGGGGACCCAGTACTTCCTATTCAGTAAGGTTATGTTATATTTCCTTTAAACATTTTCTGATCGGCAGTATTTAGAATTAGAGATGGAAAAAATTGTTTTAAAAATCAAAAATCAGATTTGAAAAAAAATCATGACTGATTTTTTTTTTTGTATTTATAATTAGATTGAGGTACCTCGACGTAACCTGAAATATAAAAAAAACAAGAATGTCCGGGCTCAATCGGCGAGTGGGTGGGGCATTGCCAATATAAAAGTAAAAGATAGACCTGAAATAAAAGCACACATTAATTTAGAACAAAAGAACCATATAACAGAAAAACGTCTAATTAGGCATGTTACATAAAAAAAAGAGAACCCACTTAAAAAAACTCTACCCCTTTCTTTTGTCATACTCTTCAAAAGAATTTCTAAAGTATAAAATAAAGGCAATATGACTGACTACAACATTATTTAATACCTTCCTAAATTCCCCACTATTAATTTAGATGGTAACGTCTCCCATGTCTATGAATCCCGAAAAATTTACACCCAAAACTAACCAGGATATACAAAAAAAATTTATTCAATATAAACCAGCAAAAGAAATGAACCGAGGGTTGCTATTTAACAAGCCACAAGTATACTATATGGACAAATTATTAGTTTGGATACGAAGTACGCATCTCGTATTTGACAAAAAAACTAATCAAAACTTGCGAGTTTCTTTTGACAAACGTTTTCGTTTTTGTTTCAAAATTGCACATCATACCTGTAGGACGACTCTAATATTTATGTATAGCAACCAACAATAGTCCTACGTTTCCAAGTTTATGGGCACATAGCTGCATCAAACACTGATAAAGAGTAATCTCATGATGTACATACAAAGCAAACAAGTCATATACCTGCACATGTCTGGCTCCTTATCTTACACGCCAGTAGACGTGACTCAACACAGAATCGCCATGGTAGTCGGATCCATTTACCATAAAGGCAACAGCGATCTACGAGTAAAAAGCACCAGTTGACCGGTAGCAACGAACAGTCGGGCCCATATAAAAAAAACAATTTGGCCTACAGTTAAGAGCTTAAAGATAATCTTATTAGTATGAGTAGGTGTGGGAGAACTTATCGATGCACCCAAGATATCCACCACTTATCATCAAGAAAAAAAAACGTGCATCGCCCTTGAAGTACCAGAACAAGTAAATCGAAAATACTACCAAGCACGAGCTGCAGCATCAGATTCAATTCGTTTTTGAAAGCAGAATTCAACATTTAAACCTCGCGTTATCACAACATGCCAAGAGGTGATTAGAAACTCGAAAAACATCAAATAGTGCGATACCTTATTTCGACGAGTTTCTAGGTCGTAGCATTTAGGAAGTAATTTTACGTTATCAGAATATGTAGCAAACCAGTAGACATCTAAAACAAGGTACAGACTATTTCATTTAGAACGGGAACTTTCCAAATTCACAACAAATGAGTTTCATTGAAAATATAATAAACGGACTTATTGTAAGAAGGTGAAATATACAGAATAGTATTGGAGTATCGAAAAGTAGAAACAGAATCTATGTGAATGGATAATGAATTAAAAAGAAAAAGGTGTATTTTAATTTATGCTGAAAATAAACGTAACAAGAGTTAAGAACCAGCTAAAAGCATTGTTACATTGAAATTTCATTATATCCTGATTTAATAGCGTTCTTACATTTTTTACATCCAGAAGACCATAATTGTATTATTGCAAAATACACGCATCAGCATTCAGCAAGTTGGAAAATCCACAGTTACTAGTTAGACAGCGATATTTCAGTCAAATCCTGTCCCTCACTCATAGCTGTAAAACATTTAAAAATACATGCATCAGCAAGTTGGAAAATGCACAGCTAGACAGCAATATTACCGTCATATCTTGGCAGTTGCAGTGGCTGTAAGCCATTAAAAAGACAGAGTTCTGCTTCTGAAGTACATTTTATTTGTTAGACTTTTGTGTCAGTGCCAGTGCGATCTAAATACTTCTACAGTTTATTAATTTATTTTATATTAGTGAACGTATCTTCTGCAAATGCAAAACTTTAATCTGTTATGTTAAATGTGAGTGGCAGAAAAAGAGATCCTATTTGGAAGCATTACATTGAAAAAAGTGGTAACGCTAAAACAGCTGTAAGGGCAGTTTGCAATAATCGTAACAAGGAATTGCAAGGACTAGCACAACGTTTAAAAATTCATCATATAATCTGCAAAGAAGTTGTTTCTGCTCCTGAAGCTGTTGTAGGTAAAGATAAACTAAGTTTGTTTTATTTAGCACAGTAGGCGCCGTTTATTGTAATCACAGATAATGTTATCACCATCAGTTATCATACGGTTATTGTTTTCACTTCTGCAAAGCTGTAGACCCACATATAACGGAAGATACAAAATATATCGTTCATTATTTATTACAATTTATATGGTGATAGTTCTTACACTTAAAGAGTCGATAAAACAGTTTACGAGTACGTCGATAAATACAGTTACAAAGTCGGTAATACAGTTTAAGAGTTCATAAATATATCGCGCAAGCGCAATGGGAAAAGCGGGCTACGCCTCTGGCGGATGGCAACGACAACCTTATTACAGATTCCGCGTTGCTAACTACCAATGACGTCACCAATGCAAACTGTATTGTAAGTGTAATAAAAAACGGGGTAATTAAAAACTTTTTGTAAGTTTATTACCCTTTATCCTCGTGACTATCAGCTATATACTAAAACTCTCTATTTTTAATCTGATATCACTAGGTCGAGATTTTCTTCTTTATACTCCAAGCCCAGGGTAATGTCAGATGGAAAACGGCTTTAGACAAAGAAAACTCTTAGGGGTTAAACGGCTAGTAGAGTGTTAGCTCTGGGTAGATCATGAGCATGGGTCATGGGTGGATAATCGACCAAAAATATTTTTAATAGGCGCCACCGTATTTTTAATACAAGTGCCAACAAAATTTAACTGTGTTTGTATAAGGGAATGCGGAAACCTTATCTTAACACCACTATCATAGCCATAAAATTTGAATTTCACTCTTTATCACACACTTACCAAAACCTCAACCACCAGATGTCAAACAGTTGTCTCAGCTTTACCTGTGAACAAACAAAAACACCACATGGACACTATCTGTGTCTTCAAAAGCATATGCCAAAAATAGAATAAATGAATTTAAACATCTGTGAAATACTAAAGGATTCATTTTCATTACTCTGTCTTTTACTTAAGGAGGATTTGCTCTAGTTTTCTCTTTCCTAATTTAAATGTTGTATAATAAAACGTCTTTCAAAGGAAACAAAAGGAATTCTATTTATATATAGAAATCTGATTATATACATGTGACTGCAATATATATGCTTACTATCTTGTCATAAATTTTTATAAAAGAATTTTAGTGAAGTTTAACCTTCAAAATAAATATGTATAAATTGATCATTTCTATAAAATTTAGTTTAAGCAAACATGTGATAATTTATTAGTTCATAACACATGATTTTATTTTACTATAATCATTGAAGCGCTTCCTTGACCATTTACAACAAAGATTGATCATCAGAAAATAGCGATCATAAAATGCAACTACTCAAATTTAACTGTAATCTACAAAAAATATACGCTAATTTCAGCACCAATAAAAAGCTTTTACATGACCTGAATGTTTTAAGCAAAATGTGAAAACTAAATCAAGACTGCATCTGGCGTCTAGATTAGGAAACAGAATCTATACTATTTTTTATCTGACATAAGTTGTCATTCTAAATATCTTAAAACACATTGTATGCGTGTACAAATAACTGACAAACTAGATATTTATTCGGTGTGTTATTAACTTTAAAAACTACTTTATATTTTGTTACTCTAATAATCAACGTAGGAAATCTCATAATAATTTACTATACTTTCAAAGTTACGGAAAGTTTCAAACACTCACGTGTATCCAAATAAATTGCAGGTGCAAAATCATGACGTCAGCTGTTGTATTTTTCCAGCGTATTAATCATCAGTGAGTTTGAAGTACCAAGATTCTTTGTTGAATAAACCATTGCTATACGGCGTAGTTAAATAGATAGAACGAAACCATAACTGCCTGCTTTAAATTATTGCGACGAAAATTTATTATAATTTAACATTGAAAATTGTTGTTGTAGATATGTCCATAAGATATTGCATGTCTTAAATGATCTATATTATCGTTCCATGTTCTCAACTCAAGTTCTTCTTCTTGACTCTATTAGACGCCTCGTGTTTTAGTCGGGCCATCTTGACTTTTATCTCTAGTCTACAAAAAGCGACTTCACTCTTGGACGTTGGAAACAAAAGTGCTGATAATTAACTGGACAACGCTTGGTAACAAGCCTCAGAATATATATCTTCTAGAATCTATGTGTTATTATGAACATTATACTTTAATTTTTATTGGCTGAATATTTACGAATTAAATGCTTTAAAATTTATCTGTTTTATTATTAATTTATTAGGCTTGGTGTAACAAGAAAAAAAATACGTTACAGTATATTGCGCAATACTTCGGAAATTTACGTAATTTTAAAACAATGATAAAAGCAAACAAATTAGATAATGGATTACTTACATCAGAAATCCGGCATTCGCACGAAGTTGCGCTACGGTAGGCCTCTATTGAAGTCCATCAGGCTACCCAAAGCCCTTTTGCGGTAACTAAAGATGGTGACTCCGGTGCTTCAGCGGAACATGGACATCTGACTCGTCTAGGGTCGTGCAGTACGTTTCGCCTAGGTGGTTCTCAAATTGTCACCTACCTATGCAGGGAATGACGGGAAAAAACCAGGTAAAGGTCGACAAACAAAAGATAAGCAAGCAAGGAAACTACATAGGTAGAGCTAAGACACGATACGATACCTGACCGACCACACTCCTTGAAGATCAAAGGCAAACAGCCACGTTATAGAGAGAACAGGAAACTTCCCCCACTTCTTGTCTTTTACACATCGGCGCGAACTTATTCGTCCAACCCTCTAGCGTCGCGCGATCTGCGCAAACGCACTGTGACGTATCGGAAGTACGCGCCTAGTCTTTTAAAATTCCGCGCACCGCGTCTTTTGAAAATATGGCGCGAAACCTCCGCACATCAAACTTAACCTAAACATGTTTAAGGGTCACTTTGGCACGTAACAATCGCGACAAAGCCACAAAAGAAAAAAACTTAAAAAAAGAAAAAGTCTGTTAGCACAGTAACAGCTTAAAATCTAAATCCTAACTACCCTATATAAAACCTAACTTAAAACCTACAAAATGTTTGTATAAGGCGCCACCTGGTTTTTTGACCGATAACCCGTCTACCGAAGTACCAGAAAACAAAATAGGTAGCCCCACTGTTTTTGACTACACTAATTATCGACAGCACAAATTTGTCGGGGAGCATGAAACACTACTTAAACTAAAAACGGGTGCCACAAGTCGCCTAAACCTATCTAACTAAAGCTAACATTAAAGTTCTTACGTGCAAACACACATGAGTGTTGCATCAAACTGTTCCTTGTTGGCAAGAAGTGCCCAAATTTAAAAATGTTCATGAAGTGCGTCACTCTGCACTCGAGCAAATTTTGTTACTGGTACTTTGGTTTTCTAACGATGCACATTTAAAACTTGTCCATGACATAGTTGTAAATCAACAAATTTACCAAAAGTACCACCTACTAAATCCTTATATGTTAACCTGACAAATTACATTTCTATATCGGGCTAGCTTTTTCACTTAAATTCAAGGAAAATAATTCCCATGTCTGGTCATAGATACCACACGTTCGGAAGATAAAAAGATAAAGCAAGATCTCAAATTGTTGTTAAAGATAAGAGATAAGATAACGATATTAAGCTTAAGTTGTTATCCTCAAAGGTAATAGACAAGATAACGGTATTAAGCTTTAGATATTATATGAGATACTAGGTAAGATAACGCGATATTAAGCTAAAGTGATTATTAGAGATAGTAGGTCAGGTAACGTGATATTAAACAAAAGTTATTACTAAAGATAACCGGTAAAATAACGCGAAATAACTCGAAGTTATTACTAACGGTAGTCGGTAAGATAACGAGAAATTAAACCAAAATTATTACTAACGGTAGTTGGTAAGATAACGAGACTAAACTAAAGTTATTATTAAAGGTAATCGGTAAAATAACGATATTAAAACTAAGGGTATTATCAAAGATAATAAAGAAGACAAAGGTATTGGCCTAGTTATTATCCAAGACAATGATTAAAGGTAAAGTTAGAGTGGCTCCAGTAGAGCCGTTTAAATGGGGATTGACTCGTACCCTCTAAAAAGAGAAACCTGTGAAGCAGGTCCGTTTACAAGAAACGGCACAAGGGACCGCCAAAGGCATTTGGGTGCATCCCTGCACCCGGCGTTGATCGATATCGGTGATACGCTCACCCGATACCCACACGGTATATATCGATATACACATCCATTCACACACTCATACATACCTTCACTGCCAGGGCCCATGCGCTGACAGCAGCACCGCATGACCCCACGAAAGATTCGCAGAGACGAGGTCCAGGTGTCTGTGAAAACCTCCCGGCAACCACACGGTGACTAACAGAAATGAAAAGGCAGTAGAAATAGGAACGGTAAAAGAAGGAGGTTGGTTTTTGGAATGCATTAGAGGCATTTCCAGGTAGAAGAAAGTAGAGGAAGGGCTCGCATTGAGCAAAAGAGAAAGAGAAAAAGGTGGATAGCAAAGCGCTACTCAACCAGCCAATGTGACTAGTAGCTCGGAGTGAGGGAACATCACTCTTATGTGGCAGACGGTGTTCGGGACAAGAACAGGTCCACGAAAGAAGAATAGGGCATAGCGGAGACAGCGGGATAAGAAAAAGTATAGTTTTTTGGACAAGCGTCCGAGAGAAGGTAAAGAGTTGTCCCTGTTAAACAGAGCGCAGTCTGAAGGACCATCTGCGATATTAATCCGACAAGATAAGTATAGACATAAATTTAAAATTCAGTAGACTCTTAAGGGAACTAGTACGATCATTTTCCTAACGAGTGCATCCACTACGATAAGAAAATCAGACAAAAGTTGACACAACAACTTACAAGTATCATTACAGATACAAACACACAAAAACAAACTGTTTTAAGGTAGTTTTTCAAAACGGTAGCACCCAAAACACACAAAAATGCCCAATTATAAGCAGTTAAATACAGATACACTGTCCCAATATGCTAAAACAACCGAGAATTTAATAAGATGACAATAAAAAGCAATAGCACCTCACCACAAAGTTCAACAAAAAACAATGAAAAAAATGTTTATAAGTTATGTTGATTTAATAGAAAAAGAAAGAAATAATTATGTAGTATAATGTGGGCGACTGCAATAATTCAGAAGAAAAACACATGGAATAAACAATCCTAGTTTTTGCAACTGCGAATACGAACTATTTATTTCAATGGCATAGATCGCGCGTGTCCTATGTGGGCCCAAAGAAGAAAAACATCCACTCTAACATCAGCTAAAACCAATCATAAAAATTCAATGAGTTATTACAACCAAAGTTACGACAATCTACCACACAAAATTAAATGACAAGGAAAAATACTAAAAACCGAATAATATGCAGTAGGAAAAGTTCGAGGATTAATTAAATGAAACGACAGAGTTATATTGGGGGGTGTAGAGGATGAAGTGATATATATCTAACGGTATGGTCAAGGAAAAGTCAACCAAAAGAAAAAGATAGCTAAATTAAGATAAGTAAAGTTAAACGTGTAAGAAATTATATACTGTATGAGAGAAGGAATAAGTAATTAAAGTTAACTAATTGATGGTGAGAACAAAAAAATATTAGGTAAATTGGAAAGGGAATGGAACGTGAAAAACTTAACTAGCATTTGGGTCAGCAGAGAATGGCTTAAGGTCTTTAATATGCCACCTGCCTTGGCGTTTTCCTTCAGCATCCTGAAGTTCGTAGATAAGGGGACTAATAACACGAGTGACCTTACAAAGGATAAATTTAGGGGCTAATTTTGAAGAGAATTTCTTAGATGCATCCGATAAGACATAATTCTTTTTCCAAACTTGTACGCCCAAGGCGAAGGAAATATTTCGTTTGCGTAGATTATAATGGTCCTTACTCTTTTCGTAAGCTTTTAACAAATTTTTTATAACATCGTTAAAGATAGAAGGTTATGACTGTTGGTCTTTGTCCCAACGTACTTTATCGTCAAATTCAATTACGTTAGTATCGTCAGGCACTAAACCATAGTAACTCCCATCGATTGGGGTATATCTTCCAAAAACAAGAAATGACGGAGTGAATTGGGTTGCTTCGTGTTTAGATGTACGCAAAGCTTGAGCAATTTTAAAGATATGTTCATCCCATGTAGTATGGTCTGAATCAATATAGGAAGAGATAGCGGTAATTAAGACTCTATTTACTCTCTCGGTAGGGTTTACTTGGGGATGGTATTTTGCGTTAAACCAAATTTTTTGTACTTTGTAACTTTTAACGAAATTCTGAAAATCTTTAGAGATAAATTGTGCCCCATTGTCACAAAGAATAATTTGAGGGACACCAAAGATAAGAAAGACATTTTGTTCTAGGAATTTAATTATAGCTGCAGAAGTAGCTTTACGTAAGGGTTGCACCATAACAAATTTAGAAAACCAATCGGTGACAACTAAAAGATATTGGTTACCTCTTTTCGATCGGGGGAGAGGTCCTAATAAGTCAAGCGAAATTAATTGAAAGGGATAAGATACACGTTTAAAGTTACCCATTAAACCAGGGCGAGCGTCTTGCGAACTCTTATGGGAACCACAAATTTTACAGCTCTTAATATAACGACAAACAGATTGCTTAAGTGTGGGCCAGTAATATAATTCAGATATTTTAGCGAGAGTTTTTGTAACACCAAGGTGAGCAGCTATGGGATCATCAAGACATAATTTGAGCACCTCACTACGGTTAGCAGTAGGCACGACCAGTTTCCATTCAGGGATATTCGATATTTTATGCGGAGAAGAAGATACAAATGTATATAGTCTATTATTAGTTACACGAAAGGTAGGGAATTTATCGGGATTATCGGAAACTTTTTTAATCGTATTGAGATACCAGGTATCAGGAATTAAATCTGGAAGGTTAAGAGAGACATCACGAGATAAGGCATCAGGTACGATATTTAATTTGCCAGGCCTATGCCTAACGTCAAAAGTGAATTGAGATATACGCAAGTTCCATCTTGCCAAACGACCTGCGGGTTATTTCAAGTTATTAAGCCAAGTGAAAGCTAAGAACATTAGGTACATTGTCAAAGCAGTAAACGTGAAAAGCTCTTAGATATACGTAAGGTTAAACGATTTTAAAGATAATTTTAAGGCATTTAATAAGGTTTAAATCGATATGTGAAGAAGAGTATTTAAAACTCGATTCACGAATAAAATTGTTGAAAAACAAAAAGATATTTTATAAAGCATATATTTCCTGGGATGGGAAGCTCTCATTCGAGTTCTACCCAAACCAATAAGGAAAAATTTCAACATTATTATTAAAAAAATGATTTACAAATTGTAAAGCGACAAACTTACCAACCGAATTCTCGTCTAGACTTATAATGTTCTACGACTGGCCGTTGGGTCTCGTTCTAGACTTACAGAGCTATACGACCAAATCCGACAGTAAACCTCGCTTAACGGATGTTAAGGTATGTTGAAATATCAATAACTAAAAAAAATATGCAATCAAGACAAAATCAAACTCGCTACATGAAAGAAAAATTCCACGATACCTATACAAAAGGTATTCCAAATTATTGGAATGTTCTTTCAATATTGCAGAAGTTATCAACAAGTATCGTAAATGAGTTTAAATAATAAACGTTAACGGAAATTTATTTATTTTAGTATTCAAAGGAGCAGATATAAAGAGATGCAGTTTATTACAACATTTTGGAAGGTAAAGATATGATTAGGTAATTTTGTTACTATATATAAAGCAAGAACCTCTATAAAACGCATTTATAGGTTATACTGTTTTAAAACATTCAAGGGAACAGCTTTTAAAACTATATGAGGCTAGGTTAATATTTAATAAAGGAATATATCATTGATAAACTACAAAAAGGCACTCCAAAATATAAAATACACGCAGGTAATGTAGGCAGTTTTTTTTTTAAAAAAACAAGGGTTATATTTAAATTTAATATACATGGATAATTTTCGTGATAAACGGTGTTTAAAGGCATGCAAATTAGTTAAATGATTAAGTATTTGTATTCATTCCTATATAAATGATGCACTCACCTGTATAATTTAAAAGCAGGTTGTAGGTATAAATCCTAAAAGTTTGCAGGTTTGTTTAGAACAAAACACATACTTCAGATAATTTTAGTTATCAAAAGCATCACACCATATTTAAATTGGGAAAACCATTACATCAGCTAAGCATGTTACATACAACAGCTGTATATTACAATGTCAAAATGGCCGCTTAAGATCGCCATAGCAACTGATTTTTTGACATCTAAAAAGAATGAGGCATGTTCCAAAATGCGGGTATAAGATTTAAGGTTATAGATATTAATTAATTCATTTTTAGTGAAAAAGCTTTTTTTAAATAACATTGATAATACATTGAATTTTTATAAAAAACAAAGGAAAATTCCCAGGTTCCTAACCTCGCACGTTAATAAGGGCGCCATATTATTACAATTTATATGGTGATAGTTCTTACACTTAAAGAGTCGATAAAACAGTTTACGAGTACGTCGATAAATACAGTTACAAAGTCGGTAATACAGTTTAAGAGTTCATAAATACATCGCGCAAGCGCAATAGGAAAAGCGGGCTACGCCTCTGGCGGATGGCAACGACAACCTTATTACAGATTCCGCGTTGCCAACTACCAATGACGTCACCAATGCAAACTGTATATTGCGCAATACTTCGGAAATTTACGTAATTTTAAAACAATGATAAAAGCAAACAAATTAGATAATGGATTACTTACATCAGAAATCCGGCATTCGCACGAAGTTGCGCTACGGTGAGCCTCTATTGAAGTCCATCAGGCTACCCAAAGCCCTTTTGCGGTAACTAAAGATGGTGACTCCGGTGCTTCAGCGGAACATGGACATCCGACTCGTCTAGGGTCGTGCAGTACGTTTCGCCTAGGTGGTTCTCAAATTGTCACCTACCTATGCAGGGAATGACGGGAAAAAACCAGGTAAAGGTCGACAAACAAAAGATAAGCAAGCAAGGAAACTACATAGGTAAAGCTAAGACACGATACGATACCTGACCGACCACACTCCTTGAAGATCAAAGGCAAACAGCCACGTTATAGAGAGAACAGGACTCTTCCCCCACTTCTTGTCTTTTACACATCGGCGCGAACTTATTCGTCCAACCCTCTAGCGTCGCGCGATCTGCACAAACGCACTGTGACGTATCGGAAGTACGCGCCTAGTCTTTTAAAATTCCGCGCACCGCGTCTTTTGAAAATATGGCGCGAAACCTCCGCACATCAAACTTAACCTAAACATGTTTAAGGGCCACTTTGGCACGTAACATATTATCAGTTAGTTGGTTAATCATCATTTTTTGACTGTGAAAATAGACAAAAACCATTCACAACAGTGCTACTTTTTGTTTTGTTATTAATTTGATTTTTTGCTTTATTGTAGATATAGATGCAAATAAAAGTACACATAACTCCATCGCATCGACATCTGCTTCCACATGTGCATCGTTAAGTGAAAGTCGTGGTTCAGAAATTTTGGCAGAAGCAGCTCCGAATACTTATTTCTCACATTCAAAGCGAGTATGTAAGGAAGGATCATTTATCGTCATATGTAATTCACACATCTGTAGATAAGAGGCACATAATTGATAAACAAATCGCAAAAGCATTTTTTTTGCCACCAATAGTAGTTTCAGGTGCATCGAAAATAGAAGTAAAAAAAAGCATTAAAGTTATTAAAACGTGGTTATTTGCCTGTTAAGGAAAATTATTTCACATACCTTATTAATGAGAATTATGTAGAAGAGCACGAAAAATGCTTTTGAAATTTAAGATGGCAATATGTTAATATATCGTTTGATGGGTGGCCTAATATTTGCAATGAAACCATTATATGTGTAATAGTGCCATGTGAAGAGGGTCATTCATTTCTATATGACACAATTGATATTTCCAGACAGCTGCATGTGGCAGATTATTTGATTTCAATAACACAAGATTTTATTTCTCGATAGAAAACAAAACATATTGTACTGTTTCAAGTTTAGTAATGAATAATGCTGTAAACATGGTCCGATACATGAAAATATAGGAAACATTTAATATTTTATTGATTTGAATGTAATAACAAACGGCTACATGGCGCATATTCTAAATTTACTGTCAAAAGATTTTTAATTTGAAATTAGATATTACAGAACATATTGTTCATGTTGTAAAATATTTTTGCAATAACCACTTTGATTCTGCTAAAAACAAACAAGCTGTGGAAAGGCACGTGTCCTTTCTCATAAATCCAGTTTGTAACGAATTTATTTTTATTTTTCAGATCGGGCCCCACAATGCAATGCGGTGCAAATTCGAATTTTTGTTTAGATTTATCTGGTTGGGTATGTAAATGGTTGTTACTCAGTTCGAGTCCCAAAGTGTTGGGCATTAATGTGGCAGTTTTATTTTTAGCCCCACATTGTTGGGTCACTGAGCAGTTTTGTTTTTGATTTGACTCAGAATTTAAAGACGAACTTTTTATGTGTGCTGGGTGAAACTATATAAACGTGCTGCGCCGGCGGGTAGCTTAGCTATAATCCGATGGGAGATCATGAGAAAGGTAGGGTTGAAATATTCTTTGTGAAACGGAATATCAAATTAAGTGAAGTTTGATGCCACTATATCAATCAAGTATTAAAAAGATGTAGTGGATCATTAAAAATTTTAATTTACCCTTTTTAGAAAATAGAACTTATTAAACTCAGAAGGTATCTATTATATAACACAACTTTTATCCAACAATAAAAAATTAAATAAATTCATGTGTTAGTGATATCAAAAAATTATTAGTTAAACATTTTTGTCTCTTATTATTTAAATCAGCATCAGATCTGATAATCAAGTAGAAACTTAAGTACAACTTTAATTCAAATTATTTTATTTGATATGCTAAATTGAAAAGAACATTACTCACTTAATGTAACAAATGTTTTAAAAGAAATTATGTGATAGAAAAATATTTCGTGTCTCACGTTGTGAGCGCTAATGCAGAGTTTATTTTTACAAGTCGGGCCCTACAATGCGGTGCCAATGTTGCAAATTAGATTTTTTATTATTTAGATGGGGCACGTAAATAATTACTCAGTTCAAGTCCCAAAGCGTTGGACGTTAATGTAGCAGTTTTTATTTTTGGTCCCATGTTGTTGTGCCAATGCAATGGTTTTTGTTTTTGAATTAAAAAAAGGACGAACTTCTTATGCGTGTTTGGTGAAACTACATAAACTTGCTGTGTCGGCAGCTACCTTAGCTATTATCCTATGAGAAGGGTAGGGTTGAAATATTCTTCATGAAATGGAAACTAAATAAAGTGAAGTTGGACGCCACTGTATCTAGCAAGTATTAAAAAGATGTGATTTTAGGGTAGATAGAGAAATCCTTTTGGAGTTGATCATTTCAAATTTTTAATTTACCCTTTTTAGAAAATAGTACATTAAAATCAGAATATATCTATTATATAACAAATAACTTTTATTCAACAATAAAAACATTAAATAAACTCACATGTGTTAGTGACATCAAAAATTATTATTTAAACATTTTTGTCTCATGATTTATATGAGCAACAGATCTGATAATCAAGTACAAACTTAAGCAAAACGTTAATTCAAATTATTTTACAATTGTTATTATTGAAAATTCCAAACATATTAAATTTCGAGCAAATGTCACTAAATAAAAAATTTACATGGTCAAAATAGGATTATTATTTGTGGCGGGGTGGGGGTGACCAGTCTTACCGACTGAAACGTATAAAATTGTTCTTAGCGACTCAACACATAGCCATTGTGGAAAAGGTGGTTGTAAAAATAATTATCATACCCCTTTGAGGTCCAGCAAAACTCATTCACCCTTGACTGCTACCTTTAGGCTGGTCAGGCCCAGGTTTCAGCTAGATAACAAAAGGTGTCGGCCCAGACTGATGTTATACATAATGGATACACTCTGGGATGCTCAAAAGTGGTGGTCTGCTAGAGGGTACATGAAGACTAGCAAGCGGCTTCCGCTCCTCTGGCTTATTGTCCGAGTATTTTATGATAGTGTTTGGCACTATAGGGTCTTTGTGGTAGTTAACCCTACTGGGGGGTTTGTGCTGTAATAAAAATCAATCAAGGCAAAGTATTGATGGTAAATCTCACTATGAACAACCTGCTTGCCTCGAAGATTATGTGAAAGTGAGCGGATTTAGAAAATTACTTGCAAGGACACTTTAAGCAGGGGAAGTCATCTGAACAAATATATAATGCCCACATACCAAGTGTATGAAACAAGTTAAACAACCATGAGGTATTTTTTGAACAATAAGGCGTTTAACGGGCTTTTGGAAGATTAAATTGCTATTTATGACTACAAACTAGGTTTCATAACATAACAGTTTAATTGTTTTTTACAAGATTGTGGGTATAAAATGTTAAAGTTAGGCCTTGTAATTGAACCAAATTAGAAAATAACAACTCACACGTTGTTTTCCATATGGGACCAAGGACTCATTACAGATCAAGAATCGACTTTTGCCAACAACTATTCTTGCCTTTATACTTCTAATTTGTTTCAACTAGCAATTTTTTCCTTTACAAACAAAAAAATCTAAGACGCATGTATGTCTTACAACCAAACTTACGGAAATTTTATAAAATGAAATTATATATTTTAAATTAAATAACTAGTACTTAAATGTTAAACAAAATTTTATTATTATAAATATAATTTAATAAATTTTATTGTTTTAATCAAGTTTGAGTCGGACTACTTAATGATATAAGCTCCCAGCACCACTCAAACAAACAGAAAAATAGAGAATAATTAATTAAAATTGTTAACATATATTCTGTGATTAGTCCCGGGTATTGTGATTCCTCCGAATAAGTCAGTTTGATGTACGGTTGGAATATCTTCAGCCGAATTAGGAATGATTGCTTCATAGTGATCTCCATGTATCACATCCCTGCCATTTCCAGCGCAATGAACTACAGGTAAAGGCTTGCGAACTAATTGATCTTCTTTTGCACAAAAATTATATGATGTGATACTGAAGCCGAAATGATAATATAAACATGCGCAGTTTGACGTAAGTTCAATAAAATTTCAATTTATTAAACTAAGATGAGTATACGAATGGAAAATTATTTCTAACACTCATTTTTAATTCAAGTTTAAAATATGATTACATCAATACAAATAAAATAAAAATGTCTTTGAAAGATTCGTGACTCAGTTAAACACTGAGTGCCTATGTTTTCCCATTAAACATAACTCAACTTAGACTATATTATTCTTTAAGAAGCATTTGGATATCTATTAATTGTTTTGTTGCCTATTTTCGCTTCTTCATTGGCTTCCCTCAAGAGAGTTGATATTCCGCGCATTGATTTACTGATGTATGCACAAAGATATTGAGCGCAAGCATAAGGATGCAAACAAAATTGGATATCAATATTTGCTTGCCATAACTTTAACCAAATAGGATTGTATGCGTTAATCATAATAGCATTGAGGTCACGTTTAATGTAAATCTCGTCACGTTTAAGTGTTGATCTTATTGCAGTAATATAGTCCATTTCTGTCATTTCGAGTGATACCAAAAATTCGTCAAAACACATTAATTCATTGATATTATCAGGTTTTTCACTGAATTTGATTAATGCGGACTTAATTTTATCAAAATTGTTTTTGTGTTTGCTTTTAATGTCTTTCTTTTCCAGAGGCGATAATATTTGTGTTGTCCGCATTGGCGGTTTTGGGAATCCATACCGACATTTATTTTTTGATTTCAAGCAATGGTTCGCCTTATGTCTGTGTGTTTGCGAATTTATGACCAACTCTGATGTGTGTTCATCAAAAATTTGAGTGTCTTCGTCGTCCTCACCATTGAAGTAAACTGAAGTTGAGGTAGTTGAGAATTCGTCAATAAACGTTTCCACACATTCTTTAGAATTAATGGAATTTGAATCATAATGCGGGGCTTTCTCTAACCAAATTATGCAATGAATGTGTGGGGAACCCCTTTGTTGAAACTCAACTCTCCAATAAAATTCTTTTAACTTTCGGCCATTAAATCCAATTCCTTGTTTGACAATTAATTTCATGAAATAGCGAAAACGGTGCTCAAAATATCGGCTACATGTCACCGGGTCTTTCCTTATAAGTTCTAATTTAGTACTGAAAGGCAAACGTTCGCTTCACTTATCGAAATGTCTTGATGTTTAATAGCTTTATATAGAATTTGAATCAATTCAATCCACTTCATCTCTGCAGCTGATAAAGTGAAGAAAATGGTTGGCACCCTGAACTGCCTAATCATCGCAATTGTTTCGTTTCTCTTTAATTCCCAAAATGACGGACTTGATCTCAAACTCTTAAGACTTTTGAATGCGTTGTCAGATTCAATTGCTTTAGCGACAAATGATGAATTCAATGCATCATTGGCTGTCCACTCCTTTTTGACCCTTTAGCTTTCCTTTGAAATATATTGACAGCACTCTGTGCTTCGTAAACTTGTTTTTGTTTATAGGCAAAGAACAGGTCAAGTGCTGGCAGCACATCTCCTATCATAACGTCTGAAATCTGAACGAGCCATTTCACTAAACGATATTCTGATCTTATTTAACACAAATGGGCGGCTCTGTCCAGCAAATAATTTTGGGTATGCAAGGGAGGGGGCGTTTACATCACTTAGAATACCAATTGGCTTTTCACCTTCTCCAGGGGCGAAAGCCATTGCACTTTGAGCGTCTTCATAGTCAATCAGTGTCCAAACAGCCGACAACTTCGCCTTCGTCATCACTTTTCTCATACTCAGTTTTTGGTTGCGAACCTTCATCTGCTGTTTGCATTTGGCTCAATTGGGAAAAAGAATCTTCATACCACTTAAACCATTTATCGTCAAGTGTTATTCCCGATTCAATATAAGCGCTTTGTTTAATCAAATAATTTAAAATCCCTTTTGATGCTTTCGGGACGGACTTTCCGGAAAATTAAAGACGAATCATTTGGCTTACTACGGTCCGAAATACGACGCTTGAGTTCAATATTAATAACGTGAACATCGTTTGGGTATCTCGGAAGTATTGTCAACACTTTGTTCACATCAATTGGAACATTGACAACATTTCCTTTCAACTGATATTGCCCTCCTCTTGGTAGCGACAGAATAGTTTTGAAGATAATTCTTACCGCAACTAATTTTTCTTCTAAATCATTAAGCACTTGAAGTACTTCTGGTATTTCCGGAAACTCCAATCCATTTGAAATCGTAATCTTTGGCATTTTCTTAGTTCTGATGTTTGAATAACACGTATTGCAAAATTGATGATCAGTGTTATCAAAGCAAATGATTCGGTTGACAAAATCATTAAACGCTTTAGTGGACATTTGTTTAAAATTTTCTTTGTCGCGAAGTGCCTCAATATTGATTTTGTGCATATTTTCAGGGAACCACAAGCAGTCGCAACAAGAACATCTCTCAGTTGGTCCCAATAACTTTTCTCGTTCAAATAACTCAATAAGTTTTGTTACGTGCAATTTGCACTTAAACAGTGTTTTTAGGTTAAGTTTTGATGTATGGAAGTTTCGCGCCATAATTTCAAAAGACGCAGTGCGTGGGAATTTTAAATAGACTAGGTGTGTACTTCCCTTACGTCAGAGTGCATTTGCGCAGATCGCACGACACTAGAGGGGTAGGCGAATAACTTCGGCGGATGTGAAAAAGAACAAAAGAGTGGGGACGAGTTTTGGTGACGCTCTGAAACGTGGCTGTTTGCCTAAAACTATCAAGTGAAAGTAGTCGTGCCGGTATCGTATCTTATCTTATTATGTAGATTCCCTTGCCTTGCTTATCTTTGTGTGTCTTTCCTAATAAACCTTTCCTGTCGTTCCACTACATTTAGGACTCTGATACGACCCTGGAGCAGCCCACGACCCCGATGTCCATGCTCAGCCAACACCACCGGAGCCCGGAGCAATACCATCTTTATCGACCCGGAAGGATGATAGGCATACCTGGGGAAAAACTGGACCTATCATGTGAGTAAATTATCTTTTATCTTATATGTATGTAAATTTCTGATTATTGCGCAATATACCTTTTGTATCGGTGACGTCATGGTAGTTGGCCACGCGGAACCTGTCATAAGGTTCGCGCTTCCGGCCGCCAGGGCGTTGCATTGCTTTTTATCTATTGCGCTTGCGCGATGTATTTTATGAACTCTGGTAACTGTATTACCGACTTTTACGAACTATCACCAACTAAAGTGCAATACTTTGTAACCTGTTTTATCGACCATATAAAACTATCACCAATAGTAGTGTAATAGTTTTTGACTTTCCAATGAATGCTTGCGTTTGTCAGCCATTTTTGTCGCTCTTGATTGCGATAATCGCGATCTGATTGGCGCTTATCGGCTTTGCGGTGTCTCTCTTGACTGCGATAGTCGGGATTTGATTGTCGTTTTTCTGACAAACGCTGTCGCTCTCGACTACAATAGTCGGGATCAGTTTTACGTTTAATAGCTTTCCTGATCCTGTCCTTTTCCCTTTGTTGTTTTAAGTATTCGGGATCATTTCGCTTTCGGCACAGTCGATCCCGTTCTTTACTCTTTCGTATATCTTTATAGTCATTATCATCACTTTCGTCTTTACCACTCATTTTGTGTTTGAATTGTATTAAATCTATTTGTTTATAATTAACTTCGTAGTTTGGTTGAAAAACTGAACAATATTTATATATCATAAAGTATTTTAAAACAATGGAAACAGTGCAACGGACGACGGCGACCACGTAGCGATCTTATTAAATTTTTTTATAAAATTTTTCGAACATATTTTTCAAAGTCGAATAACTCGAAAACCAATCAACATAGAGTATTGATGCTATGTTTTGTTATATTGAAGTTTTATATAACCAAAATTTCGACTTTAAAGTCGAATTACTCGAAAACTAGATGAGATATCGAAAATTGGCTAGCATATTCTTAATCATCGTAAAAAACTGAACAAGATCCATACATCAAACGTTTGTAAAACGAAAAAAACGTGCAACGGACGGCGGCGGCGACGTAGCGATCTTATTAACCTAACTTACTTCGTAAGTTTGGTTGAAAAAAATGTTACAAGGTGGAATGCTTTAGCAGATTGCATCAAAGTCAATGAGACAAGCTTTAGAAGAAAATATGCGATGAACATAGAAAAGAAATTGATTCAGTAGTATTTCAAAAAGTATATCAAACATTGGCTTGAAACAATCTGCTGAAGATTTTTTGAACATTTGAAAATCAGTATAAGTTGCGTTTGATGCAGCACAAAAAACAAATGCATCTTTATCTGATACAGTTGAGATTTGGAAACGTCTTGAAATGGCTTTTGAGGAATTGGATTTGTCACTACAATAAATAACGTTACAGTTAGGCTTTAATGCCATCTTATTTATTTGTAAAACCCACAAAAACAATTTATAAATTAACTACTGATGAAAGAGAGCAAGGATTAACACAATTAAGAAGTATGTACGGAGATACTGGTATATTACTATTAATTTTAAAACTTCAGGCCCAATCCAAACCCTTTAAAAAAATTATGTTAACCAATAAAGTATTGACTAACATAACTCCTCTGCAAAGGTGATTATCGCAAAAAGAGATACCTGATACATCAAAGAATTTACTTATTGTAAAACAGTAGCTTCTTTCGAATCTGTGGATTGAACATTTTCATCGTTTCGAATTGTAGATTCAAAACAAGGTGTAAAAAAGCTACTATTTCTTTTATTATAGTCGAAATGGCGATTAAAAATTTAGTTTCTTACAAAGTATGTGTTTCCTGCAATATGTTTATTCTTAGAATTTTTTTTTCTTTTACGTGTCTGTTAACAAAAATAAACTATATTTGTTTTGATTTATCTATTATTTATATTTACTATTTTTATGTATATGGTCATAATTTATACATTAAAATTCAAATAAAAATTAAGAGAAAAAAAAAAGATTTTATGTCAACTGCTTGCAGAAATTTTATTGTGGTTGAAATGCCTAATATTTATTTTAATTGAAAATTTGCTTAAAAAGCAGAAAACGCGAATTAAATTTATATTAATTTAAAAAATAAAATGAATAAGTATAAAAAGCATAGATATAAATCGTAATTTAAATCAATCCAACCCTGGTTAGTATTATATCTACAACAAAAATATCCATATTTGTATAGAAATGCAACATCTCATGACTAAAGGACAAATAAAAATTCATAAAATCTTTATTATATAAACTTTTGAGATGCTTTTTAAATGTGGTTAATTTACATGAACAATGAAATGACTTACACTAATATATTTAACACTATGTCACCGTAACATCATCATTAGGTTCCTCAAACTCCAATTTTACATCGTCATGTAAACCTTCAACATCAACTTCAGACTCAGTAGCATTAAGCATATTAAGAGTAACTTCTTGTTTCACTGTAACTGACGGCTGAGAATTATGTGTACCTTGAACTGGCTGGCTTGGTGTTGAAGCTGCAGACGTTTGTTTTAGTGGAATACCTGCATCTTCAAAAGCCTTCTTCTTTAAAGCGGCACGAATTTGTGACCTTTACAACAAAATTTTAAATAAAATAATATAAATTCAAGGAATTAAGATGCTGGCTTACACTGTACGAGATTTTATATGTTCACTTATTTGGTTCAAACCGGTTTCAAAATTCTTAACCACGGATCTCAGCATCTCAATTTCTTCGGTAGTCCATTTTCTAACAAAAGAAAAAAATCTAAATAAAAACTAAAACACATTTTATTAATATACGGTGAACGGCTTATGATTTTGAACTAAAGTACTTCAAAATTTATTTTTGTTAAACAATAAAATTTGTTTATTATGACCCTCTTTTGTCATATTTTATGACAAATAATTTTCAAAAAACTGGTACGACCACTTTAGGTATAATATTATAATATTGTTTAGGTATGTTATTTATTCATCTATACTTACATTTTTGACTGAAAAAGAATTTTGATAATTAAAAGTAAGCAACTTTTAGTAGTTTCATCAGTTCAACACATTAGCTGCCATATTAGACATAAAAGATAAAATATGTAGACATTCTTTTTTTGTAAATTTATATTCCTATATTATTACACAGAACTTGTTTTGATAAATATTTTTGTCATTTACATCCAGAAGTTGTATGTGGCTCACTGAGCCCCAAAGACCAAAGTATCATTCTTGGGCCATGTGAATTGCATATAACTCACATTATGCATGGCTAAACTTGCAAGCAGTTTACTAATTTAGTTATTGCCCAGCATTAAGAGCAGCACGACTGCAATTCTGTTTATCCTAGGAGTGTTTATAACAAACTCTACATATTTATTTTCCAGTTTTTCTTGCACTTCGCAATATCCAAAAAAAAAATCATAAGAAAAACAAAAATATCATCAGCATGTTGCACGACATACAAAATCATGGATATGAGTGATGAGGACGTGGATAATTTCTTCGAATACGAAGATTCTGAAAATGACTATGTGTAATCTGAATGTAGTTTAGAAGAAGACAGTAAACTAAAACAGCACATCTTGTTATATCCCCGTGCCCGCGTGTTCAGAGCCACTTCTGCAGTTGGCAACACTGATATTATCCAATGTTCGCATGATTGCAGAACATAAATATTACGACATAATTTGTCAAATTGTATCACATGCCAAATATGTTTACAGTGATACAAGATGCACCTTAAAAAGATAAAATGTACTCACTTAAAAATGTGGAACTCTTCACAGTTTTGCAGTCATCCTTGCACAGGGGCCATGTTGATTTCCATGTATCTCATTTGGCATTGTTTGGGGGTGGGTTACGTCATGTCCTCGTTGAAACCAGATTTACAGTCTTCCCTCTTCTTCGTACGTAGGCAGGACGAAAGAAAAAACCAGGTAAGCAACAATAAGGAAAAAACCTACATTCTCAAAGAGAAAAGACAAAAGAACGACACAGGTGAACGTCACCGTTCGACGTCTCGTTGGCTAATAATGTCGTGTCACACACCGCGCACTTGCGCCATCACTCCGCATCTGCGCATTCCTTTTGCGCAAACGCAACTGTCCGAAATGACGGAAATGCACAAGTCTATTTTAAAAATTATGGCGGGAATTTTGTCACATATAAAATGTACAATGCCAATTTTGGCATGTAACAATCTGAAAAATGTTGACGAGAAAAAAAACTGCAGAATAACTTTCAACTTCTATCCTTATCAACGTGGCCATAGACAATGTGATTTCCCAAACTAATGAGTCGTCTAAAGACGCGGGTAACGATGACAAAGATCCACCTACCAGATCTCAGTTTACATGAACACGTGTAACAGATGGAATCAATTTCATTTCAATGCAGTTTTACTGGCTTATAAAAAAGTTGAATATATTGCATTAGAGAAAAATATATACAGGGTGCCCACAATCTATCTCCGTATATGAGTAACTTTTTTATTATAGAAGATACAATGTTGGTTAAATTAGCAAAGTTGAAGAGAAATTTACGAGTAGTATGATGCTTTTTTGAAAACTCACCTAGATGCTCAACTTTTTTAGATATTTGAAAAAAACTGAAATTTGCCATTTTCTTCAAACGCTAATAACTTTTAACGGTTTAACCTATAGAGAAAATAAAACTGCTTGTAAGGTAACTTTTACGTAGAATTCAATAGCGTATATGACAATTTTAATTGGAAATGGGTTTTCAAGCTACAAACATAACCTCACTTTTTTTAAATGGAAACCATAGTTCAATATAACCCAAATGGAAAGGTTTTTCTTTTCTGATTACCCTGATGTAAAGGTTGATGTACTTATTTTCAGTAGTTTCTTCATAATAAAGAAAAACGATTTATTTATTTGCGGACATCAAGGAGTCCATGGATACATATTACAAACAAACAAAATGTGTAAAATCAATAATGGAAACACAAGTTTATTGTAACTAAATTTATTATAAACTAAGAAAAATAAAATACTTAAAAATAAACTATCCATACAATACAAATAACTTAATCAAAGGAAACAAAACTAATTAATGCGAATATGCCCACTCCTACATTAACATATGCTCAAAATGACCTCCATTAGCTTGCAAACACATTTCGCACCTTTTAATTAGGTTTTGGTGCACCTTATTTAACGTTGTGGTTTTATACTTGTAATAGCTGCTGTAATACTATCTTTGAGTTGCTCAATGTTATTGGATTTTTAGCATACACTACATCCTTTACAGTACCCCAAAGAAAAAATCCAGTGGCGATAGTTCTGGTGACCTTGCCGGCCATGGAACAGGACCTGCATTGCCAATCCAATTTGGAAAACTATTATCAAGATATTCAGAAACGGCTTGAGCATTGTGAGCAGGTGCACCGTCATGCTAAAATAATATAAGTTTTGCAGTAAATGAAGTGGCAAATTATCGAGCATTTCTTGCAATTCGTTTTGTAGAAAATTTAAATAGCGTACACCATTTAAATTATAATTATAGAAGAAAGGCCCAAGTATTTTATTACCAAAATGGCACACCACACATTTATCGAAAATTGATGTTGATCCCGCCTTTCTTCTGTTAAATGGGGATTTTCCTGACTCAGTAGACTGTATTTTTCTGTTAAACATGCCTTTGTTAGTAAATTTTGCTTCGTTGGTAAATATAATAGTGTGACTAAAACCAGGATTATTATTTGTTTCATTAAGAAACCACCTACAAAACTGTTGTCTTCTGTCACAATCCCCATGATACAGTGTATTGCTAACATGGGTTTTGTATGGTTTGTAGCGGTTTTGTTTTAAAATTAGGCGAGCTTTTTCTGTAGAAGTAGCGCACTCAATTGCAGTTTCTCGGGTGGACGCTGTTGGCTTAAAATTTATGTAGGCTAACACACGTTCTTCATCATCAGTTTTGAATTTTCTTTTATCAGTACTGGGTTTTGTAAAAGCACCAAACCTTTTAAATTGTTTTCTAATTTAGAAAACAATCGTTTATCTGGCTGCCTTCTTTCCAAATATCTTTCATAATACATATCACCAGCAGCATCACAATTTCTGTTACAGGCATAGTAACAAAAGAGCATGTCATTTTTTTCGTCGTTTGTATACATTCTCTATTATAATCAAATAAATTTAAAAGTCTTCTACGACTCTACCCAGAGCAAATAAACACTTTAACTAATAATATCTGACAAATGCCAGTTGTTTTTTGTTTATTTAAAATATGTATCCATGGACTCCTTGATGTCTGCAAATAAATAAATCGTTTTTTCTTTATTATGAAGAAACTACTGAAAATAAGTACATCAACCCTTACATCAGGGTAATCAGAAAAGAAAAACCTTTCCATTTGGGTTATATTGAACTATGGTTTCCATTTAAAAAAAGTGAGGTTATGTTTGTAGCTTGAAAACCCATTTCCATTTAAAATTGTCATATACGCTATTGAATTTAACGTAAAAAGTTACCTTACAAGCAGTTTTTATTTTCTCTATAGGTTAAACCGTTAAAAAGTTATTAGCGTTTGAAGAAAATGGCAAATTTCAGTTTTTTTCAAATATCTAAAAAAGTTGAGCATCTAGGTGAGTTTTCAAAAAAGCATCATACTACTCGTAAATTTCTCTTCAACTTTGCTAATTTAACCAACATTGTATCTTCTATAATAAAAAAGTTACCCATATACGGAGATAGATTGTAGGCACCCTGTATATGCAAAATAAATTTTAGAAAACGAAAATATAACTCCAGATTGAATAAATGGAAGGAAGCTCTTAACAGCAGACGAAATTCAATTATTTGTGTATAATTTTTCTGATGGGCTCAGATAAAAAGTGCATCTTACAGATTATTTGTGCAAAACCATTCTTTACGTTAATACTGTAAAAAATAATACAAAGAAATCATTTTGAACTGATACTACAATTGCGGCATTTTTCTGATAATAATAAATGTTCAAGAGAAGATCGTCTTTTCAAAATTCAGCGTCTAATTAATAACTTTTGAGTGAGGTTTCAAACTACCAACATTCCCGGCAAAGAAGTGTGTATTGATGAAAATTTAGTGCCCTTTCGTGGACACCTTACTTCCAAAAGCATTATATATAAAACAAAACAAACAAATTCAGTAAAAAGGCGGTGCTACATTTACAACTGAAACCTTAAAAGTTGTTGCTAAATTATAGCATATAAATTAAGATATATTGTAGTATACTAATATGAAAAAATAATCACTGGTTCGACAAACGTAGTTTAATGGACTGTAGTTTTATAATCGGTATAATTATGCCACAATTATAGAAACACTTGCAAATTCACCTTATCTACAGGTCACTACATAACGACTTATTTAATGCACAAATCATTGTTTATATCCGATGTACATAGTTTTTTACATGACAAGCTTTAACGACAAACTTTCTCAAACTACCCTCACTTTAAGGGTTGCAATAAGACACGAAAAACTAGTTTGTAACGACACTATTAACACACACCTGCTCTGGAATGTAGTTTTTAGGAATACAAATTCAGAAAATATACTTAGCAGAAAGAATACAGAGCCATATTCCACATCAATGTAATTATTAATAAAAATGACTATCCATATTGCCTACCAAAATAAGTATAAACCAATTTATTTTACATGACTAAATTAAAGTTCAACAATATTTAATATTTATACCAACGAAAAATGAAACGATATTACTTTGTAGGCAATAAAGATAGCTTAACCAATGGTCGTTTGAATAAACCTTTACGAATTTTTACGGTTGCAACCCGAATAACTCCATCAATACCTGGATACACTTCAACGATGCGACCTAAACTCAACTTTAACAGAGGGATTTGTGCTTCCCTGACAAGTATCAACGACCCGAGATTTATTAACGAACCATTAATTTTTGCTCTTAAGTATGTTAATACTCTCCATTTCTTTCAAAAACTTTGTTGCATTTGTTTTAACAACTGCCAACGATCTAACTACAAAATTTTTGTGTCTGATAAGTCAGGATCTGCTATAACTGAAACTGGATCCGAATTTTAAAAATGGCCTCTGGTGTCAAATCAGAAAAATTATTGGAATCTGCACTCATTGCACATAATGGGCATGAGTTCAGCACCACTTCTATTTGTACCAATACTGTACACATTTCTTAATGTCAAAACCTGATCATCTTTTACACGATATAAATGACCTGTCACAGATTGAATTCCAGACTCCCAGCAACCTCCAAAATGCGGTGACCCAGGTGGATTAAAACTGAATTGCATTCCTTACGACTCTACTGAAAACTTCATTTCGTTCAAAGCCCTATCTGCACCAAGCAAGTTTGTTTCACAATCGCAATATATTTATACCCAGCGACCTTAACAAGTAACAAAGCACCTCAAAGCTGGTATAAATGTTTCTTAAAACAAACTCAATGTCAATTCTAAATGAATGGACTTTGTATTCAAGCACACAAATAAACAAATATAAGCTTTAGTGGTCTTTGTGCCTCTAGTTCTATTTAGCGTAATATTCATAAGCCCACCATAATCAACATCGGAGTTAAGAAAGGCTTTCCCTGGCGTGACTCGAGAAGAAAGGAAATTTCCCATAGAAGGTGATAATAAGGGGAGGATTAGTCTTGAAGCACTGAACACGAGTTTTTAAACAAGCCTCTACCACTAACCCTGGTTCATATAATCAAAAATATAAATATTCGACACGAAAATCTTGAATAATGGAATTCTGTTGACCTATGTGATTTGGGTAAAAATAAAGGAAATTTAGAATCGAATTCCAAATATGAATTTTTCAAACTATCGCCCAGCCTAAGCAAACCCTACTCCTCAACAACTGGGTTCAAAGGATGCAATTGCTTCGATACAGGGTTGTTATCCCGACAATTTGTAATATCTTTATCAAGCATCATATATTGAACATGTTTTACTAGACTGTAACGAAGACTTCAAATTATGATTCAAAACGTTTCCAATCATGCACTCTGCTCGAGCAACTCAGGTTATAAACAAATCGTTTAAAAACTAAAGTATTCTTAATATTTTCTCCAAAAGTGAAAATTTATCCAACAGACAATCAAAGAACTTTTTATGGATAGTTACCAAAAAGGTTTCAGTAACTCCTTCCAGTAAATATCTTCAATTTCAAATGACTCAAATGAAGGCCAATTATTTTCTGCAACAGATAACCAATGAAGACCCGTCCACCATAAAGGATGATTGACGAGTTCTGATGTGAATAATCCAAGAAAAGCGCAATCTGCTAGATTATTTTTCGACTCCACATGATGCCACTTCGAAGGTGTTATATATGACTGGGTATGAGCTATCAGAATCGCCACAAAGGTTTTCCATAGATTCATTGTTAGGTTCAGAACCTTTACATGGTAGAGATACCACAAATCTTCCGACCTCATACCGAAAATAATTTCTACCGAAATCTTGTTTGTACTTCTCTTCATTGAGGGAAAATATGCTATGGAAGGAATGTTCTGTAACTCCCAATATTTATGAGTGTCATCTACCGTGACACAAAATGAAGTAACCAAACATGTACGAGATACAACCTTTCCAGTTAATACCCACCACAAAGTAGTATGAATAGTAACATGTTCCAATGTGTTGCCCCAACGTGACTAATTTAACATTATTTGAGCAAAAATGCCTGCTCCCAATAGCAATTCGATTTGCTGAGGAATATCAAACATTGGATCGACTAATTGTAACCCTTGAATATGTGTTCAATTATTTATTAGTAAATTAGTGGCCGGCAAACGATCCAGAAATCGTGGGTAAAATGAAACATTCCGTATTTAAATGGGTGCAGATGAACCAAGCATATTGACAATGCCACACAGCAATGATGAATTCAAATCTAGTTCATGAACATGAGCCAAGCAGACTGACAATGCACGATACCTTGAAAGACAGCAATGATGAATTCAAACCTAGGTTATGAATAGTGACATCGGTCTTGATTTTCTTCAAACCTAACATTGATGACATTTATCTGTCATAAAACTCTCCATACTGCCATTGTTAATTAACGTTCGAACTGACTGCAATTGATCTGAATAATCTAACACAGAAGCCACCGTGGTTGCTACCAATGTGGTAGTCTGGCCTAACGAAGTTGAAATGAACGAATTAGTAGTAGTTTGTTGTTGAATAACCAGTTGACCAATGACAGAAATTTCTTCACTAGAAGTAGAGAACCATTATTTGAAGTTGTTCTTTGAGAAGAAACAGCTGTCCAAAGACTTTCAAAATGTAATAACGTATTATGTTCTTTGGCATATTCCTTAAAATTCCACTGAAATCAACAATTTTTCACCGAATGTGAATCACGCAACGAATACACTACTTGTTACTTTTTATAACTTCATAGCGATATCTAACGGTTTTGTCTAACAATTGCTTGTATTTGTACAAAAGATGCAAACCTTGGAACAAGATACATTTTTTTATTACTAGAAGTTGTAACAAATAAAATTCTAGGTGCCGACACTACACTACAAAATTTTTATTATCTGAAGCACAAATCTTTGTGCTTTCGTGACTTTTGATGTCTTCAATAAAACAATTTGACTGATTTTTAGCACTTTGCATTGCCTTTCTACAAAGGCTCTCAAATCTTTAAATGTAGGAATTTCCCGATTATTTTTCAATTCTAACCTTTTAAAAGTGCAATTCCACATATCGATCTCTAATTTTGTAATGCGAACAATTTATCAAACATAATAGTGCATGCGAATTAACTGAATTAATTTTCGCACATTTTTCAAGAGCATTCCAATAAGTAGCGGCTAATAATCTTTTAGACTGAAAATGTTTTAAAAAATGTCGTATGCCCGTTGATACAAATCATTCCCTGTTTGAATGATTACTCACAGCATGTGCACTTGAATCAATATTATTCACAAAATACATAAACTTTTGAATGGGTAACAATTTATCATTGTCATTCACCAATTTTTGAAACACCACGTGAAATGCCTTCCAGGCAGAAATTTTCCCTAAAAAATAAAGAATTTTCAAAACAGAGAGAGGTAGATTTCCACTAGTTGCAGGTGTAGATTCTGTATTAATGGCAGGTTTAATGTCTTTAGGAGATCCCCCCCAATATGTGATTTTTCAATGCTCCACTCGAAGGTACGTTGGCCAGGAGCGAGTTTTTTTTACCTGCAAAATTTTGAATTTTGCCGAACCCTTGCTGTTCCAAGCAAGGTAGGGATCTTTAACATGCGCGACAACACCCACACACGGGACCCTCCATTCGAACGAGGGTGTATTTTTGTGAAAAATGCTCGCCTAACATTTTTCATGCAGACTTTGTCGGGATTCGAAACCGGGAACTTGGGCGTAGTAGTCACATGCATACCAACTACGACACAGAGCCGCCTTTAGGGAATATTTCTGCTAAGAGGATTCCTGCTTCAACCCTCAAAACACAATATTCGTCCGCTTTATCGTCTGACAAAAATTTGAAATGTTCCTATTTCTCTCGCAGACTCCACCTAAACATCAATAGCACAACAATTAAATTCAGATTTTTCAATTTCTCGCATCTGATTAAAAATGCTATTCAATCTACTCCAAACTATACTTGCTTCACTAAGGAACATTTCCACTGTAATGCTCATTTTAAATAGAAACAAATAAAACCACTTCCAAATAATACAAAACAATTAATTACGTACTACGTACCGAAATGAAGAATTATTTTATTTCCAAACACTGTACACCGACACCCTTGTAAAAAATATATCAAAAGTGACTGTACAATTACTAACGAATGAACAAAGCGAATTCTTGCTAGTTTATACTGACCAAAAAATACAATTTGAACTAATTAAACAAAATTCGAATAATTAATACGTGTTCCCAATAAACTTGACAAATAATTATTCTTACGATGTTACGACAAACAAAAAAAATACACAAATGTATTTATCTAGGAAAAACCTATCTCTCTCACACTTACAACAAAGTGACAAAATATAGTATTTGGTATTACAAACCACTAAACTTGTTTATTCCTAATACAGGTAAAAACTCGAACATTCTAAATTTAACTTTGTAAATACAAACAAACGGTCGAAAGCAACACTTTCTTAACCGTAAACAAAGAATAACAGGATTTTGAAGTTAGGACATTGACCAAAACAAATGTCCATAGCCTCCGTGAGAAGTGTCCACAAGCTGATACCTTTAAGTTTGTTGCTAAATTATAGCATACAAAATTGACATACCTTGTAATATTCTAAGATGAAAAATAAGCACTGGTTCGACAATGTTTAATGGACTGTAGTTTTATAATCGACATGATTAGGCCCTAATTGTAGAAACATGTGTGAATTCACCTTATTTATTTGTCACTACATAACAACTGATTTAATGCACAAATCTTTGTTTATGTCTGATACAAGGAATTTTGTTTTACATGATAAGTCTCAACGACAAACTTCCTAGAACTGTCCCTTTAAGGGTTACAATAAAACACGAAAAACCAGTTTCTAATGGTACTATATTAACACGCATCAAGCTCATGCCCTTTGGAATGCATATTCAGAAAATACACTTGGCAGAAAAGATGTGCACCAACCAAGAGTTCCGGCATCCACTTTCATTGTTATGACATTGATGGAAAATCTTTTACTTGGGGTAGGATACTATACACTGACAATTTTTATACAAGTGTCCACTTATCCCATCGGCTACTAGAGAGCTCAACACACCTGGTAGGCACCCCTACATTTGTTTTTACCAAAGCCCCACCCGAAGGTAATACACTGGCCAGGAAGGAAGCAAATTTTATTTACCCGGAAATTTTGAATTTTGCCGAACCCTTGCCATTCCAAGCAAAATTTTGAATTTTGCCGAACCCTTGCCATTCCAAGCAAGGCAATCTTTAACGTGCATGACAACACCCACACATGGCAATTACATTTTATCTATTATCCGAACAAGGACATTTTTGTGAAAAATGCTAGCCCAAATTTTTAAAGTCCGTGTTGGAAATTGAACCCGAGACACCGTGGGATTAGTAGTCATACGTGAGCCTATCTAACCCACAGAGCAACTCCTGGTAGGCACCCACAGATCCAATAAATGAACCCTCAAGATGTTAAACCAAAGCTGAAAAAATGAGATGATTTTATATGAGAAAGTAATGGGGAAGTAGTAATGCTAAAGTGGAAAAAGAAGGGATACCACGATGCTTAGCAGAGTACACACATAAAATAGTCAAAGTTCAAGCAGCGGTTGACTATAGTAATTGCACAGAGTTTATCGATCTTTCTGACCAGACAAAGTCCTATTCTACTATCATATGCAGAGGTGTTAAATGATAACAGAAATTACGAGTAAAATTGATCACAGAAGCTGCAATGACCAATGCATATATTTTTTTATAAAGCTATAACCAAAAACAAAATTCAGATTATGAAGTTCAAAAAAGAAATCACAAGATCTTGTGATGCACAAAGCTTCGATTTAAAATCAAGTATAGATGTGTTCTATAATCCAAAAAAGGAAAGCTGTTTCACATCACTAATTTATCTAGGCTATTATATGTAAAGTTTATGGTTTCTGAGGGTCACATGAACTAAGGCCAAGAACATTTAATTTATCGATGTATTCTATTACTCAGTCGTTTTCCCATGCCTTTGAAGACTGTGGTTGTCGTAGTTTAACCAATGGAAAGCATTCTATAGTGATTGGGAAATGACAAGTTCCATGCGAACGCGTGATTTTAGCAGGGTCTTTATGTTCGACTATCATATTGCACAAACGTATTCAACACAAGTGCATATTTATTGCAGGAGGTGTACCTAGATTCCTTCATACCTTTCCAATTACCTTAATAATGTCTTGTATTCCAAAGTGTAGGTTCAGCACACTTCACTGCAAATAATTTGAAGAAACGGACTCCATATTTAAATGTCAGTGCTAGTTTTTGCCAGAACCGGCAAGCACCAAGGCATACCTTAAATACAACTATTAATCAAGGTAAGTCTTTTGCTTATTTTTTAATTGCTCTGTGTGTAAATCTGTAGCCCATTGATGGCAATTATTTGCGACAATATTTGGGGCATAACAAAATATGCCCGACAGTTTTAACTGTAATAATCTAATCTCAATAGGAAGTTCAACTGCAGGAAGAAGACTAGGAAGTTCAGCTGCAGAAAGAAGACAAGAACATGGTCAATAAATATTCTCTTGAAAAAATGGACGAAAAATCAAAATATACAGTTTGCTATGAAAATATAAAGACAGAACATAGACGAGAATGTGCAATGAGAAAGTGTAAATAGACTCCATACAAGTGTGAAGGTTGTGAATCTTTATGTATACGTTAGATGTTTTTTTATGAAACACAAATCTATAAAAATATAGTGTAATTTAGATTTCAGTTTATGTATTATAACCTGAAACTGCATCTTTTATTTCAAACGACTAGAAAAATCAATGTTTAGATAAAACAGTGAAGTAACTCCAATAATGTGCCCCAAACAACATAGAAAGTGCCTGCATATACACAACCTACTCGCTGTGAAATGTATATTTCGCAGAGTGTACAATCTAATTCTAGTTGGCATTTTATTTAATTCACGCAGAGTCTTGATCTAACGCACCATAAGCTAAATATAGCATTTACTATATTAACATGTCTATTTTTTAAAAACGTTGTTAACCACCCTACACTTAACGAATTTACAAATACAAACGGTAACAAAATACAACATATTTTCCTCCAGCAGTTGATAGAAGGCTCTTTTTAAGCGATTGGCCAAACTGCCTGACCAAGTGTTTTAAAATTTTTTGTTAAAAGTAAAATTTTCAGGTAATTTTAATAAAAAATAAACTAATTTAAAATAAAAAGTGCCAATTTTAAAAATACTAATAGAAGTTATCTTACTAGAAAATGTGTTTAAACTCGTTGTTAATGTTTTCATGGCTCACCACTGCAGACATATCGTCAGATTATTGTTATTTATATACATGTAACACATCACGTTGGCTTCATTTACATTTATCCTATTGCCATATATGTTCTCCCCATTTTTAAAACTTATTCGTCAAAATAATATTATTTGTTTATAAAATGCTAAAAATAAAAATTAATAAACCACATCATTTGTGGTGTTTCGTCAATGTTTTGGGTTCAGTAAGATATTTGTGCGAATACATATATAATTATGCATGTAATTGGTTTACCAATATTTCATTTTTTTGAATTTCATTGCGAAATAATTAAAAGTCAGAGTGAACAATGCAATACTATATTCGAAAGAGAATTTTAGACGAATTTAATTTTAGAAAAATTATCGTTGGCCATTTCTGTTAAATCGGAAGTGTACAAAAATCTATATTACTAAATTTAGATACTAAAATGCTTAGTAGAAAGTATACAAAAAAAACCAAAAAAACATAACTTTCAATTTGACAGCATGCAAATATTTTTATATTAGACAGACTAAAGTAACAATCACTACATTTACCAAGAAAACCAGATCGTTTACTATCATAGGTAACACAAATTTATTTGCCATCACAACTATTATCGTATATACCAAGTCATAAAATATCTAGACAATATTATGCAAGGTGACATCACATGGTGAAAGTTACAATTCCAAATTACCCATCTATTTTTCAAGATGAGAGCACAAATTTTATTAGTTTGCACAAGATCTGACCTTTTACAAACAAACCAAGAAGAAAAGTAGTTCAATTTAATCCACCATAATTAACACAATTTAAAAAAGATAAGCCAATGTAAATATTAATTACCCTGCTGGAGCTTCCGAATTAGGATGCAATTGCATAGTTAAATCGCCCAACTGGTTGAACGCCGCACCTGCAGCAGTAAATATTTCTCCAACCTACAACACATATATTTAGGACCATAACCACATAACTAAGCTTAAGTGCAACAAAAAGAATTAATTAACCTTAAACTTGACATTGCTTACTTTACTGGCAGAGCTCATTTTTGGGCTCTGATAATTTTGCCGCCTATTTACTTAGGTCTTTAAAATAAATTTACTATTTTTAAAATGGCGTTTGGCGGTGTAGGATTTTATGAAAGTAAACTCCTTTATTACCCACCAACATTTTCTGTGTTATTACCAACATTTTCTGTGTTATTACCAACAGAAAGTTAGCGTCATCAAATGCAAATAATAGATAATTATTTAAAAATTCGAATTTTCTGGAATGTAGATATTTAGCTTTTAAGGAAAAAACATAAACATGTAATTATTTTTGGAGATATAACCTCGCATCATATATTTTAATTATAGGTTAGGTGCAGCAGGTGGAAATTTAACGTTCATTCTTTTTTAATGCCTATATTTTCAAATTTTATTTTTATGCTTGATCACCGATTTCCACAAATTCATAAATAATTAGAATAAAGGCTATGAATAAAGGATACAGGAAAAAAATTAAAACTTACAAGATGTATTATTTTTGACAATCGAAATCTAAATTAACTTTCAGTAACAAATAACATTCTAGCTGCTTTTTGCGCCTGTCTCTCTTGTAGTGTATGAGGTTTTGAATCCTTTATTAATAAACTACGATTTGGCATAAAGTTACATCAGGCATTGAAAAATAAACTTTGTTTGTTAAATGAAATACTATTTATCATCTATCATTATTACCCAATAATATTATACAAAACTTGGTCATGCATTGATATATTATAGAGATGCACACATTACATAATAATTCGCTAAACCCTTATTTTATGCCCTAAAAGAAACTTTACAATAATATAGTGCGATGCAAAATCCAGCATTTTAGGACTTGAGCATTACAATACTTATCTTTAACTGCATAATTTATCAATACATATTTTTAAGAGTGAAGAGTGTATATAGTTTAAAATTTATTTAAACTATCCAATAAATTTGAATACTTTGTGGGGTCTTGCAGTATGCAAATAAGTTCAGGTTCGGATGCGACTCCAGTATTCTTAAAAATAGTAAGAAAAGAAACTTCCCACGTAATAAGTACTTTTTTGGATTTTACATGAGAGTTAGAACCGGAAACTTAAAGATATACAGCAATAATTTTTGTTCAAACTAAATAGTAAACTATTTGCAATTTAGCTTGATGACTGATGAGGGTACAGATACCAAAGATTGTCGTCTAATTGCCTATATTTGATTTTGCGATGAAATATCAGCAGTTGAAGAACTGCTTTTCTGCAAACTGACAAAATAGAACAACAGCAACTGAATTATTTAAAATATTGCATAGTTTTGTGGTATCCTGGTTGTCTGCAGTCGTAGAGTAACAGCAACTGGCTTCTTTAATAAAATGCATAGTTTTGTGGACTTCTGATTATCTGGGATCGATTTGTTAATACTTAGTTGTAACAGAGAACATTTATTTAGAAATTAAAATATTGATCTCAACTTATATGGGTTAACATTAAAGGCATAGCACGCACAGGAACTATCTACCAATGTTTTTGTGTACGTAATTAAATTGCAAATGCCTATAACACCAGGACTGAAATTACTTTAGTTTATAAAGTTGCGGAACAAGTTTCTATGTTGAAGAATTGAATGTTGCGGCTTCAGGACGATGACGGAATCTAGTATCGAGTAGATGAAGACGATGTCCATGTATGTAAATAACCCTATCGCAGGTTACGCTGAATGTAATGCGGCACTTCGTGTAGCTGATTGCAGTTAGATTTTCATAGCTTCGGTAACTGGCAGCTGATGGATTGACGTTGGTATACAGTAGTTTCTTTGGTTGGAAGAAATTGGAGTGGGCTGATAGCAAAATGTTTACAATCCTGGCGTGCATGTTGGGATCACGTTCTCTAGGAGGTAGTCCTCATGCGATCATGGTTTCGAAGGTAAATCGATCAAGTTATGGCGGGATCTTCGCCGTAGTATTATGAGAGTTACTTCATATTATTCCGTTAGATTTGGTGATCACAACGAGATAATTTGAAGGAAAACCGTTAGTGCACGAGAAGCTTAATGACTTCTGTCTTGCACTATTCTTAAGTTCGCTCCTAGAAGTTTGGAGGCTTTCTTAAAGAGAGGAGAAAAAGACGTAATTTCCTCTAGCGTTTGGAGCTCTTTTTATACCCAAGTTTTCTTTATATTGCACCCTTCGAGGATCTATGCGTATTTCGAAAGGTATTGGACGAATCCAGTATTGATTGATGGGTGTTTTAACCATTTCTTTGCATGCTGCGTGTTTATTGGTCAGTCAATAGAGAATATTGTTGATTGCATACTCCTCCAGTTTCTTAAGAAAGGTAATATTCAATGGAAAAACTGTGCCAATGCAAAAACTATGGGTGGACAAATTTTTTTTTTTTTAGCTATTGTAAAACAAAAATCTACACTGAATTTGGAGACTGCATGATAGTCTAAAAGTACTTTTTGTCAAACAAACGTGCCAGGTATAAATCTTGTACTAACGACAGTGATTTGTATAAAGACAAAAACACCAAAGTTAAAACTTTTTCTGCACCTGCACTTTGCAAGGACATGAGCGTAGAACATTCAGCATTATTATTTTATTGTGAAGCATAATGGTTATTACGCGGCACATTTTTAGAAGAGTAAAATCACTAGGAGGCAAAGCTGTTTCGAGATGAAATTGAGGTGCTTAGTTGGCATTTTTGAAAACTAAATATTTTGAATCTTCAACTTAAAAAAATGTACATATTTTAGACGTAAAAGATAAAGTTGATGTTTTTCTAGAAAATAAGAATTATGGAAGATAAACTTAAAGCATAGACTCAAAAATGGTTAAAAATAGAATTAAGCTTTTTTAAAACGTGCCACACTGAAGAGATTGAAGTGATCCGTAGGGTTTCTAAGTCGTTTTCTCATTGGTTGATAATTATTGAAAATATTATAGTGAACATTTTGATATTTGAAGGTATTTGTTTGAATAGCTCAGTAACCACTTTCAGGTTTCTGAACGCATTCCGAGATGTCAAAATTTAGAGTAGAAGGGCGCATGCGTATGGGTGATAAAGCTAGTCAAAATTTCTATGTTATATTTGTTTTGGGTTTTATTGAATTAACCACAAAGTTGTATATATTTTTTTGTTTGTAATTTGTAATGCCACGATGTGTTTAATTTTTAAACATATATTTTAACCGCTACAATCATAATGATTAATTTTTAACGTTTGCTTTAGATTTCTAATATTTAACTAACATACAGTTATATAAACATTTAGCGCCTGAATCTGGGCTTGTATTTTGTGCTATAAAACTTTGATATGTTTTTGCTGTCTACATGTTTTATAATGTTTAATATTTGTAATGCATTTGATATTTTCATTTTGTGTAATTGTTTTATTTCAGTATATTAACCACATATTCCACTGCATCGCTCATATCTCGGTTTAAACTTAGTTATATGTTTGTTGTTTTGTATATCCTATTATCTAGCTGATGTTCATATATAATTAACTAGTATTTAACGTTTGTGATTATTGTTGCGATGTAATTAAATTGAACCTCTGGTACGACCTACTTTCACGTGCCTTTCGCGTTTGCATTTATGACTATGTTGGAGATAGTCTATTCAATAATAAGCGCCTTTTAACTATGCGCAATACTTGTAGTTGTACTCTTCTGCAAATAATAGGAAGTCGGCTAGTCTTTGTAAAATATTTTGTAACGCGGGCTGGAAACTGTTAATGTATGTATGTGGCCGCGTGTGATTGAGCTTTGTTGAATATTACTAACATTTTATGTCCGTGCAGGGAGGAACATTGCTAGTCAAGGTGCAGGTCATCTTCCTGGTGTCCCCCCTCTTCAACTTTAGCTGGGTAGTATTGGCCTATCTGACCTCAGTACCTACCAGAAAAGACTAGCTGGTTTACACTAACGTTTCTTCAGTTGTCATGTGTGGTATGTCTGGGTAACAGTTGACATTCCGTCAATTTCAGTGTTGGTGATCTGGGTACTTGTACATTTCCGTCCTTGTCGAGATGTGCCAAAATGCAGTTGGAAGTGTGAGGGCAGTTTGGGGTTTTCTTTGCCGTGCTCTTTCCCCAGTCGCCCAGGTTGGGTACAGCACTGTTTGCTTTGATTTTCAATTTTCTTTGTTTTCATGCGAATGACCTATTTAGTGGTTATTCTTTTGATTAAACGTAAAGTTAGAAAAATACTGTAGTTTTATTTCAAACCTTCCCGCCTTAACGTCATTTTCTTAGTGTGAATTTGGGTTACATTATACCAACACAACGTAGGTGTCGTCGAGTCACTGCCACTAGATGTTAGATCATGGGGCCCGGTGTACCGTTCATAGAGGGCGTTTGGGTCAGCCTTCAGGTCAGTTATACTACAAGATTCATGTCAAAGTTTTACTTGCAACCTATTAAAATTACTTAACAGTCTTTATGATGATTTCAGAAAGTATTTTATAACTAATGAAAACTTCATAACACAATACGATTGGAGTTACATATCCATTTTAAAAAACTCTTGGCGATCATTTAGTTTAAGAAGAAATGTATGAATATAGATTTTACGGCAAGCGACCGGATTAGAAGTCAACTTTCTAATACATTTCTATTTGAGTTTTGTTCTGGCGTGAAAACTGAATTGTTTTCTACTGAAGACAAGTGTTTCTCGTAAAATTATACCCCTACCAACAACATACCTTTACGAAGCCGGTTTTCCTACGGTGAATACACTTAAAGCTCGCCTTTAATACGTGGGTATCGTACGGTAGTTGACAGTAAAGTTCAATTTAAGACGCGCCTTTTCCATCAACTTGTCATTGTTCCCACTATAGAAACGTTTCTCGTTGGCTAAATGCGATAACCACACATTTTTTCGGTCTGGGAAAGCGAGTGCTTAAAAAAGTACATATATAAATTACAGGTTCTTAAACTCAGTTCGCATGAACCCAGAATCCATCAAAATTATACTTAGTTACCTAATGATGGAAAAAAGCTTTCCCTTTTTGGATAAAAAAATTTGCTGTTTCAAATATTAAAACGAAAAATTCGTGCAGTCAAGCGCGTAACGAGCGTATCAAAGCTTCAACAAGAAAAAATATAGAAAGCAAAAATCTCTTTGTACAAAAGCTCACATGCACGGATAACTTAAATAATGTCTGTCGGCGCCACCTGGTTTTTAAACAGTAGCAATACTTGGGATATTCAGGTTACAATTTCTAAATGCGCATAGGTCTTGTTCGCCGCCGCACCGACCACACAAATTTAGTCGTGAGTATCAAACACAAACACTTAAAACTAATACTTAAATGCACTATAAAACTAAATACAACGTTGATTTTTATCATTGCATATTAATCCATACAAACTTTCATTAATATTTTCAAGGTATTTTCTTAAGTTAAACAAATACCTTGCTGACTTTAACAAGATAAAGACAAAACACGTGGCAGTAGCAGAAACGTTAAGTTAGCAAATTAGGCAGTGGTACTGCATTAACGATAAATTTCTTAAATCGATCCTACCAAGTACAAATCAGAAAAACAAGTTGTTTTTTCTTTTTACAATAAATTCTACCTTTGATCATAAATACCAAAGGTTCGAAACATCAAATAGATAGGATAAGCTTTTAAAGATATTGATGATTTATTTGCTTTGCAACGACGGTAAGATAAAGTAATCCCTCTAATATAATTCTAGAAAGAAAGATAAATACCTTACCATTTATGGTTGTTACGTTCACTTCCTGAATTTGCATCTTTCCACTACCCTTCATTCATAAATTATTACTAGTTTAAATAAATATCCTAATGCGCTCTTTTTGACTATTTTCGAAGTTATATCTATTATAGATAAAGCACATTAACCTATCAGTTTATTCATAAAGCAGTTTGGTTTTTCTATTAATATTAATTTCTTATCACCTATACTACAATTTTGTATACACATTATTGTCCTTATCAACGTCTGGTAATTTCTTGTTTTAACGGTATTACCTTATGTTATCAGAGTAGAGATTCTAAATTGTTCTGTTGGGAATTAATTCATTTTTACTTTGTACTTGATTACACGTTGAACAGATCCTCTTAAACAGTTCTTAATTCTGAACGACCAAATACACGCACATTCTTTTCTGTTTCTACTTCTTGTGTATTTGGGAAGTGAATAAAATGGTTGATAAATTACTGATTTTCATGTTTACTTTCTAGCTCGTATAGTATGGTCGTATCGAATGGTCGTATCGTATGGTCGTATTGTATGGTCGTATCGTATGGTCGTATCGTATGGTCTTATCGTAGGACTTAAAAGTTGTTCGTACCCAAAGTTTAAAACTTTCCCGTACGTGTAGAATTTGATCGTATGGCTTTGATTGCATGTTCAGGTTTGATGTTGGACCAGATGGTTTGCTAACTACTCACAACTCATTTTTTGCTCTACCAGATTCCTCGAACTACCAGGTATTGTGACTGTAAAAGAAAATGCATTTTTCCGGATCTTGGCTGGTTATATGTTAAACATTTCTTTGTCTCGTTATAAGTACGTAGACAAAAGTAAACTACTTTTTTTAAATTCTGTTTTACTAGTAGTCCATACAATAAATTATTTCCCACATATATGCTAATAATTGCGTAACACGTTCCTCACCAGCAGTGCTTTACTATAGCTCTGATAGTTACAAATTTTAGTGTAATGTTTAATAAGTTGGAATCATCTACAATCCTTCAATACTAATAAGTTATAGTTACTATAGTAGTTACTTTTGAGGTACTCTCACATTCTTTTGCATCATTAATATTCCATTATGACCATAATTAACATCAGTGTTTTGGATGGACCCCTTTGTATAAAAATAAATATTCCATTTTGTCCTTCTTTCTATAAAAGTGTTAGAATGTAATTACACGAGCTCGTTAGGGTTATTAAATATAAATTATTTTCTTTATCCTGATTAGTGAACGTTCCTTAAAAGTTTATTTTGTGCTTTTACTAATCATATATATTTATTACTAACATAATTATTAATTACAAGTCTTATGATAAGCAAATAAAGTATATTTTTAACTTGAATTTTTTTAACAAAGTTATTTTTTTATTACCTATGTGTTTTAGTTGGACGGACTGGCGTCCTGTCATTAATTATTGCTTTTCTTTTGCAGGTACAAACCTTATTTTATTTCAATGGTTAATTTTCTCCTTGTTGAGTTACTTCAGTTTTAGCTTACTCCATCCCCCCCACTCCCAATCTTCGGCTGCAGCCTAGTCAGCACATCCTTTTAGTTACGGTACGAGAATATCGTGACATGGTTTAGAATATTGTTCAGATAAGATAAATCTCAAAGACAGTTTCGACGAGAAGAATATGCAACAAACCATTTGCGGTTCATAACATTAAACAGATAAGGTAAAATATCTACGATTTTTTCAGGATAAGATAACTAACCAGCCATTTATGGTCATATATTAATTAGATAGTGTAAGATCTTCAAGATAACTTCAAAAAGAAAGGTAAACGTAAAATATTTATGATATAACCTAATAATAAGAAAAGATAATGTCCTAAGAAGAATTTTAAAGAAAAAAATAACGTGAAAATTAATTTTGGATAGAAGTCCTTACACTTCTCAAGGCACACAGCTCCTTCTACAAATATAATAACAGAAACCGGACTCCTAAGGAAGCAGAGTGATCCCGTAGAATTCTAAAAAGAGGTTTTTACTCATTCCCTTCAAAAGAAAAGATTTCCGTGAGGAAATATTCATTCATATGAACAGCATGAGGAATCGGGTAGAAATAGGAATGCAGTTCCTGCATCTCTGCGTCGATTCAGAGGACCAACGCGCAGGTCAAATCAAATAACATATTGCATTGTCGACGGCTTTACGTAAATCAGCTGAAAATAGTGGCGATATACAGCTGGACGGAGGTTCCCCACGCTCATGGCCTAATGTCATAACGAAGCAACTCTCTAACTATACAGCGTAATATAAAAGAAAAAAATAAACGATATAGAAAAGATAAAAGATGAAGATGGGATATTTGAAGTTTTATAGCAACAAGGTAAAAGAGATAAGAGGAAAGGTTCACATTGAGCAAGCAAAGAACGGTGGACCTCAAATCACTGCTCAACCAACCATACAGTAGTCAGCATCCCGGAGTAGGGGAGCACCACTCTTATGTAATAGACGGCTGTCTTAGGATTAAAACGGGTCCAACGAAAATAGAAAATAAAATTGAAAATGGAAATAGAGGGAAGAAGTAGAGCTTTTAGGATAAGCATCCTAGAGAAAGGGTAGAAAGTAGAGAATGTCCTTAATAAAACGATCGGTCTAAAGCACCATCTGCAACGTTAGAAATAAGATATGTTCTATTCCAACACGATATTTTTTTTTTTAATTTATTCTAACATTACAATTAGTCTGCTACCTAAAAATTACAGCAAACCTGTTACTCCTAAGAAATCTAACAGAATTATTTGCTACCTTAAATTATATTAGTTAGTTTTATATTATTTGCGTTTGGAAATACTCGTGTGTGTGTGTTTGTGTCTGTGCGCGCGTGTGGGTGCGTGAGTGTGTGTGTGTGTGTGTTTCTGTCTGTGGTAATGTCCTTGGGACTGCTTTCCTTCCCAGCTTCCGACCGTCGGCAGCCGGAAATCAGAAACCGAGAAGTTAGCATTCCTGTACGTGTCCTGGTCGTCGGCAGCCGGAAACCAGGGGGACCACGTACAGTCCCTGGTGTGTATGTGTATGTGTGCGCGCCTGTGTGTGTGTGTGTGTTTGGGTCTGTGCGCGCGTGAGGGTGCGTACGTGTGTTTCTGTCTGTGGTGTTGTCCTTGGGATTGCTGTCCTTCCCGGCTTCCGACCGCCGGCAGCCGGAAATCAGAAACCGAGAAGTTCGCATTCCTGTACGTGTCCTGGCCGTCGGCAGCCGGAAACCAGGGAAACCACGTACAGTCCCTGGTGTGTATGTGTGCGCGTGTGCGTATATATCTGTGTCATATGCGTGTGCGTGCAGGTACGTGTACGTGCGTATTTATGTGTGTTTTGGTGTGTGTATGTGTGTGTTTTGTCGTGCCAGTGTGCTATAATGGTGTGTGTGTTTATTGTTTTCATGTTTGTGTGTGCGTGTGCTTATGTCTGTGGTGAGGTCCTTGGGACTGTTTCCCTCTCCCGGTTTCCAACCGCAGGTAGCCGGAAATCAAAAACCGAGAAGTACGCGTTCCTGTACGTGTCCTGGCTATCGGCAGCCGGAAACCAAGGAGGCCACGTACAGTCTTTGTTGTGTGTGTGTGTGTGTGCTTGTGCGTGTGCGTGTTTGTGTGTATTTTGTCGTGCTGATGTGTTGTAATTATGTTGTCAGAATATTTCCCCTGTAGTAATTTTTAGTTGCGTTACAACATTGGATATATTAACATTACGTTACTGAAGCTAGGGTTAGATTTCTTAAAGCAATTACGAATTTGGTTAGTATTTTCTCTTGTTTATTTTAGTTAGTTGTATTTTTTATTTTAGATGGTTAGTATTGAGTCCTTATCCTACTAGTGTTAGTATTCTAATGCTAATAAGTGTTCTGGGGGAAACTTGTGTTTGAGGTACGTTTGCCGCACTTTTGCCGTTTTCACTATTTTCACTTCGTTTTCACTGGTATCACCCCCGGTCGTCAGGATTCACGAGCCTTCTGGTAGATCTTCAGGAGACACGTGGTTCCTGGTATGTCCTTAGGAGAATTCCGTTTGTTTGTTGTCGGTTCCCATGTGTGTTGGGTGGATTGTGCTTTTGTATTGCACGTTCGATGCGTTACGTCAAACTTCTGTGTTTCGTGTGATCTGTGTTTGTGGTATTTGTGATGTGTGGGGTTTGTATGGTGTTTGTGTGTGTCCTGTCAGAGTCCGTTTATGTACCTTTGGTGTAGTATAGTAGTAATTTGGTGAGTGATTCTGTTTAGGTAAGGAAATATGTTTTTGTTCCAGAGCTTGTCCGAGAGGGGTATGTCCCGTAGGATTGTCCTGTCCATTCCTAGGTCCTGTTGCAGTTCGGTGCAGTGGAACACCAGATGTTCCGGTGTCCTCACTTCACCACATGTGCAGTTGTTGTTGTCTTGGAAGTCAAAGCGGTTCCTGTAGGTTGGATAAGGACCATGCCCCGTGAGAAAATGAATGAGACCTTGTGAGGGGACCAAGTGGTGACAGTTTAGTCTGTCTCGGATGTTTGGGACTAGTGCGTATACCCTCCTCCCATTTGTGCTCTGGTTCTATCTATCTTGCCATTCGGTTAGTATTGTGTCCTGAATTTCCTTTTTTATCCGAATTTCTGATGTGACTTTTAGGATTTCCCGGACTTTTTCTGGTTCGTTGTTTTTTAACCAGTATGTCGCCGCTCTCTTCCTGATATACAGATCAAGAGGGAGGACTCCTAATACCACATATAGGGCGTCGTGTGATACGATCCGGTATGCTCCAGTAAGTCTTATTAGTACCCCCCTTTGGATACACGATAGTTAAAAGCAACTAGACCCAAACGAGACCTAGACAAATCATTTTTCTACCGAGCAATAAGAAATAATGTTCAAAGGACAAAGACGGCAGCTTCTTACCAATACATTCAGAAAACAAACGAGAAAATGTATTAACGTCTCTGTGATATAAAAACGACTGATAACGGAATTTGTAACAAATGATTGAAACAACTGTGGAAATCGACTTTTTACAACAGAGGCTGATGTTACGATCCTTATGTGGAAGCATCAATCCGACATCAGCTACTGCATAACCTAAAGATTCGTTGAGATGTTCAAACGAAAGATATGTCAACTACGAGAAAAGAATGTAGGGGGTTGTGGAATTATAGTGAGATAAAATATTTAAATAAAATGTAATTATTTGAGTGTAATAACAAATAGAAAAAAGGTTTTCTTTATCTAGGAATGAGGAGGGCATCATTTAAAAATGAAGGAACCATTTATTACATATAAAGGTTTAAAATGATTCAAGGTTCAAAAGTAACATACATTTAAGTATACAGTGGGATACATCTAAAAAGTATAAATTAAATTTAGGTAGAAGATAACAAAATCAAAGTTATTAATGAGATATATTTATACAGAAAAGGTAACGTCACAAGATAAAAAATTGATTCAATTTAAGACGTAGAAGACAATGTATATTTACATAATTAAAAGTATGATAACAACTATAATTTGTTTGTTAATCGTTGGAAGCAAAGAGAAGAGACTGTTAATTTTTTACATGTCATGATTCTTGAAATTCACAATTAATATCGTGTGGTTTATAAGTTAATAGAGGTACTATGTGATATAATCTATATGAGGTATAATTAGAAGTTAGTTGTAGAAAGGAATTTTTAATTCTATTAGGTAAAAAATGAATTGGTTGAATTTTCACCTTTCAAAGCAAAGGTAATATTAATTAAGTACATGCACATGCTTTATATTGGTATCGTAAATGAGAAAAGAAGTGAAGTTAAAAATGAATACCGAAGTTAATAAAGATAGTTAGTTATATTTATTTATTAATTTAAAAAAATTAGAACATTTTTTTGCTTCCACTACAAGGTTTTTAGTTACCAATTCATATGACCAATACAGATCAATATTTTGAGTAGAAAAATTAAAAATTTTATCATAAAAACGACTTTAGATAAAGGAAAAGTTCCTAAAGACACTTAAGTAAATTTGGTATTATTTATAAAAGTTTAAATTTAATTTACCCAAAAAGTCTCTAAAATAATCAATTTACAAATTTATATTTGCTACTCGACGAATAAAATTTATCAAACTCTACATTAATATAATGAATACATACGCGAAATGTTTTTACAAGTTTATTTAAATAGAGTTCCTTAGCATTAAAACAGGAAAAATGTATTGAGCATTGGAATATTAAATAAATCAGTGGAAATTCTGACAGGGTTAATGTTTTAAAATTTATTGCAAACTCGGTTGTGTCGTAAGACAACTTACCTAAACGAAATTGTAATATAAAAAGAAACACTTTTTGGCAACTGAAAATTAGAGGTAAGTCCAAGTCATTTATATAAAAATTTTCTTAGAGTAAACGTAAATTCCGTTAATTATTCACGAAACCACAATTTTAATTAAACTTTATTTAAAATTAATGATTAGTTATTGCTTTGAAAAAAACGTGTCCTAACACAAAAAAATCGGCATTTTTGTATTATTTTAAGGTATTTTGCAATAAGTTAGGTAAAGTGTAAAAATAAGTCACTAGGCGTCACCAGCACTATAATCTAAAGTGTCAAAACCTACAAAGTAATTACAATAAGGAACGTATTATTTAAATCTTGAATTGAAAGATATTTTATAGCCTGGTAATATAATTCATATATTTTCAGTTCAGATAATAGTTACCATAAAAATATGAATGATGTAACATGTAATCGGTGAAAATTGTTCATTAATACCGAGCAAGAAAGAGTCAACTTTTAACATTTCTAATTACTAAATATTGTAGCGGCTACTACTACCACGTTTCACTAATTTAAAACAAGTAATAACAAGAGTCTTTATTACTCACTGTTCACAAGTCTAATTAACAGTATATGCCTTATTTATAGATGTTTTCAGTCTAATTAATAGTGAAGCACTATCACACTAATGAATTTACAAGCACTAATATCTTCTTTAACTAACTTCTTAACCATAGGTTGATATAGTCTAAGGTCACCGCTAAAGTCCCAGCGTAATTGATAAGAGCCACTACGACAGTTGGCAATACATATTAAACACGTACAGTGTGTCCCAAATTGGATGTATTAAATGGGTAACTTAGTTGTTATTAAAGATACAATAAAACTGTGTGCGCAGTCATGTGCCAACTTTTGAGATCAATTCAATGGTGAAATCACAAATGAGCGATCTTCTTTTGTTTTCGAGTTATAGCCAAAAATTGATATTTTAACAATTCTATTAATTCTCATAACTCGTTTGTTTGCAAAATATCCAAAAATACTGTAGAAGTCTTTATACAGTTTTTACGTAGAATACAGTGGCGTACGCAAATATTTAATATTTATAATACTTTTGAGGTTATAATATAAACTTGCATTTTTTTAAATGGAAACCACAATCGGTTGTCGTTTTATTGAAAAGCTCTTTTTAGCAGCTTTTCAAAAATATATAGTTTAATATAATTATCTTTTCAAATGGCCAAATTATTTCATGTTTTTAGTATAATAAAATAATTTATTATATAGGTAATAAATAGTTGGCCGCGAAACAAAAGGTAAACACAAAATAAGAGTTTATTATTGTACCACACCACTCTAAACAACAAAGTTTGAAAGCTAGAAGAATACAATATCATAACTACATATATTACTAAAATTAATATAACTACATCTTAAATTGAAAATTATACTTTCCTATCCACATTTAAACAGTCTATAATCCATGTATGGATACACAAATACACACATACTCACACACCTCATACCCTCACAACCACACACACACAAGCACGCGCCCATGCATGCACGCACGCATGCGCACACAACCACACACACCTCACCTACACACACCCTCACACATAATATATATAAAACACTAGAACACAGATGGGAATACTACAATAGTTTTATTTACTGATAATTCAGAGTTATTGTTCAAACTGGCCTCCATTCTCTCTTAAACAAAGTTCGCATCGTTTTATTAAAGACTTAATAGAATTTAATAAATAAACCGCCTTAACTTTACGAAATACTGCTTCAATTGAATTCCGCAACTCTTCAATACTATGGTTCTGGGCTTTATAGATTTCCTCTTTAAAAAATTCCACAAGAAATAGTTCAATATCGACAAGTCAGGAGATCTAGGCGGCCACTGAACAGGTCCAAACGTACCCATCCATTTATTGAGATATTCTCTATTTAAATAATCACAAGTAATTATAGCGTTGTGCGGGGTGCACCATCTCGTTGGAACCACACTTTTGTCCTCCAGTAATTCGTGCAAGTTGGTATACAAAATTTCAATATAGCGACAAGCTGAATGATTGTTTTCAAAATATGGTATTGAAATTTGCCACCAACAATGTAGCAACAAATATTCAAACCATAACGGCTTTGTTGACGCCTCGTATGTTTGATAGGTATTTTCATTCGACCAGCAAGTGCTTCATCAGACCATATAATGTTATTTCCAAAATTGTTAGTAGCAGAACATTTACGGGGATACCATTGACAAAATCGCCTTCTTTTTTGAAAATCGTCGGGAAACAAACTATGTATAATTTTATTTTTATAGGGTCGATATTTATTACGCTTCAATATTCTTGAAGCTGCTGATTTAGAAACACCCATTTCCCTTTTAATTTTTCCTGCATGATGTTCTTGGGTTTGTTTCCACACATGCTATGGTTGAAACAGTAGTTTGCTCTTAATTAAAAACTGCATACTGTTTCGTTCTAGGTTTTTCAAAGCAGCCAAACTGTTGTAAATTACTATCTATCCTTTTAAACATGTTATTATTAGGTTGTTGTCTTTCAGGGTATCTGTATTATTTACAAAAGACATAGTAATATTATTTGCTATTAGTTACACAATTACCTAATAAAATATAAAGTTTTTGCTGATAGAGGAATTTTCGCAGACTCAATAAATGCAACTAGCATATCGTATTTTCGTAATTTTCAAATTTTGCCATTTAGTAACAGACTGATGCTTCACTTACAAACTAACAATACAATTTATTGCATGTGCAATAGATATGATTGAAGCTCGCTGACGTTTGTTATACAAACAATTGTCGTTTTTTGTTTACCTTTTGTTTCGCGGCCAACTATTTATTACCAATATAATAAATTACTTTATTATACCAAAAACATGGAATAATTCGGCCATTTGAAAAGATAATTATATTAAACTATATATTTTTGAAAAGCTGTCAAAAAGAGCTTTTAAATAAAGTGACAACCAATTGTGGTTTCCATTTAAAAAAATGCAAGTTTATATTATAACCTCAAAAGTATTATAAATATTAAATATTTGCGTACGCCACTGTATTCTACGTAAAAAACCGTATAAAAAACTATTACAGTATTTTTGGATATTTTTGTAACCAAACGAGTTATACGAATTAATAGAATTGTTAAAAATATCAATTTTTGGCTATAACTCGAAAACAAAAGAAGATCGTTCATTTGTGATTTCACCATTGAATTGATCTCAAAAAGTTGGCACATGACTGCGCACACAGTTTTATTGTATCTTTAATAACAACTAAGTTACCCATTTAATACATCCAATTTGGGACACACTGTACATAATATTGCACAACAAGATATTACGTCAGAATTGCGTCTCAAATTGTTATCACATACCAAAAACATTATTGTAATAACAGAGGCGCCTAAAGGAAATAGATAAAAGGTACTCACGTAAAATGTGGAGCTCTTCACGACTTTGTGGTTATTCCCGCGGCAAGAGCCATGCTTTTCTTCGTGGATCTCGGCGTTAGTTGGGCGTGGTTCGGCCTTCGCCCTCGTTGAAGTCAGATTCGTTTGTCTTCCCTCTTTGTCGTTTGTAGAGGTACGGTAGGAATAAGGTCAAGGCAACGATATTAAGTGGAGATAAAAGGAAACCTACATTACCTGAAAGAGAAGACAAAAAAGACACAAATAAACCTCACTGTTTGACGTCTCGTTCACTAATGTCCGTCGTGTGGGAAAACCGCCACTTACTTCCGCACTCTACGTCTGCGCGTTCTCTGGCGCCGACGCAACTGTCCCAAGTTACGGAAATGCACAAGCCCTTTTTTAAAAATTAGCGCGAAATCAGTCACATATTTAAAAACTTACCAAAAATGTTTACATAGCCGATTTTCGGCATGTAACAAGGTCCATTAACAACACTAACACAACTACCACTATAATTTATTTATTACACTTTTGTCTATTTATGTATTCTACAAGCTGCATGTACATTAGACACGTGCACATCATATAACATTTATGTTTACTGTTGGTCTTCCAAAAGCTCAACTATATAACTTTACACGATATAATTTATATTTGACATTCTAATATAGACTAACTCTTTGCTTCCTCATTGGTCTTATTTATACACTGGATTAAAAAGAATGACTCATTCTCCAGAAATTGCTAAAAGAATCTCGGTCCCTGTAGAATATGCAGTGCTTACGGCGCTTGTGTGTGTTTGAAGGGTTGCCTAATAGTAACTCGCAACACTGTCCCCTCTTTAAAACCATTACGTCTCGTAACTGTAAATACATTTTGACGCCAATTCGATGACTGATGGCGATATCGGCAGCTATCACCTCTGGTGCATCCACCGCGTCGTTGCGAATAACAGTCAACACTCTTTTCTTGGTCTTGTTAGGCAACCGGTCGATAACAACAAACAAGGACCTGGACGTTGGTTTCCTGGAAAACTACTTCTAGCATATTTCGGACTATCCTCCAATCTAAGCGATCCAGTCCACAGCTTAGCTTGGGTATCGCTAGTTTCGTTACTCCTTTTTCCATCATTTGAGTCTTAAGATTTAGCAAAGCCTCCCATAGATGTCCATCTCTAGGTTTCTGCCATGAAAAATTTTTGGTGACTAGATAGTAAACATAACGATTTTTATCCTGAAGAACCAAAGCTTTTCCTATAGTTGGTTGCTGTTGTATTATTTCATCCACAAGTACAAACTTTTTCATAAAAACAACAGCTATTCCCCTTGACATTTCCAAATCTTGAGCTACGCAATGTGCAAGGAAATACTCCTCAAGTGCTCTAAGCAGATCTTGCTGTTTTTCAACAACAACGCTAAATCTCGCCTTAGCGGAACCACCATACGCTGCCATAAAACTCTCAAAATCGACATTTGGCTCATGATTAATAGCTTGTCGAACACCATTTTTATTATTCGAGACTTCCTGGCTGTTGCCAGCGTAGAATGTTAAACGGTCAAAGTGTACCACTTACGGTTTACCACGGGGAGATCTTCTGATCCAGTACACTACATCATTAATCCTTTTCATTACTTCGTACGGATCTTCCAATTGTCTTTGTAATTTTGGCGACAACCCACGTTTTTTTTGTGGATTATACAACCACACTAAATCTCCAGGTTGATAACCACCTTCTTGTGTTCTCGTGTCATATTGTGATTTCATTCGATCGCTTGCTGCCTAGATATTCTTTCGGACGTTTTCGTGAATGCTATTTGATCTTTCACGAAGCTTACTAACGTAATCTTCACCTGCGACATCTCTCCAGGTTTAAATCTAAACTGAGGATCACATGGTAACCGCAATTCACGTCCTAACATCACGCAAGCGGGAGAGTAAGCTGTGCTATAATGTACCGAAAATCGGTACGCCAGTAGGAACAAATGTAAATATTGATCCCAGTCTCGTTGGTGTTCAGAGACAACTTTGGCTAGGTAGTTAACGTCCTGTTAATTCTTTCAACCATTCCATCCGGTTGAGGATGAAGTGGCGTGGTTTTAGTCTTCCTAATTCCAAAATGCTTGCAGACGTTTTGAAACAACGCTGATTCGAAGTTCCGACCTTGATCGGAGTGCAATTCTAACGGAACTTGTAACACCCAAGAACATTTCTAAATTAATCCAAACTTTAAATAATACTTTCGGTCAATCACAAACAATTCTATCTAAAATGTAACCTATCACTGACTTGAATTAAGATAGTTATCCAATCCTAGTTCAACTTTGGGTGACAATTGACACTTTAAATGAACATAACCTATCAACTGATATCTGACATTCCGTGAAATTTAAAAGATTTTAAATTAAGGCGCCAAAGGAAATGCTAATTTGTTCTAGAAATGTCAAAACCGGAAGTACGTAATAAAATGTAATTTTTCGTGATATCTATAAAAACATTAACAGGAAATACTTTAGAATATTGCAGAATAACTTAAATTTAATTATAGGGTAATTTCAATTAGCAATGGCAATAATAAAAATGGATTTAAACCATTAACCTAAAAGCACATGTAGGGATGATATACAATTGTAAAATATGTAAGATTTTTGATTGGCTAAAACAATCACGTGATCAAAGGTATATAAATAGGGGAAGTGAAGAAATTAAAACAGACGACACACTACACATAAAGACTAAACAAAACACATAAAGACAAAAGATAGAGAAGGTACGAAATGTGAAACTTAACTAGCTCGTAGCTAGTGCGTATTACGCTACAAGATCGCGTAGCGATATTGGTTATAGGCCCGTGTATATTAAATGGATGTGTCGTAAACAAATTCATGAATTAGTACGTTTATTATGGGACGAGTAGTAAATTTAAATAATGGATAAACGACACAGAAGTTTGGCTCTTAAAAGAGAATTAAATAGTAACAAATTTAAGTGTAATTAGACGACGAAATGGTTAAGTTGTAGTGCGGTTAATGGTTAGAGGCGCCGGCTTATTAACGGCAGAAAAGATGATAACTAACCACACCTATACGGTTCATTATTGATTGATTGTGAAAGTTTGGATTTCGGAAGCCCGATGCCAAACCAAGTTGTTACAGAGCAGTAGGAGAATATCAAGAGTTTCGAGCATAAAATTTATCAACACCCGAGTTAAACATTTTCAACCCTGGTGAGAATAAGTTACCCCTGGGCATTGTAGAGAATGGAGCAACAGTGGGTATTGCATACCCGACACAGATATTGAGTGAATCTTTGCATACATGGTTCGAGAGAACGGACGTGTATTTGCATGCATACACGGGGTTTGCAAGTATGAATTTTTATATAGTTATATATATATTGTTGTGATATACTCCTGTGAATGCGGGAACTGGGTCCTTTCAACAAAAAAATTCTAGTCCCACAGATTGGGCGTCATAAACTGCTGTGATCCTCTTTTCGCCTCGGCTGCTCACCTAATTTTATAAACCTCCTCATTCATAAAATTAAACAACACATTCCTACCACAAACATCAACGTTAACTCTATTTACATCAATATTCAGAATACATTAAATTTTCAAATTAAATTTCAGCATAAAATTCAGTTTTAAAAAGAATTTCAAGATTAATTTTATTATCACTTTAACGTGCATCCAGAATTAAAGTCCTTGTTGGATGCCTACTAATTAATATAACAATATAAGCAGACCGAGTCTGAGTATAAAGGAGCATCTACCACCCCTTTACGTTAATTAACCAGGTTCGTCTAATTGAGCTCAAAGACATACCCATATTTTCATCATAATTCAGAACATCAATACTAAATACCCCTTTCTACTTAAACAAGCAAATTTCATCTTAAAATTAAAATTTTATGGTTAGTACAATTTCACTAATGTCCATTTTGAGTAAATCAGTTATAAAGTTATTCAACACACACCAAAATGTCAAACAAAATAGTATAATTTACCTGAAGTTCACTGCACTCGTAGCTTCAATGTACATCGTCCCTTTTGTCAATCACACCATTCCAACTGGATTATATTTACAGCTTCTGATTCTCAACGCTTTTAAAATTTTCTAAATCACCATTTATCTAAAGTTGTTTCAGGGCTTTTCCGGAACTCCTCTGTGTATATCTGACCCCTGTTTCGTGGATCCAGACACGTTTTTGAACCATTTAACTATGAACACCCCCGAAAAATAACAAAGAAATTCATACTTCTTTCACCAATATACGCCAAAACTGCCTACTTCTGTGTATACATTTGTCGTTGTAAATTTTGCTAATTGGTACAGTGATACTAAATTTTATTACCTTGTATCTAAGTGCACTAAAGTATATTCATGTTAGCACGTAAAGAATAAACTGTTTTACATCACCAAAATATACGAGCAAAATTTTTTTTAATTATTCTATCACACAAAAAAAAACACTGTTTAACGCGTTGAATCAAGTCGCAGATGTAAGAGCTTTTAACGCATCGAATAGTCAAAAGTCTAAGAGAGATTGTTTATATTCACCTCGGTATATATAGCAAAAAGCCTGTCTGTCGGTCTGTTCCCCAAAACGGGTAATTCTAAAGAATTTCTCATTCTATGTTCCCAGTCCGTCGCTCGCGCGTCGGTTTTTACGAATTTTTCACTCGCCCCATTTAAATCTCAGAAATTCACACACGGCACGCAAACATGTCCGAGAAAAACTAATTAATTTTGTACAGAAATTGTTGTTTCTACCTCTGATATTTGCATCCTATTCTCAACCAATTGTGACCCTCGTGACGTTGCTTAAATCACGCCTTTTACTATATGTGTCTTTGCTTGACGCATTTTCTCTTTCCTTTTCTAACCTGTTCGTATTGGTGCAAATTGATATTCTTTATTATCGATTATATTTTAGTCCATGTGGACTATCTGGGTTAAATAACCCCGTATCGCACATTCTCGTGAATATTAAGCCCCGGTTTCTCCAAGATTCTTTGAAACCATTTGTTATCTACACAATTTTCGCCGTACGTGATATTTAAACTACGCAGGTGTTCAAAATAATATTAATTCTCAGAGCTTTTTAAATAAACCCTGTTTTGTATTTCGTGCTAAAGCATCTGACCGTTTCCAATATCCTTAGAATCGACATGTTTATCTAAACAAATTAAACTGAAATTGCCTTTTAAAATACGCAGGTGTGTTCAAACATCCTACTTCTAACTAACACTTCTAGGATTTGCTTTTTATTGGGTTTTTACTAGTTTCTATAGATATTATCTGTTACTAACGATTCAATTACCTTCAATTAAAATCGACTTCTATCCTTTCATTTTTAGCGAATACAAGTTAAATATTAATTATTATGTGTACACTTTGTTTTACTACCGGTTACTTAAAATAGGGTTAATTAATATAAATTTTGCACGTAATTTCCATTTGTTTAGGAGTAATTACATTACACGCAGAGCTTTTAATACTGCTTCTTTTGATATAAAGCGTCTTGTACATGATTTAAATCTCTTATGTTTAATGAAACTAATAAATTTTATGCTTCACGGTTTTAATAACGCGTATTATCTAATAATATTCATTATACACGGTGATTAAAATTATTTGATGTGATTATTTAATTTTCTACCCTGGTCTAAATATGAGTATTTTCCCCTATTTGAATACAAATAATCCCACTTATTTGAATGCAAATATAAAGCATTTAGACAAAATTACAAAAAATTGCCTATCTCTCTCTACCCTTATCTATCTAACTTACCTACTTTGTCTCCAATCCAAAAAATATTTACACCTATCCTATATCCCTATCCTATTCCTAACTCTCACTTAATTTTATAAACTGAAATTATCCCTAACTTCATCCTACTTATCCATCTAATCCTATATACATCCTATATACCTATCCTATTCCTAACTTTTAACTAATCTTCACTATACTTTACTTCCCCCTACCTAATCCTATATACCTATCCTACTCTTACTCTATTCCTAACTCTCCACTAATCTTATATAAAATATCTACACTTAACCTATCTTATTTTCTTCCTACATTTACTCTTTATTCTCATCCTAAACCTATTTCTAATTATCTCCCATATTTATCCTATACCTAGCTTTATTTTCTATAAACACTTACTTCTACTCTTTTATATACACCTATGCTATCCCTATCTTATTTAAATCTAACTCTCTTCTTGACCCTCCAAGTCTTTCTTCTTACCATCCTAATACTCTTCATCCCTACCTCTCCCCCTTCTATCTCTATACTTAACATCTCTATTATCTCACATACAATAAACTTATCATCCCTCTTATCCTGACTCTTAAATATTACTTCTTCTTCAGTCCCTACACTTGCCTGTTTCTCATTTATTATTGTTTTCTTCCTTTCTGCCGACAAACCAACCGATACTACCTTACAATTATCGATTTTTCTCTCTACGGAAAATCCTACGTACCTTCTAGAATTCTTATGTAATGGAATCCGCCAGAATGAATCCCTTAAATCTAATTTACTAAAAATAAACTTGCCACTTAATCTCGTCAAAAGCGTGTCCATGGATGGTGGACAATGGAATTGCGGTTTGGTCCGTTGATTAATTTTTCGTGCATCTAAACATAAACGAATGCTATCATCCTTTTTCTTAACTACCACCAACGGATTTATGAAATGAGTGTTTGATACCTCTATTATGCCATCTTCCAACATTTTATTTAATTCTGCCTTCACCTGCTCCCGATATGCTGCTGGAATTGGATAAACCTTTGCGTTGAACGGTTCTGAATTATCCACTTCCAATCTGTGCTCATAGCCTAACGCTGTGCTTGCTTCTACCCCACTAATTCTGCATGTTTTTGTAATAAAGCTTGAACCTCTACTCTCCTATCCTCTGGACATCTTATTGTGTTGATCTGTTTACCTTCATCACCCTCTACCTCAACTACATTAATACTAAACCCCGCGTCATCCTCTGTGACTTCATAACTGCCCTTCCATGGCACTACCCTATCTTTAATCCTTACTACCTTCCTTTTCATATCTATCAAAACCCCTAACTTCATCATACAGTCAACACCTAAAATGCTCTGAAACTTCAGTCCAGGTACAATTACAAACTCCTGCTCACAGCTTAAACCTCCTATATCTATCCTAAGCACCACAACACTATTTACTACAGCAAACTTCTTTTTATTTGGAGCTACTAAATGGCTACGCTTTATAGGCATAATTCTATCACAAACCTTATCCCTAATTTTGCTGACGAATTCCTCCGATATTAAACTCGCCTCTGCCCCTGTATCAAGTAATACTTCTACATTATTCTCAAAAATTTCTAAATTAATAATTGGCAAACATAATTTTTCTACAGTTTCTGGCTCTACTTCTTCCTCAATTTTGAAAAATTCACGTGGATGTTCATATACATTTACACTGAAATCTAGTGGTCTGTCGCGTTCTAAAAATCCTGTCCAGGTCTGTTTTCCCTACTTGGTCCTGGTCTAGCCGTCACCTCAGCGTATGTCCTACGCGTTTCCACGCGTTCCGTGTCTGTATTAGCAGTCCCGCTCATGTCTGGTGAACTATTTATTCTGGTAGGTCCCGGTCTCGGTGCAGGTCCCCTTCCTAAACTATTACTCCTAACGTATGGTCGTCTCTGTTCCCAATTCTGTCGCTGGTATCCGTAACTATTCCCCCGTCTAGCGTAGTTGTCCCTTCTATTGTCAAACCTAACTGTGTTGATCTGTCTTTCCCTATTATCCCGAGGTCGTCCACTACTTACGTCGTCGTACCTCTGCAGGTATTCCAAAACATTTCTCTGTCCACTATGTTCTGTAGTGCTACGTGCTGTCTTATGTCTACCTCGAAGTGTCGTGATAAATACTTAATAATTTGTCGGTCCGTCAGTGGTGGGTTCAGTTGCTTTGCTATGCTATACTTGCGTATAGCATATTGCTCCCTACTTCCTGAAAATTCTCCCTTAAATTTCCCTGTGATTAAGTCGTCTCGTACCTGATCTTGTCTGTGGTCACTCCAGTAGTGCTTTAAAATTTGTTTTCAAAGTCCCGATACGTGTCTATGTCCTGTCCTACTAAATTGTACCACGCTTCCGCATTGTCCTTTAATAAAGCCTTTATCGTATTCAGTTTAGTCTGTTCGTCAAATAAATTTCCCACTAGATTTCTTACACTATTAATAAAAATTTGTGGATTTACCCTGTTATCGCCATAAAACTTCATGTGTTGGTCCAATGATACTCCACCTGTAGAAAATCTGGGACCATCCCCGTTAAATTTGACATGTTGTATTTAATACTACTAACTTCGCGTTCTACCCTGCCTAACTGATCCCTACATGAGTCCGTCACTTCAGTCATTTTACATTAATCTCTTCTTCACAAAAATGCGTACTTCGGACCTTAAATGTCCCATTTCCTGTCGAAGACCTGTAATATCACGCTCATTTTTTCAACCCTATTTTCAACTTCCCCATCTTTACGGTAAGACTATTTTTAAATTCTGTAAATTCTCTCGTCGATTTTTCTATTTTATCCCTAATTCCTGATTTAATTGGTCAAATTTCTTATTCGATTCTTCACTCATCCTCTCTAACATTCTCAATATCATCTCGTTTCCTTGATCCCCCGATTCCGTCCTCGACTGATCTCTACTGCCTCCAGCTTCTTCCATTTTCGTATTTTTTTCACACAATGCACTATCGTAACTTCCAATTTCCACTCCTTGACTCCTTAACCACTCTTTTCTCTGCATACGTTCTAATCACTCACACACACTCTAACTACTCTTAAATTTATACACACACAGAAACTCTCTCTCTCAGATCGCCAGTTTCCTGGAATAAAATCACAAAAATTTTATTTGGAACTCGAGCCTCACTTTTGGGTCGCCAAAGAATGCTGTGTTTCCCTAAAAATTGAATCGAGCCTCACGAATTGGGCGCCAAAGAATGTTGTGATATACTCCTGTGAATGCGGGAACTGGGTCCTTTCAACAAAAAAATTCTAGTCCCACAGATTGGGCGTCATAAACTGCTGTGATCCTCTTTTCGCCTCGGCTGCTCACCTAATTTTATAAACCTCCTCATTCATAAAATTAAACAACACATTCCTACCACAAACATCAACGTTAACTCTATTTACATCAATATTCAGAATACATTAAATTTTCAAATTAAATTTCAGCATAAAATTCAGTTTTAAAAGAATTTCAAGATTAATTTTATTATCACTTTAACGTGCATCCAGAATTAAAGTCCTTGTTGGATGCCTACTAATTAATATAACAATATAAGCAGACCGGAGTCTGAGTATAAAGGGAGCATCTACCACCCCTTTACGTTAATTAAACAGGTTCGTCTAATTGAGCTCAAAGACATACCCATATTTTCATCATAATTCAGAACATCAATACTAAATACCCCTTTCTACTTAAACAAGCAAATTTCATCTTAAAATTAAAATTTTATGGTTAGTACAATTTCACTAATGTCCATTTTGAGTAAATCAGTTATAAAGTTATTCAACACACACCAAAATGTCAAACAAAATAGTATAATTTACCTGAAGTTCACTGCACTCGTAGCTTCAATGTACATCGTCCCTTTGTCAATCACACCATTCCAACTGGATTATATTTACAGCTTCTGATTCTCAACGCTTTTAAAATTTTCTCCATCACCATTTATCTAAAGTTGTTTCAGGGCTTTTCCGGAACTCCTCTGTGATATCTGACCCTGTTTCGTGGATCCAGACACGTTTTTGAACCATTTAACTATGAACACCCCGAAAAATAACAAAGAAATTCATACTTCTTTCACCAATATACTCCAAAACTGCCTACTTCTGTGTATACATTTGTCGTTGTAAATTTTGCTAATTGGTACAGTGATACTAAATTTTATTACCTTGTATCTAAGTGCACTAAAGTATATTCATGTTAGCACGTAAAGAATAAACTGTTTTACATCACCAAAATATACGAGCAAACTTTAAATTATTCTATCACACAAAAAAAAAACACTGTTTAACGCGTTGAATCAAGTCGCAGATGTAAGAGCTTTTAACGCATCGAATAGTCAAAAGTCTAAGAGAGATTGTTTATATTCACCTCGGTATATATAGCAAAAAGCCTGTCTGTCGGTCTGTTCCCCAAAACGGGTAATTCTAAAGAATTTCTCATTCTATGTTCCCAGTCCGTCGCTCGCGCGTCGGTTTTTACGAATTTTTCACTCGCCCCATTTAAATCTCAGAAATTCACACACGGCACGCAAACATGTCCGAGAAAAACTAATTAATTTTGTACAGAAATTGTTGTTTCTACCTCTGATATTTGCATCCTATTCTCAACCAATTGTGACCCTCGTGACGTTGCTTAAATCACGCCTTTACTATATGTGTCTTTGCTTGACGCATTTTCTCTTTCCTTTTCTAACCTGTTCGTATTGGTGCAAATTGATATTCTTTATTATCGATTATATTTTAGTCCATGTGGACTATCTGGGTTAAATAACCCCGTATCGCACATTCTCGTGAATATTAAGCCCCGGTTTCTCCAAGATTCTTTGAAACCATTTGTTATCTACACAATTTTCGCCGTACGTGATATTTAAACTACGCAGGTGTTCAAAATAATATTAATTCTCAGAGCTTTTAAATAAACCCTGTTTTGTATTTCGTGCTAAAGCATCTGACCGTTTCAATATCCTTAGAATCGACATGTTTATCTAAACAAATTAAACTGAAATTGCCTTTTAAAATACGCAGGTGTGTTCAAACATCCTACTTCTAACTAACACTTCTAGGATTTGCTTTTTATTGGGTTTTACAAGTTTCTATAGATATTATCTGTTACTAACGATTCAATTACCTTCAATTAAAATCGACTTCTATCCTTTCATTTTTAGCGAATACAAGTTAAATATTAATTATTATGTGTACACTTTGTTTTACTACCGGTTACTTAAAATAGCGTTAATTAATATAAATTTTGCACGTAATTTCCATTTGTTTAGGAGTAATTACATTACACGCAGAGCTTTTTAATACTGCTTTTTTTGATATAAAGCGTCTTGTACATGATTTAAATCTCTTATGTTTAATGAAACTAATAAATTTTTATGCTTCACGGTTTTAATAACGCGTATTATCTAATAATATTCATTATACACGGTGATTAAAATTATTTGATGTGATTATTTAATTTTCTACCCTGGTCTAAATATGAGTAATATATATATATATATATATATATATATATATTGAAGTGTTAGGAAGGCCTAAAAGGTTATTTTGTTGAAGGTAGTGTATGCCAAATAAAGAAAGCCAAATATCAGATCCCGTAACTGAGAAATTTATGTTTACCGTACTTTACAAATGTTAAAGTATTTGAAATATTAGACAAAGTATAAGTGCCAAGACGTAAAAAACAATGACTTGATGACGTGATACAGCACAGTATTCAAGGATTTACACTGAGTTGTATGTTTAATAAGCCATAGAACGTACATTTGCTAATCGAGAAACCGGATGCGTCTGTAGAAATTTCACTATTCACCACACAGATCCAGGTTTATATGTGTAACATTTCGGCATTTATTTTAGTAGAATCAACCTTTGGACAAACATGTAATATCAAAATTATAAGTAAAAACATTGTCAAATATGATTGAAGGGTTATGCGATATTAGGAACCAATGATTGAACATTTATATATGAAATAGGAAAGTGCAAAAGAAAGATTATAAGGTATTAGTGACACGAACTTGTTGGGACGATTTTATTGGATGGAATTTGTATAAAATGTATTAAAGAGTAGGCATATTTTAATTGTAATAATCACCTAGGAAAAGATAAACAAGGGGTCGATTTATAAATATTTTGGTAGAAAGACGTGTTTTGTAAACTGCGCTATATTTTGAATATAAAGAGTTAATAAATGTTTTTGAAAAGTTTACGAGTTTAATTGATATACAGAAGAGTACTGATAAGCGAGAGAAATAATTAAATAATAGTAACGACGAAGTAATAAAGTGATAAGCGAGATTGAAAAAGGCGGAATAAATAGTTGGATATTGGAACGAGATTGATAAAGGCAGAAAGGTATTGAATAGGATTTTTGAAACTGAAGGCGATATTAATGGAATAGATTTGGATATGGTATTATGGATAGAATGGTATTGAATGGTAATTAAAAGATAATAATCTATGACAAGTAAATTTAAATAAAAAACCACAAATATTTAAATTACTAGATACGTATTTCGACCACTATGTGGTCATCATCATAGAAAATAAAATTGCTGTATAATTTACTATATTGTTGCTTTAAACACTATCGAGGATATTCTCCTCACCCGCAGGCTGGTGTTCTCAACAACAAACAAGTGGTGTGACATTATAACTAAAACTACCTAATTTATACTAATTCTAAATCTACTGAAGCGGAACCAGTTTAATCTTGCTTTCTCATTGGTTGTTGACCAATAGAAAGCAAAACAGATGACTCTATTGGCCCTTTATCGGTGTTTAAAGGACTAATATAAAGGACCCCTCTTAAACACCGATAAAGGGCCAATAGAGTCATCTGTTTTGCTTTCTCTATTGGTCAACAACCAATGAGAAAGCAAGATTAAACTGGTTCCGCTTCAGTAGATTTAGAATTAGTATAAATTAGGTAGTTTTAAGTTATAATGTCACAATTCACTTGTTTGTTGTTGAGAACACCAGCCTGCGGGTGAGGAGAATATCCTCGATAGTGTTTAAAGCAACAATATAGTAAATTATACAGCTAAATTTTTTATTTTTTTTTTTATTTTTTTTTTTTTTTCTACTGATGATGACCACATAGTGGTCGAAATACGTATCTAGTAATTTAAATATTTTTTGTGGTTAAGGGTTTTTATTTAATTTTAATTAAAAGATAGCAGTGATTTGGAAAGAGCAGATAAAGAAAAAAGAAGTATTGATTTGGAACGAGCGGATTAAGTAAAAAGGAAGTATTGAATTTGGAACGAGCGGAATTTGGAAAAGGAAAGCATTGGAGTAGCAGGAGGATTAATACGAGTAAAGAAGATTCAACAACAGGAAAATTAGCGCAGGGGAAGTAACATTAAAAGGTAGTCAAAATTCTAAATTTGGTAATATTTATTTTAGATTTGGGGGTATCAAAATTCATTAAAAGAAACCTGGAGTCTGGACAGCAGATCTTTCATAGTGATAGTGCCACACATTGTAAAGACGCATGCGGCGAGTGAGATTTTTGAGCCAGTTTTCAAAGAGGCCGACGACGAAGTGTAAAATAGGTGAGTACTGTGTGTTTTGAACGTCAAAGTCATAAATTGGTAATATTAATTAATTTGGCACAAGGCTAAGTGGATCTTATATAAAAATTTGGCATATACAAGTGTAAAAGATTATAGGTACAAAAATAAAGGTAGTGCTGTTTGGTTGGTGCATTGCACACCTACTTACCACTGAACCCATGGTAAGTAGGTGGATACCCTGGGAGGACGAGTTTTCAAATAGTCGAGGCATATTAACACAGTTTTGTTTTATAAACCAACCAAACGTAGATAAAGCACGAAATAAAAAGTAAATATTTTCATATCATATATAAAAATTAAATAATTAAATAAATAAAAATAAAAGGCGGGGGGGGGGGCAGCATAAGAATATATATGCTTTTACATGAAAATGTTGTGACTAGATTAAGGAATTCTTGGACTTTATTAATGTTACCGCTTATTATTATGAATTTTGTATAGAATATCAAGAATAATTGTCTATGTTTAAGTTGAAACCAATTTGTTTTAACTGTAGAATTTGCAGTGCTTAGTACAATATTTAACAACCCGGCTTAAGGGAACTTTTAGTTAAGTAAGAGATATTTCTCTTATTGCATTCACATATGTCAATATAGTAAATGTAAATAGTTAGATCACCATATTAAAGATTATTAAATTCATTACTTGATACAAATGTTGAGCTATATATACATATTACAATTATAAGGGGTTTGTTGAACTACATTTAGGTACAGATACTTTGTAAACTTTTGGGTAAGTTAACTCACCAGTATCGGTTTCAGAATTCTAAGCCTATCCACCCTGGAACATGTCCATGTACTCTCCGCTGTAGAGTAGGCGAGGCATTTGAAGAAAGTAGAGTAAAGACCATTAGAATAGGTAAGTGGACCCTTATATTGCAATTTTGAACCATAAAAAGTGATATATGGTTTGCATTTGATTATACATGTATTAGGTAACTCGATCCTAGTCTTTTTGACTGCTACGTAGGTCAGGAAGAAGGGTGAAGTGTTACAAACTCCAAAGCGACAAAATAACTCCCTCACTAGTATATCTGCAACTGTCTCGGCTTCTTGGTTAGGTATAGCATATGCCTCTGGCTATTTGGTAAAATAATCCATTGTAACCAAGATGTATTTATTTCCTTTCTCTTATTCAGGAAACGGACCAGCTATATCAATGGCTACTCTCTCAAAAGGATTCCCCACGTTATATTGTCTCATTGGGGCTTTCCTTTTTGTGACCGGGCCATTTGCAGAGGCACACAACTCACATATCCGGCACCACTCTTTCACATATTCTTTGCAGTTTACCCTATAGAATCTTTCTCTCACTCTTTCAAAAGTTCTTTTTACGCCAAAGTGCCCCTCCGAAAATACCATCGTGCAAGTGCTGCAACACTTCCGGCACTCTGCTTCTTGGCACTATCACTTGGAGTCGCTCAGTGCCATCTTCACGTTACAGGCGTCGTTTCAAGATTCTTTTTTAATCACCAAGGAGTTCCACTGTGCCTAGTATGCCTTCAGGCTCCTACTTGAAATTTTAATTTCTTCCCAAGCTGGTCGTTGTCCTCTACTTTTCCACTCAATAATACGTCCCAATTCGGCGTCATTCTCCTGGTCTTCTCGTATTCTTTCGGGCTGCTAAGTACCATCGGTTACCGTCATTCTATGAATGACACTTATTTTCTCTTCCATCTTGGAGCAATTGCAGTCTACCGGACAAGGTTTCCTTGACAGAGCGTCTGCATTCCGATGGCTAGTTTCTACACGATGTTCTGTGTCTAAGTCATATTGCTGCTGCTCAACCAATTTTTTTTTGGTTGAGTACAGTGTCTCTGTATATGACCAACCTCACCGCAGCTCCAGCATCGCAGACCCGATCTCTGCGGTCGTTGTCTTACCAGCCTTTCCGCCTTTTGCTTTTCAAACACACGGTTGATTATTTCATCTATGCTGTTCTGCGCTTGACCAGGTTCCTCTAAGGCAGACCGAACTTTGTGACTCTTCCTCTGTGATGTCTGCTTAGCTGCTTCAAATTCAAGCGCATGAGCCAGTGCATCATCTAACATTTTTGGCCGTGCTAATCTTAGCGCTTGCTGTATTTCGCCGTCTTTAATGCCATCCACAAATGTTTGAACAGCCAGTTATTCGAGGAAACTATCAGGTGCCGTTGGATATGTCAATTTAACTAATCTGGCAATGTCAGCTTCAAATTGTTGCAGGCTTTCATATGTCTTTTACGAGCGGTTCTTAACTTGTGCATGGTAAACCTGTTGAAGGTGAGCATCTCCATATCTCATCTCAAGCTTCGATGTTAAGAGGCCGTAATCATTCTGCTGGTGATCGGGAATCGTTTGTAAGATGTTAAGAGCTTCCCCCCGTAGGGCCATTATTAGAGAGATAGCCTTCTCTTTGTGCACCAACCGTTGGCTATTGCAGCAGATTCAAATGTTTCAAATATGTGGGCCAAGGTGTTTTACCATCGAATGTGGGTGGTTTTACTTTAAATTTTGATGGTATTGAATCGCTTTCTTCCATGCTTCTTATTTCTGGGATGTTCTGATTTACCATTTGGTTTACTAATTCAAGTGGCCGCGTTGTTAGTGAAATCACCTGTTCTTGTAGCCTCATCACACCTTCATCCATTATTAACAATTTGCTGTCCGACTTTTGCTCAACTGTTTTTACCTGTTCAGTGAAATCTTCGTCCAATGTAATGGAGCTTTCCATTAATCTTTGTTCTAACGTGGCTGTACTTTCATTCAACTTTTCTTCCATTTTGGCAGCATTTTTACTTAACCTTTCCATTTTCTTAGCATTTTCACTAAACTTTTCTTCCATTTTCTTAGCATTTTTACTTAATTTTTCGGTAAGGTTTGATTCCAGTTCAACTGACCTCACTACGTTTTCATTTAGTGTCACTTCCAGTTTAGTCGACCTCTCCTCCATTTTCTCAGCATTTTCACTAAACCTTTCTTCCATACTGGATTTAAAATCTTTAAGGAAATTTATTAAAGTTTGTGCGTCCATTTTACTTTGACTTCTTGTAACTGGCATATACAAACTACTTAAATGTTTTTAGACTTGTGTTTTTCTTTTAAATTAATCACTATATACCCCACAGAGGCTGACACCAGTGTAGCGGGCTACCCTACCGCGTTTCACTAATTTAAAACAAGTAATAACAAAAGTCTTTATTACTGACTGTTCACAAGTCTAATTAACAGTATATGCCTTATTTATAGAAGTTTTCAGTCCAATTAACAATGAAGCACTATCACACTAATGAATTTGCAAGCGCTAATATCTTCTTAAACTAACTTCTTAACCATCGGTCCATTAACAATACTAACACAACTACTACTATAATTTATTTATTACACTTTTGTCTATTTATGTATTCTACAAGCTGCATGTACATTAGACACGTGCACATCATATAACATTTATGTCTACTGTTGGTCTTCCAAAAGCTCAACTATTTAACTTTACCCGATATAATTTACATTCGACATTCTGATATAGACTAACTCTTTGCTTCCTCATTGGTCTTATTTATACCCTGGATTAAAAAGGATGACTCATTCTTCAGAAATTGCTAGAAGAATCTCGGTGCCTGTAGAATATGCAGTGCTTACGGTGCTTGTGTGTGTTTGACGGGTTGCCTTATAGTAGCTCGCAACAATATTAAACACTTTATGTCATCGAAACCTCCACGTTGAACGCTAATTATTACGCTACCAGTTGGGTATCAATTATTACGTTACCAGCTGGGCGTCAATTGTTTCTTTAACTCCTGGAGTTATTTTTTATGTCTTAAATGTAGTCGCAAATAATTGCCGTCAAATGGTTGCCACTGTACATGCAAAAAAAGCAAATAAAAACTAAGCAAAAAGCTCATCTCGATTAATAGCTATATGCTCTTCGCTTGTTGTTTCCAGCTGAAAGTTACATCTAACGAACTTATGTGTATTAGATTACGTAGTTCGTTTCTTATGTATTGCCCAGATGCTTGCAGTACAGTGGGCTTTTGTACTTATAACTTTAGGGAACACGAGATATTTGTTTAAGATAATTTGGACAGATAAGGATTTACGGGTACACGCCACTGCAATAAACACACTCACTTTTAATACGTCGAAATCGTACGGAGGTTGACCATAAAGTGCAGTATAAAGCGTGTCTTTCCCATCAATTGGTCGTTGCCCCCCTCATAAAAATGTTTTACATTGACTGATTGCGATAACCATACATTTCTTTGGCCTGGGAAATGCCTGGTTAAAAGAATACATTGATAAACTACGGGTTCTCGTTGTCAGTTTGAATAAACCCAGAAACCACAAACTTTACATGTAGTAATCTAATTAATTAATGATGGGAAAAATAGCTTTCTTTTTTTGGATTAAAAACATCCACTATACCTAATATTAAAACGAAAACTTTGTGCAGCCAAAAGGCGTAACAGTTTATTTACTACAATTTTGTATTATTTTTTATAATGTATTTGATGTTTTCGAATTGTATTGGGATTTTCGCTATTTTTAATAAAGGGGTTTTCTGTAAATCTTGTTTCATTCTTCTTCTTTTTTTACGTCTCCCTAAGAAGTCGTTACACACGAGTTGAGAATAACTGTAATACGTTAGTAATTCATATGCTACTAGCTAATTCATGGGTAATTGTGGTAACATAATTTGAGTGTTTTAGTATGAAACATAAAAATTGTGGCAAATAGAAGAAAGCGAAATACGTTAAAAATGTACTTGTCACTAATAAAGGATGTTCTTAAAACAAAATACTTAGTATTTCTGATGGTTATCAATATTCTAATGTGTTGTATACTAGAAACCACGAAAGAAGATATCTACGTCACAGGCGCCTAGCTCAATTCACAACATACATTTAAGATTCTTTTAAAGGTTTACCAATGAATACGAGAAGGTAGCTGTATGATTTCTATGTGTTTTTAAGTAACGACATACGTGAGCAGCTTTATTTAAGATAATGACAGAGAGAGTTATGTGGCCGTATGTTTGTAACCTAATATAAAAATGGACATGATTTTACTAGGGCGGTAATCCAATCTGTCAAATTAATTTATTTGATATATATATATATATATATATATATATATATATATATATATATATATATATTTATTTATTTTAATGTACTTGCATTTATATTAATTGAATTTATTAAAGCCTTAAAGTATTAAGACGACAATTTTAAAGTAGTAAAAGCAACTACTTGTGTGAAAATGAAATATTTTTTACAACTGATATTAATTTGGTATTTATGAACTAGATGCTACATTGACTTGAAATTTTCAACTTAAAGCATACGATTACAAGTCATAACGCAGATATCTTCTTTCATAATTTCTCAGAGTTGCTGCCTAGATTTCGAAGGAGCAACATATATCTACCACCGCCTCCGGGCGATCATAGGTGAGCAGTGGAACGGTGACGACTCGAGTGAGTTCTCCACATATGCGGGTCGCCGAGGAATGGGTAAATAAGTGAAGTCGTTGGGGATGCACATTCGTCAGTCCTGTTAGACGAGCTACCTGACGATGGAGCGGACTGTGGCGAATAGCCATTCTGTCGGTCGAAAACCACAGGCCAGTGGACCCAGGATTTGGATATTGTGTAATTGGAGAGCAACCAAGGGGGAGATCCGGGAAACTGCTCACTGCATCAAAACATGGGGATTCAGAGAGCAGGCCTCGAGGAATCCAGACCAACAAATTTATTAAGAAGTCCAACCAAGAAACAACACCACAACACACCAATCATCATCAACATGGCAAAAAGCTCCTGGAGTTATAAGGCACTATAACGACGCTAAGAGCGTCGCGTCCAGCTACTGCAGGATCCGTGGTTTCTACTATACGTATATATTTTGTTTTAATCAGAAGAGAACAGACTGACCAAAGAAACTATAAGTTATTTACGTGCCAGGCTCGGGAAGTGGTACTTCAAGGACGAGCATGCGGTTTTCAGGGCGAAGCCGTAGGCGCATATCCCTGAAAGTATGCGAGCCCTATAAAGACACTTTCCGAATGTGGCGTCAACAAAATTTCTTGTGCAGCCATAAATAATTTAACAATAATAGAACTACAACAATATTTAAATTTTTTAAAAATTTACAAATTTGTAACAATTCAATCATAAGAACTTACCAAGAGGTAAAAACAGTACTGCATAGAATATACCTTACGGAACAGTACTTTCATGGCCACTGACGTAACATGCGTACTTTGTTTTAAATGTAATTGTTTTCGTATGAGCCGGCAATTGTTTTTTTCTGAAATCGATCAAGAATGTTTACTTTATCAGCTCAAAATCAAGTGTCAAAGTACACTATTACAGTATAAGTCAAAAAGCGGTACGGGAAAAATATTTACGTAACAAACCAATAGCATATAGGATAATTTTTTAAATATTTGTAAAATATAAATAAAATAGTAAATATAAGTACTAACGAAAAAAATCTGTAAATTATAGAAGTATTTAAATTGCGGGTGTTTAAATTTTTATAAAGATTCTGTGTTCAACCAATCAACGGTTCTACTATGATTGGTTGAAACCTGAATCGCATCTATGTGCATGTATTATTGCTTGTTTTAATAACACGGTGCAATTTTTCACTGAACCTTATTAAAAACTTGTTTACGATTTAGATGATAACAAATAGATTTAATATCCGCATTATAAAATTGGGATATTTATAGTTTTGTTAGTTAAGAGGAGCTTCCTCTTGATTTGCAATTGTATAAAATATGTATATATCAAAGTTTTGCACGCAACGTTGTTTATGTTTACCTTTGTTAGCTTTTTCGAATTTTCCTTAAGATAAAGTTTTGTGTTATCAGTACAATTTCCGCACATGCCCAACAAACACCAAGGACTTTGGTATCAATTACTACAGCCACAACAGTAGTGGAATCCTTTATGTGTATCCTTGGACCATTTGGATTTTCCTACAATTTAAAATTGTGAGGTTAAAGGTGTCTTTTGTTCCCAAATGATTTTATAAAGTAAACTATGATTCATATTCATACTACCCATATCTGAAGATTTTCAGATAGTTAATGAAGAATTAAGGGCTTATGACCTTTACAACAAATAATAGTCTGCATACAGAATGGAAGGTGGACCAAGCATTCAACATAATGAACATTATGATTCTGTATCTGTATCCAGTAGTTTTGACCAGCAGGAATCTTGCATTTATTCCTGCTGCGATCCCAGAGGCACTTTACATAGATTTGTAGCATTATTTTTTATGTGTTGGGTTGGATTTGGTAAGTAGTTTCTAGTTTATTATTAACTCCTGTTATAAAGATTTTTTAAACGGCGCCTATTGCCCTAAATAATTTTTTTGTGTCTACTTTTAGTGACACAGATCTCAAATAAACCAAACGCTAGAAATTCAAAATTGTTGAATTTTGTTTTAATAAAATCCACTATAGTATAAACCATATATTACAAGTGAGTGACTTCAGAAATGTCCTTATTTTGAAATCTTTTTAGAAATAAATAGGCAATACCTATAAGATTCCAATTATGAACAAATCTAACAATATAATATCTACATATTGTGAGAATCTTGAAAGCATGCTTGGTTTTTGTAAAGTAAGGGTAAAAAGTTATGACCCTAACAAATTTTGGGTATGCAAATTTTAATAGTGGTTTTCAGATTTAACAGGCGCATTTGCATGTGGCAGAAAATTGTTAATAAGCTTACAACCAAACGAACAAATGGATTTAGACAAAAATTCATAACTGTGCCTCATATAAATAGGAGGCATTTCTGAACTCTTTTAATCGTAATTGGATACTTAATGACACTAATTTGAAGCCGAATAGTAAAATTTGTCTTACATCTGAAATTATCGATTGATAATGAAAATCTGTTTGTTTGATTTTCAATTTTTTCAGTTTTATTTTAGCTCAAGTTTGATGTGGGAGTTCACTTAAATCTCAATCTGTTAAACTGCCTGAATTTCATAAACCACCATTGATAATTGAAATGTTTTATATTTTGTATAGCATTACCAATTTAGAATATTGTATTTCAAATAAAATCTTTTTGTTTGTTCCAAGTATCAAGATGCAGCTACAAGCTGCGGTCTCCAAAAGACTGCTTAAAAAAACCCTAAAATGCCCCACGAATTGGACGCCTATTTAATTGTTGTGATTTTTTTTTACTGGGCGTCACTCAATAATACCAAAAGGCCCCATGTTCTGAGCGTCATTTAATTGCTATGACGTCCGTTGCTGGTTGTCACTCAACTAATACAAAACACCCCACTTTTTGGGTGTCATTAAGTTGCTACGAACTCTGAGTTCCAACAACTGCTTATAAACTTAAAAAGCCTCACAACTTGGGCATCATTAATTGCTGCGAGCTCAGGATCTTAAAACAAAACTTTGCTGCTTCCTGAAAATAAAACTAACTACTCAAAAACAAAAACGCTGCAACGGTACATCGCCTACCTTTATTAACATACCAGACATAAAGTACATGCCAAAAAAAATTAGACCCTTTGTTCATCCATTATTTACATATATACACATTTCAAATTCGACATTTATACCAGATAATATATCCAATTACTTATAATAATAGAAACAAGCCTTAATTAATTTACACTTTCAAATCTCTGATAAAAGCTGTATACACCCCCCGAAAATATTCCCTTAACAGTACATTTCGATATACATAATTACCTCAAATAAATATTTCCAGTTAAGTAAATAAAAAAAGCAATAGGGCTTTACCACGTTTCTGACTTTAACCCTGGTTTAATACGAGCTCATAGTAAAACCGCATCTTTCGTGCTAATTTCTGCACATCAATAATTAAAAAGACCCTCTTACCTTGTACATAAATTAAATATTGCAGATGCCATGCATCACTCATGAATTCCCACATAAAATATAATAAACATAATTTAACTTAAATTGTTCAATTAGAAACATTTTCCTTGTTTGTTTTTTTTATACATAAAAACTATACACCTCAATGCACTAAGTCATTTACAACCAGTTTATACACATATACAATGGAAAAGTATCAGTTATCTGGATTCTATAACTACACACGAATCTGCTATCATACCATCAAAAACTGCGACATTCAGGAACACCCCAATCTGGACTGCAATAACTTTGACTGCAAGCTGCAGCCACGAATTAACCTTGTCTACCAATTCGATAGTGCATCCAAACTCTAGACTCTTCTACTGATACCATTAATAGTTGGTAATTACCAAATCGATCAAACACTGACATCTACTCCATTTTCCAATAGCATACTGGCATACTCATTGCAACTTAAAAGCAAAACTGTTTCTACTTACTTAATTTAAACTTTCATGCAAAACGTAAAAGCATTTTTGTATTGAGCCGTCAGCTTGTTGAACATTAATAACAAATAGGAGAGCTTTATGCTGTTTGATGACTAAAACAGAGCCTCCAACTTATGTCCTCTAGTTTATATTTTGTTTCTCACTCCACAAAAGCCTGTTATATTCCAGCAATTTCTACGATACAAACACTGCACCACACAAACAAACTCCAATGGCCACGGTTTTTCCAAAAGCACGTTAACTAACGTACACAATAATTCCAGAAATTCTTTTTCTAACCAAAACATTTGCTTGAAAATCACATGCCGGTAACAAACACGCGTGCTTTAATAATGATTTTCGACGAAATCCAACACTCACTGACAAAAGTTAACGTTTAAAACAAGCCTCTAATGCAACAATGTTATCCCCACTTCCCTCTAACATACACGCTAAATCCACTATCTGTCTTGTACCATGTTTTCAAGTTTTCGTTGTAACAACCAACCGTTTACCCACTCCAGCTCAACGAACTCTAACGTTCTAACTATTTCAATGTTAACACGTGTTATCTTCATTTCGTTTTAACATATACTCTAAATCAACTATCCTTTACTTTGTCTGCCATTTCCGTTGTATAATAAACGACTAGTTCCCACACCACTACCTTGTATTCATAACACGTGTTATCTCTATCTTATTTGTACCCATGCTATCTAATAATCTCTTTCTTTGTTTCCCTGTTGGCAAGTTTCATCGTAACAGTCAACCGCTTTTATCCATTCCAGCTATATTTCTATATCGTTTTAACGAGGCTACAAATCTATCCTAATTGACAAAAATCCAAGAAAATTGTGATGGTTACATTCGTTTAGAACTTAATGATACTCGGAAAATTTCTTCAAAACATGTTTTAAAACTTCTCGTAGATAATATAACGCCCAACCTTGCTTGTAAACTAAACGATTTGAAATCTTATAAAAGCTTTTGAATTAATATCCATCCCTATTATTTACTCTTGCTACATACAACGGTTAAATATGTTTAGGATATGACTTTCTTAAATGATTTCCTACACACGGACTGCTTTTAATATAACACCCGCTATACTTTAAAGTATTTACATCTGCAGAATTATGAAAATTAAATTTAAGCTTCTTGAAATTTTTCAGTAAAATTATTAATTTCTCAAATAATGAATTTGAAAAGCGTTTCAAATTTGTTATTTGTATTTTTACATGTTGAATAACGAAATAAATTACAAATAAATGCTAATGATGCACTTTTAACCTTCAAATATCACAGTAATATATATAAAATCATCATTAGATCTTCAGTCCTGGAACTGGTTAGATGCGTACCCTCATTATTTTCTATTCTGAATTAACCTACACATTTCACTGAGTACAGTCTACATCTATCACTATCTGCGTGCAATAGTTCGATCTAGTTCTACTTCTACCTCTTTCTACGTATCTTTGCTTGTAATGTATCCCGTACTATTCCCCAAAAATGCCTTAGAACGTATCCAGCCCTTCTATTTCTCCATATTTTTTTTTGTTTTCCACAGATATCTTTATTCCCCTACTATTTTTATAACCTATTTGTTATTAACTTTGGCTGTCCATGCTATCATCCTCATACATCTGAAGCACAACATTCCACAAGGCTTCTATCTCTTTCTGTCTGCTGTTACTACTGCTCCTGTTTCATAGACGTACTGTACTGTGTTCCACACATATGCTTTCAACAATTTTATTCCTGTTTCTATGTTTGTTGTCTTTGAACATAGTCGCTGTTCTTTTTTATTAGATGCAGTTCGGTCGCCTTCTATTGTTTTACAATTATATAACCCTATTTTCCCGATATTCAGTGTTACATTTGCCGAATTAATAGTTTTTCAGTAAATCCTTTTGCACAATTAACATTATTTGAGAATATTGCACAATCAATACATGTAGTTGTTCATAATAATCATCATGTTTAAGTACAGTTATTTTTTTTTGTCATTAGTTTTTCCATCTTGGGACTGGTTGAACGTGTACCTCCATTGATTTCTATTCTGAGCTAGCCTACACATTTTCCTGAAATTCTCACAGCCTAATCTTTCACTATCTGTGTGAAATAGTCTAACCTAGGTCTACCTCTACTTCTCTTTTTCATATCTCTGCTTCTAATATATTGTTTATTGCACGGAGGTCTTATAAATTTGTATATCGACTTACCTCTGCGTTGTTTTGTTGTTCTAAACTGCAGTTCCTATTCCTTCAACCAAGTGGACTGTATGCGAAATTGAGTCTGTGTTACGTTGCACGTGCACTGTGTTTTTTAGGGGTTTAACAAATAAAGTCCGCGGCACTTGACTAACTTACGGTACCGAACGAAAAACCGACGACTGTTCTGCTTCGATATCCATAAGAAAGTGTTTGTTCACTACTCTGTCCAACTTATTCACACATGCACAAGGAATTTTTATGGCAGGATATAAGGGAACAAGGGATGACAGTTTTACAATTCGATTTACAACTACGAATTTGAAGTAACTTAAAATTAACCACGCAACGTGCGACAAAGAGACCGAACATATATATTCCGCCCTATTCCCTCATGCTTTAGTATGTGGCCTATCATCCTATCTCTCTTATTTTCTACTGTTTTTCTCATATTTTTTTCTTCCCCTGCCATTTTTAGTACCTCATCGTTCTTAACTTTGTCTGTCCATGATATCTTCATCATACGTCTGTAGCACCACATTTCAAAGGCTTCTCCTACTGTCCAGGCTTCACAGCCGTACAGTGCTGTGCTCCACACATATGTTTGGGCAATCTTTTCTTTATTTCTATGTCTGTTGTCTTTGAAGACAGTAGTTGCTTTTTCTTGTTAAATGTAGCACGGCCTTGTGCTTGTGTTTTATTTCTTTTACGCTTTTCCCATTTTGCGTTATTTGGCTTCCTAGGTACCAGAAATCCTTAACCTCTTGTAAGTTCTCATTACCTATTTTTATTCTTGTGTTTGATTTATTTTCTCCTCTTTTGCATACTAGTACTTTAGTTTTGTTTTTGTTAATTTTTATACTGTATCTCTCTGTTAGAACTGTTTCCATTTCATTAAGAGCAGCTTCTAACTCTTCTTTGCTAGCTTCTAATACTGCTATATGTAAATACATGAACAGAGTATTTTATTGTAGAAGTGCTCGTTATAATAATGATCTAGAAATTATTATAGCAGTATATTATTCATAATATCATACATCACGTTAAACCGATACATCACCGGCGGCCATATTAGCATGTGTATTTTATATATCTTACCCTAGCGGTAATACCGGAAACTAATCAAAAATTTAAACTTAAATATATAATAGAATATTACAAATACTTCACAATTTCTCCCCCATTTGGAACATTCTTAAACTTAAAAATATAATCTGCAAAGAACAATAATTTTGTTCGTAGCAAGGGTTTTGTTAATAAATCTGCTATGTTACATTTTGTGTTGACGTAATTAAGTGTTAAAGAACCATTATACAATAGCTCTCTAATAGTGTGATATTTAACATCAATGTGCTTGGTACGGTTGTTAACAACACAATCTTTGGAAAAACAAATAGCCGACTGGTTGTCGCACAACACTAATGGTTTGATGTTAACAAAAGGAAAACCTTTACATTCGGATAATATTTTTGAAATCCATGAAATTTCAACACATGCAGCGTCCAGTGCTACATTTTCGGCCTCCATGGCGCTTCTGGATGCATTTCTGTATGCAGCAATGCCATCCTAAAAACACTCCATCTAATGACCAAATGAACCCACTGATAGATCTACGTGAATCCAATGCAGATGCCCAAGAGGCATCAGTATATATTACCAAATTTGAAGAGGTATCATATGACAAATTAATCACATAGTGACACGCAATGGCAACATACTTAAGTATACGAATTAAGCAACTAAAATGTGCTTTTGTTGCTTTTGACGAAAATTGAGATAGATAAAATACAGAGAACATGATATCTGGTCGGGTTCGATTTGCCACAAACAATAATGAGCCAAGTAATTCCCTAAATGGTACCTCTTCAGGTTCTAAACAATCAACTTTCATTATAAAACCTGTATCCATAGGAATATAAACTGGAATTGATATATTTATTTGAAAATGTTTTATCAGGGTCGAGATATATTTCCTTTGATGTATACAATAACCATTCTCCCCATGTTCAAACTCAACTCCAAGAAAAGTTCTGATAGGTCCTAGATCTGCAATTTCACAATGTGTGTTTAAGTAATTGAAAATGCTATTTAACAAGACATTGTGACAAAAGATAGCAATGTCGTCGACATATAATAGTATTACACATTCATTATTTAAACGAAAAATACATGGACAATACCGTGAGACAAAAAAACCTTTTCGCTTCAAAATATCAGAAATATGGCAATACCAATTTCTTCCAGATTGCCTCAGTCCATATAACGATTTTCGAAGTCGAAAAACATACTGTGCAGGATTAAAATTTTCATACCCCATAGGCATCTCCATATAAATTTGTTTGTCCAAATTGCTATAAAGGAATGCTCGTTTCACATCCCAATGTACATGTACCCAATCTTCTTGAATTACAAGTAGAACGAAAAATAATTTTACCAGATTAAATTCAATAACTGGTGCAAACGTAGTAAAGTAATCGACTCCACAGGTTTGTTTGAAGCCGTGAGCTACTGGGAGAGCTTTAAATTGACGGTGCCATCTATATTTGTTTTCACGCTGTAGACCCATCTACACGTAATTACCTTTTGGTTTTGTGGTCTTGGGACAACTTCCCATACACTTCATTCTTCATTGGTTTCAATTTCTTCTTTCATCACTTTTTCCCACTCGTTTTTATAATCTGATTTTATGGCATCATCATAAGTATTCGGTACTTGTACAAAACAAGCTAACATTGGTTCGGAATCACTACACTCCATAATTTTAGCTACCCCTTTTTTGGAGGGATCAGAAAAATCAAAATCTTCAGAGCTATATTCCAAACCATGTCCGGAAGAAAATCTTTGCACATCATTCTTAGAGCGGCATTTTTCTTCACCGTACGAGTAATAAACGTCAATTCGACTTCCATCTTTTCTTGGAACTTCTTGTCGAATCTATGTTAACGACTCTTTTGCATCAGTATTAGTTGCATTATCAAACTTTAACCCTGCATCCTGATTGGATGGAACACCAGAATTCTCCTCATCATCATCATAATTCTTTGCAATTGAATCAGTTGAATTTGTATCAATATCATTTATATCGCCTGATTCAGGGAGTGGAGTTATAATCTTACCCGATTTGCTTAATCCCATTACTGATTCGTCTACCCTAATGTGTTTAAGCTCTATTATCTTATTGCGAATCGAATCAAAAACCCTATAGCCGCGAGTAAATGTGGCATAGCCTATGAATATACATTTTCTTGATTTGGGTTCAAGTTTGCTCCTATAGCGCTTAGGAATATGTATAAATGCCAGTGATCCAAAAATTTTGAAATACGGAATATTAGCCTTTCTCCCAGTTTATAATTCATACGGGATTGTATGTAAATGGGTGGAACACGATTTTTGGTGTGTGTATAATACTGGAGAGCCTCACCCCAAAATTTTTCATGCAAATTAGACTATATTAGCAATGTTCTGACTGCATCTACTGCATCATAAACTTTTTCTGCTACTCCATTTTGTTGTGGTGAATATACACTCGTTAGTTGATGATTGATTCCCACACTTTCAAAGTATTCATCCATTTCCTGTGAGCAAAACTCCATACCATTGTCGGAGCGAATCGTAACTACCTTAAGATTTAACATTCGCTCTGCTCTAGCAATAAAATTCTTTATCTGACCAAATGCATCATTTTTATTTTTGACCGGATAAACTGCAATCTAGCATGAATAGTCATCAACTATGCATAAAAAATATTCAGCACCACCTGCGCTAACAGTGGGAGCTTTTCCCTATAGATCAACATGTAACAGTTCAAGTGCCTTTTTAGACTGAACACCACTTAAACGCTTAAAAGGTTGACGTTTAAGTTTTCCTTTGATGCATGGATGGCATATCACCTCTTCATTCTTAATCTTTTTGACACCTAACACAACTCCATTTTTAATGGCCTTAAAAATGCCTTCAGAGCCCAAATGTGAACTGCGTTTGTGCCACAGTGAAAGAGAATTAATGTCTAATGAAGCAGATTAATGCATGGCTTAGAATTTCTGACAAAACTTGTTTTTCTACCTCTCACGGTATACAGTCGTTTATTTTTATTGATTCGAATGAATAAAGTATTATTAGGAGCATAAACACATCAAGATATTTGTCCTTACCAATAAAATAAAATCCATTATCAACAACAGAACCAAGACTAATTAAATTTTTGACAACTCTGGGACAAAAAACACTTCTTTTAATTTAACACATGTTTCAGTTCCCTTATCATTAATTAATCTAATATGTACTTTACCTACACCTTTGGATTCTAAGACACCTTTGCCCTGCTTGACTTGTTTATTTATCTCCTTAATTTCGACAAACAATTCCTTACTATTACAAAAATGGTGTGTCGCACCTGTATCTAAAATAAACTTGTAATCTAAGCTTTTACCTTCTTCAGTACTGCAACGTATTTTTTTCGTAGTTACACTTTGTCTATTAATATAAAATAAAGCAGCAATAAAATAAAAATATAATTTGTAAAATTCCGTACAATAAAAATAAAACTTAAAATCTATAATAGCATATAGACTCCTTTACCTTTGAGGTCTAAGATTCGTTATTAAGCTCCGTCGAGTTGTCAATTTGATCACTTCTCTATCAGCGTCTGAACGGGTAAGCTGCCCCGCAGCGTAGAAAAGTCAAGATGGCTTCCAGGCACATGGCCTGCTGCCGAGTTCGTAAAAGGAGAAATTGAAGTCACCATCATTAAAACAGTTAGTATAAATTATTTAAATAAATTTTATTAATATTTTCCTCTTAGTGCAATATCACGAAAATATCACGTAACCATATGATATGAGAAAATCATATACAATATCATATACAATACCATATATGGTAATATCAAATAAGGCAATATCAAATAATGCAATATCACGTAACCATATGATATGAGAATATCATATACAATTTCCTATAAGTTTATTGCATCAGTAATATCAAAGTATTAATCTGAAGAAAATTTAGTTTGGTTTTGGAGTACTAAATTTTATATGATGTAAAATCAAGCAGATGTTAGTTTCGTTAAATTCTGGTTTTGTTCAGAAGAGTTCTTGCAATTCCAGTAATAATTTCGTAAGTATTCACGTGGCTTCTATTTGTGTGTCGCAGAAAACAGATGTTCATGGAATTTCCGACAGCTGGGGTTATAGTCCAATTTCTTTTGTTCACAGCAGTATCTGCACACGTGAGTGTTTCTAGCATTTAATCACTTTCAATATTGTTAAACTGCAATAAGAAAATATTAGATTGAACTTTAGTTACGTAAAATTCGTTTAAGGAAAGAAAGAATTAAGTAACAAATTTATTGCTTGTCAGAATGATTGCACATACAGATAAAGTTAACTAAGCTAAAAAGTTATGAGTGACATAATATGTCAGATATAAAAAACATATATTCAAACTGTCCTATTTAGACCTCACATGTCATGTTACTTTAATTTAAAAATGTTTAAATATTTTGGAGGTCATGTACTTTGATTTTTAGTCAACATGAGGAAGTCTTTTAATAACTATTAATAAAAAGTAAATTTAGACACATGCTAGTTTATCTGCACTTAGGTAATTTAAATTTCATTGTTAAAGTCGAAGTAGTGCTACTATGACTTGAAAAATATGTAATATGAATAATTAAGAAAACTCAAATCCTTACATAAAAAAAATTATTAAGAAAGATTCATTCAGAGATCTTTATGTTATTGAATACAAATCTTTATTAGTATATTTCTGTTCTATAAAAAATTATTAGTTGAAAATATTATAGTAAAACAAATTGAAAATATTATAGTAAAATGAATCAAGAAATTTAAGCAAATAGAATTAATTTTTTTTGAATTTTTTTTTTATTGATTGAAATACAAGTAAAGTTTACAAATCATTCCTGATCAGAAATTGTGGGTAATGATTACAAATACCCTGGGTGTATACTTTTGAAACCTAAATTCTATTATTTTATTTTCGGTAAATATTTTTGAGGACACAAACGGTGTCCATGTTGTGCATTTGTTTGTTCACAGGTCAAGTCGAGACATCTGTATGACATCTGGTGTTTGAGATTTTGGTAAGTGTTTTAAAAGAGTGAAATTCAAGTTTTATGGCTATGTTAGTGGTGTTGATATAAGGTTTCCGCATTCCCCTAATACAAGCACAGTTAATTGTTGTAGGTTGTTGTATTGAAAAATACGGTTGCACTCATTATTCATTTTTTTGGTCTTTTGACAACCCATGACCCAAGCTCATGATCTACCCAGAGCTAACACTCTACTAGCGGTTTATGTCTAAAGAGTTTTTCTTTTTCTCAAGCCGTTTTCCATCCAACTTTACCTTGGGCTTTCATTGTTAATAAGAAATTCTCGACCTTGTAATATCAGGTAAGGGTTTAGGAAATATAAAGGTGCAATTTATTAGCTGATGGTCACGAGGGTAAAAATAAAATTAAAAACAAATTTAAGTTTAGTTTACAGTACTATGTAATTCTAAAAACCACGACCCTTCTACAGAGGTACCTTGTGCCACTGAGGATACATACGAAGCTTTGCGATTGCTAACAGTAACATTGTTTGAAGGAGACTGTCTGGAATTATCCCTATTTAATTTAGGATATTTTCTTGAAATGTGCCTCAATTCCCTGCACCTATAGCACCTAACCTTAGGTTTACGATTCCATTCTGTAGTATTTTCCTTAACTCCAGTCGCAAACGCACCTGAAACATTATCACTGGATAATTTTGATATAGTATTTACCAAGCGGCCTTCTTCAGATAATAACGCCTTCGCTACTGCATCCGAGGTAAACTGATCATCAGGTAATTAGTACAATTGCTGAACAATTACGTTGTATCGCTCAGGTAGCCCATTTATCATTTTATACGCGATGTATAAGTCCTTTATTTCACACTTAGCATTATTCAACCATCGTTGTAGGTCCCTTAATTTAACTAAATATAGAGATATCGATTCGTCTTGTAACATCACAGCTAAAAAAAATTCAGACAATAACCTTCCAATTAATGCCGTTGAAGATGGTTCGAAATTTGTTTCCAATGCGGACCAAATACTTTTTGGATCAATCAGACCATTAACAATGGGTTTTACTTGTGCACTCAAAGATAAATAAATAGTTGACAATGCCTTGTCCCGTCTTCGAACATAATCATTTTTATCTTTGGTTGCACTTTCAGGCTGCGGCACTTCCTTATCACTTTCAACGTTAGTAATAAACCCATAAAGACCATTTGCACGTAATAACATTTACACGTCAATTTTCCATTCGCGATAATTTGATGCGCCATTCAATTTATCAAATTCCAGTGCATGTTTATTTTCATGGTATGTATACACCATTTTTAACCAAATAAACAATCTCACTACACAAGAATTTAGTTTTACTTTTAATATTTACGCAATTAGCACACGAAAAACACGAGGTGAATGACATAACCTCTTCGCCAGTTAAGATTGGCCGTTGCTAAAGTACCAAACAATCAAGCAATGCATATGCATGAAAGTTTAATTATTAGAAATACAGTACTAACACAATTCTTTTTAATATCCAATATTGCATCAAACTACACGTTTCTATAAATTCATCAGACAACATCCATTCCGAAATTTATTGTCCATTATTGTATCATTCACGCACTTTCCACCATGTTTTACAACACGTATATTCTCAAAAAAAACATCATACTACGCACAATAGAACCGGTCTGGGCCCATAAGTGAATACATGAACAGAGTATTTTATTGTAGAAGTGCTCTTTATAATAATGATCTAGAAATTGTTATAGCAGTATATTATTCATAATATCATACATCACGTTAAACCGATACATCACCGGCGGCCATATTAGCACGTGTATTTTATATATCTTACCCCAGCAGTAATACCGGAAACTAATGAAAAATTTAAACTTAAATATATAATAGAATCCATTTCGAATGGACCTGCACCTTGCCGAAGTTCTAAATTACTAGAACAGGTGAAATGGCTTGCGTGTTCTAATGAGCTAAAGAGCCAAACTACAGGTCCAACCAAAGTAGTAGGGTCGTTAGTGAGGAACCAGACTAAGACAGGTCCCCGAAAGAGGGCAGCGGCTCTTTCGGCACTTAGATTGGCAGAGACTATAGGGGTCGGTATGGCAGTCTAAGACACACTACCGCGATGTGGAAGGCAACGGAAACCACCACATTATCTCCCAAGTACACAGCGTACCTAAATTATAATAAAATGATGGCATTCTCTGGGGTAAAAGATTCCGGAGTTAAAATAGTCCCCATTCGGATCTCCGGGAGGGACTACTTGGAGGATGCGATCGGAAAGTTAAAAATAAGAGTCGGGAACATTCTGCGAGTCGGAGCGTGGAATGTTAGAAGTATGAAGCAAGTAGGTAAGCTAGAGAACCTAAAAATCGAAATGAATAGGTTATCACTAGACATAGTAGGGATCAGCGGTTCGGTGGCCAGAGGCGGGGATTTTTGGAGTGGAGACTTCAGGGTAATTCATACAGGAGCAGAGGACGGAAATTTGGGTGTGGGGATAGTTATGCGGAAAAGATAGGACACTGTGTGGAAAATTACTTACAAAAGAACAAAGAGTACTCATGGTTAGATTAGAATCTAAACCGGTAAACACAGTAATAATACAAGTATACATGCCCACCTCTAGCTACAGTGACGAAGAGGTAGAAGCCATCTACAAAGATATCAAGACATATTAAGATACGTAAAGGACATGAAAATTTAATAATTACGGGGATTTTAATGCTGTGGTAGGTGAGGGTAGGGAAGGAGCGGTAGTAGGTTTATTTGGTTTAGGCACGAGAAACGACAGGGGAAATAGGCTGGTAGAATTTTGCGACAAGAACAAGTTAATCATCACAAACACATTATTTCAACATCATGCTAGAAGACGATATACGTGGAAAATGCCAGGAGATATAGGACGATATCAAATAGATTACATTCTTGTTAGACAACGGTTTAGGAATCAAGTTAAAGACTGTAGAAGCTACCCAGAAGCAGATATAGATACTGACCACAACATCGTAATTATGAAGGCCGCACTTAAATTTAAAAATCTGAAAAAGAGGAACGGAAAAAGGAACTTGGACTTAGAGAAACTAAAAGACAAAGATATTCAAGTAAGATTCGAAAAAAAGTCAAATGAATTGCTGAATGATATCGCGAAAATATCTGAAACTAAGGAAGTAGAAACAGAATGGAATAACATTAAATCCAGCCTAGACATGGCGGCCAGAGATATTTTGGGGTATACACAAAAAGAAAATAAGAAACCATGGATAACAAAGGATATTGTGAATTTAATAGAAGAAAGAGGAAAATACAAAAATAAATCAGACGAAACAGGAAAACAGAGATACAAAGCCATAAAATGGGAAATTATTCGAAAATGCAGGAAAGCTAAAGAACAATGGATTGATGAAAAGTGCAAAGAAGTACAAACTAAGACGGAAATAGGAAAGACAGACGAAGCATACAAATTAATTAGAATGAATTTTAGGGATATAAAACCGTATAGCAAAAATATAAGGGACGCACAAGGAAACGTCATTATAGAAAACGTAGAGAAAGTGAGTAGATGGCAAGAATATATAGGAATTTATATGCAGGAGAGGAACTAACTGCATTAGAACAGGAATCAGACATTGAAAATGATGACTTGGGATATCCTATACTTGAGACGAGTTTGAATTAGCATTAAAGAGTCTGAAAATGGTAAGGCGCCGGGTACAGATAAGGTGCAAGCAGAAACTCTAAAAGCCGCCGGACAAGCAGTAACAGAACGTCTCTTCCAACTTGTAAGCTATATGTATGAGACAGGCGAGATACCCAAAGATTTCAAACGTAGCATCATAGTAACTATACCAAAAAGAAAGGCGCGGATAGATGTGAAAATTTTCGAACAATAAGTTTGACAGCACACGTGTCAAAAATATTAACTAGAATTGTGCAAAGACGAATGGAAAAACGAGCTGAAGAAATACTAGGAGAAGACCAATTTGGGTTTAGGCGAAACAGGGGAACACGGGGGCTATTTTAGCTTTGAGAGTGATAATGGAGAAACAATAGAAAAAGGGAAAGCATGTATATAGGGTTTGTAGATCTGGAAAAAGCATTCGACAATGTAAATTGGAAAAATGTTTGAAATACTCAAAAGGATTGGAATGAGTTATAGGGATAGACGAATAGTACATAGCTTATACAAAGAGCAAACAGCAGTAATAGAATTAGAGCAGGAACGTAGAGAAGTAAACATTAGGAAAGGGTGAGACAGGGATGTGCCCTATCCCCATTGATTTTTAACTTGTACATAGAAGAGGCAATGAATACTGTCAAATGCAGAAAGACATTTGGAATTACTATGCAGGGACAAAAAATTGATATGCTTAGATTTGCAGATGATATAGCGGTATTAGCATCTAGCAAGGAAGAGTTAGAAGCGGCTCTTAATGAAATGGAAACGGTTCTAACAGAGAGATACGGTATGAAAATTAACAAAACTAAAACTAAAGTTCTAGTTTGCAAAGATGGGGAAAATAAATCAAAAACAAGAATACAAGTATTTAACACGAACTTACAAGAGGTTAAGGATTTCTGCTACCTAGGAAGCCAAATAACGCAAGATGGGAAAAGCACAAAAGATATAAAACAAAGATTAGCAAAAGGTCGTGCTACATTTAACAAGAAAAGCAACTATTGTGCTCAAAGACCACAAACATAGAAACAAGGAAAAGATTGCTTAAAACATATGTGTGGAGCACAGCACTGTCGGCTGTGAAGCCTGGACAGTAGGAGAAGCGGACAAGAAAAGGTAGAAGCCTTTGAAATGTGGTGTTACAGGCGTATGATGAAGATATCATGGACAGACAAAGTTAAGAACGAAGAGGTACTAAAAATGGTAGGGGAAGAAAGAAATATGTGGAAAACGGTAAAAAAAAGGAGAGATAGGATGATAGGCCACATACTACGGCATGAGGGAATAGTGCGGAATATTTTAGAAGCAGAGATAGGAAAAAAGAGAAGAAGAGGCAGACCTAGATTAGACTACTGCACACAGATAGTAAAAGATGTAGGCTGTAGAGGTTTCAGGGAGATGTGTAGGCTAGCCCAGAATAGAAATCAATGGAGGTACGCGTCCAAGCAATCCCAAGATGGATAAACTAATGACGAAAAGATAACTGTGCGTAAACATGATGATTATTATAAGTAACTACAAGAATTGGTTGGGCAATATTCTCGAATAATGTTAAGTGTGTGAAAGGATTTACTAGAAAACCATTATTTCGCAAATGTCTAAGTGTTGGGGATCTTGGTAGCCACAGGTTGCTTAACCTCATTTACTGAATCTCGGTAAAATAGGGTATAAAATTAGAAAACAATAGAAAGGGAACGAGCTGAATACACATACTCCCTGAAAAGAAGAAAAGAAGAAAAAGAAGAAAACCACCAAAAACGCAAAATCAAAGAAACTGCCTATATAACACTACATAAAAATAACTGCGTTGCAAACGAATCCGTGACTTTCAGTAAACAATGGATTCCATTACTAAAAGAAATAACAAATGAAAATCAAATGCCCACAATATCTAGGTAGCATTGCAAGTTTTTCCTGGGTTTTCCTTGCAATATTAACATGAAATACAGCCTACATACATGATTTCTATTTATACATAAAATAACTAATTACATAAAAATAAGCATATTAACAATCCTTGTAAAACAGCATTGGTATCTGACAAGTATAAATCCACAATAAGGTTACCTCAAAACCATATACAATCTCCGTTGAACAGTATTGGTATCTGACAAGTGTAAACCCGCCATAGGGTCGCCTCAGATCCATATACAATCTTCATAGAACAACATTGGTATCTGACAAGTGTAAACCCGCCATAGGGTCGCCTCAGATCCATATACAATCTTCATAGAACAACATTGGTATCTGACAAGTGTAAACCCGCCATAGGGTCGCCTCAGATCCATATACAATCTTCATAGAACAACATTGGTATCTGACAAGTGTAAACCCGCCATAGGGTCGCCTCAGATCCATATACAATCTTCATAGAACAATATTGGTATCTGACAAGTGTAAACCCGCCATAGGGTTGCCTCAGATCCATATACAATCTTCATAGAACAACAGTGGTATCTGACAAGTGTAAACCCGCCATAGAGTCGCCTCAGAACCATGTTTAAATTACCAAAGAGGTAACTTAAATCATAATGAATTTTCCCCCTCAAAATAAATATAAAAAAACGACTACTTAAGCCTTTCAATAATGCAATCGCACACTTCTTTAATAACCATCCTCTCAATTGTATAAATAGAAGCATGTTAAAAAATGTTGGCTGAAATGCAGACACAAAAACGGTAGCAGTCTTTTGAAATGCTCCAGATGTATGAGGACGATAGCATGGACAGACAAAGATAATAACAAATAAGTTACAGAAATAGTATGGGAACAAGGATATCTGGGGAAAAAGAGAAATAGTAGGGCGGAATACGTTCTAAGGAATTTTTGGGGAATAGTATGTGATATATTACAAGCAGAGATAGGAAAAAGAGGTAGATGTAGACCTAGATCAGACAGTTATAGATGCAAACTGTGCATATTTCAGGAAATCTGTAGGTTAGTTCAGAATAGGGAACAATGATGGTACGCGTCTAACCAGTTCTAGGACTGAAGACCTAATGATGATGATATAATAGAATATTACTGTTATCGAATACCCGCTCTCCGTAACGGGATACAAATAGAACCACCTTGAGTGCAAAAAGCCGTAAACAAGGGGTTCCGAGATAGAGCGTGGACTGTAATTATTAAGGGGTGAGGGTGAGAATAGTTTATAGGAGTAGAATCATACAAAGGCATAAAAACACTTACCGAAAGTTCCTTGGGCACTTGAGAGGCAGTAAACACTGTAACTACCGCTTTTGGCCAAGGGTTGAAGGAAAGGAGGGAGACAGGAAAGGAAGAGACCAATGCCGGATTAGAAGAAGAGAGCAGACTTATTTTGACTAGTTGTGGTTATCACGAGACTTGACGACCGACTCCTATTAACTAGCGCGAACCATTCGGACCCGCTCGCATGGAGAGAGGGAATGCCACGAATGGGGACAGATATGGCGCGTACAATTACAAATACTTCACACTATATAATTTGCAAATCTAAGCATATCAATCTTTTGTCCCTGGATAGTAATTCCAAATGTCTTCCTGCATTTTACAGTATTCATTGCCTCTTCAATGTAAAGTTAAAAATTAATGGGGAGAAGGCACATTCCTGTCTCACCCCTTTCCTAACATTTACTTCTCTACGTTCCTGCTCTAATTCTATTACCACTGTTTGCTCTATGTATAAGCTATGTACTATCCTTCTATCCCTAAAACTCATTCCAATCTTTTTTAGTATTTCGAACAGTTTTTCCATTTTACATGAATACTTTTTCCAGATCTACAAACCCTATATAATATACACGCTGTCCCCCTTTTCTATTGTTTTCTCCATTATCACTCTCTGTTACACTTCCAAATTTGGACATGTACACTTTTAAATTTGTGAGTGAATTCCCATTTCCGTCATTTCGGACAGTTGCGTTTGTGCAAAAGGATTGCGCAGACGCGGAATGATCTCGCAAGTGCGTGGTGTGTGACACGGCATTATTAGCCAACGAGACGTCGAACGGTGACGTTCACTTGTGTTATTCTTTTGTCTTTTCTCTTTGAGAATATAGGTTTTTTCCTTATCGTTCCTTACCTGGTCCTACCTACGAACAAAGAAGAGGGAAGACGTTAAATCTGGTTTCAACGAGGGCATGACGTAACCCACCCCAAACAATGCCAAAACGAGATACCCGGAAATCAGTATGGCCCCTGCGCAAGGATGACCACAAAATCGTGAAGCGTTCCACATTTTTAAGTGAGTACTTTTTATCTTTTTTTAAGGTGAAACTTGTATCACTGTAAACATATTTGACATGTGATACAATGTGACACGTAGTTATGCCGTAATATCTTTGTTGTTCAATAATGTGAACGTGGATAATATCAGTGTTGCCAACTGCAGAAATGGCTCTGAACACGGTTGCCGGGGTTGTAACACCTCAGAGCTAAAATAGCCTCCCGTGTTCCTCTGTTTCACCTAAACTCAAATTAATCTTCTCCTAGTATTTCTTCAGCTTGTTTTCCCATTCGTGTTTGTACAATTCTATTTAATATTTTTGACACGTGTGCTGTCAAATTTATTGTTTGAAAATTTTCACATCTATCCATGCCTCTCTTTTTGGTATAGTTACTATGATGTTACGTTTGATATCTTTGGTTATCTCGCATGTCTCATACATATAGCTTTCAATTTGGAAGAGACATTCTGATACTGCTTGTCCAGCCACTTTTAGAGTTTCTGCGGGCACTTTATCTGTACCTGGTGCCTTACAATTTTTCGTACCTTTTAATGCTAATTCAAACTCATCTTGAAGTATAGGATATCCCAGGTCATCATTTTCAATGTCAGATTCCTATTCTAATGCTGTTAGTTCCTCTCCTGCATATAAGTTCCCTATATATTCATGCCATCTAACCACTTTTTCTACATTTTCTATAATGAAATGTCCTCCCGCGTCCCCTATATTTTTGCTATATGGTTTTATATCTATAAAATTCATTCTAATTAGTTTGTATGCTTCGTTTGTATTTCCTATTTCCATCTTAGTTTGTACCTCTTTGCACTTTTCATCAATCCATGGTTCTTTAGCTTTCCTGCATTTGCGTATAATTTCCCATTTTATGATTTTGTTCTGTTTTCCTGTTTTGTCTGATTTGTTTTTGAATTTTCGAATTTCTTCTATTAAATTCAGGATATCCTTTCTTATCCATGGTTTTTTATTTTCTTTTTGTGTATACCCCAGAATATCTCTGGCCGCCATGTCTAAGCGGGATTTAATGTTTTTCTATTCTGTCTCTACTTCTTTAGTATCAGAAATTTCCGATATATTTCAGCAATTCATTTGGCTTTTTTTCAAATCTTTCGTGGATACCGTTATCTTCTAGCTTCTCAAAGTCTTTTTCCGTGTCTTTGTTTCAAATTTTTAAATTTAAGAGCGGCCTTCATAATTACGATGTTGTGGGTAGCTGTTCTGGGTAGCTTCTACAGTTTTTTACTTGATTCGTAATCCGTTGACTCACAGGAATGTGATCTATTTGATATTTTCCTATATCTTCTGGCATCTTCCACGTGTATCGTCTTTTAGCATGAAGTTGAAGTAACGTGTTTATGATGGTTAAATTGTTTTTGTTGCAAAATTCTACCAGCCTATTTTCCCTGTCATTTCTCGTGCCAAAACCAAATATACCTACTACCACTCCTTCCCTACCCTTCCCTACCACTGCATTAAAATCCCCCGTAATTATTAAATTTTCATGTCCTTTTACATATCTCAGTATTTCTTCGATATCTTTGTAGATCGCCTCTACCTCTTCCTCACTTTAGCTAGAGGTGGGCATGTATACTTGTATTATTACTGTATTTAGCGGTTCAGATTCGAATCTAACCATGAGTACTTTTTTGTTCTTTTTTAAGTAGTTTTCTGCACCTTGTCTTATCTTTTTTCGCATAACTATCCTACGCCCGAATTTCCTTCTTCTGATCCTGTATGAATTACCCTAAAGTCTCCGCTTCTAAAGTCCTCTGCCTCTGGCCACCGAACTGTGCTGATTCCTGCTGTGTGTAATGCTAAACTATCCATTTCAATTTTCAAGTTTTCCAAGTGACCTACTTGCTTCATACTTATGACATTCCACGCTCCAACTTGCAGAATGTTACAACTCTTACGACTCTTCTTTTATACTTTCCGATCACATCCTCGAAGTAGTCCTCTCCCGGAGATGCGAATGGGGGACTATTTTAACTCCGGAATTTTTTACCCCAGAGGATGCCATCATCTTTAATAACAATTTAAGTACGTTGTGTACTTAGGATGATCTCAGCCACTCTAAGTACCGAAAAAGCTTCTGCCCTCTTTTGGGGACCTGTCTTAGTAGAGGTCCTCAATAAAGACCCTACTACTTTGATTGGACCTGTAGTTTGGCTCTTTAGATTACTGGAACGTGCAAGCCATTCCATCTTCAAGGTGCAGGTCCGTTCGGAATGGTTATAGTGACATAAGAGACATTATTAACTTAACTTAAAAATATTCATTCCACGGATATTTTTAATTTAAACGTATCTCGTGGTTAAAATCATTATAAATATAATTGTGGTTCCATTAACTTAATTAATTAATTCCTGCATTTGAGCTTCTATTTTTTAAACAATACGGAAGCATGCAGAAGTATTCTTATTCACAAAAAAAGGTCAAAAACATCTTAATAACTATCAACCAATCTCATTAACGCCTATTTTTTCTAAAGTGTTTGAAACTGTTAATAACAATGAAATAGCAGCTTTCCTGGAAGAGCATAACTCGTGGATGCTCAACATTTGGTTTGTGTAAAAACTTATCAACCCTAGATGCACTTCTTGCTTTAGTTAATGACATCTGTATTGCTTTTGATAATCGTGAGTAGTTACATGCTGAGTTTTGCGACGTTACGAAAGCTTTTAACTGTATTGACCATGGCATTCTGCTAACTAGATTACATCTATTACATTTTGATGTAACTAGTATCAACTTAATAAAATTATACATAGAAAATAGAATCCAATCAGTTTATTATAACAGCGAATTTTCTGAAAAGACTGCTGTTCCGTTTGGTGTGCTTCAGGGATCTGTATTATGCCCACTTCTCTTTCTTTCTTTCTGTCATTAATGATCTCCTAGCTTACTTGACCAGTGATTCTGGTCCTGTAAACCTAAAAGTTATTTTATATGCTAACGAGACAACTCTGTATTACAACAATACCTGCATTGAAATAACAAATTGCAGTTCATCTCTGAAGCTTGCTCAGTAGTGGTTTAATAGCAATAAACTGTTGTATTATTCGACTAAAAGCGACTAATTTTTAAATAAAAAATCCTCTCCCAGCAATGAACATACAGTAAAGTACCTTGGAGTCTATTTTGATGCAACCCTGAACTGGGATATCCACTGTGATCGCTTAAGTAAAATCTTGTGTTCCACTATATGTATATTTTATAAATACAATTAAAGGAAGTGTATCACCTGCCGTACCAAAATCCATTTTTTTTGCAATGTCTAATGGCAATCTTACTAATGCTATTGAACTATGGGGTCATTGCAGTGCCAACGAACGTATTTTTAGGCTTCAAAGAAGTACCATAAGATCTATGGCCAATCTTGGATACCGAGATGATCGTCAGTATTCTTTTATTAAAATAAAATATTAACTTTTCCATGTTTACATGTCTTCCATAGTTTTCCCTGTATAAAAACATATCTCACTTATTTCTGTGCAATCAGACATTCATAACTTTGATGCTCGTGGTAAAAGTGAACTTGCGGTTCCTAATCAAAGACTAGAAAAATCAAGAAATTGTGCTAATTATTATGAACACGTATTCTGAATTCGTAAAAAAAATAACCATTTGCCCATAAGAAAATTTAAGCCTCTAATTAAGGGATATCTTATAAACAATGCCTTTTATTCTATACATGAATTTTTATTAACCACTAAGAAATTTGATGTCATTCTTTAGGAGTCATTCTGATTATAAAACACTAATTTTATACACATAATATGTTATCAACTGGGCGTCAATTAATTATTATGCCAGGATAAATGCAATCGCAAATGATTGCAGATTTACACGCAAAGAAAACAATTACAACCTAAGCAAAATGCTCACCTCGATTAATAGCTGTAACTAAGAGTATGTCACTGGGCTTGTTGCTTTCAGCCGAAAATTACTGGTGATGCCTTCATGTAAATCAAGTTGCGTGGTCTGTTTCTTGTTTGTGTAGATTTTTGCAGTGAAGTGGGCTGTTGTACCTACAACTTTAGAGAACAGATACTTAATGGTGGTTAATACGGAATAGGTAGAGGATTTCACAGGTACAGTTCTTGTAATTAACTCGCATTTAATACGACTGTCCGGTTTTTAAACTGTAGCAATCCTTGCGATGCCTGGAAACTGAAATAAGTAGCCACCCGATCTGCAGGCTACATCATCTGAATACACAAGGGTCTTGTTTGCTGCCACACCGACCACACAAAATTAGTTGAAGAGTATGAGACTCAAAAACTTAAAACTATCACTTAAATTCGCTATTAAACTAAGTACAAAATTTCCTTGTCGTTGCATATTGATGTATACAAGTTTTCATTAATATCTTCAAGTCTCTTAGATTAAACAAATTACATACTGACCTTTAACAAGATAAAGACAGAATGCGTTGCAGCAGTAAAAACCTTAAATTAAAAAATTAGCTAGTACTACTGCATTAACGATATATAATTTCTTAATCCTATCCTACGAAATATAAATTTAAAAGATAGGTTATCTCTTTTCTTTTTACAATAGAATCCTACTTTTAGGGTTACATGGGGTCAATAGCCTCATGGGGGTTTATAAAAGAAAACTTCAGAAATAGACAAGGCTAGAAAATAGGAGTTACATAAATTTTGGGAGTTTTCTTCTCCGAAACCTACCCTAAAAGTGTGGCTGCAGAGCTGCCTCGCTTGATTAGACTCACCGCAGGTGTTTTCTGCTTTTAACGGTAAGGAGGAGGACGCTTTACGACCTCTCACCTTCCGTGGCTCCTACGACATTGAAAGCTTCACCTAGATTAAGTTTAAAATAAACCTACTAAACACATACACACATACCTTTATTTACTCATACACACTTTTCCGATTTATTTCATACTTTTAGGTTTTTGCTTTGGTGTCCGTTTTTCACTATCTATGCCGATTTGTCTTAATTCACTAAGATTTTTGGAAAAAATCTGGTTAATTAGAGGAGATGTGATATTCCTTTAGAAATAATTATAATCACATTTCATTCTAATAGTTTCTGTATAAGTAAAGTCCACCAATGGGATTAGGTTATTCTCTTCAGGAAATATTTTTAGGCTTCTATAAATTCTAATTTAAAAGAACGTTATTTTGCATCATATTTAATTCCATAGTCAAAGGTTTTAAAATTCATATGTCAGTTTTAAGAAAAGGTTAAAGGTGATGTAATCTTGGTAATTAATACAACTTGATTTGTTTTGTATAGAAAATATATAATGGCGCCGATCATTTCATTTTCTTAAGAACAAAGACGCCATACACAGTTTTGTGCCGACTTAGATTTATCTAAAATCTGAAATACGTAAGTTTAAATATATGAAAGGTTGGACATAAAGGAGATCCAATTTTGATTCACCCGTCTGAAATTTGCCAAGAATGTCTCGTGTAGTTTTAAAAAGAGCAGTTTCTTTTTCAAAGCAAAACTCCATTTCTAACATGAAGACGCTCAACAGGTCACTTCAGTAGGACAAGTACCTTGATTAGAGGGTCACGAGCTAGGCTAAGTAGCCTATTATGTTCGGATAATCTCCTACCAAACGGTTCAGGTAATTTTTCAAGGACATATTGGTTTCCAATTATTCAACCCATGTGTTGGAAGTAGGTTGAGTTGTAAAATGCTTTGATGGAGAAAAAAATTAATCACCCAATGGTAGTTTAAAAATTGAAATAATAATCAGATGCTGAACTTACACTAGAATGGAGGTTAATACTTAGGATATGAATTGAACGTACTTACAAGTGTATATGTGTGTAGATTAAGTTTGTAGTTAGTAGATTTACGATATTTGGACTTTTAATATTTGGTTAAGATTTTACTGTATAACTGTGATGAAAAGCTGTATATTCTAGATTTAAAAATGTTTTATCAAATGGCGTAAATACTCTGTATCTTGGGTTTTTCATTATTGGAAACGTTATAGTTACAGTTTTTGCTGTAATAAATTGTGTGTTGTGATTTAATAAAAGGGTTATTTAAAATAATTTTTGTTGTAATGAATTTTCAGGTATATTTTAAGTCTTAGTCACTCTTTTGATATCAAGATTTTGACACCTCTTTGTTAGTCATTCTAGGGCTTTTCCCTTGCATCCCTGCGTGATTAGGTGGCATCCAAGGTATTTCCCGATCAAGACCACATTTCATACACGATAGCATTCTGGAGCCCTTGTCAAACACTTACACCACCCGTCCCATTGAGTTAGTCGGCTGTATTATTATGTGTCTCGTTGATAATAAAGACTCTTGTTTGTTGTATTTATTGTTAAACCATACATACGTTGTTATTTCCACTCGGCCCCGGAGCCTCGTGGTTACAGGTCGCCTTCTAGGTTAGAGCGCTCGGTAGTGGCTCACTCACCTTACTCTACATCCCCCCTTTTTACATAAACAATGATAATCTTACATTTTGTAATCCGTCATCCAAGCAGGCTTGTTTCGCACACGACAAGGTCTACTTGAACGCTCTATTCTAGGAGTACCTACATTTTCACTTATACTAGCACTAAGAACAGGATCATGATGTTTACAGTTTTTTGAATCCACTATTAGTTTTTCTGGTGTTAACGGTTTCACCTGAGATTGCACTGGGGTGATATCACCTATACTACTTTGCTTTGCCTGTTCTGAACTATCACTGTTTACATGTACATTTGGCTTCTGAACAATTCTGGTTGAGGACATTCTGGCATATTGTAATACGGTGCAGGCACAAGATGCCATCTATTCCTCGATAAACACACCCTGTTGAGGTTTTAATTATATCTGACGAGGCTCATCACACTTTCTCAAAACTTGGCCATAAGCACGTATATCAGTGACCCAAACAGAATCGTTCGTTTTCAACTCTGACAAATCTTTAACACGATGACGTTTATTATAGTTTTTCCTCTGAATTTCCTTTCGCCCTTTTTCAATTTTTAGGTATTCAGTATCAACTATTTCTGATAATTTACTAGGAAGTACCGGCAAAGTAGTTCTTAGTTTACGTGACAAAAGTAATTCTGCAGGACTATAATTTGACTCTAATGGTGTAGTACAATACGCTAATAATGCTAAATGAATGTCATCATTCTTCTTTATTAGGTTTTTGCAGTTTTAACGGCTGCTTGATACACCCATTTGATTGAGGGTAGTAGGGACTACTCTGGACATGTTTGAATCCATAGACTTTTGCAAATTCAGAAAATTGAGATTTAAACTGAGTGTCATGACCTGATCTGACAACCTCTGGAATTCCAAAGCGTGCAAAGACCTCTTTCAATTTAGAAATTACTGCAATTTCTGTCAAACTAGTTAGAGGAAATATTTCAATAAACTTGGAATAATAATCAGTTATGATCAAATACCATTGTTTATGTTTAAATAAATCCACAGCAATTCGTTGCCATGCACGGACTGGACTTGTATCAGTAACAAAACTTTCTTTAATATTGGTGCGTTCTTCGACACACTGAGGACATGTTTTGATAAGGTTTTCAATTTGGGTTGAGATTCCTAACCACCAAACTGACATTTTAGCACGAGCCCTACATTTAACAAACCTTGGTGTCCTGCATGAATAAAACCCAAACATTTCAACTGTAATGCCGGAGAGATAATAATACGACTACCTTTCAGTAACATATTTTCACAAAAACAAATGTCAAATCTGAACTGATAATAAGGATATAACTCTGGCGATAAGTTATTTTTATCTGGCCACTGAGAAAGACAATATTCCTTCAATTTAATGCATACTAGATCACGAGATTGTTCAATCTGTATTTGGTCAAGAATATCATTCTTAACTGGTAAAGATTTAATGATGTAATGTACGTGTGCATTGACTTCTGCCTGCAATTCCTCTGAATCAGGACCTTGCTTTAACGGATTGCGAGATAAAGCATCTGCAATGACTAATTGCTTTCCCGGAATATAAATTACTGTGTAACTATATCGCATTAGTCGAATTCTAAACTCGTTGTAACCTGGGGGTTAACTCATCAACCGGTTTAGATTGAAGTATCTGAATCAGTGGTTTATGATTTGTTTCTAGTACGATTTTCAAACCAATTATGTATTCTTGAAAACGATCACAAGCCCAAGTCAATGCGAGTGCCTCCCGTTCAATTTGTGCATATTTGCATTCTGTTTTAGACATAGATCTTGATGCATAAGCTAAAATTTCACGATTGTTTTCGTTAACTTGCATAAGCACAGCACCAATTCCATATGAACAAGCATCTGCGCTAATAATAATTTGTTTTAATGGGTTGTAAAATGCTAAAACTGGAGCATTTTGCAATAACTCTTTTATCGTTTCAAAAGCTTTTTGTTGGGATGGACCCCAAGTAAACAGAGCATCACTTTTTAGCAATGCATTTAATGGTTCCATTATTTGTGATTTGTTTGGAATATATCGAGCAGTAAAGTTGATTATACCCAAAATTTGCTGTAACTCTACTTTATTAGTAGGTGCTTGCAGTTTACTAATTGCTTCTACTCGATTTTTATCAATAGAAATACCATTTTAGTTATGGTATGCCCTAAAATATAACTGTTTCAACACCAAAGATACATTTGTTTTTGTTTAATGTGATGCCTTGCATTCAAAGCGTTTAGAACTTCAAACAAGATTTTATCATGCTCCGCACGTGTGCATGCATTTATCAAAATGTCATCTACGTGCATAACAACCCCCTTAACTTCTGCAACAATTTTAGAAAATTTAATTGCAAAGTACTCCGGGGCACACGAGATACCAAATGGCAATCTTTTAAACTTAAACCTTCCAAAAGGTGTAATAAATGTAGTAAGATCTTGACATGATTCTTTCAGAGGAATTTGATAAAATCCAGAATTAAGCTTGGAAAATATTACTGCCCCTGAAAGTTTAGACAATGTAGTTTCAATCCCCGTTATTGGAAAATACGGTCTTAAAACATTTTTGTTTAATTCTGTGTAATCGCAACTTAACCTTATTGTATCACCTTTTGGTATGACAACAATGGGTGCGACCCACTTTGTATACTCATCTACTGGTGAAATAATATCTAGCCTTTCCAAACGTTTAAGTTCATATTTTAATTTTTCTAAAAGTGGAAGTGGTACAACTCTTGGTACACTTTGTATAAAGGGTTTAGGATTATCTACTAATTTTATTTCAATTTCCTGTTTAAATTTACCTAATTCATTGAATATACCTGGAATACCCAAAATAGGCGACTTCAAATTTTTTATTACATAGACCTGCATGACTGTGACCTCGTCCTTGTATTTCAGAGTAAAATCTACAATACCAATAACATTAAGATTTTTACCATCAGGGCCTGATATGGTTTCATCCGTTTTCACTATTTTATTTGACATTGACTGTACTAAGGTCTCTGGGATGCAAACTACATCAGCTCCTGTGTCAACTAAAAATGCTTCACTTGTACCTGTATCAACAATTTCAATAGGAACATGCCACTTTCCCTCATGTGAAAATATAGCCTTTACAGTAAGTGATCCTATAAAATGATTACCATTAAAATTATTACCTTCGGACATAGGTATGCGATCCGAATCCCTAAAAGAATCAGAATTCTTTATAGTAATACTTTTAATTGATTTCCTAGAGCGACAAACTTTGTACCGGTGCCCTATTTTACCGCAATCACGACACTTTGACTTACATGCTGGACAGATCTCTCTCTGATGATATGCTGAACCACAAAAACAACAGAATTTTACCTTCTTTTGTGTTCTGCATTCTTCTTTTCTTCTTGAGTGTTTTGATACTACAGCTACGCTTTCTGTTTTCCCACGACTGCTTAAAATCTGGTTTTGGTGCTCTTGAACCTCGGCCTGACGAGCCGCAAATATCACATCTGACAGTGTTACTTGTGTTTGACGAAGCAAATGTTCCCGTGTTTTACTGCTAATCATTCCTACTATAATGCGATCTGCGATAAGATCATCTTTAATTTGACCATATTCACAATTTTCAGCAAGAGCATGCAGTGCTGTTATAAAACTATCAGCTGTTTCACTTGTTGCTGATATCGTGTAATAAATTGATATCTTTCAAACGTTACGTTACGTCTAGGTATAAAATGATTTTCAAACGCCTTCACTGTTTCTGCGTATGTTTCTGGTGTTGTAGCAAATTGTAGCAGAATATTTTCGCTTTCCTCTCCCATTACATATAACAAAATGTCAATTTTTTCTTGATCGGCTTTCATTGCCTGGCCTGAAACCGACATATAACGTTGAAAACGTTTTATCCATTGCGGCCAGCTATTAGCTGTCGCAAAACTAAACTTCTCCGGCGGCAATACATTCAGGATGCTATTTACCACGGTGTTTGTAACCTTCTGAGCAGGAGTTGCTGTTGTCATTTTATATATGTAATTTCAACTTACGGTTTTCTTGTTTTACCGCTGCCAACATGTATTATTATGTGTCTCGTTGATAATAAAGACTCTTGTTTGTTGTATTTATTGTTAAACCATACATACGTTGTTATTTCCACTCGGCCCCGGAGCCTCGTGGTTACAGGTCGCCTTCTAGGTTAGAGCGCTCGGTAGTGGCTCACTCACCTTACTCTACATCGGCAGAACAACACTTTTGTTCGTACAGTCAAGGTTTTCTGTATTTTACTGGCATGGAATTTTTAGCGGAGTAATTCACTGAATTTTCTGTGAATTACCTGCTAAATATTCTGAGGGCCAAAAACTGTGTGTAACAAGTTCAATATCAACTGTTGAACTTGTGCTCCCAAAGTTGTATTTTTGGCTGGCATTTTGCAATATTGAGTTCTAATAAGAACGAACTGTTTTTCAATAAATTGACGATCAATACAGTGAAATAACTAAAAATGAGGGAGCATGTTAAAGATGACAAAATTAAGGTTATAATATGGCAGAAGTGGGACTATATTATTATTACCACCAAATTCAGAATATGACTAGCTAGTTAAACATTAGTAAATTTGTTCATTTTGGATGTACATACAGGTATTGCAGATTTAAGAAATAGTCATGTGATGATTTTCTTTTGTGGTTCCAACTATACCCTAAAAATTCTATGTTATTACAAGTCTAAACAAACACTCATACCTCTTATGAATTAATTCATTTATACCAGATGTATATGATAGCTTTTGGTGGGCTGTTTGTTTTTAAACTGAAGAGTATTATACAAAAATCCAGTAACTTAAAAGTTTTATTACACGTTTTTATTTTCCTTACAATTTTTTTTTCATTTTAGGTTCATACTTTTGTTATGATAATCCTGCAGCATTACAAAACAACTTCATAAGTGATTTAAATATTACCACTACGCAGTTTTCATTATTTTATTCTTTATATTCATGGCCAACTGTTATAGTATGTTTTATAGGTGGAATTTTAATCGACACGTAAGTATCAAGTTTGCCAGTGTGTTGATGTGGTATAGTTATATGTTATAGTGTTTTTGGTATTCGATTAGGTGCAAATTTATACATGGGATTAACACTACTTGGACAAATTTGTTTTGCTTTTGGGGCATTAATAAATTCATTTTGGCTTATGATTGCAGGAAGGTTTATTTTTGGGTATGTATCATTAACTTTAATGTGCACAATACAGTAGCATTTTAGAATTGGAGCAGAACCCTTGGCAGTGGCGCAAAATAATTATGCAGTTGCTTGGTTTAAGGGCAAAGAATTAAATATGGTATTTGGATTACAGCTCAGTTGTGCTAGAGTTGGAAGTGCTGTTAATTTTTGGGTAATGGAACCAATATATGCATGGATGGGGAATTTTTATTCTGGGCATGAACTTTTAGGGACAGTACTATTTATATGTAAGATTAACATTTTGTATATTTCTACATATTTGATATATTGCAGCAACGACAACTTGTATTGTATCAATGATTTGCTCAATAGCCTTAGGGATAGTAGATAAAAGAGCGGAGAGAATACTTAGAAGAGATGAAAATTCCATTAAAGAAGTAATTAAGTTTAAAGATATAAAAAACTTTCATTGGGGATTTTGGTTATTGACTCTTATGTGTGTAACATATTATGTTTCAATTTTTCCATTTCTTTCACTAGGAAAGTTAGTAGAATATATTCACATTTTTTATTTTATTGCTGTATAATTTTAGAGTATTCTTTATGAAAATGTTTAATATGACCGCAGTAGATGCAAATAAGGTTAACAGTATGGTGTATCTCGTATCTGCATTTGGTGCTCCAGTCTTAGGTTTTGCAATTGATAAATTAGGAAGAAATGTCTTTTGGGTACTGATTGCTGTATTGGGTACAACATGCGCTCATGCTATGTTGGGATTTCTTTCATGGAGTCCATATTTTGGAGTGGTAAGTTTAAAAGTTATGCTACATAGGTTTGGAACATTTGTAGCATATAAAGGATGCCCACAATCTATCTCCGTATAAGGGTAACTTTTTTATTATGGAAGATACAATGTTGATTAAATTAGGAAAGTTGAAGAGAAATTTATGAGTAGTGTGATGCTTTTTTGAAAACTCACCTATATGCTCAACTTTTTAGATATTTGAAAAAACGGAAATTTGTCATTTTTTCAAACATTAATAACTTTTTAACGGTTTAACCTATACAGAAAATAAAAACTGCTTTTAAGGTAACTTTTTACGTAGAATTCAATAGCGCATATGACAATTTTAATTGGAAATGGGTTTTCAAGCCACAAACATAACCTCACTTTTTTTTAAATGGAAACCAACATTCAATATGATCCAAATGGAAAGGGGTTTTTTCTTCTGATTATCCTAATGTAAGGGTTGATATATTTATTTTCAGTAGTTGTTTTTATAATAAATAAAATACGATTCATTTATTTGAGAACATCAAACAGTTCATGGATACATATTTTAAATAAACAAAAAACAACTGCCATTTGTCAGATATTATTGGTTAAAGTGTTTATTTGCTTTCGGTTGCAAATTTTGTGTAGAAGACTTTTTAATTTATTTGATTATAATAGAGAATGTATACAAATGACAAAAAAAAATGACATGCTCGTTTGTTACTGTGCCTGTAACAGAAATCGTGATGCTGCTGGTGATGATATGTATTATGAAAGATATTTGGAAAGAAGACAGCCAGATAAGAGATTGTTTTCTAAATTAGAAAACAATTTAAAAAGGTTTGATGCTTTTACAAAACCTAGTACTGATAAAAGAAAATTCAAAACTGATGATGAAGAACGTGTGTTAGCCTACATAAATTTTAAGCCAACAGCATCCACCCGAGAAACTGCAATTCTACAGAAAAAGCTCGCCTAATTGTAAAACGAAACTGCTAGAAACTATACAAAACTCGTGCTAGCAATACACTGTATCATGGGGATTGTGAGAGAAGGCAACAGTTTTGTAGGTGGTTTCTTAATGAAACAAATAATAATCCTCGTTTTAGTCACACTAATATATTTACCGACGAAGCAAAATTTACCAACAAAGGCATGTTTAACAGAAAAAATACAGTCTACTGGAGTCAGGAAAATCCCCATTTAACAGAAGAAAGGTGGGATCAACATCAATTTTCGATAAATGTGTGGTGTACCATATTTGGTAATAAAATTCTTGTCCTTTCTTCTATAATTATAATTTAAATGGTGTACGCTATTTGAATTTTCTACAAAACGAATTGCAAGAAATGCTCGATAATTTGCCACTTCATTTACTGCAAAACTTATATTATTTTCAGCATAACGGTGCACCTGCTCAAAACGCTCAAGCCGTTTCTGAATATCTTGATAATAGTTTTCCAAATTGAATTGACAATGCAGGTCCTGTTCCATGGCTGACAAGGTCACCAGAACTATCGCCACTAGATTTTTTCTTTGGAGTACTGTAAAGGATATAGCATATGCTAAAAAATCTAATAACATCGAGTAACTCAAAGATAGTATTACAGCAGCTATTACAAGTATAAAACCACAAACCTTAAATAAGGTGCACCAAAACCAAAAATGTTAAGTTATTTGTATTGTATGGATAGTTTATTTATTAAGTATTTTATTTTTTCTTAGTTTATAATAAATTTAGTTACAATAAACATGTTTCCATTATTGATTTTTACACATTTTGTTTGTTTGTAATATGTATCCATGGACTCCTTGTTGTTCGCAAATAAATGAATCGTATTTTATTTATTATAAAAACAACTACTGAAAATAAGTATATCAACCTTTACATTAGGGTAATCAGAAAAAAACCTTTTGATTTGGGTCATATTGAATTATGGTTTCCATTTAAAAAAAGTGAGGTTATGTTTGAAGCTTGAAAACCCATTTCCAATTAAAATTGTCATATAGGCTATTGCATTCTACGTAAAAAGTTACCTTAAAAGCAGTTTTTATTTTCTCTATAGATTAAACCGTTAAAAAGTATTAATGTTTCAAAGAAATGGCAAATTTCGTTTTTTTTCAAATATCTAAAAAAGTTGAGCATCTAGGTGAGTTTTCAAAAAGCATCACACTACTCAAATTTCTCTTCAACTTTGCTAATTTAACCAACATTGTATCTTCTATAATAAAAAAGTTACCCATATACGGAGATAGATTGTGGACACCCTGTATATGAATGACTTATGCTATTCTACAAAAACAGAAGAAATTTCAATGTTGCATATGTTGTACACAATCACGAAGTATGCTGCAGACATCTATCTACAAATACCTAATAACACACGCTCAAAAGAATCATTCATCTACACAGCTTGATTTTTTTACAACAAACTACCAAATACACTTAAATCTTAAAATTCATTAGCAAAATTTAAATTACCTTTGTTTTCCTTTGTTGTTCGTATCCGTTATTAGACAGTGGACGAATGTGTTGATGATAACATTGCAGATATTTAATTTTGGTCAATGTGATACTTATTGTCTATGTATTTATTTGTGTATTTATTTTTATGTTGTATTTGTGTATTTTTGGGAACTACCATGTATTTATAGGTGAAAATAAATATCTATCTATCACCACCATTATAGTTCATTATAACTGAACATAAAGGCATTTATTGTCATAAGCAACACTTGTTTATAATCGTACACATTTTTTGTAACTTATAATAAAGAACTTTTACATGATCGTGCAATAATGTATCATATAACAAGGTATACATTCACTTTACAAAGGTTGAACGTTATTCTTTTTATGACTTTAAATTAAAGTGGACACACTCAAAAATAGTTTGGTAGCTGTTGTGACATTCCAAAATATTTCCAAAATAAAGCACACACAGCAGCGCATGCACTTTAACCTGTGTGTAAAAGTTCATGGGCTCTTAGGGAAGTATGCGTGAATTACGTCCAATAATTACAGTGTATTTTATGTACCAGATGTGTGAAATTGTACTTCAGATGTAATAAATATTGATGTGTACAAATGGTACCCTTATACGTGTGAGTAGAAAAAACAAATTTGGATATTACTTCAGTTCCAAAATAATTACATACACTATGATAGGTATAAATGATATAAATCTGACTTTACAAATTAAAGGTTAAATTTTACTTACCAGGTGGTTCTTTGATAAACAATATAACTTTGCACCTTTGCTAGTGTTATTACACCTAGGAACACAACTAGATACCATTGTCTTAAAAATTGCGATATCACAGTCAATTACAGCTACAGAATATCACTCTAAATTTAGAGAACCAAAACCAACATTAGTATACAAAATAACCACAATAACTTAAAGATCAAAATGGTCACTTCAGTGTAGTGTATAAAAACCAAGGACTCTAACGACTGATGATTTATGCAAACAAATTTCTGACTGGCAACAATGTTAACGCCTTTGCAACCTGAAGTACACCACATTTGATTTTCTAGTGATCTACCCGAAGGTACTACATTGGCCAGGAAGCGAGCTTTTTACTTGGAAAATTTTGAATTTTGACGAACTCTTGCTCTTCCGAGCATGATAACACACACGGAACCTCCATTTTACCTCTCATCCGAACGAGGGTGTATTTTTGTGAAAAATGCTGGCCTAACTTTTTCAAGCAGACCATGTCGGGACTCGAACTTGGGACCTTGGACATAGTAATCACACGCATACCAATTACGCCATGGTGCCTCTGACTTGGGGTACAACAACAAAAGTGACAACTTGCAGCACTATCAAACATTGAGAGTTATCACTCCATGACTTCATTCTCGTATATAATTTTTATAGCCGAGAAATTATCTCTAATGAGATATTTAAGGACTTCCCTAACTAAAGAAGATATTTTCTCGACTCGGAGGAAAGTCATTGTATAATATGTAAAGTAGAGATAGGCAACTACAATTATTTAGATGTCACAAGCATTGTCTATACAGTACATAAATTAAATCATTGACTTCTTTTAAGAAGTTAATTGATTTAATTCACGAATTAATTGTCTGAATTAATTCAGCTGAATTAATTCACTTCAACCCTGCTTTGGCATGAAATTTATCAGGTTAACCTGAATTATGTTTATTATTTGTGTTCTTGTGTAATAATAATATTTAACTCTTTTGCTCTGAATATAACATTTAATAGTAAAATTAGAAACAATAATATGATCTTTTAAATTTTGTTTAATGTTTCTGTGTTTACAACATTGATACAAAATCACATTTTTTTGATAAAAAGTATTGTAACAGTTTCTTTGAACATTCCATGATTATGTTTCTATAGTTAGCAATAATTTTATTGCATTAAATTTATTTCTTCTATCTTGTCAATTAAGCAGAATGTAGTTTTAGTTTACCGGTTACTTGTGCCATTGTATTTTTTACAGAAAGCACTTCACATAATATATATTTGAAATATTAACCAATAGAGTTAAACTATGTCACACTGTATATGTTCTATGGATTTAAAAGTTTCTGTAAATAACGTATTCTTATGTTAATACTGGGTTTTAGATAACACATGATGGGTAGCCTCAAGACTTTTCAATTTAAGCAAATTTGTTAATATCACAGAACCCTAAAATAGTACCTATTATCAGGCTACGTTAATCCTTTATTTATAAATATACAAAATAACATCAATGTACTTTGCTACTATTTATAAACTGAATTTATATATGGCATTAAAGTTGAATTTGGATTACAAATGTGTTTTAACTTTGTCTAAAATTACTAACTGTATCAGTTCTAATGGTTAACATTTCTAAATGCTAACCTTAGTTATTCATTGACGTACTACTTTACGGAAGCAGAAATAAATTGAATTTTATACTTATTTGGGTCATTTTTATATTATACAAAAATTCTAAAGAAAGAACTTTCTTAACCGCCGGTACATCTAATTCCCTAGGACAGCCTTGTTTACTCGACACAAGCGAGGTTATTGCACTTTATAAAAATGCATTAGACAGTCTTGAGGATTTAGTATTTAATAGTGGTAACAGCACCACGACATGACATCACAAGTATTCATAATCAAAATCAGTTCAGAAACTTCACTTACTAAATTTTTTAAGATGCAACAGAATATTCTAATCAGTTTTGTTTAACCAGTGTCGTAATTTTTCTAATTAAATTTATTTTTAGATACTTATGGGTATTTCATATTCGATATTATCTAGTTCACTGTGGCCTCTTGTTACTTTAGTTATTCCAGAACATCAGTTAGGCACAGCATATGGACTGTAAGTGCTTTTGAACTTTCTGAATAGGCCAAAACATTATCTATTTTCAGATGCCAATCTATTCAAAACTTAGGTCTTGCTTTAGGCAGTTTTGCGGCAGGAGTTATTATTGATAATTATGGATATGTTTGGTTGGAAGTATTCTTCATAGCTAATTTATGTGGTAGGTACAGATATTATTAAAAGTATAATTATTTTTAGAATTTGTTTTAATGAAGGCATTATTAACCACTTTACAGCTATTAGTGCTAATTACGACGATCTTTCAATAATTGATTGTGATAACAGTCGTCTTTAATAAGTTATACGTACATACCTAAATAAAATTTCTACCCATGTACCCTTCTTTAGTACATGTATTTTTAGATATTCAAATAAATCGTTGAGTATTAATTAGCATATCATATTAAGAATTTAAAAAATAATGGGCAGAAATACAAAAATTATCTATTATCACATGCTTTAAAAACTTTTTTAGTTGACGTTAAATTCTACATAAGTTATGTATTATGTAGTCCAGTTAGCCAAGTATTAACTAAAGGTAATGAATGCACAATCACATTAGTCTGGAATGGGTAAAAGCATTATAAATTTGAAAAAAATGAAAAGCGTGAATCTTTAAGAGCTACAAAACCATATATTTATTTTTAGCAGAGCAGCCTTCCCTCCCAATCGATCACTCCCAATGCTGCACAGATTTTCCATGTCTTTACAAGTCCAGTTGGCTACCGCAGATTCATGTTTTCACAGAAACTTGTACCGTTTATATATAACATTAAAAGCAGTAAACGTTGCAGGGTGTTAGGACCCAGAGGTATGATGGATGAATAAACCATATTGAATTTTAGATGTGAGCACTATTTGAGTTACATTAGATGCCTAAGGTTCCATTTTAAGATATTTAGGCATGAAAACACTGTGAACCTTGAACTTCATCAGCAGTTGAAATCATTTTGAGTTTCTTTGGCATTGATGATATGTCTTTTTTCTACAGTAACATTATTGAAAAATTCATCACCTTTGATGATAACATTCCGATAGTTTTATGCAGAATTGTATTATTTTGGGTTTGTGTAGGCATATGCAGTATGCACTGAAAACAAACTTTTGGATAACAAAACTGTTGAATAACGAAGTCTGCCATTTCTTTTGATTTTCACAATTCATTTGTAATTGTTTGGGCAATTACGACGATTGCTTTAAATTAGTTCTTCATCAGTGATGTTAAACGGTCGTAATTGCTGCGGCATACACAATTAGTGGGAACATAATGGACACAACACGATAGGCATATCGATTGTAGTGATGTGAATTAAAAATGAATTGATACATTAATTGTTAATTGCTTAAAAAGTTTCTGAATTTGGCCTAAATTTGTTACGCTTTATTTTAAAGCTTAAAATTAGGTTTATTAATTTAAAGTTATGGATTCTTTTTAGAATCCGGAAAAATCCCTGCCTAATACTGCAGTTTTTTTAACGCTGTGAAACCGCAGGATTATCAGCGTTTACACGGGTCTTGACGTAAGGTTTTATATGTGAGAAGAAGTTCATCTAACCACGAACGCAGGCCAAAGTACGTTAATCTCGATTGGAGGGGAGAGACATTTAAGGCGAGCACTACCACCTAGCTGGTCAATTATTTTACCGACTTCTGTGAAAGAATGATTATCATACCGTTTACCGGGTGGTTCTGGCATGAGTGCGTTTCTGTCCCCACACTTTTTACTCCCTATTCCTATTGTATCGTTAGCGAAGCCCTATCAGCGGCAGCAGCGATCCACAACAGGACAACAGCTGAGAAAAGCACCCCTGAGGACATCGATGCCCAGTAAATATTGGGGTAAGTGTTTTAAAACTTTATTTCCTTGTCCGGTGGTTTACTGGGAGGGTTGAGCGTAATAAATTATGACTAAAAATAGTAAAATCAGCTCATAAGAAACTTATCAAAAGAACAGCCGTTTCTATATAAAATAAGAACAGTTTTTATTTACTACTAGAAGTGGTTCTCAGTACTTATGGGACTGGTTTCTTTTCACCCAGGAAGTTCTTTCATCTGGGAACACCTTATGCCTCTGAACCCCTTTCACATCAGAAACCATTTCATTTGCTGACCCCTTTTGCCCAATCTCGCTTTAGCATTCTCACGCCGAAGCAATCTTCTTACGCTTTATGCTTGATTAATTATTTAAAAGTTGCTTTAACTTTTATCAAATAAGTACAGACAAAGCCACACTTGCATTATCGATTTCATTTATTGTACTAATGCAGATAATTGTTTTATGTTTAAGAATTAATTTAAATTAGAGAGAATATTAGTACTACCACTTGCAAGATTAAAAAAAATCTATGTTCCATAGCCAAACGTAAAAGCTATAACCATCTCAATTGTTTCCGCACATCCTTGTACCTGTATATATCTTCCAGAAAGTGACTGTAATGTTTGATGCGAAATGTTGTCCTTTGTCTTTTTAAGAGATTATATGTTTACGCTCATATGAGAAAAAGTGTATGTTAAATTTACTATAATCTTAAGCTTCCTTAAAAATTAGACTACATATATTGGAAATTATTACAGAATGGGATCTGAACTCGATTTGTAGGTTTCCCACTATATATTAAATATTTTAACGTATCATTTTTTTTATTGGAGATGATAGTTCAGGTACTGTACATAAGCTTTAAGCGTTTGCGTGCATGTCCATTTGTCCACCTTCAGAGTTTTTGATAAATTTTCTCAAAAATTAAAATTTTCTATATTTCAAATAGTACAGAAATAATAAATAAAATTAATTTAAGTCCTCTATCATGTACCCAATATTTAATAGCACCATAATTTTTAATTCAATAACTTGAATGACAGATAATTAACAATTGTGAAACTGAGCAGAAGTCTGCAATTCCAGTATTAGAAGTTCTAGAAAATTCTATCGCAATAATTTCTGTCGGATGGCATCAGTTGTTGTTTGAAAAGTCAAAAAAATAGAATTGCCTTAGCATTGAACCTGGGATACCTTACCTGCATTGCGAAAATATTAACACTGAGCTATTGTGCCACATGTTTGTCGAAATGTCAAAAATAAATAGTAAATAAAATAAAACAACTTATTTCGAATAGAAAGAAACAAAACAGTTTTGAAACAGAGTTACACGAGCTCTTTAATGACATTGGCGTCATCGCAACTGCTTTTCTCTTTTTTTTAGAAAATTATCATCTTAATTTGCTAACAAGCTCACTATGCTGCTGGATCTCCTTCGAATGGAACCTTTTTTAAAGTTTCTCTGTGTTGTGTAAGGAGTTCCAAAAACTATCATGCGTCTACTTTCTGTTTGGGGTTAACTAACGAATAAAATTTCCATGTATTGACTACAGAAACATTTAGGATGTGTATTCAAAGACACCACGATGATCTTGTCCCTTGAATACTAATTCTATAAGTATCCTCCGCTTGATCAAAGTGTTCTACTCCATCCATGCTTATGTTATAATTTGCAAAAAGGAAAAGTTGTTAAATATCAATTCTTCCTCTTGCTTCTTTTGACGAACGCTTTATTTTGCAGTGGTTCTACATGATCATAATTGGTAACTATTTTTACCATACTGTTGTCCTTCTATTGCACAAACAACAATATATTGTGTGGTCGTATTGGTGTTGGAAATACCTACGGTTTTTCTTTTTTATGTCACATTTTGATGGTAGATGGCACTTTTTGAGTCCATTTTCACGAATAGTTACATGTAAGACGAGTGGGCTAGTAAGAAAAGAGCAAAATCAAAACGGAATGCTTGCCTGAATTACGGTAACAAGGAAGAAAATTAATACTACGCTAACACAGTCGAAGATTGGGAGATGGGGTTTAAAGAACGGAACAAAAGAACACACAACCCAAATTGCCCTGAAAAAAATGATTAGTGTATATACAACATATACATGTGGACAGAACACTAGTCTGTCCAATACAGTAAAATACAACACTCAATAGCACCAAAATAATTATGAGGTTTATTACAGCATTTTACATATATATATATATATATATATATATATATATATATATATATATATATATATTATATATATGCACCTCGTAACACAGATAAATAGAAATAATCAATATCACACATAAATTTGACAAAATCTACTAAAACCTAAGAAACAAAGTACATATTTAGAATAGTGCCTTTGGGCACACATCAAACCAACACCAATAAATAATCAAGTATTACAGCTGATGGATAATTACAACGTCGATATATAATTACGAAACCAATTCAATCGGTTATCCATCAATATAAAAAACAATGTATAAACCTACACTAATATCCGTATTCTAATAGATAATAGTATTGAATAAGCAAAACGATTTTCTCATCTTAATATTTATATAATGCAAGCAACAATTGACATGCCATAAATGAGTAAGATTATCGTTATCTGTTGACCATGATGACGAAATGTGTTGTAACAACAAAATTAGGCATCTGTGTTAATGCCAAATAAGCATTGGTTCAAGGATACTAAGAATTTGGATTAAAATCAAGACAAGAACGTAGGTTAAAATCAGCAGAATATGAGTTACAATTCGGCAGGCACATAAAAAGGAGCAAGTTTTTCACTGTAACTGCTAATTGAAGCTATTAATATTTATCACAAAAGAAATCATACAAACTAACACTTGCAATATAGTCAATTCATTCCACCAACATATAATATTGTTTTCTGAAGGATACTACGTGTAAAACTCATTATAGAGTAGCAACAACTTACGAGAATATTTTTAGCATTTAAAGATGACACTTAACTTTAATGACCATTAAACTAGGTCGTTTAACTACAATTAAATATTGAATACTATAATCATTCTCAACTCATGTAGTTGAGCAATTTATCAAACATAAAAGCAAACATTTATTAAAATGGGGTATACAGAGTAAAATGACAGAAAATTTTCAAACTGCGAAATGGAACTTTATAAAGTTCCAGTAGATCTGTAATTTAAATCCCGAAGTTGTTTGAGGAATCAATGGCTTGTGAAGTAATTGTTAAAAAATATTATATGTGATGTAAGTTGTTTAACTTTACTCAATAATTGCAATACAATTTTTGATACAACAGGCAAATTTTCAAAACTCAACTCTGGCTTTTGCTTTGCTCTGTAATCCATATCAAACTGATAGCAGTATCTTTATACCAGATCCAGGCTGGTTTGTCTCTTATGAACACCTTTGAGAACGGCGTCCAAAATATTGCCTCATCAATAATTAATCGTTTATTCAGTTTGTGTATAAGGAGGCATAGTTTATACAGTTCATCAATCCTGTCAATTTTTTCAATATCTGCTAAAGGAAAATATTTTTTTTGCTTTGTACTACCTATTTCGGCTTATCACATTGACAAGAATGGGCATGGACACATCTTTATCTAACAACCAATAACGTCTTTCCCTAAGAAGAGGATAATAGCCACTAAAACACCTATAAACACTCAGTATCATTCTAACTAAATTTGCAATGGTTTTTCTGTAACGAATGCCTGTTTGACCACTCCATTAGATATCTAATAATATCATTGTCAGAAAAACTTTGAAATCGCTCCAAGGGTTTAAATGTTTCAATTCGTTCTTTACAATATTCTGGTGATCTAAATAACCACTTTGTCATACTAATGTCGGTATGTTTGTTCAGGTTGGTTCCTTTGTTTGCAGTTTTGTGTGTTTTTTCTTAGTTTTGAAGTTTTTAAAAGCACAACTAAGGAGATAATCATCTTCTTCATCTAAATCTTTGGCTACCAAAAAAAAGGTTAATTTCTTCAGGAACATCAGCTAGTAAAAGGCCTCCATATACATCATTTTCGTAAATATCCTTCAGAGCAGCCTGATAATCAGGCTTTGGTGTTCAATATAATCAATAGTAGAGTCTAAATTTTTATAAATTTTCCGATAAAAATAACTACTAGACATAGGTCGTAGCTCAATTTCCATCTAGTGAAATAATTATTAAAAACAGTAAACCAGTAAGCTACCAAGATCTAATTATATACTATGGGCGTTATGTGGAGGACATTCTTGTCATCACAAAAGGCACCAATGAACAGATCATGGATTTTCTCAACTTATTTTCTTAATTCATTACATAATAATATAAAATTTACAGTTGAATTCGAAAATAATAGATTCTTTATTTAGATTATTTGATTGTCAACAACCCACACAATATTGAATTAAATATATATCGAAAACCTACCACCACAGACAGTTTTATACCTTATCAATCCAACCACCCACCCATTATCTCATAAATTTGCTTCATTCAATTTTTTATTCTGCCATCTTCTAATTCTAATATATCCTTTATCAAAAGGATGATGACTCTCATCAAGAATAATTTTGTAAAAAAAATAATGTTTTTAAACAAGTTGGATCTGTTTTCATAGGCAGAGATTTACTTCTCTACCATTTGTTTTTTAACGAGATTTTGTTTAATTTGTTAAATATTTTTTCCCTATGGTAAGTCGATTTTTCCATGGTTTTATGTACCTAAATTAGTTGTTTTTGGTAACTACTGTTAATCTTTTTACGTCTGATGATGGTAGCAGTGTGGATACTGAAACTGGTAGCCTTGTTTTAATTTAAGTTTAAATGACCAGTAAAGCTATTATATGGGGAGGTTATGAATTTTTATCTTTAACAAGCTACACTTGTACTCAAATGAGTATGGTGACGTAAAATCGCGTGCTATTTTCTGCAATATGCCATAAAACTATTATGCCTACCTAGGTATAACTAACACATTCCTGAGAAATATATTCAAGATGTAGTTTTAAATAACACAATCAAATTCACATAAAATTTTGATTCTGAATAAACTGGCATATGCTTTGTGTTCACTACTGCAAACTAATACATGAGCTTTTTCATATAGGGGAAGTACACGAGAAATGTAATAAAAACGTGATGTTAGTAATATTAGAATACTTCCGAAGTTATCTTTCAGATTATTGTTAATAGGTGGCGCACATGTATTTCAAATATGATGTGTACTCATTTGAGTACGTGGGTACTAATGGATTTATATAAAAAGCTGAACATTGTAACTTTATGTAGATTACACACAAAAATTATTTTTATGGATGCAATAATTAGATTGCTATACAGGGTGGTCCGGTTTTCATTAGCCAACGTATATCTTCTGAACTATGCAAGATATAGAAAAATTTCATAGGAAAAAGTTGTTTGAATATATTTTCTCTACAAATATAAGGCATTAAGTATTTTTTATGGCCTACTATATTTGAGCAATAATATGTCACTTCGGTTTTTTAAATAGAATACCCTGTATATTTTTTTTGAAAAAATACTTTACTTGAAATTGTCTTTACGGCAATATACCACAACCAATGAGTTCTTGTCAGAATGCACTAAATAACTCAAATAATCGAATTCCAATAGGAAACTGTGATTATTGTTTATTTACTGTATAAATTAATAAATTGCAAATTTTTTTATTCATACATCTGAAAATAATAGCTAACAAGAAAACTAATTATCTTAGTAAATGTTCAAATTGTTCACCATTACATTCTAAACATTTATTAACTGGAATAATTAAATTTTTTCTAGTATCTTGCAGCATGACCGGGGTAATTAGCAAGCAAGCTGCTCTTATTTTTGCGCTTAACTCTTCAAGATTTTGAAAAAGGGTAGAATTAGAATTACACTCGATCTTTTAAAAACCCCCAAACAAAGAAATCAAGAACTGACAAATCAGGTGATTGGGGAGGCCACAAAGTCGGTCCCCTATTACCGATCCAGTTCTGGCGAAACTCATTATTTAAATAATTTGTAACATTGATTCCATTATGTGGTGCAGCGCTATCGTGTTGAAACCATAAGTTTCGCATGATAACTAGGAAAATATCATCTAAGAAATCCTGAAACGAAATTTGCAAAAACATCAAATATCTATTTTGGGTTAAACTACCATTAAAGAAATACGGACCTGGTATGCGGTCACCTACTACACCTATCCGCACATTCACTGAAAATCGTACTTATGAACGGGTTTCAACAAATTGCAAAGGATTTCTATCACTCCAATAATGTGTATTTTTTCAGTTAAAAATACCATTTTTATGAAAGTTAGATTCATCAGTCCAAATTATACTGTCCAAAAATTCTCTTCCTATACATTCAATATCCATATACAAAAACCAACTCGGCTGTTGGCATAATTGGGATGTAATGTTTGAACCAAATGCATCTTAAATGCTTTCATTGAATGACGCCTCAAAACATTAAAAATCTGTCGAAACGTTTAGTTCAGCTGCAGCTTGTCTCAGAGAAACTTTAGGATAAGGTCTAAAGTAGTCCAAAATAATCAATTTATGTTGTACTTGATTTCTGGTGATAGTTGAAAAGCTACCATTGGACCTTAAAAAATTTTCTAAATTCTTAAATGTATTTATATTTGGTTGTCTACGGTCAGGATATAACTTTTGATATAAAACTGCAGCTTGACGTTTATTGTTGTTTGACCTATGAAGACAGCATAACATATCAACTTTTTCATTGTTTGAATAATTCATTATTTTGCACGAAACAACTATTAAGAACACAATAATACTTTTACTTATTTATGTGACAAATAATTGTGAATAAACAACTGAAATACTGCAATGGCATTTGTTAACAGAAATAATCAGATTGAAATTCTATTATTTAGGTTATTTAGCACACTTTGAATTGAAATCATTGATTGTGGCATATTGCCGTAAAGACAATTTCAAGTAGAATATTTTTTCAAACAAATATACAGGGTGTTCTATTTAAAAAACCAAAGTAACATATTATTGCTCAAATATAGTAGGCCATGAAAAATACTTAATGCCTTATATTTGTAGATAAAATATATTCAAAAAACTTTTTCCCATGAAATTTTTCTATATCTTGCATAGTTCAGAAGATATACGCTGGCTAATGAAAACCGGACCACCCTGTATATTTTTGGTTAATAATGTTATACTGCGGGCAACCTTTTTCTGGGCGCATAAGAGGCAGTGGTTAATATATTCTGTATTTGTCAAAATTTGGTGGTTTTGGTCCTAATATTTAAAATGAAAGTTATACCAAATTGTGCATCAAAGAATTCATTATTGTTATAGTGCAACAATTCTACAATCATATTACTGCTGTATTTAACTAACCGTATCTGGTAGTAACAATTATGCAGCAGTTGCGAAACACTATTGTGATAAGTTATAATAACTTCATGTTATAAGAATGAGCTCAAAGACACTTATCCAAACATAAATAAATATATTAGTATTATTAATTTGAGGACTAAGGCAATAGGTGCTTTATAGAATCACTTTTTTCACTGTCCCTGATAATTGCATTAGTGACTACAAGTAACTATATATGCAGTGTTTTATTTTGAATAAACATTATGCAGGACTGGACTTATAGAAATTCACAACATATTATTTTTTATAGGGTAATGTGGTTTCTGCATGCCCTACTTTTAAACTATATTTTGATGAAGCTGATGAAGTGGTCACTTGTGAGTGCTGTCAAGTGATGTTTCTTGCCTCTGAATTTTGCACTAGCTCAAAAACTAACGAGTTACGTGCAGTAATACTATAAAACAGAATACTCAGCTTCTATTACACTGAAAGCAGAACATATTTTAAACAGCTACCGGTACCACTAAGAGAAATTATTAATCTTAAGAATTCAGGACAATAGATATCTAGAATGTTTGATGAGCTAAAAAGCATGTGTGTGTGTGTGGGTGTGTGTCGGTATGTGTGTGTGTGTGGGTGTGTGTCGGTATGTGTGTGTGTGTGTGTGGGTGGGTCGGTGGGTGCATGCGTGCGTGCATGCACACAAAAAATCTATTCTTATAGTGAAGTTACCACTGTTCTTAAAATAATAATCTTAATCGAAGGGAATGTTCTCTTGCTTTAAGAAACTTTTCTCGAAACAAGTTCATTCAAATGCTCTATTAAAAACTACGAAGAGTTTAAATTTTATACTTGAATTAAGTTACTTGTGATCAATTTAAGGAAATTACGTTCTTAAATTGAAGAAATTCTGATCACATAGTTTAATTACAACGCAGAAATTGATTTTAGAATATAATTTTCTTAATTGAAATGACTGTTTTTAGGTATTCTTGAAGTAAGTGTACCATCGTTCATATTCTTAAGTTAAGTACAATAGTATATTTGTTTGGTAGAAATGTACCCTCTCCCTTTCAAATGCGTCGTAAAATCGTGTTCATTCCTGATGTATATATACGTGCTACGTCGCTGTAAATGCGGTGTTCAGTTTTATAGGAAATATGGGGAGTGTTGAAGTTAAAACAATTTTAGGTACCTGGGGTTGTACTGAAGAGGTGATAAAAACATTTGTGGGTAAGTTAAATTCTGGATTAACATGTATATTTAACTTGTGTTCGATTTTATGAAAGACAAGTCACAATTAACATTAAAACAATCCATATCTTATTTCTTAAATTCAAAAGTACCTATCTCTGCTCATTACTGCCAAAAACACAATTGCTATATGAAGGAAATTATACTGGAATTGATATTTTGTAATTGATTCTGGTGAATTGCTGATAATTAAAAAATTAATATTTTTGTGGTGTATGTACATTGTGTAAATGGTGTGCCCCAATTTGAAATTAAAATTTTTACTTTTCTTTAAAAATAAAAACTTTTGTTACCTTTATGCTCTATACAGGGTGAATTGTTTTTCATTATCACTATAGGCATCTTGGAAACTGTTAGATATATAGAGAAACGCTCAAATGGGAAAAGTAGTGCGGTTTTGTCTGTTGATCTCGAACGTGCTTTCGTGTTTTAGAAAAAATCCACGGATATCTGGATATTTCGAAAAAACAAATTTTGCATTTTTTTCAAATCCACCTGTAGGCTTTATTATTGACGTTAGAGAAATAATGTAAATATAAAACTTGTTGATATTCCTATGCTGAATAAGAGGGTGTGGTTCGAAAATTTTGTTATTTTTAGTTTCATAGATATGTACATAACCTCAATTTTTTAATGTAATGCATAGTTGGCTATGGGTCTGTTTTATAGCTTATGTTTTGCCGATTGTACTGATATACCACATGATGGAGTTATTTTTGCAAATAGCGGAAATGTTAAGGTTTTTTTTGTTTTTATTGTTCATATATTTATCAGACTTCCCATGAAAACTATAAAACAAACCCATACAATCGCAATTTAGATTTTGAACTGTCATTTGTGTTCGTGTACACACCATTACTAATAAATAAGTTTTATTTTGCTAAAATGAATTATAGTGTTCGATATATTAACTTGTTACATTGAATGCAATAAAAATTCTACTAGAGTAGCAGATTTATATGCTATTTTAGTAGAACAGCAATACATTCTATTGTTGGAAAGTGTAGGCTATGTATTGCACAAAATCGGTGACCTTTTTGAGTATTGTATTTTACATTCAATATCAACAGACAAAACTACATTATTTTTCCCATTTGAGCATCTCTATCTCTGGCAGTCTCCAAAATGCCCGTAGTGATAATGAAAAAAAACTCACCCTGTATGGAAACATGTTCATCTGTTTCGTTTTCATTGCATTTTGATAACTATATTTTGTATCATTTCGAAGAATTACACCAGTGTTAACTAATTTTATAGATTAATATATATATATATATATATATATATATATATATATATATATATATATGTCATGTTGAGGTACCTGAAAGCCTCACAAGTGAAGATTTAAAAGAACTTATTTCAAAATCATTAGGTATGAGAAAATTGATTGAAGGAAAGTTGACCCAATTAAAAGAACAGGTATAATATTTTTTTTCAAAAACTTTGTTTATTATAAATTTTAGAACAAAGAAAATGAATACGTGGTTAATAGTATTGCTGCTGCATCTACAATTACCTACGTTGATTTAGAAAATACAGAAAATGAAGATCAAAGGATGGTCGATAGATTTTGGTTTGACTGAATTCTTGACTGAAGTTCCAATATTCACGGAATGCGGAATCCACAGCAACTCGTTATGTTGGGTTACCAATTTAAGAACTACTATTTGACGTATTTCTAAAGTTTAGCTTCCTATAACTTACATGGTATTTTTATTGTACTTAGATATTAGTTTTTTTGCCAATATTTTAGAGAACAGTTAATTTTATTATTAACAAGTTGAAAATGCAAGGCATTGTCGCAACGAACTTCCAAATGTAGACTTACTTTAAAACAATTTAAAGAAATTAAAATTATTATGTTGTAATAATTATAAGTATTCAGATAAAATACAAAAATTTATAAACAACAAAAGAGACATTTTAATATATTTTATTTTATTGAATAAATATTTTAAAAGCTATATATGTGTGTGTATGTATGTATGTATGTATGTGTGTTTGTGTGTGTGTGTGTGTAAATAAGGGGGCATCATATTTCGATTCAGTTTTTTCAGAGGATTTTAAATATGTATCGCACATTAATTTTGGACCTATTTGAAATTTTTGATAAAATTAATTCCCGGGGTCGGGTATCCGTGGTCAGATTTTGTGGGGGTACCATATTTCGACTCAGCTATGTTAGGGGAGTCCAAATATGTATCGCACATTAATTTTGGACCTATTTGAAATTTTAATTTTCCCGACGGAATATCGCGGGGGCACGGCGTCCCCGTCGCCCGATTTCAACTGACATCAAAACTTAAGCTCAGGACACCGAGCTGAATCGATTGATGTATCACACATTGATGTCCGACCATTAGAAAGGCCTCGGACGGACAGACGGACGACAAATCGATTTCATAAACGAACGAAGTTCGTTGAAAATTACTCACTGTTCATATGCAGAAACATACTGTGTGCAATATAAAATTTTATGTTCCATATGTTTTTAGTTTTAGTTATTGTTTTAAGTGCGCTAAGTATATGTGTAGGTGCTAAGCAAAAATGATACAAGTCACACAGCTCCAAATTTTTGGAATCTGCTAAAAAATGTTATACTTTGATTTTAGTATTGTAAAGCATTGCTCTAATGTTTATATACATTGTCAATACAAAACAAACCGATGTATGGGTCATACACATACTTTTTTTGCATGTTTTGGAGTTATTTTCATTGTAAATATGGACGTGTATCTTTTTGTACCAATTTGATGGGTCACTTAAGAGACAATTATTTTTTTGTTGTGGTTCAAAGAAAATAGGATGTAAACTGTTTTATTAGTCAACTAGAAGCGGTTTGTAGTCCCTTCGGGACTACTTTGAGCGCCTCTACTCGCTTTGCAGCCCACTCTCTTTATGCCCCACCATCTTTGCGTCGCATCATTTTTGCACCCCGCCATCTTTGCGCCCCGCCATCTTTGCGCCCCGCCATATTTGCGCCCCGCCATCTTTGCGCCCCGCCATCTTTGCGCCCCGTCCTCTTTGTGCCCCACCCTCTTTGCCGGAAACTACCGAGATCCATCGGAAACCATTGAGAACCATCGGAAACCACCGGGAACCACTGGCAACCACTGGGAAAAGGACCAAGATCACTTCGCCCTAATACACTTTGTCGAAATCAGTTCGGGGAATCGATCTGATTAAAATCACTTCGCTTTAGTAGACTTTGTAGAAATCACTTCGATCAGTCGATCGGATCAAGATCTCTTCGCCCTAGTAGACTTTGTCGAAATCACTTTGGGGGGAATCGATTGGATCAAGATCACTTCGCCCTAGTAGACTTTGTTGAAATCACTCTGGGGAGTCGATCGTATCAAGATCACTTCGCCGTAGTACACTTTGACGAAATTACTTCGGGGGAGTTGATTGGATCAAGATCACTTCGCCCTAGTAGACTTTGTCGAAATTACTTTAGGGGAGTCGATCGGATTAAGATCACTTCGCCCTAGTAGACTTTGTGGAAATTACTTCGAGGAGCCGATCGGATCAAGATCACTTTGTCCTAATAGACTTTGTCGAAATCACTTCGGGGGAGTCGATCGGATCAAGATCACTTTGTCGTGGTGGAGTATGTTAAAGCGACTCCCGGGAGTTGATCACATAAAGTCCACTTTGCCCTAGTTGATTTTGTTAAAGAAGACTTTGAGGAGTTGATTCGACCAAGACTACTTCACGCCAGTAGATTCTGTTGAATAAGTTGGAAAATGTAAAATCGGAGACCTGTGTATTATTTAGAAATGTTTAAAAAAATATATTTATCATAGCAAGGAATTTTGTTCTTAGTGCACTGTAGCTGGTATAGTTATAGCAATGACATTGAGATTGTTGTATACAATAATGTATTGTGTATGTACACTAGCTATCTCCAGTTTAAATTGTAGTAACCATTTAAAATGTCATTTTTAAATTTATTTTTAAATATAGGGCATTATAATGGAAAAAGCAATATATTTTAATTTGTCATTGTAAATTCTTAATTTGGAAATGCATACCAGTTGTTTTAATGTTTGTTTTATATTCTTGGCGCTTGATGTATATTAAAGCGAATGTAATGAAATGTATTCAAAAGAAACAAATACCAAATGAATGCAGGGAGTTTAATACTTTTTTGATTTAAGAATAAATCACGTAAAATGAGCAATGTTTAGAAAAAGTCCACTACGTAAAATCGAAAACCCGCGTGTTGTCTTTCTGATTTATCACAGTGTATATAAAGTGCGTTTGGATAACCTTGCATATGTTAGATCCTGTTGGTTGTTAAATATTTGATTAAAAAATTTTAAAAAATGTGTTGGAGTTAGGCATCGAACCCGGGACCATGAGAGTTGTAAGCATATATCTTAACGCTATGTCACGGGGATTGACGTTTAGAGGAATATAGTTTGTTGTATGTTTGGATTGCAAACGCCACATCAGAAGGTGTTTCTTAAAAAATAGACCGCAAATAATTATGTGCGATACTGTTTTATAATTAAAATTAATTATAACCACTATAAAGAAATAAGACATGTTTTATAAGGTTTAATATTAGAAATTTGTAAAATAAGTGTGTCTTCAGAGATTTAGATAGTAGTTAATCGTTATTTTACACCGGTCTCCAAACCTGTTTTTGAAGTTTCTCGTATTAAATGTAATTTCAGTAAAAGTTTTTAAAGAAACGGCAGTACTTGCATGCAGACGGTAAATAATTCAGGTTATAGGATATTAAGTATCGACTTTTGATAAGTATTGACTTATGACATATTAGAAATTTTTTGGGGACCATATACAAATTATGCACACCAACTGTATTGTCCTTTCCTCTCGCACTAACGCTAATCTACCCGTTGTTGGCTTTGTTGCACGTCACACTTGGGGTTTTTGAATCAGATAATTTAAAACGATCATTATTCCTTTAACACATAATTGAATATTATACTGCAATTTGGACAATTCCAGAAAGAGTTAAAGCATTGAAAATGGTTGTTGGAGTAAATGTAAAGTATAATTGAAGTATATGAAAAATTGATTTGGTTTTCATATGAGAATTGTTAAATAAAGTGGTTATAAATGTTGTTTGTGTATAATGAATGGTGATGGCCGTTTAAACAGTCAATATGAAATCAAAAAAAAGTAAATTTTACTAAGCACCGAACCACCTATGTTGCGAACGGAAGATGGACCTCTTAAGTCGGAGAAATTGATGTGACATCTATTTGAATCCAGTGGGCCGTATACTTGCATAATTTCACGTCACATAAGAAATATAGCCATTTCTGAATTAATCACTATTTTAATGTTTTCTTTGTTTATTTTTAGAATTCTAATAAAGGTATAACACCAAAAATATAAGTTAGACATTGTATTTGTTGTCCAAAATATTATTTTCATAACAGGAATAAATGCAACAATTCGGTCGTTCTCGTTTGTTTGAATAAAATTAATAATTTTTCTTTATAGTTAGTTGGTCTATATTAAAAATTGATGTGTTTTTAAATATGTAAGCTATTTTAAAGCTAAAAAGTATATATTACATATTTTATTTCGCCCTAATTTAAAAAAATGTCTAAAATAAGTGTGTCACCTAAGATTTTGATGGTAATTATTTGTTTATCTACGCTAGCATCCATAACTTGTTTGTGATATATCTCGAAATATTTATACAAATTTTAAATAATGTTTTTAAAAATACTATAGTACCTACTTGCAAACTGTTAATAATTCTGGTTTAGGAATACGAATAGAGTTTCTTTGTATATATTAGATATTTTTTGGAGACCGAATACAAATTTTAGAAACCAACTGGATTTTCTTTTTCTCTCGCACCAACGCTAAATAGACCCTGTTGTTGGCTTTGTCACATCGCACGTTCATGTTTTTGATCGGAAAATTTTAAATGATCATACCTTTTTTAATACATAAGTCAACACGTTTCTACTAGTTGGATATCAGGAAAACTAAAGCATTACAAATGGTTTTTGAGTAAATATAGTTTACAATTTAGAAATTATAGACCGGAGTGAAGCATATGAAAAAATGGGTTTGTTTCTTTTAGCGCACATTGTTAAATAAATGCTGTTTGTTGTTGAAAAAGTTGACACAAAATAGGAAAAAAAGTAAATTTGACTGGGTTTGAACCATTCAACACGAATGATAGCCAGAGATCCTAGCACAACGCTACCGAGGTGACGTTTATTGGATTTGTGTTGGTGGTATACTTGCATTTTATCGGACACATACGAAATACACCGATTTCGGACCAAATCCGCTCCATTGTAATTGCTCGGCTATCCTCGCAAAGAAACGTCAAATGCAATAAATAATAATTTTTTAAATAAATAGCCGATGGATATCAAAAAAACGATGCTTTCGTATAATAATAATCAATTATCGGTATTTTCAAGACATATTAGATAATTTATAATTTCAAATTTAACAAATTTGAAAAAAGTGTGTCATAAATTTTGAAGGTGCACAGTCGTATGTTTCCGCCGGTCTTCATTACCTGTTTTTGACGCTTCTCGAATTAATTATACAAATTTTGAGATCGGAAAATTTCGCGGGATTGTAGCTTTTTTAACACGTTAGCGAATACGTCGCCGCAAATTAATTTTTTCCTAGAAAACCGGCCTATGCAATGCACGTAAAAATTCTCCACCGGACCACGACCTGCCCGCACCTGCAACTCCGAAACCCTCGGATGCAAATCCCGAAAAGCGATCGATTCGCGCCTCTCAATTATAGCACAGAGACGGGCTATCAAAACTTATAGGTTTTCGACTAGAAGCGGTTTGTAGTCCCTATGGGACTACTTTGAGCGCCTCTACTCGCTTTGTGGACCACTCTCTTTACGCCCCACCATCTTTACGCCTCACCATCTTTACGTCTCCCAATATTTATGCCCCGCCCTCTCTACGCCCCGCCCTTTCTACGTCCCGCCCTTTCTACGCCCCACCCTCTCTACGCCCTGTCTTAACTTCCCCTAGTCGAATTTATTAAAACGACTTTGAGAAGTTGAGGGAATTAAGATCATCTAGCTCTAGTAGACTTTGTCGAAATCACTTCTGGGAGTCAACCGGAACAAGATTACCTCGCTCAAGTAGACTTTGCCGAAATCACACCGGGAGTCGATCGGATCAAGATTTATTTCGCTCTAGTAGACTTTGTCAAAATCACCTCTTGGAGTTGATCGTATCAAGACCACTTCGCCCTAGCAGACTTTGTTGAAATCACTTCAGGGAGTCGATAGGATCAAGATGCTCTAGTAGACTTTGTCAAAATCACCTCGTGGAACGATCGGATCAAGGCTACTTCGCCCTAGTAGACTTTGTCAAAATCACTTCGGGGAGTCGAATGGATCAAGACCACTTCGCCCTAGTAGACTTTGTCAAAATCACTTCGGGGAGTCGATCGGACCAAGATCATTTCGCTGTAGTAGACTTGTTCGAAATCACTTCGGGGAGTACATCAGATGAAGATCACTTCACTCTAGTAGACTTTGTCGAAATCACTTCGGAGAGTCGATCGGATTAAGATCACTTCGCCCTGTAGTCTTTGCCGAAATCACTTCGGGGAGTCGATCGGACCAAGATCATTTTGCTATAGTAGACTTGTTCGAAATCACTTCAGGGAGTACATCAGATCAAGATCACTTCACTCTAGTAGACTCTGTCGAAATCACTTCGGAGAGTCGATCAGATCAAGATCAATTCGCCCTAGTAGTCTTTGTCGAAAACACTTCGGAGAGTTGATCGGATCAAGATCACTTCGCCCTAGTAGTCTTTGTCGAAACACTTCGGGGTAGCCGATCGGATCAAGATCAGTTCGCCCTAGTAGACCTTGTCGAAATCACTTCGGGGAGTTGATCGAGGAGTCGATCGGGGAGTCGATCGGGGTCAAGATCACTTCGTCCTAATAGTCTTTGTCGAAAACACTTCGGAGAATCGATCGGATCAAGACCACTCCGCCCTAGTGGACATTGTTGAAATCATTTCCGAGAGTCGATTGGATCAAGACCACTTTGTCCTAGTGACCTTGTCGAAATCACTTCGAAGAATCGATCGGATTAAGACCACTTCGCCCTAGTAAACTTTGTCGGAATCACTTCGGGGAGGCGATCGTATTAATCCACTTCGTCCTAGTAGACTTTGTCCAAATCATTTAGTGGGAGTCGATCGGATCTAGATCATTTCGCCCTAGTAGACTTTGTCGAAATCATTTCGGGGAGCCCATCGGGATCAAAACCACTTCGCCGTAGTAGATTGTCGAAATCACTTCGGGGAGTCGTTCGGATCAAGACCAATTCGCCCTAGTAGACTTTGTCGAAATCACTTCGGGAAGTCAATCGTATCAAGACCACTTTGCCTAAGTAGAATTTGTCGAAATCACTTCGGGGAGTCGATCGGGTTCAAGTTTAGTTTGCCCTAGTAGAGTTTGTCGAAATCATTTCAGAGAGTCGATCGGGTCAAGGTCACTTCGCCCTAGTAGGCTTTGTGGAAATCACTTCGGGTAGTTGATCGGATCAAGAACAGTTCGGCCAAGTAGACTTTTTCGAAATCACATCGGGGGGGAATCGATTGGATCAAGACCACTTTGCCCTAGTAAACTTAAAAAAAAATTCAAAGTTCTATGCAATATAAGTAATGGAAATGTAGCTTATAAATATTTTACAAACATAGCATTCAAAGGGTTTTTTTAGCAATGTTAACAATGTTAGTTACGTAGATATAAAAGAGCAACGGATATTATATACAGTGGTTAAATAATCGATTGTAATAAGTAGTACTTGTAGAAAGCTTAACCAACTGTTGTTTAACAACTCAAGACATGTTCCTGAACGTACCGTGGTCTGTCAAAGTTATTGAAATCAGCTGATCGCCTTAGTTTAATTCAAGTGCTTCGAATGTCCTTGTATATATATATATATATATATATATATTTACAGCTAATTTAGGCAATTACTGGTTTTACCTTCTTATTTTTACGAATCCACTCTATGCTGCTTCTATCTAACAGTATATAAGTCTTGTTTTGTGCGACAAATGGAAATAGAACAAATAAAATCCGCACATGCAAACCAATCAAAATTAAGAAATATTTATTAATTGTTAATGTAGGTAATGTTACATATGAGCACATTTGTAATAACGTTTTTGCAAATAGCAACTTATGTCAAAGATAATCTTCAACTGAAGTCTATGCAATCAATTTTGCCATTAGTGATTTAGATTAAAAGAGGCTTTTCCTATGCTGCAATATGCGTTTAACGTTTCTCAATTTAAATTCAGAAATGAGTGTAATACGTTTACGTAACCGGTATTGAATTTAGGTTTTACGCTCAGAAGCTTTGTGTTTCAGCACATATTTGGTATTTTATAAGGACTTTTAGTTAATGTAGGCATCCGTATAGTTCTACCTTCTCTGTACATTATGCTGCCTCGTTCTTACCACGTATTGGGTATGCTCGTTAAGTCAAAGTTGTCAATAACTGTTAATGTAGATAAGCAATAATTAACTTATTGTAGACAGTTGTATAGCGTTTATAAATTTTGCTTGAATATATTTTCCTTTGGACGTTAATAAAATTTCAATATAAAATAAAAAAAGTATTTGTGTTTGTGATTATGAATACTTTAGTTGAAAATGTGTACGAATTTTTTCAATTGTTTTTTACTTTTGACTTTTGATGTTTGTTAAAAGAAAAGTAATCATAAGTGGATCCTAAATAAACAAATATCAAAGGAATGCAGGATGTTTCCTACGTCTGTATTTAAGATAAATGAAATATAGAAGAAATTAAAAACAAAAACGCTTGAAATGTTAAAGTTTTTAATTACTGTTAATGTAAATAAGGAATAGTTAACTTATTGTAGACCATTGTTTAGTGCTTATAAATTGTGTTTGGCTATTTTACGCATATTAGACGCTTGTTAATGTTTAAAAAAATCAACATAAAATAAAAAAAAAAATTAATTTAATCGGGCATTGAACTACCGAGGTTGCGTATGGTAGACGGAGGTGTTAGTCTTACGCTATCACCGTCTTTTGTAGTAAATCCTTTGGTTGTATACTTGTAGTAGTTGAAGCCTTAAAAGATATATAGCGTTTTCTAAATTATTTACATAGACTTGAAATTTTTTGGATGTATTCGGTAATAAACGTCAAATTAAATTTTTAACTTTTTGTTAAAATAGACCGCGTTTATTAATGTGTGATACTTTTTTATAAGTAGAATTAATAATTATCAGTACTATAAAGAAGCTTTAATTTTAGAAATTTGTAAATTAAGTGTGTTAACAGATTTTCAGATTGTACGTACTCGTGCTACTACATGTTTGTTCGTAACCTGTTTTGACATTTCTCAAATAAATTACACAAATCGCAGTAAAAATTTTAAAGATGTATAATTTATGATAGATGTAATATTTTTTGGTACATATTAGAAATTTGTTAAGGATCGTATACCAATTTTTGAAACCAACTCGATCGTCTGTTCATCAACGCAAATGTAGCTGTAGTTGGCTCTGCGCGTTAAGGTTTTTAGATCGTAAAATATTAAAGCTTTTTAGTTTTTATACACATATAAACGAATACGTACCTGCAAGTTGGACAATCTCTGAAAAGTAAATTTTGTAAATGGTTTTTGAGTAAATATAATTCACAAATTATAGATTGTAGATCGAACTGAGGCATATGAAAAAATAATGTGTTGGTTTATTTAATGCATATTGTTAAATAAATGCTATTGCATGTTTTAAAAAGCAACCCAAAATTAAAATAAAAAAATGAATTTTACTAGGCACCGAACCACCGGATTTAGCATTCGTAACCAGCGATGTTAGGCTTGCGCTTTCGAGGCGTTGTATATTGAAATCGCGTTGGTCGTATACTTACTATGCCTAATGGTCACATAAGAAATACATCGTCTTAGGAACAAATCACGGTCTATTGTAATTGTTCGGGCGACACCGCAAATAAACGTCAAATGTAATAAATAATAATTTTTTAAATAAATAGCCCCTGTATATTAAAAAGTCATGTTATTGTATAATAATGATCAATTATCGGAACTAATACGTAATATTGGATGATTTATAATTTGAAATTTAACAAACTTTAAAAAAATTGTGTCCTCCTAGATTTTGAAGGTACATATTCGTTCGCTTCCGTCGGATTTCGCTACCTGTGTTTGACGTTTCTCGAGGTAATTATACAAATTTTAATACCTGTTTTAAAAAAATACTATACTACCAGCTTGCAAACTGTTAATAATTTAGGTTTTAGAATACGAATAGCGTTGTTTGGTATATATTACATATTTTTTAACGCCTGAATACGAATTTTAGAAACCAACTCGATCTTTCGTCTCTCTCGTACCAACACTAACGAAACAGTTGCCGACCACGTCGCACGGCCCGTTCGGTTTTTTAGATCGGAAATTTTTGAGGGATCCAAGCTTTTTTAACACGTTATCGAATACGTCGCTGCAGATTAATCATTTCCCGGAAAACCCTTATTTCTCCCTTAGTTATCGGTTTCCCGCTATAAAAACCGGCCTATGCAACGCACGCAAAAATTCTCCACCTAACCACCACCCGCCCGCACCACCACCTCCGAAACCCACGGACGCAAATCCCAAAAAGCGATCGATTTGCGCCTCTCAACTTTAACACAAAGACGGGCATACGTAACTTATAGTTATTTGATGGTATAATATTTAATACTTGTTTTAAACCGAACTCAACCATTGTTTAGTTCTTATTTTCATAAAAATAATATTAAGTTTAATAAAATTGTTCAAAAATATTTGATTTTACTTAAACTTTACTAACCTTATTCTTATTTTCTAAAAAAAATTAAAGTTTCAAAACATTTTTCGTTATTCTTGCTACTTTTCAAACATTTTTATACATGAAGACTACAGTGCTCGTCCAAACAACAACAGAAGGCTTATTTTCTTCGGGCCTTTAACAACTTCTGCCGTATTTTATAGAATGCTCTTGTAAAAAGAAAACTGCTCATCTTCTTCTCAGTCTTCTCCGTGCAGTTAAGTGCCAATGTCTTTCTTTTTAGCCATCGATACGGAGTGTCCCAGGAAGCTACTGTAGAGGCTCGTTAAAAATCCGAGAGGGGGTCCAACCATGTTTATTCAATTCCACACCACCATTATTGTATCCTGCTAATATAGCAATAAACTTCAGGAGGTGAAAGTATAGATAGATAGATAGATAGATATATATTTGTACCCATATAGAATGGTAGTTACACTTATCCCTTTAAATAATACAATAAAAACTTTAAAAATACAAAGTTACATCTAAAATAAATAACAAATTACACATTAAATAATTTAAAATAACATACTAAAAGTACTAGTCAAAGACATCCTCCAGAAATTCCTCTATGGTATAAAAACATCGTTCGCGTAACAAGGCTAAAAGCGCACTTTTAAAAGCAAAACGATTATTTAGGTCTTTGATCGAGGCTGGGAGTTTATTATATAAAGTAGGGGCCATATACCAGAACGATCGTTTAAATCGTGTTGAAGTAGGCCCAGGACAATGTATAGCGTTGGAATTTTGGATGTTGTAACCATGAACAGAATTTGTTATAGGAAAGTTAGATCGATACTTGTAGAATAATAGGAGGGTATCACAAATGAATGCTGAAGCATAAGTGAGAACGTTAAGTTTTTTAAATAATGGTTTGCAATGAGTAAACCTAGAGGTTTTGCAGACTATCCTAATTGCTTTCTTTTGCAGTTTAAATATTATTTTAATGTTTTTGAGAGAGCTGTTGCCCCAAAAAGCTAGTCCATATCGCACTTTTGAGTCAAATAGTGCATAGTATGCATTAAGAGTGCCAATTTCCGTTGATACCCTGGACACAGATCTAATAGCGTAGAAAGCACAAGCTAAGGAATTAGCAAGCTTGTTTACATGCTCATTCCAGGTAAGGTTGCAATCAACCGTCAGACCTAGAAATTTGGTAGAAGTGGAACAGTTTAAATTACTAAGCGGTTTCATTTCTTTAATGCAATTCCAACCTTTAAAAGTCATGGAACAGGTTTTTTCGACGTTTACCGAAACCTTATTTATCTTAAACCAATTATTGGCTGATGACATGTCTGAAGAGATGCGATATTCAAGTGAAGTGATCGAAGAAGATTCCCAACTTAAGCTAATATCGTCCGCAAACAAGGTGACAGATGCGTATCTGATAGAAGTTACAAAGTCATTGATAAAAAATAATACCTCTAAATATGAAAAAAAGTTTCGATAAACATACCTTTAAAAATGCATCGTTTTGAGATACAGAATGTTGACGAAATTCGTTTTTATGTTTTTGCCAATATCTCTTTACGATATACTGAAATGAGATTCAATGAACTTATGATAATTTTTATTTATCTGTGGCATAGAAAAAGGTAAAATTTGGGATTTCTTCTCTTATAGCTTTCTACGGCACTGGCAAAAAAAAAGTTGGGTGCATATCTTTAATCCCTGAAAGATTCTACATGAAAAATGTATACTTGGATAAAAACTATAAAAAACTATAATTTTTGAGAAAATTGGCATTTTACAATGAGGTACAGATTTTGGTCTCTGATGAGGGACGATCTGTTTTTAATGCAATGTAATTACTATATCTTATGGTATAATGCCATTTTTTCGAAAACCACTTATTTTCGAGTTCTTTACCAAATATACATTTTTCGTGTAGAATATTTCAGGCATTAACAAATTGTACCTAAAATTAATTTTTTACCAGTGACGTAGAAGTTATAGGGGTAAACATCCCAGATTTCCCTTTTATCTCTGCGCCTATGAAATATTTAAAAATTACGTCTAGAAAATAAATACGTGTATTTTTAAGTGTTATAAGTCCACTGAATCTAAACAAACCACAACAAACATACAGGGAGTATCTACTTATCATGTCTGTACCCACTTAAAAAGTGTCGTATTTGTATGTATATAGAATGCTATACATAATGTTTTTACCAATAGCATTTCTTTAAACAAGACATGAAAGTTCGTTTTTAAATATTATTTCTTTTTAGTTTGTTTCGTTTCCGTCATAGTTATGCTGGTTGTTAATACATTAAAGAAGGGTATAATGAACATGACTCCATCTCAACGCGAAAGGTATCAGCAGAGCATTCTGTAAGTTTTGATTTTCATTATATATATATTTTTATAATTATACTTTAGTGCTGCCGAGGTGCTAGAACGAGAAAAATTACTATCAGCAGAAGTTGCTAATTCTGCATCGTCACAGGCATTGTTACAGCCAAATTCTGATTTTCACATACGTAATCGATATTTATCAAGAATAGGAGCAACAGTAAAACATTTACATATATCTATATATTTAGTAAAATAATGCATTTTTAGCTTCCACCTCATTATGATGCTACTATGAAAGGCTTAGCATTTAGAGCATTACGATGACAAAGAAGTGGGTGATCTGGTTTTAGAAAATTCTGTATTATTTATATAACGTACACTTAAATAAATTTTTACTTAATGACTCCCAAACACTAATGAAAGAAATTTCAATGGCCCTGTAATTTTAAGTAATCATTTTTATATATGTAATTGTTACTGCAAATTAATTGTTAAACTATTTGACTTATTGTAAGTATATTTAATGTGATATTTTATAATGACTTACTATAATTATACCGGGATGGTTTACCACTAATAATTGTTCGACAATATAAATCTTGGTTACAATTTTAGAGAATAATTATTTTAATTAAATATATTAATGTGTATATAAAGGTTTTCTAAAATTGTTTTTCAATAACATACTTCGCAACAGTCTATTATTGATAAAAGAAAGAAACATGATTATCAACTCCCGTGTTCTTTGATATGGTAAGAATCAAAACGGTAGATTTAGGAGGAAATAAAATTATTACCAAGAAAACAACTTGGTACGAAATTAACTCCTATAATAATTTTCAAAAGGAAGGCTACCGAAATTAAAACTTCACTGGGGCTGCTTTGTTCATGTACATGACAAAGGCCGGCTAAATAATGCACGCGTAAATTTATAGATTAAGAATATTTGGAACAAAATCCAGGAATTTTTAGAAAGGTAAAAAGGTTTTTAAGTGTCGAATTTGTTTAGATCTTACATAACTGATAAAACAAAGAACAACCTGAATTTTCATACTGACTTGACAGTAATACCAGGGGGTCTGACATCTATCTAATAGCAGTTGGACGTTTTTGTAAACAAACCTTTTAATGCATATTTGAGAAGATTCTGTAATGAGTGGATGATGGAATGACAAAAACTATTTACCAAAAGTGGGCAAATGTGCTATGTTTCACCTGAAACATTGTGTGAATGGGTGGCTAAATCGTGGAAAAAAATTAATTCAGAATTAGTAATCAAATCCTTCGAGAAGTGTTCTACCTCAAACAATCTGAATGCACTGAAATGATACAGAAGAAGATACTGTTGATGACAATGATATGCCAGAATGTTTGGACGAAGAAGATTATGATAAACTTTTTTCATGTCTTCTGATGAGGAATTGTAAATTAAATTGGGATATTTTGATTAATAATTGTAAATATAGATTGCTTCATTGATTAAATAAATATGATATGTAGGTAATCATTCCAAGTTCACCTAGCATTACCACAATAGAGTAACAAGCACTTACCTATTCCTGACAAGTAACCCAATAATATAAACAATTTACTTCGTCACCTGGCCCGACTCCTCTTAAGTGGATTCTTTTAGCCCTAATACACTGTAAAACAAAGTACTGAAAATGCCATATAAAACTAGTGAATGTTGGCCCAATGCGTTTAATGACAAAAATTAATTTTGAATAATTAATAATCTATAGGAACACTGTGGCACAATTTGAATAAAATGAAAATTTTATTATTGAATAATTAAAATGAAAATTTTAATTACTAGAACAAAATCATGCAAGGGGCCATGTGCATGCATATGGTTTACATATAAATTAAATATGTTATCCAATCTTGAAACAAACATTTTCTCAATTCGCTTTTTTCCTAGGAGCATTAGTGGTTCGAGAAAACAGACTGTTATTTGCTGCTGCTAAGACTTGCAAACAAACTTCAGCTATGGTGATGTTGCGCGTACAGGAATACAAGGAACCGTTACTGGGGTTAATCCTATCTTCAAGGAGGGTCTAATATTGCTACTCGTAAAAGTAGATGATACTAAATTTTATTTCCTTTGTATGAAGACTGCGGTACAACACTTCAACCAACAGTGTTTCAGAACTATCGTATTAAAATCAAAAAGAACAGATACCAAATAAACAGAACATAAAAATAAAATGAGAAGGAAAAGCGTGCCTAAAGTACATAAAACCTATTTTAAATACCTACAAGCATATCTCGTGAAGAAGACATTATGGTGTACTAAAAATCTGACAATCTGCCAATAACTCAAAATAACCATCACGTCAAGTTTTAAAAGACTTTAAATATTAAAACCTGAACTTCTTTTGTCGGATCTACTATATTACAATTAATACTTTTAGATTTTGTTACATGCTGAAAATTGGCTATGTATACATTTCTGTTTTTAGTTTAAATATGTGACTGAAATCGCGCCAATATTTTAAAAATAGACTTGTGGGCGCATTTTTGTCACTTTAGACAGTTGCGTCGGCGCCAGAGAGTGCGCAGACGCGTAGTGTGGAAGGAAGTGCGCATTTTCCGTCACGACAGGGACGAGCCAACTAGACGTCTAACAGTGAGGTTATCTGTGTCTTTTTTCGTCTTTTCCTTTTCAGAATGTAGGTTTCCTCTGTCGCACCTATTATCGTTCCTCTTTACCTGGTTGATCCTTTATCGTATTGCTACACAAAGAAGAGGGAAGACAGAAAATTTGGTTTCGACGAGGGCGAAAGCCGACCCACGCCCAACCAAGGCCGAGATCCTGCCGCTAGAATAGCTGCAATGTTGTGAAGAACTTCACATATTACATGAGTACATTTTATCTTTTTCTTTTGTATGTGATACAAATTTGAGACTCAATACCTTGTTGCGCAATATTATGTACGTGATTATTTTGTGTTGCCAACTGTCGTAGTGGCTCATCAATTACGCCGGGACTTTAACAGTATACCTTAGACTATAATAGCCGCCTGAAGTATAACAGTGGCACACCTAACGTTTGTTGATATTTGTTTTCGACTCTTGTGTATCTTATAAGGTGTTAGTTTTCAATATATTTCTAGCAATTGGATTTTTCTCTCAAATAATAATAAAAAGTAATTATTTAATTTTTCAATATTTTTCAAATAGAAAAAATATAAGTTGGCAACATTTATCTTATGTTGGCATGACATCAAATGAAGTTGAAATGACATGGAAACAGCTGATGTGTTAATCTGAGATTTAGACAGCCATATTTGAATCTTATTTGTTTACCTTGTAACAATTTTATTTTCTGACAATATTTCTACTGATATCTAACTTATTTAAATTAATAATAACCAACTTAAGTATAATAATGCTACACAATATAAGAAATAAATATTTCATATTGTCGAATACAATATTAGCTTTCAATTCGAAAGTGTAAAATTTTAAATTATGCGGTGACAAAAGATACCTTTTGTTAATGTCATCGTAAGAGCTCCCTCTGTTAGATGATTGTAGTATTAAGTTTGTTGTCAGGCGGCAACCCATGTCATCTTATCACTTCCAACTCAGCTGTCGTCAGAAGAGGTCAATTGTTCCTTGAACGCAAGGACGATGACGTTAATTCAGTCTACATGTTGGAAGCATCAGAAAATCAAAAACTGTTTTCTTAAAATGTTATCGTCTCGGCGACGCGCATTTTTGATGTCCACACTTGCTGGAATTAGCTCGCAATTGACGAGACGTTAATTTGTTTGAATGGCCTTTGGTTAACAGTAAGTAGTACTGAATTTATAGTCTTACTAAATCAATATTTTTAGTGCAACTTAGGAAAATTTAGGTAAATTTAGGAAAATTTAGGTAAATTTAGGAAAAATTTAAGAAATATAACTAATTTATTTGGACAAGAAATGAAATTTATCAGTATTTAGTGAAGTTAACCTTTGTACGAATGTTGATTTGGCGTGCATCAATTATTTAATATGGACGCTGTGATGCTGTTGGGAATTTCAATAAGCAGCTAATTTGGTTGTATGGAATTTGGAGATTCCTGTATTCTAGTTGCTGAAACAAGCGAATTATAAATCATCAATTATAATTCCGGGTATGGCCCATATACCTAGCCGGTATTTTTCCATCGGATGAACATCTGGTATGTAGATTACTTTCATATACGCCAGCTGTAGCACTGGATATAGCAGACAAATAATTTTTTTGTTTGATCACGTGGTGATGTTCAAGTTCATTAGGTGAATGACAGACTATTTATTTTTCAAATTAAGCAACAGGAACATGTAAATTTTCACTTTAAATCTTTTTATTAATACATTTAATATATGGTAGATGTCATTATGAGATAAGAAAAGTTAAATTTTATATTTTATGAAAATTGATTTAATTATTTGAAACATCATTTACTCAAATCTTAGAAATTAAATTTTTACATTTCATATTTCACTAATTGCTAAGTGGAATATTTTATCATAGAGTGTGAGGTTAAGTAGTACTACTGAAACCAATCGAAATTGTTAATTATAGCTAAATATTCAGAAAAGAAACTCATGCTCATTCATTTTTAAATAAATTTTGCTAGACATTTCTAATAGAAATTACCATGTTTTATCTGTGAGAAGTACTTATACTATCAAGTACCTATGAACATATCTTTCAATAATTTAATTTGATCAAACTTATATAAAAAAAAGATGTCTTGTAAATAACTTACTAAATACTGAAGGAATAGATTTTTATTTTGGTCAAGACTATTCTTATTAATTGGAATGAATGAAGGTTGATTCGAATTAATTTTTAAATCTTGGGTATAAATGCACAAACAGTGCTATCTTTGTTTTAATCTGTTCACAGGTGTAGCAGTGCATCTATAAAGGTCAATGTCGAGCCATAAGGTAAGAAAATTTTAGGGATTGTATTTCAGTAATATATTGTACAGCGGTAATTGAGTAAAGGTTTCCGGATTCGCCTTATACAAGGGACTTAAGTAAGGTCTTCTTCGTATACAAAAATTCGGTGGCGCCATATTCTTTACATTTTTGGTCGCAGTCCAACCCCGACCCACAGCTCATGTTCTATCCAGAGCAAATAGTTCGACTAGCCGCTTAGCCTTTTGAGGTTTCCTCATCTACGAGCTATTTTCCACCGAAACTTGCCGTGGGCTCTTTACACCTACTGGAAATCCTCGTCAAACATCCTTGTGCCTTTCAGCTGGTCACATAGGAGTAAAAACCTAATAAGAAAAATCCTTAACGTAACTGTAAAGGCTATAACCTTTCATATATATTATTGCTAAATTTAATTATTCGGCTTTTCCTTTATAAAAATAGCGTGTTCTTGTTCTAAATTCTCTTAAATAATTACCTGATTCGGTTTGAGATTAAAGTGTATACCTTTCAAATGTGTTTGGCAGATTCCCTTAACCTTACTTCTACGAGCAAACACATGCTTTTGGATTAGATAATTCGTTTCGTAAGTACCTTTATATAAATAATTAATTAACTTCATGCTTTATTCATTATTCCATATGGGAATTTTTTTTTGATATTATATTAAATTTAATTATATACCTGTTTTTTTGGTTTAACTTATTCTCTTGCATCTAACATGATCTTTAATGGAACTACAGTCAACACTGGCCTGAAAGTGGTGAATACATTTTCAGATTACTTTTCTACCTGCTATAGCTATAATTTACAAAATACATTCAGATTACCACAAACGATCCTACATAATACGGCCACTTTTAATATGGCAGTTATTTCTGAACATGACATGCTACAAGCGATTAAAAACATTAAGCCGAATATGACGATGGGTCCAGATAGCATACCTGCGTTCTTTCTACGATATTGTAAACACATATTGTTAAGGCCATTGACCTTTTTATTCAGTTTGATAATTTAAAACAGACTTTTCCAACAATGTGGAAGCTATCCAGAATTACTCCTGTTTACAAAAACGGTGATAAGAGTGACATAAATAACTACCGGCCAATTGCCATTGTATCTAACTTCTGTAAAGTTCTCGAAATCATTCTTCATGCTTTCCTATCGGAACAAGTAAAAAATAGGTTAAACATTTATCAACATGGTTTTGTCAAAGGTAGATCCACCACCACGAATTTGTTTTGTATTACGCAGTTTATAGCTAATTCTCTGAACCGTCGTACTCAAGTTGACGTTGTCTATACTGATTTTTCAAAAGCATTCGATCGCATCTGCCATCTACTCTTCTCGCTAAGTTACACCGCATTGGTTTCTCAGATAATCTAATATTACTTTTTGCTTCGTATCTAGAAAACCGTTTACAGTACGTACAGTATCATGGCCACAAATCGAATTTCATAAATGTTACTTCAGGAGTGCCTCAAGGGTCAATTCTAGGCCACTTCTCTTCTTAATATATATTGATGACATTGGAGACACACTAAAGTAAACTATCTTCTATATGCAGACGATCTAAAACTTTACAATGAAATAAATTCAGAGGAGGATTGTAGAAATTTGCAGACCAATTTGGATCTTTTAACTACTTGGTGCACTATCAATAATCTCCCGCTGAATGTTAAAAAATGTTACGTCATGACATTCTCTAGAATTGATAATCCGATTAGATTTGATTATTTGTTAAATGATACAACTCTTCATAGACCACCTCATGTTAAGGATGTGGGAGTGATTTTTGACAGAAAATTGCGCTTCATTGAACATGTTAACTATCTAGTTAAAAAATCACGTCAGACAATGGGTTTCATTATCCGCAATTCAACTAGTTTCTCAAATCCCTCCACTTTTCTAACATTATATAATGCATATATACGTTCTCGTCTGGAATATGCTTCAATTATATGGTGCCCTTACTATGCTATACACATTAACTTACTGGAAAATGTTCAGAGAAAATTTTTGAAGTTAGTTATGTTGCGTACTCAAGGCATTTACCCGCCTATTGGATATCCACATAACATTTTACTAGCTGCATTTAATGTTCATTTGTTATAAAACCGTCGTTTTTTGCACTCCATAATATTTCTGAATAATATCCTTTCACTATCTCAATGCCCTACAATTCTCCATCAGATACAATTTTCTATACCCCGTTCTAATTCTCGTAACCCTATCACGTTTCATTGTGTCATACTGCGTACTATTGTTCTTAAATTCTCCCCATTGCATGTAATCTGTTCTAATTACTCAAAAATTCAAACACAGTTAGACATTTTCTGCACCTCAATTAAAAATATTAAAGAAATTATATTAGCTAAATGAATTGTATTCACAATACCACTCACTTCTCACTTCCTCCACTATAATAGTTATGTTTTATCTATCTTCTTTGTTTGTAGCTCTATCTTGTAAGTGGATTAATTTCTGTAAGATAGATGTATGTAAAATAAATAAATAAATAAGTGTTGCTTAAATAATTCATATACTATCTTAGTCTGATATGATTCTAAAAGTGTTCCCTTAGTAATTTAAATAATCAACTATAAGTTACTAAAGCCTTTTTAAAGAAAATTTGGTCTCTAAATACAACTAACGCAATTAACCGAGTTCTTAGTATATCTTTTACCTTCTAAAACGCTATAATAAACTTGATTTCGTTATATCTGCTTCTTTAAACACTACAATAATGAAGTTGCTGATAACGTTTTGAATTTAAGCTCATTTACGATGGTTGTTGATAAATCCCGCGATATCAAAAGAATATTTTAATAATTTGGAATACTGTTTTTTCTATACATGTATCGTAGAATATTGCTTTTGTGTAGCAAGTATGATTTTGTTTTGATAGCTTATTTTTTTAGATATATTGATATTCCAACGCAGCATTTTAAGATCTATTTGGTCTAGGCGAGATTTTCCGTCCGAGTTGGTCGCTCAGCTGTACATAAGTCAAGACGAAACTCATCAAGAGTTGGTCGCTCAGCATTACATAAGTCTAGACGAGACTCGGGGTAAGTTTGTCGTTCTAGCAATTTGTGAATTATTTTTTTAAGAATGATGTTGGAGTTTTTCTTTATTAGTCTAGGTGAAGCTCAAAGGAGGGCTTGTCATCCTAGTAAGTACATGCGTTGTAACATAACTTTTTGTTCTTCAACAATTTTATCAGTAAATCGAGTTTTAATTACTGCTATCTCTTCATATATCGATTCAAACCACACTAGGTGGCATACAATTATCTTTAAAATCGTTTAAGCTTTGCGTACACCCAGAATTTTTCACGTTTCATTTCATTAACGATTTACCTAATGTTTCTGTCCCTACTATGAATTAGTTAACCTCATTTACTCATTCCTTCTCTTATACAGCACCTATCTTCTACTCGTTTAACTTATTTACCTTAAACTAGCTATCTTTTTGCTACTTGTTGACTTCCCCTTGAACTTGTCGACTTCCCCTTGTCTAGGTCCTCTAGTATAACTATGTCGCTCCATTTAATTAATCCTTGCACCTTTTCTACAACAGATTATTTTGTTTTCAGTATTTATCTTACATCGTTTAATTTTGCGGTGATTGTTGTGACTTTGGTTGTAATAACTCATTGAATTTTTATGATTGGTTTTAGCTGATGTTTGAGTGGATGCTTTTTTCTTTGGGCTCACATAGGAGCCGCGGCCTATGCCATTGTAAGAAATAGTCCATATTCACAGTTGCAAAAACTAGGAGTTTCTATTCCATGTGTTTTTTTCTGAATTATTACAGTTGCCCACTTTATCCTATATCATTACTTGTTTCTTTTTCTACTAAGTCATCATAACATATAAACATTTTTTTTGTTGTTTTTTAATTGAACTTTGTGGTGAGGTGCTATTGCTTTTTATTGATATCTTATCGAATTCTCGGTTGTTTTAGCATATTGGGACAGTGTGTCTGTATTTAACTGCTTACAGTTAGGCATTGTTAGATGCTTGATGATCTATATTGTTAGTTAATGAAGCTTGATACGAAGGACCTGTAAAAGTATATAAACAAAACTGACTTGCACTTGAACAATCTTTAATTTGATAATCTTGAAAGTAGTAAATGTGTACAAATTATTTGAAATAACTCGCACGCCATGCTTTCTCGGCGGCGGGAAAACAACAACCTCTCGCTGAGAACGCATGCTCATAATTAAAGAAAACATGTAATTTCGCAAGCCATCACCAGAGGGCGCTAAATTTAAAAATGAAATAATAATTCATAAATTAATTTACAGCATGAAAAAGGGCTAAACAGGCATTTTTGTGTGTTTATGGCGTTACCGTTTTTAAAAAATTACCTTGCAACAGTTAGTTTTTGTGTGAAGGTATCTGTAGTGAAACTTTTAAGTTGTTGTTTCAACTTTTGTCTGATTTTCTTATCGTAGTGAATGCACTTGTTAGAGCCTAGAAATTTTTTTTTAACTTATATGTCTTATCTTACCTATATAACGGTTTCAAGGAGCCACTCTAACGTATATCTTTGGGATGGATGACGAAACGGTTTGGTGAACTGAGGAATTCCACGCTATATCTTTAATGTATGTAGTCGTAGCGTGCCTTAGCGTGCTGGGACGTTTCGGATCCATGTATTGTTATCTAGTTTTATCTTAATATCGTTATTTTACCTATTATCTTTGATAATAACTTTATCTTAATATCTTTATCTTACCTATTATCTTTGATAATATCTAAAGCTTAATATCGTTATCTTACCTATTATCTTCAATAATAACTTGATATTTTGCTTTATCTTTTTTATCTTCCTAATGTTTGGTATTTACGATCAGACGTAGGAATTATTTTTTGAATATTGAGTGAAGAAGCTAATCTGATGATAGGAACGAAATTTGTTAGGTTAGTAATGTAAGAAATTAGTATGATGGTACTGTTGGTAAATTTAATAATTCACAACCATGTCATGAACAAGTTTTGATGTGTATTGTTTATTAAACCAGCGTACTAGTACTTAAAAATTTGCTAAAGTGCAGAGTAACTTGCTCTTCTGGACATTTTGAAATTTGGGCATTTTCTTGTCAAAGGAGAAACAGTCGAGATGCAATGCTTATGTGCGTATGCACTTTGAAAACTGTAATGTTAGCTTTAGTTATAGTATAGAGGTTAGGCGACTTGTCGCAATTGATCTAGTTTTAGTAGTATTTCGTGCTCTCCGACAAATTTGTGCTGTCGATTATAACTGCGCTACATTAAAGACTCGTGTGTACACTTTAAATGTAGTCCAAAAACAATTGGGCTACACATTCCGTTTCGTGGTAATTCGGAAGACGTGTTATCGGTTGGAAAAAACCAGGTGGCGCCTAAAATAAACATTTTTTAGAATTTAAGTTAGGGTTTATGTTGGTTAATTAGGATTTAGATTTTAAGCTTTTACTGTACTAACAGTCATTTTCTTTTTTTAAGATTTTTTTCTTTTATGGCTTTGTCGCGATTGTTACATGCCGAAAATCGGCTATGTAAACATTTCTGTTTTTAGTTAAAATATGTGACTGAAATCGCGCCAATATTTTAAAAATAGACTTGTGCGTGCATTTCCGTCACTTTAGACAGTTGCGTCGGCGCCAGAGAATGCGCAGACCCGGAGTGTGTAAGGAAGTGCGCATTTTCCGTCACGACAGGGACGAGCCAACTAGACGTCTAACAGTGAGGTTATCTGTGTCTTTTTTTGTCTTTTCCTTTTAAGAATGTAGGTTTTCTCTGTTGTACCTATTATCGTTCCTCCTTACCTGGTTGATCCTTTATCGTACCGCTACACAAAGAAGAGGAAGACAGAAAATTTGGTTTCGGCGAGTGCGAAGGCCGACCCACACCCAACCAACGCCGAGATCCTGCTGCCAGAATAGCTGCAATGTTGTGAAGAACTCCACATTTTACGTGAGTACATTTTATCGTTTTCTTTTGTATGTGATACAAATTTGAGACGCAATAATGACGTAATACCTTGTTGCGCAATATTATGTACGTGATTATTTTGTATTGCCAACTGTCGTAGTGGCTCTTATCAATTATTCCGGGAATTTAACAGTATACCTTAGACTAGAACAGTTGGCAGTATAACAATTTACATCTCTAGATGAGCCCATATAACCACTTGCGTTCCATTACAGATGAAGAAGAAAAATGGCCTCTCAAAATCTGTTAAAAATACTTTTATAACTTTAATGACCTATTCGACCAAGAAGAATATGCTCCAAACTATTGGCGGAACATCTGCAACAAAGTATACTATGATCTGATGACATTTATTTGCATGTAAAATATAGAGAACCCTTATACGCTAAAAGATAAATTATTCTCTCATTGAATTTCAAATTAAAATTACTTGAAAAACTAATCGCCACTCCTGTATGTCTTAGAGATTTACATTCTCTAAAAATGTGCATGCGTATTTCAATTACTAAATGACGATTACCAACAAAATAACTTGAAAATATGTATGATCTTAAAATATTCTGGAAACATAAACAATCTAAATTATTAAGGTGTGGACTCTTAATTTTAAAACATAAAGAAAACAACTCTTTTAATTTAAATACCAAAAAGACGCAACTATTAAATAAATGTTTGTGCTGAAGAGTAACTAATTACCCAAAACAAAGAAAATATTTAAATAGCCTTAAATCATATTTGTAAGTATCTGAATAGAAAATTAATTGAAAATCATTATCAAACCATAGTAACAGGCTAATATGCAACATGAGGCTCTTATAACATATTGCATAAATACAATCTAATTAATATATTATCTTGCTTCAAATTTTGTTTTCGTACAATACATGTTGGTTACTGGCATATAAGCTACCCTCATCAATTTTTATTTTAAAAATTTGCCTCAAAATGGCGACTTATGCACTGTAATATATACGGTATTTAATAGGTTTCATCTTTATTTTATAACATTAATTTTGAGGGCCATAGCTGTTCGATTGTAATTATAATAGTTTTAAATTAAGATGGACTAAAGTTACAAGTCGAAACACCGAGTCTGGGGTGGTTGCCAAAGAAGATACAAAGAGCTGTAATTTAATTCGTTTAAAATAACGGCCTATGGAATCTTCCAGGCTAACTTGGAACTTAACTTCCGCTGTTGTTTGAAGAGACTATAAGGGGGGTGTTATATTAACGGATAATATCAAGGCGCCACTACTTTGTTAACTTTTATTTCTAGCGGGAAAGCACTAATAGGAAAAAGTAGAAACCACTTAGTGTACAAAAGCTCTGTGGTCACACACCTAACCTTGTACCTGACCTGCAAGAAAAGGTTAAATATTTAAAACAAAGGGGTTGCTATTTGCATCCCTAGATAACACATTAAAAATAAAAGAAATATACCTCTGTCTGCAGCTGTGTCGGACCTAGTTATTTTGTACACCTCTTAGTTTTGTAAGTACTGTTAAATTTGGAATGACATTTTCTTAGTAGATAAAATACTTTTTAGGTAAAATTTTATGGCTGTCAATTCCTCACTCATGAATATCTCGTGTCGTTTCACACAACAATAATAAGTGTTGATACAAAGATATTTACATTTATTATAACTGAAATTTTATCATTACAATTTTTATTTGATATTTAAGTTTCGAAATCGTCCCTAATTAGTATTTGGACCTTTATAAAATTTTATTTACATTACTCAACAATATCGTAGAGAACAGATCGGGTATCTTTGATTTACACTGGTATGTAATTTTTTATGTATAAGGTAAATGTTACGTATTAAGAGCGGACTGTAATGGTTGGTATACTTGATAATTGCGGGTAGAATAGGTAAAACAGAAATGAAAAGAACTTATAAAATCTGTGGTACTCACCGGCACATTAATGTGGGTAACTATAATGAAGACAGTGTTAAGCAGCTCGGGCTTGGCATTATGCAGTAGCTCAGGCGATCAGCACTGAATCCTGTTCTTCCACACACTTACTCGAACACGTTTCAATAGACAATGATAATGTTATACTACACTACACTTGCACACGCGCAAAAGTATATGACCCACATTTTATAAGGAAGGGAAAATGGTTAAACTAATAGGAAATTTTGATTCTTATTGCAATCGTAAACAGTAAATAAAATTGACGTAAGCAATAGTTAATCAAATTAAACGTTTATTTAATTTCTACTGAGAATTTATTCAACCCTCAAGTCTAATACGTTGAATCTCTAATTAGACTAATCTTATTTAAAAATTACATTTTTATACCCAAATAACCTTCAAAGGTAAAGTTGGACTTTTATAACAAAGGAGCTTTTTATCTCAACACTCACCATCTGTCGTCCTACATCATGAAATGTGGTAAACCTTGAAGTATGGACGAGCCAAATAATAACCGTATCCCATTAGGGCCTCTTAACATCAATCCCAGATTTAAACGAGAAGGGTAAAACAGGTGTTCAGACGAGTGCTAGCCAAGACATCGAGACCAACTTTAAAAGATGTGAGATAGGAATTTTCTTTTAATCCAAATAACCACCAAGTTACGCCTTTACATAAATACCTTCATAGAAGTTTTTATACGATGAACCATCATTTACAGTTGAAACATATTTAAATATTATAAAATTTCATAGTTTAAATTAATTTGCTATACTTGGCTATAACTTAAAATAACTTCATAATTTTTTTAACTGCGCTGCAAGAAAAAGAAGATTAGACAGGATATTTAAATAAAAAATATACGAACCATTGATTAACAATATTAAGGAGGTCGCAAACTTAATGCGATTCCCCAATTGCTTGTCTTGAAGTCAGGAAAGACACCCTTTTCTATGATAGATAAGAAGCGACTGACTCGTTTTAGACGTTGCAGGTCAATGCCACGCATAGAAACAAACAACATCAAGCGTGCTGTAACACTTCACCCCCTTCCCTGACCTATCTAGAAGTCAAAGAAACAAGGACCGAGTTACCTAATACTAATATAATCGAATGCAAACTCTATATCACTTTTTATGGTTCAAAATTGCAATATAAGGATCCCACTTACCTATTCCAATAGTCTTTACTCTACTTTCTTCAAACGCCTCGGCTACTCTACAGCAGAGAGTACATGGACAGGTCCCAAGGTGGATAGGCTTAGAATTCTGAAACCGATACTGGTGAGTTAACTTACCCAAAAGTTTACAAAGTATCTGTACCTAAATGTCTCAACAAACCCCTTTTATTACTAATATACATATATATATCAACATTTGTATTAAGTAATGAATTTAATAACCTTTAATATGGTGATATAACTATATACATTATCTATCTCGACATTCTTGAATGAAATAAAAGCAATATCTCTTACTTAACTAAAAGTTACTTTAAGCCGGGTTGTTAAATATTGTACTAAGCACTGCACATTCTACAGTTAAAACAAATTGACTCCAAATTAAACAGCTAATAACTCTTGATATTCTACACAAAATTTATAATAATAAGCGGTAACGTTAATAAAGTCCAAAATTCCAACCTTAATCTAGGAACTAAACATATTCATGTAAAACATATGTATTATTATATAAAAGTTCATACTTACAACACCACGTGTATGCATGCATATACACGTCCGTTCTCTCGAACCATGTATGCAAAGATTCACTCAATACCTGTGTTGGGTATGCAATACCCATTGTTGCTCCACTCTACACAATGCCTCGAGGTAATTTATTCTCACCAGGGTTGGAAATGTTTAACACGGTTGTTGATAACTTTTGTGCTCGAAACTCTTGAAATCCCGCTACTTCTATAACAATTGGGTTTGGATTCTGACTCCCGAAATCCAAACTTCCTCAATCAATCAAAAATGAACCGTATGGTTGGGTTTAGTCATCATCTTCTTTGTAATTAATAAACCTTTAAATTTATTGCTATTTAACTCTTCGTTAAAGGACTAACTTATCTATGTCCACCATCAACGACTTAAATTCACTGTTCTTCCCGTAATAAGCATACTCACTTCTTATGTTTGTTCACTAAACATTACTTTAATTTACATGGTCGTATAACCAATACTGCTAAGCAGAATTGTTGCCTTCTCCGCACCAGGTTTGGGCTAGTTAGTTTTCATTTATTACTTTCTTTTATATCTTTTGTCTTTGTGTGTCTTCTTAAGTCTTTGTGTGTCGTGTGTTGTGTTTCTCCACTCCCCATATTTATATATCTTTGATCACGTGATTGTTCTAGCCAATTAAACATCTTACATATTTCACAATTGTATATCATCCCTACATGTGCTTTTAGGTTAATGGTCTAAATCCATTTTTATTATTGCCATTGCTAATTGAAATTACCATATAATTAAATTTAAATTATTCTACAATATTCTAAAGTATTTCCTGTTAATACTTTTATAGATATCACGAAAAATTGCATTTTATTACGTACTTCCGGTTTTGACTTTCTAGAACAAATTAGCATTTCCTTTAGAGCCTAAATTTAAAATCTTCTAAATTTCAGGGGATGTCAGATATCAGCTAAGAGGTTATGTTCATTTAAAGTGTCAATTGTCACCCCAAAATCAAACTAGGATTGGATAACTATCTTAATTCCGATCATTGATAGGTTACATTTTATATAGAATTATTTGTGATTGGCCGAAAATATTATTTGAAAATTAAATTAATTTAAAAATGTTCTTGGGTATTACAGTGACCTTGCATTGCAAACTGCACGCTTTTTGTAGTAACCTTATTTGAACTTGAACAAACTTTAATCGTACATTTTACGAAAATGAAACTTTGCTTATGAGGGACGAAAATATACCAGTTGCTTTATAATTATATAAGATTAAATAATTTATCAAAACGAAAATGTATGGAACTAAAAATGATTCTAGTTCAAAAATGTTTAGTAAAAAGGGGTTCTGGAAAATAAACCTGCTTCAAGTTTTCCAATTGAAGAAAACTAAAGCAATTAGAAGAAATGTTTAAATATAATGCACCATTCTTTAAGCAACCCAGAATATGGGTTTCAGTTCTACGTTATAACATATGGTATTGCATAATTAAGATAAAACTAGTAATTGTGAGCAACATGTGGAGTTATACGTCATAATTTCTTAACAGTTAATCATGAATATATTTTACATTTTTTCAAGATTTTTATATATTGGAATCAAGTTTTAAATTTTTTCAATCAACATGGTTTATTTTTCAAGAAAGTTTTTAAATTTTTTAATAAAGGTGGTTCATCTTGTTACGTGTGAAATTGACACTAACGACCTTGGAATTCATTTGTCTGCGAAAATTTAACAGAAAAAATGCACCATCAAGCTTACAGTGGCAAGCGGTATATTCTATGGAACAAATGCAATATCTTTTAAGGGATAGACAAACTGTAGCGCTTTCCCTTTTACATACAAGGAACTGGTTTTTTGGCCTCGACCAATAGTGAGTGGTTAACAAGATGACTGAAGGGTTATTTTTTGTCTAAACAGGTTGGTGCAACCATATGTATTCTTTTCGTCTACTAATTTAGACTAAGCATAAATAATCTCCACACCGTTTATTTAACCTATAAAACATGAATATCTCACAACCACAAATAAATTAAGCTGTATTCTAATTGGTCAAATCCCATATATCTAAAAAAAAAGAACATCTTAAATTTATTGCAGTTTAATTATCTAACAAATTGGACGTATTTGTAAATTTCTATTAATACAATTGTGGTGCTAGTTTCTATTACAATATGGTTTTGAGTGAACCAATGTAAAAGTCTTGTACTACTAAATTATCATGTAACTAATGGAATATACGTCAACAAAATATGAAACAAATAGAAAGTTAAAATTTTATCACTTATAGCTTTGGATTCGAGTACAATGTTAACCGCCTTGTTCAGAGCAAGACAAACTTAGGTGCCAGTATTCCATAATGTTGATGCAAACACTTTCACAATGTAACGGCAATTATTTATTTTTGCAATTATCTTCATCTTCGGGAGCTTTTCATCACTAGCGAGCCAAAATTCATAATATTACCGTTGTACGGATGATTGAAAACTGGTTAATCAGTCTGATGATCACGCTTGTCACTTGGTCGAAGTTAAAGCCTCGTCTTCAATGGTTTGGATCTGAATGAATAAATGGAATTGAATTGCCCTTTTCATTATGTGATGGCTGTAGTTAAAATCTATATTATTTTAGGGAATTTCCCATATTCACACGGTTTGTATGATTTGAACTGAATTTGTGGTTGGGGTATAGGGTTTTTCGAATAGGAATATTAGATATTCTCACGGTTGCATCATTGAGTAGGTACGGTACGTCTTAAATTTATATTATTTTAGGGGCTTTTGTCGGTTTAAGTAATTTATACTTTCAGTTCCTTTCAGTACGTAAGAATGTTTTCACATCCACGTTCGTAGGATGATTAGTCATGGAAAATGTTGGTATCTTTCTAATTTGGTATGTCGATATTGGTCTCAGTTTTTAATTGGTTGTTGCAAATAATTTACTATGTACTTTACTATTTATTTCGGTATTTTACTATTGAATAGTCTCATTGTAAACCACCGAACGCCTAAAATAAATACGGGTATTTTCTTACCAAAGCTCCTAAACTAGCTATACTTGTGTTATGCTTGTGTTCATGAAATAATTAGCCAAGATTTTTATGTTGCTAGGAATCCTGAAAACAAGCTTGTCATTTTATGTAAATTCATATCATATACAACTGATAAAAAGTTCTCAGATTAAATACTTCTACTACTTCCAGAATTGTTTAATATATTATAAAGGCATACTTTACACAATTGGCGATGAGGATAAAGTTATGGCTAATATTGGAAAAATCGACGAATTTAATACTACTCAATCTGAAGGATGGAAATCCTATGCCGAAAGATTCGAGTACTTCACGGAGGCTAATAATATTAAAAAGGACAAATTTAAACGTGCAACTTTATTAACAGTTTGTGGTTTAAAATGCTATTCTACGATTAAGTCGATTTGTGCTCCCAAAAGAGTAAGAACATTCTTATGAAGAAATAATTACAAAACTGACAAGATTTTTCTCTGACAATAGTTCAGTGCTATCAGTTTTATAAAAGGCCACAAAAGCCAACTCCAAATATTATTTCTCCTAGAATGCAGCATTGGATAATTACGCTAAGTACTTATGATTATGAAATTAACTACAAACCTGGCGAGCAAATTTCTAATGCAGAGGGGTTAAGTAGACTGCCTTTGCCTATCATAAAACAAAATGTTGAAAACCCAAAAGAAATTGTATTATTAGAATCGATGGAAGATCCGCCTATATCAAGATGGTGATGTTTTAATTGAAGATCCTGCGCTGGTGGTCAATAAATTTAATGAGTTTTTTGTAAATGTGGCAGATAGGATTATCAGTCACATCCCCAATGTACCTTTTTCTACAAAAATAAAGAACAACAGTAACTCACTATTTCTAATTCCTTTTGTGGAGGAAGAGTTTATTTCTTTAATCAGCAAAAAACTAAAATAAAAAAAGTCAAGTGGTTTTGATGAGATCCCAAATTTTCTTATAAAAAGAAGTCTTAGGGAAATTGTAAAACCCTTAACTTTTCTCATCAATCTCAGTTTTGAGTGTGGTGTTTTTCCAAAGAAACTGAAGCTTACCAAGGTTCTTCCTCTTTTCAAGAAAGGTAATGTAGACTCATTGGATAATTATCGTCCAATTGCCTTCATTTCAGTTTTTTCTAAAGTGTTTGAGTACTGTTATCTGGATAGACCAGTGGCTCTCAACCTTTTTGGGATCACGGAACACTTTTAAGTGGTCTCGATTTTGGCGGAACACCATTATCATAAAATTTGTAAATCTAATGTAAATCACACAAAATAATTGGAAGATTAATATTTAATTGAAATAAAGATATATATTACATGGTAACTTATTTTAATGAGAAATTTGCGCTTGACGACCTTTACAAATTTCCTCAAGGTTGGGTCTTATGTAAGAGAGCGCTACTCTCATTTCTTCTTCTAAATTGGTAAGTCTTTCTCTTTTTTTGCTTTTAATATTTGTTAGAGTTGAAAATCCAAGTTCGCACAGATAGGACGTCGAAAAGAGCAACAAGATATTCAACGCTCGTTTTGCAATAAATGGATGTTCATTCTCGATGGAAATCCAAAACCTTTCCACTCCTTCTTCTTTGAATTTTAGTTGTAACGTTCGATCCGTTGATATATTAATAAACTCATCTGCTTCCTGAATAGAAAAATCTTGGTTCATTATATCAAATTCACCAAATGGATTTCGCGCCCAATCAAAGTCTTCAATATTAAGAGATGGAAAGTAATGAGTTATTTTGTCTTGCAATATTGACAAATGCTCTGCCACATTTGAAATCATTTCGTTAATGTTAACAATATTTTCTGTTGCTAATAACGGAAACATATCAAATTTGCGATTTTGAGCAATACGATTTTTCCAAAGCAAAAGCTTTTTCTGGAAAGCTAGCAATTTGTCTGTGGATGTCAGAATATTTTCATTTTTTCCTTGAAGAGATGTATTGACTGAATTTAAGTAGCTGAAGATATCGGCTAAATATGCTAGCTTAGTACACCATGCATCATTTTCCAAATATTTTACGTATACATCATTACCCTCTTGTCTAAAAAACTAGCAATTCCTGTTTCAACTCATGAACTCGGGTTAGCACTTTTCCTCTTGAGAGCCACCTCACTTCAGAGTGCAAAAGCAAACATTCATATTTGGATTCCATGGTGTTACAAAGTTGTTTGAACATACGGGTTTTTAATGGTCTCGATTTAATATAATTCACCATATGTACGACTTGTTCCAAAACAGACTTTAAGTTTGCTGGTAGACTCTTCGAAATCAAAGATTCCCTGTGCAGAAAGCAGTGAGTAAAGACTATATTTGAATTTATTGCTTTAACTCGACTACAAAATCCCTTAATACTGCCACGCATGGCTGGAGCTCCATCAGTACAGATTCCTGCGCAATTTTCCCAGGATAATTTCCATTCTTCCAAATAAGATGATACTGAATTAAATATGTCTTCTCCAGTTGCGTGACCAATAAGTTCCTTGCAGAATAAAACTGATTTATTATTTCAGTGTCGTCAACAAAGCGAATAAATCCGATTAATTGGGCTTTGCCACTTATGTCAGTGGATTCGTCAATTTGCAGCGCAAAATTTTTTGTAATTAATTTCGCCGTCACTGCGTTCTCTATAAAACCTGACATATCTATAATTCTTCTTTTTATCGTATCGTCCGAAACGGGAATTTTAGGACGTCTCGCTGCGCTTCATTGCCAAACATAATCTTAACAATTTCTAAACATGCGGGCAAAATTAGCGATTCTGCGATATCATGCGGCTTTTGCTTCAATGCAATTAGTTCTGCCACTTTATAAGAAGCGATTTGCGCTTTATCCGAAATTGTAACGCTCTTTCGAAAGCATGTTGCTTGCACTTCTTGATTTTTCAGCAATCTTTCGAAATAATCTTTACCTTTCGAAGTTAGACAAGAATGTTTTGTTGAAAGGTGTCGCTGTAACTTAGCTGGGACCATTGCACTGTTAGCCAATTTTTCACCACATACAATACATCTCGGAATAGGAACATCTTGACTACCGCTCCATGTAAAACCAAACTTCAGATATTCTTCCGAATAATGCCGAACTGATTCGGATATCTTTTACGTTTATTTTCGGCATTTTGTTGCCTTGCATATCTCCTTCAATTGAAGAAGACCTGCTTGTACTCGCCCCAACATTAACCTCACTTTCAGTCTTTCTTTTCAAAAATTTGTCCATATTTCAGATTTAAAAGTCTTGTATAAATGCTAAAATAAGCAACTAAAAAGATAAGAATACTGTTAAAACTACACAACTTGCATTTCATCTTACCAATTTCCAACAATATAAAATATATATACAATAAAAACACACTCACGAAAACTAGATATTTATATTAAATTATGGCTGAACCGCAGATCGAAATTGCGCTTTTGTTATTTACGTACGAAGAAAGAGAAACAGCACGAAATCAACACTACGTAGCGCTCCTGCGTTATCGAGTACACTAGAAATTTAGTGGTATTCCCGAGTAACTCCAAACGACGTAACTGTGTCGCTCGATAATTACACTGTTAATATTATTGACTGTTCCGCGAAAATTTAGAATAATATTGAATATTTTTGCTAAATTTCAAATAATTAACAAAACTATGTAGTATTTATTTTATAGTAATAAAAAAATTTACTGTTTCTTATTATATTATATTCAAAATTTTCGCGGAACACCTGGGACAGCTTCGCGGAACACCAGTGTTCCGCGGAACGGCGGTTGAGAACCACAGGGATAGACTATCTAAATTTCTTGATTCTAATAAAATCATAATTACAAATCAATTTGGTTTTCAACCAAATCATAGCACAGTAGATGCAATTTTCAAGTTTGTTGAAGTTGTTACTAATTCCATTGAATCTGGTGAGAATCCTGTTGGGATCTTTTGTGACCTTAGCAAGGCTTTCGACTGTGTGTTGCACTGGATACTTTTTATAAAGATGAAGAAATATGGCATTCGAGGAAAAGCTTTAGCATGGCTCCGGAGTTATTTAGACAGTCGTTCACAGTATGTGTAGGTTCAACACACTATGGGTAACACACGTAGGTTTATTAACTCGACGGTACTTGAAAATAGGGTCGGGGTGCCACAGGGCTCAGTTTTGGGCCCTGTGCTATTCCTTTTGTATATCAATGACATCAACATGCATTTGAAAGAATGCTCATTGTTTTTATATGCTGATGATGCTACAATTGTAACCTTTAATCAGGATCCTCCTACTCTCCAGTCAAACCTGCAAAAAAATCTTGCTTATTTGTTCAATTGGTTCTCTATGAACTTTCTATACATCAATCCAAGCAAAACGTTGACTATTGTTTTTCACAATTACAATAGCAAAAATGTGAACATTGACGTTACACTCAATGGCACCCCAATACCTCAAACAGGTAGTATCAATTTTTTGGGTGTGAATGTAGATCAAAATCTAAATTGGAAACCTCATTGTGAGAAAGTGTGTGCAAAATTAAATTCACTATGCTATTTGATCAGAAACCTTAAATCATTTTTGAATACAAACCAATTGCTGTTGGTATACAATTCTCATTGTTCCTCAAGACTGAGATATGGAATCAGTTTCTGGGGTGCGTCGTCCTATGCATGTGATGTTTTTATTTGTCAGAAGAGGGTGGTCAGGAATATCATTAGTATTTCACAAACTACATCTTGCCGTGCCTTTTTTAAGCAATTCTACCTTCGACTTTCATTTAGAAGTGGCCACTCTAATCTATAAGAATAAAGCAGATTACTCGCATGGTTACGACTTTCATAACCATGACACTCGCAATAAAAGTGATCTCAGGATTTCCAGCTTTAAGAATTGGAAGACATCTCCCACTTACCTAGGTCAAAAAGTTTTTAACAGTCTTTCTCAAGAAATAAAGTCCTCACACGATGTAAAAATTTTTAGAGTTAAACTAAAAAGTTTCTTGGTAGCTCAGAGCTTTTACAACATTGAAGAGTTTTTCTCCTATAGTTTGAAACTTGCCAAGTATGCATAATTAGTGTGGTATATGAAATACAGATATATTTAAAATTTTAATGTTATATTTAATATTTAATGTTTCTATAGATAATAGTGAATGTTGACTTGTTCCATAATGTTTTTTATGTACATTCCTATGGAAATGAATTTCTGAAATAAAAAATAAATAAATATAGATGATAAGCAAATTTTTCGCCAACGGCTAATGATCCCATTCTGCCACGTGCGTTTAACTGGACATTGAAAGGATGGTCTGAAGTACGGGTATCGGAAGAGTTCAACATTTTGTATGCCTGCAGGAACGAATTATCGTAACGTGAAGGTTGTATTCTTCGTGTGTGTCGCGTGGTTATTCCAAAGGTAGCTACCATAGGAATTCTTGAAGTACTGCCTGCATGTCATCTCGGCATCGTCAAGATGAAAGCAATAGCAAGAAGTTACGTTTGGTGGCCAGAAATTGATGCTGAAATAGAAAATGTTGTTAAAGGTTGTAGAGAGTGTCAAACAAATGCATGCTCACCTTCAGCTTGCCCAGTATTTCCTTGGGAACCTACAAATAAACCATGGTCAAGATTACATTTAGATTTTGCATGGCCATTTTTGGAAAAGGTTTTCCTAATAGTGGTGGATTCATTTTCTAAATGGCTTGAAGTTCGAATCGTTCCAAATACTTCTACTGAAGCAGTCACATCAACATTGTATGGGTTGATCACTACTTACGGGTTGCCAGATACAATGATATCCGATAATGGAATTGCATTTACTAGCAAACGGTTTAAACAATTTGAGAAAATGCTCGGAATTCGTTTAGTGACCACCACTCCTCATTGACCACAAGGAAACAGAATGGCAGAAAGAATGGTTCAAACAACTAAAGATTTTCTAAAAAAAATATTACTGGATATTGGAAATTTAAATTAGCTAAATTTTTATTATACCAGCACATCACTCCTAGCTCAACCACTCGTCGGAGTTCTAGCGAGATTATTATGGGCAGGAAGTTACAAATTGTGTTGGATAAACTAAATCCAGATTTGTCTTCGGGGTTGCAACTTTAAATGGTGAGGGTAATAAACAGAATTCAGTTACTTACCGCCATCATAATCATTCGGATGTTCTATGTGATCCGTATATGCTGGCCGTTTCTAATGCGCCGTTAACGGATTATCAGGACGAAGCTGCTCCAATTCCAGCTACGTATGAGAAACCGCAACGAATTATACAACCACCAGTGTAGATAAGTGATTATGTTGCTTTAGGGGGAGAAGTGTTATGTTTGTGTTCATGAAATAGTTAGCCAGGATTTTTATGTTGCTAGGTATCCTGAAAACAAGCTTGCCATGTTATGTAAATTTATATCATATACAACTTATAGTTCTCAGATTAAATACTTCTACTACTTCCAGAATTGTTTAATGTATTATTAAGGCATAATTTACAACTTGATAAATGTTTTTCCTATATACAATTGTATGCTTAATTAATACATCCATTCCTGTTTTAATTAGTTACATTTATACTTCTTCGTTAAGTTGGAAATAAAATTTTTAAAGGTGAGACATTATATTGTCAAGATGGCCGTAAGTAAATCATACTGTACAGAACTCTCCTGCGAGAATGTATTTTTCTGCCAGACACTGAACTTAAAGATAAACAAATTTGTAAACTAAAACTGGATTTTGAGTGTTTACTCTCAAATGCAACTAGTAATGAAAAATTATTAGTTCAAGACTTGAAATCTGCCAAAACTAAAATTAAACACTTACAGAAAGTAATAAATGATCTTAAACCTGATTGCAAGGATTATAAAAACCAGGAAGTTTTATTAGATACCGACCAAACTTACAGTGATGACTAGTTTAAAATATTGTATAATAAGGAACCTGTTTATACATTTAGTAGAAATCATTACAATAAATCTGTGCAAACTGATTCAGTGACAATGGGGATAATAGACATCTCTTCTGGTGATACACGTGATAAAAAAGATGCTTTGCCCGTAAATAGTAACCAAAGTTTTTTTCCACCTGAAGCCCAAATGATGCCAGAGTTTGAACAGAAAAATCGCATCAAACTTAAACTACTGTACTAAATCTATTACCCACTCACACTTAATCATAGTGTGGATGCCAGTAAAGGACAATCACAGCTGCTCATTTTAGGTAATCCTCATGCCAGAGGTCTGAGTGTAATTATGAAAAATCACTGTGAGAAACTGCAGGCGTATAAGTCAACAACGATATTTAAATCAAATGCTAAGCTTGAGGTTGTTGTTCAGGACCTTGAAGTATTAACAAAATCTTATACCAAACATGACCGTGTAGTAATAATGGCCGGTTCAAACAATATTCCCAATCTATGCTCTGCAACATTTGTGATGGTGTAATAGCCGAATATCCTAATAATTTATAGTTATTATATTGAATTAAGTTTTATGCATTTAAAAGGTGAGTGACTTATTATAGGAAGTGCAAAGTGCGGAATTGTACAGTAAGACAATCAATAGGAAGTACATGTCCAACGAACTCTAGGCTAGGTGTAATTGGAATTATTAAGTAAGCATAATTGCATAATTATTGTTAGCAGTTAAGAACTAATATAGAATTAAAACATTAAAAGTCTAACCCTAAGATGTAACGGTTGTACTGCACCTTAAGGTGTTAATTAAATTAAATGTGAAATGGTCTTCGACTTTGTTTCTAATCACCTCTACTAAAGACCCCAAGAGAACACTACATGGCGACCCTGCCAGTCCTGCTAATTCTACCAGTCCTGCTAATTCTGCCAGTCCTGCTAATTCTGCCAGTCCTGCTAATTCTGCGAGTCCTGCCGGTACTACCATTTCTACAGATTAAATAATAATAATATATTACCGAAATTTGAAATGGGCACCAGCAATTCCAAAGAAGAAGTAGTTATTGCACAAACTGGAATTAATAATGGTTCGATAAATGGATATTCAAATTCTGAGGTAATAGGCATTACGTCAGGTACAATTTTAGCGTTGTTGGTTATTTTCTTACTTTATAAAATGTTCGAGAAAATGTTGGACAAGAAGATTAGGAGAGAGGTCAGTAGAAGCCAGCAGATTGTATAGTAAGGATTATTTTATTTTAAGCTATAAAAATTAAGTACGAGTTAAAATTAATGACGGAACAGTTAAAGCAAATTTTAGAGGAATTTAAGATTTTATTAAAATTTAAATAAAGATGGTCAAGAAAGACGAAACGATTTAGATGTTACTAATAGGAAATTTGATTATTTGAATAAGTTATGCGAGGAGTATAGGTTAGAGAAAAATAAGATTAAAGTTGCAAAATTTGATAGTTCTGAAATTATCGATAAAGTTAAGCAGCACATAGCCATAATAGATAAGTGTATAGGAGATATTACCGAAGTTTTAAAAAGTAGGAAGTTAAGTATTTTAAGTAGGAAAAATCAAGACAGCATGGGTAAAAAATTTGAATTAAAATTAGCAGCCTCCATGATTCCAGCCATGGACGGTTCAGAAAATACCACCAAGCAAATGGTCGACGCAATTGAACTATATGATAGCTTGTTAGATGATGAAGGTAAGAGATTGCTAGTAAATTTTGTCATAAAAATTAAGTTAAGTCAAAATGCTAAAATGCGATTAGACAGTAAGTATGAGAATGTAGAAGCGCTTGTGAACGATATCAAACATCATCTTTTAACTAAAAAATCAGCATCAGGATTGTCTGCCGAATTACATAACTCCAGACAAAATAATAAATCAATTGAAAATTTTGGTAAAACGATCGAGGAATTAATGGTCAATTTAACAATAGCTCAAGCAGAAGGTAACGAACAATCATTAAAAATTTTGACAGCTGCTAACGAAAAAATTGCATTAAACGCATTTACAAACGGAATAAGGGACGAAAATTTAAAAACAATTATAAAAGCTCGAAATTACGATAAATTAAAAGACGCCATAATAGCCGCGAAAGAAGAGGAAATTGCAAATAAACCTCAGCAAATGTATTACGCAACCGGAAAAGGTCGTCAATTTACTAGACGCGTAAAATATCATAACAATAATACAAATGGAAGTCAACGTACCTCACACACCAGGTATCAAGGTCAAGGAAATAATTCATGCACGTTCATGAACACTAGAGGTCGAGGAAATGCATATGTAAGTAAAACTGTAAGAGGTAATCAGTTTTATAATAGGGGAAACCATCGCAATTTTTACATCAACTCGTCAGAGAAAAACTCCACAGAAAATACATTAGACCAAACTAGGGAACCGAAAACATTTTTTCGAGACCCCCCGGAATAATTTAGGAAATGTTCACAACATTTTAAATATTAATAGTATAAATTTCATAGAAGTAGGATACAATAACAATACAATTAAATTAATTTTAGATACAGGAGCATCATTAAGTGTTATTTTCATTTCTAGTTTAACAACTAAGGTAAATATTGATACAGATAAGCAAATTTTTATTCAAGAGTATCGGGTAAAACAAAAGCAATTGGAACAGTAAATCTACCAATTAAAATAGGGAATATCTCAATTAATCATACTTTTGTTGTAATGAACGATTTCGAATCAGACGTAAATGGAGTAATAGGATCAGATTTTTTTAATAAGTACAAATCAAATATCGATTATAAAAATTATAAATTTACTTTCATTAGTAATAATGTATCAACGTCAATTCCATTATTAGCAAACGAAGATTTATATACAATAATCCCACCACGATGCGAAGTTATCAAATATTTCACAGTAAATTACAAGGAGGAATGCATAGTAAAATCACAAGAACTATGCGAAGGTATATTTCTAGCAAACGTAGTTGTAAAGCCTGTTAAAAATTTTATTCCAGTAAAGTTATTGAATACGAACGACACCGAAATTAAGTTACGGAATTTTAAACCTACTATCGAACGTCTTTCAGATTACAAGATAGTTAAATTTGAAGAGTCAAAATTCTCAGTTGAACGTATTGATAAATTATTAAAAGACATTAATGTCGAAGGTTTGAATAGCGAAGAACAAACCATCATTCATAAGATATGTGCTAAGTTTGCAGACGTATTTTATGTCGACAATGACCTACTGACCGTGTCAAACATAAGTGAGCAGCATATTCAGTTACAAACAGATGCTAGAGCAACGTACGTTAAACCATATAGGTTACCATATTCACAGAAAAATGATATAGGAAAGCAAGTAGATAAAACATGACGGGATAATAGAACCCGCACAAAGTGCTTGGTCTTCACCACTACTAATAGTACCGAAAAACCGGATAGTTTAGGAAACAAAAAATGGCATGTAGTTATTGATTATAGACAATTAAACACTAAATTGCAAGATGACAAATTTCCGCTACCAAGTATCCAATCCATTTTAGATTCGTTAGGAGGTGCGATATATTTTTCACGTTTAGATTTATATCAAAGTTATTATCAGATGGGATTACAGGAACAGTCCAGACCGTGTACGGCATTTAGTACAGACAAAGGACAATTTCAAATGACTAGGTTACCGATGGGGTTAAAAGTAAGCCCGAGTATTTTTGCACGAGCGATGACAGTAGCTTTATCAGGATTAAATTACGAGAATTGTTTTACATATTTGGATGATTTAATTGTATTCGGAGATAGTTTAGAAAAGCACAATACAAATTTAGTAAAAGTACTCAATAGGTTAAGAAAAGTCAATTTAAAATTAAATCCAAAAAAGTGTGAATTTTTAAAGAAAGAAATTTTATATTTAGGGCACGTTATAACGGCACAAGGGGTACAACCAGATCCAGAAAAAATTGCAGTCATGCAAAATTATCCAACCCCACTAAACGCTAACGACGTTAAAAGGTTTGTAGCATTTGCCAATTACTGTAGAAAATTTATTCCAAAATTCGCTGAAATAACAGCACCGTTAAACAAATTGTCTAGGAAAGGTGTCACTTCCCAATGGACCAATGAATGTCAGGCAGCATTCGAACTGTTAAAAACAACTTTAACAAACCCACCAATATTACAATACCCAGATTTTTCAGATAATAGTACGTTCATCTTACGCACGGACGCATCAGGTTACGCGTTAGGAGCAGTTTTGTCAAATGGCGACGACAAGCCAGTAGCTTGCGCAAGTAGAGCACTTAACAAAGCCGAAATAAATTATTGTACAATAGAAAAAGAGTTATTAGCTATAGTATGGGCAGTGAAAAAATTTAGACCATACTTATTTGGCAAAAAATTTCAAATTTTAACGGATCATAGACCGTTAGTATATTTATTTGGTATGAGTAATCCATCTAGTCGATTAACAAAATTTAGGTTAACATTAGAAGAATTTGATTTTACAATAACGTATATTAGGGGTACAGAAAACGTGACAGCGGATGCTTTATCTAGAATTATTATAGATTCAGATTATTTAAAGAATATGGAACGAGTGGTTCACGAAAAAGTATATGTAACAATAAGAGCCCAAAGTAGAAAATTAGGCGACTCTCAAGTCGAATCAAAAGCATCAAAGGATGATGAGACTGATCACCCCAACATTGTTGAACTTTTGAAGCATCCGAAGGATGCAACAGAATTACGATTTGTATCAGAGGAGGAGTTTAACAGAATCATTAAATCCAATAAAGGAAATAATTTTGTTTTCATGCATGTATCAATTTATGATAGGAGTAAAAATATAATTTATTTGAAGCAAGGTTCTCGATCAGCGTCAGCCTTCGAAGCGTCGTTGAGAGACCTGCAATTTCTTCGTAGAGAATTTACAATTCCGGAATTTATTATTATAAAAACGAAGAATCGAAGTCATTTTAAATAACTGTAAAGCCGGCCTCAATTTACTTAAAAAAATGACATACGAATTAGTGTGATTAGGGAAGTCACTAATATTCAAAACTCAGAAACGCAAAGATTAATCATTAATGATTTTCATTTATTGCCTACGGGAGGTCACGCGGGCATCAATAGAACATACAATAACATAAAGCGATACTATTTTTGGTCAAGTATGCGAAAGGATGTAGAAACATTTATTAAAAAATGTGACGAATGTCAAAGACATAAACATTCAAATATTAGCAAACAACCGATGATAATTACAACCACAGCTTCCGAAGCTTTTGAAAAAGTTTTTTTAGACTTAGTTGGACCATTGCAACCAGATGCAAATGGAAACAGGTACATTTTGACACTACAGTGTGATTTAAGTAAATTTGTAGAAGCATATCCATTACCAAATAAAGAGACTGAAAGTGTAACTAGAGCGTTTGTCAAGAATTTTATTTTACGCTATGGCATCCCACGCGAAATTTTAACGGATAAAGGTTCAGAGTTCATGTCGGAGATTCTTAAGGAAACTTGCAAATTATTAAATATAAAGCAGTTAAATTCTACAGCTTATCATCATGAAACTATCGGTGCGCTCGAAAACTCACATAAAAATTTAGCAGCATATTTAAGGATCCAATGTCCGCAGTATTCAAATAATTGGAGCAGTTGGATACCTTATTGGTGTTTTGCATATAATAATTCAGTGCATACGGAAACTAAATATATCCCGCACGAATTAGTGTTTGGGAAAATTAATCAAATATTGTCAAACGTGGTAAACTCACTATATAATTTTGATAATTATCCAGCAGAACTTAAGTATAGATTGCAAGTCGCTGGAAATGAAGCGAGATATAATTTATTACAATCCAAAGGTAAACGAAAGCATAAGTTTGATATCAAAACTAAGCATGTCAATTATAAATTAGGAGATAAGTTGTTGGTTAAGAATACATCTCTTGATAGAAGAGATCCAATATTTGTAGGCCCATATGAAATAGTTTTAGATAAGAATCCTAATGTTATAGTTAAGATAGATAATAAGTTAGTAGAAATCCATAAGAATAGGACAAAATTGTATAACGTATTGTAACACAATTGCAAGGAGTAGTATGGGACATGTACTACTAATTTAGAAAAATTTTTATTTGAAAAACAAAAATTTTTTTAGTGCGCTCCGTGGAGGTGTGATGGTGTAATAGCCGAATATCCTAATAATTTATAGTTATTATATTGAATTAAGTTTTATGCATTTAAAAGGTGAGTGACTTATTATAGGAAGTAGACAATCAATAGGAAATACATGTGCAACGAACTCTAGGCTAGGTGTAATTGGAATTATTAAGTAAGCATAATTGCATAATTATTGTTAGCAGTTAAAAACTAATATAGAATTAAAACATTAAAAGTCTAACCCTAAGATGTAACGGTTGTACTGCACCTTAAAGTGTTAATTAAATTAAATGTGAAATGGTCTTCGACTTTGTTTCTAATCACCTCTACTAAAGACCCCAAGAGAACACTACACATTTATTACCAAATTGTACACGATTATAAATATTTGTAAGCACACTAGTTTGGTCATCTCTGCAATTCCTTATGATAATGAATAAATTTATTATTTAAATCAACTTATTTATGATGTCACCCAGGATCTTAAGCATGTGAAATTTATAGATATAAATTTTTATTTAAACAGAACTGATTTTAGTAGGCACAGACTTCACATGACACAAAAAAGTAAATTAACCTTTTGTTCTAAATTAACTAAATGTGTTAATGTATATGAACTTCATTTCAAATATGGAATCACTAGCTACTACAAGTCTTCAAAAGAGTGATACAGGTTTTTGATTAATGATGACCCATCTGCAGTGGATATTTCTACTTAGGAAAATACAGCTGTCAGCTCCTATCTTAAAAATAAATTAAATATTCTTTGTTTGAATATGCAATCTCTAGGAAATAAAATAAATGATCTAGATACTTTTCTCTTATCATGCAACTTTAAATGTTATATGTTGTGTCTAAGTAAAGTTAATCTAAAACAAGACGAGTTTTAGTATCTCAAAATTAACAACCTAGCTCCTGTTTTAACTTTTGCTAAATCAAAATATACCTGGGAAGGTGTTACTATTTTTGCAGATCCATTATTAACTTTTAAGCCTTGTAACATTGAATCGATTACACAACTTTCAGTAGAACTTCATATAGAATTATCAGCTCTCTATGTTAAATGCCTGAAATTAGTAGTAGTTAACACATGCAGATCTCCTAATAAAGGGTCTCTTATATATTTCTGATACGTTTGAAAAGGTGTTTCATATTATTGACAGGTTGAAATGCCTAATCCACTATAATTTGCGGTGACTTCAATGTCTATTTCTTTTCAGATGAGCTAAATGTCATAGCTATGCTAAATTTTTTTGCTTGTCATGGGTTACATCCTGTAAACCTTACTGCCACTAGGCAGTAAAGCTGCTTGGGATAATATATTTACCAATGATCAACTAACATGTCATAAATACGGGGCTCTCCAATCACCTAGGATTACATGCACAATTTGATTTTTCGGCTACTTCTACCCATATAAAGACATAAGTTTCACCAGACCATCACACAAAAGGATAAACCAAATTTTTATAACGTCTTACTGGAAGTTGATTGGAATTTTATCAATTCACATAACTTAACATTAAACGATATCAACAAGTTTCTCGATACAATATGCATAGCAGCAAATCTAGTTTTCCTGTGAAGCGGGTAAAAATCAAGGCAAATGATACCTACGCCTCATTAAACTCATCAGGTGGAAGCAATGCGTGAAAATTAAATGTTTTTCATTAAGCTCTGTGCACACTATCCTGATGATGATCTAAAGTATTTTACTAAGAAACTAAAATACAAATATAGGGATAAGCTAGGCTATGATAATTTTATAAAAAAATCCAGCAATATAAATAGGCGCAAGTGGGAGTTGATAAATAACCTAAAGAGGTTTTTCTTGATCTCCTTTGGGAATTAAACCACTCATATACTACATTTATCTCGATGCGTTCGATCCGGCCTGTTCACTGGATTAAAGTTAGCGGGTTGAAATGTTCGATATAAACACTTTTTCGACCGGATCGAAGCACTGAACTCAACCCATTTGAACAAGAGGCTTGAGTTGAGTTTACAGATCAAAATCGATGAGCTAAACGGTCGGAGTGGATCGAGTTACAATTGCTGCTAACTTATTCTAGTTACTGGCTGTGTAATGAGGTTAGGCTATGTTATTTAGTACACTTGTGAATATAGCGTCCCGCGCAAAATGTTATGTTTATCCTAGAGCTAATAATATGTCTGAAGTTGTGTACATAATTCAAAGCGTATCAAAAGAGGGTTCAGTCGAGTGAGTTGGTTACGTTTGGTATAAAGGCATTTGGATGGAGTTCAATTTCAGTCGGGTCGGTTTTCAATTGGGTTCAACTATGCCGAGATAAACATAGTAATAGTTGTTAAAATCATCTTTATGTACGTTTCGATTCATGACCTAGGATCGTTGTCAAAATACAACGACCCTAGGTCATGGATCGAAACGTAAATAAAGATGATTTTAACAACTATGAGTGGTTTAATTTTCAAAGAAAATAAAAGAACAATACACAACAAACATACAGGGAGTAACTTAAGAGGTGTTAATAAAACCACTTAAAATAAGTACACTGCATTAAATGCAAATGATTTAAATGTCTTTTCCACAAACGCTGCTAGCAATATTATTTCTAACATAATACCTCCCACTTCAAACATGTTCCAACCAGAAGCGATAAATTCTGTTATAGAACCAAATAGTTTTGCTTTCAATGTCTCCAACATTGTAACAAGGGATACTATTTCCCATATGAAAAACTTTAAGTCGATGGACCCTCATAGTCTAAATATTACACTAATAAAAGTAGCTATAGATATATTCGTTAGCCCACTAACCAAGCTTTTAACCTCTATAAATCATGCCCCACGAATTGGGCGTCATAAATTGGCGTGTAACTTCGCTCTAGCTCAGTACTTTCTCAAAAAACATTCTAGCATTTATTAATTTACCAAAAAGAAAAATGTTCAAAAAAATAATTCTTACCCAGATTCCTGCTCCATCACTTTAATTGATTTCTTCAACAGCTCCCCGGCTAGCTCAGTTGGGCCTCCTCTTGGATACCTAGATTCACTATCATACTCTTTATCGTTCATGCACACTCAATGAAACCACAAAATAATACAACAATCATACAATATTTATTTACCACTATTTACAAATAATAATTCAAGATTATTTACATTTCGGTGCTCAAGTTACAGCTCAATAATTCTATCTTTGTAAAAGCCAAGATTTTAAATTGAAATATCAAACACATTGAATGTAACAGGAGTAAATAGGCCTTGAATAATACCTTATTTTTCTTTTTTATTTATAATTATTTCTAATTAGTACACTCTGGAGTATAGGGAGCTCATGATAACCCAGTTTAATTTATTAATGTATGCTTTTTACTTTGCATACTCTTACTACAAACACAAGAAACCCATGTACTCTTAACAATAAAAATTTAAATTCATGAGGAACGTTAATAAGCTTTATATACACCTTTAGATTTCTATTGAAATACCATAATAAAAGTTAGTTATACGTATTCTTTTCAATACGCAAAATAATGCAAAATATCATCAAAGTTCACTCTCACACATCACAATAATTTTCATAGTTTATAAAAAAACAGCAAATTCTAATGCGTTACCTTTCTTGAAGATCCCTATTCCGTTGACGATGAAGTTAAGTTCCTGCACCCTCGGTCTCGTGGTTCTGCTCTGCTTGCCGCCTCCAGCTACTTATAGATGAACACCATCTAAGTTGTGCCGCATGCTATACATTCAAGATCCATCCAAATCCAAGTATATTGCATTTTTTTATTATTGCAGAATTTAATTTACGTTACTTTACTTCACGAGCTTGTTAAAATATCTGTTGCACCTTAGTTAAAATTAAACTCGACACTATCCGAGTTCCAAACTATGAGGCCAACACTGTACTATTTAATTTAAAAATTTTAAATACTTACAAGCTCGTGGTAGATTTCTGTACGTAGTAAGCAATGCAACTTAACGAAGTCAAAGAGCGAAGTCAAAAAGAGAAGTTAAAGAGAAACTTCATAACTCTTCTCTCATATTTATCCGATTTTAAGTGTAACCTCTTCAGACTCTCCTAACGCGAAACACTTAATTCAACTAATTCATTCTTCAAATTTTGGTATAACCGTTTTCAAAATCTTTGAAATTCAGCTCGTCGTTATGATATTTTCCGAAAAACCCGCATTCAATTTTCCCGTGTTCGTCTGTTTTACAACTAGCTATTTAGACCAATGATACTTTCAGTGACGTTTCAAAAACCACCCCTATATTAACTCTATTCCTCTCTTATGCATATTATATGTTTCCCTCTACCCTCGCTTGAGTGGTAGAAAATCGATATTACTGTCTCCGTGCTATCTAACCCATGTGGACTGAATACGTGCGTTTCGAAGTGAACTGCTATTATGCCTGTCTCACTCTGAAGCATATCATTGATTGTCCATCCCTTCTGCGCTTTGAGGAAACTTTTGGTTAGCATTTATGCGAAACATCCTACCGTTTGCACAATATACCTCGAATCTTGTCTTTTATCTACACAAATAAGGAGAAGTTGACCTTTCAAAACATGCACCCGTGCCTAATTAACGAACGTTTTAAAATAACATTTCTAGGAGTTTGCGTTTCAAGGTATTTTATATTCAACGTCTGTTCGTTTGTTAGTAAAGCTTTTCGCCTTGTTATTATCGATTTTTCATGCTCCTATGCGTATTAGACGTTATAACCCTTTCAATGAAACTACATTAAATTAATTAATAACTTCCAATGGCTTATACCATTTATTTTCTTTACGAACCCAACTAAATTTTGATCACTAATTGTAAAATTATGGTAATACTTGTTACTTTAAATTAACTAAATGAAGTAAAATTCGCACGGAAATTATGGTTGTTTCCTCTATACAGGATGTTTGAAATTGCATTGTTTATACCTAAATTTAACCCTTTAAAACCACTACAATATGAATATATAGATTCCTTTTGAGGTTGTAAACTTTTTGTGTGTTCATTTCCTCTGATCCCCTGTGTATTATACGAGTGTAGACATCCCAATTGTGACTTCAACTGATTGTGACTTTTACTGATTTTATTTCCTTCGTATGGTATGCAGAGTTACCCTCACACTCATTTATTAATCTATTAGTCACTTTAGTCTCTTAAGTCTTCTAGTAATTCTTGATTTAATCTATTAGTCCTTTTAGTCACTTAAGTCGTTTAGAAACCCTTAAAATAGTTTTTCGTATTTATAGTTGTGCAACACAACTTTTTTTGAAAATATTTTGGTAAACTACTTTAAAACTATTTTTTTTAGTCTTGATACTCAAAATTTGTTGATTCTTTTTTTTTTAAGAGAGCTGTGTAACAATCTTCTGTTGTGTGTACCAAAATGTCTTTACCGTGTAACAAAGCCGTATTAAGGCAGGAAAAAGAATGAAAAAATTTCTAAAAATTATTTATTTGCAAACCTAAATAAGTTTCTCAATTCTTAGTAAATCTTTGGTTCCACATGGAAAACAACACATGATCTGTTATATCCTAGTTTAATTAAATTGCATGGCAAAACTCCACATTTTGTACCAATAATGATATAAAAAATAATTCAGGTGTTTTGAAGCCTTGCCTAGAATGTTCTAAATAGCAATATAATCATTAAAAGTCCATGTAAATAATTTATTGTTTACATGTTTCTCAAGATTTTCAACTTGTTTCGTAAACACGATGCGTGGTCACCAGGCACTTGTTAAGTTTAGCATAAAATTCTGAGAAGATAAGAATTACTCAGATTGAATTTTCTTTATAAGTTATTTTCCTAATCCGCTCACTTCCACGTGAATCCTCTCCCTTGGGGTTAAAGTCAAGTTAGCCGCCGACAAAAGTTTTTTGTTGTTCTATTTTTAAGCACACAAAAACTTTAATTTTTTAAAGTACGTTACTACCGCTTGCAATAATTATAAGAACTATAACAGAATCTTAATCGGTTTCCTTAACACGTTCAGATTTCAACCAAACCTTTCTCGGGGGAATTGGATGTTACCGGTGCTATGCTCTAGACTTTACTCTAAGCGATAGAAAGCAATGGTTCAGGGGTGGGAATTGATATTAAAAAAATTAACAAAATATTGAGCGCCACCACATTCAGAAAAAAGGGGAATGCAGAACCCAAAAGTTGACTACAACGATGAGATACCTGAAATAAATTACAAGATTAAAAATATAACATATGAGGCAGCAGTTTGCTCCTCCGATATATTTCAAAATAACATGATACTGTAAGTACATTTATATCTTGTAGCATTAACCTTTATGAAAGTATTTTATATACTCAAAGATTGTGTACCTTTTTGTTTAAATAAAAGTGTTCTAGGTTTCTTTGAAAAGTATAATGTAGTATAATATCCTTTAACAAATTTATATGTTATAGTAAGAATGGAAGGTATTTATAATTCAGGTATTTAAAAATGTTTGTGCAATAGTAACTTAACATTCTTTAAATATATACAAAAATGAAGATATAACTCTCTTGATTTTAAGTTTCACGTTAATACTAAACCTTAACGTTTGATTCTAATAAAATGCAACAATTATTATTTTATGTAGAAATCGGATCCGCTAACTACTCACAATTAGAATGTATAGATTTTAAGTACATTAACATAGTAAATAAATTGAGCAACGTTTCATAATCAGATGACAAAAGAAGCAAAAATATATTTAGTCAAAAATTAAATCAGCTGTATGATTTATACAAGTTATTTATTTATATAATTTGAAGTATGGAATGTTGATTAACAAATAAGCTTCAATATAAACTTACTAGAGTATTATAATGTCTCTCTTTAACCATAATAAGCGGTGAACAATTTAAAAGTTTACTTGATAGCAGTTATAGCAAGTTATAATTAATTAAACTAGAACTAGGGTTATGTTTGAATGTATTGATCAATATTATCAAATTACATAATCGATGCGAAATACACGCTGTTTCTAATTTTTAATTCACTTAAATTTCATGAAATACTTATAGCCGTATTAGATTTTATAGTACCATTATTGGAATGTAAACAAAACGAAGTTGACAAGTGACATCTTTCGAATAAAATTATAAAGAGTATGCACCTTGAAAATCTAGTTCAACACCTGTTATACCAACCAGATTTATGTATCGATTACGTGCTGTTTATGAAACGAAATATGGCTGATCGGACATTGACCATGCATCTTCACAGATAATTAATCCTTTATTTAATTCAAACAAGGTGAAATCTTGCAATCTTGTACCAAGCAATTATACTGCATTGAAATTATGAGCATCCAAGATAGATGTAAATAAATATCACGGCGATTCTTCAAAAACCAGACTAACAATCATGTGTGTGCATCTTAAACGAATTGTAATATTGGATTCTGAACTAACGTACCAAAAAGCGCATTGTTAATTCCCTAAGGAATCGTCACGTAGATCATTCTTGACGCTTCACTCACCTCTTTCACTATCCCGATCCTAAGGTCAGAGGACGCTAAACGAGTCATGTTAGTTTGATAAGAAGCGACCTTAGACTGCCCTTACGATTAAGAACAAGTTGTCTTATACTACGACACATTTGTAACTTCGAAAATTTACGGCAGATGGCTGCACATATTACCAAATATTTCATAAAGGTGTAAATTAGGAATGTATTTATTCATCTACATTATAAATGTAATAATGAATTTTTATTAAATCAAATATGAATATAAATTGTATGTTGTAAACAACAACTCAATCAATTGTTGAGATGTAATTATTATGTTATAATGTATTAATTATAGCTGATTAAATATACCAAATGCGTAATAGATATTGTAAAGTGTGTTGCATATTAGTATGTATGCTAATATAAGTAATTATTGGGTTATTTTACGTACATTTGAAAATGTCGTTTTAAACTTGTTTCATTAACATCCACAAAAAGGACGTAGTTTCATAAAGCATGCATTGAATTATTAAAAATTGTTGCAATCTAAACACTTTAAGTAATTAATATACACGGACTTTTTACATTTTACTGAAAACAGTTTACAGTTTGTTATGCTTCTAATGTTAACTCGGAATTTACCATAAATTATATAACAATATTATTGATACTAAGTTACTATACTGAACTATATGAATTGGACAAATACTTAATCAATTTCTAAGTAATATGATACACTTTCACTTACAGGAATAATCGATTCTATTTCATATTTCCATTATATGGTATTTATACGTAGGGGCACTCGCTGCTATTTTCATCATGATGAACATCATATTTTACATTATATTTAGCTACTGCTTTTATACAGTTAGGTAGAGCATTTTATAAAATCTTTCAGACATTCACTAAGTGACCGGAAGCTGGTTTATTCCTACAGTTAGCTACCTTGTGGTTCATAAGCACAGCAGTTAACGCATCTGGGCGACCATGCCCTCAAAGATTGCACAGTGTTCCCACTGAATATATATTTTTTGCAGTCATACATTTACTAGATCATTCACCAGAACATTAAACAAATATGATGTGCTTCTTAGTATTGATCGATTTAATGTAACTGATGTTAATAGTTGTCATCGAAGAACATAAAATAATTTTGATTTCTTAAACAAATCATAACTTTCACTAGTTAATCGTTCACTATAATTAACAATAATTTTTGAACGAGGTTATTCTTAATTAGAGAGTCGGATATCATACTTAACAGAAAACTTTTTAAATTCCACTTACTCTTGAACTTTTTAGCTTTTCTTCAGAGCTACATTAATTATAACTCCCCCATCACGGACTTCTTTAACGAAACGAATAGACACATTTATAGCATTTGGGACTATATTTTTCTGAATCTCCTCCCTAGTTTTCAGCGAGCTCTGTTGGCTAACTAACTTAATTGGTTGGTACATTATCTATCTGAGAAGAATTTACCTGTAAGCCTTCAGACTTTTACTCAACACATTTGCACATGTTTGCTTAGTATTTATTTCCATTTTGCTTATCTTTTCTTGGAGCATGCTGATAATATTATTTTTATCCATAATAGTCTCTTCTTTATCTTTAATAGTTTTTTGCAGTAATTCTATCGTATCATAATTCCGACATTGTTTACGATTTAAACTTCTATATTCTGCCATTAGGTGGCATACATCTTAATTCTGTCGTACGTCGTCCGTAGCAATTTTTGCATGAATCACACGAAAAACACGGGATCTTTGCCTCTTTGGAACACTCAAATGACTGTAAGCATTTGGAGCAGTACATTTTTATTATAAGATTTATTAATAATTTAAAAACGAAGTCGCAAACTGTTCCAGCTACTAAGTGACCAGTTACCTCTCAAGAATACACAAAATCGAAAAACACGTTATACCGCTACGCTCAATTGCAATGTTATCTGAATGAGATTACTTTACTTGAGCAGCAATGTGTATCAATGGTCCCAATACCAAAGTCGTGCCCGATTTATAATTGATCCCTGTACTTAGATTCTAGTGGCGTTCTTAGAATAAACAGTTGTATATATGCTTCTGTGGGAATTAGATATAACACAAAACGACGAATATTATTGCCCCAAGATAGTCACATTATCCGACTCATAGTAGACCATTATCACCACAAATTTCATCACAATAATGAAACGGTTGTTATTGGGCTTAGGCAGCTTTACGACATTCTGTTTTTTCGTACATGTTTGAAAAAAATTAGAAAAATGTATCGAATATGCAAGAACCAGTTAGCGTAGCCTGTACACCCAGAAATGGCACAACTACTTGCAAAATTAACGTCATTTATACGACTGTTTACGTTTGTTGGCATTGATTACTTTGGGCCAATGTGTGCATGTATTGGAAGGCGAACAGAAAAGAGATAGGGTGTCCTATTTAACTACTCGTGCTTTCACCACTCACAGACTCGTTTATTATGGCTCTACGTAACTTTGCGGCCAGAAGAAGTTGTCCAAAAGAAATATACAGTGATAATTGCACACACTTCACAGGAACAGATAGTGAACTCTGAAAAGAGCTTGACAAATTAAAGGTCAACCAGCTCTAGGAAGAAACGTTTCCAGAAACAAATAAAATGGAATTTTAATCTTCTAGAATCCCCCTATATGAGAGGGAGCTGGAAAAGGTTGATTCGCTTCGTAAAAAGCACATTGCGAGCAACCCTCCCAACACGTTAACCAAGAGATGAGCTTCTACAAAATTTGCTATTAGAAGTTGAGAACATTGTTAATTCTCGACTCCTAACCTATATTTCTATACAATTAAGTTATGATAAAGCACTGACAATGAACCACTTCTTGCTTGGAAGTTCAAATGGGCAGAAACCCAATGGTAAATTTATCTATGATCACTTAATCATACGAAAAACTTGAAAATAGCACAAGCATTGGCCAACTCATTTTGGAAACGTTGGATTCTAGAATATTTGCATGACCTAATCAGACGGACTAAATGGTTTCATAAAGTTGAACTCATAAAAGAAGGTAATGTAGTTATAATAGTTGATGAGAAGTGGACTCATAATACTTGAAAAAAGGGCATTGTAATAAACATTAAAGCTAGTCCAAGTGAACAGGTTCGACCAGCTACCATCCAAGTCCATGATGGAATATTTGTGAGACCCGCATCTAAGTTAACAGTCTTAGATGTAAAGAAAAATTAGTGGGTAGTTAGAGTTATTATACTCTACTAGCAGGAGGAATACTGTTATGGCGACTAACCGTCTGCCTACACATTTAGAGTTATAAACTTTAGTTTAACAGCTATTGTTTGTGTTTTTTTTTACTTTATACAATCCTAGGAGATGGTTAGTGGTGCATTTATCCAGTAGTTTTAAATTATTTTCCCACCTGTTGTCATAGCTTTGTGCATGCGTGTCAAACAGGTCAATGATTTTTTTAGTTTTGTTAAAAAGCAACTTTTCAAGCGATTCACAGATAAATTTAAAGCTACAGACAAGTCTATCAAGTTAAAAAATAAACAATATTACTGCTTTTAAATTTTTATTATGTTATGATCCAGTACTTGCCACCCAACTCAGATTGTGAATTATATCAAGAATTTATGGACAATGCTGCAAGACTTCAAATGGCTTATAAAAAATCCCAAATTTTTAATAATCGGAGATTTTAATTTACCTAAAATTAATTGGGTACCTGACGTTGATTCTAACAGCACATGTGGCACTTTGCAAATCGAGGCTGAAAATCTAATTGAGAATATGCAATTTTTTAATTTACTGCAGGTTAATGGTGTTTCTAATTCTTCTGGTAAGTTTTTGGATCTAGTTTTTGCAGATGAGGGGATTAATGCTCTGGTACATGAATCTGATGTTGCTTTAACTACTGTGGACAGTCACCATCCTCCCTTGCTTATTTCTATCAAGAGTAATTTTATTCCTTGTATTAGGTTTTGTGAGAATGTCCATGCCTTTGCTTATAAAAAAGCAAACTATGGTGAACTTAACAGAATGTATAAGTCAATTGATTGGTCAGTTTTAGACAACTTTCAGAGTATAGATGAAGCCACAAATTACTTCTATTCAACTGTGTTTGAAGGTATTAATAAATTTATTCCCATATTAAAAAGAAAGTCTTGAAAATATCCGTGTTGGTATAGTAATTCTTTGATTAAACTCATTCAATTAAAAAATAAACTATATAATAGGTATCAGCACTCTAGATCGGAAACTGACTTTGTTAGATATTCCACGGCTCGTAAAGAATCAAAACGTTTGATTGATTTTTGTTATTTAAAATTCATCAGTGATAGCGAGCTAATGATTTCAGACAACACAAAACATTTGTGGTCTTTCATTAAGTCATTAAAGAGAGATTCGGGCATTCCAAAACGGATGTCATACAATGGCAAAATTCTAAGTGATGCCCGTAGTTTAGCCAATGCTTTTGCTTCAATGTTTGAATCTTGCTATGTTAATCACTTGAATGATCCTTCCTCTTCTAGCAAATGTTCATATTCTTACAATAACACTACTCTTGTTTCACATATCTTTACTGAAGATGAAGTAAAAAGAAAAATTCATGCCTTAGATTCATTTAAGTGTGCGGGATCTCACGGCATTCCTTCCTTATTCCTACTCCAATGCTGTGATAGTCTATCGCAAGCTTTAGCGATTTTTTTTAATAAAAGCTTTAGTAGTGGATCATTTCCCCTAGCTTAGAAAAGGTCATTTTTAATCCCTGTATTTAAATCGGGGGACCTTGCTAAAATCGAGAATTATCGTGGCATATCAATTTTATCCTCTATTGCTAAGCTGTTTGAGTCCATCATATGCGATGACTTATTCAGTGTATTTCAAAATTGTATTGCTATTGAACAGCATGGCTTCTTTAAAGGCCGCTCTACTGTCACTAACCTTGCCATGTATCACGATTTTCTTATAAATAGTTTGGAAAGTGGATTACAAGTTGATACAGTATACGCCGATGTTTCGAAAGCTTTTGACAGTGTTTGTCACACGTTACTCATTGATAAACTTCGTTTTCTTGGTATAACAGGTTCATAATTTGAAATGGACATATTCCTACTTAGTGAATCGCACCCAATGTGTGAAATTTGCAGGCATAATATCCAGAAGCATCAGTGTTTTGTCAGGTGTGCCTCAAGGGTCACACCTTGGCCCAATTGTTTTTATTCTCTTTATCAATGACGTTGTTTCTGCATTTAAAAATACGAAATGCCTACTATATGCCGACAACTTAAAGTTTTTTGGGTGTATTAGTTCTATACATGACTGTCTTAAAGTGCAAAAAGATATTGACAATCTAGTAATCTACTACTCAACTACTAGTAAACTGCTACTCAAACTAAATATTGGGAAGTGCAAAATTATGAGGTTCACAAAATGTAAAGACTTGATTTTGTTTGATTACTGCATTGGATGTTCTAAACTCGAAACTGTGGTAACCATCTCTGATTTAGGGGTTGTTTTTGATGTTGGTTTAAATTTTATTAATCATATTAATTCAGTTGTCTCTAAAGCATTTAGGATGTTGGGATTCATTAAAAGAAACTGTATACACATCAACAATGTTCAAGCTTTGAAATCATTATACAATTCTTTAGTTCCCAGTATTTTAGAATACAATTGCATCATTTGGTCACCTTATTATGCCACTCACATCCAGAAAATTGAGCGTGTACAAAACAAGTTCATTAATTTCATTCTCTGGAAGCTTAGATATCCGTATGCCGAAAGTGCACATGACATTCGGCATCAGTTGGTCGGTTATCAATCACTGCTAGCTCGACGTACTGCAGCGTTTATAATATTTCTTTATAAATTGATACATGATATAGTTGACTGTCCGGGATTACTAAGCAGGCTGCAGTTTCGGATACCAGTTAAAGTCACCAGGAGTAATGATTTATTCTACATCGGTAGTCATCGTACTAACTATGGGGCTAGTGCATTTAGTGATAAGTTAATGGGAGTTTACAATGCTTCTATACCATCCGATATCGATATTTTCAATGTTACGTGTAAATCTTTGAAGACATCTTTATCCTTTTTGAAAAGTGTTAACCATGTTTCTTATTCCTTATGTATATTATTACTATTTGGGTATTACCTGTAATGTAATTATTTATATAAATAAATAAATAACACATTTAATGTATTGAAAATTTAAGTGGAGTTATCTCATTGATAATAAACAATAATATGTTACAACATAAGCAGTTTGGATGAGTAATAAATAGAGTGCACTCTTTGCTTTAAGTACTACTTTAATGTAGTAATTATTATTTGTAAGCAGCAATACTGATCTCTGTAACAGCATTTCAAAAGGTTATGGGTTTTCTGTAAATATTTATGATTAATTAGATTTGTATTGGACCTAATAAGGAAGTATTTATTGAAGTGCGTTACAATGGTGTCACGAACGCAACAGTACACATAAACATAACATTAATCTATCCATGTTTAAGTTAGCTGTGTTTTGTGAATGTTATGGAATGAAATTTATTCTATATCACACATATAACAATATATTTTTCAAATGTAGATAATTAACATATCCTGTGTAGTAGCATTATACAATACTTATTGTGTATTTAAATTTATGATAAAGTAAATTGTAGGTCCAACGATATTTACTTGCTATATACAATTTTATTTAGTTGAAGGTGGTGTGTGTATAAACACTATCTAATGTCATTGAATTAGTGTTAGTAGTTACAGAAAAAAGCAGACTGTATATTAATAGAATTGTCCTACTTTTTATAACTTAGCAATATGTTATCACTTTATTAATTATGTGTTTATATTTGATAACAAATTGCATGGAATTTATTTATAAACACCTATGGGATAATATAAAAAATATTCTAGTAGAATAACTGTTTTTTATTCAATCTAGAAACATTTTATGAATATTATTAGTATTACAAAGTGAAAGGATTCAGTTAAATACATATTATGGTATAAGAAAATAGTTTTTGTGTAACAAAATGGATAGCAGAGAAACAATAGGAATAAATTCTACTGAAACAAGTGAACTGAATGTGAAAAGTGAAACTTGTTTTTATTCCTTCTGCAAGCCCACTGGCAAGTACCACCGGTTCTTGGCCTTGTTTTTTATGTGTTGGTTAAGTTTTGGTAAGTAGCAGTCGGTATTTAGTTAAACAACTTTTAATGTATTTTGCACTGGCAAATTCAGTTTAGCAAAGCAGAAAAAAGAAGGAAGTTTGCTGTTAATGCTAATAAATTAAATCATAATGTTGCTAAATGTTAACTTCCTCTACAATCTATATTTTATTTATAGCATACACGGAAATTGTTTGTGTAAACTAATTGCTTTCCTCTTACAGTTTAATGGCATGATAAAATTCCTTCTATATTATCTGGTTTCTGTATTGAAAACAAGTACTTACACTCAGTGGCACAACGGGTGGGGCTTAGGGGGCTAAATCCTTCCAGGAAACCAGTCTTTTTAAAAAAGATACTGAAAATGCAAAACCACATTTTGAAATAGCATCACTGATGAGCAGAGATGAACTAATAACAGATTAACGCCCTATTCAAATTCAGGTTTAATAGACATTTTAACTTTACTAACAACAAATATAAATAATTTTGTTTTAGCACTAAAGTTAATAGTGCTATTACTTTAAAGCCATTAGTCTTTTAAGCAAAAGCTTTGGACTACTAGTAATATTAAATATAGTGTGAAAAGCAAATTTATTTGGATGAATTATTGGTATTACAATAATATTGCTCTATTCGGTGTACTTTGAATATATTGATGCGAAAAGACCCGTTTGAGAGGGTCGCTGAAAGAGTGATATGATAATGGCCCCACGTTGAGGTGCCGTTAAAAGAATACTGTGATAACGCCTCGCTTTGGGAGCCACTAAAAGAGTACTGTAATATCGGCGGCACGTTGTGGAGCCACTAAAAGAGTACTGTGATAACGCCTCGCTTTGGTGCGTTACTAAAAGGGTATTGTGAAACAGATACTTGTGGTTTGTAAACTTGAAATTGTTCACTTACCTTCATTATTACTTTGCCTGGCTAGCTCAACGAAATTTACGGAGTTTTCAAAATGAAATAAAACGCAGCAATATCACAAAGCATTTATACAATATGAAATATCTTCATACAAAAGTATTAACAACATCGTTGCTTTCAAAGAAAAATACTTTCTAAGAAGTCTTTGTTACAAACAAAAATATCGTTGCTTACCTTATTTTACATTTACAGAATTAAACTGATTCTTTTGAGGATCTTTTACCTGGTTATAAATTATTTCCATGCTGGTAAGATTTGTTTTGCCCAGAAAATATCTTTAACATATAATCTATTAAAGGCAGAGTATATCGAACTCTGAACACAAACCACTGGTAAAAAATCCCTTACACAAAAAAATCATTAGGATTATTTTAAACTAGATCTAAATACTCTAATATCAGTTAAAGATAAATCTAACAGTGATACTTGCAGAATCCACAAAACGCTTTCCGTAATTAAATATCTTCTTATTTTAAATTGATCTCAAAATCGGCTTACAAGTTTTTCCAAATTAATATTCCTGATTTCCAATGGCAATTATCAAAGTACATTTTTGAGTTAAAATCTTATTTTCATTTATTTATTACATCTTTAAAATAGCTTTATACTGAAGAATTTTGCCTTTTTTTCGTAATTAATAATTCCATTTTTGTATGTAATTTGGGTTTAAAAACGTCACTTCAATATTCATTGCAACTTCGCAACTATGTTTTACTGAATACTTCTATATAACGCAACGGATAGCGTTTTAAAATAACATTTCTTGATCTACTTTTAGCATCAACTGCATCGGATCAAATTTTACGAATGAATTCCCTTCGAAACGATAAGCGCTCTTTTATATATAAATTGTATTTTTTCTAGAATTTTACTAGTATAATCTCGAACATTATGATGTAAGGGTCCAGGAATACTCAATTAGCGTATAAAATTCCGACATTTTATTACTTTTTTATTTGATTTCATCTACTCGCGACGCTCGCTTTTTTCCTTGTTTATCATATGCTATTATTATTGCGTATCGCTTCTCTCCAATAGTGAATGCGAACATCATAAATTATTTCGTATCAGTTGTTCAGGGGATTTTACGAGTTATTTTCAATGTTTAAGTTGCTTCCCGGAACAAACGTTTATTTTTTAATGATATTATGCGAAAAGGACGTATTTCTAAATCCCGATGACTCATCGTTCTAGAAAATTCTTTATTTATAATGAATGGCAATATGCACGGGTTAATTAATTTAAACTTTGCTTGCTTTTTAATGCAAAAGGGTTTGCGCTTTATAGGAAATATTTGCTTTTAGCATACAAAATTATTTATTAATTTTGGGGTTTTTAAATATACGTTGATTTTAGTTTCTCAAACTAAATGCGTAAAACTGTACTCTTTTATGTTATTTACAGTAAATCAAATGCATTTTTATCTAAACCGTATTGATAATTAATAAGTATAATAAACGGCTTTATATTAAAATGATCGATTTTTACGTTCGCATCTAAATGCGTTTTACGGTATCTTATTGTTAATTATTGTTACATATACGACTTACATTACTTGTTATTTATTTACAATGTGCTTATATCATACAGAGCGATTATTTATACACGCGCAATCTGTTTTTTTTTGCATAGTACATCAATGAATAAAGGTACGCTTGTATTATACAGAACGTAACCACGAATTTACGGTAAGTTTCATATTTGCCGGATTCTATTATATTTTAATGGGATTTATTTTTAGAATTAGGGTTTCAATGACCTCTCGTGGCCCCTTATTACGTCAATATATATATATATATATATATATATATATATATATATAGTATATATATTTAATGCTGTAATTATAGGGTTAATTTAGGGGTAGGTTAAGTCAATGGCGTCGTAGAATAAACAAAGGAAACTACCAAGTAACAAAAGCACATAAGTACAGATATTAGTAGAGTAAATAGTTCATTATAAATAATATTAGTTGGGAGCACACTGTATATAGCAGTACAAGCGATTAGAACACATATCCAAGAGTAGCTACTAGCAAAGATTAGAATTTAAAAATGTAACGAAACGCATTGAAAATAAATCAGTGAAAAACCTGCATGAATTGGCTAGATAAATATTCAAAAAGTGCGTTAATATATCACCTTAAACGCACGCAGAAATTATGCATTATTTAAAAGCGTACGTGATCTAAAAGAATCACATTGTTCAAAAATCCAATTTATTAGGAAATAAACAAACACCAAATTTATTCCATGTAGATTAGAATAAGGCCAACAACATTAGTACGTGCTTTTATGAACGAAAATTCATGGGATTTCTGAAGAGGATATGAGGTATAACATTAAATTACGTGACCAAGAACATCGCTTCATGCAATTGAAATACATACAATTGGTAAACTTTCCCAAAATAACAAGAGATAAGACGCTTGTCTCTCCTAACACGTGAAGTCAACGAACCACAAACAAAAGGGGGCCGATCCTATAAATATCTTGACAATTGAATATAGAGTTAGTATACTTTGAAACTGGGCAGTGACTATACTTGAAAGTGCTAAATATTTACGTGAATAGTAAATTAAATTAAAAGTGAAATTCTAGAGTGTGTAATTGTACAAACGAGCCGTACTTCTGAAGACGTAAGTAGATAAGATTTAGTGAAATTATACCATTTCTAATAACAAATAAAACAGGGCTCCTAATTACATCCGAATTGATTATCATCCTAATTGTCGTCTTAACTGCCATTACAATCTTAAATTACAATCAAAATAGCGTTACGATTCTTGTTAAACTTTAAATAACGATCAATTACGATCTGAAATACAATTTTTGAATACGAGACTTTGAAGAATGCTACCTGTTCAAGCAAATTTATGGTAAATATTCTATTGAGGAAATGAAGAACCTTTCATTGGAATAAACGCACCAATAACGATTTGGATATCGACTTCAATTCTTAGGAATGCAGAGCATCTACAAAACCACTTCAGGTTAGATATTTTTGATATGATTTATTTTTAAAACTGTTTTATCTCAATAATAATTTATAGTGTAAGAGCCGACAAATTGGGGTTTCTTGATAAATTTTATGAAAAGTTATAGACATCTTGAAACGTTTCAATAGGTCTTTAAAGGTAATAAAAAAAGCTCGTTTTGCTGGCTTGATTTTCTAAAAATTTGACAGATGTATATAATTTAAAAAGGGAGAAGATATTTAAAAGGGTTGTAAATATTCAATCATTATACTGTGTATTTAGAATTGCTTTATTTAATTGAATCAGCTAGTCGAGGAAAAGAAAATTATAAATTAACATCTCTACAAGTGCTTGAGTAATAAAAGTATAAATCATAGCATAAATATGGTTCAAGCGTAGGGGATTAATATAAGCAAATATGTCATACAATTTGAGGGGCTTAATGTAAAGGAAATATCACAGTAAATATGACATGCCCAAGCCGTGAGGCGAATATCACAGCATAAATATAGCTAGACCCAATCGTGGGGCCAAATATTTAATATAATAACAAGGGTTATATTTTTCTACAAGAGGTTAACACGACATAAATATGACGCTCATCGTAAAGGCTGCGAATATTACAGCAATATATATATATATATATATATATATATATAATATATATACACACACACACACACACACACACAAAGCCCCACTTTCTGGGTGCCAAAATGCTGCGAAAGCTGCAGTCTCTAAAATACAAAAACTCTAAAATGCTACTACTAAAGCCCCACGATGAGTCGACAAAATACTGCGAGCTCTGGATCTGTTCTGATACTAATTCGAGTCGCACCCTTTGGGCGTCAAATGTTACAAACCTTCGATACCGCTTATATACCTAACAAGCTTAAAATATTTCTACTTCGCAACGAAGTATGCCACGGCTGCTCAGTTGCTTTCTGTAAATCAAATTAACTACTAAAAAAATTCTGCTACGCTAAATCTTCTAAGTTCATTAACATATTCATAGAAAAAGACACGCCAAGATCAGCATAAAACTCCTCGTTCACTCACTATTTATATATTATATACATCCTCTTTGTTACAACAACGCATTTCACAATACATTTTGAAATCAATAATTACCCCAGATAAATATTTACAATTATATTATCATAGAAAGTAAACAGGATTTTACCACAGTCTTTACTTTAACTCCGGTTTAGTACGAGCTCATAGTAAAACCTTAATCCTTCGTGCCAAATTTTGCACATCAATCCCCCAAAAGTACCCTTTTACCTTGTATATAGCAAATATTGTTAATATTATAAATAATTTCTAAACCTAAATTTCCACATAAAATACAGTACGATAATGCAACAGAAAAAGTTCAATCCGTAAATCTTCTCAAGTTTATCTTTTTAGTTCAAAACATTATACCCACAATGCATAAAAACATCTGTTTATACACATATGCAAACAAAAGCAACAGTTACCTGGATTCGATTACTGTCCCCAGAACTGCCATCATACCATCAACGACTGCTGCCTATAGGAACACCCAATCTGGATTGCAATCATTAGGGCTGCTAGCTGCAACCATATCACCAAAGAGTTATCTCGTGTTCCACCTCTCCATACTGCATTCAGACTCCCAAACCTCTTCTATAAAGTGTAGGTAATCAACCAGTTCGACGAAACACTATCTTTTACTCCATTCTCAATTTTATACTTAGCACACTTAGTGCAAATTTAAATGTAACAGCTTTACTTACATAAACAGAACTTTTATGCAATCGTAAACGTATTAATACTTTGAGTCAGCTGGTTGTAAACGACAAGTGTAAGACTAAAGAAACGTACGCTTGCTGGACACTTAGAGAGATTTACCACCATTTGTTGAGATTTATATATCCTTCTTCTGCCTCTCTAAAGCTTGTTAATTCCGTCAATACAAACATTCAATTCTTAAAACTTCCAACGGTTACATTTTTTCCCAAACACCTTAACTAACTTATACATTTCTCTGTATTTCATTTCCAATCGAAACCGATTTTCTACAAAAACATAAGTTTAAGCTCACAATAACGCATGTACTAACACCATTTCTTTATATTCGTTCTAACTGACAATACTTTTCAAAACATTTTCTTGAAAACTGGATTCTTACTGGCAAAAGTTAACGTTTAAAACAAGCGTCTAATAATACGCGTTATAGCTATCTCGCTTTAATACATACGCGCCAAATAACCTGTCTACTTTGTCTGTCATCTCCGTTGGCCATGAACGTTAAAGTTCCATCTTTGCTTATTTCACTCATACCCATTTTATCAAATAATTTCTCTTTGCTTACTGGTTTGCAAGTTGTATTTGTAACCGACCACAAAAACCGTTTACCCACAGCAACTTAAGTTTATTATCGTTTTAACGAGACTATAAATTACTCTATAATTGACGTCAGACCTAACAAGTCCCAGGAATTGTTGGTTGTTATTTCATCAAACCCTATTTTTAGTTTTTGTTTCAATTGTTATATTTTTATTTAGGATGTGTTAATTTTGTAGTTAGAATAATTAGAAGCACGTTTATATTTTCACGTTTAAGCCTAATGTAGTACCTTCGGGTGGAGCATTGGGGACGTGGCCGCAAACATAGCGACCCTTAATTAAATTATAATATTTGTTATTTCAACGTTATCACGACCCTTTTTATTAAAATTCAACAACTTTGCGACGGTTACCTTCGTTTAGCCTTTAACCACACGTTTAAAACTTCTCGTAAACTAAATCTTAGAAACGCTTTTCAGAAAACATACATCCCCCTTTGCTATAATTTAACTCTGAAGGTTACCTTGGTTTATAATATGAAATTTACAATGCTTTATACTTCTTAAATATAACGGTTAAAATATGTTTGTTACATAACACACGCTATTTTTAATTAGTATTCATAGTTAAAAAATGATGCTAAATTAACCATTAGCTTAGTGAAATTATTCAGTAAAATTATTCATTTCTACTCTAAAGAAAAGCGTTTCACCTTGTTATTTGTATTTTTTATGCTGAATCCTGAAATAATTACCAAATTGAATACTAATGCTGTTTTAACTCTCAAATATCACAGAAATATATATATATATATATATATATATATATATATATATATAAAGGCAAGTTATTTGCAGTCCACAATAAGAAATTGTGTAGAACAATATATAAAATAAGATGTATCTGTAAACAAATCCTTATGAAAATAATAAGAGCTTATTGACGAATACAAATCGGGCTAGTAGTTACATAGGCTTATCAGAACGAATTAGTTTCCAAACCTATGTAGTAATCGAAGCTAATATACTGATATAATTTTGAAACAATCTTTGAATATATATATATATATATATATATATATATATAGTGTGTTCATTTGAAAAGTTTCCACCTGTAATATAAACAAAATTAGTAAAGATATTGAAATACGGTTTATGAAAGATTATCAGGTGTCAAGGGGAAGCATGATTTAGGGGTTATAAGATTATAACACTTTTCCAGCCCACTCACAGCCTACTCATCTTTAAAATTTTAAATGCATCTTGCATTTTGTACTACATAGTAATAAAGCTGTTGAAAAACGAAGTCTTTTGGTGAAAAGATCATTAAAATCGCTCAATCCGTTCTATAGTTATTAAATAAAAGGTGTTCTATTGCATACAAAACATTTAAATTAATCAATCTAGTTACCTTAGGTTTTATGAAATGCGGTGTTACAGCAAATGTTCAAAATGTTCCCCATTATGTGTCAGAGAATGGTAGAGTCTGTTTTCAAATTTCTTTCTAATGTGTTGAAAAGTTTCTCGGCGAATACCCATACACGTCCTTATTATTTTATTTCGTAAATCTTGCATATCAACTGATTGAGTCCTGTAACACAATAGATTTTATGTTACTCCACAAGTGGGGTAAGATTAGGAGATCTTGGTGGCCGTTCATTTACATTTTCAATGCTCCACCCGAAGGTACTACATTGGCCAGGAGGCGAGTTTTTTGTTGCCCAGAAATTTAAAATTTTGCCGAACCCTTGCCGTTCCAGGCAAGATAGGGATCTTTAACGTGCGTGACAACACTCACACACGGGACCTCCATTTAACTTCTCATTCGAACGAGGGCGTAATTTTTGTGAAAAATGCTCACCTGCCATTTTTCAAGCAGTCGACCGTGTTGGGATTTGAACCCAGGACCTTGGGATCCGGAGTTTTACGCTTACTACATTGATCCACGGCGACGCCGATCTTGGTGGCCACTCAATTCCTCCACTTCTGCCTTTTCACTTAAGAGAAAACCTCTCGTTTAACCACTGCCAAACGGCCAGCACAAAATGGGTCGGGACTCCGTCCTGTTGATAATAAAGCTGGCTTCGTCCAGTTGCAAATTTCCATATTCATCACGTTAATCTTTCTAAAGCTTCAGTGATTAGAGGATTGATGGAATATTGCAGCACGTTCAAATAAATTTCACTATTTAAATTTCTATCGATGAATAAAGGACCGATAATTGTGTCCCCCACGAAACCTGCCCACACATTTATTACAACTAATGATGTAGAATGTCCAGGAACACCAATGATATACCTGGTGTGTACTTCCTTGGCACAGTAGATTACCTCAAATTTCCAGTGATTTATCCAACCGATCAACTGAAACTTCACTTATCTCCCTTTTAACAGACATTGACGCAATTGGCCGACCCAAGTGCGTTACCTCTAAACTATATTTTTGTTCTTGTTTGGTCACTTTTGTGTATTAATTTAGTTTAATATCCCACCCTTTATTGACATTCCGTTTTCACACTCTATGCGTCTAAAGCTCCATTAGGGTAAAGTTCAGTCTTCAGTGTGTGTGTGAACAATCATTAATTTTGACATTTTATATTTCTGAGGATGCTGGGGTTTCTTGAACTCCATTTGAACCTTATACAAATATTACCATGAACAGTAATATCCCTGGTTGTATCAGTAATTTTTCTTACTTGATTACGAAGAGTGTGAAATCCCTATCGTTTTTGCAGTTTATATAAAAATGTATTAAATACTTTTTAGTGTATTTTACTTGTCCTAATTTAAATATCATAATGCAACAATTCTTTTCTAAACTATAAACCACCCAACTTCTATAAAATTTTTGTTGCTAAAGCTTCTGAGTTAGCCGAAATTAATAACTGGTTGTCTATTTACAAATGTATGCTTAATTAATGCTCCAGCTTTACAGTATACCTAAATTTTTATGCCGATGAAGAAGTTTTTCATTAGATATAAAAGTATATTAATATTGTTATTGTTTAAATAAAATTTTTATAACTAAGAACTAGAAAAACAATATTAATGTTGTAAATTTATGATTCGTTATACATTGAATGACATATTAAAAGTTGGAAAAGTCTGGTATTTTAGTATATTCGCCACTAGTACATCCACACTTAAGAACACGCACTGCAAGGTGCATAATTATGCATATGCATAAACTGCACATGTATTTAGACTTTGCTACGTGCAGTGACGTAGCCTAAAAAAACCAAAAAGAATACAGTATGACCGGGCTCAATTGGCGAGTGGGCGGGGTATTATACATATAAGCAAATAAAGGAGAGTCCGAAAAGAAAGAGAAAAAAAATATACACTCACTCATTCATACTCAAAACAAAACATACCAAAAAAAAAGACACCAATGATTAAACACAATATGTACAAGGTATCGTAGCACCAAAAAGAAACAAACATTCAATCTTTATCACACTAAACTTAGAATAATTAAATATTAAAAACAAATCATTTTTTACATGGTGAGCTGCCGGTTTTAGGTTACTACCCTAGATTAATTTTCAACCAAAAAAACCTCAGCTCTAAATCAGCATGGTAAATCTAAAACTAAGTATATAAATATAATGGCAACAACATTTTCAAATGTGCCAGCTAATCTTTAAACCATTTTCACATTAATAAGTCGTACATTTTTAGTTATTTAAAAACAAATAGTGATGCATTAATATTAGGGCACTAAATACCAAAATAGTTCAATAATTTTCGTATAGACAAATTAAATTTGTAAATGCATGAGCTTAAACAGTAAAATCGAAACCGATATGTTCTCAACATAAATAGTGAACAAAAAACACTCACCCTTGAGTCTCTAATAACGGGACAGAGGAGAGGTGTGCGTGATCCTGTCTTGGGGTGATCCTCCCATCACAACCCGGGGCAACCATTCATCGTAGCTTTAAGGCCACCCACCGGAAGAGCATGCTGTATTGCGTGCGCGAAATTTTCATAGCGAAAACGACACGGAGAAAACCAGAATAAATGTTTTCGTCTTGTTATTCGAGAATAAAGTAAATATTCGTTTTGTTTAACTAAGGATCAGAGCTTAAATTAATATTGTTGTTAAAACGTAAAACTCGGCAAAACACAGTTTATTGAGATAATACGCGGTTTTAATTCGGCGAAGCTTTTAATGGAAAACACATACGAACCAATTATCGAATACTTAGAACCAGTTATCGCCTATTTAATTTTAGCATAAACTTTACGTTAAGGAATTCTTAAAAAGAGTATTTATTAGAATTATTTATGGTTTCGGGTTGGGACTGTGTCATTTTATAAATTAAGGTCGACGTTTTGCCCACTTTTGTAAGGGGCTTCATCAGGACAATAAAATAAATAATAAAATAAAAATATAAAAATAATAAAGATAAGAATGATAATATTAATTAGACAAGTTAAAGTGTAAAGAAAATAGTTACTCCTGAACTAGCACTCACTAGCCCTTTTGGCTATAAATGGGCTAGTGAGTCTGCTAGTTAGGAGTAACTCTTCTCTTTACACTTTAACTTGTCTATTTAATATTATCATTCTTATCTTTATTATTTTTTATATTTTTATTTTAGTGTCCTGATGAAGCCCCTTACAAAAGTGGGCAAAACGTCGACCTTAATTTATAAAATGACACAGCCCCAACCCGGAACCATAAATAATTATAATGACTCCGGCCGTGAAAGCCTCCGACAAGAGGTTTTATGATTAATTAGCGGAAGGATTTAACAATAGAAATCGAATTGATACAAACAGATAAATGAATTTACACATGAAAGAGTTATTTTAATTTACTGAATTAATTTTCGTTTTTAACGCTAACGGGATTTGAGTTGAAAATTATTGTAATTACTTTATGCTGAAAATAAACGTAACAACTTTTTTATTCGATAATGCAAACGTTCAAAATGATGTTTGAAATGATGAATTGCAGGGTCCGTGTCCATATATTTTAAGTCAAATTCATTTCTGTATACTCAATGGCAATTTATTAAAAAAGGAATTTTTACCAAACTAAATTCTATTATTGTCCAATTTTGGGTCATACATGGAGTATATCACAATAGTGCTGAAATGTCCCATAAGTAACCAATAACAGTGTCAACTTTCTTTTCAGCATTGCTCATCCAAACCATACTTTTAAAGTCTATATTTGCCATATCATGATTAAGCTTTTTGAAGTCCTGGTATATCACGATTTTAGGGGAATGTTTAGGTACTCATACATCTAAATCCGAATAAACCAATTTGTGGTCCGTAAGATTATACATTTCCATAATTCATAATAGTTAATTCATTAATTGTGTTTTCTATAGAAATAATGTCAATCAAATTGCAATTAACTTTTTACCAAAGTTAAAAACTTTTTTTATAATGTTTACTTCCTTTGTAATAATATCAAAGCATTAGGTATTAATATGTGTATAGAAGGTAGGGCTGAATTGTTTAAACATTTAGCCTCTGTTACTCATTTACGGTTTATCTAAACTTTTAAACGAAATTGTATGAAAAGTCCTATCAACTATCCTGTCAAATGTAAAGTGTGCGCAGAAATACAACTTATGAATGAAATGTTGTGTTTTTCTTTTAATAATAAAAACAATAACAAAGTACATGATTTAAACATGTAAAAAATGTAGTAAAAGGTTACGATATTTTTGCATTTGGAATTTAGCAGTTGACTGCTCAGTTCGCACATCTTATTACATTTAAATGCATTTATTATTTGCGGCTAAACGTTTAACAAATTTGGTAAAAAGCACAGCACTGATAAAAAGCTCCTATTGAATCATTGCTAATTTATGATTAATTTCAAGTGACTTTTTAAAAATTATTGTAGAAGTTATACAAACTGTATAGAACTATATTTAAAGGATAATAAAACAGAACATTTCATACAATACATAATTAACATACTTTAAATATAAGACAATACAATTGATCAATATGTAAACTAAACAAAAAACAGTAAAGTTTTTTAAGGATTCGAACATTTTTCACTTATTGTACGACCAATGTAAGACAATTGCTCAACACCAAATTGACAATTTGAATACAACTCAACAATTTTAGAGCATTAATATTTTGCATAATAACAGTTTTTCAATTAATTAAGTAAATTTAACTTCCCAATTTATACAAAATACAATCTTAAATTTAAAACGTTTATACACATAACAATAGGTATGACCAAAGCCTGTTTGAATATTTTTATTTATTTATTTATTTTTTATTACCCTATCTTACAGAATGATCCCTTTACAAGATAGGTAAAACAGGCTAGGCATATGTAAAAATTTACGAAATTACAAAATAACTTACAGCACAAAGTATAAATAGCCCATAAACGTTAATAGCTAATCACATATAGCCCCTTTAACCACACTTTCCACTTGCTAAAGTATGTTTTTTAATTTCTTGAACTGATGTACAGAATATGTCGATGCCATTTTGAATGGTATTATAGTTTCGGCATAAGCAATGTAATGGTGAAAATTTCAAGACATTAGTTCGTGGTATATTCGAATGAAATGTGTAGGACAATCTGGAAGCAAGGCAGGGAACATTTAAAGTAATCAAACCAAGTAATTGAGGACAGTGAAAATTGGTTAGTAAATGATAGAGAAATATTATGGATTGAACAAAACGTCGTTTCTCCATAGAGGATCTATTGAACCTACCCAGAAGCATGTCATGGGGGTATTCAATTGGTGGATATGTACCACATATATGGTATAAGACTAGTTTTAGAAACCTCCTTTGAAGGCACTCAATTTGGTTAATGTACGTCACATAATGCGGGCACCATATTATTGAGGCATATTCTAAGCGGGTACAAATACAAGTATTAAATAAGGTAATCAAAGTAGATGCGTTAAAAAAACCAATGGCGTTTCGGATTATAAAACCTGTTAATTTGCTAGAAATTTTAACCATACATTGAATATGCTCCTTAAAGTTGAGTTTGCTGTCAAAATAAACCCCTATACTTTTGATATATTGTGGGCACTGAAGAATGTTACCATTCAGTGAATAGTCATGTAGAAACAGATGATAAGTTCTGTAGAATGACTTGACAGTACATGTTTTTTCATTTAAAGGAAGTCTATTAACAAGGCACCATTGGTTTATCATTTCCAGATTTTGTTGAAGTTTATTACAATCATGTTGACTTTTAAGTTCAGCATATAGTTTCAGGTCATCGGCATAAAGAAGATATTGAACGTCTAACACGTCTCCCATGTCGTTGATGTAAATAATGAAAAACAAGGGTCCAATTATTGAGCCCTGCGGAACCCCAGATTGAGCCTTTATATATTTAGATTGAAATCTATGATATTGCATGTAAATATTGATGAATATCCTCCATTGAATAATTTATAGTTAGACCTGAAATTCTAATCCGTGGATTCAAATTGGTAGCATCTCGCGCCACAAGTTTGTCTGGCAGTTCTTTTGCAACGAGACTTTTGAACATCTGCCTCAGTTTTACTCAAATAATCAATGGCAATGCCACCCTGATATTTAGCACCTTTGTGGTGGGTTTATAATAGTACATCATTAACTACTTTTTATTTATATAGCAATGGATATGTGCTGAACCTAACATCATTTAATCTCCCCTGCTTATTTTTTCTACAAAAGAATTCGAACTGGTTGCTCTCTATCGTTGGAGGTATTAACATTTTCTTTTACTTCCAAATTAAGCAGTTTGTTACTATTATACACGTGTTCTATCATCAGATATTATTAATTTTATTATTCAAACCAATAAAAATTTACAACTTAGAATCAATATTGTTTTTAGTACGCTGCAGCTTGGCATTCAAGCCAGATTGGTCCCTATTTTAATATTATGAATAGGAATGCGCTCAACTTTGTTAAATACAGAATTGGAACATGACGTATTTAAATATTTTAGACAACATGCATGAATGTGGTTACAAATATTATAGTTTATAACACTATCTACACAACTGTAATATATTTAAATACATGTATACAAATATTACATTTTGATATTTTAATTTACAAATATTTGTATACTTATTTACCAGTTTCTCGACTAAATATGCACGATCAGTATCATGTGTAGAAACCACACACCAATTATTATCCGTTTGTTGGTTAATAAAAGTTTGCGGAATACTTGTGGCTCTTTCATGGCTATCTCAAACTTTTGTAGTTTTTCATTTATTTTGTGTTTTTCTGATTTTATTCTTTCAAACAATTTATCATGAATCAGCTGCATTAGAGCACTAAAAGTTTTATCTAATCGCTTACATATTTTACATTGCAGATAAAAATGTTTTATCACTTTATACAAAGATTCAAGATACGTATTGATATTTATACTAGCATATTTTCTATAGCAATAAGCCTATATATGTGTTCTGTTTAAATAAAACCATAAAAATACTGATAAAATTTTGATGTATCATGATTGGTCATTAACTGACACATACAAGTGTTTAGTTCTTTAATGAATATTCCTTCACTTAATTCTTTTTGTAAAACCCTTATAGATTTCAACGATTGCTTTTCTTGATTTGCAATTTTATTAGAGTATTACAGCCAGTTTCTATTAATATGCCAAGTGCATAGCAATCTTTGCTGTACCTCTCATAATACATGCAGCATAAAATACAGGATAATCATCAGGCATAAAATTATTTGTGGATACCGAACCAACTCTATCTTTAATTGATTGAAAAAAATCTTAAATATCATATCTAACCTATTAGGTACTAGAACAAAATTCATCAGGCAATCCAGAACATCAACCACCATTACAGTTAATAATTAGAAACCATATTGATTTAATTCATGTGTATCATCAATGCAAATTTTTTCAACACGCAATGATATTAACCCATGAAAGCCCAGCGTTATATATATATGTAACAGATTTAGTAGTACATAAAATAAGAAGCTGCAGCTAAACTATTTTTTTTATTTGTTGGTGGCACCACCAGTATCATTGCCTGACATATCTTCAACAGCTTGAATAAAAATATATTCGTTATACTTGTGATATGTTGGCGTGTGAAGCATTATCCTAAAGCTGCTGCCAGGAAATTGATAAAATATGGACATAAATTTTGTGTAAGTGTAATTAGCTTATGACTTATCAGATTTAATTGGTAAAATAGTAATATAATTTTTCAACATATACACTCTAAATCTTGTGTGTTACATATATGTAACGCTAAATCATTTAATTACTGACTTATTTTGAAGTTCACACTTGAAGAAGCACTTCAAATTGCTTATGGTGATGACTTAGAGGTAGAGGCAATTTACAGCAAACTTCCTGAAGCAAATACCCTCACGGATGAAGAATCTGGAGATGACGACCAAGGGGGAAATTTAAATCATCTTCCTGCTCGGCAACTGATGGCTGGTGCTGAAATAAAGTTAAAAGATAATTCAAGGATTTGTAGATCACTAGAGGATAAGGAAAACCAACAATCAAATTTTCAAGTAAAACATGTAATCAAAAAGGAAAATAAAACATCATTGGAGGAATGGTATATTTCAGAATGTAAACACCAGCTTTAAAACAGCTCATTATTCACAATTTGCCTGCTTTTTGCCGATAGATACATTTGAATTATTTTTTAGTAATGATGTATTCGAATACCTTTTAGATGAGTCAAAACAATATGCTTTAATCAAAATCCATCCCGATTTCAATTTGAACATACAAGAACTGAAATGTGCTATAGGAATCCTAGTAATGACGGGTATAATGAAAAAGCAGGAAAAGGATTTTATTGGGATTCTCGGCCCGATATGGGAAATCCACTAGTGATGAAATCCATGTCACGGAATCGCTTCTTTGATATTTTGAAATTTATAAATTGCGCCGATAATAATCACAATGATAAATGCTGGAAAATTTGACCGTTTATGGATAAACTAAAATTGAAATTCTTGGAGTATTTTGTAGCAGAGCAGGATATCAATTATGATGAGTCCATGGTTAAATATTATGGTAGACACTCGTGTAAGTAGTTTATTCGGCGAAAGCCTATTCGATTTGGCTTTAAAATGTGGTGTCTAAATACTAAAGATCGCTACCTAATAAATTTTGACTTTTACCAGGGAAAAATCCCAGATCAAATACAGATAATGAAATTTTATATGGCAAGACTTCAGCGCCACTTCAAGTGATAATGAGGGAAATGCCATAAGACAGAAAAAGATTACTTTATAGAATTTATTTAGATAATTTGTTTACAAGCGTACTTTGTTAAGGGATATGAGAGAAAGTGGATATTTGTGCACTGGAACAGTTAGAGATAATAGAATCCCAAAAGACATACCACTTCCAGCAAAAACCGCTCTCAAAAAAAAAACCTGTACGAGGGGAATATCATTTCATAATTGATTGAGAAACTGGAATAGTATTTGTCAGATTAGTGGACAATAATATTGTTTCAGTTGCTTCCACTTGTTATGGGACAGAACCAACGCCTCAGGTTAAAAGGTATTTCCAAAAGGAAAAAATTTCTGAATGGTTCCAGACCCAATCTAATAGGTAAATACAATGCGTCAATGGGAGGCACGGACTTGATGGACGAAAATATTGGGCGATATAGAATTGGCATACGTTCAAAGGACTGGTGGTGGCCTCTGTTTACCTGGTTAATAAATGCGTCCATTGAAAATGCTTGGGTTTTTTTCAAAAAATTTGGAAGATCAATGAGAGATAGTCAATAATTATCTTGTCAAATACGGTGCTGCTTCAAAGGGTGCCGGTAGACTACCAGCTTCACTATGCAGTTTCCAAAGCAACAGAGTAAGTTACCAACTTTGATACGATAAAACCGATCATCTGCTTATTAGCATACCAGATAAAAAAAAGAAGACACTGCGCAATGGAGGTATGTACTGCAAGTGCAAGAACAATGTGTAAGAAATGTGATGTAGGGCTTTGTTTAACTTGCAATGAGGGTTTTCATACTAAATAAGGATTATTTTTAGTTTTGTATAATTTTTTAAATACTTTTTATTTTGTCATGATCTGTAACAAATAGGTAGTGCGAAAGACCAGCGCTACATAAATGTAGCAAATGGTTTTGGCATTTCTGTAATAAACATTTTCAAAAAAACTGTCTTCTTGGTTTACATAGATCAATTTCATTGTAAAAAAGTTCGAAAATTCAAACTGAAAGAAAAAAATTAATTTGGGCTTTCATGGGTTAACGAATTTCCTTGAAATTCTGTTATTATGAGTACAAAGTCATCATTTCCAAAATTACTACCCTCTAGTTTGGCTTGTTCCTTATAATACAAAATTAGATTTTTGTCTAACTTTTTCTTGCTTTCGGCCATAATTTGTTGTTAAATGCAACATTTTTGTGTTTTCTGGTTGCATATCCTATTGAATAATTATGTATAATATTATTAATATCTTTTTTTTCTATTAAATGAACCCGTTCCATCTCACCACTTGGTATATTTTCTCAAATGTCACTTAAAACCGTGTCTATGAAAACACCATGTAATAATTTACCTAAAACAAAACATTATCATAAATATACTTATGCATTTCACTAAAGAATGAATAAATTACCAGCTATTTTATTCCTATCTGCTTTGTCAATTCTAAACAGCTTGCGTTCAGAGAATGATCAATATGCTCAGGGTATAGTACGACTGATATTTTTTCAGAAGAATTTGTTGCAAGAAGAATAGATGAACATGCCCTACCTTTCTTTTGAGATTTTCTTATCTGTATGGCATCAAAGAGCAATGGCAGTGGTAGTATGTGCGAACATCTTCTATCAAACGCAATTTACTTGCTTTTACAATGTGGTTTGCCTTTAAGTCATGTTCCTTTTGTTTCTTGCATTGGTTGGATTTTACAATAAAATCAAATGTGAAAAGGTATGCAGGAACCTCATATGACAACCCACCAGCTTTTGCTTCAAATTCAGATTTTTCGTGTGAGGTATTATATGGTGTCTTTGCATAAGATGATTGTGTAGGCCTGCCTACATAGAATAAAGTTCTTGGCATTTTTCAATTGGACACAAAAGTGTGTCTTTCCTTTGAATGTTTTTGTGAAATTGCACATGGCTTACTATTTCTATGGTCTCGAGGAAACTCAAGTCACAGTGCTGGTATTTGTACGATTGTTCAGGTTATATAGAATAAGTTAATTCTATTTTTTATGTGTTATATAATCATGATCTTTCAACTTCTTTTGGAGAGAAGGGATTTCCCACATTTTTGACATTCATAACACATTTTAAAAAATATTCTACAGTGGTGACTATTATGCTTATTTAATGTTTTTTTTCGAAAGATATGTTCAATTGCATGAACCATATTTACACATTTCTTACTAGTAATTGTTAAAGACAAAGCTTAGGTATTTAAATATAAACCATCAAAATCAAATTCACAATTACGAACTAAATAAGCGAAAAACCAATATCCTGAATATTCAAATGACCATAGATTACTGCCAAGAATAGTAAGGGCCCGAGGTTAATAGGTAGGATTGTTTATAACAGAGAAAGCTAAACAGTTAAACATAAACCGACCATTTTGTCTGTAAGCACAGAACAACACGGATCCTCATTCACAAATGATGATGTAATTGTTTTATGTCTAAGAGTTACTCATTAAATATGTTCATGTTGGTTACTTCATCTTAAGATGCTAAAATTATACATGGTTTGCGTGGTGATTGGTTCATGGAAAATCCAATAAAAAGGTTAGCAATGCTGAAGGTTTGTAAAATAGTAAGATACTTGATAACATCGTCAATGGTCTGAAATATTGATAATTACTGGATATTAAAGTAAGAACAATGTAGAAAGTGTGATATTTAATAGGATCCATATGTGATAAAATTTCAAATGAATTGGTTTTAATTAGTAAAACTTAACAAGAGGAATTAATGGATATCCATCCATATCTATGAATTTTTCCTGTTAGTTTACTACTTCAAATCAATTTACTTTAAATTAAATATCGAGCAAACTATCAATTTTCAGATTACTGAAAGTCAAAAGTTTTCTGGCTTGATAGTATATTATTCAACGAGCGCGTTACAATAGCCTTTATTTATTCGGACGGTTTGCGCTACGAGCCCGCTAAGGTGAGAGGTGTTATCTTAACGAGTTATGGCCAAAACTCACGAGTGGAATACTATACTTTTCTCACAATTACATAAATCTTCAGTATCAGATATTTTCCATACGTTTAGACCAATATCACAAACACCGACAAGCAAAAATTTATTTGTCAAAGTGTAACAGCCTACTTCGCATGATACGAAAATTATACCTAGTGGATTATGAAAAATGGAGGTTTCTACTGATTGGTCAGAAGTGTTGGACTATGGTCATAACCCATAAATACATAAGAAGTGCATTACTGGATAGCCGTGGGAAAAGCTATATTATCGTACGTTTAACTTTCTCTTTATTTTAAACTATATTATTCCACTTACACCTAGCGAAATTTAATATCTATATCTTCCAAAAAATACACCTTATAATACTGCAACAAACATCATATGAAAAATTTTTTGATTTGTTCCCGTTAACTGCAATCTCGATAACTGAAAAGTCAATTTGTATTTTAAGAAATAATTTCCCAACTAGCGCTGTTTAAAAGCGAATACTAGATATGAACTTGCTAATGCAAAATAAGGGTTTAACATATCAACATTCATATTGAAGGTTAACAAACTATTTAAACTGTTTAAATTTGTTTTCAATAAAAGGATGACAGTGAAAAATATCAAAAAATGAATGTTATTTTCTTTTGGTTTTAGGTCCATACTTTTGTTATGATAATCCATCTGCATTACAAGATTATATTATAAATGATATAAATATTACTACAACACAATTTTCTCTGTTGTATTCTCTGTATTCATGGCCACCTGTAGTAGTATGCATTATAGGAGGAGTTCTTATTGACAGGTATTTTGTTTAAATATCATATGTAACAAAGTTTCTAAAGATGGTGTTTTGAACAAGAAATAGTTTTTTTATTAACAATTTATTGCTAGAACTATGTATACTCTTTTTTCGGACTTTTTACAGGAAAAATGACACTACATTATTAATTTCAAATTGCTCAGAAGGCGCAGGAACCCGCAACAATTTTATAGGTGCATCGGCTAACTTTCAGGAGTGGGAGAGCGGATTCCTATGACAAAACGATAAATAATAATAAAATGTAAAATGGCTAAAACATAAACTTCTACTTATCTTGAAACGTTTTACTAATTGTCAAAATTAAAGAGCATTAAACCATTATATCCTAGCAATTTTATCGATATACTTGCTACCTAGAAAACGGTTTTTCCTGGTAGCTCTTCTTGCTTTCGATGTTTCAATCTCATCCCTTCATATTTTAGCTTTCGTAATCATACCTTAAAAACACTTCTTTAATGTTTTATCAAACTAAGACAATTGCTTATAATATAGGAGTGACTAGATATCCTTTAACAATGTTTATTTTTACCTACATTATAACCAACTGCAAACAACATTTCATCTAAACTTATATTCCATTAATGGGTAAATTTCAAAACACTTCATTGCACGTACATTAACCTTATAAACAACAAACTTAATCTACATCCCACTGGCCAGGTATTATTAACACAACTCCAAAAAAACATACTACATTGTTCTAATTGTTCTCTGATTGATATGTATGGTATTTTAAATCCCATTGATTTGGAATTACCTTTAACAACAATACACAGAAGAAAACCAGTGCAATCACAACTTTTTACGTAACAACTCTGTTGTTCATTTAAAATAATGAGTCTGCACCCTTTAACTAATAATAATTCGACACTTAAGCTTGCGTGTACATATTTATTACTTTTTAAAGTATTTAAACTTGCTTTGCTAATAATATTTTGCTTACGTTCAAACAAACTATTTCCTAGTTCTACAGAGTGCTTATGTAACATAATTAAACATTATAAATTATAAAATTATAAATTATAAATGATTCTTACAGCTAATTATGCAGAATATCTAGGGACGTCAATGATACACCTGGTATGTACTTCTTCGGCACAGTAGGTCATCTCAAGGTTCCAGTGATTTATTCAACCTCCAGTTGATGAGTGAAATCTCACTTATCACCTTTTTAACTAACACTGATGCGATTTAAATCCATGCAAGAGACGTGTTTGAACTTCCTGACTAATTCATTCATCATCATCATTTTGTTTTCAACCTTACTTAAGGTCGGTTTGACGCAGCTCTAACTTCTTTTCTATTCTGTGCTAATCTAAAAAGTTCTACATACCCTTCACAATCTAAATTTCTAATAATTTGACTAATATAGCTTGGTCTAGGTCTTCCTATACACTTCTATCTTTTGCTTATCTACCTGGCTTTACATAGATATTAGCAACCTGATGGTTAAAGAACTCCAACATGTTTACATGATTCCCATTTATAAGGAAATGAAATATTACCTGGTTATCCCTTCGAAAAAAAGAAAAGTGTTAAATTATATGTTATGGTAAGGCTTAAGCAACGAATCGCTGCCAACATACCAGACCGCTAACTAATTGTGAGTTATGTCATGAAGCCGTTAATTAAGTTATATTTTATGGTAAAGCTTAAGCAGCGAATCGCTGCCAACATACCAGTAAAGTTTAAAACAATTTGCAATCGGCTACCGCAATCGAGGGCCTTTTGCCGGTAAACATGCGTTAACACTTAAACAGTGCTTTTGCTTTTGGCTGGTCACCTCTGTGTACTAATTTTGTTCGAACTTAGTTTTTTTAGTATTCCGCTTTTGTTAACTTTATGTTCTTACACTTTATACGTCTAAAGCTTTTCTAGGGTAAAGTTCAAAGTTTGCAGTTTGTGTGCACACTTATTAATCTTATGGCATTTTATGATTCTGAGTTTGTGCTGAACTCCATTTGAACTTATGCAAATATTCTTATAGACAGTAATATTCCCGGTTTTATCAGTGATTTTCTTATTTGATTACCAAGAGTGTAAAACCCACATCGTTTTTGCGGTTTATATAAAAATGTACTAAATACTTTTTCGTGTATTTACTTGTCCTAATTTAAATATCATACTGAAATACCCCTTCTAAAACTGTAAACTACCCATTTCTATACAATTTTACGGGTATTTTTCTTACTAAAGCTACTGAACTAGCCGAAATGAATAAATGGTTATCTATTTACGAACGTATGATTAATCAACGCACGAGCGTTATGGTTTACCTAAATTTTTCTTCAAAACAAATATGTTGACATTATGCTGATGAAGAAATTTTTCATTAGAAGTCATCATCATCATTAGGTCTTTAGTCCTGGAACTGGTTAGACACGTACCCTCATTGTTTCCTATTCTGAACTAACCTACACATTTCCTTGACATTTCCACTGTCTGCATCTTTCACTATCTGTGTGCAATAGTCTGATCTCGGTCTACCTCTACTTCCTTTTTTCGAACTCTGCTTGTAATATATCCCGCAATATTCCAGAAAAATGCTTAAGAATGTATCCTAACCTTCTATTTCTCCTATTTTTTTCCACAGATATCTTTATTTCCCTACTATTTCTACAACCTCTTTGTTATTAACTTTGTCTGCCCATGCTATCATTTTCATGCATCTGAAGCATAACATTTCAAAAGGCTTCTGCCGTTTTTCTGTCTGCTTTTCCTACTACCCCTATTTCATTCACATACTGTGCTGTGCTCCACACATATGCTTTTAACAAGTTTATTCGTGTTTCTATGTTTGTTGTCTTCGAACATAGCCACTGCTCGTTCTTGTTACATGCAGGTCGATTCCCCTTCTATTGTATATAAATATATACCCTATTTCCGCAATATTTAATAGTATGTGAAGGGGGCTAAACAGCCTGCAGCTACCAAGATCCCCCAACACTTGAATATTTGCCAAATTAATAGTTTTCCAATATATCCTTTCGAACAATCGGTTCCCCTTCGGTTGTTTCCTAATTATACGCACTATTTCACCAAGATTCAATGGTATGTGAAGAGGATTAAGCAGCCTGTGGCTGTCAAGGGTCCCCCTCTGCTTAGACATTTGCTGAATTAATAGTTTTCCAGTAAATCCTTTTGCACAAATAACATTAGTTGAGAGTATTGGAAAACCAATACCTGTAGTTGCTTGTAATAATCAACAGGTTTAAGTAGTTATTTTTTTGTCATTAGGTTTCCATCTTCGAATTGGTTGGATGCGTACCTCCATTGATCTCTATTCTGAGCTAACCTGGACATTTTCCTGAAATTCACACAGCCTATATCTTTCACTATCTGTGTGCAATAGTCTAACCTAGGTCTACTCTACCTCTCTTTTTTCCTATCTCTGCTTCTAATATATTCCGCACTATTCTTTCATACCTTAGTATGTGGCCTATCACCCTATTTCTCCTATTTTTTATTGTTTTCCACATACTTCTTTCTTTCCCTACCATTCTAGTACCTCTTTATTCTTAACCTTGTCTGTCCATGATATCTTCATCATAAGTCTGTAGCACCACATTTCAAAGGCCTCTACCTTTTTCTTGTTTGCATCTCCTACTGTCCTGGCTTCACAGCCATACAGTGCTCTGTTCCGCACATATGTTTTAAGCAATCTTTTTCCTGTTTCCATGTTTGTTCTCTTTGAACGCAGTAATTGCTTGTTCTTGTTAAATGTAGTACGGCCTTGTGCTAATATTTGTTTTATGAATTTTATAACTTTGACTATGGATCAAATAGGGTGCAAAATAATTCTCTCTTAAATTAGAATTAATAGAAGTTTAAAACTTATATGCACTAAAGGGAATAACCTAATCCTATTGGTTGACTCTACTTATACAGAAACTATTAAAATGACAAGTTCTTTCCAAGAAGTTTGGTGACTACCTTAAAAAGAGAACAACTAACATGTAATTTGCTCTAGTGTTTGCAGCTCCTTTTATATCCTGGGTGTGTTTGTATTGTACGTCCGGACGGATCTATTATGTATTTCGAGGGGTATCGGACGAGTCGATTGTTGTTTGAAGAATGTTTTAAGCGTGAATGCCATTTATTTGCTTACTACATGTTATTGGTCAGTTAGGTGATTGCATACTCCTACACATCTCACAACTTTATTTAGAGCTAATTAATGAAATTTATGGTACTAGGTATTTTTTAAACTTTAACAATGAGATACAAAATTTATCACTATGTTATTTTGAATCGTTAAGAATTTGTGGAAAATGACAAAATATTAATGTAAGACAATTGGAAAACTAATATAATGAAAATATAATCCACGCTTTTGAACTTTGTGGAGTAAGTGCTTGAGAATATTCTTACGTAAACTGGGTTACATATGACATATGTTCATATTAATAACTTTTACATTGCAGCTATTTTGGAATTAGTTTAGGTGCTATTATGTATATGGGAATTACACTAATTGGTCAAATAATATTTGCTACTGGAGCACTGACAAATGCATTTTGGGTTATGGCATTAGGACGATTTGTATTTGGGTAAAGTATAATATGATTAACATGGTTATAAAGGTACAGTATATCTTAAATTGGGAACTAGATTACGAATAACTTTGTAAGTTTTAGAGGTTGCTTTATGTTTGAAGTTCGTTAGATTGGCAATATCTTTCTTTGTAATTTCCCAACGGTTTTTGTTACCTATAGAAAACCCGAAAAGAAATATTACCACTCTGAACAGTTGCAAATACAGTAAACTAGTCTTTAGTTGGTAAAACCATTGGAATTTTGCAAAAAAAGGTATCATCAATCTAATGGGTTATAAATATAGCACAACAAGTCATTGGTTATTGTCTCGTTGAAAGTTTTGTTGTATTTGCCCCTTATCAGATTGGTGATACCTCCCTTCACCTGAAGAGAAATATCACTAATTTGGTTAGTCTATCTTTGTAAATGGTCAAATAGAATTATTATTTTAATACATTGATTATATTGCAAAGGCTGATACAGCGGTTACGGAAAAATAACTTGCGATTAAAATCACTGGCATATTATTTATCTTCCAGAAAATAATCTTAAACACTTAAGGACTATATCGAATAGGCACAGGTAAATGTCGAGTCAACTGCGAGACCACTACTGCAGCAGTGGCGTAGCCAGAGTTTGTCCTTGGGGAGGGATATACAAGATAATAGAATATCCGCGTACTTAGTGCCCAACCCATACATATGAGTAGTGTGAAATCAAGAAACCCACTGCCTCATTTCCCCCAGAATCCCTCATTTCCCCACACATCTGAACCAAATAATTTTCTTCGACTAGCCATTTTTATCTTTCGAGATAAATATATCTTAAATTTTTATTTTTCGAGATAAATGAGCATCCTCATTTCTTCCCACATCTGAACCAAAATTGTTTTCTTCGTCTAACCAATGCATCTTTCGAGATAAACCTATCTTGTTTGGTATCAATTAATATTAAATTTTTTTCAGCTACCCGAATTTCTAGGAATTTTTTAGATAGCATAATCCCCTAGGGAGCTACTCTCATTTTAAGATTTTTTTACCGCTAACATTCTGAACCAAAATAGTTTTCTTCGTCTAACCAATGCATCTTTCGAGATAAACCTATCTTGTTTGGTTTCAATTAATATTAGATTTTTCTCAGCTATCCAAATCTCTAGGAATTTTTCAGATTGCATCATCCCCCAAGGAGCTACCCTCACTTTAAGATTTTTTACCGGAAGCAATTTCTGACCGTCCTTAAACATTTTTTTTAACCATGCGATACTTCAAATTAGTCTAAAATTTTACGCAGAATCCGAATCTGCAAACAGATTTAAAATCGGACCATGCCCTGCAAAGTTACACTTTAAATCTCCCAAATCTCATTAAAATTTTTGTTTATTTATGACATATGCTTTAACCAAACATATTCAAAAATCAAAAACCGTGGAGATTTTAGAAATGAATCTTTTATAAAGCCATAAGTGTTTAATATTTAAAACCATTTTTCAAACGGTGATGCACTGTTTTTTTTAAATTTCTAAACACGTCATAATATAATTATATAGTCAATGCTAAATAAGTACTTGAAAAATACAAGTCGTTCTGAATTAATTCCTTAACGATTATGGGTACCTAAATTACATATGAAAGCTGTATATAATTTCTTTTCTTGGACTTTCTACTAATTATGTTTCTGCATTAAAATTGATGTATAATTGCCGGGGATTCACACAAGGTACTTTCTAGCAAACAGCATCGACTACGTATTTAGGGAAATACAAATTTTAAATAAACACTTTAAACCTTTACTAAGGGAATACCAACTTGTTGTCTACAGGATACTTACTAATAAAGCAATTTAATTTTAAATAACTTCTATGTCATATTTTCGGATATGGTAGGCTTGAATATTTTCTTTGGAAACAATCAAAGATTGCCGAAGACACCCGAAGAGTGCACAAACGCGGTCACTAAACCAATTAGCATTAATATCAAGTATTCCGTACTTTCGTAGGTTGCTTATTTCCTAGAACCAAATCTTCCTCAATGTACAATATCCTTAAAACTGTCTATATTAATATTCTTAACTATACTTCGTGAGACCCCTTTAATTTTTTTAATCGTATCTTTTTCGCTTACAATACAGTTGGACTTAGCCTTACTACCAACAACTTTTAATACTAAACCCACATTAAATTTGTCTTTGAATTTTCCTACAACTTTTTTTTGTTTACATACGGTGTATTGTATTTATTATCTGCGGGGTACACCACGTTAAACCTAAAAATAAAAACAAGATAGTTTAATACGTCTATTAATAATTTTTGCTAATGTTGGCGATACAAATATGTAAAAACAAACTTTATCAAGAAATATGTTTTTAATAAAAATACATACATGTATTGATAACATCTATAAACCGCTGTGGTAACCAGAGTATGGCAAATCTAGGATAGCCAAATCTCTAAACATTTGCGCAAGCGATTGCCTTGTAGTTGCATCTTTTAAGTACTGGATGGGGTAACATTTAATAATTTCCAACACTGTCAAGTAATTTAAATTGCTGCAATCATTAGACAGAGAAATACTGGCACGACTCTCTCCCTCTAATAACGTTTGAACCCTTTCTTCCTCCGTAGTATTTCCACATACTTTTTTTATATCACCTACAAATTTTTCGTAAAATTCTGGAAAGTTTCTACACTTTAACTCGGCCATTTTAAAACAGATTAATTCTCGCAAATTTAATAGCTTGATGCACTCGTACGCACGTAGCACAATAACATTCCGATCTTTCGTAATCTCCATATTATATAAATTCTCTTTTTCAAAATTGTTCAACAGCCATATACTTCTATTAAAGGCTGTGCTCAGCTGCAATTTGAAATCTTGATCCAATTGTATGTCAACAGCGTCGTTTCCAGTAGTCAAACCATTTAATCTGACTTGTTTTGAGTCTTGAGCAAATTGGTGAATTTGAAATTCCACTTGAAAAGTACACAATTTTTTCCAATCGAAGTAAGAGAATGTTATCGTAGAATCTGCACACATACCACTACAGCAAATAACTTGGATGACAGGTTGAAGACTACCATATAAATCAAAACCAACTTCTATTATATGGTGGTGAGAATTTGGAAGAAATTCGCCTAACCTATAGGTTGTCTTATCAAGTAGGTGGTTTATATTTAATTGTGGTACTCGCACATCACTTGTAACGTTGACACAAGAAAAATCTATCTTTAACTTATAATTTTAATCAAACTCGACGATACTTTGACGACTAATGCACTGCAACATGCCTCCATCGCCTTTTATGTCGATGGTCGAGCGTGCGCAGCTCCTTATTATGTTAATTGGCGTTATATGCAAGTCTTGACTGGAAAAGTGACGCGTATAATTGTTTTATAGTGGGTTTTACCTGTATGTATTTAACCACCAACACCATTTTTAGAATTATTATACAGATTACTCTTAGCACTATTTTTAATATAACTCCGTCGTGTAACCTATCAAATTGGTATAGAATTTTCCTGGGGAATCAAAATTAATTATCACGTCTTTTAAAATTAGCTCCAACAAGGACCCGCATGGTGTTTTAATATTCAAAAACCTAACAGCAAAACACCAAAAAAATATTCTACACCATACGTTTCACCAACACGGAATTTCAAGAATGTAAGTGACGCGCGTAATTAAATGCGATCTTGAACCAAGTAATTAGATTACTAAAAATGCACCCTATTTTCTGTTTGAGGAATTTCAATACAAATCGGGTAATAATCAAATAATAAATGTCTGTCAAATTCCAGAACTATGTTTAAATTTTAAACCATAGATTTTAGAGAAATTTCTGTCACTATAATCCTGCATATTACAGCTTATTCTCTTATACGTTTCTAAATTGTTGTACTTGAACTACGGATATAGATCGAATTATGTTAAACTCGATCGGTTTTATATTCACTGGCTACAATATTATTAATTTAGTTTATCTCGGATATTGGACCGTAAAGCATTGTAACTTGAAAATAATTTTTAGAAAAAACGTATACCAAGGAATGTTTGCAAGAAGCTCTTAATGAGGTTAAACGAGGTGTTGCAACAACGTACTCTGCTAGTAAGAAGTTTAGGATTCCAAAGTCGACATGGTGCGACCATCTCATACGATCGCAGAGTAAAAGAGATAAAAGTGTAAAGTTTGTAAAAGAAGTTTTAAGATGCAAAAACAAAAGTTTAATATTGAGGAAATGAACTCTGCAAAAAATAATGGAAATGCTCGTCATAAACCATTAGAGCAAATAATAAATGAATCAAGTTCTATGGATTACACCCCAAATTCTGAAGATGAGGATTCAACACAGGAAAGCAGTAGTCGGGGTACGAAGATACCGATGTATATAAAAAGGAGTGTTGTATTAAAAAATACACATTGTACTGAGCACATTTCAGATGATGCATATATTCACTTTAATGTACATGGGTTGATTGAAAGACTGCAGTTGCTAGTTACTGTTGATTATCACAACCATCGAGATATGCATAACCTAAATGAAATTATCTCTATAATATCTTCTTGATCATATAAGTGGTGACATGTCATATCCAAAATTTAAACAAATGTGCTTGCAGTGTTGGGGGTGGGGTGACTCGAAACATAGTTTTATTACTATTGTAAAAGATTTTGATTTGGATAAGGGGGCGATATAGTAAAAATTTCGAGGAGTATATAAATATAGAAGAAGGCGTTCAATGGTTTGCCCCAATCCGAAGTTTCATGACGACGAATGTTAAAGATTTTATTGTAAATAAACGTAAGCTTCATTTTTACGCAAGATTCCGTACGAAAAAAGTTTGCGGGATACAAAAAAGGAGGCACTACATCTCTGCGAAAATTCAAAGAGGTGCACAAACAATTAATCGATCCCTTGCAAATCACCGCTTTCCAGTCACAAGGAATAGCGGAAAGCATGTCAAAAGCTATAAAGGAGGTTGAAGTTAAAAACAGAGGCTAGCTTTTTAAAAAAAGATTAAGTTACCAGTTGACGATGAGCCTGTACATCTTTATTATACGGACGTGTTAGGTAGAGACGAATACGAAAATATATACAAGTCGGTTTATGGAGTAAAGTATAACCCCCAATTGATACGCATAGTTTGAGAAAAGTATGTAGGAAATTGATTCAGAAAACAGTGACACAACCTAAAATAATAACGTTTATCCGGAGACTAGAGGTGTAACAAGCGTTATAAGAGTTATAAAAAAAGCAGAATGTGGGCAACGCTTTTCGATAGAAGGAAAAAAATGTCTTATGTGTCAGTCATACGAAGAAGCAATACAGCACTGTACTGCAGTGTTATCAATGCCCGAGGATCTGGATGATTTTATGGAAATAATCGAGGAGATGGGGTTTATAAAACTGTTGGCAGATATTTAAATGGAATATATACTAAATTGTAAGTTTTAAAGTAAAAATTTAACCACCTCAACTATTATCATAAGAAATGAATGATGTGAATTTAGAAATTATTTTTGTATATATTAGCTTGTTATGTTATAAAATATAAAGTATACATTGATATTGTTTAATTTTTCAAATGCCCCCGCAACCGAAATGGGTATCTAAGTTCTTATGAAAAGAATTATAACAAAGAGCGCTACATTTAATTTTAATAGAAATGAGTACAACTGTGTGTTTGAAACATACCTTTCAGTTTAAAATTTTTTTTGTTCAACTTCGATGATATTACTTAAACCAAGATTCCGCTACTGCTTCCGAGTAACGGGCGTATTGTACTTTTAATCCTTCCTAACAATACCATTATATATAAATAAAACCAAAACGTTTGAAACCATATTTATATTTCAATTCAAATACTTAACAAGTACACTACACATATAAATATATTTTTATTCATTAAAACTAATACACACACACAAAAGTCACTTTTTCTCCTTTTAATTTACAAATGTGTAGTATACATATCCAAATTTTGTACACGATTTTCGTTTGATCTGAGTTTCGTATAGAGTGTAGCTTTTGGAACATTGTAGATTTCGGATGCTTCTGAACCAGTAATCCATCCTTTGTTTATTTCGTCAAGGGCTTTATTTAAATCCTCTTTAGTATACGATTTAAGTTGTCTCTTTCTTTTTCTGTCAGAAACGTCTGACTTGAAGTCTATGTTCTGATCTTTCACATCAACATTATCATGTGCAGGTTTATCTTGCACTATTTTAGTATTTGCCAGAGATTCATTAGACATACCATTAAAATGTTTGCTAGTTGAATTGTTTGATAAACTTTTTTTCATCTCCTCGACAACTTGTTCTAAAATTTTTATAGCCTCTAAAGATATAATTCTTTCTCCGGTCATTGTTATTACGATGTTTACTTATCAAAATGCAGATGCAGACTATTCCAATTTTACAATTTTGAAAAATATGTATAAATATTTACCCCCATCTAACTTTGTTGTCGTCTATTCTATAATTCCTTTTTGTCGAAGTTTAGATATTATAGAGATAATGTCATTTAGGTTATGCATATCTCGATGATAATCAACAGTAACTAGCAACTGCAGTCTTTCAATCAACCCATGTACATTAAAGTGAATATATGCATCATCTGAAATGTGCTCAGTACAATGTGTATTTTTTAATACAACACTCCTTTTTATATACATCGGTATCTTCGTACCCCGACTACTGCTTTCCTGTGTTGAATCCTCATCTTCAGAATTTGGGGTGTAATCCATAGAACTTGATTCATTTATTATTTGCTCTAATGGTTTATGACGAGCATTTCCATTATTTTTTGCAGAGTTCATTTCCTCAATATTAAACTTTTGTTTTTGCATCTTAAAACTTCTTTTACAAACTTTACACTTTTATCTCTTTTACTCTGCGATCGTATGAGATGGTCGCACCATGTCGACTTTGGAATCCTAAACTTCTTACTAGCAGAGTACATTGTTGCAACACCTCGTTTAACCTCATTAAGAGCTTCTTGCAAACATTCCTTGGTATACGTTTTTTCTAAAAATTATTTTCAAGTTACAATGCTTTACGGTCCAATATCCGAGATAAACTAAATTAATAATATTGTAGCCAGTGAATATAAAACCGATCGAGTTTAACATAATTCGATCTATATCCGTAGTTGAAGTACAACAATTTAGAAACGTATAAAAGAATAAGCTGTAATATGCAGGATTATAGTGACAGAAATTTCTCTAAAATCTATGGTTTAAAATTTAAACATAGTTCTGGAATTTGACAGACATCTATTATTTGATTATTACCCGATTTGTATTGAAATTCCTCAAACAGAAAATAGGGTGCATTTTTAGTAATCTAATTACTTGGTTCAAGATCGCATTTAATTACGCGCGTCACTTACATTCTTGAAATTCCGTGTTGGTGAAACGTATGGTGTAGAATATTTTTTTGGTGTTTTGCTGCTAGGTTTTTGAATATTAAAACACCATGCGGGTCCTTGTTGGAGCTAATTTTAAAAGACGTGATAATTAATTTTGATTCCCCAGGAAAATTCTATACCAATTTGATAGGTTACACGACGGAGTTATATTAAAAATAGTGCTAAGGGTAATTTGTATAATAATTCTAAAAATGGTGTTGGTGGTTAAATACATACAGGTAAAACCCACTATAAAACAATTATACGCGTCACTTTTCCAGTCAAGACTTGCATATAACGCCAATTAACATAATAAGGAGCTGCGCACGCTCGACCATCGACATAAAAGGCGATGGAGGCATGTTGCAGTGCATTAGTCGTCAAAGTATCGTCGAGTTTGATTAAAATTATAAGTTAAAGATAGATTTTTCTTGTGTCAACGTTACAAGTGATGTGCGAGTACCACAATTAAATATAAACTACCTACTTGGTAAGACAACCTATAGGTTAGGCGAATTTCTTCCAAATTCTTACCACCATATAATAGAAGTTGGTTTTGATTTATATGGTAGTCCTCAACCTGTCATCCAAGTTATTTGCTGTAGTGGTATGTGTGATGATTCTACGATAACATTCTCTTACTTCGATTGGAAAAAATTGTGTACTTTTCAAGTGGAATTTCAAATTCACCAATTTGCTCAAGACTCAAAACAAGTCAGATTAAATGGTTTGACTACTGGAAACGACGCTGTTGACATACAATTGGATCAAGATTTCAAATTGCAGCTGAGCACAGCCTTTAATAGAAGTATATGGCTGTTGAACAATTTTGAAAAAGAGAATTTATATAATATGGAGATTACGAAAGATCGGAATGTTATTGTGCTACGTGCGTACGAGTGCATCAAGCTATTAAATTTGCAAGAATTAATCTGTTTTAAAATGGCTGAGTTAAAGTGTAGAAACTTTCCAGAATTTTACGAAAAATTTGTAGGTGATATAAAAAAAGTATGTGGAAATACGACGGAGGAAGAAAGGGTTCAAACGTTATTAGAGAGAGAGAGTCGTGCCAGTATTTTTCTGTCTAATGATTGCAGCAATTTAAATTACTTGACAGTGTTGGAAATTATTAAATGTTACCCCATCCAGTACTTAGAAGATGCAACTGCAAAGCAATCGCTTGCGCAAGTGTTTAGAGATTTGGCTATCCCAGATTCGCCAGACTCTGGTTACCACAGCGGTTTATAGATGTTACCAATACATGTATGTATTTTTATTAAAAACATATTTCTTGATAAAGTTTGTTTTTACATATTTGTATCGCCAACATTAGCAAAAATTATTAATAGACGTATTAAACTATCTTGTTTTTATTTTTAGGTTTAACGTGGTGTACCCCGCAGATAATAAATACAATACACCGTATGTAAACAAAAAAAAGTTGTAAGAAAATTCAAAGACAAATTTAATGTGGGTTTAGTATTAAAAGTTGTTGGTAGTAAGGCTAAGTCCAACTGTATTGTAAGCGAAAAAGATACGATTAAAAAAATTAAAGGGGTCTCACGAAGTATAGTTAAGAATATTAATATAGATAGTTTTAAGGATATTGTACATTGCGGAAGATTTGGTTCTAGGAAATGAGCAACCTACGAAAGTACGGAATACTTGATATTAATGCTAATTGGTTTAGTGACCGCGTTTGTGCACTCTTCGAGTGTCTTCGGCAATCTTCGATTGTTTCCAAAGAAAATATTCAAGCCTACCATATCCGAAAATATGACATAGAAGTTATTTAAAATTAAATTGCTTTATTAGTAAGTATCCTGTAGACAACAAGTTGGTATTCCCTTAGTAAAGGTTTAAAGTGTTTATTTAAAATTTGTATTTCCCTAAATACGTAGTCGATGCTGGTTGCTAGAAAGTACCTTGTGTGAATCCCCGGTAATTATACATCAATTTTAATGCAGAAACATAATTAGTAGAAAGTCCAAGGAAAGAAATTATATACAGCTTTCATATGTAATTTAGGTACCCATAATCGTTAAGGAATTAATTCAGAACGACTTGTATTTTTCAAGTACTTATTTAGCATTGACTACATAATTATGTTATGACGTGTTTAGAAATTAAAAAAAAAACAGTGCATCACCGTTTGAAAAATGGTTTTAAATATTAAACACTTATGGCCTTATAAAGGATTTATTTCTAAAATCTCCACGGTTTTTGATTTTTGAATATGTTTGGTTAAAGCATATGTCATAAATAAACAAAAATTTTAATGAGATTTGGGAGCTTTAAAGTGTAACTTTGCAGGGCGTGGTCCGATTTTAAATCCGTTTGCAGATTCGGATTCTGCGTAAAATTTTAGACTAATTTGATGTATCGCATGGTTAAAAAAATGTTTAAGGACGGTCAGAAATCGCTTCCGGTAAAAAATCTTAAAGTGAGGGTAGCTTCCTGGGGGATGATGCAATCTGAAAAATTCCTAGAGATTTGGATAGCTGAGAAAAATCTAATATTAATTGATACCAAACAAGATAGGTTTATCTCGAAAGATGCATTGGTTAGACGAAGAAAACTATTTTGGTTCAGATTTGGGGAGAAATGAGGATGCTCATTTATCTCAAAAGATGAAAATTTAAGATATATTTATCTCGAAAGATGAAAATGGCTAGTCGAAGAAAACTATTTGGTCCAGATGTGTGGGGAAATGAGGGATTCTGGGGGAAATGAGGCAGTGGGTTTCATGATTTCACACTACTCATATGGTAACTGTTTTGTTTTTCATAGATTGTATGGAAGAAGTGCAAATATTAAAAACTACTGAATAGAAGCAATATTTCTAGAATACTAGTCTTTGATGGTAAAAGCTCCGCTACCGCACGTAGTGATAAGTGCCACACGTTAATTATTAGTGGGATGTGAAAGGAATGGCATCATACTTTCACGTACTTACACTGAAAACTTATAATTTCTAATTAAACCAAAGCACTGAACGTAGACACGTCTTTTTTAATCAAACAACCGAAAACAATTTTCTTTCTCTTGTCCACAGATAGAAAACACCTGTGGACAGAATTGGAATACAAAATAATAATACACGACCGGCACTTGACAACAATTTAAAACCTTGTTTTAACATTTCTTGGACTAACAGTTTGTATTCATCAAATGCCATCATAAAACAAAATCTAGGTGCCGTGGTTTTTTGGTTAGTTCGTCAAATATTTCATCAACTTCAATTGGTATTTATCGGTGTATCCCCAACATTACCAATCCGTTAAGTCGATTCTAAAACAAAGAAATGAAGCAGTATAGTTTTGATTTGGACATAATTTGTAAGAATCAAATCTAGGGAGTTGAATTCCTCAAATACGTTTTTATTCGTTTTAATGTCGAGAACGTTCGTTCTGGTGTGGCTGTTGAAACTGAAAGTGTGCAGAAAATTTTTAACAGGCTATGAATGTCAGGATATGCAATTTTACTGGACATAACTAGTGTATCGATGGTAAGTTGTTCTTTAATTGAAAGTCTAGTCTTTTGAACGAGAGTTTTAGTTCAGTAAAACCTTGTGTAAAAACTACCTAAAATATGTATATATTTAATACTTGGCTTATAGCCGTAATTTTGAGCGTTGCTTCCTATCTATAACCGACGTAAGTCAGAAACTTGACAATGTCAGATATGATTGACAAAAATGCTAAACGTAATTGAAAGTTAGGTTTATGTATAGTTGTGTACATGATTTAAATTTGTACATTTACCAATTATCGTTATAGGTCTCGGTAGCGTAATTGGTAAACGCATGGTCCCGGAAAGACTAAGATACAGGTTCAAGTCCTGTCCAAGACCTTATATTTTCCTTCTTTCAATTACTAGCTTGATTTCAAATGATCATTTGGACTTTGCATAAAAGTTTAAATTACTATTTCATCTTATTAACTGTAATACGTTAGTATATATTGTAGCGGGCTACTACTAACGCGTTTCACCAATTTAAAAGAAGTAATAACAAAAGTCTTTATTACTCACTGTTCACAAGTTTCATTAAAAGTGTATGCATTATTTATTTATAGATGTTTTCAGTCCAATTAACAACGCTACCACGCTAATGCTGTTTACAAGAACTAATATTTTCTTAAACTAATTCCTTAACTATAAGTCTTCTTAGCAACACTAGTATTTATTTATTACGCTTTTGTCTATTTATGTATTCTAGAAGCTGTCGGTACAATAAACACGTTCACGTAATACAAATTTATATTCACTAAAGGACAACTAACTATATACGAGATGATTTATATAAGACAATCTGATATCGACTAACTCTGTACTTCCGCATCGGTCTTATTTATACACTGAATTAAATAGATGATTCATTTTCTGGTATATGCTCGAACATTCTCGGTTCCTGAAGAATATACATTGCTTACAGCGCTTGTGTGTTTGACGGGTTGCCTAATAGTAGCTCGTAACAATATATATATATATATATATATATATATATATATATTACTCATATTTAGACCAGGGTAGAAAATTAATGAATTACATCAAATAATTTTAATCACCGTGTAGAAGCTTTGGGAAAAGGTACGCGTTATTAAACAAAAAAACCGTGAAGCATAAAAATTCATTCGTTTCATTAAACATAAGAGATTTAAATCATCTACAAGACGCTTGCTATAAAAAAGGAAGCAGTATTAAAAAGCTCTACATGTAATTTAATTATTCCTAGTAAAGAAACAAAGAGAAATTACGTGCAAAATTTATATTAATTAACTCTATTTTAAGTAACCGCTATTAAACAAAATGTACTGATAATAATTGAATACTTAATTAGGATTCACTAAAAATTAAAGGGTATTATTTTAATTGGAGTTAATTGAACCGTTAGTAACATATAATATCTATAAAAACTTGTAAAAACCCAATAAAATGCAAATCGTAGAAGTGTTATTATGTTTGAACACCTGCGTATTTTTAAAAAGCTCATTCTGCGTAAATTTTGCAGATAATTAATGGTTACAGAGAATCTTGGAGAAACCGTAGCTTAATAGTTACGGGAAATGCTAAAGGTGGGTTATTTCACAGTCCACATGGACTGAAATAATCGATAATAAAGAATATCAATTTGCACCAATAAGAACAGGGTAGATAGAGACAGATAATATGCGCAAGACCGAGACACATATAGTAAAAGGCGTGAGTGGAGCAACGTCACGGGGTTGCGATTGGGTGAAAATAAAAAGCAAAATTGAGAGGTAAAAATAACATTTCTGTATAAAATTCAATTAGTTATTTCCAGACGTTGCGAGCCGTGTCGAAATTTCTGAGATTTAACAGGTACGAGTGCAAATTTCGTAAAAATCGCATGCAGGGCTGCGGAATGGGAACCTAGCATGCGAAATTCTGAAGAACTGTCCGTTTTGGGGACTAGACCGACAGACAGGCTAACCGCTATATATACCCAGGTTAATATGAACAAGCTCTTAGATTTTCGACTTGATTCAATGCGTTAAACAGTGCTTTTTAGTTTTCCGAGTTTGATAGAATAATTTAAACAGTTTGCTCGAATATTTTTGTGATTTAAAACAGTTTGTTCTTTACGTGCTACAATGAATGTACTTTAGTGCACTTAGAAAAGAAGATACAAGGTAATAAAGTTTAGTATCACTGTACCAATTAGCAAAATTTACAACGACAAATGAATACACAAAAGTAGGCAGTTTTGGCGTATATTGGTGAAAGAAGTATGAATTTCTTTGCTATTTTTCGGGGGTATTAATAATTAAATGGTGCATAAACGTGTCTGGATCCACAAAACAAGGTTCAGATATACACAGATGAGTTCCGGAAAAGCCCTGAAACAACTTTAGATGAATGGTGATGGAGAAAACTTTAAAAGCGTTGAGAATCAGAAGCCGTAAATATAACCCAGTTGGAATGGTGTGATTAACAAAGGGACGATGTACATTGAAGCTACGAGTGCAGTAACCTTCAGGTAAATTATACTATTTTGTTCGAACTTTGATGTTTTGGTGTGTGTTGAATAACTTTATAATTTGTTTATTTAAAATGGACAGTAGTAAAATTGTACTAACAACAAATTTTTAATTTTAAGGTGACATTTTCTTGTTTAAGTAGAAAGGGGTATTTAGTATTTATGTTCTGGATTATGATGAAAATTTGGGTATGTCTTTGAGCTCAATTAGACGAACCTGGTTAATTAACGTAAAGGGGTGGTAGATGCTCCCTTTGTACTCAGACTCAGGTCTGCATATATTGTTATATTAATTAGTAGGCATCCTACAAAGACTTTAATTCTGGATGCACATTAAAATGATAACAAATTTAATCTTGAAATTTTCTGATATTAAAATTTATGCTGAATTTTAATTTTGAAATTTTAATGTATTGTGAATATTGATGTAAATAGAGTTAACGTTGATGTTTGTGGTAGGAATGTGTTTGTGTTTTTTTATGAATGAGGATGAAGGTTTAACTAGGTGAGCAGCCGAGGCGGAAAAGAGTAAAGAGGCGAGTAACAGAAGAAAGTCAACGGACCAGTTAAGTTAATAGCTTTTTGTAGGTTTCACAGCATTCTTAACGCCCAATTCGTGAGGCTCGAGTTTAGTATCGGAGGATCACAGCAATATATACATATATATATATATATATATATATATATATATATATATTACTCATATTTAGACCAGGGTAGAAAATTAATTAACGACATCAAATAATTTTAATCACCTTGTATAGAATTTTATTAGAAAGTACGCATTATTAAAACCGTGAAGCATAAAAATTTATTCGTTTCATTAAAAATAAGGGATTTAAATTATTCACTAGACGTTTTCTATAAAAAGAAGCAGTATTAAAATGCTCAACTTGTATGTAATTTAATTATTCCAAGTAAAGAAACAAATGGAAATTACGTGAAAAATTTATGTTAATTAATTCAAGTTTAAGTAACGAGTATTAAACAAAATGTACAAATAATAAATTAATATTTAATTTGTATTCACTAAAAATTAAAGGGTAGAAGTCAATGCCATTCATTATTATTTTAATTGGAGTTAATTGAACGATTATTAAGGTATTACATGCATAAAAGCTTTTAAAAACCCAATAATATTCAAATCGTAGAAGTGTTATTTAAAGTATTACGATTGAACACCTGCGTATTTTTAAATATCAAAATTCTAATAAATTCGAACTGATAAACAGGCAGCTTCTAGGTATATTGGAAACGGTCGGATGTTTTAACGGGAAGGCTAGATACGGGGTTATTTTACTTACGAGTCCACGTGGATAGTAAAGAATATCGATTTGTACCACTCAGACCAAGGTAGAAAAGGAAAGAGAAAATGCATCAAGCGGAGACCCTAATAATTAAAGGCGTGATTTGTGTAGCGTCACGAGGGTCACGATTGGTTGAAAATAAGAGGGCAAACATGAGAGGTGTAAAAATAACATTTCTGTATAAAATTTAATTAGTTGTTCTCAGACGTTGCGTGCCGTGTGGAAAATTTCTGAGATTTAACTGGCGCGAGTGCAAATTTAGTAGAATAGCTGTGCCCGACTGTCGAAAAGGGAACGTAGAATGCGAAATTCTAGAAACTGGCCGTTATGGGGACAAAACCGATGGACAGGCTAGCCATTATATATACCCGGACTTTAAACAGTTTCGCTCTCTTAGATTTTTGATTATTCGATGCTTTAAACAGTGCTCTTAGATTTTCGATTTTGATTTAATACTTGAAACAGTTTGCTCTTATATTTTGTGATTATTGAATACTTTAAAATAGTTTGCTCTTTACGTGCTAGGATACAAGTTGTTATGCATTAGTGCACTTAGAAAAGAAGATATAAGGTAATAAAGTTTAGTTATATTTGCGAGTATTACTGTATCAAGTATCCAAAGTTGTAACGATAAATGAATAAACAAAAGTAGGCAGTTTTGGGTATAGCCTGAACGAAGTATGAATTTCTTTGCTATTTTTCGGGGGTGTTAATAATCAAATGTTATTCGTAATCGTGATTGGATCCACAAAACAAGATTTTGATATACTTAGATGAGTTCCTGAGGGGACCTGAAACAACTTTAGATGAATGGTGGTGTAGAAAATTTTAAAAGGCGACCAGGAATCTGAGGACGGAAACATAACCCAGTTGGAATGGTAAAATTAGCAAGGACGATGTACATTGAAGCCACGAGTGCAGTAACCTTCAGGTAAATTATACAATTTTGTTCGAACTTTGATGTTTTTGTGTGTGTTGAACAACTTTATAATTTGTTTGCTAAAAAAAAATGGACAGTAGTGAATTTGTACAAACAACCAATTTTTAATTTTAAGGTGAAATTTTCTTGTTTAAGTAAAAAGGAGTATTTAGCAGTTTAAGTTCTTGATTATGATGAAAATTTGGGTCTGTCTTTGAGCTCAATTAGACTAACCTGTTTGATTAACGTAAAGGGGTGGGAAATGCTCCCTTTGTACTCAGACTCAGGTCTGCAAATATTGTTAAATTAATTAGTAGACATCCTACAAGGACTTTAATTCTGGATGAAAATTAAAATGATGACAAATTTAATCTTGAAATTTTATGATACTGAAATTCATGCTGAAATTTAATTTTGAAATTTTAATGTATTATGAATATTGATGTAAATAGAGTTAACGTTGATGTTTGTGGTAGGAATGTGTTTTTTATGAATGAGGATGAAAGTTTTAACTAGGTGAGCAGCCGAGGCGGAAAGAGTAAAGAGGCGATTATCAGAAGAGAATCACAGCAAATCGTAGCGCCCAAAAGCGAGGCTCGAGTTCCAAAGAAAATTTGTGTGATTTTATTCCAGGAAACTGGCGAGGCTTTTTGTGCATTTCACAGCATTTTATGACGCCCAATCTGTGGGGCTCGATTTGAAAACCTTAGTTTAAGATTAATGGTGAGGTTTCACAGCAATATATATATATATATATATATATATATATATATATTTAATATGAAGATGAAATTAATGTGTTGGGATGTTTTTGGTCATAAATAAAACAACTGTCAAATAATCATTCGTTTTGAACTTGACGTTTCGATCTATTATTCAGATCTTAATCATAAGCTAAAAGTTAGGTAATTAGAAACTAAACAATACATATATCAAAACTTACATAAAACTTGATTATTCTTAAATTTAGGGCTAGTGTAAAATAATTTTAAATGACATAAAGCAAAACTTGAGTGACAGAATTAAAATTGTTTTGTGTATGCAATTTGATGTTACAGAAACTAAGTTTATTTAAGTACAATGATTTTGGATATAAATATTATAAAATAAAAAGAATGTATAAATATTGTCCATTAAATAACAGCACTACAATTAATGTTTATACAGATCGGAGTAAACAACACTTAAGTTATTTAAGTCTTGTTTGTTGTTGATGCACTTTTTTTTCTTTTGTATATGAAATGATTCAAGTAATAACCGTTTTTGTAATTTTGTTCTATTTCTAAAATTTTGGTATCTTTGAGCGAAGGTGTGTGTTTGGTAGAATGTATATGTGTTGAGAAAGCACAGTTGTTCTTTCCCAATTTTCATCACTGCGGTGTTGAGTTAATCTGTACTTTAACCACTGACCCGTTTGACCAATGTAGGAGTGGTTGCATATACATTGAATCTTATATACAACGTTACTGCACATTTCGGTGTTTGTTTTATCTTTAAGGGCGAAAAAGATTTTGATTGACTTCACATAGTAGTATGCGATGCCTATATTTGGTTTTTTAAAAATTCTAGTAAGTTGTGGAGTTAGTTTTTCAATATACGGAAGTTTGTTGTAGACCAGTTCTTGTTTTGTTTTTTGTTGTGATAAAATGTTGGTATTTAATAATTTGTTGACAATTTGAATGGGATAACCATTACTGATAAAAACTTGTTTTAATTCTTTAATGTTGTTATTTAGAAAAATTGGATTGCTTATTTTTGTAATTCGATTTTTTAGTGCTAAGATGGTATTTACCTTGTGTTTATTGCTGTGACTGGAGTTGTAGTTAATGTATCTATCAGAATTTGTAGGTTTTTTATAGTAGTTAAAAATCAAACTGTTGTTTTCTGATCGAATAATCAATGTATCAAGAATGGCTAATCATTAGGACCTAAATTTAATTTAAAGATGGATAGTGGTGATATTCACATAGGAAGACTCTTAGCAGATGTTGAAACTATCATAGATAATTTTAAAGATACTACACGAGAAGAGAAAAACATTACACGTGCCAAAGTTACAAACATCATCACCAATTTTTTAAAAAATCCAATCAATAACAATAACAACAGTTTTATAAACAAAACTTTCTACAAAGTAAAAAGTTTCTCAAAACCACAAGGAATTATTGGTAATCAAGGCAGACAAAGGCGAAGTTACTGTCATAATGAAATCAGAAGATTACAAACAAAAATCACTTGATTTATTATCTGACACAGAAACTTATAAAATCTTAACAAAAGATCCAACCACTAAAATCCAAAAAAAATGTGAATGAACACATTAACATGCTTCATAAAAAAGATATCATATCAACAACCCAAAAAAAAGCACTAATGAACAACAGTTCAAGTCCAGGAAAGTATTATGGTCTACCAAAAATTCACAAACCAACACTATCTTTAAGACCAATTATTTCATCCATTAATACTCCTACTTATAGCATTGCTCATTTCTGTGCAGAAATTCTGAAACACTCATTTCCTCTTGAAGGCTACAATATCAAGGATAGCTTTACTTTTGTAGATACGTATAACAATTTTCGATTACCAGAAGACCACATTCTTATATCCCTTGATGTTGTATCTTTGTTTACCAACATACCTAAAGAATTAACAATACAAATTATATCAGAACAATGGAACAAAGTTCAACCTCACTGCAAATTTTCAGAAAAATGTTCATTAGTACTCTAAATCTAATATTCAACAACACATACTTTACATATGAAAAACTATCTATTTACAACTTTATGGCACGCCTATGGGTTCACCTCTCTCACCAATCTTAGCCCAGATTGTCATGGATCTACTTTTGGACAAAATCATTCCTAACCTTCCATTTCAAGTTACATTTTAGCCAAGTATGTAGACGACATAGTTTGCTCTGTACCACAAAATCAAGTTGAAACCACTCTTGAACACTTCAATAACTTTAATGAACATCTAAAATTCAATTTGAAAAAAGAAGAAGACAGAAAAATTCCATTTCTTGATACATTGATTATTCGATCAGAAAACAACAGTTTGATTTTTAACTACTATAAAAAACCTACAAATTCTGATAGATACATTAACTACAACTCCAGTCACAGCAATAAACACAAGGTAAATACCATCTTAGCACTAAAAATCGAATTACAAAATAAGCAATCCAATTTTCTAAATAACAACATTAAAGAATTAAAACAAGTTTTTATCAGTAATGGTTATCCCATTCAAATTGTCAACAAATTATTAAATACCAACATTTTATCACAACAAAAAACAAAACAAGAACTGGTCTACAACAAACTTCCGTATATTGAAAAACTAACTCCACAACTTACTAGAATTTTAAAAACCAAATATAGGCATCGCATACTACTATGTGAAGTCAATCAAAATCTTTTTCGCCCCTTAAAGATAAAACAAACACCGAAATGTGCAGTAACGTTGTATATAAGATTCAATGTATATGCAACCACTCCTACATTGGTCAAACGGGTCAGTGGTTAAAGTACAGATTAACTCAACACCGCAGTGATGCAAAATTGGGAAAGAACAACTGTGCTTTCTCAACACATATACATTCTACCAAACACACACCTTGCTCAAAGATACCAAAATTTTAGAAATAGAACAAAATTACAAAAACGGTTATTACTTGAATCATTTCATATACAAAAGAAAAAAGTGCATCAACAACAAACAAGACTTAAATAACTTAAGTGTTGTTTACTCCGATCTGTATAAACATTAATTGTAGTGCTGTTATTTAATGGACAATATTTATACATTCTTTTATTTTTATAATATTTATATCCAAAATCATTGTACTTAAATAAGCTTAGTTTCTGTAACATCAAAATTGCATACACAAAACAATTTTAATTCTGTCACTCAAGTTTTGCTTTATGTCATTTAAAATTATTTTACACTAGCCCTAAATTTAAGAATAATCAAGTTTTATGTAAGTTTTGATATATGTATTGTTTAGTTTCTAATTACCTAACTTTTAGCTTATGATTAAGATCTGAATAATAGATCGAAACGTCAAGTTCAAAACGAATGATTATTTGACAGTTGTTTTATTTATGACCAAAAACATCCCAACACATTAATTTCATCTTCATATTAAACATAGATTCCTGGTCAATAAAATAGAGTTTTATAATATATATATATATATATATATATATATATATATATATATATATATTGCTGCGAGGTGCTGGATTGAAGCTCCCACGCTTGGGCTGCTATAAAATTGCTGCGAGATTCGCTTGAAAACAAGTTGGTAAATTTGTGCCCCACACTTTCGGCGTTATAAATGCTTAAAGCTACCTGGACATATGCTGGTTTACCTACCTTCCTGGTCGGCAAAACTTATCTTCTTCAGTGAAGTTTGCCACGGCTACTCTGCTACTTAGACCTAAAATTATTACCCTATTTTCTACCAAAGGAAACTCGACTACCAAACATTCAACACAATTTATTCCAACAGAAAATTCTACACAATAAAAAAAATCTTTGTCTAATAATTATTTCGCACAGATTAAATTACAATCATCCTCATTTCCCGATAATTCATTTTCAATCTAATATTTGCACTACAAGTTTACTCATCAATAAATTCTGCAAAGTAACTGAGCTTAACTATACCCTTACTTTAACCCCAGGTCTAATATGAGCTTATAGTAAAAACCCTTTTTGTACACATGTGCTAATTTTTGCACTGAAATCACCCATAAACCCCTTTACTTTGTACATAAACAGGTACTGAAAATTTTTTTCATAAATATAAATCTTCACAAAAATATGATCAAAAAGTACTGTATAATTGTTCAAAAAAAGAACCTTTTGTCCTTGATATTTCTAAAATTATGCCAATACGGCACCAAAATGTCATAATGCGCCAAACGCACACAACAGATTAAAGTCTCACAAAAATTGTTACCTGGTAAGCACCGCCTCACATGGATCTGCAGCTAAACCATCGATTGCCCTCGATTATGATTGTACGTTCAGAAATCAACCTCCAAGTTGAATCATGCCTTCTTCAACGGCAATCTGCTATCCAATTCTCTCGTTCACCAAATTACAGTATTTCCAAATCTTAGATTTCACCTACGGATGCAACTAGCCTCATTACACTATCACGTCGATCCATTTAATACCAAAGTTCTGACGCAAGCTTCGTATACTCGAATGTACTGCATAAAATCGTTAACAGCTTATACAGCAATACACCAACATATGTTTTAATTACTTTAAATTAATTTATTAAAATTACTAGTTACATAATTACTAATATTACTCGAAGCCTGGAAGTAAAAGAGAGACTCCCACTGCCTCTCAGTGTTTATATAGACATCCTGCCCCCCTGTCTAGTTGTGATTCTCAAAGCACGCCTCTACAAACAAATAGATCTTCTTGGTAAATTTTCAAACCGTCGACACGATTCTACAAACTCCTCAGATAATGTTCATTATTTCGACTTAAAACTCGCAGCTGTGCACCAACCGTTTTCAAATCTAAGAAATTTTCAAAACAAACAAACGATTTACTACGAAAATATAGAACGGATGTTAAATTCGCCGAAGTCCTCGCTCAAACTGCTACAAGTTCTACACTCTAAAGCACGCCCTCAAAATACGCATATTCAGGTTGTCTTAGTTTAACTCACATACGAAAACTTCCTATTTCTTTCTTTGTACCATTTCTATATATTTTTATTCCTACTACCCGTTCGCGGTATTCTTGTCTAACCTGTATTCAATATCTCCTTTACCTTTTTACTCCTTGTTTACAATCACGCTTACCATAACTAGCATTTTCCCTCTCTCAACTATCGTCTATTTCCCTTCTATATATGAGATCCAATAATCTATCTCCGTTCCTTCTATGCACTCTTGTTTATAACCTTGATATCTATTCCCTACTTCACATATTTCAAACGATACCTATTACACCCATGCTGCATCTCACTCGTACCTCTAAACTTTAATTTTTCCTTGTCCTACAGTTTCTTACAAAGTCAAACGAACCCTTAACAAATGATATCTTTCATCTCACTCGAATGCATGCTAGCAATAATCCGTCTTTATTTAATATCGATCCCTTCTTGTATTTAACCTTCAATGCTATTCGTCGAATCTGTTGTTGTTTGCATTTGTTTAGAACGATCTTGAGCGTTTAGCTAGAAACCCTTCACAAATATTTTCAAGCTTGATAAATTAATACTTAGAAATTTTAGCAAAGATTATATTGTTTACGACGATTTTGAATGTTTCCAAGAAGTCCTTGGTATAAACTGTCTTTCCCTTCTTTTAAAACCAGCACTAGAAACCCGTTTTCAAACATACATGTTAAACTACAGCTCTTTGCTCTTCTATAAGTAATACGTATTAAGCATTATACAAATGTTAAAGCTTCCACTAAACTATTGATAAATGATGCACTAGGAGTATTAACACACGCTAAAATTTGATACAAAATTACTATTTCAACTTCCTTGCTTATGACCTTAAAATTATTGATTTTACGCTAAAGAAACTTGCAAAACTTTTTAACTAATATACCTACAATCTGCTTTTACTTTAAAATGCACGAATTTTTACATTGCACACTACAAATAATGCAAAATTAATTTCTATACTTACTGAAATTTTCCAATAAAACCACTAATTGTTACCTTAGAGGTTCGGAAATCGTTTTAAATATTTGCTTAACTATATTTACATGCGGTAACCTGCCGTAAATTATTATCTGACCTATCTAATTGATTTTAACCTATAAATACACGATAATATATATATTTAATATTTAATATAATTTACATGCGGTAACCTGCCGTAAATTATTATCTGACCTATCTAATTGATTTTAACCTATAAATACACGATAATATATATATTTAATATTATGATAAGAGGGTTATTTAGGGGTATATTAAGTCATAATAGTTACACAATACAAGTAAATAGTACTAGGAGTTAGAAAACCACATTTATTTAGCATGAAAATACGTAATTTGCAAATTATGCAAAGAGCACCCTGTATAAGGATCGCAGTTGACTTTAATTAATGCCGAGAAGCATATCATTCAAAAATAAACACGCATTCAGCAAAAGAAACAACTGTACACGTAACCAAACTTGTCTTAAACCAAAAGTATTCATAATTGTAAATCAATACGCGTTAAATGCAGTAAAACCTAGAAAATCATAATACAATTCACAATAAACATGCGATAGTGAAAGCAGATAATATAGTGTCCTGATAAGAAACGCATCCTTCGAAATAAATACCCTTCAGAAACGCAAAAATGTAAACAGAAATATGTTAATTTACATTACTTTATCTACGTGATTTTCTACATGGAGTTAATACAAATCCCAAAGTATTATATCGACAAAAAAAGCCATAAGTGAAATTACGTGCCAAGGCGAATTTGAAATTCCTGTAACAACATCAAACAGACGGTATAAAATAAATACAAACTAGAAATCCACTGGTCCCTACGTGAGCAAGGAATCGTTTCAACAAGGTATTATCAGAGATAAACCTGTAAAAGCCCAAAAATATCCAAAACAACTGATGGTTAGTCGTAAACTTTGAACAAGAGCTCAGATAAACCAATGAATTTTTAGATGGGGCGTAGACTATATAACGCACAAGTTTGATAAGCAGACAGTCTTAGTTAGAACCAAGCACAAGATGCATCACTGATACTCAAAAATTTACGCGTCGAGTAAATATTCAAATTAAACAATAAAAATTTTGTGAAAAGTGGTGTTATAAAATATTTTAAATAAATTATAGTGAAAATATATGAGACAAGTTTAGCCGTTTGCTGAAAAACGTGAGTAGAAATTTATTATTTATTTAGGTTAAGTACTTATAATTTAGAGTTCTAAGTCTAAGTAACAGTATGAAATCTAAGTCTAAGTACGAAATCTAAGTCTAAGTACGAAATCTAAGTTAGGCTACAAAAGCTTTAAGGGACATTAAATAAATTCCAAGTAACATTACGTAAATTGAAGAGACATTAAGAAAAGCTAAAGGAGATTAAGAAAATACCAGATTATTGATTAAAACTTGGAGACTAAATAAATTGAATGGAGCAACTCAACTAAATGTGATATTGGGATACTGGTCCAAAGCACGCAGCAGAAAGACGCACAAGAAAAACTACAGGTCAGAACTATCTAGCATAAGGCATTATTTTCTATTTATTATTTTTGAACATTGATCATATTTTATACTTGAATATTTTATGTAGAGTTATCAAAAATTTATTTTATACGTGAAAAATTTCGTAAAAAGGGGAAAAATCTTGAACGTTCAGAGAAATTTTCAGTAGAGTACAACGTTATTTTGCTGACTTTAAAATAAGGAAAAGGAGCCTTAACTTTTTAGATAAACAATTTACAATTTATTGTTATTTGATTCAGATGTTCATTTTTGTCATACAGTCAAACAGATTAAGCTATGAAGTGTATATGATTTTTTTTTTCTCATTATACAAATATTAATAGACTTCATTTTATCATTCAAAGCAGGAAAAGTTTTAAGGAAAAAGGGGTATATTATTTGATTATCGTAACGTGCACTCTGTGTGAATTAAACTGGACTAGCCGAGGCAAATATTTGAATTTTAGGGTATTAAAATACACAGAGCGGTGGTGATCAGAAGGAGACAGACTTTTATGCAAAGTCCAAATGAAAATTTCAAATCGAGCTAGTAATTGAAAGATGGAAAATATAAGATTTTGGACAGGTGTTGAACCTGTATCTTAGTTTTGCGACTTAAATCTATAAATTTCCCAATTGTCGTCATCGGTCTCGGTGGCGTAATTGGTATACGCATGGTTCCGTCTAAACCAAGATACAGGTTCAAGATGTACTAGGCCGCCCCCTATAATAGTAGCTAGAAGAAGCCGTAAGGGTTAAGTTGGTCCGATAGGTAAAAGTCAGTCGGGTTAAGCGCGCGAGAGAGTGCGGCACGTTTATCCCAGCGCGTGTCGGGTGTTCTAGAACCTAGTTTAATTTGTGAACTTTGCGTTGAAATTAAATTATAGAGTGATCCGTAAGAGTGTGGCAGTGATAGGATGCTAATGTGGAGCAGTTGGATTGTACTTTACAGATAAGTTATAGTTTTAGTATTGTTGCTTTGTTGTTTTTTTAATGGCAACGCCGCTGGTCGCATTGTAGTTACGGTGCGTGCTGCGAATTTTTATTTAGCTGTGTTTGTTTTTTATGTTGTGACATTGGTTACAAGTCATTAAACTACATAAATCCATCTACGAGTTATTATTAAATATCCACAGGTTGTAACAGGTAAAACTAAAAGGATTACGAAAATACCGCATGCGAAGGGTTGCGCTAGCCTGGGCCAACATCTGCAAGGGCAGCCACTTGTTTTCACGCCTCCTGGAATGTCTGATCTTTCGGAGCAAACTGGTTCATTTGGCGCCCAACGTGGAGCGTTTTCTTGTTACACAAATACCTGGAACTGTAAATGATTCGAGTTGTTTACGTAGAATTTGAAAAGGTTCAGGTACCTAAGGGCATTAGTAAATAATTAATGATATTGGTATTTAGATAACATTGAAGGACATTTTTGAAATGAACAGTACAGTTTAATTTCTAATAAGGGTTAACGGTTATTCAACAACCAGGTCCATGTTAATTGTATTTACGGACAATAGTGGTATTAGGAATGTTAATGAGACTGAACTGGAAAAAGTTTAATTCTTAGGTGTTTGGATATTGAGGTATAACATTCCAAGTTGCATTAAGTTTGAGTGGACAATTCAGAGAAATTCATTGGGTTTATTGTGTTAGTTTGGAACAAAAATAAATAGAGTAATTTAGAGCTTAAGAGTTAATGATCGCACCTCCAGGTGAAATATGTGTTTGATTGTTGTTGAGATGTAATGTCACAAAAGTATAATACGCGTAGTAAAGATCAAAGTAATTTAGAAAAAGCTGATAAAATGGGCGAGCCTGATATCGCAGATGCTTTGAAACAACTAGTTGCAGCTGTTAATAGTATGAATTGTAACAATGCCATCCTAAAGGAATCAATTGAACAAATGAACGTGAAAATTGCTGCAAATATTAGCAAATTAAGTTTTGATGTAAATCGTGTTTCTGAATCGGTTAAAGAACAGGTAGAAGCTAGTGATGTTGAATATGTTAGGGATGAAGGTATTGTGCATGTACACCAACCAGAGACCAGGGGCGTCACGTCCGAGGCTTCTGGGTATCATAATTATATGAGTTTATATAAGGATCTGGGGGATACGAATTTGTGCTTTGTGCCGGAGGCATCTGTGCATCCGGTAACTTTCATTAAAAAACAGGAAACAATATTTTTGAAAGCTGGAGTGCCTGAAAGTAGAAAAGTTTCTTTGACCGTTAGTAATTTACGTAATTCAGCTCAGGATTGGGGTGTATTAAAGGAAGAAAAAGTAAGGGATTTCCAAGAATTTAAAGAGCTATTTTTAAGTCGGTATTGGGGGGTTGATGAAGAGAGGAAACTTTTTCAAAAAATTAAATTTGGGTGTTACGAAAGGGGGTCAAGGGCTGATTATTTTTTTAAAGTTGGTGAGAGAAGCAAATTTCTTAACTACTCCTCTTGAGGAAGGTGCGCTTATTTCTTTATTAAAAAATCATTTTCCGAGTGAAATTCAACGAGGTATTGTAAATTGCATGCCCAGAACTTTTTATGAGGTAGAAGCTTACTTAAGGGAAATTGATGAAACTTATAATCGGAACCCCAATAATAATAATAACAATTCCTACACGAATTGGCGTGGTAGAGGTACGAGTAGTGAACACAATGGGAGCGCTCGTTACAATTTGAGATCAAATACGTCAAATTCTGGAGGCGGTAATAGTGCCCGCTCTGAAAATAGGGAAAATAATACTCATAGTAATTACAATAATGATGATAGGGATGAAGGGCGTCGTGAATCTCAAACTGTTAGTACTCCAGGGGGAAGTCGACCATCGGCTGTGGCCACGTTATTTAATAAAAACGGGGATGACCTTTTAGTAGAAGACAAAAAGAATATAAAGTCAGTTGCGTTGGCACCGACCATTGAAGCGACAGTTGAGACAGTTTTGGTAAAAATATTAGTAGATTCGGGTAGTCAAGTTACCTGCATTTCAAAAGACTTCTTATTAAAGATAATGCAAATTAATAGCGATATTTTACGGTTGCCGTTTACCTCAACTATTTTGGTGAGTGCGACGGTCAAGAATTCTATTGTTAAGGATCAATTTTATTTAAATTTTAAATTGAATGATTTCGAATTGGCTTACCCTTGTCTGGTAGTTCCAAATTTAATTCGTGATGCCATCTTCGGATGCGATTTTTTTGCTGATCACCAAATTAAAATCGATTTTTCAAAAAATTGTTTATCGGGTATTTTTGAAGGAAGAGCGATAAGCATAGGGTTTAGTATGGAACCAAAACCTGATGATCGGTTGAGTGTTTGTCAAGTGTCGAAGAGAAAGATGAGGAAATTCAATTAAAAAAGGAGATAGTGCCGTGTAAGGTGTCTGAAATTAAAGAAGTAGTGGATCGCGCAGAAAACTTTTCTCAAGAAGAAAAAAATAAATTGTACGAGTTGCTGTTGTCACATAGGTCGATATTTTCGAACCAACCAGGACGAACGAATGTTTATTTTCATGAAATTGAGTTGTGGGATGAGTCTCCGTTTTTTATCAGATCATACCCAATTCCGTATGCGTATAAAGACGAGGTTAGACGGCAGATAGAGGAGATGGTGGCGTGGGACGTAATTGAGGCGAAGCAAACTGAATATATCAGTCCGTTGGTAGTAGTTAAAAAAAAGGATGGGGCTATAAGGGTTTGTTTGGACGCTCGTTTTTTAAATAAGCGAATGGTGAAAGATCGAGTTATGCCTCCGAATCCTACAGAATTGTGGTATAATTTTTCTAGTTGCCAACGACTGAGTACGCTCGATTTAACGGCGAGTTACTGGCAGATTAAAATTAAGCCGGAACACCAAAAATTTACTGGGTTTTTGTACGAGAGGAATACTTACGTTTTTAAGGTTTTACCGTTCGGTCTAAGTACGTCGGTAGGATCCTTTATACGAGCATTGGGTATAATTTTAGGACCAGACGTAGAATCATACGTGATTGCGTACGTAGATGATCTTCTTATTTATTCGGAAGGGGCTGAAGAACATTTGACTCACTTAAAAAAGATATTCGAAAGGTTTGAAGCTACTGGCATTACTATAAAATTAAAAAAATCACATTTTGCCAGAAATACAGTTGTGTTCCTTGGGCATATTATCTCAGCTGAAGGGGTGTGTGTTGATCCTGCCCGCGTGGAAGCTATCGATTCATTTCCGGTACCGAGGAATATTAAACATTTACGTGGCTTTTTAGGGGTCGTTAATTATGAGCGTCGTTTTTGTGAGCAGCTTGCTCATTTAGTGGGGCCTTTATTACAGCTTTTGAAAAAAGGAGTTCAATGGCGTTGGGGTTCAGCTCAACAAAAAGCGTTTGAGAAAATTAAGTCTAGGTTTTTATCGATTTCGATGTTGAAGCATCCGTGTTTTGACCGTGCGTTTTTTATCCAAACAGATGCATCTGATGTGGGGTTAGGTGGTTGTTTATTTCAAATAAATGAGCAAACTTCAGAAAAAGATATCATTCAATTGTTTCACCACTTACATTTCTAATAAATAAAATATATGAGACAAACATTGTTCCGGATTCGTTTAAAAATGCAGTTGTAATACCGATTCATAAAAAGGGAGATAACGTAAATCCGGCAAACTACCGACCTATATCTATTATTACATCCATTGCGAAAATATTTGAATTAACTTTGAAAACCCGCATCATACATTTTTTTAATCAAAATAATACTATAGCATATAACCAGTTTGGTTTTAGGAAAGGATATTCTACTAGTGATGCTATAAATTCCTTAGTTGAAAATATTACAAATAGTCTTGAAGAAAGTAAGCCAACTCTTGCTGTTTTCCTAGATCTAGCCAAAGCATTTGATACTGTTAGTCATACGCAACTATTGGAAGCTTTGGATTATTCAGGAATAAGAGGAGCTTCCAATAAGCTTTTTCAGAGTTATCTGGAACAAAGGACACAAGTTGTCAAAATAGGAAATACGTACAGTAGTGCTCTAAATATAAAATATGGGGTACCTCAAGGGACTGTTCTAGGGCCAATTCTATTTTCAATATATATAAATAATATACTTACCACTCCTTTAAAAGGTAAAATAATTAGTTTTGCTGATGATACGGCAATTACATACACGGGAAATACTTGGATAGAGATGGAAAAAATGGTTGAAGATGATTTAAAAATACTATTTAACATATATAGTCATAAATTATTAACAGTGAATTATGAAAAAATCATGCTTTATTCCATTCTCTAATAACATAGTCGGATTACCAAAATTTAATACTCTTAAAATTCAACTATCCCATGAAACTGTGAAAATTAAATCGCAAGAAAGTACAAAATACTTAGGTGTGTATTTAGACTCTCATTTACGATGGAATATTCATTTAAATAACGTTGCTAAAGTTTTAAGAACCTTATTATACACATTCAAATGCTTAAAAGAAATACTCGATATTACCCACCTAAGAATTATTTATTATGCATTAGTTGAATCTAGACTTAACTATAATATCTTAAGTTGGGGAGGAGCATCCTCTTGTTATCTTCATCAAGTTGACGTCTTACAAAGAGAATTTTAAAAATAATATACAATAAGCCCTTAATTTTCCTTCACACCTGCTATTCCTTGAAACGGTCATAATGGATATCAAGCAATTGTTTATGTACAATATTATTTTATATTTATATAAAAATAAAAACAACAGGAAACATATCCATCATAAATACGACACCCGGTATAAACTAAATGATAACATTGAAAGACCTCCTTATATTCGAAGCATCGCTATACGTAGCTTTATGAACCTGATGAGCAAGATTTATAACCAGTTACCTAACATATATAAAAACTACATTACAATTTGCAATTCATTACCATTAGTAAAGAAAATGTTTAAATATTACATTATAGCGTTGGGACGTGCACAAGTACATAGTATCGTGTAGTTTATTAGCTGAAACCTAAACCTTTATATTTGGAAGTGGGTCAGGTCAAACCCTTAATACACATTTTGTTTTCACTATAATTAGAAACTATCAATACATATTATGTATGCAAAGTACAAAGATTTAAAACAGTTTATTAATAAAACGCACTTACTTAATGTCAGTTTATATAGATGATAGTCCATGCACAGTCGAATAGACTCAGTGGACTTTTTTTTTACATTGTTTATTTATATTGTTTATTAATATAATTTTGTTCTTATATTATTACTTTGAATAAACTTATTATTATATTATTATTATTATTATTCACCAGTCGGATTCTGCGTGGCCCTGAAATTGGTTATTGTGTTACAGAAAAAGAGGCATTAGCCGTATTACATTGTTTGCAGCAGTGGAGCGTATTTGTGCTAGGTCGAGAATTAACTGTGATCACCGATCATAAATCTCTATCGTTTTTAATGTCCTGCAGACTATTAAATTCGCGTTTGACTAGGTGGGTGTTGTATTTTCAAGAATACGCTTTTAATGTTAAATATTGTGCTGGGAAGGAGAATGTCTTTGCCGATGCTCTATCGCGTTATCCAATCAAGGGAAAGGAGAAACTTGAAAAATGTGAGAGGGTGCCGACAGAAATTTGTGCATTAAAGAAGTCGGAACTATGTAAAGGGGTCCAGTTAGGTATAAGAAATATTGTTGAGGAGCAAGGGAAAGACGAATTCTGTTGTGAAATAATGTCTAGATTATTGAAGGAGGAAGTTCCGAAAAGGTGCGCTGATTGGTTTGTGGTGTATCAGGGAGTTTTATTTAGGCGAGGCTACGAAGGTTCGCCAGAGTTTAAAGTATGTGTGCCTGCTTCCCAAATAAGTACATTGGTTTGGCAAGAACATGTAGATAATGGGCATTTTGGGGCGGAAAAGTGTTTCCAGATGCTGCGTCGTGATTATTATTTTCAGAGGAAGAAACAATTCATTCGAAAAATTATTTCAAGCTGCGATTTGTGCCAGAAGGCGAAGAGTTCGATTAGAATTTACGGCGAATATCATAGTGTTTTACCTAAAGCGCTCAACGAAATCGTATGTGTTGATCTCATTGGTCCGCTCCCAGTATCAAGGGCGGGGGCGACTTTCTTATTAGTTATTATGGACGCTTTTAGTAAGATGGTTACTTTGCACCCTCTTAAACGTGCTAATACAGCTGCGATTCTTCGTTGTTTGGTCAAGAAATATTTTATCGAGATTGGTAAACCAGGGATCATTCTTTCCGATAATGGTAGCCAGTTAACGAGCAAAGATTGGAAAGAGTCGTTGAATCTATTAGGTGTAAAGGTAACTCACACGTCAGTGTACTTTTCGCAGGGAAACCAGACGGAACGGGTTAATAAATAAATTGTGCGTATGTTGAGATCATTGTATTACTCGGCTCATGGGGGGTGGGCTTTGATGCTAGATAGAGTAAGGAAATGGATTAATAGGGCAGTCCATGACTCGACTGGGTATAGCCCTCGTGAACTACATTTTGGTGATCATATTGATAACCCTAATATTAAAAACCTTATTTTTCCTACAAGTGACATACCGGATGTTGGTAGGGATAAAATTATAACACTAGCTTATAATAAATTAAAATCTAAGGCTGAAAAACGTAAATTACATCATCAAAGGATCCATAAAAATTGTATTGATTTTAAGATTGGTGATAAAGTACTGGTTCGTACTCATCCCCAGTCTTCTGCGGAAAACAAGGAGATTAAGAAATTCTTTTTGCTTTATTGCGGGCCTGCTACGATTGTGGCTAAGCGCGGGCCAAATTCTTATGAAGTACGGGACGGCACTTGGGGTCTCTTGTTGGGTATACAGAATGTTAGGAATTTAAATCCGTATGTTGTACCGTATCAAAATTTAACCTTGTAATTATTAAGTATAAGTTCAATTTAATTACAAAAATATGTTTAGCAATTAAGTTTAACTTATAGGGGGGTGATGTACTAGGCCGCCCCTTATAATAGTAGCTAAAAGGAGCCGTAAGGGTTAAGTTGGTCCGATAGGTAAAAGTCAGTCGGGTTAAGCGCGCGAGAGAGTGCGGCACGTTTATCCCAGCGCGTGTCGGGTGTTCTAGAACCTAGTTTAATTTGTGAACTTTGCGTTGAAATTAAATTATAGAGTGATCCGTAAGAGTGTGGCAGTGATAGGATGCTAATGTGGATCAGTTGGATTGTACTTTACAGATAAGTTATAGTTTTAGTATTGTTGCTTTGTTGTTTTTTTAATGGCAACGCCGCTGGCCGCATTGTAGTTACGGTGCGTGCTGCGAATTTTTATTTAGCTGTGTTTGTTTTTTATGTTGTGACATTGGTTACAAGTCATTAAACTACATAAATCCATCTACGAGTTATTATTAAATATCCACAGGTTGTAACAGGTAAAACTGAAAGGATCACGAAAATACCGCATGCGAGGGGTTGCGCTAGCCTGGGCCAACATCTGTAAGGGCAGCCACTCGTTTCCACGCCTCCTGGAATGTCTGATCTTTCGGAGCAAACTGGTTCAAAGTCCTGTCCAAGACCTTATATTTTCCATCTTTCAATTACTAGCTCGATTTGAAATGATCATTTGGGCTTTGCATAAAAGTCTAAGTTATTATTTCATTTTATTCACTGTAATGCGATAGTATTTATCAACCTACCTTGTGTAATTAACTACCTAAAGTATATATATATATATAATCAGCGATATCGTAGAAATATAAGTAGCTTTTTACACAAGGTAAGTTGATAAATATTAACGTATTGAAATTAATAAGATGAACTAATAACTTAGACCTTTTATATATGGTACTGTACACGATTTAGATTTGTAAATTTACCAATTATAGCCATCGGCCTCGGTAGCGTAATTGGTAAACGCACAGTTCCGGCAAAACTCAGATGCAGGTTAAATCCTGTCCAAGGCCTTATATTTTCCTTCTTTCAATTACTAGGTCGATTTGAAATGATCATTTGGGCTTTACTTAAAAAGTCTAAGTTATTAGTTCATCTTATTAATTTATATATATATTTATATATATTTATATATATATTTTTTTACGATATCGCCGATTTATGCTTCGATTAGCTCATTTATGCTCTGCACAGCGTGAATGATGATATGATAACAAGAAATATTTACCTCGTTCTCTCTAACACTTCATGTACCTGAACAAGATAAACGAAATTCGTCAAAATTTGTATAAGAAGCTATGAAATATATACAATTTCCAACTCTACGACCTTCGTATTGTCATATGCTATTTATGAAGTAAAGCCAGCAAAAATAACTATGTATTATATTGATTGTTTCATCAACGTTCAATGAACCTTTCCCTTTTTTTCAACGTATTTTCTACGTATCATCAAATATTTGACGACCCTTTACATAAAATATCTAACTATATGTAAGTTTCAAATATTCAAAATAAAACTTATGCTATTAATTGAAAATTTAATTTTAACCTGGTATTCTTCCGATTGATTCCCAAAGGAGTTTCCTGTTTCAAATCAGTTGCTAGTTTAGTGGTTGTTGACCCGCAGCTCTGCGTGCACCCCCATGCTTCGAACTGTTTTTCTGCAGCTTAAGGAGTGGCTTCGAATGAACGTGTTGGTTAGAGCTTTACTTGTAGTCTCAGTCTTAATTTAGAGTTTTCCCATTTATTGTATTTAATACTTAGAGGTATTGAAGTATTAGTATTGAAGTATTGTTTTTAGTTTTACTTCTTTACTTACTTGGAGCGTTGATCTATTGTTTTAAGTTTTACTTCCGTGCTTAATTGGAGCCCTAAATAATTAATTGTAAAGATTTCGTTTATTACTAATTAATTTTAGACTTACGTTTTAAGTCAACGGCAGATTTTCATACACTCTTGTTTAAACACGCACTTATACTGTTTTCTTCATTTGAAATTTTAATTAATATGACTTTTACTTATAATTTTTAATTTAACTTTACTAAGTTGAAATCTACGTAATACTTTTGTTATTACTGGTACAGTTCGTGCTTCGGTTATGGAATGAATGTTTGTTATCGATTTTGATGCTTTCTATAAACAAGTTGTCTCACGTGCTGTTATTGGTTGACCGCCCACTATCTTGTTATTCAGCCATTGCTTATTGTAAACCGGTACAAATTATAAGTGTTTTATTACCTTCTATTCCTTACGCAATGCGTCGCGTTTTAAAGAGATTTGTTTCACTTTAAGTATGCCTAATTTGTATTTTATTTTGGCGCTTGAGAATGTTTTTAAATGTCTAGAAATGTATTGAATAACTTCCAAAGTTATTTATTTTGATTTAAGTTATTACAGAATGAGCTTCCTTCTATTAATTGTGGCTGGTTGTTGATTTTATACAAGGTGATTGAAATTTACTTTTTTACATAATGACCGAATTGTGTACTTTTATAATTTAAATGTTTGGTTTTCTTTATTTTTTTTATGTTCAGATGAAGTGTATCTCCCTTGTGACCTAATATACCCTTAAATAGATATATATATATATATATATATATATATATTTTTCAAAAATATTGTGGGTTTTAGGTCGGCTGGATTATTAAGAAAACTCTTTTATAAACCTGAGCTTTCGGATTTATTTTAATGCTTTTCAAAGGTACTACAATTACAAAATGATGAATAAATAGTAAATCATATTTTATACTTACTAAGATGAGGTTATATAATAAAATTGGCAATTAACATAAAAGTTATTTTCGTTATAAATTTTTAAAATGTATATAACAACATAAATTACAACAAGAGGTAAAAATCTTATGTATATAAAATATTGATAATAAATAAAGTCAAAAGTTTGATAGAAATTGTTATTAAAAGGCAACCTTAAAAATGTTTATTATAACTATGTATGTACCTGCGTGTAACACTGTGAGTGTATGTATGAGTCTGCATGTGTGTGTGTAGTGTGTGTTTCTGTGTGTTTTTGCTTGTAATATATTTAAGAGAATTTATCTTATAGATCCATTGATAAATTTGTTGTTGTATGGTTGTTTTATTTGTGATATTTAGAAGATACGTGTAGATACAATTTAAGTCATTAACATCTGTTCTTTTGTTCATAGTATTTTTTGTTGGTAGATGTGACACATTTCTAGAAACTCTCTTTTGATTTTGTCTTCCATCTGTAATATAATTGGATTGTTAAAATCTATTTTATGTTTTTAGTATTTGCGTGTACACATAGGGCACAAGCATTGGGTTTTATACGTATATCGCTCTTATGTTGGGTTATTCGTTGTTTAAGTGTTTGTTTGCTTTGCCCTACGTAACATTCATTGCAATCCAGACAATTGATCTTATATATGATATTTCTTTTATTTAAAATCGGAGTTTTGTCTTTAATTTTAGAAAAGGTAATTTAAGGTTAAAGTATTTTAGAAGTTATTTTATGTTAAATTTATTAAATACGTTAGTTAGTTTTGGTGTAAGGTGTTCAATGTATGGAAGAGATTTGAATGTAACTGTAGTGTCTATTTGTTTATTATTATTATTTGTGTTGTTTTGTGCATTATTATCCATAGTTTCTGCATTGTGGTTATATAAAAGACGTTTTATTAATTGTGGAGGATAGTTGTTTTTTATTAGGATATTAAAAAGTTTGTTTAAATTTTTTTGATAAAATGTATGGTGACTTATTGTTTTAATTCTGTTTTTTAGCGTTAAAATAAAATTTATTTTTATTTTGTAAGAGTGATATGAGAAGTACTTTAAGTACCTACCAGAGTTAGTTGGTTTTTGATACCAATCTAATAAAATAATATTATTTGAATTTCTAATAACTAACGTATCTATGGGATCCAATTTAAGTCCAATAATTGCACAAATTGTAATGGATAGTCTATTAGATGAAGTACTAAAGAAACTTCCTTTTCAACTACCCTTCATAAAAAAATTTGTTGATGACATAATTACATCTGCACCAGCAAATAAAATTACGGAAACACTTAGTACTTTTAACAGTTATCACGAAAAAATTCAGTTTACCGTAGAAGTAGAAAATAAAAACGCAGTACCATTTTTAGATACGTTAGTTATTAGAAATTCAAATAATATTATTTTATTAGATTGGTATCAAAAACCAACTAACTCTGGTAGGTACTTAAATTACTTCTCATATCACTCTTACAAAATAAAAATAAATTTTATTTTAACGCTAAAAAACAGAATTAAAACAATAAGTCACCATACATTTTATCAAAAAAATTTAAACAAACTTTTTAATATCCTAATAAAAAACAACTATCCTCCACAATTAATAAAACGTCTTTTATATAACCACAATGCAGAAACTATGGATAATAATGCACAAAACAACACAAATAATAATAATAAACAAATAGACACTACAGTTACATTCAAATCTCTTCCATACATTGAACACCTTACACCAAAACTAACTAACGTATTTAATAAATTTAACATAAAAATAACTTCTAAAAATACTTTAACCTTAAATTACCTTTTCTCTAAAATTAAAGACAAAACTCCGATTTTAAATAAAAGAAATATCATATATAAGATCAATTGTCTGGATTGCAATGAATGTTACGTAGGGCAAAGCAAACAAACACTTAAACAACGAATAACCCAACATAAGAGCGATATACGTATAAAACCCAATGCTTGTGCCCTATGTGTACACGCAAATACTAAAAAACATAAAATAGATTTTAACAATCCAATTATATTACAGATGGAAGACAAAAAATCAAAAAGAGAGTTTCTAGAAATGTGTCACATCTACCAACAAAAAAATACTATGAACAAAAGAACAGATGTTAATGACTTAAATTGTATCTACACGTATCTTCTAAATATCACAAATAAAAACAACCATACAACAACAAATTTATCAATGGATCTATAAGATAAATTTCTCTTAAATATATTACAAGCAAAAAAACACACAGAAACACACACTACACACACACATGCAGACTCATACATACACTCACAGTGTTACACGCAGGTACATACATAGTTATAATAAACATTTTTTAAGGTTGCCTTTTAATAACAATTTCTATCAAACTTTTGACTTTTATTTATTATCAATATTTTATATACATAAGATTTTTACCTCTTGTTGTAATTTGGCGTTGTTATATACATTTTAAAAAATTTATAACGAAAATAACTTTTTATGTTAATTGCCAATTTTATTATATAACCTCACCTTAGTAAGTATAAAATATGATTTACTATTTATTCATCATTTTTGTAATTGTAGTACCTTTGAAAAAGGATTAAAATAAATCCAGCTCAGGTTTATAAAAAGAGTTTTCTTAAATAATCCAGCCGACCTAAAACCCACAATATTTTTGGAAAATTAGAATAAAGGAGGTCGTTATTAATAATTCATATATATATATATATATATATATATATATATATATAAAGTAAAAAGGAATTATTGGCAAGTGACTCAAATTCAGCCACGAGGGCATCCTGTCGACGCGTTTCGCCCTAATTGGGGCTCATCAGGACAGGAGTAGCAAAGTTGTAAAATTTAACGCAGACACCTTATGGGAAGTACAGCATCACCTAGCTCACAATTTGTGTCTTCGTGTCGTTTCACCTGACATCGCAAGTTTTAACAACAGTCGACACGGAGGAGATCCGGCTCAACTGCCTTTTTCCATAGCCAAAAGTTATGTATAAGAGAAAAGTCGGTTTAATGAGTCTTAAATTAAACAAAGTAAAAGGTGTCTGTGTTAAATTTTACAACTTTGCTACTCCTGTCCTGATGAGCCCCAATTAGGGCGAAACGCGTCGACAGGATGCCCTCGTGGCTGAATTTGAGTCACTTGCCAATAATTCCTTTTTACTTTGTTTAATTTAAGACTCATTAAACCGACTTTTCTCTTATATATATATATATATATATATATATATATATATATATATTGATGTGTTAAGGAGATCACGAGAAGTCATTGGACACCACATTCTGTGAGAAAACAGACCGAAAAGTAACATTTTTCAATATTTGATATTTTTAGTAAGATAAGTGTATTCTCTTAGTACATAAAATGAAATCCCATGCAAAATAACACGTTTTAGGTATATATAGTGCCCAATCAAGTATTTATTGATTCAAGATCCATGTGTAAATATTTATTCTCCAGAAAAATATCTTAAAAGCAAGTTTAATCCGTGAAGATACAAAAGCATTCATTGATTGTGTTAATATAAAAATATAATAATATAAAAATAAACTTTTTTAAGATGCAATCAACATTGATTGGATATTTTAAACGAAAAGTGAGAGATTGGGAATCTGCGGTTGATTGTAGCATCAAAAGAGCAAAGACACTCATGGTATTTTTGCAAGCAGTGAAAGCTCGAGCTCTGTCTATCAACATTTTTAGACAACAAAAACGATATAGTCAACTTCATAAAAATAGATGGCAATATAAACATAATAAATGCTATTAATTCGCCATGGTACCCACCGAATTCTTACAAATTTCCCGTAATAGAAAAATATCAAGATAAAACTAAAGCTTAAATTTCAACACAAATGGTTTATCCAATATGAATGGCTTGTCTACTCAGATAAAGAGAAAGGAGTATTTTGCAAATACTGCGTATTTTTTTCTACTTCAGGCGAAGTTAGTTCTCAAGAGTTGGGTGCAGTTAAAAAGAAATTTGACAAGTGGAAAAATGCAAAAGAGGTACATATGAAAATAAAAATGCAAAAAAGGTTAAAATGATGAAAGCAAATTACAGTCTGATACTACATAGTGTGTTCCAAATTGGATGCGGACAATGAATAGCATTCTTTTTTATTAGAGATTTAATAAAGCTCCGTTCCGAGTGAACCCGCATCTTGAAGAAGTTCTAGATTACTAGAACGGATGAAATGGCTTCGCGTTCCAGTGACCTAAAGATCTAAACTACCGGTTCGATCAAATTAGTAACGTCTTTAGTGAAGAACCATACTAAGCCAGGTGCTCGAGAGAGGGCAGCAGCTCTTTCGGTACTTAGATTGGTAGAGACCATAGGGGTCGGTATGACATTCTAAGACACATTACTGCGATGTGGAAGGCAACGGGAAACCACCACATTACTTCCCAAGTGCATAGCGTATTTAAATTGTAATTTAGATGATGGTATCCTCTGGGGTAAAAGATTCCAGAGTTAATACAGTCCCACATTTGGATCTTTGGGAGGGAACTACTTCGGAAGATGTGATCGGGGAGTTTAGAAAAGGAGTCGGAAACATTTTGCAATTCGAGCGTGGAATCTCGGAAGTATGAAATAAGTATATATCCACTAAAGATTTGAAAAAAAGTCAAATGGAATTGCAGTAAGATACCTCTACATTTGATTTCTCCAATGCTCCACCCGAAAGTACTACATTGGCCAGAAAGTGAGTTTTTTACCTGAAAATTTTGAATTTTGCCGAATCTTTCCTGTTGCAAACTAGGTAGGGATCTTTATGTGCGTGACAACACTCACGCACGGGACCTCCATTTTACCTCTCATCCGAACAAGGGAGTAGTTTTTGTGAAAAATGCTCGCCTAACATTTTCAAGCGGACCGTCTTGGGATTACCCGGGATCTTGGGCATAGTAGTCACACGCATACCAACTACACTACGGAGCCGCCCCGCTAAAAGATACCGAGAAAATTTCTTATACTAAAGAAGTAGAAACAGAATGGAACAGCATTAAATCCAGCTTAGACATGGCGGCCAGAAATATTCTGGGGTATACACAAAAAGGAAAAAGAAACCACGGATAGCAAACGATATCCTGAATTTAACAGAAGAAAGACGAAAATACAATAATAGATCAGACGAAACAGGAAACAGATATACAAAGTCATAAAATGAGAAATTATACGTAAATGCAGGAAAGCTAAAGAACAATGGATTGATGAAAAGTGCAAAGAGATACAAACTAAGATGGAAATAGGAAAGACATACGAAGCATACAAACGAATTAGGATGAATTTTAGGGATATAAAACCATATAGCAAAATAAGAGACGCGGGAAGAAGCGTCATTATAGAAAATGTAGAGAAAATGGTAAGAGGGAAAGAATATATAGCAAATTTGTATGCAAGAGAGTAACTAATAGTATTAGAATAGGAATCAGACACTGAAAATGATGATTTGGGATATCCTATACTTAAAGATGAGTTTGAATTAGCATTAAAAGGTCCGAAAAATGTTAAGGCGCCGGGTACTGTTAAAGTGCAAGCAGAAACTTTAAAAGCCGCTCTACAAGCAGTAACAGAACGTCTCTTCCAACTTGTAAGTTATTTGTATGAGACAGGTGAAATACCCAAAGATTTCAAACGTAACTTCATAGTCACTATACCAAAAACAGGGGCCCGGATAGATGTGAAAATTTTCGAACAATAAGTTTGACAGCACACCTGTCGAAAATATTAATTTGAATTGTACAAAGACAAATGGAAAAACGAGCTGAAGAAATACTAGGAAAAGATCAATTTGGGTTTAGGCGAAACAGGGGAACACGAAAGGCTATTCTAGCTCTCAGGGCGATAATCGAGAAAACAATAGAAAAAGGGTAGAGCGTGTATATAGGGTTTGTAGATCTGGAAAAAGCATTCGACAATGTAAAATGGAAAAAAATGTTCGAAACACTAAAAAAGAGTGGAATGAGTTTTAGGGATAGACGGACAGTAGATAGCTTATACAAAGAGCAAACAGCGGTAATAGAATTAGAGCAGGAACGTAGATAAATAAATATTTGGAAAGGGCTGAGACAGGCATGTACCCTATACCCATTAATTTTTAACTTGTTCATCGAAGAGGCAATGAATACTGTCAAATGCAAAAGGACATTTGGAATTATTATGCAGGGACAAAAGATTGATATGCATAGACTTACATATGATATAGCGGTATTAGCCTCTAGCAAGAAAGAGTTAGAAGCTGCTCTTAATGGAATGGAAATAGTTGTAACAGAAAGATACAGTATGAAAATTAAGAAAAATAAAACTAAAGTACTAGTATGCAAAGAAGGGGAAATAAATTAGAAACTAGAATACAAATAGGTAACGAGAACTTACAAGAAGTTAATGATTTCTGGTACCTAGGAAACCTAGGAAACCAAATAACGCAAGATCGGAAGAGCGCAAAAGATATAAAACAAAGATTAGCACAAAGCCGTGCTACATTTTACAAAAAAGGAACTACTGTGTTCAGACACAACAAACATAGACATAAGGAAAAGATTGCTTAAAATATATGTGTGGAGCACAGCACTGTACGGCTGTGAAATTTGGACAGTAGGAGATGTGGACAAGAAAAAAATAGAAGCTTTTGAAATGTCGTGCTGCGGACGTATGATGAAGATATCATTGTTTTTACTGATATAATCGGTGAATTGGTTTCATCAAATAAATATATTAAGGTTAGAGATGGAATGGAAATGAATACTAATGTAATGGCTGGAATGATTGTTCAAATTGATTCGATCAGCTGACTTCTTGGTAATTTCTTGTATTTGTATTTTCTTAGCGCTATTGAAATTGTTATTGATGCTACTATAGAAATAATGGCGATTAGAAATGGTAGGGGAAGAAAGAAGTATGTGGAAAACAGTAAAAAATATGAGAGATAAGATGATAGTCCACATTACTAAGGCATGAGGGAATAGTGCGGAATTTATTACAAGCAGAGATGGGAAAAAAGAGAGGTAGATGACTATTGTACACAGGTAGTGAAAGATGTAGGCTGTGGGAACCTCAAGGAAATATGTAGGCTAGCTCAGAATAGAAATCAATGGAGGTACGCGTTCAACCAGTTCCAAGATGGAAGCCTAATGACGATAAAATAACTGTACTGATGATTATTATAGGCAACTACAGGTGTTGGTTTTGAAATATTTTTAACTGTTGTTGATTGTGCGAAAGGATATATTGGAAAACTATTAATTCAACAAATGTTTGAATGATATTATAGGAGGCTTTCATGGCCGGAGTCATTATAAATATTTATGGCTTCGGGTTGGAACCGTGTCATCTTATAAACTAAGGTCTTAGTTTATAAGATAACACGGTTCCAACCCGGAACCATAAGTATTTAAAATGTTCGAGTGTTAGGGGATCTTGGTAGCCGCAGGCTGCTTAACCCATTTCACATACAACTGAATATCGGAGAAATAGGGTATATATTTGTAAAACAATAGCAGGGTAGTCGAACTGCATTTAACAAGAAAAAGCAGCGGCTATGTTCGAAGACAACAAACAGAAACGAGGAGAAAACTGTGGAAAGAATATGTGGAAAACAAAAAAAATACGAGAAATAAGATATGTTCAAAGGCATTTTTGGAGAATAATAGTGCGGGATAAATCACAAGCAGAAATATGAAAAACAGAGGTAGAGGTAGGACTAGATTAAACTAATGCACGCGGATAGTGAAAGATGCAGACTGTGAAAATTTCAGGGAAATTAGTAGGTTAGCTCAGAATAGGAAACAATGAGGATACGCGTCTAACCAGTTCCAGGACTGAAGATCTAAATGATGATGATGATGATAATAAAGCTGTTTGTTCATCCATGGACCAATTTTTGAGATCAATTGAATGACAAAATCAGTAATGAACGATCTAGTTTTGTTTTCAAATTATAGACAAACTCTAAAATTATAACAATTCAAATAATTTACATTTAGTTAGAAAAATATCCAAAAATGATTTTAATGTTTTTATACAATTCTTTACATAGATTACAGTGACGTACGTAAATAAAATTATAATACGAACTTGCACTTATTTGAATGGAAATCTAACCTCAGCACTTTTAAAAAATATAGAGTTTAATTTGATAATTTTTTTTTGTTAAAGAATATCAATTTTTGGTTATTATTTGAAAACAAAACAAAATTGCTCATTTCTGATTTCGCTGCTCTATTCATCTCAAAAAGGTGGTTTACGATTGCGCAAACATTTTATTGTATTTTTTATAGTAACAGAGTTACCTGTTATCCATTAACCGCATCGAATTTAGAACATCCTCTACATAATACACATTAACATTAACGTTAAACATGTTTAAATTTATTTGTAGTTGTTTAATGCACACCAATTGAATGGATACCACACACAGTTAATAAATTCTTACAAAAATTTGAAGAAAGTATCAGAAGGGAAGAAAGAAGATGTCCTTAACCTACTTGATAGTGATCGAAAAATTAAAGCAAGAGAAAATAAAGACTAAATAAGATCTATTATTAAAGGGATACTCTTAAGTGAAAAATAACAGATTGCTCTGACATAGAGACTACGGAGAAATTGATGTACATAGTGAAAATGAGGTTAATGATGGCAATTTTAGAGAAATATTAAAGTATAGGACCAAAGGAAAAGATGTCCTACGGAATACGCTTAACACATCCAGCAAGTGGGATACCTATCTGAGCCCGCAGTTACGAAACGAAATACTTGAAAGGGTAAATGCAATAATGCTAAACCGACTCGTTTACAAAATTAATAGTGCGCAGGCATTTACAATTTTAGTAGATAAAGCAACGGACATTTCGACAAAAAAACAAATCACATTATGTGTAAGGTATGTGAACGAAGGAAATCAAATTCGACAAGATTTTTTACAATTTATACCTGCCGAAGGTCTGAAAGGTGAGCAGTTGCCTAATTCTATTTTCAATGGTTTACGAAACTGCGGTGTTGAACATGTTTAATTGGCCAAAGATATGATGGAGCAACTAACATGGCTGGAAAATTTTCGGGCGTGCAATTATATATTCGTTGAAAGTATCCTAAAGTCCTTTATGTTCACTGCGCTGCGCATTGGTTTAATTTAGCTATACCTAAAGCTAGTGGTGTTTTTCGGATCAGAATCAGACTTAGTACTATGGAACATATACATGGCTTTTTAAAAACGCCAAAACGTAAAAGTGCTCTTCTGAAAAAATTGATGAGTTAGAAAAAGTTATTTATAATACAATATTAGTTATTAAGATGAAACTATAAGTTTGATTTTGATGCAAAGCTTGAATGATTATTTCAAATCTAATAATTTTTAGAATAGGAGCCGAACCCTTGGCTGTAGCGCAAAGCAATTATGCTGTAGCTTGGTTTAAAGGTAAAGAATTAAATATGGTGTTTGGAATTCAACAAAGTTGTTCTGGCATTGGAAGTGTTACCAACTTTTGGACTATGGATCCTCTTTATACTTGGGTGAACAATTTTTACATGGGTCACAAACTTTTAGGAATTGTGTTATTCATTGGTGAATATGTTGTACCTTTAAATTTATATTAATATTATTTAAGTAATTTCAGCAAGTATTACATGCATATTTTCAATGATCTGTGCAATAATTCTGGGAGAGATACATGAAAATGCTGAAAGATTTCGTAAACGAAATGAAGATATTTCCAGGGTAATCACTTTTACAGATATAAAAAACTTTCCTTGTAATTTTTGGTTACTAATTACTATTAGTGTTACCTTTTATATTGCTATTTATCCATTTTTCACCCTCTCAAAGTAAGTATTTTACATGTATCAATTGTGTCTATGTGTTCCTGTTCGTTTTAGGGTATTTTTTATGGACAAATTTGATATGACATCAACGGAAGCTAATCGCTTAAACAGTTTGTTATATTTTGTATCAGTATTTGGAGCTCCAATACTAGGATTTGTAGTTGATAAAGTGGGTAGAAACATCTTTTGGTTAATGGTAGCTATAATTTGCACAATATCAGGTCACTGTTTACTGGCGTTTCTATACTGGAATCCTTACATAGGTGTGGTAATAAATCAGTCCTATTTGACGACTGTAATGCTTTAATTTAAATTGTTTAAGGTGCTGATGAGTATTGCTTCATCTATCATAGCAAGCACCTTTTATCCGTTAATTACGTTAGTGATTTCTGATCATCAGTTGGGAACCGCCTATGGAATGTAAGAAATGATGTATTATACTAATTAACTATGTAAGCATTCATCACACTGTTACGTCTTTTGGCGCACAAAGTTTTGATTTAATATTAGGTATAGATTTGGTTTATAATTCGAAGAAGTAAATTAGGTTATAACGGGTATAGTTTATGGTTTACGCGTTTCAAAAATCCCTAATTTATGAAAGTATTCTTTTAATCACGCATTCTCCCAAATTATAATTATAATTCAAAGATTCCTTTAGCTTCCCTTCTCGAAAGGATTGATGATATAAAAACATCTAGAAATTGTACCGATGAACAGCTTGGTTCCGTAGTATTATACACCAAATCCATAGTCGGCCAGAACTAGTGGAACTCTTAAAAAAAATTTTGCTAGCTTTGATAATGATCATGACATTTTATCCAAAATTTGTAACCGTTTTCAAGCCGCAAACAAAAATGTTTATCTAATATTATAGAAATACAAATACTTTAACCTGTTAAATAAAAAACTTGATGAAACCGCAATTCTGACTCAATTAACCCGTAATTTAAGTACCTATCATTCTATCAAAAAACAGAATCTCCTTGCACTCCGTGTGGGTCCGGGAATAGAATAGCCCCATGGTATGACCTGCCTGTCGTAAGAGGCGACTAAAGCGGTCCAACACATACACACAAACTTTATACACGTCCAATCCACACACACACACACACGCACGCACACAGCCACACACACACACACACACACGCACGCACACACGCACGCACCAACACGCACGCACCAACACACACACACACAACCCACACACACGTCATAAACACAGTTCTACTTAGTTCTCCTTTCTTTCGTTTTCTTCTTGTACTCCTTGCACCCCGTGTGGGTCCGGGAATAGAATAGTGCCATGGCACTGAAAACTAAAAATCCCTCGTGAATATCAGATAGCAGATTGGATCTCCATATAACATAAACGACTACCTTACCTGATATCACAAGGTCGAGAATTTCTTATTAATAATGGAAGATAAACGGCTAGTAGAGTGTTAGCTCTGGGTAGATCATGAGCTTGGGCCATGGGTTGTCAAATGACCAAAAATATAGAAAAGAGCGCCACCAAATTTTTCAATACGACAACATACGAAGATACATGTATTTGTATTAGAGGAATGCGGAAACCTGAAGTCTACACCGCTTATGTAGCCACAAAACCTATATATTAACCTTGCAAATCACTTACCAAAATATCAATTGCCAGATGTGTTACAGGTGTCTCGACTTAACCTGTGAACAAACAAATGCACAACATGGACACCGTTTGGTCCTTAAAAATATTCACCAAAAATAATATAATTGAATTTAAGTTCCAAAAATATATACACGCAGGGTATTTGTTATCTTTAAACACAGTTAACCTTTTGCTTATTAAGGACCCATAAATGTCGCTTGAATTTTTAACAATAAAAGAGTTAAGCAAAAATAAATTCTATTCAATTAAATTGTCTTAGCTTGTTTCAGTATTAATTTTTTCAACAAAAATTTACATAAAAAGAAACTAGTATGGTTCTGTCTTAAAAAAAAGGACTTCTAAATTGAATACTTCTACATAAGTTTACTATAAGGTATATACTTTCTTAATAATTCATATTTCAAATTTTAACTATAGTCATCTGTAGTACTACGGTCGACTTTACAAGTAAGGAATTAGATTATTTAACGTCTTATAAAAATGTATCATTCAAACAAAGAGTTAGCTTTACTCTATATCTTATAAAAAAATGCATCATGTTCTTTAGAATTAAAATACATGACTTCAAAATAACCAAAGATATTTTTAAAGTAAGGCAAAATAACATGTGGTAATTATGATGAATAGCTAGATATTTTTTTTGACATTATATGTCAATAACAACTTTTTTAGTGTAGTCACTACTGTCTGCCTGTGAAACAAATACGATAGGCAAACTACATAGCCATGTTTAAAATTTTGTAAAGTTACAACATAAGTACGGGATCTTTCTTTTTTAAAATGTATTTTAAGATAACTAAACCAAAGTAAAATTTCAACTTTCGATCATTCGTAAAACATTTAAATAAATATAACTGGAATTAAAGATTAAATGTCACTCACGTGCCGAAGTACAGTCCAATCAAAAAAATTTGAACTTTTAGACTAGAACCAAATAACACCAGATGCGGATTATTCCATATACATCTGCGATGCACGCAACAGGAAACATACCATTATGACTGAATTTTTACACTGGAATTATAAAGGATCTTCCGAACAGAATATTATCTAACCAAACCAAATCTCCATTAAGTATGTTCTATTATTTTCTTGTATCCTAAATCTCAAACTAAATTTTCATTTCAGTGGCATTTATGGTATTAATGTTATTTATCATATTTATGAAATTAATGGTACTGCACTACGAAGAAAGCATTAATAAAATTTATCTAATTAATTATACCAACTGTTTTAACGATGGGGGGCTTCTATCTTTTTTGGTCTGCAGGAATCAACATACTCGCTGAAGGTTGTTACGTTATTTCGTGGCAGCCACGTTGGGCGCCAAAATTTCTGTAACGTTATTCGTGGCAGCCACGTTGGGCGCCAAATTTATGCTACGTTGGCTCGTAGCCGTGCGTAACACAAAGAAAATCACGGAAATGACCGGGCTCAATCGGAGAGTAGGGGGGGTTGTAGAAAGCAGACTGACATATAATGTACGCGGCGGTAAGGAGTTAGTGACAATACCTGCAAGAAAAAATAGTTAAGCAAATCTGAAAAAAAAGCATAGCAGCAATGAAAAGTCTAAATTATTCAGTACTTTGTAGAATGTAAAAAAAAGAAACTGTTTGGATAATCTATATAATATAACAACGGTAAAAGCAATACAGAAAAATGTTTAGTACACAGTGAGGTAATATTGGGGAGTAGCAGAAACGTTTCCTCACACACCAATTAAACATAAATCAGATAAAATGTTGACAAGAGATAAATAGATAAGACACAATTGGTATGAGTAATTCAGTAGTATTGATTTTTCTTTTTCTCTTTTTTTTTCTCTATGTTTTAAAATAGCATGCAAGTCTATTGTAAAAGGTATCAGAACGACAAAGATATGGTAAAGCAACGGATAGATATTTAAAGTAATAACCAGTAGGAAATAGTTCAACTTACAAAAGTCCTTCAGCAACGCTTCCTTGCAACCGAAGTGTGGGATTCAACGATGTCCTGCACTAACGAAGCACTTCACCCTTGACTGTGAGGGTGTTGATGGAACTTATCACACGTTACACTAATCACACCCACGTATTTCACTGGCGTTAGCAGCAGACACCATCACGCGTCGGAACTAGGTAGCCTTGATAAATTTCTTGGTAATTCTATTTCCTAAGACAATAATTTCGAAATATTCCGCAGCACTAGTTTAATTTCAACTGGGACCAAAGGTATATTATTTTTATAAACATCCCAAAATGCAGTGAGGAACTTCAACCAATACCTTTGTAAGCCGGTAATCTGTTATATTTTACAAATAACTAAATTTGCGCAAGCAATGATCTATTTTAGATTCTTTGTTGTTAGAAAATTCAGAAACTATAGTATCACTGTATTTAAATAATCCAAAGTATGCGCTACTCTGAGAAAAAAAGGACCGCGAAACTAGATCGCACACACAGTTTAAATATCAAAAGACAAAACAACTAAAAAGAACCATAATGGGTAAAGCACTTGTATCACTAAAGCAAGTCCGTCAAATGTTCCTTAAAACATTTATCTCACAAGAAAAACAACTAAAAACAATTAGTCAGGCACGCGTAAGCAATAAAACCGTCCGTCAAATGTTCCGTAAAGCACACGTGCCTCGAGTTTAACAAGCTCTACTACTTTTATTTTCAACAGAAAATCAACTAAAAACACGGCGTGCTTGTTCATGAACAATACGAGAATTCATACCGCAGTAATTCTCACTATTCTCAAAGCAGAAAAGAAGCAGTATTTTTAACGTACTTAATATATGGGAACACAGAACAGAACACCTCTCCTCGTCTGTATATATCAACTCGTCGCTATTACAACCGCTTATCGCCTATTATCTAGACTTGAATATTCACATAAGGAACTAAATTTATACGACGGCCAGACAAGAACGATGCAATCTATAATTAATTACAAGCTGTTTAACCTTCACTCCTTGGAATTTATTTATTAATGAGAATCAATCTTCAATTTATCTATCTTTAATTAATACACACGAGTTAAATTGCATACAAATCTGAAAACTGTTCGAAAGTATTTACTTTATACAAACAGCGATCCCAAAGAAACGATGTATTTTTAAGTACGCTAACAGAAAGGGAGCGTAAAATGATACGCTATAAAAAATGCCCGTTACAAATTCCCCCCTAGCAAAATAAAGACGTCGGGGTGAAAGAAAAAAGAAAAACGACAGACAAGGAACCAAACAAAAAAATTATTTTTATCCGGTTCGAAAGACCAACACCAGTATAAGAAAAAGAACATTTTGTTTTTTTTCAAAACAAGACAAAGTCATCTATCGTAGCCAACAACGACAGAATAGGTAAAGAAAGCATTAAGTAAACACCCAATGAGGATTAAAGGTCTTAGCTACTTTCAAAATCGTCAAAAGACGGATGTCCCCCAAAAGAGACATTTCTGTTTTCCACCTCAAAGAAAAGTTTTGGCTTCCCGCGGAGAAACCAAGAGGAAAGAAAAAAAGACGAGGAAGAAAACTCGTAGCAAACCAACTAGACGACACAACTGTCAACCTCAAGTGTGCAGCAAAGAAAGAACCAAGACAAAGCAAAGGACAAAGGCAAGCTAGTACACCATCTAGAATACTTCCAACTGAGGTAACACAGATTCGTATGAAACGATTACTCAAGCAGAGTATGGCTAACAGACCTACAGAAGCGACCAAGTCGAAATCCCTAAAGGAAAAGAAAATAGATCTGAAGCTTACCTCAAGGAATGGATGTAGAAAGCGACTATAATAGTCAAATAGTGAACGAATGGTAGAACTAGCCAAAAGAAAAAGTCACGGGATGGGCTAGCTACAAAATATAAATAGGAATACGAAATGGGCGCCAGTGTTTTCGGACACAAGCTTATCAGCGAAAACACAAGACCAATAAGTCAAAAAAAAAACATAAAGGTCATAAAAAAAAATTAAAAAAAAATCAAGAGCAAAAAAAAAATCGAGCGCCACGTTGGGCGCCAAAATTTCTGTTACGTTATTTCGTGGCAGCCACGTTGGGCGCCAAAATTTCTGTAACGTTATTCGTGGCAGCCACGTTGGGCGCCAAATTTATGCTACGTTGGCTCGTAGCCGTGCGTAACACAAAGAAAATCACGGAAATGACCGGGCTCAATCGGAGAGTAGGGGGGGTTGTAGAAAGCAGATTGACATATAATGTACGCGGCGGTAAGGAGTTAGTGACAATACCTGCAAGAAAAATAGTTAAGCAAACCTGAAAAAAAAATAAGCATAGCAGCAATGAAAAGTCTAAATTATTCAGTACTTTGTAAAATGTAAAAAAAAGAAACTGTTTGGATAATCTATATAATATAACAACGGTAAAAGCAATACAGAAAAATGTTTAGTACACAGTGAGGTAATATTGGGGAGTAGCAGAAACGTTTCCTCACACACCAATTAAACATAAATCAGATAAAATGTTGACAAGAGATAAATAGATAAGACACAATTGGTATGTGTAATTCAGTAGTATTGATTTTTCTTTTTCTCTTTTTTTTTTCTCTATGTTTTAAAATAGCATGCAAGTCTATTGTAAAAAGTATCAGAACGACAAAGATATGGTAAAGCAACGGATAGATATTTAAAGTAATAACCAGTAGGAAATAGTTCAACTTACAAAAGTCTTTCAGCAACGCTTCCTTGCAACCGAAGTGTGGGATTCAACGATGTCCTGCACTAACGAAGCACTTCACCCTTGACTGTGAGGGTGTTGATGGAACTTATCACACGTTACACTAATCACACCCACGTATTTCACTGGTGTTAGCAGCAGACACCATCACGCGTCGGAACTATGCAGCCTTGATAAATTTCTTGGTAATTCTATTTCCTAAGACAATAATTTCGATATATTCCGTAGCACTAGTTTAATTTCAACTGGGACCAAAGGTATATTATTTTCATAAACATCCCAAAATGCAGTGCGGAACTTCAACCAATACCTTTGTAAGCCGGTAATCTGTTATATTTCACAAATAACGAAATTTGCGCAAGCAATGATCTATTTTAGATTCTTTGTTGTTAGAAAATTCAGAAACTATAGTATCACTGTATTTAAATAATCCAAAGTATGCGCTACTCTGAGAAAAAAAGGACCGCGAAACTAGATCGCACACACAGTTTAAATATCAAAAGACAAAACAACTAAAAAAAACCATAATGGGTAAAGCACTTGTATCACTAAAGCAAGTCCGTCAAATGTTCCTTAAAACATTTATCTCACAAGAAAAACAACTAAAAACAATGTCAGGCACGCGTAAGCAATAAAACCGTCCGTCAAATGTTCCGTAAAGCACACGTGCCTCGAGTTTAACAAGCTCTACTACTTTTATTTTCAACAGAAAATCAACTAAAAACACGGCGTGCTTGTTCATGAACAATACGAGAATTCATACCGCAGTAATTCTCACTATTCTCAAAGCAGAAAAAAAGCAGTATTTTTAACGTACTTAATATATCGGAACACAGAACAGAACTCCTCTCCTCGTCTGTTTATATCAACTCGTCGCTATTACAACCGCTTATCGCCTATTATCTAGACTTGCATATTCACATAAGGAACTAAATTTATACGACGGCCAGACAAGAACGATGCAATCTATAATTAATTACAAGCTGTTTAACCTTCACTCCTTGGAATTTATTTATTAATGAGAATCAATCTTCAATTTATCTATCTTTAATTAATACACACGAGTTAAATTGCATACAAATCTGAAAACTATTCGAAAGTATTTACTTTATACAAACAGCGATCCCAAAGAAACGATGTATTTTTAAGTACGGTAACAGAAAGGGAGCGTAAAATGTTACGCTATAAAAAATGCCCGTTACAAGGTGGACTACAAAATAAAACCATTACCCAAAAGCTGTGAGGAACCACATTCAGACACGAAGGTTAAATTAATTAAACTTTTACGAACCGTATTGCAGGCCATGTGCCTGGATACCATATTTACCTTTCTACGCTGCGGAGCAGCTTACCTGTTCAAAAGCTAATAGAAAAGTAACACGAAATGACAGACGGACGATTCGTATTATCGAAACTTAGACCTTTAAAGCGAAGGAGCGCATAATCCATTATATATTTTATGAATTATTTTAAGTGATCAGATATTTATAAATTATAATTTTATTTTATTGAAACATTACATTAGATTAATAAGGAAAGCGTAACTGAGAAAAAAATACGTTACAGTACGACCTGCCTGTCGTAAGAAGCCACTAAAGCAGTCCAACACATACACGCACACACACACGCACACACACTACATACACACACACACACACACTTACTTTGTACACACACCCGCACACACACCCACTCACATACTCATACATCAACACCCACACACATACACACACGCGCGCACACGCATACACATACGCATACATAACTACACTGGGATTCGGTTTGTTTTTTTTGGTACGGTTTTTTTTTGTTTTGGAAACGGAGTTTGTCCTCTTCCTGCAGTTTTGATGCTGCTATAATATGGGTTTTGTTTGCTTTAGTCTACTTCCCTGTGACTTTGGATCCACTTTCCTTTCCTATCGTTTTGCTGGTCTTCTTGACTGTTGGTCCCTATACCGATTGTGTTTCGTCCACCCGCTCCTTTGGTAGGTGCTTTCTAGTCTGTTTTTCTTTTCTTCGGAAACCACGACTTAGTCGACTTTAGAACTAGTTAGCATTTTCTTTCCCTAGATCTTCGGTTGTTGCAACTCTTGGTTACCACAGTTTGTAGTACATCGTTTTTTTTACCAACGCTTTTCCTCTCTTCCTCTCGTTTTCCCTTGTTGTTCCTTTGCATACTTGAGGCTTGACCCTTGGTTCCTGTTTTGGTTGTCACTGCTCGGTTTCATTCTCGCTTTCTTTTTTTCTTCTTTTTTTTGGTTTCTTCCCGGGAGACCAACACTGTTCTGGAGATTGATAACTTTACTGTTTCTTCTGAGAAACATCCGTCCTTTGACGACGCTGCAGTGTCGATGCCGTTTCATAGTAGTCCTTGTTGATGGCGTATTACCCATCTTCCCTTCCTTCTTCTTTCTTAAGTTGTTCTAGTACCTGGTTCACTCTAGTGAGTGTCTTGGGTTGCTTTCTCTGGTAGTCCGATCGTTACCATTATTGGTCTTTCGAGCCGGATTTAATTTTTTTTTGTGGTCCTTTCGGTTTGCTTTGTCGTTTTGTTGTTCCAGTGGGTTGTTCCTCTGTTTCTCTATTCCCACGCCAATCTTTTACTTTTGCTGGGGGTGATTTGTACGTTTACCTATTGTAAACCGAAAATTTCCTACTTCTTTCTTTTCATATATCCTTTTTTTCCATTACAAAGACGTCTATGGCTTATTAGTTCAATAAATATTCAAATTTTTATCTTTTGACTTTTAAATTCATACCTGCATAGTAGATAACGTATTCTTATCTGTGCTCGTCCATTATCATATATCTGGTTTTCTGATTCATATTTCTAATCCTGGCTTACTTTAACAAAACAGCTGTGTAAAACTCGAGTTTAAAAGAAGGCCTGATATTGTTTGCAATAGTGGAACATTTTGATAAGGTTCATTTTCGAACTTGTTGGTCACTTTCAATCTGTCCTGAAGAGCAAATGCACGTGTTTTTTTCTGATTTTTTATACTTTCTGTGTATTTGGTAAGTGTATTTGGTTACATTATTTTTACTTCTAGATCTTTTCCACTTGCGGCTTGTTTTTTTACTGGCCTTATTTTATCTTATCGCTTATGGTAATCCGTTTTGGTGCTGATTGGATTACACCCTGCTTTGCTTATAAGACCGATGTCCTGGTGAACGACTTCCGTGGATACGAAATTACACTTGGGATGAAGTCTGTTCTACTGTTACAATGATTACAGGAGCATAGAACCCCGCGTGAGTTTTTGAAGCTCTAATACATTACTAATGCGGTAGCTCTCATAAAGATTTTACGAAGGCTGCCTGTGAATATTTTATTAACCTACTAACAGTGGCTATTTATAAGTTAAGCATTCACCTCAGGAAGTATTTCTGTTACTATTGTCAAGTGCTTATCTGGGTCCTTAAAATTTACTACTGCAGGACACTACTAAAGTTTAGTGGCGAACATAACGCCGTAATTAGTACTATTGTAGATCACGCATTATCATCCGTTTTTTTTGGTTCTAAGTTGCTGCTTTTGGGCCTAACCCAAAGCAGAAAATACCTTTTACGACGACGCCTTATGTACTAATTGCCGGACGTATGGGTTACTACTTGGGAATTTTAATCCTTTATTTTTAGAGATTTGCCTGTAGGGATAATTTTGTATTGCGTGATCATGTTAGGGAGATCGTAAACTTGGGTAATATTTAATATTGAAGTCACTGATATTTCCGTTTGACTGTGAGCGTGTACTACAATCTTAAGATCTTTGTTTTCTTTTTTTGACTTGTAAAACACTGAAAATATACTTAGGAGTTATTTTCTACCTGATAATAATAAACTGAGCTTTAGTAATGTTGTTCTTTTTTTTGGATACCTATAGTTGGTAGATAGAAATTCGTACTGTCATAGTATACTATGGCCTACAGGATACAAATGGTTTCATTGTCAACCGTTGATTATATTTGTCCTACCCACCCCCAATCTACGACTATTGCTAGCCGTCGGTTCCTTTTTTTTGTTACGGGTACAATTTTCGTCCCCAACGTTTACTTTTTTTCTGACCCGTGGTTTTACCGTAGCATAAATTCTTTGTCGTTTTTTACAAAGTAAAATTCAGATTGAAAAAATATCTTCTTCAATAAAACTTCAACCAAAATCTTCCTAACCAAAGTTGTCTTACAGTAATGATTTTTCTCGCAACTATAATAATTTGTCTTCTCTAATACTGAGGGCATTTGTTCCATTTCATGTTGGAATTGCCGAAAATGTGATCGTACGTGTATTAATTGTACCGAACCTCAAAGTATTTTTTGTGATAGTTGTGGAATACCAAATGTCTATAAAAATAAATGTGTTGTTGTAAGGTTTCGGAAAACTATCAAAGGATCACTTTTTTCAGGGTATACGCGTTTTTCCATCACGAAATCACCCGCCACTAACACTACAAAACCACAATCCAAGTAATGAAATTTAAATTCTACCTTACTTTGTCTTCGTTACCAAAAAATGTGGATTCTGTTCTTCAATGAGAATTTCTATTCCTCTAACTGAAATGTATCGTACAACTCCACTTAAATGATCAAATCGGTTAAAAACCGTGTATGTATGTATGTATGTATGTATGTGTATGTATGTATGTATCATCCTAATTCTGCTTTTGCCAAGTTTAAAACTGAAAAACTAAATATTATACCTGTCGCTCTCTCGTGATATGACTGCTTTATATCTCCCTAATTTAATTCCTGATACGTAGTATTCCAATATGGTGAAATAAGTTACCGAACATTCCAAAAACTACTCACTGTTTCGTGTTGTAGAAGATCGTTTATATAAATTTGTTACCTCTTCCTCACCAAAGGTGGCAAAAATACCTGAATGGAAATTAGTTATACCTACCGCTAATAGACTTGAGGTTTTTAAAATGCTTCATGACGATTCTGCCTCCACACATTTAGGGGTTACAAAAACTATAAGGATAATATTTGATTTCTGATCCAATTAAAGACTGGAATCATCATTTTGCTGTCGACCTAACTTACGGTCGGTTTGACGCAGCTCTAACTTATTTCCTATTCTGTACTAATCTAAAAAGTTCTACATATCCTTCACAACCTAAATTTCTAATAATTTGACTAATATAGCTTGGTCTAGGTCTTCCTATACTCTTCTATCTTTTTCTTATCTACCTGGCTCTACATAGATATTAGAAAACTGATGATTGTTAAAAAACTCCAACATGTTTACATGATTCCCATTTATAAGAAAATGAAATATTACCTGGTTGTCCTCTCCAAAAAAGGAACAGTTTTAAATTATATGTTATGGTAAGGCTACCAACATGCCAGACCGGCAATTAATTGTGAGTTATGTCATGGTCACATTTAGTTAACTGATTTTTATTTATTTATTTTTTGTTTTGTTTTCGAATTTACTTAAGGTCGGTTTGACGCAGCTCTATATTCTTTTCTATTCTGAGCTAGTCTAAAAAGTTCTACATACCCTTCCCAACCTAAATCTCTAATAATTTGACTAATATAGCTTTGTCTAGGCTTTCCCACTCTATTTTTATTTGGTAGTTTATAATCTAAGACCTTACTAAATACTCCCTCATGTCTTAACTGATGCCCTACCATTCTATCTATCCTGATCTTTAATTGTTTCCACATACAGGGTTCATCACATATCCTTTTATAAACTTCCTCATTTGTTACTCTATCTGTCCAACCAATCTTTAATATTCTCCTATAACACCAAGTTTCAAAAACTTCTATCTTTTTCTAATCTACCTCTTTAATTGTCTAAGTCTCACTACCGTATAATTGAACGCTCCATACGTACGACTTTAAGAAACTTTTTCTATTATCTCTACTAATACTATTAGCTATTAGTAAGTCTTTCTTTTTTAGAATCATTTTTTAGCTTGAGCTATTATAACTACTATATCCCTTCTGCTACGTCCGATTTTTGTAATTATACCACCTAAATAGCAAAACTCATCTACCTCCTCTAACTCGGTATTACCTATTTTTAATTTTGGTTTAGAACTAGCCTGTAACTCACTTGTCATTATCTTTGTCTTTCCTGAGTTAATTCTCATACTATAGTTAGTCTGTAGTATCTCATTTAAAATATTTAAAAAAGTAACATGTCTATTTTCTGTCCCTGTACACTAATACCTGTTTCTTTTCTCTCTCTAGGTAAGTTTAAGCTTCCTCAATATAAAAATTAAAAATCAAGGGAGATAGTATACAGCCTTGCCTAACACCATTTCTAATCTTAGCCTCCTTTTCTGTTTCATCAAATCTAATTACTACGACATAAGCGTAATGTAACGTAAGCATAAGCGTAAGTGGAACGGAAGAAATAATCTTTTGCAGAACCCACGTTACGTTCGGCCAGTAGAAATTGCTGTATCCATCTTTTATAATATTTTATAATTCTAACCTCAGATGAAGTACATATAGATGGTACTGCAATGTATATTTCTAGCTGTATCAATGAGTAAAAGAAAATTAATCATTGGCGTTATTCATTCAACCTTTGACTATGAATTAAACATCATCATCATTTTGTTTTCGACCTTACTTAAGGTCGGTTTGACGCAGCTGTAACTTCTTTTCTATTCTGTGCTAATCTAAAACGTTCTGCATACCCTTCACAACCTAAATTTCTAATAATTCGATTAATGTAGCTTGGTCTAGGTCTTTCTATACTCTTCTATCTTTTTCTTATCTACCTGGCTCTATATAGATATTAGAAACCTGATGGTTGTTAAAGAACTCCAACATGTTTACATGATTCCCATTTATAAGGATATGAAATATTACCTGGATATCCCCTGCAAAAAAGGAAAAGTGTTAAATTATATGTTATAGTAAGGCTTAAGCAGCAAATCGCTGCCAACATGTGTAACAACCCGATTTTCAATCGCTTTGTTGAGCATAAATTTTATAATTATTTTTTATATAATGTTACGCTACTGCGTACCAATTCTTATAGTATTAATAGTTGACACAATTTAATTATCACTTGTATATTTCACGAATCGTGGTTGAATTATATGTACGTTTTACAAAGCCTGCATAGACCGTGGTGGAATAACCTCATACAAGCGAATTCTTCTATATTTTAAAAAGCTTTCGTTTTACATCTACGGTACCTGGGATCGCATAATATTTACAATACAATGTATTGAGAGGGTTTAGTTTCTGGTATTTAAAACATATGGTGCGGCCGCAGGGCCGGACGAATTGATTGGGGGTTTGCAGGAATGTGGTCAGATGTAAAGAAACGACCATGATTCCAGGCTTTTTTTGCTGTGTGGTCTGTGGGTGAAGACGTATTTGAGTGTTGCTTAGAACACGTAAGTATTTATTTTGTTTGAAAGGACATTTATTTTTAATAATGCAAGCAACCCTTTGATACAAATTTCATTTTGAATCTACGTCGATTTATGTAGACCATTATTGAATTGTGGGCATTTATTTTTAATAATGCAAGCAACCCTTTGATACAAATTTCATTTTGAATCTACGTCGATTTATGTAGACCATTATTGAATTGTGGACATTTATTTTTAATAATGCAAGCAACCCTTTGATACAAATTTCATTTTGAATCTACATCGATTTATGTAGACCATTATTGAATTGTGGACATTTATTTTTAATAATGCAAGCAACCCTCGTTAATTAATTTTACATAGACGCTACGACGGGTGCGGGAGCTGTTGTTGCGATCTATAGGCCGGTCTGCTTTGTTGTGAGTTATATTGACAGTAAATTACGTTCCGCGTGTTCTGGAAATAATCAGTGAAGAGAGCATGCGGTATTAACCCCTGGACTCTTTGATTTAATTTGTACATACGGATACCGTGTTGAAAGGACGGTATTGCATAGTGGTGTTTCAAAGTGCTTTGTTAAATTAATTAAAGGTATTAAGTTAATCATAGTTAGGCTAAGATTAGGTATATGTGACGACGTGCACGTCCCTAGATAACAATTAGGTTAGATAGATTTACGTTTATTTTATGTCGGAATAGTGGGCTCTGTAGACCTTATTTCATTTCGAGTCAAGACTGTTTATATATTTGTTTATATATGCTTTTCCTGACAGTCGATGGTATAATAAAATGTTATTTCTTTTTTCTAAACTCTGAAGTTTATTTCATGATTACTTTTATTAGGTATCAGTGCCTTTCCGCTGATTGGCGCCCATGTTTATTATAAATTGATGATTTTTCTTCATATTGCATAATTGGTAAGTACAAGCAAGGTTTTAGTTATGAGTTTGAACCACGACCTACGCCGCTGAGTTTTAGTCTGCCTGGCCTTAATTAACCGTCTTGACTGGTCTTCACAGTTCCACGACGGACGGTTGATTATGTAAATACAGTATTGCCCGAAATAAACAGTACTGAAATTGTAATTGTTTTGTATATTTAAAAAATACATATTATTGACACTTTATTATATGTTCTAAATGTGCACCTCCTCGTTCGAGACAGACTTCATAACGATGTTCTAAGTTTCTGGTCATGTTATTGAATAAGGGTTGTCTCAGGGCTGCGAAGAAGACTCTAACGGCATCCTTTAATTCATCGATGGTTTGTGGTGCCCGTTTGAAAACGGCATTTTAGCCATGCCCCAAATGTATGCGTCTGGAGGTGTGAGGTCTGGAGAATGTGAAGGATAAGGAAGTCAGTAAATCGTGATATGAATTTGCTTGGAAAATGTTCTTGAAGAAATTGACGAATTGCGGCAGCAGTATGGCAAGTTGCCCCGTCCTGCTGAAAAATTGGTTTCGAAATGCCAAGTTACGTGCACGACAGAATTGACGTAGATCAGGGATAAATCGTGTTAAAATTTGTCTGTACCTCTGTTGATTAAGTGTGACTTGCCTACCATTCTCTTCTATAAAGTACGGACCAATGATTCCGTGACCGGAAACAGCACACCAGACACACACTTTTTCACTATGTAAAGGAACCTCTTGAACCTCATCGGGTCTGGCAAAGCCCAGAAATCGATTTGTGCGACGATTCACATAGCCTGACAAGTGAAAATATGCTTCGTCTGAAAACCAAACATTTTCAAAAATTCAGGATTTTCATACTGTAACGCGAGAATTCTGGCGCAATATTCCACTCTACTGCGATAATCCGAGGATGTAGTTGTTGATGTACCTGAATCACATACGAAAATGTACCCAGCTCCTTCAGGATTCTTTGAAAGGAAGTTCTTTTTAAATCAAGTTGTAACGCTGTCCTTGCCTGGCTGACTTTCGGATTTTCTAAGATTTGCTCAAAACACGTTCATGGTTATTGTTGTTGTTAACTGTCCTGGGACGCCCTGAGTTTCCTTTTCGTTGGCACAATACACTACCTGTATTTCTAAACTTTTCAATAACCTTCAAAATTACAGCATTACTTGGAGAACGTTTATTAAACCTTTGTGTGAATTGATCAGACACGTATAGCAAACTTGCACCATTACGTCGGCCGATTCCGTATGAACGAAAATAATGCTCTACCAGAAACACTTTCTCCTCTGTACTTAACACCATTTTTAACAATTAGGCCCTACTAATTACTTGTTTGAGGTTTACTTGACAGGTCTATACTAGCTAACTTGAGTGTGACAGCGCACGCATAAAAACACCGCCAACTTAGTTTCAGTACTGTTTATTTCGGGCAATACTGTACTTCACATGCCAGACTGCTAACTAATTGTTAACTGATTTTTATTTATTTATTTTTTTGTTTTGTTTTCGGACTTACTTAAGGTCGGTTTGACGCAGCTCTATATTCTTTTCTATTCTGAGCTAGTCCAAAAAGGTCTACATACTCTTCACAACATAAATCTCTAATAATTTGACTAATATAGCTTTGTCTAGGCATTCCTACTCTATTTTTATTTGGTAGTCTAAAACCTTACTAAATAGTCCCTAATGTCTTAACTGGTGCCCTATCATTCTATCTCTCCCGACCTTTAATTGTTTCCACATACAGGGTTCCTCACCTATCCTTCTATAAACTTCATCATTTGTTATTCTATCTGTCCAACTAATCTTTAACATTCTCCGATAACACCAAGTTTCAAAAGCTTCTATCTTTTTCTAATGTACCTTTTTAATTGTCCAAGTCTCACTACCTATAATAGAACGCTCCATACGTACGACTTTAAGAAACTTTCTCTATTATCTAAACTATTACTATTAGCTATTAGTAAGTTTGTTTTTTTTAGAAACATTGTTCTAGCTTGAGCTATTCTAGCTACTATATCCCTTCTGCTGCGTCCGTTCTTTGTAATTATACTACCTAAATAGTAAAATTCATGTACCTCCTCTAACTCGGTATTACCTATTTGTAATTTTGGTTTAGAACTAGGTTGTAACTCACTTGTCATTATCTTTGTCTTTCCTGAGTTAATTCTCAAACTATAGTTACTCTGTAGTATCTCATCTAAAATGTTTAAAAACTCTCCTAACTCTTTTCTAGACTCTGCTATAATGGCTATCTCTTTTCTCTCTCTAGCTAAGTTTAAAGCTTCCTCAATATAAACATTAAAAATCAAGGGAGATAGTATACAGCCCTGTCTAACACCATTTCTAATCTTAGCTTTCTTTTCTATTTCATCAAATCTAAATACTATGCTTTGGTTTTTATATAGACTAAATAATTTTTCTATCCTTATGGGAGATTCCTATTTTTCGCAAATCCCTGAACATAACAATCCACTTAACCCTATCAAATGCTTTTTCTAAATCTACAAATGCGAAATGAGTTTTTTTATTTTTTTGTAACCTTTTTTCAATAATTACCCTAATCATTAGTATCGGTTCTCTAGTCCCTATGTCTTTACGAAAACCATATTGGTCTTCGCCTAAATAATTCTCAGTCAAAGCTTCTGCTCTATTTTTAATTATTATTGTTAGTATTTTGGAAGCGTGATAAGTTAAACTAACCGTTCTAACGTTAACACACTTATCAGCTCCTGACTTTTTTGGGATTGGGATAATAATATTTTTTTCGAAATTTATTGGGATCTCACCTGTGTTATATATTACTTTTACTAGTTCATATAATCTGTCTAAAGTTTTCTGACTTGCATATTTTATTAATTCTGCGGGTAAATCGTCTATCCCTGGCGCTTTATTTAGTTTAAGATTCCTAACAGCTCTATCAAATTCCTCTCTTAATCTTGAGAACCTTATTTCTACTTCTTCTTTGGGAATTAAACCACTCATAGTTTTTAAAATCATCTTTATTTACGTTTCGAACCATGACCTAGGATCGTTGTCAACTATCCTAGGTCATGCATCGAAACGTAAATAAAGATGATTTTAAAAAGTATGAGTGGTTTAATTCCCAAAGAAGATTAAGAAGAATGCTAAACAAACCACAACAAACATACAGGGAGTATTTATTTCTACATCCTCTTCTTGGTCGTTCTCTGACTCATCCATATCGTCTCCCTTATATAAATCTTCTAAATATCTTTTTCATCTATCTGCTACCTCAACTTTATTTATTAGAAGCTCATTATTCTCATCTTTACTACCATTATATTTTTCCTATCTTACCCAAAAAACTTTTTAACTGCCCTGTAAGACCTGTCTGTCTTACCTACTCTCAAATCATCTTGTATCCCCTTACAATTCTCCTCCATCCATTTATTTCTAGCTTTTCTACATTCATGTACTATCTTATTTTTAACTCTATTATATTTTTGCTTACTTTCACTATCCAATTCTCTGAAAGATTTAAGCTTTTTTTTATTCTCTATTAAATCTAATATCTGCTTTGTTACCCAAGGTTTTCTCGCTTCTATTTTTTTCTTACCTATAGTCTGTATTGGTGGTTCATGTACAACCCATTTTATTTCTTTCCATCTATTTTCAACGTTCCCTACTATAGATATTGCTTTGATCTTACTATCTAATACCTGTTTATATTCTTCTTTTACTTCACTATCATTAAGCTTACCTAGATCCCATCCCTCTCTTTTAACCTTTCTCAATTTTTTGAATTTCAGCTTATACTTCATTTTAACCTGGTTATGATGGCTATCTATGTCAGCCCCTGGATAGCTACGACAGTTTTTAACTTGGTTTCTAAATCTTTGTTTAAATAAAATACAATCTATTTGGTATCTAGCCCTATCACCTGGCGCTTTCCAGGTATATCTTCTCCTAACATGTTGTTCGAATAGGGTGTTTACAGTTACTAATCTATGTTCCTGGCAAAACTCAACTAATCTTTCTCCTCTATTATTTCGTCTGCCATACCCAAATTTTCCTACCATTTTACCTTCACTACCTTCTCCCACTGACGCATTAAAATCGCCCATAACTATTAAATTCTCATCTCCCTTTACTTTTCTCACTATACTATTTATATTCTCATATATCTTTTCTACTTCCTCACCCTCGTTCTGAGTTGTTGGCATGTAAACCTGTACTAAAACAGTGTCTGTGGGTTTCGTACTCAAACTAACCATAATTATTCTATCACTAAATTGTAAGTACTCTTTAACTTTACGTCCTAATCTTTTACCTAACACTATACCTACCCCTGCCTGTCCATTAGTTGAAGAAGTTGTAATTATTCTATAATTATCTTTCCAAAAGTCATTACTATCTGGCCATCTCACCTAACTAATACCTAAAATGTCTAACTTTCCTTTTCTCATTTCGACTAATGCGTTCGTTAACTTATTTATTCTAAGTAACGACCTTACATTCCAAATCCCTATCACTAAATCGAACTGTTATTTGTCTATACATTTTGATAAGTTGCACGCTTTCGCATTCAAAAACCGTATTACTACGAACCTTACATTAGGCGGGATCGTTGATTCTGTTACACATTTTAAAGACGTATGATCAATACACAATTGTATCAGCTCGCGACTACCGTCAAACTAACCCAAGGGGAGTGAAAGGTGTGCAACTCGACGACAGAAGTAGTGGGAGAACTGATCGACTCGTCACATCAGCATGTTCTTCACTTTCTAAATGACGCTCGTATATTAAAGATACGTGTAAATTGCATTTTGTTATAAATAATATCCTAAATAAATTTATGAATTAATCAAACCTTAAGACTAATTTCTCTAAATAAAATTATTAGATACAAAAAGAAACTGATTCAAATATTTTCGTAAAATCCTTTACTGAAAATCGCAAATCTTAAAAGCTCATCTGACCGTAATTTCAGGAGCCGTGAATGAATTCCAGACCATACAGTTTCTTACAGCTTTAAGCTCTCAGCAAAATATTTCTTCACAAGGATCGTTTCTCATTTTCTTTGTGACAATGGTACACAGCTCATTTCAAAACAATTTCAAAATTTTGCAAAAATTTATAAAGCTAAAAAAATTTGGTCTAATACTAGATACGAGCGTCTGCAGGTAAATCCCACAGAACGTATCAATCATGTGATCTTTACCGCTAATTCTTCCTATTCTGAATCTGACCATACTAAATGGGACGAAAATATCTTTAAAGTTACACAAGTATTGTGTACCTACAAACATGAAGCTACATAACCTTTACGTTTGTTTTTGGTTTTTGGACGTTAATGGTAGTTATTGTGATTCTGTTTACAACAATACTCATGTAATTGAATTTGATGAAAAATACTTTGGGACAAAAATCAACAGTTGTTATCTTGTATCTTTACCATCATCATTGGATTTTCAGTCCTGGAACTGGTTAGACGCGTACCATCATTGTTTCCCATTCTGAACTAACCTAGGCATTTCCTTGAAATTTGCACAGTTTGCATCTATAACTATCTGATCTAGGGCTACATCTACCTCTTTTTTCCTATCGCTGCTCGCAATATATCCCATACTATTCCCCAAAAATGCTTCAGAACATATTCTGCCTTTCTATTTCTCTTATTTTTTTTTCCACAGATATCCTCATCCCCCTACTATTTCTATAACCTATTTGTTATTAATTTTTGTCTGTCCATGCTATCATACTCATAGATCTGAAGCACAGCATTCCAAAAGGCTGGTTCTGGTTAGACGCGTACCCTTATTGTTTCCTAGTCTGAACTAACCTACACATTTCCCTGAAATTTGCACAGTCTGCATCTATCACTATCTGTGTACGAAAGTCTGATCTAGGTCTACCTCTACCTTTCTTATCCTATCTCTGCTTTTAGTATATCCCGGACAATTCCTCAAAAATGCCTTACAACGTATCCTGCCCTTCTATTTCTCTTATTTTTTTTTTGTTTTTCACAGATATTTTTATTCCTCTACTATTTCTATAACCTATTTGTTATTAACTTTGTCTATCCATGCTATCATCTTCATACACGTTCCAGAAGGCCGCTATCTCTTTCTGTCTGTTTTTCCTACTGCCCGTATTTCATAGGCATACTGTGCTGTGCTCCACACATATGCTTTCAACAATGTTCTTCTTGTTTCTGTGTTTGTTGTCTTTCATCATAGGCGCTGTTCTTTCTTGTTAGATGAATTTCGGTCTCCTTCTATTGTTTTACAATTATATACTCTAATTCTCTGACATTCAGTGGTTGTGAAGGGGGCGCGGATCCGTGGCGTAGTTAGTATGTGTGTGACTACTACGTCCAAGGTCCGGGGTTCGAATCACAACACGGTCCGCTTGAAAAATGTTAGGCGAGCATTTTTCACAAAAATACACCCTCGTTCTGATAAGAGGTAATATGGAGGTCCTGTGTGTGAGTGTTGGCACGCACGTTAAAGATTCCTACCTTGCTTGGAACAGCAAGGGTTCGGCAAAATTCCAAATTTTTCAAGTAAAAAAACCACGCTTCCTAGCCAATGTAGTACCTTCGGGTGGAGCATTGGAAAATCACATGTACTGTTGTGAAGGGGGTAAGCAGCCTGTGGATGCCAAGTTCCTTCAGAATTTGAACATTTACCGATTTAATATTTTTTCCAATATATCTTTTTGCACAGTCGACATTAGTTGCAGATATTTCTTTATATATATATATATATATATATATATTATTATGTAAAGGGGGGGGGTATAAGGTTTCTAAAGGTATATTTGTATTAATAGGGGTGTATGCCAAACGATAGGATCAATATTTCAGATTTAATAATTTAAAAACTATAAATTTTGCTATACTTTACATACGTTAACGTATGTACTATTTCAGATTGAAACTTATATGCCAAAAGGTAGATAACATGACTTTATGACGTTGATATAATGCACGGTACTTGAGGTTTTATACTGAGTTGATATTTCATGAGCCAGTTGAGAGTACATTTGCCGTCGGAAAGCCGAACGCATTTATGGATATCTGCAATATAACAAAGCGTCCAGGTCGTGTATAAATTATTTGGCTTTTCCTTTTTATAGAATCAAACTTTTGGACGAATTGTAAATCAAAATTTAAAGTGAATCAAAATGTAAAAGGTTATTGGAGTTTAGTGAAGTGTTTTGGACCAATAGTAGAAATTTAAAATTATTATAAAGACTGTAGCGAAGGTATGTTGGACACTGAAAGAAAGATGATTTGTTATTGGATGTTATATGTTTAAAAATGTTATTCTAGTAAGCTAAGTTTGTTGATTTAATAACTAAGCAAAATAAATAAGGGACTTACTTTTCGAATTTGTTCAGATAAAGACCTATTTTATGAAACCTGCGTTAAGTTGTAAAATATTAATAAAATAAAAGTTTATATGTGTATCATCGAGTATTATTTAATAAAGTGTGAAAGGAATAAGAAACATCGAGTAAATAAAGGCGACGAATATATAAAAGGAGTTTAAAAGTGGTTAATAGTGCAACGGGAAAGGCAACGAGTATTTAAAGAAGATTTGGAAGTGGTTATTAGTGGAACGGGGAAAGCGACGGTTATTTGTTTGAGAAGATTGGTATTGGTTTTGGAATAGATTTGGTATAACGGCAGTAGGAGACAGGAGTGGATAAAGAAGGCATCGACGACATAAATAAATTTGGATTGAATTGAGAAGATTAAACGGCAGTAAGGACATCGTATGAATAATTGGAATAGCAGGACTAGGAGTGATTTGTATTAGGACAGCGGGTTTGAATTGGATTGTGCGAAAAGAGGATTAAGTGGGATACGAAGCAGAGGAACAGGAGATCGATATACGAAGAGGAAGAATTAACGCAGGGGAAGTAGACAACGTTTTTTTGCTAAATTATAAATTGGGGTAACATTATTTCAGGTTTGGGTCATCGAAATTGTTTTTAAGAACACCTGGAGGCAGTACGCAAGCGGACAAAATTGGAGAATCTTTTTGTGAAAGTGCGTACGGCGATTTCGAACTTGAGCCAGCAGTTAAAGGAAGGCCTTCAGCGCGGTATATTTCTGGTAAGTACCGTAAATATATCATAACGTCAAAAATTAAAGTCATAAACAGTTACATAAATTAATTTGGCATCAGGCAACTTTGATCTATTAAAATTTTGGCATACATAGTAAATTCAGTACATTAAAAAAGTGGTAAAACAAACGAGGGTGCAGTTTGGTTGGGTAGAGCACATCTACTCACGATTGAACTCACGGTGAGTAGGTGAGAAAACCCTGAGATTAAAGTTTCAAATAGTCGAGGCATATAAAATATAGTAATTAGTAAAAAGAACCAACCAAACGTTTGCTAAAGCACCTCGATTTGAAGTCATACATTAAATAGTAAATTTGTGACGACGACAAAAGTCGTGTAACAAATTTTGTTTAAAGTTAAAGTGTAATAAATAAAGAAGGTATTAGCCCAAAGTGAAAGTAAAGTAATAGGGGTGATATAAAGTAAATAAGGGCGGATATTAGAATATATATATATATATATATATATATATATATATATATATATGTATATATATCTTTACCGATGTTAGAAAATTTTATTTTAAGCTTATGAAAAAATAAATACCACTATAACCTTCGTATAGGAGACATTTTCTTTGTCTTGGGCGAATAAATATGGAAGAAAAATTACGTTCGCTCTGATGCAATTAAAAAGTTTTCTGCTGAACTAGCTTTCAAACTTATATAAAATATTCGTGTAATTTCTTCATTGATTTATGTATTACAAGATTCAAACGGCAAACTCAAGGACGTTGCCATATAAAGGATTTAAAATCATTTTCGTCTTCCTCTAACGAGTAGTACGTACATAAACTTATGTTTGTACCTTCATCCAAATATATTTTCTCTTTTTACTTTCATTTTAATCAATATTGCTTCATTGAAGTTACCCCCTCAGTTTAAATACACCTCACTCTTGAACTTGAATCTTCTTAATTCTTATCTAAATTCAATTTATATCTTTAGACTTATTTTACCGTATATTTAAATGTATGTTATCCATAAACCCTGAATGGCTTCAAAGCTTTTCCTTTCATAAATAGCTGTATTATTTCTAACTGATAGATCCCTCATTCATTAAAAAAATGTTTTTCTTTATTCATCCTTACTTTCAAACTTTTATTTCTAAATTTCCATGTTTTATCTCGCTTTTATTCCACAACCCACTACAGTCGTTTATCGTGGTATACATATCTATCGTTTGAGCAACTCAGCAAATCTTTAGGACTTGCAGTAGCTTATGTTATGTTGTTGCTTGTGACGTTTTATTTTAAGTTTCCGGTTTAGATTTATTAATTTAAAAGTTAGGGACTTTATTTTAATATTTGTAAAAGTCTTCGTTTAATTAGTGCAATTCCGTTGATGTTGTGAAACCCCGGGATTAGTAATGTACACACGAATCTCGGCGCCAGTTGCTTGTCATTGCAAACGTAAGCGCTGACGTATAGTTCTGACGTGAGAAGTTCATCTTCCCACGAACACAGGAGGAAGTGTGTCTACGTCGATTGGAGGGAGAAGTCATAAAAAGCGAGGACCACTGATTAGTTGGGTAGATTCTATCGTACCGCCACATCTACCTTATCGTTTAACGTATCGTACCATTACCGGGTAGTGCTGACGCGAGTGCTGTTGTTTCCATCCATTTTTACCTTTCCTATCGCCTCGTTAGTGAAGCCCTACCTGCAGAAGCAACGATTCCAACTACGCTACAGTACAAAACTGAATGGACCGTGTTCTCTGAGATGCCCAACATATGATAATACTCCAGGGTAAGGGTTTGTATTAACTTTAATTTATTTGCTGGGGATTTATTGATAGGGTTGAGTGGTATAATTAATCAGTGTTATAATTTAAACGAGTGTTATATGCTTTACTTTTGAATATCCATATGAGCACAACCTGTAGTAAAAAATCGATTTCCACAAATGTGAATACAAACAATTTCTTTTCGAATCTTTCTTTTGCATATATTTCACTCGTTTGTTACAAATTCCGTTATCAATTGTTTTATATGATAGAGACGTTAATACATTCTTCTGTTTCTTCCTGAACGTGTTGGTGATGTGCTGTCACCTTTGCCCTTTCAACTTTATTCCTTATTGTTAGCGGTGTATTAAAAATTTTTCTACTTCAATCTTTGAAAAGCTGTCTATCATATAACTATTTCTGTGTCTGCGGTAATTATTTATTTTTGAAATTAATATGTGGGATATTGAAGTTGCCCGTGTTACTTCTATTTGATTTTATTATTGCTGTGGATGCGCTTTGATCTCTTTAGGTCTCATTTGGAGCCTAGTTGTTTTTAATTATCGACGTGTTGGTGTAGGGCTCATCTTATCGCTAAAGTTGCAGGTGGTTCTTCAGGGCGACCTGTTTGAATAGTGACATCCTCTACACTTTCCCCTTCCTCTACTTTTTCTTATTCCTCCATCTCCGTTTTCAATCTTATTTCCTTCCTCTGTTGCACCTGTTCCAGTCCCGAGACATCCGTATATTACATATGAGTGGTGCTTCCCCACTCCGGGCTGCTAACTACACTTTGGCTGGTCTAATGCTATTGCTCAACGCAAGCACTTTTTTTTTTCTCTTCTACCTGGTTGCTGTGAAACTCCAAATATCCCATCTCCCTCTTTATTGTGTTATATATCTTCTATTTTTTCTTTTACTTTCTAAATCGCTGTATAGTTAGAGGGTTATTGCCACATGACATTTAGTCGTTGGTTTGGGAGACCTCCAACTATCTGTGTATCGCTACTGTTTTCCACTGGTTTACGTAAAGCCGTAGATAGTGAATTTGTTACTGATTTGACCTGCAGGCTGATTCTTTCTTAATTGAAACAAAGGTGCAGGGACTGTATTTACATTTTTACCTGGTCCGTCATGATGTTCGTATGAACGAGTACTACTTTATGGGACTTCCGCTTTTAGGGGTCATGAGTAGGGATCCATTTTCGGGATCCTACGGGATCGCTCTACTTCTTTGGGAATCCCTTTCTATTATTGTATTTATAGGAGGGACGGTGTGCCTTGACATGTTTATGGCCTCCAAACCAAAATTATTTGTTACGCTATCTTTCCTTTGAATTTTTTTAAGATCTTGTCTTATCTTATTAGATTAAATCATAAATGTTCTGTGTTTATCTTTCTCCTTGAAGTTATTTTGGTGATTTTATCTTATCTGCTTAATATATCAGCATAAATGGTTGGTTAGTTATCTTTCCCTGAAAATATCTGAGAGATTTTATCTTATCTGGTTAATGTTTCCAACTACAAATGGTTTGTTTACTATTTTTCTTGTTGAAATTGTCTTCGAGATTTTATCTTATCTAAACAATACTCTAAACTATAAATGGAATTACGTTTGAGATGTATGAGATGCTACTTTATCTTAACGTTACTGCAAAACAAATAAGCTACCTGTATCTTTCCCTTTGAAAATTATGTTAAAAAAATTACCTTATCTATTTAATGGTCTGAACCTTTATGATCAAAGGCAGAATGATTGAAAAAAGAAAACCTATCCTGTTTTTAATTTTGTATTTGGTAGAACAGATTTAAAATGTTATGTATAGTTAATGTAGTAGTACTGATTAATTTGTAAAATTATCATTTTTACTGCTGCAACATGTTTTCTGTTTGTCTTGCTAAAAGCCCGTAAGTAATATGTTTAGTTTAATAATATACCTTGAAGGTATTAATGAAAGTTGTGGGCATGAATATGCAATGATAAAAAATGAATTTTGTATTTCGTTTTATAGTGAATTTTTTTATTAGTTTTTAATGTTTGAGTCTCATATATCCGAGAATTTGTGCGATCGGTGTGGCGTCACACTAGACCTTTATGCTCCAAGATGATGTAGTCTAACTATCGGATGCTTACTTATTTCCGTTTCCTGATGTTGCAAGGATTGTTATAGTTTAAAAACCAGCTGGATGTTACAGATATTGTTTAATTTCAGCTCTCTGTGCATGTGAGCTATCGTACAAAGAGACTTTTTTTGATATTTTTCTTTTTGAGGCTTGGATACAATTGTTACGCCTTTTAGCGCTCAAAGCTTCGCTTTAATATAAGATATAGAGTTTTTATATAATGCAAAAAGGAAAAGCTTTTTTCTCATCACTAATTTAATTAGGGTTCTACATGTAAAGTTTGCGGTTTCTCGGTTCTCATACACCTGTGGTCGAGAACCTGTAATTTAATCAATGCATTTTTTCAAACACACATTTCACAGACCGAAAGAATTTGTGATCATCGCGCTAGCTAATGAGAAATGTTTTATAGGTGGTGGTGGGGGAGGGGGAGGAGGTGGCAACAATGACGAGTTCATTAGAAGGACGTGTTTTAAACATTTTACCGTAAACTACAGTACGAGATTTACGTATTTAACGCGAGTGCATGTTTATTGCCGCGATGTGTACTCGCGAATCCGTACCTTTAATTATCTTACTATCGTCTGTTTTCTATAGCTGTAGTTTCGGGAGCCCACTTCACTGCAATAATTTGGATAAAACATAAGAAACGGACCCCACGCATTCTGTTCCATATTTAGACGTCAGCGGAGGCATAGCTTAACTACAACTATTAATCAAGATAAGCTTTTTGCTGATTTATTAATTGCATTCTTTGTATGCAAATGTGTATCCGTTTGACGACAATAATTTGCGACCACATTCGGGGTGTAATAAAATACGCCTGGGGATTAAACATTTATTGTCAATAAATTTATGAAACTACTCCTGTGCAATATCACAGGTTTAATTTCCTGCGAGTAGACCATAAACGTGCCCATTAAAAATCAAGGAGCGGCGCAGTGTTTTTGTTACCTTTGAAAGGGGAGAGATTAGAGTTTCTATTTGTCACACACGTCCTGCAGTCCAATAACAATTTTTATATTCAAAGAACTATACCCTCAAGTTAGAATATCCATAGATTGGCTGTATTTTATTGGAATGTAAGTGGTTGGTGTGTTTATAGCCACTTAAATGAATTTATGTTTTATTCTATATGGAGGTTACGAAACCGCCAGACGTCATAAATTAAAGAGTATTTTAACTGAATCCTTTGATTTGTCTCTGTAAAGTAAAAAACAGTTTGAAGTTGGATAATTTATGCAAAACCCAAACAACAATAGTTGCATGAAGCGATTTGGTGTAGGCAATTCTTTTAACTCAATCGCTAGTATATTTTCTTATAAGATTTCAAAATTATAAGCAAAATTTTGTAACGTTTTAAAAATGTATGTACAAAGATTTTAAAAACTAGAAAATTGTAATCTATTTTTTACTTAAGTTAAAAAGCCCGAGAAAAGCTTGTTAGTAATTTATATTTAAAATAAATCCGGTTAAAATAGTTTCTACCAGCTAAAGTTTGATTCAAAGAGTTGCTACATTGAAAATAGTTATTGTGATCTTTTTTGTTACTTTTAATGAATCTTTCCAAATGACATGAGTAAAAGCAAAGTTAGCTTGCATATTTTGTTGATTAAATACAATATCGGTTTACATATCAGGGGCTACAAAAAATGCTCAATAACCATCGTCTAAGATGAGCAGTACAAGGCTATGTGCTTTTTAAAACGTTTTAACGTGTCCACGTTCAAATCTTTGTTTGCAGTTTAACCTCAACATTACTTTTCTGGGTTTCATATGAGCCAAAAGCTATAAAGATTGTCTACAAGTAAAAAGCTAAAGTGAATTTGATTCTGTTACTGCGAATTTAACCACTGCATTTATTTAAATGCATTTGCGCGAATATATATATATATATAATAAATTTTTATGAAAATCATAAAAACAAATTTACCTATACAAATCGAGCTAATATACGTATAGACATTAACAAAACTATAACTTCATTGCTTCATTAACCGGTTTCGGCTTTTTGAGCCTCGTCAGAATGGAGTAGTTAAGCAATATATTATTTATTTCATTTTAGTAAAACCATCTATACAAAAAATTTCTATTTCAGATGTTGGTCCATTCAAAATTTGTTTATAGGCATTGCAACAATTTTAGCTGGAATTATAGTAGATAATGTAGGATATGTTTGGTTAGAAGTTTTCTTTATTGCTGATTTAACAGGTATGTATCTTTAGGTATGGCATTTAATACAGTGGTACAAGAAAGAAGTGTCAGGTTGGTAAACTATACTAAAGAACTTTGTATTTTCAAAATACTTGTCATGTCTTCTGTAAAATACATATAGTTTTTCTCTTATGAAAATGTATAGTTACAGACGAAGAAGTGTAACAGTTCGTACAACAAGTTTAATGTAATGCTAGTATTGTATCGATAACTTTAAAAATTGGTTTTATATACGGACCTTCTTTGAGAAATGCCATGTACTTTTTTTAGAAGTTATAATTAGATTGGCACGCTATAAGCATTTATTTTAAAATGTTTGAACGCACTGTTGTAAATAAAGCAAGCACATCTGCTATAGCAGAAGCGGAAACTTTATTAGACAAAAAAAGTTATATTTCAAGTTTTAAAGAAAACGGAAAGCCAACAAACATTAAGCAGTACTTCTTTAAGCTATGTATGTATTTTCAAGCATAAATTGAAGTACTCAATGTTACACATCAATTTCAATCTGTTGCCGATGCGGTGACAGTTGTGGAAGATTTAAACTTTACTATTTGTCTCAAACTGATCCCTGGTGCTCAAAAAACGACAAATTTTACTAGTACGAAGAAGCATGGATTTGCTTTAGCGTATTTAACAAAAGACGAATGTTTATGCAATTCTATAATATTCAGTGACAAAACAATTTTTAATCTAATTTTAATAAACATATTCGTGGTTATGGTCTACCATAAAGGGAATTGTATGCACCATGTAACAGGTTAATGACGTAACCCGTAACATACCTTTTTCAATTATAGGATAACCAATTTCCACATTTTTCTCGTATTTGGACACGTTCGAATTAATTGTTAATGTTTAAGTTTCAATAAAGTTAATGAATTAAAATTGTGGTTGATAGGAATATTTAACGAAATTTAAATCTTATTTAATAAAAAACTTTAAAGCTGTACACACCAATAACGCTTTTATACGTAACTTATAAATAATTTATTTTCGCAATTAGTTCTTTACAGTGATTTTTTTATACATTTATACACTTTTTCTTTCTTGGCTTCTGGGTTCTCCTTTTTTCGCTTCTTCCAGATAAACGTTTTCCTGAAAACCAATTTCCACCCCTTTAGCTCTCAAACAAGACCCCATGAGGTCGAAACCTGGTCAATGGAGGGTTTTTCCCTTATAAAACGATCGAGTAATTGTTTTGTAATGGCTATGCAAATACCAGTTCGATTTGTATAGGTAAATACAGTGTGTGTTTACAGATACATCTTATGTAATTGGTTTAATTTTAACTGCAGATTGCAGAGAAAATTTTTGTTTTTTTATATATTTTATGTGCTTTAAAGGCAAGAATTGGACGCCGCCACGGGAATAATAACTATAATACCTTAGTATTTATCAACTTGCCTTGTGCAAAGTTACCTTTACCTAAAAGGGCATTATTTGTCAATTGGCAATTCATTTCGTGTTTCAGTATGCTTTGAAACGCCTTTCAAAATCATTAGTTGAGAAATTAATAATTTTACTGAAAAATTTCAGTAAGCTAAAAGTTAATTTTCACAACCCTGCAGATATAAATTCTCAAAGAGTATAGCGTGTGTCATATTAGAAACATTCCGTGTGTAAGATAGTATTTAAAAAGTCATGTCATAAACATATTTTAACCCTCGTATTTAATACGTGTAAATTGTAGGAATAATTTCTGAAAAGCTTTAGCTTGATTTCTAAGATTTAAAATCGTTTAGTTTACAAGCAAAGTGGCAGTTATATTATTAAGCAAAAGCGTTTCAAAGTGTTTTAAAGAAACCTCCCAAGTATCATTAAACTATAAACAGATATAACCGTCATCTTTTTCGTGTATTTAATAGGGTAAAACGTTGCACAAACAACAGAAATTCCGGGTGGTTGTTATTTCCGACGTCAATTAGAGTTATTTTTATTGTATTTTATGTGAGAATTTATGATAAGGTGTGATTTTTTTTTTATTATTGAGGTGCAAACATTAGCACGAAAGGTTAAGGTTTACTATGAGCTCGTAAGGAACCAGGGTTAAAGTAGAAAATGTGGTAAAGTCCTATTACTTTCTCTGATTGTATTAATTGGAAAACTTTCTCTGAAATAAATTTTGATATCGAAATGTACTGCTAAGGGAATATTTGGTGAGGATGTATAGACTATGTAAATAATATGTGAAAGAGGAGTTTAATTTTGATTTTGGTGTGTACATTTTTCCTGATATGTTAATAAAAGTAGGCGATTTACTGGAGTAGCATTTTTTTGAGTAATTAGCTTTATTTTTAGAAAGCAGCTAAGCAGCCGTGGCAAACTTCATAAGCAGAGGTATATAATAGTGGGTGGAGCTCGTAGCAATTAATAGACGCCCAATCGTGGTGATCGAGTAGTAGAGTTGAACCTGCAGAGAAAGGAAACAGCAACTCGTAGCAATTAATGGCGCCCATGTCGTGGAACTTTTAAGCAGATAGCATCGTTTGTAACCCAAACCTCGCAGCAATTAATAGCGCCTAAGTCGTGGGACTTTTAAGAAGATAGCATACTTGTAGTCTGATCTCGTAGTAATTTTTGTCGCCCGGAACGTGGGGCTGTTTGTAGTTTAAGGGCACATCGCAGTAATGTATATATATATATATATATATATATATATACTACATAACATATATATATATATATATATATATATATATATATTACACATATTTAGACCAGGGTAGAAAATTAAATAATCACATCAAATAATTTTAATCACCGTGTATAAGGAATTTTATTAGATAATACGCTTTATTAAAACCATGAAGCATAAATAAATTCGGTCGTTTCAGTAAAAATAAGAGATTTAAAATCATGTACAAGACGCTTTATATCAAAAGAATCAGTATTAAAAAAGCTCTGCGTGTAATTTATTTATTCCTAAACAAATGGAAATTACGTGCAAAATTTATCTTAATTAACTCTATTTCAAGTAACCGGTATTGAACAAAACGTACAGATAATATCTATAGAAACTTGTAAAATCCCAATAAAATGCAAATCCTAGAAGTGTTAGTTAGAAGTAGGATGTTTGAACACACCTTCGTATTTTAAAAGGCAATTTCAGTTTAATTTGTTTAGATAAACATGTCGATTCTAAAGATATTGGAAACGGTCAGATGCTTTAGCACGAAATACAAAACAGGGTTTATTTAAAAAGCTCATTCGGCGAAAATTTTGCAGATAATTAATGTTTACAAAGAATCTTGGAGAAACCGGGGCTTAATATTCACGACAAGGTGCGATACGGGGTTATTAAACCCAGATAGTCCACATGGACTAAAATATAATCGATAATAAAGAATATCAATTTGCACCAATACGAACAGGTTAGAAAAGGAAAGAGAAAATGCGTCAAGCAAAGACACATATAGTAAAAGGCGTGATTTAAGCAACGTCACGAGGGTCACAATTGGTTGAAAATAGGATGCAAATATCAGAGGTAGAAACAACAATTTCTGTACAAAATAATTAGTTTTTCTCGGACATGTTTGCGTGCCGTGTGAGAATTTCTGAGATTTAAATGGGGCGAGTGAAAATTCGTAAAACCGACGCGCGAGCGACGGACTGGGAACATAGAATGAGAAATTCTTAAGAATTGTCTGTTTTGAGGACAAAAGCGACGTGCCGGCTATTCGCTATATATACCGGTGGTAATATGAATTTCGGCTCTCTTAGACTTTTGACTATTCGATGCGTTAAAAGCTCTTACATCCGCGACTTGATTCAAGATGTTAAACAGTGCATTTTAGTTTGATAAAATAATTTAAAATTTTGCTCGTATATTTTAGTGATTCAAAATAGTTTGTTATTTACGTGCTAACATGAATGTACTTCAGTGCACTTAGATACAAGGTAATAAAATTTAGTATCACTGTACCAATTAGCAAAATTTACAACGACAAATGTATACACAAAAGTGGGCAGTTTTGGCGTATATTGGTGAAAGACGCATGAATTTTTTTGCTATTTTTCGGGGGTGTTAATAATTAAATGGTTCAAATACGTGTCTGGATCTACGAAACAAGGGTCAGATATACACAGATGAGTTCCGGAAAAGCCCAGAAACAACTTTAAATAAATGGTGATGGAGAAAATTTTAAAAGCGTTGAGAATTAGAAGCCGCAAATATAATCCTGTTGGAATGGTGTGATTAACTAAAGGGACGATGTACATTGAAGCTACGAGGACAGTAACCTTCAGGTAAATTATACTATTTTGTTTGACATTTTTGTGTGTGTTGAATAACTTTATAATTGATTTACTTTAAATGGACATTAGTGAAATTGTACTAACCATAAAATTTTAATTTTAAGATGAAATTTGCTTGTTTAAGTAGAAAGGGTATTTAGTATTGATGTTCTGAATTATGATGAAACTTTGGGTATGTCTTTGAGCTCAATTAGACGAACCTGGTTAATTAACGTAAAGGGTGGTAGATGCTCCTTTATACTCAGACTCCGGTCTGCTTATATTGTTATATTAATTAGTAGGCATCCAACAAGGACTTTAATTCTGGATGCACGTTAAAGTGATAATAAAATTAATCTTGAAATTCTTTTTAAAACTGAATTTTATGCTGAAATTTAATTTGAAAATTTAATGTATTCTGAATATTGATGTAAATAGAGTTAACGTTGATGTTTGTGGTAGGAATGTGTTGTTTAATTTTATGAATGAGGAGGTTTATAAAATTAGGTGAGCAGCTGAAGCGAAACCAGGATCACAGCAGTTTATGACGCCCAATCGGTGGGACTAGAATTTTTTTTGTTGAAAGGACCCAGTTCCCGCATTCAAAGGAGTATATCACAGCAGTTTTATGGCGACCACAACGTGAGGGCTCGAATTCCAGATAGTGTTTAACTATTCCAGGAAACTGGCGATCTGAGAGAGAGAGTTTCTGTGTGTGTATAAATTTAAGAGTATTTTGAGTGTGTGTGAGTGAGTAGAACGTATGCAGAGAAAAGAGTGGTTAAGGAGTCAAGGAGTGGAAATTGGAAGTGACGATAGTGCATTGTGTGGGAAAAATTCGAAAATGGAAGAATCTGGAGGCAGTAGAGATCAGTCGAGGACGGAATCAGGGGATCAAGGAAACGAGATGATGATGCGAATGCTAGAGGAAATGAGATCGAGTAGGGAAGAAGCTAATAGGAAGTTTGAGGAGATTAGAGAAATGAGTGCTGAATCGAATAGGAAAGTTGACCGAATGAATGAGACATTAACAGCAGTTAGGGAAAACCTAAGTGAGAAAATAGATAAGACGAATAAAGAAGTTTCAGAATTTAAAAATAGTCTTACCGTGAAACTGGGGGAAGTAGAAAATCGGGTTGATAAAAATGAGCGTGATATTACAGGTCTTCGACAGGAAATGGGACATTTAAGGTCCGAAGTACGCATTTTCTGTGAAGAAGAGATTAATATAAAAATGACTGAAGTAACGGACTCATGTAGGGATCAGTTAGGCAGGGTAGAACGCGAAGTTAGTAGTATCAAATACAACATGTCAAGTTTAACGGGGGATGGTCCCAGATTTTCTACAGGTGGAGTATCATTGGACCAACACATGAAGTTTTATGGCGATAACAGGGTAAATCCACAAATTTTTATTAACAGTGTAAGAAATCTAGTGGGAAATTTATTTGACGAACAGACTAAACTAAATACGATAAAGGCTTTATTAAAGGACAATGCGGAAGCATGGTACAATTTAGTAGGACAGGACATTGAAACATACACGGACTTTGAAAACAAATTTTTAAAGCACTACTGGAGTGACCACAGACAAGACCAGGTACGAGACGACTTAATCACAGGGAAATTTAAGGGAGAATTTTCAGGAAGTAGGGAGCAATATGCTATACGCAAGTATAGCATAGCAAAGCAACTGAACCCACCACTGACGGACCGACAAATTATTAAGTATTTATCACGACACTTCGAGGTAGAAATAAGACAGCACGTAGCACTACAGAACATAGTGGACAGAGAAATGTTTTTGGAATACCTGCAGAGGTACGACGACGTAAGTAGTGGACGACCTCGGGATAATAGGGAAAGACAGATCAACACAGTTAGGTATGACAATAGAAGGACAACTACGCTAGACGGGGAATAGTTACGGATACCAGCGACAGAATTGGGAACAGAGACGACCATACGTTAGGAGTAATAGTTTAGGAAGGGAACCTGCACCGAGACCGGGACCTACCAGAATGAATAGTTCACCAGACATGAGCGGGACTGCTAATACAGACACGGAACGAGTGGAAACGCCTAGGACGTACGCTGAGGTGACGGCTAGACCAGGACCGAGTAGGAAAACAGACCTGGACAGGATTTTTAGAACGCAACAGACCACTAGATTTCAGTGTAAATGTATATGAACATCCACGTGAATTTTTCAAAATTGAGGAGGAAGTAGAGCCAGAAACTAAGGAAAATTTATGTTTGCCAATTATTAATTTAGAAATTTTTGAGAATAATGTAGAAGTATTACTTGATACAGGGGCAGAGGCGAGTTTAATATCGGAGGAATTCGTTAGCAAAATTAGGGATAAGGTTTGTGATAGAATTATGCCTATAAAGCGTAGCCATTTGGTAGCTCCAAATAAAAAGAAGTTTGCTGTAGTAAATAGTGTTGTGGTGCTTAGGATAGATATCGGAGGTTTAAGCTGTGAACAGGAGTTTGTAATTGTACCTGGACTGAAGTTTCAGAGCATTTTAGGTGTTGACTGTATGATGAAGTTAGGGGTTTTGATAGATATGGAAAGGAAGGTAATAAGGATTAATGATAGGGTAGTGCCATGGAAGGGCAGTTATAAAGTCACAGAGGATGACACGGGGTTGAATATTAATGTAGTAGAGGTAGAGGATGATGAAGTAAAACAGATCAACACAATAGGATGTCCAGAGGAAAGGAAAGTAGAGGTTCAAGCGGGGGTAGAAGCAGCATATCAGGAGCAGGTAAAGGCGAAATTAAGTAAAGATGGCAAGTTTGTTTTTAATCAAGTAGATTTAAGGGATTCATTCTGGCGGATTCCATTACATAAGAATTCTAGAAGGTACATAGGATTTTCCATAGAGGGAAAAATTGATAATTTTAAAGTAGTATCGTTTGGTTTGTCGAGAGAAAAGAAAATAATAATAAATAAGAAACAGACATGTGTAGAGACTGAAGAAGAAGCAATATTTAAGAGTGAGGATAATAGGGATGATAAGTTTATTGTATGTGAGATAACAGGGATGATAAGTATAGATATAGAAGAGGGAGAGATAGGGATGAAGAGTATTAGAATAGTGAGAAGAAAGACTTGGAGGATCAAGAAGAGAGTTAGATTTAAATAACTTGATGAACAAAGGGTAGAGATAGGTGAATTTTAGTATAGATATAGTATTAATAGAGTAAAATTTAAATAGGATAGGGATAGAATAGGTGTATATAAAAGAGTAGAAGTAAGTGTTTATAGAAAATAAAGCTAGGTATAGGATAAATATGGGAGATAATTAGGAATAGGTTTAGGATGAGAATAAAGAGTGAATGTAGGAAGAAAAGAAGATAGGTTAAGTATAGATATTTCATATAAGATTAGTGGAGAGTTAGGAATAGAGTAAGAGTAGGATAGGTATATAGGATTAGGTAGGGGGAAGTAAAGTATAGTGAAGATTAATTAAAAGTTAGGAATAGGATAGGTATATAGGATATATATAGGATTAGATGGACAAGTAGGATGAAGTTAGGGATAATTTCAGTTTATAAAATTAGGTGAGAGTTAGGAATAGGATAGGGATATAGGATAGGTGTAAATATTTTTTTGGATTGGAGACAAAGTAGGTAAGTTAGATAGATAAGGATAGAGAGAGATAGGCAATTTTTTTTCTAAATATTTTTTGGGCTAAATGCTTTATATTTGCATTCAAATAAGTGGGATTATTTGTATTCAAATAGGGGGAAAATACTCATATTTAGACCAGGGTAGAAAATTAAATAATCACATCAAATAATTTTAATCACCGTGTATAAGGAATTTTATTAGATAATACGCTTTATTAAAACCATGAAGCATAAATAAATTCGGTCGTTTCAGTAAAAATAAGAGATTTAAAATCATGTACAAGACGCTTTATATCAAAAGAAACAGTATTAAAAAAGCTCTGCGTGTAATTTATTTATTCCTAAACAAATGGAAATTACGTGCAAAATTTATCTTAATTAACTCTATTTCAAGTAACCGGTATTGAACAAAACGTACAGATAATATCTATAGAAACTTGTAAAAACCCAATAAAATGCAAATCCTAGAAGTGTTAGTTAGAAGTAGGATGTTTGAACACACCTTCGTATTTTAAAAGGCAATTTCAGTTTAATTTGTTTAGATAAACATGTCGATTCTAAGGATATTGGAAACGGTCAGATGCTTTAGCACGAAATACAAAACAGGGTTTATTTAAAAAGCTCATTCGGCGAAAATTTTGCAGATAATTAATGTTTACAAAGAATCTTGGAGAAACCGGGGCTTAATATTCACGAGAAGGTGCGATACGGGGTTATTAAACCCAGATAGTCCACATGGACTAAAATATAATCGATAATAAAGAATATCAATTTGCACCAATACGAACAGGTTAGAAAAGGAAAGAAAATGCGTCAAGCAAAGACACATATAGTAAAAGGCGTGAATTAAGCAACGTCACGAGGGTCACAATTGGTTGAAAATAGGATGCAAATATCAGAGGTAGAAACAACAATTTCTGTACAAAATTAATTAGTTTTTCTCGGACATGTTTGCGTGCCGTGTGAGAATTTCTGAGATTTAAATGGGGCGAGTGAAAAATTCGTAAAAACCGACGCGCTAGCGACGGACTGGGAACATAGAATGAGAAATTCTTAAGAATTGTCTGTTTTGAGGACAAAAGCGACGTGCCGGCTATTCGCTATATATACCGGTGGTAATATGAATTTCGGCTCTCTTAGACTTTTGACTATTCAATGCGTTAAAAGCTCTTACATCCGCGACTTGATTCAAGATGTTAAACAGTGCATTTTAGTTTGATAAAATAATTTAAAATTTTGCTCGTATATTTTAGTGATTCAAAATAGTTTGTTATTTACGTGCTAACATGAATGTACTTCAGTGCACTTAGATACAAGGTAATAAAATTTAGTATCACTGTACCAATTAGCAAAATTTACAACGACAAATGTATACACAAAAGTGGGCAGTTTTGGCGTATATTGGTGAAAGACGCATGAATTTCTTTGCTATTTTTCGGGGGTGTTAATAATTAAATGGTTCAAATACGTGTCTGGATCCACGAAACAAGGGTCAGATATACACAGATGAGTTCCGGAAAAGCCCAGAAACAACTTTAAATAAATGGTGATGGAGAAAATTTTAAAAGCGTTGAGAATTAGAAGCCGCAAATATAATCCTGTTGGAATGGTGTGATTAACTAAAGGGACGATGTACATTGAAGCTACGAGGACAGTAACCTTCAGGTAAATTATACTATTTTGTTTGACATTTTTGTGTGTGTTGAATAACTTTATAATTGATTTACTTTAAATGGACATTAGTGAAACTTTGGGTATGTCTTTGAGCTCAATTAGACGAACCTGGTTAATTAACGTAAAGGGGTGGTAGATGCTCCCTTTATACTCAGACTCCGGTCTGCTTATATTGTTATATTAATTAGTAGGCATCCTACAAGGACTTTAATTCTGGATGCACGTTAAAGTGATAATAAAATTAATCTTGAAATTCTTTTTAAAACTGAATTTTATGCTGAAATTTAATTTGAAAATTTAATGTATTCTGAATATTGATGTAAATAGAGTTAACGTTGATGTTTGTGGTAGGAATGTGTTGTTTAATTTTATGAATGAGGAGGTTTATAAAATTAGGTGAGCAGCTGAAGCGAAACCAGGATCACAGCAGTTTATGACGCCCAATCGGTGGGACTAGAATTTTTTGTTGAAAGGACCCAGTTCCCGCATTCAAAGGAGTATATCACAGCAATATATATATATATATATATATATATATATATATATTTAACCATCCTCACTGTAAGTTATTCTTATCTTTGTTAATCATTTGTAAAACGTTAATACAGTTGTAGCCTGTGATCAAGCATAAAAATATATGCAAAAATTTAGGCCATAAAAGAGTATATATATATATATATATATATATATATGTATACTATAATGCTTAGTGACCTTGCAGGAATAACACTTCTTCTTTGTAGGTTTTTAGGTCTGCTGGATTTAAATGAATACTCTTTTTATGGCCTAAATTTTCGCATATATTTTTTATGCTTGATCACAGGCTACAACTGTATTAACGTTTTACAAATGATTAACAAAGATAAGAATAACTTACAGTGAGGATGGTTAAAATTGACATCAGTGTTTGGAAGGAGTTAAAATTTCTTATAGAATAAATATTTATGTAAATAGTGAAAGTAAAATGTAATTTTTGATAAAAGTTTATATTTTGTTTTTAACGACAGTGTTGGTTGGTGAGTGTATGTGCATGTAGGTATGTGTGAGTGTGAAGGTGAATGTGTGCGTGTGTGTGTGTAATTGTGTATGTGTGTGTGTTGTAAGGTTTATATGGAATTTGTGTTATCAACAATTGAGTATATATATATATATATATATATATATATATATATACATGTAAAATAAAAAAAAAAATAAAATAAAAAATTGAAAAGAAAAGAAGAAAAAGTGGGTGAAGGTGAGGGGTTGAGTATTATTGAAGGCATTTAATGTTTAAACTTTAATAGATATGAATATATGACGCTTAGGTTGTCAATGTCCGTGTTTTTGTTGAAGCTGTTTGGGTTTTTATAGATGTAGCACATTTCAAAGAAAGTTCTTTTAAAAAGATTTTGTTCGACTTTTATTAATTTTGGATTTAAAAAGTCCATTTTGTGACTTTGGTCGAGGGTGTGAGTTGTTAATGCACAGGCTATTGGTTTCACTCGAATGTCACTTTTGTGCTGGGTAATTCTTTGACCAATATTTTGTGACGTTTGGCCGATATAACACTGATCACAGTCTAAACAGTTAATTTTGTAAATAGCATTTCTTTGTAGTTTAATTGGTGTTGTATCTTTAAGTTTCGAGTGTAGATTTCTTATTGTTAGTAAATTCTTTTTAGCAATTTTGACGTTTAAGAACTTTTTAGAAATTGTAGATTTTATCTTCAACACAAGTTTTTTCTCCTATAAACACAAATATTATTGGCAAATCTCAGGATGTCCAATGGGTTCAAATATAAGTCCAGTTATAGCAGAAATTGTAATAAACACACTCCTAGACAATGTCATACCATCTCTTCCTTTTCGTTTACCATTCATTAAAAAATTTGTAGATGACATAGTGACAACTGTACCTGAGGACCAAATACATACAACTTTACAAATATTCAACAACTACAATCCCAACATACAATTCACCATTGAGATTGAAAATAACAACACGATCCCATTTTTAGATATGTTATTAATAAGAAAGAACAATTCAATAATTACAGATTGGTATCAAAAACCAATGAGTTCCAAACGTTACCTAAATTATAAATCAAATCATCCCTTCAGCATGAAAATAAACTTTATATTAGAATTCAAAAACAGGATTAAAAGGTTATCACAATAAACAATATATACAAAAAACTTATCACTTTTGGAAAACATATTATTAGATAACAACTATCCAAAAACTTTGATCAAGAAACTTTTATATAATCACAGAACAACACCAACAAAAGATAATCACAATACACCAAAATCCAATACACCGCAAATTTATAGACCCATACCATTTATTCAAAACTTAACTACTAAATTAAGCAAAGTGTTCAAAAACTTAAACGACAAAATTGCCAAAAAGAATTTACTAACAATAAGAAATCTACACTTGAAACTTAAAGATACAACACCAAATAAACTACAAAGAAATACTATTTACAAAATTAACTGTTTAGACTGTGATCAGTGTTATATCGGCCAAACGTCACAAAATATTGGTCAAAGAATTACCCAGCACAAAAGTGACATTCGAGTGAAACCAAAAGCCTGTGCATTAACAACTCACACCTTCGACCAAAGTCACAAAATGGACTTTTTAAATCCAAAATTAATAAAAGTCGAACAAAATCTTTTTAAAAGAACTTTCTTTGAAATGTGCTACATCTATAAAAACCCAAACAGCTTCAACAAAAACACGGACATTGACAACCTAAGCGTCATATATTCATATCTATTAAAATTTAAACATTAAATGCCTTCAATAATACTCAACCCCTCACCTTCACCCACTTTTTCTTCTTTTCTTTTCAATTTTTTATTTTATTTTATTTTTTTTTCATTTTACATGTTATTCTTATCTTTGTTAATCATTTGTAAAACGTTAATACAGTTGTAGCCTGTGATCAAGCATAAAAAATATATGCGAAAATTTAGGCCATAAAAAAGAGTATTCATTTAAATCCAGCAGACCTAAAAAAACCTACAAAGAAGAAGTGTTATATATATATATATATATATATATATATATAACTGTGATAATAGAAGTCTAACGATTGGGGAGCACCAAGTATCTGTCGTAATTTTGACCTAACGAAGAAGTGTCCCACCATCGGGTGTCAATTATCTTTCGTAAAATTAGAAGTTTTACAAAAGTACCCTTTACGTTGAACACCAATTTTCCCTTGGTTTTGTACTCGTAGTTGCTTTCTCTATCCAACAAACGCAAAATCGCCTACTTAAATACAAAAACACTTCTACAGCTATTCAGTCGGTCGAAAATTAACTCTTTCTAACTTAATTGGTATACTAAACTTCACAAAGATTTCAGAAATACAAATACTCTCAATTAATATTAATAATAAAACAAAATTAATTAAGTAGAGCAAAGCAAATCACATGAAATAATCAAAAGTCACCAAGTATCAATTTATTCTACGCACATACTAATAATTACCTCGCACCGTTAAAGTACTCTCATCTCCGACTGTTACTTAAAAAATACCTTTGAACCAAAAACTCGTGTAAATTGCTCTTCGCTATAAATTATTTTCTAAATAGATATTGATATTAATAAAATCTTACAACTACAGAATATTACCCTAAAACTATTAAATACACAAGGCATATTTTCAATTGTTCTTTATAGAAAGCATGAAACTTATAAATCAATTTGTCCTTGGTTACAGTAGTCTTGTATTATATCCAGTCAATAATCTCCCAACTCAGGCGTCTTTCTCAAAAATTGAATATCAAACAAAGATACACAAACTGACATCCAGTGTAAATCTAAAACGCAAATTGCTATAAATCTTATTTCAGCAGCTCCAAACCAATTAAATTAAATATTCTCAGTAAGAGCTTTGATGTTCAAAGAAGTGTTTGTAGTATCATTAAGAATGTTCTATAGAAACGATTAAAGTCGTTTAGAGTGGTACTCAAAATACTAAGTGTGGTATTTAAAAATACTTAGGGTGGAACTGTCCAGCCCTAGAATAAACCTTTTACTAAAACAGTTTGAATAAGCAAATTCTACTTACAACTGCAATCGGTTACGTCGAATTACACTTAATTTTACTTCTTAATATTAATTTTTAATTGTTTCTTAGTTGTAGCACTTAATGTATTTTCACTCTTTACTGGCTCACCGAAAAATCGATAATCATTTTTTCTAGGTACGTCTACTGTTACTTATAATATTACTTCCGCTAACGGGAGCATTCGTTCCAGAAAATTTCATGTCACGCTTTGTGTTCAACTCAAAGAAATGCAGGTACTACACGTTTAATGAGCGATTTGCATTGTAGCAATAAAATTTTATTGGTTTAATGCTTTGAATATCGTTAGTTTGACGTCATTCTCATCGGTAAATTTGAATAACGTTTATATTTAATTAATTGTGTTATCACCAAATGTAAATAACAGCTTTGTTTTGATAGTGTCTTTATTATCCGAAAGTATGAGTTTGTAAAACGAAAATTTCCTATGCTACGTGACCGATAGAATCTAGTGCGCTTATAATAAGAATTTACAGTTCCTAACATTTGTGCGACTGTTTTTATATTATTAATATTTGTATGATGTTTTAAAATAAATGCAATTCTTCAGTTTAAACAAATGCGCTTATTTCATCAATAACTTTCAATGCTAATAAATGAGATGATGCATGAAATGTTATTTAATTGTTCAAAAATAAAGGGTTTCCTTAATAAAGGTTTTGCTCGTTCATACTTGTTAATAATTTGAATGCCCAACGAATCAAATGGTGCATAAAATGTTACTCCATTAGGCTTACATAAAACGCATTTCTAACATGAAATGCTTTTAATGAAAGTTAGTTCAATGCGTTAAACAGTGCTTTTTAGTTTTCCGATTTTGATAGAATAATTTAAACAGTTTGCTCGTATATTTTGGTGATTTAAAACAGTTTGTTCTTTACGTGCTACAATGAATGTAATTTAGTGCACTTAGAAAAGAAGATACAAGGTAATAAAGTTTAGTATCACTGTACCAATTAGTCAAATTTGCAACGACAAATGAATACACAAAAGTAGGCAGTTTTGGCGTATATTTGTGAAAGAAGTATGAATTTCTTTGCTATTTTTCGGGGGTGGTAATAATTAAATGATTCGTAAACGTGTCTGGATCCACAAAACAAGCTTCAGATATACACAAATGAGTTCCGGAAAAGCACTGAAACAACTTTAGATGAATGGTGGTGTAGAAAATGTTTAAAAGCGACCAGTAATCCGAGGACGTAAACATAACCCAGTTGGAATGGTGAAATTAGCAAGGACGATGTACATTGAAGCCACTAGTGCAGTAACCTTCAGGTAACTTATGCTTTGTTGTTCGATTTTTGATGTGTTGGCGTGTGTTGAATAACTTTATAATTGATTTACTTAAAATGGACAGTAGTGAAATTGTACTAACAGCAAATTTTTAATTTTAAGGTGAGATTTTCTTGTTTAAGTAGAAAGGGGTATTTAGTATTTATGTTCTGGATTATGATGAAAATTTGGGTATGTCTTTGAGTTCAATTAGACGAACCTGGTTAATTAACGTAAAGGGGTGGTAGATGCTGCCTTTGTACTCAGACTCAGGTCTGCATATATTGTTATATTAATTAGTAGGCATCCTACAAGGACTTTAATTCTGGATGCACATTAAAATGACAACAAATTTAATCTTGAAATTTTCTGATACTGAAATTTATGCTGAATTTTAATTTTGAAATTTTAATGTATTGTGAATATTGATGTAAATAGAGTTAACGTTGATGTTTGTGGTAGGAATGTGTTTTTTTTTTTATGAATGAGGATGAAGGTTTAACTAGGTGAGCAGCCGAGGCGGAAAAGAGTAAAGAAGCGATTAACAGAAGAAAGTCAACGGACCAGTTAAGTTAATAGCTTTTTGTAGGTTTCACAGCATTCTTGACGCCCAATTCGTGAGGCTCGATTCTAATACATGGGATCACAGCATTCTTGACGCCCAATCTGTGGGGCTCGATTCGAAAACCGTAGTTCCCGGATTTTGGTGGATTCACAGCAATATATATATATATATATATATATATATATATATATGCTTGCTAAAAATCACGTAATTCGCACCAATAATAATCGTTTCACTGCGCAACTATCTGATTTGCTTAGCGCTCTCGAAAATGCAAAATGGTCTTCATTTGCCATTTGTAAATCCAAACATTTTAAACACTAATCTGTCCAAGTGTTTCCTTCATAAACAGAAAATGTGTTTTAATAGTTCAGATTATCACTGTAAATGTTAAAATTTTATTGAACGTAATAACAAACAATTAGGCGTTGTCCCACTTGAAGTGTTTTATAGTAAAATTAATGCAATATTCAATAAAATTAATGATTCTTTCTTTTTAAAAATTTTCCTTGATTCTGAATGAATGATACGAGTAAGGCATCAATCAAAAACGTAATTAATACACCGAGAGTTTTTAATGAAAGTTCATAGTTTTATTATGAATTATTAAAAAATAAAATTTTGCTCTAATTGATCAAAATGGCACTTCTTTCTCTATATATATATATATATATATATATATATATATATATATATATACAGTTTGATACACTAATTTATTTATTTTAGTGTGCTTTTTAACTATTGTAATTCTATTAACATTGGATGCAACACAAAATGGTGTACTAAATATGACACGTTCCCAGCAAGAATTACACCAATTTGTTCATGGGTAAGTAGCCATTGTATTTTGTATTTTGTCGTTTACCAAATGCAATGAAAGAGAAGGTGGTAGACATACTTAATTGTGGTACATTTATAGGTACCCAAAAGGTTGGAGGAATGCAGTAGTTCCACTGATAGAAAGGCAGACGTAGAACTTCTAATTAGTTATGTTAATAGAACATAAACATATGATGGTTACAAGGGTAACTTAGTGCTAGCATAATGCAATTCTTTTCTATAGGTAGTCCGGCTTTCATAAAAACATAGCCACCACATATTATCACATAAAAATTGACATAGCAGTGGTGCTGACTTTGACTTCGACAATTAATTATATAACTTTTACGTAGGATTATTTTCATCACCATTTAGATTTAACACAAATATGTTTAATTTTTTCACGACCGGGAGTAGAAATCAATTTCTCGGGTGTCAAAATAATGACAGAGATACAGCATTTTCTCTCTGGGGAATCATCATCATCATTACGTCTTTTGTCCTGGGACTGGTTAGGCGCGTACCCTTATTGTTTTATATTCTGAGCTAACCTGCAGATTTCCCTGAAATTTCCACAGTTTGCATCTTTCACTATCTGAATGCAATAGTCTGATCTAGGTCTACCTCTACTTCTTTTCTTCCTATCTCTGCTCGTAATATATCCCGCACTATTTCCCAAAAACGCCTTAGAACGTATCTTGCACTTCTATTTCTTCTATTGTTTTTTGTTTTCCACAGATATGTTTATTCCCTGCTATTTCTATAACCTCTTTGTTATTAACTTTGTTTGTCCATGCCATCAACCTCATACATCTGAAGCACAACATTCGAAAAGGTTGCCACCGTTTCTTTGTCTGCCTCTCCTACTGTCCCTATTTCATAGATGTACTCCGCTGTGCTCCACACATATACTTTCAACAATTTTCTCCTAGCTTCTTTGTTGTCTTTGAACATAGCCGCTGCTCTTTTTTGTTAGATGCAGTTTGGTTCCCCTTATATTGTTTACAAATATATACCCTATTTTCCCGATATTCAGTAGTATGTGAAGGGGGTTAAGCGGCCTGCGGTTACCAAGATCGCCCAACGCTTGAACATTTGCCGAATTAATAGTTTTTCAATACATTCTGTCGCATAATTAACATTATTTGAAAATATTTAAAAACCAACCCCTGTAGTCTGCGAGCCTCTCTTTTTTGGTATAGTCACTATGATGTTACGTTTGAAATCTTTGGTTATATCGCCTGTCTTATACATATAGCTTACAAGTTGGAAGAGACGTTATGTTACTGCTTGTCAAGCGGCTTTTAGAGTTTCTGCTTGCACCTTCGAACATTTTCGACCGTTTCGCGACTGCTGGTCTTACTCTACGCAGAGACAAATGCCATTTCTGCTTGCCTGAACTTTGCTACCTCGGCTAAATGGTCAATTGTTATGGCTTATTAATCGATCCCAATAAAGTATCTACGATTCTCTCCATTTCTATTCCTACGAATGTTTCCGAGATCCGACGTATTCTTGGTATGATTAGTTGGTATCGTCGTTTTATTCCTAATTTTGCGACTCTTGCCGTTCCTCTCACCGCCTTAACAAAAAAAAACTCTTTTTATTTGGTCATCTGATTGTCAATCTTCTTTTATCTATCTCAAGCAACATCTAGCCTCCTCACCAATTCTCCCCTGTCCAAATTTTTCCTTGGATTTTATCATTCAAACGGACGCTTCTGACTTCGAAATAGGAGCTGTTCTTATTCAAGATACTCCTGAGGGCGAGAATGTCATTAGTTACATTAGTCGTTCTTTGTCTAAAACCGAACGACATTACTCTACCTTACATGTGATTTTCCAATGCTTCACCCGAAGGTACTACATTGGCCAGGAAGCGAGTTTTTTTTACTTGGAAAATTTGGAATTTTGCCGAACTCTTGCTGTTACAAGCAAGGTAGAGATCTTTAATGTGTGTGACAACACTCACACACGGGACCTCCATTTTACCTCTCATCCGAACGACGGTGTATTTTTGCGAAAAATGCTCGCCTAACATTTTTCAAGCGGACCGTGTCGGGATTCGAACCCGGGACCTTGGGCGACATTACTCTACCACCGAAAAGGAATGCTTAGCCGTTTTGTGGGCTGTAGAAAAATTCCGGTCATACGTCAAAGGCACACACTTCACCGTCATCACTGACCATCACTCACTTCTCTGGCTGAACAAACTACAAAACCCTTCCGGACGCTTAGCCCGCTGGTCTCTTCGCCTTCAACAGTATAACCTCTCTATTCTTTATCGTAAAGGCAAAGACCATGTCATATCTGACACTCTCTCTCGTTCTGTCGCTGTTCTTGAGCCTGTTTGTGTTTCAGCTATTTCCCCTCTCGAAGTGACTCTTCCTACTCCGGATTCGTGGTATAATAATATGCTTCAAAAAGTTTCAAAATGTCCTAGACGCTACCGATCCTAGTCCGTACTAAACGATATCCTATCACTGTTAGTTCTCAGGACGATTGGAAAATCTTCGTACCATCTGAGCAGCGCAAACATATGATTTCTCTTCACCACGATTCGCCCACTTCCGGTCACTGTGGTGTGACCAAAACTTCTGCGCGTCTTTTTTCAGAAATATTATTGGCCTTGTCTCCAAGCTGACGTTGCTCGCTACATCCGACGTTGTACGATTTGTGCAACCCATAAGGTTAAACAATAACCTTCTCCCGGGTTCTTTGCTCCTAGAGCTAAACCCTCTTACCTTTGGCAGGTCATGTCTTGCGATCTGGTAGGTCCTCTTCTCAGTTCTACCAAGGGATATTCTTACCTTTTTGTAGTGGCTGACAATTTCACAAAATTCCCTCTTTTCTTTAATTTACAGAAAGCCACTGCACCAGCCGTTACTAAACTCCTGGAGGAACAAGTCCCTTATTTTTTGGTGTCCCGCAATATCTCATAACTGATAACGACTCACAGTTTTGTGGTCGTCAATTTACTTCCTTATGTGGCCGTCACCATGGCAAAATCTTTTTCACCGCCCGGTATCACCCCCAAGCCAATCCAGCGAAACATATCCACCGTACTAACAAGACCATGATAGTTTCTTATGTCCGCGACAACCATCGTCACAGGGATGTCAACCTTTCCCAACTTGCTTGTGCCATCCGTACATCCAAACATGACATTATAGGCTGAACATCTTTTTTCGCAATGTTCGGCAAAGCACACATACTCTCCGGTGATCATTTCGTACAATTATCAAAATTTAACGATCTGTATATTTCTGATCCCGAACACCCTTCCCAAATATTCGGTCTCATGTCCTAAAGAAACTTTCCGCTGCGTACCGCGACACACATAATCGCTATAACCATCGACGACACGCGGGCAAATTTCAACTAGGAGATTCTGTTTGGCGTCGTAACTACGTTCTTTCCGACGCTTTATGTCATGTCAACGCCAAACTCGCCCTAAATTTGTCAGTCCTTTCCTATTAGTAGAGTTGTGTCACCTTAGCCATACGAACTTACGGATCATTCCTATGCCAAAAGCATTTGGCACGTTAAAGATCTTAAACAGGTTCATCCTGACGATCCTGATGTTCCCGATGTGGCATTGTTCTCTTTCTGGCGACGCAGAAAGCGAATAGTTGTATAGATATCTCCTCTTCTCACTTTCTTATAATGACTCTGCTTTGTCTTCTTAGTTATCTCTGAACTCTTTACCAGTTGCTGTTTCGAATTTGTTTTCTCCCTTCCTTAGACTCTGTCGTTTTGCTGGTTTTCTTTGATGTCGGCCCTTGTGTTGACCTGGTGCCACTTTACCATCTACTTCTTGTGGAATGCTTTGTAGACCCCGCTTACTTTTCTTTGGAAACTGTGACGCTGTCGAATTGTCAGGTCTATTAGTTTTTTTTGTCGGTTTGAAACGACTCTTGTTCCCACAGTAGATGGCACATCGTTACTAGTCCCAGCATTCTTTGACCATTCCGTAGCGTACTTGAGGCTGTAACAAAATTTTTGTTACATTTCATATCTATAAAGAAAAACAGTTCTAACTGCTATTATTTTGCGAATCTGTCATTTAGCGTGTGATCATTAATTAATTTAATGAACTATAAAGAAGAACAACTTTTTCCGTTTATGTTATTTTTACCTATAAGGAGTATTTAACAGACTTCTATACTTTCAATATCGAGGATGCCTTGAGCGTGGTTTGTGTTGCATATATTGCGGGCGTTCTGGCGTCCACTAGAGCGTTGTTAAACATAACGCCTGCGCGAAAATGACGCGAAGGCTATGAGCATCGACAAATAAAGAATACGGCCATCTTGCAAGCAACCGTGGGTACGTAGACTTCACTTACAAGGATGGTGAATTCTGCTTGTAAGTGGAAGAGGAGGATAGCTCTAGAGGAATGGTAGGGCTGTTGGATTGTCGCGTGGAGGCTCCACGAAGAGCTCTCGTGGAAGCCGCCCAGTCAATTCAAAGCAACAGCTGCAACACGTGGTGAGAAATCCTTAGTGGTAAGGACCGTGTAATTAATTAGCCGTGTTTAATAGTAATACTTGATTCAATCCCTTTAGCACAATTTGAGGAACACGCTAAGCGATGGTGTTGGATTTTGGTCGAGCATTGGGAAGTTGATTGTTTTGGAGCGTCCGAGGGGTTGCGGTTAGTGCAGGCCTGTTTTGTGTCTTTCAAAATATCAAACAGATGGGAAGTAAAGTGTCCGAGCTCATCGATTACATTCGTCAACATCGTTGCTGTAAAAACTAAATCTACCAGGTACTTATGAACCTTTTGCTGAAAATCAATTTCGTGTGCTGTTTAAGGTTAAAGCTTTAAATTACTATTTATGAAATCATGAGAAACCTTCGTTAAATAACGTAAATTTCAAATTTGTTTGCTAAATGTATTTATGCTTATATACTACGTAAAAATTTAGTTGGAAACATAACCTAAAATTTAATTAGTCAAATATTTTCATTCGGAACTAGATTGCTTTATAAGAGAATTTTTTAATCTTTAGATGCTCTAAAAGTTGTTATTCAAAGTGCTTTTATGATGCACTTGTCAAGTGATAAAAACATGTATAAAGTCCACCTTTGGATGAAAGGTGTTTTCTAGCAATTTGTTGTAATTAGTAGAAGAACTAAGCTGTTTTGACATATGTTAATCTGAGTTTATTATTTTCATACTTAAACCATATGAACTATTTATGTAACAAGTTCCTTAGATAAAAATCTTGTAAGCCAAAACAGATCTGTTTCATGGATGTTTAAGAAACTAAACTGTATTAACTAACTTATAAATGCTAATACCTCTCTATGTAGAGAAGTATATTCAGAAACTTCTGTAACTTATTTAATGTTGATTATTTTGATTATAGAGGAACACTCTAAGAAAAGTTTTAAAGTTTATATATTGATTAATGAAATTTATTTACAAGTAATTTTGCAACAAAAGAGATATATATTTAGATTAAACATTGAATTGATACCTTTGTCTTTTATTTCACTTATTGAAATTAACATTGATCAAATTAGACCAGAAAATTTTGAATGTGGAAAAGTTGATACAATATCAGGTAATAGAAATGGAATAAGTAATTTCCAGTAGAGTATTTTCTCATACGTAAGGTGTTATTAAGATTTTGAATTCAGGCTAATCGATCTATAAAGATCGAGATATTTTGTTGCTGTAAGACACAAACGGTGTCTTATATTTTATTTTTTGTGTGACATCTTCTTGCAGGTCCGACATCGCGGAAGCTAAAGCAGAGATTTCAGAGGTATTATATATTGAGGTTTGTAAGTTTTTCTTGTAATCATTTATATCCTATAGGTTTCTGCGTCTTCCTGTAGGATACTTTAGTCTTGTTTATTGTCTGTATAGATGCAGTGGCGTCCATTTATTTTTTTGTTCCCGTTAGTAGTCGAGCCCACCATATACCCACGCCCAAACTCATTGCTCACCCTTGGGGTAATTCCCAGACTAGACCGCGAATATAGTAAAGAAGAGAAAAACTTCATTTTCAAATAAAATGATATTTCATAGGCGCCGGCAACGTGAGGCGTATATAATTAAAGAACATTTCACTGGCGCACAACGTGTGAGGCTCGATTTCGTTGATGTTTGATTTATAAAAATTAGTTATTTCATTATCCCTTATTGTGTTGGTTTAGTTGGTAAACTCAAAATTAATTTGGTTGTAAATTTTCATAGGATTTATATCGTGTCTGGAACCTCAAGTCTCTTAAGCATTAGTTATTTGAATGTCACAACAGGTTTGATTCGCATTAAAGAAATTTTTTTGTCATAGTGAGTTGGTCAAGAAATAAAATAATTTTAGGTTGTCATAATAAATTTTTAAAATGGCCGTTCCTTCTCAAAAGACAGCCATTATGATTTGGTAGCAGAAAAATTATGTTAGTAAAAAGATTGGTCAGATTGGTTCAGTGTAGTAAAATTTTTTGTCATACTAATTCACAACCCAAGACTGATTCGTTATCTATTGAAAAATCTGGTGATAATCGACCATATGTGATAGTAAAGTTGTTTGATATAGATAGTTTAGGTTTATTTGTTTCTGGATGTATTATTTCAATAGTAGGTTCATCTTCCATTCGTATTAGGTATAATAGTTGTTGTTTATTTTCTTGATCCAAGAAATAATGCTTTGAGAATTTGGTACACAGGTTTTGTTGTTGAAGTATTGCTTTGAAAATTTGCTCTTGTGCATCGGCACGTTTTGATTTGATTCGTTTTGGTAGCAATTTTTATTTATATCCGCATTGCAACGCAGTATGTTGAGAGGTTTGTAAGTCTAAGCGAAATTTGTCGTAGTAGTTTGTCGGATAGCGGTATGTTAGTCTAGACGGGACTCGTGGAGAGTTGGCCGCTCAGCATTACATTAGTCTAGACGAGACTCGTGGTAAGTTTGTCGCTCTAGCAGTTTGGTCATCATTATTGGAGGTTAGTTATGAAGTAACCTTTTGTTTATTAGTCTAGGTGAGGCTCATGGAGGAGTTTGTCATGCTAGCAAGTTGATGCGTTGTGAAGCACTTTAGTTTTTCTTAACAGTTTGATTAGGAGTAGTGCAAGAGTGTACCAAGATATTTAATTATTGTTATCCTCAATGGAAGGTTTAAAGCAATTTAATATAAATTTTATTAAGTCTAAAGTTATTATTGTTGGCAAAGTTCATAGAAAAAATAAAGTTGATGTTGATCCTGAAGAAAAACATGTTGTAAATTTAATAGAGGTCAAGCTTGATAATTTAGAAAATTGGTATGTGTCGTTACGTGAGAAAATTTTGGCGTCGCCTGAGGATTACCCTCAATGGAAAGTTGAGAACGATTTTGTTTTTAAGTTTATCCCATCAAATTTGCCTATGTTGTCAAATGTAGTAGAGTGGAAATATTTAGTGCCGAAAGTTCAAAGAGAAGAAGTCATTAGATCGTGTCATGACCCCTCAGTTGCAGGACACTTTGGGTTCTCGAAGACAAATGCTAGAGTCCAAGAACATTATTATTGGCCCAAGATGAATTTAGATGTGTTGAAATTTTGTCGTGCATGTTTAGTGTGTGGTGCGCAAAAATCTTCTAATGCAGGTCCTTTAGGCTTAATGGGAAAGGAGAAAGAGGCCAAGTTTCCATTTCAAATTATCGCGTTAGATCTTATGGGTCCATTCCCTCGCTCAAAATTAGGATTTAAATGGTTGTTGGTAGTAGGAGATTGGTTCTCAAAATATACAATTCTACACCCTCTACGCAGTGCAAAGTCACATGTCATAGAACAGTTTATAGAACAGAAAGTGTTTTTAATGTTTGGAGTGCCCCAATTTATTATTTGCGATAATGGTTCAAATTTAGCTGGTCGAATTTTTAAGTCATTATGTAATAGGTTTGAAATTCAAAAGATATGGTATAATGCTGTTTATGCGCCACAATGTAATTTTGTTGAGAGGATTAATAGGACGGTAGGGACAGCTATTCGATCCTATCTCGAAGAACATGATACCTGGGATGCTGAGTTAGCGCAGATTCAGTTTGCTATTAATTCTGCTAAGCATGAGTCGACGGGTTATACTCCGAATTTTTAGTTTTTGGCCGACACGTCCCCATGTCCGGTAAATTTTACGGTAGTGGATTTATTCCTGAAGCTGATGTTGAAATCGTTCCTGGTAGCCGCCCATTATATGCTTCAGACCACCAAGGTATATTTAAAGTATTTGAAGACGTTCGTGCGAAGTTGCATGTAGCTTATCAAAGGTCAAGCAATCGATATAATCTAAGGAGGAGAAACATTTCTTTTGAGGTTGGCAATAAAGTGTGGAGGTCCAACAAGGTGTTGTCGAGCGCGGCTAATAAATTTGCTGCTAAACTGGCTCCAAAATTTATTTTGAGTGTAGTCAAGAAGAAGTGCTCGAATGTGGTGTACGATCTAATTAATCTAGATGGATCAAAAGCAGGCAGGTGGCATGTCAAGGATCTAAAACCCTATTCTGTCGTAGATCCAGAATATGTACCAGAGGACTGATTGGTTATCTTTAGTATTTGTGTCGTAAAGAATATAGTATAAATTTGGTTATGGGATAGAGTGGTGAAGACAAATTGAAGGCTTTTGCCAGTATATCGTTGCTGGTAGAGATTGAAAGTTTCTCAACTAGTGTTGTTTTAAATGTGCACTAATGGATTATTCAAAAAAAAGGGAGTTATTCTGCCCGTGATGTTGTTATAGCCCGTAGTGGGAGTGAGTCAAATGTTTGTTGCTTCATGTTTGTGGACGTGTTTTGATCGCGTCATGTGTTGTTGTGTCTAGAGTAAGCGAGGAAGGTAGGTGCTGTTTGTTGTCGTAGGTCGGAGTAACCTAGTTGGTGAGACCATTGTAGTATTGAGTAGTTTTGGTTCGAGATGTTTGGTGTGGCCACAGTAGAGTTGAGGATTTTTTGAGACTGGAGTGTCCCAAAGAAAAGAGTAGCGATTGGGCTATGAATAGCTATAAGCTGAAGAAGCCAAGTATTCATTAGTAAGCTACAATGAGTAGTGGCTTGACGAGCAGTTTATTTTGGTAGAGGCAATAATCAAATTTTGCTGAATGTATTGAGCTGGAATTTTGAGACCAGCAAATACATAATCATTGTTGGAGCAGTATTGATATTTCTGTATATAGGTGTGAGTTTTGTTTTGCTATTAACATTAGTAAGGTTGTCATGTCAAGGGTAGTAGTAGGAAAGTAAATCTTTTGTTGTTATTTTGCGATAGTTCATGTCAAGCTTTTTGTTTGAATTTCAGTTTATATTTTGAGAAGTGGGTTGTTTTTTGGTCCCCGTTTGGTTGCAACTCGAGTGTTAGACTACAATATTTTGACTTTTACCGATTATGACTTTTTACCGATTACGACATACCTATATTGACTCCTGACGGATGTGTGGTACGCAGAGTTACCTACACACTCATTTGGTTGCACCCATTTTCCTCTTCTTAATCCAAGAGTTCATTCATGATTTTTTAGTTCAGAAATCAAAGTGCAAATTTACTTTGTTCATACTTCGATTTGTTGTAATGCTTTTTTGTATTTATCTTTTGGTTAAGGCGATAGTTTTCGTCCATATAAAAAAACTTCTCGGTTATGTATATATTAAGATATAATTAACCTCAAAGTTTTTTCTTTTTGATCGGAGGCAGTGTAACAAAATTTTTGTTACATTTCATATCTATAAAGAAAAAACAGTTCTAACTGCTATTATTTTGCGAATCTGTCATTTAGCGTGTGATCATTAATTAATTTAATGAACTATAAAGAAGAACAACTTTTTCCGTTTATGTTATTTTTACCTATAAGGAGTATTTAACAGACTTCTATACTTTCAATATCGAGGATGCCTTGAGCGTGGTTTGTGTTGCATATATTGCGGGCGTTCTGGCGTCCACTAGAGCGTTGTTAAACATAACGCCTGCGCGAAAATGACGCGAAGGCTATGAGCATCGACAAATAAAGAATACGGCCATCTTGCAAGCAACCGTGGGTACGTAGACTTCACTTACAAGGATGGTGAATTCTGCTTGTAAGTGGAAGAGGAGGATAGCTCTAGAGGAATGGTAGGGCTGTTGGATTGTCGCGTGGAGGCTCCACGAAGAGCTCTCGTGGAAGCCGCCCAGTCAATTCAAAGCAACAGCTGCAACACGTGGTGAGAAATCCTTAGTGGTAAGGACCGTGTAATTAATTAGCCGTGTTTAATAGTAATACTTGATTCAATCCCTTTAGCACAATTTGAGGAACACGCTAAGCGATGGTGTTGGATTTTGGTCGAGCATTGGGAAGTTGATTGTTTTGGAGCGTCCGAGGGGTTGCGGTTAGTGCAGGCCTGTTTTGTGTCTTTCAAAATATCAAACAGATGGGAAGTAAAGTGTCCGAGCTCATCGATTACATTCGTCAACATCGTTGCTGTAAAAACTAAATCTACCAGGTACTTATGAACCTTTTGCTGAAAATCAATTTCGTGTGCTGTTTAAGGTTAAAGCTTTAAATTACTATTTATGAAATCATGAGAAACCTTCGTTAAATAACGTAAATTTCAAATTTGTTTGCTAAATGTATTTATGCTTATATACTACGTAAAATTTAGTTGGAAACATAACCTAAAATTTAATTAGTCAAATATTTTTCATTCGGAACTAGATTGCTTTATAAGAGAATTTTTTAATCTTTAGATGCTCTAAAAGTTGTTATTCAAAGTGCTTTTATGATGCACTTGTCAAGTGATAAAAACATGTATAAAGTCCACCTTTGGATGAAAGGTGTTTTCTAGCAATTTGTTGTAATTAGTAGAAGAACTAAGCTGTTTTTGACATATGTTAATCTGAGTTTATTATTTTCATACTTAAACCATATGAACTATTTATGTAACAAGTTCCTTAGATAAAAATCTTGTAAGCCAAAACAGATCTGTTTCATGGATGTTTAAGAAACTAAACTGTATTAACTAACTTATAAATGCTAATACCTCTCTATGTAGAGAAGTATATTCAGAAACTTCTGTAACTTATTTAATGTTGATTATTTTGATTATAGAGGAACACTCTAAGAAAAGTTTTAAAGTTTATATATTGATTAATGAAATTTATTTACAAGTAATTTTTGCAACAAAAGAGATATATATTTAGATTAAACATTGAATTGATACCTTTGTCTTTTATTTCACTTATTGAAATTAACATTGATCAAATTAGACCAGAAAATTTTGAATGTGGAAAAAGTTGATACAATATCAGGTAATAGAAATGGAATAAGTAATTTCCAGTAGAGTATTTTCTCATACGTAAGGTGTTATTAAGATTTTGAATTCAGGCTAATCGATCTATAAAGATCGAGATATATTGTTGCTGTAAGACACAAACGGTGTCTTATATTTTATTTTTGTGTGACATCTTCTTGCAGGTCCGACATCGCGGAAGCTAAAGCAGAGATTTCAGAGGTATTATATATTGAGGTTTGTAAGTTTTCTTGTAATCATTTATATCCTATAGGTTTCTGCGTCTTCCTGTAGGATACTTTAGTCTTGTTTATTGTCTGTATAGATGCAGTGGCGTCCATTTATTTTTTTTGTTCCCGTTAGTAGTCGAGCCCACCATATACCCACGCCCAAACTCATTGCTCACCCTTGGGGTAATTCCCAGACTAGACCGCGAATATAGTAAAGAAGAGAAAAACTTCATTTTCAAATAAAATGATATTTCATAGGCGCCGGCAACGTGAGGCGTATATAATTAAAGAACATTTCAAGGCTCGAAATTGTTGTCGTATTTGGCTGTTACTGCTAGTTTCTTCCTCGCTCCTATCCTTCCTTTTTAGGTTTCTTCGTACGGGAACCTGATCCTTTTCGTAAGGTTAAAAACTTCAATGTTTCTTTATGAGCCATCCGTCCGTTGACGATTTTGCCGCGCATTTTTGTCCTTTGTTGATTGCCTACTCTATATCTTATCTTTCCTCTCGCCTTTCTTTCTTTACTTTAGGATGATTTTAATTGGCGTCCCGTTCAATTTCTATTGTGACTATGAAGGTAGGTTAATAGTTTTGTTCCTTTGAACCGAATTTTTTTTATCGTATGCTTTGTGTTTGTTTCGCTTACAGTTTGTTCTGGTGAAAAGGTTCCCTTCAGTTTGTTTGCTGTTTGTGAGTTTGTGTTGATGTGTTTGTTTTCCTACCCCGACCTGTTAATTTTTCTGGTGAGGGGTTGTTACTTTCCCTTTCTGTTGGTTGACAATTGGTCTGCTCCTAATTAAATGTCACATCATGTTGCTGCTATTGTTTTTATTATTCTAAATTCAGGATACGTTGTAACTAGGCAACCAATGTTCCTCTGTATACACTGCTAGACTGCTAGTACTACATTTAATTTTGTATAGATAGCTATTCGACTTTGTTTTGATAGTTGTCATACGAAAAATAATTTGACACCGTTTTTATACCATAGATAAGACCACACATTAGATGGGTAACATTTATGGCCGCGATTTTAGCATTGATTTAGATCATACTACGCCCGCGAGATGGTACGTGTAATTTGTAATGCAGGAAACTGTCGGACGTTAGATGACATTTCTAAGATAACACTTTTGTCAATGGTGACGTTTGTGGGTATTGTATAATTATTGTTATTTGTTGAACATTCATTCAGAATATTTAGTGTTTTTATTTGCAGATTAATTTATTGTTTCGCGTTTATTGACTTAATTTTTGTATTTAAAAAGGATAACTTCAGTGCAGGTTAGATTAATCTATAGGAACAATGGATTTTTTGTGCTGTGTGCCTTTGTGTTGTAAGAAAAACTCTGAAACAAAAATGCACCGGTTTCCTACTGATGACATCGTAAGTTTTGTGAAATAATTAAATATGATTGTAAATTCCTATACAACTTCTGTGTATTGCGAGATATTGTACTGATGTTACTGAATAAAATTAAGTAATAAAGACTTGAAATGTTGTTATAAAATTACAGACACCCTTTTAAATTAAAATTTCAGTTTAACAGAACTAATTTGTAGCTTTTATTATATATAATCTGTATGTATATAATTTTACCCAAAATATTGAAGTCTGACCATTATTCATGTTCATAGTTTCTTTTTCTTGAGAAAATAGTATTTATCGAACGTTTTCATTTCTGAAAACGTCTGATAAATGATATTTTCTTTGCACGTGGTTCTTTATTTCAAGAAAAAGGATATAATAATAGAAACTGCATAATTTAAATATTACCCCCATAATAGTTGTTTAAACTACGCCCGCTAGAGGTCGCGATGAACTTAAAAGAAGTTAGTATTAGGCCGTTGCCCATCTATTGTGGGTGGGTGTTTATCTATGTTTTATACTTTACTTGGTGTTTTGTCTGTACACATAATGTGTTTGAACTTTAAGCGAGCAATTACCAATTTCTATTCAAAATTTCTTCCTTCCGGTTAATTGGTGAGCAGCCGTCAGTTGTAAAGTTGCAAAAGTTAGTGCCTGTTTTTTTCAGTTCGTCCATGGTTGGGTTTCCGTTGTAGGATAAAAAGTGGATACTTACTTACTCTTACTATTACTATCTACCTGAGGTTTACTTTCCGTAGTATATTTTACCGCTTTACGGGAGTACTAGTTACTGATGTTGAAGATTCGCTGACGTACGAACTGCCAATGATTGGTTACAACTCGATTGTCCCCAGAGCAACTCATCTGTCCCGCAAGATCTTTCTAATATAGTTTTTTTCATTACGTATAGATGTACCACTCAAATCTCTAAACGCACTACGGTAATAACTGAATGTTTATGACGTTCCACGCTTATATTGTTGCTAGAAACCGAGTCCCGTGGTCTCACGACCACGCTATATACTCATGAAAATATGTCAGATCTTAGCAACTAGGAACCAGAGCTTACTATAAACAATTATTTTTTCGTTATTATGCAAGTTCAATGGAAGTTTGTAAAGCTGTTGATTATCTGGAAACGTTTCTAAATACGCATACAGCTATAGTAGTAAATAGTAAATTACGAAACCCTAATAGGGGGGATGTATTTGGTAACCTATTCCTTTGTGTTAAGCATTAACCCTGTACTTTAAAATTGTAAAGACAACGATTACGTACCGTATGATTTAGTTCATATGCCGTTGTTGAACTTGTAGATAATTGTCATTAAAAAGTCCTCAACTGAAATTTCTTGAATAAAATATCTATTCACATTATGTTACCTTTATTTTTATATAAACTGTTATCAAACCGACCAAGGTGCGGTTATTATCGACCTTTGTACATATATTAACCTTTCTATTTCAGCTAGCCCATATATTCTACCGTGCTTGATCCTACTCCCACCCCAATCTACGACTAGTACGAGTTCGACATCCTTTTTGTGTATGTTGCGGTTATACCGTAACACGATCTTGTAGTTGTTTAATGCATAAATTAGGTCCCGATTGGAGAATGTCAGTGTCATATGGTATCCACACATACACACCTTATTGAAAATTTAAAATTCTAATGCTCCATTATTAAGGATTTTAATCACCTTTGGGCTATTTTAATGTACTTTGCATGTCAGTTTTTGGCGTTATCTTTTAAGATAAGAAACGTTTTCTACATTTTTTTGATGTTTCTATATAATGCCCATTTCACTTTTCATTTTCCGGACCTGTTAAACAAAATTATTTTTTCTGTATCTTGCTTATCCTCCCACCATCTCTCCACATTCCATAATCTTATATCCAGCACTAAAGTATTAAATTTTTCTCCCCAGCATGAGATCTACATAAACTATGCTTCTGTCCAAAATAACAAAGGCATTTTCCACACACCTCTGTATGCGAGATAGGTTTTGGGCTTCTTGGAGCGGTTTTTTAAAAAGGTTTTTCTAAAAAACTTTTATCAAATTTATTTTATACTGAATTACAATTAATTTTTAATTTACAAGTGGAGATGGAAATAATTCTAAATTGAAATTCACTTTGATTAAATTAACTAAAATTACGATGAGTAGCTGAAAGCTATGTTTCAAATGCTTGCTGGAATGTAGCTCTAATTTACTTAAGAATTGTCTGAACTTTAAATGCTAGTGGAGTTTAGTCAAATAAATATTTAATTTTTACATAAGGTTTAGAGATGTTGAGTAGAACGTTAGCGTAAGTAACAATTATTTTGTTTCGATGTTACTAACTAGAATATTAAGTTATTTTGCGCAATTCACTGTGGGTTAAGTGGTAGAGCAACTGATGGTTATGCCCATCAAGTTGAACTTCGCCCATATTCTATTATTTTGTTACTTTATGTTTTGTTAACAAATACTTTTTTTGAATAAAGACATTTAATAATAATAATAATAATAACTACCAACAATGTTAAAGTTGTGAAGCTCTAGATTGACTGGTCATCTTGGGCTCTCCAGAGTATTTATGCTATCCCTGCCCCTCACATTGCTTGTGGGAATTGCACAGCACATGTCTGCTTATTTCTGTGTTTAATACAATATAACAATCTTAATTCTAATAATTGCTGTCTCATGACCTACTGTGACCTGCACCTGCAGTATCACGTTACGTCTGGAATACAATGTCTGTTTCCGTTTTCACTGTATGGCTTGTTGAACTTCCATTAACCTTTTTATTTTGTCCTTCAATTTATATAATATAACATTTAACTTAAGTTTTAATAATTCAATTTGTTTACATATATATTCTAAGTTGGGGAATATGTAACTCCTCTCGACGTAGATAAAAATTAAGGGGTTTTGCTTAATTTTTGAAGCTCATTGTCCGTAAGGATTTATTTATTATTTCCTTAATTCCTTTTGTTTCTTGTTTCTTATTACTAAAATTCGTTTCTTTGTTCCTATATCTAAGATACATTTTGTACAATACAAACATAATTAATAAAATGATTACAATGATTAATAAAATTGTGCAAACACTGATATTGTCATAATGTACCTTTGGCACTTTTAATTCACTTAAATGTTTTTTGTAATTGTCCATTAACTTCACGGTTGCTATTACTTCTTGTGGAAATACAGCAATCCATCTGTTTTCCGTAACTTTTTGAATTTTTATACTCGTAATTTGTACTGGTTTTGGAGCACAATTGTCATAGTGATTAGAGAATCTTAACAATTATACTTCACAGGGGCTATCTGCTTGAATAGCTGTTGCCGTTAATGATTAGCATAAGTATTGACTTGGTGCTACTTCTTTGCATTTTTCGTTTGTGAAGCCATACCTAAGTTCATTTAGGGAAAGGAACTTGGTTTTAGGAATAATTACTTGATACTTACTAGTAACTTTCATGGGGAAAGCAAATAAATGATAATAATTATGTGTTATTTTCTACTATGGGGATTTCTATTAAAAACGTAATTCCATGATTGTTTACATAATATTTTACTGTGGCTATTTTTTTCAAATATAAGTGTATATTAGATTCTGTTACTTCAAAGGGTAACTTGCTATTAGTTATAAGTGATTTAATCTTTAATAATTCATTTAATTAATCAATTGGGTCTATAATACTAGCGTGTAACGTGTTTACTTTACCAAATGTTACGGAGTTTTCTAATGTGGCTAAAATTTGTTGGATTACAGTAAGGATTGATATCATTTGGTTAAATATCTTGTTCAATCTGATTAAATCTCGCATTCCTAGCATTGTGGTTTGCATGTTACTTTCAAGGGTTAGTATTCTATTGGTGAAACTGTCTTGGTTCTTTATTAGCTTTCTTAGTGTATCATTAAATTTTATTATGGTTGATTGCGTTAAAGATATTTGATTTCTAACAATGGTTTTTATGTCATTTTGGTTTTCAATTAAGTGTTATATGGCGTTGTCATATCGTTCTGCATCTTGGTTGTCGAAGTTGCTTGTGATAGCTTTTATAATATTACATAATCCGGGAATAAGTTCTCTCTTTCGTCTTGTAATTTGATCTGTTGGCATTGATCTATTAGATTTATCCTCTGTGTTCTTTAAGATGTTTTCCGTTATACTGTTATAATTAAGCATTTCCATCGCGTATTCTTTTCCGAATTTGGCTGTGTCCATTGATTGTTTCAGTCTGTAGTAATTGTCTCTAATTATATAAAATTCTTGTTTTAATTCGGTTAGGTCAAATTTTTGTGCGAATGTCCAATAATCTATTGTATTTTGCATACTTTCCAATTTTACTGGTAGTATACCGGGCTTGTTCTTAATGCCTTCGACTAATATATCGTCGTCTGTCCTACCAGGGTGGAGGTTGCCGGCACGGGTGATGGCTGTCCATCTGAAATTACAGGGTGTCTTAAATTCTTTAAGTAAATATATTTTACTGTTTCCGTTATCTGCTACGGCTACATTTTTGTTTGACATCTGTTTGATTTTAAACGGACCTAAATTTCTGGGGGCCGTTTTGTGTCTTTTAGCTTTAAAATTTGTGTTAGATAAAGTGGTTGTAATAAACAGCTCTCAATAAATACTTTAGTTACTGGAAACTATACAAAATGGAATGTAACTACATCTGATATCAAAAATATAATCAGACATTATTTGACGTTTGCTAACTGGATATATATTTATTGTAGTGTCGTCTCGTCACAGATATCCTGTTTTAACAGTTTGTCTTATTAAAAATTTATTTATATCGGCTTTCTTATTGCGGGTTGTTTTAATGCGTTCTTTATCATTATTTAATTTATTCTTTACATTGTCCTAAGTTATTTTTAATTTTTCTTTATAGTTTTTAGCATTCTGTTGTTATACATCTCTACTGTAATGTATATTGTTAGGGTTACGGGAATCTGAGTGTCCTCATGTTAATTCAAGGGGTGTGAAATTAGTTGATGAATGGATCGTGTTGTTGTAGGCAATTAATGCGTATGACATTAAATTAGTTATATATTCTTTCTTATATGTTAATCTTAACAGTCTTATTTGTTCTAATGAAGTTGGATGTAATCTTTCAATTAATCCATTTGATTCTGGGTGATTTTCCGTTATAAAATGAATTTTTATTTTATGGAGTTCTAGGGTATTTTGTATCGCTTCATTTCTAAATTCACTGCCATTGTCTAAAGTTATTGTTTTGGTGTACCGTAAAATGTAAAGTATTGTAAGAATCCGTGGGTTACATCGATACTATTTTTTGAAGTGAATGGGTATTGCCTGGTCCACTTTGGTGAATGCGTCTACGATTGTTAAAAAGTTTTGAGCTTCTACTACCACATTACATGCATGAAATTTTTGAAAAGGCTTGTCGGGTGTTTTAGTTAACATTAAGGGAACTTTTGGGGGTGACCTGTCGTATTTCGCTTTGTCGCATAATTCACATTGGGTAATAAAATCTGTGGCTAATTCTTTCATGTCCTTAATGTAATATCTCTTTATGAGTTGTTTTAGTGTTTCGTTAATTCCACGATGGTTGGTTTTGCCTTCGTGTTGATTTCTAATTACGTCATTTATTTCGTCTAGGTCATCTAAAGTTATTAATTTTCTTGAAAATCTAATAATTTCAGGGCCTGAGTTATTAAATAATCTAATATATAATTCTGAAAATCGTTTGTATAAATGTTCGGTGGTGAAATAAAAGAAAAACGCTTTTTCTCGGGGGTATATTGTTTTAAAATCTTAATTATTTGCTCCTCAGTATCGTTTTTAGTCTTTGTTAACTATTTGTGTCTTGTTGTTTTTATATTTACTATTTAATGTTCCTACTTATAATGCTGTCTAGTAATTGAATTTTGATCTGTTAGATAGCAAAATAAATTAATAAATAAAATATTTACATATATGTATTGCTATAAACCTTTTTATTAATACAGTTTGCTTTGCTAAGTGTTGCAGCAGCAGCATCCGAAGAAAATTTATTAGAAGAAGACAATCAGGACACTATTGCAGAAAATGCATCACAACAATCCAATCTAGAATTTTGATGTAAATATTGTATATTTTTATAAATTAATCCTCTGTATTATAAGTTTTAAGTCTATACTTTTTAAAATAAACTGTAAAAACATGTTGCAGCTGTAAGTTTTATCTTCTCGGGCATTTAGACAGAGCAGCCAAGAAATTACAAAAAAATGTAATGTAAAATTTCAAATAAAAATACTTTCATACTGAAATTAGGTATCTGTATTATAACACTTTTATTTTTGTTTCAACAGAAATGATTGTAAATGTATTTATAGAACTTTAATTATTGCACTTCTTTAAGTAAATCTACTCCATAGCACCTTCTTAATTACAGCAGATTATGTATAAGTGTCAACAAACATTTACAAATTATTCTTTGTTTTAATTTGCACAGAAAGGAATGTATATTTTGCGTGATTTTTTGAAGGTTAACACAATTGCGATTATTCAATGTGATTAAATAAACTTACGCACAAAGAAATGTGGAACCTCCTATTTGCCTTCCTTTTAGTATACTTTTAGTGGGCGTCGTAAAAACAGCTGAAATGTTATTTCAAATTTATTTACTGTTGTTTTGTTAACTGAAGACCTTTGCGCATAATATACTGCAGCGGGCTACTATTAGCGCGCTTTACTAATTAGAACAAGTAATAACAAAGGTCTTTATTACTCACTATTCATAAGTCTAATTAACAGTATATGCCTTATTTATAGATGTTTTCAGTCCAATTAACAATGAAGCACTATTACATTAATGTTATTTACAAGCGCTAATATCTCCTTAAACTAAATCCTTAACCATAAGTTTTCTTAACAACACTAACACTACTATAATTTATTTATTACACTTTTGTCTATTTATGTAGGTACTAGCTGTCGGTACAATATACACGTTTACATAACACAAATTTATATTTACTATAGGACTTTTAGAACGTAATGACCAACTAACTATGCACGAGAGGATTTATATACGACATTTTGATATAGACTAACATCTATATTCATCACCGATTCTATATATAGCCTATAATTACATAGATGACTCATATTCTACTGTTTGCTAAAACGTTCGAGACTTCTGTAGAATATACATTGCTTACGGCGCTTGTGTGTTTGACGGGTTGCCTAATAGTTCGTAACACTGCCCTCTCTTTAAAACCGTTACGTTTCGTAGCTGCAAAAACATCTTGACTCCAATTCGATGAGGACGATATTGGCAGCTATTTCCTCTGGTGCATCCACCATGTCGTTGGAAATAACAGTCAACACTTTTTTCTTAGTCTTGATAGGCAATTGATTGATAACAACAAACAAAAATCTGGATGTTGGTTCCGCGGAAAATTACTTCTAGCATATTTCGAACTATTCTCCAATCTAAGCGATTCAGTCCACTGCTTAGCTTGGACACAGCTAGTCTCGTTACTCCATTTTTCCATCATCTGAGCCTTAAGGTGCAGTAAAGCCTCCCATAGATGTCCATAACTAGGTCTCTGCCCTGAAGAATTTTTTCTGACCAGATAGTAGACATACCGCTTTCCCTGCTAAAGAACCAAAGCTTTTCCTACAGTTGGCTGCTGTTGTACTAATTGACTTTCTAGTTGCCGCTTGAAGCGAGCGGACGTGTTTTTGCCGAGCTCCCGCTTCAGCAATAACAGTAAGTTTTTATCTAGGGTTTATATTATTTATTGTTGTATTATTTTATTTGAAGCTTTGCTTTTTATTGTGTTTTATTTTTATAATTGTGTGCCATCAAATTTTAAATACAGGGCAGTAAAATAAAAATTTTAAAACAGAATTTAAACTAAATAAAAACTAAATAAATCGCGTCTTCTTTGTAATTTAAACCAAATCCGCGTTTTAAAATAAACTAAATAAATTTCGGGTTAATAAAACAAAGGTCTACTCAACTAATACTCAAAAACAATTTCGAAATAACTTAAAAGGCATTTTAATAATAAATTTAAAATAAAATCCGCCTAAATCAAGTAAAAACCGGGTAAAACAACCAAAAGTGTGTGAATTTTTATAGTGCGCGTATAATAAAATAATAACCAAAAACAAAAATCTAAGCCCTTTTAAATCAAATAAATATCTCAAAACTGTAAATTTTAAAACAATTTTAATATAAATTTTCCGTAATTTAAGTTCACGCGTATTTAAAAGTTCCTTTAAAATCGATTTTGGTGTAATTAAGCGGTGTAACAGTTACGGGTTGTGCTAGTTACCAAGCGATTAAGTGAAAGGTCATTTCCGGTTACCACATTCCGATTGCGCTCGACCTTATTTTGTTAATTACACATTTAAAAATAAAGTGTTCTTATTTATAAATTAGATATTTTAATATTTTGAAGTAATTAGTTTATTTAAATTTGATTTGGCGGTTTAAAAATTTAAAATAAATAAATAGCGTTCTTTACGGTACATTTTAAATCGAGATATTTTTATTGCGTTAGGAAATTTATTTGATTCTAGTTGTTATTTTGACGCTTAGTGCTTGTTGTATTTTTGTTAAAATTTGATATTTAATTGGGCGGTTGAAGTTTTAATAAATACAAGGTTGTTTACGGTTCACCTTTAAACAAAACATTTTTATTGGACCAACGTTTTGCGTTCTTCTAGCGTCGTTCTTTTAGCGTCGTAACGGTTAGGACGTTTTTTGAGCTGCGTTTTAGGTGTCATTTTTATTGCTAGTTTTGTCAGCATGGTGGTCCACCGCGATGAGGAGCCGCTGCCCAGGAGGAAGAGGGCGATCGGTCGGAGTCTGCTAGGTCGGCGGCGGAGGGCGCTGTTGGGGGGAAACAGCTTAAGGTAGTGCTAAAGGACTTCTTGTTAGAAACTCAGGAGGAGGTACAGGAGGTAGGGAAGGAGCCTGCGTCTGCGCCGGTCGTGTCTGGGGAGTCGGGGCCTCCCGTGGTGGTCGCGGCGCCAGAATTGCCCTCTACTTCGAGAGCCCAGCGCACGATGTCGACTAGCAGCAACGGTAGCGTTAATGCTAGCGACCTCGATGAGCTGGAACTCTTAAAGTTTAGGGTGAGGAAGGCGCACGCTGCCGTCTATGGGAAGGTGCCGACGACCTCCGCCACTATCGTCGTGGAGGATAGGAAGATGGTTCGGCACGCCGTGGATGATATCCGTGACGTGACGAACCAACTGATAGGTATGGTTAGGGCGCTGCGTCTTTGTTTAGATGGTTCAGGAGAGCAAGTGTTGTTGGGGAAGTCCGGCGGTGAATTCTGTCGTTTCAGGAGGCCAGAGTCAGGGTGCGTCGGTTCAGCGCAAGGTCTCCTACGCCGCTGCAGCTTCAGGATCTGCCCTACGTTTGCTGTAAGGGTCGACGCCAGGCCAGGCCAGAAGGACGACGTGATGACGACCCTGAAGCAGAAGGTCGATCCCGCTCGAGATGGGTTTGTTGTTGTCGGAGCTCGTAGGACGCGCCGGGGCGGTGTCGTTGTGGAGTGCGCAGGTCGCGACGACGCCAAGAAACTGCAGTTGAAGGTCGGCGGGAACTGCAAGGAACTCGTGGCGAAGACCATCGAGAAGAAACGTCCACGGGTCGTTCTTCCGGGGTCGAAGCGGGGATGAAGGCTGAAGAGCTCGTGCGGTTGATTGCGAGCCAGAATCCCCGTTTCGGCGATTTGAAGCTAGAAGACCACCTGAGAGAGAAGTTCAGGTTTGACGGAAAGGGCCCTAGAGATCCCTTCGCCAACGTAGTCTTCGAAGTGACCCCACACTTCGAAGACGTATATTAGCTGATGCTATTAACCTCAGGTGGCGAAGAGTATGGGCCGGGACCACTTCTCGATGACCCAGTGTTACCGGTGCTACGAGTACGGCCATCGATCGATGGAGTGCAGGGAGAAGGTACAGTGGTGCGGTAACTGTGCCGAGGTCGGGCATGAATTCAAGAATTGCCGGAAGGCAGTCCCTGCTGTGTGGTTTGCGCTAGGGCAAACGACAGAACTGGCGGTGGCGCGAAGGTCGATACGCGTCACGACGCCAAGTCGAGTAGATGCCCCACGATGCAACGTCTGAAGCACGCAATCACACGAAACATCGATTATGGACTGTGAAGATAAAACAAAGTCCATAAGAAGCAAGAAGATTAAATTCGCGCAACTAAATCTCGGGAAAGGTAGAGGGGCAACAAATAACTTCGTAAAGTTATTCATCGAAAATAATATCGACATCGGGTTTATACAGGAACCGCACCTGTATGGCCACAAAATAACAGGTTTTGGGAGGGGGGTTACCGTCTTAAACGCGAATAGTGAACGACCGCGTAGCGGGATAATAATAAATAATGGAACGTGCGCCGGAATTATATTAAATAATTTATCGAACGAGTTTGTAACGACGGCCGAAATCAAATCAGGGAAAATGCGTTCTATGTAATAAGCGTGTACCTCCCGCCGGTCGATTCCCGGCGGAAAATCCCAAACCGAAGACTTGATAAATGAAGTAGATAATATTATTCGTAAAATCGGCAGAAATAAAATCTAGTCATTGGGGAGATTTTAATGCCAAGTCGCCACTATGGGGCAGCCCTATCGAAGACGATAGAGGCTCGCAGGTTGCTGATCTTTTACGGAATGGGATCTTAGTGTGATAAACACTAATGATTTACCTACGTTTGAGACGCATAGAGGCAGCAGTTTTATAGATATTACTGCAGTCTCGCACGAAATGTTAGAAACGATTTGTAATTGGAAATTAAGGTCGGACGAGGAAACGCTCTCTGATCATAAATTAATAACATGGGACGTTGAAACCAAAACAAGTGCAAACGAGCAGCTAACTGTATTTCCGCGGTTCTGTAATAAAAAAGCAAATTGGGAGCGATTTAAACAAAAATTTGGCGAAAGTATCCCTGTGCTCGAAAATGAGCTATTTAACTGCCGAGAGGCAGACGAAGTAGAAACACTCGCGGAAAAATTAAACGACGCGGTGGTAGACGCGTCGTCGTATTCCATGCCGAAAAGAAAACATTTAAAGACAGCGTACCCTGGTGGACCCGGGAACTAACCACCAAGCGGGCAGAAACGCGTAACCTAAGGCGCCGCTATCAACGCGCCTCGGGAGATATAAGAGAACAACGGAGAATAGAATATAATCAAAGTTACCGCGAATATAAAATATTAATAGAAGAAACGCGAACGAATAAATTTAAAGAATTCTGCACGCAAAACTCAGAGAAAGAACCCTGGGGAACCGCATACCGCGTAATTAGAGGAAAACAACAAAAAATCGCGCTCAGTAATATAAAGAAAACAAATGGCGAATACACGGAAGGTTTTAAAACCACAGCGGAATATTTACTAGAGAAATTTTTCCCATCGGATAATCCCGAGGGGGATGAAGGGTCGCACGATTTAATACGTCGGGAAGCTGCAAAGGCGCAAGGAACAGGTGCCGATAAGGCAATCCTAGTTCACGAGGTCGTCAGGGCTCTTAGGAGGATGAACCCTAAGAAGGCACCGGGGCATGATGGAATCGCTTCAGACGCAGCTCTGCAGGCGTGCCTGTTAGCCCCGTGTGTCTTTGTTGGGTTGTTTAATCTTTGTTTAGAAAGGGCGTTTTCCGCGTTGCTGGAAAATCCAGAATGTGAAATTTATACCCAAACCTAAAAAGGCGGATGCGTCAGATCCGGGCAGCTATCGTCCAATTAGCTTGCTACCGGTGCTGGGGAAAGTTTTAGATCGCGTTATGACTACGCGTGTTGAACACCTAGTGCGAAACAGCGGCGGTTTTAATAACCGACAGTTTGGTTTCGTGGAGGGCAAGTCGACTATCGACGCGTTAGAGTTCGTTGTCGGGGAAATTAAGCAGGCAAGAGATGCCAAAGAGTACTGTGTCGTTGTTGCTTTGGACATTTCAGGAGCATTTGATGCTGCCTGGTGGCCATTAATCGTTTGCGAGTTAGATCGTAGGGGTTGTCCGCGAAACTTGATGTCTTTGGTCAAGAGCTATTTCTCGGGGCGATTAGCACAGGTTGAAATTCCGGGTGAAGTTCTGTCGCGTGAGGTGGAAAGGGATGCCCGCAAGGGTCATGTTCTGGTCCCACATTTTGGAAGTTGTTGTATGAGAGCATCTTTAGGGTCAAGTTGCCCGCAGGATGCTCAATCGTCGGGTTTGCAGATGACACACTTTTAATTGTAAGATCGAGATTGTTAATGGATATGCGCATAAAACCGAACGAGACGATTAATAAATTACACGAATGGTCGCAGGCGGTAAAATTAAAATTTAACACGGCGAAGTCAGAGGCGCTTTATTTCGGCACGAAACCAGGACAGAGACCTCCTAGGTTAGAGCTAGGAGGAGAAAATCCGTTTAAAGATTGTATTACCTACCTCGGCGTCAAGATCGACAATAAATTAAATTGGAAAGCGCACGTACAATACGTAAAAAGTAAGGGCGACGAAATATCAAATAAAATGATGGCGGCGGCTAAAATAAAGTGGGGTTTCAGGGGCGAATCGCTGAGGACGGTTTATGCCGGAGCAATTGAGCCGGCAATACTGTACGCAGCTTCTGTATGGGCAAAAGGTTGTTAAGTCCGTGAGATGCGTCAATTGACGAGCGTACAACGCATAACCGCGGTAAAAGCGGCGAGGGCGTACAGGACCACCTCCACGGAGGCTGTCCTGGTGATCAGTAGGCTCTCCCTATCGAATATGTCGTTAGGAGATTAGAGATAGACGATTAATAAATATAGGAAAAGGGCGCGAAATTATCGAAGATCTTAATCTTGGTAATAGGGAAATTGCAAGAAAGATTGTTGTATCTGAGTTAGGGCACCCGGCTGATATTAGAGGATCGAGTTTGTCGAAGGTGATGAGGACGCGATGGGTATCAGAATTTATACGGACGGTTCACGTATGGACGATGGGCAAGCAGGCGCGGCGTTTGTCGTGTATAAGCAGGAAAGGGAGGTGTTTCGGTTTCAAACCAAACTCGCGAACTGGTGCACTATCTTCCAGTGCGAATTGGTAGCCATACGAGGCTATCGATTACGTAATAAACCATACGGGCAGAGACGAGTATTATATAATCAGTGATAGTAAATCGGCGCTAACGGCTTTAACAAACATGAACACCTCGACAGATCTCCAAGCGGACGTCTGGAGGATAGCGCGTACGGCGCTAGAGTTTCGACGTTTAAAGTTCTGTTGGGTCAGGTCGCACAATGGTAACGTAGGAAACGATAGGGCTGACGAATTAGCTAAAGAGGCCGCAACGGGCGACTTTCGAATATCACATTCGTCGATACCGAGGTCTTTAATCAAAGAAAGCTGCGCGAAAAATCAATTCGACAATGGGAAGAGAGGTGGAACAACGCTGCCACGGGCAGGTTGACCCACAAATTCATACCGAGCATAGAAGCCAGAGGTAAGATCGAGGTTAAGCTCGATCACAAAATGGTGCAGTTGATAACAGGGCACGGCGCCCTGAAGGCGTATTTACAAAGGTTCGGTCTAACCAATAGCGACCGCTGCGAATGCGGTGAGGGCGCGGAAAGCGCAGAGCACGTGCTCTTCGACTGCCCGCTTGAGGCGGGAAATCGAGGTTGGCTGATAGCAAACTAGCTATCCTAGGTCTGGCATGGCCAAAAGCCTAGAGGAAGTCGGGAAGTGGTTAACCAGAAGGCGTTCTGGACAGCCTTAAAAGAATTCGCGGGAAGGGTCGCGAGATTAGACAATCAATGACGACCGCGTGTAAAAATTCGGTGGGGTTGGTGGGAGGATTGAAAAATTTTAGATTGACTTGGCGTGAGTAAGGATACGAGCATAACCAAAACCTGATATTAAACAAAAAAAAAAAAAAAAAAGATAATTATACCAAAATGTCCAATATGCACGAGAAACCCCACTCCATTAATACAATCACTGCCTATCTTCATAATTATGTGCGGAAAATCGGGAATAAATAATACCAAATAAACAATAACAAATAAATCATAAACCCTCATTAAATTAAATCAATAAAGTAAACAAGGATAATAAAACAGAGTGCAACCGCGCATCCCCCCAGGACTTGAAAGTGAAGTGATAGTGATAGTGATTGTGATCCCCCAAAAACATTTAGTGCATACCCACCAGGACTTTAGCAGTGCACCCCGTCCCACCTTTAGAAGTAAGTTACAGACGACCAGATCTTCGGATGCTGGAGAATTTTATTATCGAGGTAAGACTTAAAATGTGGCGGCTGTACTCGCACAAGCATTGATTTACATTAATTAGTAGTTTTGAAATAATTTAAGAAGCACGTTTGGTGTGTAAAGGCGCTAGCCGACATAATGCTTGTGCGAGTGCACCTGATAAATAGGGTGATGCTTTCGCTATTTTGTGCACTGCTATATGCTTAACGCTTATTAAACATTTATTTATATATTTACATAATTATATTTATTTATATTTTATATTTACACTTTATATTTATTTATATATAGCATGTATTATGTGGCTTATTTGTTTTGTTTGACGTTCTGTCGCCATTTTGGTTGCAGTATATATTTGGGAAGGACGAGCAGAATTGCGAAGATTGTAATCATAATGTAAATCAGTTAGGGAACGATAGGAAAGCTAGGGATGGATTTAAATTAGTTAGCTAGATTTGGATAGTTTTAAGACGACCCTTCAGGTCGCACTGGTAAGCAGAACCGGCGTCTGCTATCCGGTATTACGGATCCCTCCCCCTCTCATTTTTGCTTGTTGATCGGGTACACTCGAAAGTCCGCGCTAGGGATACCATTATTTACAACCCTGGTTTTAGGTTGTGTTTTGTGTTTTGTTCCAGTTTTTGTCAGATTTTTAGGTTTATTAGATTGTTAGAGTTTGTTAGGTTTGTTAGATTTTTAGGTTTGTTAGATTTTTATTTAGTTTTTATTTAGGGTGAATCAACTATGAAGTAAGAATAAATTAGGAGCACGACTATTTTTCGCGTTTAAACCCAATGTAGTACCTCCGGGTGGAGCATTGGGGACGTGGCCGCAAGTATAGCGGCCCTAATTCAAATTATAATGTTGTACTAATTTATCCACACATCCAAACTTTTTCTTGAAAACAACAGCTATTCCTCTTGACTTTTGCAGATCTTGAGCTACGTAATGTGTAAAGGAATACTCTTTTGGTGTCTAAACAGATCTTGTTGTTTTTCAACAACAACGCCAAATCTCCTTTTAGCGGAACCTCCATACGCCCCTATAAAACTCTCAAAATCTACATTTGGCCCATGATTAATAACTCGTCGAACACCATTCTCATTATTCGAGTCTTCTTGGTTGTTGCCAGCATAGGATGTTAAACGGTCAAAGTATACCACTTTCGGTTTACCACGGGGAGATCTTCTGATCCGGTACACTACATCATTAATCCTTTTTAACACTTCATTCGGGCCTTCCCATTGTCTTTGTAATTTTGGCGACAATCCACGCTTTCTTTGTGGATTGTACTACCACACTAAATCTCCAGGTTGGTAACCACCTTCTTGTGCTCTCGTGTCATATTGTGATATCATTCGATCGTGCATTTACATTTCCAATAAACCAGAAGATTGTTGCAGTTTCCGACAATCTTTAAGTTTCTAAACATACTTACGATGCTCCACCCGAAGGTACTACATTAGCCAAGAGGCGAGGAGTTTTTTGTTGCCTGGAAATTTAGAATTTTGCCGAACCCTTGCCGTTCCAGGCAAGATAAGGATCTTTAACGTGCGTGACAACACTCACACAAGGGACCTCTATTTAACCTCTCATCCGAAAGAGGGCGTAATTTTTGCGAAAAATGCTCACGGCAGTCGGCCGTGTCGGATTTCGAACCCAGGACCTTGAGAGCCGTAGTCTTACTCTTACTACATCGATCCACGGCGACGCCGATTTCATTCGATCGCTTGCCGCCTGAATATTCTGTCGGACGTTTTTGTGAATGCTGTTTGATCCTTCACGAAACTTCCTAACGTAGTCTTCACCTGCGACCTCTTCTCCAGATTTAAATCCAAACTGAAGATCACATGGTAGCCGCAATTCACTCGCTAACATCACGCAAGCGGGAAAGTATCCTGTGCTGTCATGTACCAAAGAACGGTACGCCAGTAGGAACAAATGTAAATATTGGTCCCAGTCTCGTGATGTTCAGAGACAACTTTGGCTAGGTACTTTTCAACGGCCTGTTCATTTTCAACCATTCCATCCAATTGAGGATGAAGTGGCGTGGTTCTAATCTTCCCGATTCCAAGATTCTTTCAGACGCTTTGAAACAACGCTGATTTGAATTTCCGATCTTGATCGGAGCGTAATTCCAAAGGAACTCCAAAACTACAAAACAACTCCCTCACTAGTACATCTGCAACCGTTTCGGCTTCTTGGTTTGGTATAGCATACGTCTCCGGCCATTTGGTAAAATAATCCATTTTAACCAAGATGTATTTATTTCCTTTTTATGATTTAGGAAACGGACCAGCTATATCAATGGCCATCCTCTCAAAAGGATTCCTCACGTTATACTGCCTCACTGGGGCTTTCCGTTTCGTAACCGGACCATTTCCAGAGGCACACAACTCACATTTCCGGCACCACTCTTTCACGTCTTCTTTGCAGTTCACCCAATAGAATGTTTCTCTCACTCTTTCGAGAGTTCTTTTCACTCCAAAGTGCCCTCCGGAAATACCATCGTGCAAGTGCTGCAACACTTCCGGCAGTCTGCTTCTCGGCACTATCACTTGAAGTTGTCTCTCATTGCCATCTTCACACTTTAAGCGTCGCTTCAAGATTCTATTTTCAATCACTACGGAGTCTCACTGTGCCCAGTATGCCTTCAGGCTCCTACTTGAAATACTAATTTCTTCCCAAGCTGGTCGTTGTCCTCTGCTTTTCCACTCAATAATACGTCTCAATTCGGCGTCATTCTTCTGGTCTTCGCGTATTCTGTCGAGTTGCCAAGCATCGTCAGTTACCGTCATTCTATGGATGACGCCTATTTTTTCTTCCATCTTGGAACAATGATTGCAGTCTACGGGACAAGGTTTCCTTGACAGAGCGTCTGCATTCCGATGGCTAGTTCCCACACGATGTTCTGTGTCAAAGTCATGTTCCTGCAATCGTTCTATCCACCTTGCAACTTGTCCTTCAGGATTTCGAAACTGCAGTAACCATGTTAATGCTGCATGGTCTGTTCTTTCAGGAATTTATGACCGTATAAGTACTTATAAAGGTGTTCTACGGATTTGACGACGGCCAACAGCTCCCTTCTTGTCACACAATACTTCCTCTCTGGCCGCGACAAGACCTTGCTGAAATACCCAATAACTTTTTCTTGTCTGTCCTGCATTTGAGAAATAGCGCTTCCTATAACTGTGTTACTGGTATCGGTATCCAGCACAAATGTGCCCTTCCATCTGTTGATAACTCAGAATTGGTGCTGTTACTAGTAGCCGTTTCAGTTGTTCAAATGCGCTGTGGCAGTCGTCATTTCAATTACATTCTTGTCCATCTTCGGGTAATTTCGTCAACGGTTTGGCAATGTTCGCTAACCCCAGTATAAAACGTCGGTAATAAGTAAACAATCCTAGAAAACTGCGTAGTTGGTGTATATCTGCTGGTGTAGACCACTCTTGTACCGTTTTTATCTTGTCAGGGTCGACTCTTATTCCGGTCTCCGAAACGACATGCCCTAGGTATTTCACCTTTTTTCGAAATAGGTAACATTTCTTAAGTAAGGTAAGGTTTGCCGCACGTAATCTTTGGAATATCTCCTCTAAGTTCTTAAGGTGTTCTTCAAAAGACTTACCTAACACTATCACGTCGTCTAGGTACACCAGGCATGTTTTCCAGGACAGTCCACGCAGTATCGACTCCATCAAAGTAGCAGGGGCATTGTATAATCCAAAGGGCATGACCTTGAACTGCCATAATCCAGTTCCAATTGTAAACGCAGTTTTTTCTTTATCATTTCGCTCCAAGCCTACCGCCAGTATCCACTTTTCAAGTCCAAGGTCGAAAACCATTTACATCCGGATTGAGTATCCAAGGTGTCATAAATTGTAGACAAAGGATAGCTGTCTTTCTTTGTGACATTGCTTAACCGCCGGTAGTCTACACAAAAACCTTGTCGACCCATCCTTTTTCTTGACAAACACTACTGGGGATGCCCATGGACTATCCGAGGGCTGAATCACTCCCTGTTTTTCCATATCAGTGATAATTTGCTCGGCTTCCTTACGTTTTGCCAAAGGAGGCCGCCTGGGATGTTGTTGTATCGATTGCGCATCTCCAGTATTGATCTTGTGTTGCACAACATTCGTCCCTTTTTTCTCACCATGATACAGTGCAAATACAACTCGATATCGTCCGATCAGTTTTTTTACCTTGCCCAGTTGGTCGCCGTTTAATCCTTGACACTAAGATATCAACATATCCAGCAATTTCTTTGAGCAACCGTTGGCTGGTTTGTCTTTTGTGTCGTCCACGGAACGTTTAATATGGCATACCGGAATGCAACTTCCCAAAATCATTTCTTTCTTCAGGGTCAATGTATGCGTATTAATGTTCAGCACCTTTACTGGTAATATATTTTGAGACTTTACCAGTGTTCTTCCAATCAGTAATCCCTCCTGACCCATTCCCGATTCAGTTGCTTTCATCATGCACACTTGTCCTAACTGGAACGTACTATCCAGGCATCCCATAAAGATAAATCCGTTTTCTCGGGTATTTTCATATCACAAATCATTCGGACTTGCCTCGTCTGGTTACTTGTCCCTTGAAATGGAATCTCATCATCATCTATCCGAAGCACATTTTCTTTCATGTTCACATGAAACCCATATTCTCTCATGAGATTCATTCCCAAGATAACTTCTTCTGTAATTTCAGCTACCACCACCCGATGATTAATTAGTTTGTCTCCAATTCCCAACATTACGGCAGTCTCTCCGTGAGTAGTAATTTTCTCACCACTTGCCGTTCGAAGACATACCGATGCAGGTAGCACTTTTCCCCGACCAAACAAAACTGGTCTCACTATAGTCCCTGTCGCCCCTGTATCCACAAGTAATCGGTCAACCCTACCATTAATTCCACCATCAAGATAAAAGCTGTCCAGACTTTCTATCGACGATGCAGCACGAATGATAACTCCGGGGCACTACGTTGTGCTGTCGACGTTTGCCCCCTTACGTCGACTTGCTTTTGTTTTTCCTGTTGCTCAACCGGCTGTTTTTTTGGTTGAGTACAGCGTCTCTGTATATGACCAACTTCACCGCAGCTCCAGCATCGCAGACCCTATCTCCGCGGTTGTCGTCTTTCCAGCCTTTCCGCCACACGGTTCATTATTTCTCGCATGCCGTTCTGCAATTGACCAGGTTTATCTAAGGCAGGCCGAACTTTGTGACTCACCCTGTGTGATGTCTGCTTAGCTGCTTCAAATTCAAGCGCATGAGCCAGTGCGTCATCTAACATTTTTGGCCGTGCTAATCTTAGCAGTTGTTGTATTTCGCCGTCTTTAACGCTATACACAAATGTTTGAACAACCAGTTCGAGGAAGCTATCTGGTGCCAATATCTAACTAATCTGGCAATGTCAGCTTCGACTTCTTGCAGGCTTTCATTTGTCTTTTGCGAGCGGTTCTTAAATTGTACATGGTAAACCAGTTAAGGGGGAGCGTCTCTATATCTCATCTCAAGCTTCGATGCTAAGAGGTCGTAATCATTCTGTTGGTGATCGGGAATCGTTTGCAAGATGTTAAGAGTTTCTTCCCGTAGGGCCACTATTAAGGAGATAACCTTCTCTTTGTTGTACCAACCGTTGACTATGGCAGCAGCTTCAAATTGTTTCAAATATGTCGGCCAAGGTGTTTTACCATCGAATGTGGGTGGTTTCACTCTAAATTTTGACGATATTGACTCGCTTCCGTCTATGCTTCTTATTTCAGGGATGTTCTGATTTATAACTTGATTTGCTAATTCAAGTGGCCACCTTGTTAGTAAAATCATTTGTTCTTGCAGCCTCATCACATCTTCCATTTTTACCAATTTACTATCCAACTTTTGCTCAACAGTTTTTACCTGTTCAGTGACATCTTCTTTATGCAATGAAGCTTTCCATTAATCTTTGTTCTAAAGTGGCTGTCTTTTCATTCAACTTTTCTTCTATTTTCGCAACATTTTCATTTAACTTTTCTCCTATATTTTAAGCATTTTCACTTAACTTTTCTTCCGTTTTCTCAGCATTTTTACTTAACTTTTCTTTAAGGGTCGATTCCAGTTCAACTGACTTCACTACGTTTTCACTAAGTGTCACTTCTAGTTTAGCCGATCTCTCTTCCATTTTCCAGCATTTTCATTAAACTTTTCTTCCATACCGGAATTAGAATCCTTAAGAAAATTAATGAAAGTTTCTGCGTCCATTTTACTTTGGCTTCTTGTACCTGGCATATATAAACTACTCAAATGTCTTTAGACATGTGTTTTTCTCATTTAAATTAATCACTATCCATCCAACACAGCCTGCCGGGCTACTGTTAACGTGTTCACTAATTTACAACAAGTAATAACAAAAATCTTTATTAATCACTATTCACAAGTCTAATTAACGGTATTTGTCTTATTTATAGATCTTTTCCGTCCAATTAACAATGAAGCACTATCAACTAATGTTATTTACTTCTTATTTATTTACTTCTTAACGACAGTTAACTACTATAATTTATTTATTACACTTTTGTCTATTTATGTTCAAGCGGGCGGTACAATATACACGTTCACATAACACAAATTTATATTTACTATAGGACTTTCAGAAAGTAATTACCAACTAACTATACACGAGATGATTTATGTACGATATTTTGATATAAACTTACTTCTACATTCATCACAAATCCTATATATGCCCTTTAATTAAATAAATGACTCATATTCTTCTTTTTGCTGGAACGTTCGAGACTTTTGTAGAATATACCTTTGGTTATGCAGCTTGCGTGTTTGACGGGTTGCCTAATAGTTCGTAACAATACATTAGAGCATTTGCAGGGCTTACCTTTTTAAGCCCGGCCGGCTTCTGATTGACGAAAATAAGACGGTCTGGCCTTCTTTTGACATATACAAACTGCCCGTCCTGTCCACAGTTGCTGAATTCAAATCCGACCCGACACACCCGAAATTTTATAGATGTGAAGCCCGGACCGGCCCGTTCATCATTTGTCGAATTCAAAGCCGGCACGACCCGTTTATTGTTTGTTCTAACGAGGCTCAACCCGTTAATACGGTTTGCTCTATTTAAAGTCCAGTCATAAAATAATAAATGTGGATATGTGTGTGCCACTAATGGTGGGTGGGGCGTGGAAGGTGTAATGAATGAAAATTGTGAAATGCTTATGTAGCAGTAGTCTATTACCTGTAGATATGCACTTTGCACTTGTGCAGTATCTAGAAGTATAAGATGTAGGTTTATCACTAATATAAAAACAATAAATAATGTTAATTGGAAGTTTGTTACGTACAGTTTTGACCCCAGAAAATCTATCCGGTAATCCACAGAAAAACTCGGCGAAGTATTTCCCTACATTTGATTTTCCAATGCTCCACCCAAAGATACATTGGCCAGGAAGCGAGTTTTCTTTTACCTGGAAATTTTGAATTTTGCCGCACTCTTTAACGTACGTGACAACACTCACAGACGGGACCTCCTTACCTCTCATCCGAACGAGGACGTATTTTTGTGAAAAATGCTTGCGTAACATTTTTCAAGCGGACCGTGGCGGGATTTAAACAAAGAACCTTTAGCATAGTAGTCACACGCATACCAACTGCACCACGGAGCCGCCAGGCGAAGTACTCCCTACATGTGATTTTCCAATGCTCCACCCGAAGATATTACATTGGTCAAGAAACGAGTTTTTTTACTTGGAAAATTTGTAATTTTGTCGAACCCTTGCTGTTCCAAGCAAGGTAGGGATCTTTAACGTGCGTGACAACACTCACACACGGGACCTCCATTTTACCTCTCATCCGAATGAGTGTATTTTTGTGAAAAATGCCCGCCTAACATTTTTTAAGCGGACAGTGTCGCAATTCGAACCCGGGACCTTGGGCGTAGTAGTCACACACATACCACTACACCACGGAGTCGCCTCATATTTTCCAGCCACAGGATTTCAAAGACATCCTGTCCTCTTTAAACGGGATCTCTTCTCCAAAGTGGTTATTTCACTTCAAACAAATTCTAAAACACGAGCAACTACAATTGCATATGCGCGCGCGTGATGTGTGGAAACAATTATGTGGTGACAACTTATTATACTAGAACAAAACCAACTAATGGCTGCGTAACACAAAATACACTTTAGCGTGAAATAGGTGAACTAAACTTTTAATGACGACCCTAATAGATACCATTATTGTTTTTTAAAACGATATGCCATGGACTACGTTATCTGGTGAGTAGGAGAATTGGATGGTCCGAGGACAGCTCCTCACGCCTCAGCGCTACACATCTAGCATCTAACCCAGGTTTTACAAGTAAATTCCCATAAGGAGGATCTGCCGAGAGGGATTTCCTCTTTGCTCAGCGCCTCTGAGCGCCTTCCGACGCCTCACAGCGTTTAAATGTTTGGAACCCACAATGCATAGACAACGTCGCCTGAACGCCTCACTCCGTACTACCTCCTGAATGTCTGCAACTCATTGCACACTCATTACGTCACTTTTACACTGGATGATCTGTTAATTGGACTTGAACCTAATTTCACGGGCAATCTAACCCCGTTTGAATTTTTTAAATCGGACTATCCCTTACAAAGTTACACTCTGTTAAAGCCTCGTACCTTTAAATTTATTGTTTATTTAATTTTAACTCGATCTTTAAATCCTTTTTAGTCACCCGAGATATACACTTTAACCAGGAATTTTCCGACTACCCTCTACCTTAACACAAACCCTCCACCCACGTTTTTAGCTAATGTATTTATAGAAATGTCATAACGTCGTCTAAAATTTTCCGCAATATGCAAACCATTCAATTATTTTAAGAATAACACTAAAATCTTGAAACCAAGTTAAAACATTTTTAATTTTTTTCTGCGGGATAATTTTAGGAAACCTAATGAATTTTTAAAATAAAATTAACTCTAAAAAGTTCTATAGACAACCAATTATACATAGATTTCTCATATACCTTAAAAATCAATTTAGGTTTTTGTACATCATTTAAACCTTTTGAAGGGAAGCTTAATAAAACATTTTAAATGTTTACTAAGGGTATATCATGCTATTGTCTACATGATAGTTACAAATCAAACAATTTAATTTTAAATAACTTCTGTCATATTTTTGAAAATCGCAGACTTGACTATTTTCTAAATGAATCATCGAGCGAAAGTACATGATTTTACGACCGCGGTTAATTATTATTTAAAGTCTAATTTGTTTTAAATAAAGAAATCGAATACTTGAATAGATTCAATGATTCACTCATTGCCGACTAATTAGTTTGAACAATTTGTATCTCATTTGTTAAACGCAAACCACTTATAAGCTTATCAACGTTGTCGACTGTCCTCGCTATAATTACTAATACGAGGTCACTTTTGTAAATTCTTTGGAAGTGAAACTTTGTTGCTCTAGTACTAGTAATGTTTAATAGTATTTACCTGAATTAAAAATTGCCGTCGGCCGTACTGATCATTTTGAAAAATTCCTGTACAACTTTCCATAGAATACTATTAATCGCGTAATTGTTCAACAAAAGTTTTCTTAGAATAACCAACATTTCTTACGTTCCAGTAGTATGACTCATTAAATTAGTCTAGAATTTTCTCAAAGATCTAATGGGTTTTAATTCCCAACGTCAAATAAAAATTAAATTTCCATATGAAACTGTAATAGTAATAATGCACTCACCCATACACAAACGATCTATGTACTAAAGTTTTTGTTTTCGTAAAAGTAAAATTTTGTACAATAGGGCTAAACAGAATTAAGGCAAGCACAGTATAACATTTATTAATCTTGAAATATACATTTTATTGCTTCGTAAATAAATGCAACATTCTGTTTGGCGCTAAATGGTTATGCATATGCATAAGACAATGACCAAATCCTCCACAATCCATCCTTAACGTTTTCAAATTTGAAACACTAAATTCTTCAATATTTATAACATTATTGCACGGCATACACTTGGAGACGATACGCTGCTTTTCCAGTCCTTTCACATAAATTGTATCATGAGGCGGTATAATAGTTTGCAGGTATAACGCGAGAACGTCTGGTGATAAGAGATTTGTTGATAGGTTTTCTCAGATAAGTCCGTGCAAGTACTTCTAAAGCCATGCGCAATTCTTCTTGAAATCTTTACTCAAATAGCTATAGTCTAAAGGCATCTCTAATATTTCGTGATAAACTTCATCGTTTTCCACGTAAAAAACTGCAACTTCTTTAATAAAAACTTCTCTTGTTTTGTACTGGAAGCCTTGTACACCTAGGATGAAAGCCATGGTGCAGCGTTCTTTTCGATAGACGTTAAAACCAGAAAAATCCATCTTCAACTTGTAATTTTGATTAACTCGACGATACTTTAACAACTGATGCTCTGGAACATGGCTTCCTCGTCTTTTATGCTGACGGTCGAGCGTGCGCAGCCCCTTATTATGTTAATTGGTGTTATATGCAAGTCTTGACTGGAAAAGTGACGCTTATAACTGTTTTATAGTGGGTTTTACCTGTTTGTATTTAACCACCAACACCATTTTTAGAATCTTATAAAAAATTACTCTTAGCGGTATTTTTAATATAATTCCGTCGTGTAAGATATTAATTATTATTGTGTTTTCCTCAGGTTCTCAAATCGTTCGGAATTTTTTCAAATTGAGCGACCCCTTACAAATTTACAGACCAAGCTTTTACAAACCATACGGTGTTTATCTTTACTCTATTTCTAAACAGTATTGAGATAAACCCATCGTGTAGCCTATCAAATTAGTACAGAATTCCCTGAGGAATCGAAATCAATTATCACGTCTTTTAAAATTAGCTCCAACAAAGACCCGCATAATGTTTTAATATTCAAAAACCTAACAGCAAAATACCTCTGCATTTTTATCTAGATTTAACTCAATAATAGAATAAAACTCAAGAAATATTTATTAATATCTAGAATTGTTAAAATTTTCAAATAGTGCATCCACATTAAAATAATTAAACCAAAAGGTTAAATATATATTAATTCTGCACGGTGAGTTAGAAAGTAGTTCGATAATCTATTTTAAATGTAGTTCAAAATAAGACGTATTTTCTAAATAAATTTAGTGAAATCTATGATCCTCAGCCTTGCATTGTTTTGTTAATGACGTCTGACTATTAATTGTGAAAGATATTTTCCTATAAATCTAGTTCATGTATGGGAATACGCATTCTAATAATTTGATTTAAGTTAGGTGAGTGTGAGGACAAATTATTCTTATACTTTATGAGCATAAATACGGGGAAAATGATACTAGAAGTTCATTTTGATTTTATTTTTGTAAAACGTAAAGTCGTTCAAAGTGTAATAGAGTTGCAAAATTTTCCACTTTTGAAAATTTCGGGGTGAGACGACATTTTAAAACTTGCTGCGATTTTTTATTCTAACTTTTAGATTTGTTGACATTATTTCGCAGACCGTACTTGATGTATCCCTCAATGTATTTAGGAAGTTTATATCAAATCTTCCATATATTATACGCACTGTGGAAGTTGGCGTGCGAAATCAGATATGCAAATTCGACAACTTGCGTTTCTATTTAAATAAGAATTGTTTAGTGAAGATGGTGACATTTGATGAGAGTTATGTTATTTACCAAAGGAACTTTAGAACACTTTTTAGGGGTATCTCAGATCGTTCTCAACTACGCTAATACTTTAAGAGAACTAACGGAAAACGGTACTCCTAATATATCTGTTTCTGTTAGATCTAGCAATGGAAAGATATAATAGGAATGGTGTCTTACAGAATCTCGCGCATGTTATATTTAAAAGCAAATACAGTAATAGTGATATTGGGGTTATATTATACGAATTTATAAAACCTATCCAAGATTGTTTGAAAACAGTATTTGTAGTCAAGTTGAGTATATGGAAGAGTACAACAGCTCTCCATTTCACGCATCTACGAGCAATGTTTAAATTTTAAACCATAGATTTTAGAGAAATCTCTGTCACAATAATCCTGCATATTACAGTTTATTCTCTTATGCCTTTCTAAATTGTTGTATTTCAACTACAGATATTAATAGCTGTAAATAAAATTATGCTATAGTTTTAAATAAAACGATTTTGATTAATAATTTTGTAAAAGTTTATAGCACCCTTTTAATAAATACACATCTTTGTTATAATTTTTTTCATAAGAACTTAGATATCTAATTCAGTTATGTGGGAGTTTGAAGAATTAAAGAATACAAAGATATACTTTATATTTTATAACATAAACAAGCTAATATTTACAAAAATAATCTTTAAACTCACATCATTCATTTCTTATGCTAGTAATTGAGGTGGTTAAAATTTTACTTCAAAACGTACAATTTATTATATTTTTTCATTTGAATATCTACTAACTGTTTTATAAACCCCATCCACTCGACTATTTCTATAAAATCATCCAAATACTCGGACATTACTGACACAGCAGTACAGTGCTGTATTGCTTCCTCGTATAACTGGCACATAAGACATTTTTCTCCTTCTATAGAAAACCGTTGCCCGTATTCTGCTTTTTTTACTCGTAGAGCATTGCGAAATCCTCGAATAACCTTCCCAAAGTCTTTATACATATTTGTTTAATCGTTTCTTTAAACTGTATAATCGACAAATTATAACTTCTACGCGAACAGTCCTTTTATATGAACTACTCTTGTTCGAATATCCCCCAATTGTACCAGAATTGTGTGCACGCACGAAACAGGTAGGGAATATATCTTATAAACTAATTCATTACATTCCTTAGGAAAATGCTAAGGACTTCAAAAATAATTATAACTCTTGTTAGACCTCTAGTGCGCGGATAAATGCTATTATTTAAGGTTATGTCACTGTTTTCTTGATCAATCACGCACTTTTTCCCAAACTATGCGTATCAGATTGGGGAGTATAGTCTACTCCATAAACCAACTTGTATATATTTTCGTCTTCATTTTTTAACCAACTCGTCTGCATAATAAAGATGTACAGACTCGTCGTCAACTGGTAATTTAATCTTTTTTAAAAGTTTGCCTCTGATTTAACTTTAATCTCCTTTATAGGTGTCGGTATTTTTTCTGCTATTCCTTGTAACTGGAAAGCGGTGACTTGTATAGGCTCAAGCAATTGTTTATGAGCTTCTTTGAATTCTTGTTGAGAAGTAGTATATCCATTATTGCGTTCCATAAACATCTTTCGTACGGAATCTTGCATAAAATGAAGCTTACGTTTATTTGCAATAAAATCTTTGACGTACGTCATCATGAAACTTCGGATTGGGGCTAATCATTAACGTCTTCTTCTATATTTATATACTCGTCGAAATTTTTCTTATATCGCCCCTTATCTAAATCAAAATCTTTTACAATAGTAATACAACTATGTTTCGAGTCACCACCATTCCGGCATTGCTGACAAATTTGTTTAAATTTTGGATATGTCATGTAACCGCTTATATGATCCATAAATATATGCCCAAGAGTTGTATCGTCTTGCTTCCAGATTACAATAACATTGGTGTTATCTCTAAGTCCGTACTTTACTGCGCTGACTTACGTTTGGCATAAGTAAAAAAAATTAAAGCTCTTATGCCCACCAAAGGAGAAAAACCGCGCGATCCTGTTTTATTCGTTTGCAGGTATATCATCAAAGACAATAATTGAATCTTCTTTAGCATCCTCTGGCCCAATCAAACCGTCGTAGTTTCCAAATTCGTGGTATCCAATTTCTTCTCTTAAAGGTTCAAATACACTTCTTAACAGTTTATACTTTGGCTGATAGAAACTTTTAGTAAACACATAGACGTTTTGGAATCTAAGTCCATTCTCGTGTAAGATTAGAGAGATTAAAGCGTTGGTTTACCCGCAGTTTGATGGCCAGCTCGTATGTTAGACGGGAACAAAAGTCATGTTTAGGCACAATGTTGGTTGAAGATACCAAAAATTCGTCAAAGTTCTGTATTGGTTTTACAAGATCCTGTTTATCAACGTCCATATCGCTTAAATTCTCTTGTTTAGGAACAGTTTTACTAATATATAATTTCTTTTCGTTCTGTAACATTTTGACATGATTGTATAGCGTAGTTCTTGGAATATTATATTTTTTACTAGCAGCGTAGAAACTTGACGCACCATGTAAAATTTCATTTACAGTTTTTATCATAAATTCTTTAGTGTAGCTTTCACTTGGTGCTTGCATTTTTTTAAGAATGCTGTATCACAACTGATTCCACTTGGAAAATATGCCCCCTTATATACTTTATTATGTCAGACATATGTCGGACATATGTCATACATATGTAAGACATATGTCGGATATATGTCGGTCATATGTCGGCCATATGTTGGCCATATGTCGGACATATGTTGGACATACGTTGGACATATGTCGGACATATGTTGGATATATGTTAGACATATGTCGGATGTGTATGTTGGATATATGTCGTACGAATGCGAAAAAAGAGAGAAGGACAAAGTAGGGTGGAGGGAGGAGGATTTAGGTTAGTTTACGTTGTTTGGAGTCAGGCTAGTCGGTGTTGTCTGAAGTTAAGTTAGGTTAGTTGGACTTGTCAGGAGTTAGGTTAGCTAGTGTTGTACGGATTTAGGTTAGGTTAGTTGGACTTGTGCGGACTTATGTTAGATAGCAGGAAAAATTGATAGGTTAGCTCGTAGATGTGGGGCGCTGAAGCGTGAGGCGCTGTCCTCAGACCATCCACTTCATCTACTCTGGTGTGTATGTATTTACGCGTGTGCGCGTGTGCGTGTGCGTGTGCGCATGCGCGTACCTGTGCGCGTGCGCGTTGTTTACGCGTGCGGGTGTGCATGTGTGTACGCGTGTGCGTATGTGTTGTGGTGAAAATTGGCCGACAAAACTAATAGCGCTTATGTACGCATTATATTTTTATGTAAATGCCCAAGTATTAATAAGCGATCACCAAACCAAATGTCCAAAATTGTTGACCAAAGCAGAAAATTTGCTGAAAAAATTCCGAATATAGCATAAAATTTGCTGACAACCACAACCGTGTGTGTGTGTATTAGGAAGGGGGGGGGGGGTGAGTGACTCCGCCCCCTATTTACGGCCCTGATGAAAACATTAATTTAATAGCTTTAGCTATGACGCAAAATTGTGTACGTTACAATCTACTTTTGAGTTTCACAACTACAAGTTGTAATTCAGTGATAGTCTTCATTAAAGAGGGGATATCTAATAACCCCTTCAGAATGGTTATAACGGTATTTAAAAGTATATCTACCCTTCATTCTATCACTTTAATTTCTGAACCGGTCAGCCCTGAACAACCTTTATGGAAAGGTTTTTTTACAACCATTACAATGAAGTACAGATTTTTTTCCAGGATTTAATTCCTCTTTACATATAATACAGAACATATTAGCTTTGGTTGTAATAAAAACGGTGTAGATTATGTTTGTCTATCTAAGACTATTCCGATGCTACACTACTGAATATTAATTTATGTATAAAAGCTAGATTTGTAATGTATTTTGTTTATAAAATTATCACTATTAACCAATTACAAAATACCGGATGTTAATAACTTAATAGTAGAATGTTGACAAGGTTTTCAGTGCAATTTTTGCTCATAATGCCGTATTTCGGTTCCTGGAGAGTATTGGGGGGGGGGTCTGTTAATTGAACTTGCACCCTAATTTCCCGGGCAATCTAACTCCGTTACAATTTTTAAAATCGGGATATCCTTTACAAAGTTACTTACTGTTAATGCCCCGTACCCCTAGTTTTTACTCATTGATTCAGGTTGCGGTTTCCGGAGGATGTTTTGGGGGTCTGTTAAATGGATCTGAACCCTAATTTCCCGGGCAATCTAACTCTGTTAGAATTTTTAAATTCGGACTACCTCTTACAAAGTTACACCCTGTTAAAGTCCCGTACCCCAAGTTTTTGCTCATTGCATTCATATCTAACCTAGGTAGGAGTTTTCTTCGACTACCCATATGGACCTTATCCAGAATTTTTCGGACAATCTAAATCCGTCAACATTTTTAAATCTGAGCTACCCTAAGGAGAATTGTACTCTTTTACCTATAACCTAGGTAAGAGTTTTCTTCGACTATCCATATGCACCTTTTCCAGAATTTCTCGGGCAATCTAAATCCGTCGAAATTTTTCAAATCGAACCACCCTTACACCCTTACCACTCATGCTTTATTTTTACGAAGCCCCAGTTCGATATCTACCCTCCTAACACTAAAACTGTTACTCGTCTGCCTGTAACGTCCAATTGGATCACTCAATTTCTCTCCCTACCTTCGATCAATACAAACATCTTTCGTCTTTCTCTATCTACAAGCTACAGAATTGTCTGTTTCCTTGTTTGTTATGAAGCCTAACTGATATTTAGGCTTTGCATCCCTCTCTTTCATATGATGTGATAAAGTCCGTCTTGGTTACTGATATCGATTCGTGCCTACGTTTCAACGTTTATATACATTCTTAAAAATTATTGATTATCTTACCTACCACTAACAAGCCAGTGTTTTAAATGCTATATCAAAACATTTATTGTTTACTAAAAATATCGATCCTATGCTAAATAATATGAAAAGCTTTTACATCCTCCTACACTATCTTAAATTATAATAAAAGCAGTATTTTTATCTTGTTGCTTGTAATCCTTATTGTCCTACTCTATAAATATTTTGCTACTTCCTTACTAAATAAATGCAAAGCTGCAACTATAGTCAAATTAACTTCAACTTTCTACCTTAAGTTGAATAAGCGTTATTTTAATTATCTAAAATACCTAATTATCATTTCCATAGTTCGGGGCTTCACACTGTCGCTTGACAAATGACCTACTTATCTATTTTTATGCTGCAATTGCACGATAATATATAAGTAAATGGCCGCACGTTGAGGCGCCGCTGAAAGAGTACTGTGGTAAGGCCTGCTTTTCAGCGTCGCTAAAAGAGTGCTGTGACTACGCCTCGCTTTGAGCGTTACTAGAAGAGTGCTGTGATACAGATACATCAATTTATAGATTTTGAAATTATTTACTTATCTTCCTTTCTAACTTTGCCTGGCTAGCTCAACGAAATTGACGGAATTTTCAAAGTGAAATTAAACACAGCAATGTATACAGTAAAAAATATTTTCCCTCATACACACGCATTTACAACATCGTTTCCTTCAAACGTAAAATAATTTCTAAAAAAAATCTTCCTTACCTTATTTTAAATTTACAAAACTAAATTTTTTCTTTTATGGATGTTTTGTGTAACTTTGTTTATTCCCACACTTGTAATGTTTGTTTGGCCAAAAAGGTCAGAATGTTTCGAATTCTGAACATAAAACTTTTCTGGTAGAAATCCTTTACAAAAAAATTATTATATGATTAACACATTATTGTACCTTAAATTAAATACAAATACTCCAATATCAGTCAAAAATAAATCTATAAGTAATACTTGCAGAATCCACAAAAACGCTCCACGTAATTAAATATCTTCTTATTTTAAATTGACGTCAAATCAGCTTACAAGATTTTCCATATTTGAAATCCTCATTCTAAACAGCAGCAACCAAAGTACATTTTGCTTAAATCTTCCTTTCAATTATTTAATAAAACTTTTAAAGTAGCTTTAAATTGAAGAATCTTCCCTTTCACTGTAATTAATAAATTCCATTTTTGTGTAATTTGCATTTAAAACATCACTTCTATATTCATTATAACATTGTAATTACAGTATGCTTACTGCATACTTCAAATATCATCTTCGCAAAGCAACAGCTCGCGACTTAAATCAGAATAACATTTCGCGATTGAACACAAGAATTGACTGAATGCGTTTTTAATAAACACTTCCTTATATATACAAATTATCTATTTTCTAAAACCTTGTAAAATGCGCGCGATTCCATTCTAAATAATAAACACCTATCTTACGTAATTTTCTTGGAATCCTCATTAGCGTTCAAATTGATTGAGTTGTATTACCGCGTAATCTCGTCCCAGTTATGAGTAACGCGCGCTGTTCGTCCCACTCTAACACATAAACGATTATTGTGGCGTATCGCTTCTCCCCAACAGTGAATGCGAAAGGTAATAAATAATGTTTATCAGTTATTCCAAGGATTTTGCAAGTCACCGCTTCTTAGAATAAACGATTATTTATTAATGACTTAATACGTAGATCTAAATACGCATGATTCATCGTTTTATAAGCCTAATATTCTAAAAATTCTTTATTTAAAATAAACTTCTGTAATCTTCGCGGTAATAAATTTAAACTTTAATTGCTTTTTATTGCAAGAGCGGTTGCATTTTATAGAAAATATTTGCTTTTAACATCAAAACGTGTTTTTAATACATCTATTAAGGTTGGAATTGGGATTTGAAATACACAAGATTACTTATTTTATGCAAATGTGTAAAGCTAGTACAAATAAAAAGCATTTTTATCAAAGAAGTTTTGATAATTACTAAGTGAAAATAAATGGCTATGTATTTATCTTAAAATGATCGATTTACGTTCGCATTGAGTGCGTTTAACGGTATCTTACAATTGATTATTTTTACATATACAACTTATGTTACTTGCTATTTATTTACAATACGCTTATATCATACTAGGTGATTATTTAAACACGGGCACTTGCATTTTTTGCTTGTACATCAATGAATAAAAGTACGCTTGTATTATACAGGGCGTAACCATGAATTTATGCAAATTTCTATTTTTCCGGATTCTTTTATATTTTAATAGGATTTATTTCTAGATCCCTTTTCACGTCAATATATATATATATATATATATATATATATATATATATATATATATATATACATATTTAGATTTCAAGACTTTATATTTGCTTAAAGATATATTTTGATATTATGTAATATGCAAATTGACGCTTTGTTTACATCACGTTATAACAGAACCATTACGTAAGTGTGCGTTTTTAACTTTTGTAAACATTCTTTTTTTGGGACTATATGTGTAACTAAAGGTTCGTAACAAATATGTTTACTGATGTATCCAATTTTTTTTCTGTATCACCCACCCCACTCTACGACGTTTTTCAGCTAGGCCGAAATCTAATTCTTTTGGATTTCTATTCTATCCGTCTCCCTGTTTCGTTGCGGTATTCGGTGTACGCGAATTTCGTTACTTACTTTACTAATTTCTTGTCTGCACGAAATACCGTAACATGCTTTATACAGTTGAAATGTAAATGCAACTTTGAAATATAAAACTTTTCAAAAGATGCCTATCGCAAGAAGGAACCACGCAGAGTTTGGCATGCAGTTATCAGATGGACTTAACAGCGGTTCAAAGAATTATTGCAAACTTATTTGGGATATACTATCCCCCCATTATTTGGTAAGTCCTTCGACTGAACAGAAATGGAAGAATATTGCAAACAACTTTTTTCACTTATAAAATTTTCCAAATTGTACTGGTGCCTTAGACGGCAAACATATCAATAAACAAGCACCTCAAAAAAGTGGTTCTCAATTGTTCAACTATAAAAAAAGGTTTAGCATAGTATTAATCGCAGCTTGTGATGCAAATTATATGTTTACACTAGTAGATATTGGGGCTTACGGTTCTGAAAGTGATGGTGGAATTTTTCGAAATAGTGTGTTTAGACAACGTCTTGGAACCCACACGTTAAATGTACCATCACCTACTGAACTTCCCCATACCAACATTAAATTTCTGTACGTGGTGGTTGCAGGCGAGACATTGCCTTTAAAAGGATACATTATGCGGTCATATCCAGAAAAAGACCTTTCTTGGATCAACACGTTTTTAATTATACATTATCCCGGACTCGTAGATTGATCGAAAATACTTTTGGGGTTTTGCTGTTTAGATGGAGAATTCTAAAACAAAGGAGTGAATAATATAGACAATATTGTAAAGGCAAGTGTGGTCCGTCATAGCTTTTGTAAGCTTCAAACAAAAGGATGGCAACAATTACAACACCCTATTGCACTCCTGGATTTGTTGATTGTAATGATGAGAAGAATGATGGATGGAGGAGGGAAATTGATAAACCCTTAATCGCTGTTGGACGTTTATCGACCAACAATGCTAGTCGCATCGCTTTTTGGTTACGAGATACTTTAAAACATTACTTTGTATCCCCCGAAGGAGAAATAGCGTGCCAGTTGGAAAGAGTTTTAAGAGGAATTATAATCCCAATAGTTTGGTTGACACCAAATTTATAATGTTAGGTTAATTTGTAATAGAAGTGCCTTTTAAATATAATTTTAAGTGCTTGAACTTGTATCTACGTTACACTATTATTTCAATGCAAATAAATATCATACTACTCTAATGTATAACTGATTTATTAATATATACGTTTATTTTAACTAATTGAAAATACATAAAAAATTGGCGTTTTAGCGTACCCCAGGAAGTCACTGCATTTATGTTTGCGAATTGATGGACTCGTTCATCTCTTTGAGCTTATATGCAATATATTCCCTCAAAGCATCTGCTGAAGTTCTTGTGTTTTACCTCTGGGAAATATCTTTTAAGTGTTGTGTAATTGTTCTTGCAACATCCACAACACCAGATAGTAGATTGCTTGTGTTAGATTTCCCTAGAACAGTACAATATTGCTTGTAAAATATTTTGTATCTATAATAAAAGCTATTGAACAAAGAAACTTCAATGAATAGCGCACGGCCGACGCTTAGACACAGCAACTTTAAAGTTTCAAACTACAAAGTATTAAGTACTCATTACCCACCTGTTTGCGCAAATGATGCTTTCTGTGGAGCCCGAAGCTCTTTGGATGAAACCTCTTCCTCGTACGCAACCATAGGAACGAAGCAATCCCTCTCTTCCTCTTGGTCTTCCTCTAAACTCAGTCATGAATATTGAGCTTGGGTGGTTGATACACAATATGATGTCCCATATGCTCAGATTTCCTTTAAATGTTATAGTCAGTAAGTTGTTGTTAAGTGTAAGTTCTACAAATTAAACTTATTTACTACAAAGCTTTTATACACAATTATTAAATTTTACTTTCTCGGTTTAGGATACGGATTTATAAACGTTGCTAAGTACCTAGACGTAGCCGGAAGGAAAGTAAATACCAGGCTAACTATCAAACGTGGAGATTGGGGGATTCACCTAAATACCAAAACAAACAAAAAAAAAACACACCGTCCACGATTATCTATTAACACATAAAAATAAATAAAGGATTCTGTACAAACAAGCAAAAAGAAAATAAATTAAGTGTTATTATTTCACAGCAAACAATTATATTGTATGGACAATTTAGGGATTAAGATACGAAGTGCGCATCTCGTATTTCACACAAAATAAAATTAATCAGTAGTAAATAAACCTGTGAGAGTTTTTGTCAAGCGTTTTAAAAGTTTTACCTAATACTATTTGTAAAATAACTAATTAGTAGGAACAAATTAACGTGTGGGAGCTTTTGTCAGACATCTGTTAAATCGTACATAGTACCGTTTGTAAAATAAACCAATCAGTATAAAAGAATAAGCGTATGTCTGTCCAACATTTTTAACAAAGGTACCTCACACCCGTAGAGCGATAATATCGATTAGCAGCAACGAACAATGGTTCTACAATGTCACGCTTCTTGTCACGTAACTACACCAAACGTTGATACGGAATATGCCATTGACACACACAAAAGAAATCGAGTTACATACCTGTAGGTGTCTGAATACTTAGCTCGCAAGTCGTCGGGTGTGAGTCAAACAGCAACGCCATGGTCGTCAGGATCTATTTACCCTGCCACCATAACTGCAGCAGCGGTCTACGGACAAAAGCAGTTGGTCTACAAGCCAAAGCAGTTGGTTTACAGATAGAAAGAATCCATTTGGCCTCTAGCTAAAAAAAGCTAAAAAAAGAATCTGATTAGAATGGGTACGCGTGGGGAAACTCACCAATCCACGCAAAACACCTCCTAGTTGTCGAACAAAAAGAAACAAACGTGCATTGCTTTTGAAATACGGTGACGAATGATGTAGAAAATATTTTGACGTACAAGCTTTAGACTCAAATTCATCAATGGTTCAAATAACACGAGTTCGAACAGCAAATCCTCGCTTATCGAAGCGCGATTGAAACTGGATAACCCGAGTTTTATCGGATAGTGCGCGACCTTATTTCAACAAATTTTTACATTGGAACAATAGAGAAAACGTCGTAATGTATACCAAGATAACGGGTTCCTAAAACAGGATATAAACTATTAAATTGTAGCATAAACTGGTCGTTTCAAAGCAACTAGATTTAAGTTGAGGAATTTATTCGAGCGGGTATTTAATTAACCAAGGAAATTTTAAAGGCAAAATTGGAACGTAACAACGTCATTGCTTGAAAATACTCTTCTCGCGGTCAAATTTATGGCAAAATTGTGCCATATTGACTGGTATTCTTCAACTTAAAATCATATTATAGAACAAGATCCCATATAATGAATAATATTTAACCTTCCTGTAATATCAAGCTGTTCTGCAATTTTTCTCCAACTGTTATTTTTCATTTGCTAGTGTATAAAATGCTTATTTTGTTTGTCATACAAATAAGGATAGCTCTCCACTATGGTTATAAAAGCCGCTTGGTTGTCTAAAATACATAAATATATAAACAAAATTTTCTTTCTAAATAAAAAGAACTGCTACTCCTTTCCACTTCAAGATTATAATCACAGCTTATACCTTCCATCCAGAACAAACAAAACACTGGTCTAGGTTGATGAAAAATAAGACTCCTATCTTGTTCATTAGATGTCTAATTGTATATAATTTATCAAAACCTATTCATTTGCTTTCGGCTGGAGACATTTGTCTATCAAATAGAGGTTTTTTGAATACTCACATAAAATGATCTCTAGTAAACGAAAAATTTATAAGAAGATATCTATCTTCTACTCTACAGGACAAATAAAGTCAAATCCTTAGTAGCTTTTTTCCAAAGAGATCAATTCCAACAAAACCTTGGCCTTAAGAGAATTAGTTTGAAGAATAGATTTATTGTTTCCTCCGATCTCTGGAGAAGTATTTAAGTTGATCTACAAGACAATATGATCGACAAGCCTAAATATATGCAAAAATATATTAGTTGTGTGACGTTCCCTTAAAAATAATTATAAAGGCTGACTGAGAACATACGCGAACAGGACGGTATATGAACGCGTTGAAATGTCATTTTGTGTTAAACGGCGTTATAACTATAGAGAATGCACAGAAGGTACGTTTACTGAACGTGCTTGCGGCGTCGAATAGTGGAGTTTATTTTAACTTTACGCCCAGCATACGTTGTAGTAGTCAGTTCAAAATGACGGAGTTCAATGAACAGTTGATTGAATTAGTAAGAGAACAAGAATGTTTATATAATAAGCAATCAAGTGGATATAAAAATACTATCACAAAATCTCGCGTTTGGCAGGATAATTAGGGATGGACTTGGGCTCGGGCTTTCGGGCCGGCTCGGCCCGAGCCCGGCCCGATTTCGGGTTCGAATTCGGGCCGGGCCGTTGACTACTTTATTCGGGCCAGGCCCGGGCCGGGCCTATTTTTTTTCGGGCCGGGCCGGACCAAACGACTCGGGCCGGCCCGAATTTTTCGGGCCGAAAAACGCACGAGCAGATACTCCATTGTTCCTTCACTTCTATCTCACATTGAGTAAGTAAACGTTCTTAATTATATTTTCACGTAGTGTCTTTATGAACCCACTAATAATGTTTTTCGTCTTGTTTAGTGTAAAGGAGGCGTGATATTATAACTCACTTCTTATACCGAATATTTTTTTCTAGTCCTATTTAATGTTCCTCATGTTGTACTTTAGGCAAGTTAAAAATGCCCAGCAACATCAAACTAGGTGATTTATTCATAATTCAAAGGTTTGCACAATTTATATTATGTATATGTATATACTTCAAATTTCAATCATGCGGCGAACGTTGATATTATCAATCGCGTGTATAATTTATGTTTACCGCCTAAAACACTAGAGAGTTATTGCAACGTTCATTTTACCAATTTTTTAATAAAGTTTTCCGTTATTTGACGTTCACACATGCGCAATTACACCTTTAATGTTTGTACTTTATTAAAATACAGGACACCTTTATTTAATTTAAATACAGGCAGGGAATGCTTTTATTTCAGGCGCCTTAATTTTGACATATGCCAAATGCCTAACGTACAAACTTACATTTAATTGTCTGCTTTTTGTATAAATATAGCGAAATAAATGTTTTTTTGTAATATTGTTTCCGTAATTAAATTTAGAAATATAATGTCCAAGTTTATAACACGAAAAAGATATAAAACATCAACGCTCTAAATACGAGGATGCTGTTTTGTAATGCTTTTCCTAGAAGTAAGCTGTAAAAATCCTTTGGAAAACAGATATGCTATATACTTGGAAAGAAGTAAAAACAGTGTCCTGAAGTAAACTCGAAAAGTATTCCGTGAAAACATTTTGACAACACATACAAATGTTATCGAATCAGTGGGAAATGAAAGACTCAAATAATAAAAAAAGGTTCATCTTTGTGTGAATACAATTTTTTTTATTTTTTCCAATATAGTTAAACATGTATTGTAGGTCACCTTATCACAAAAGAGATTAATTTTTTATTCATTTTTAAAACATAACCTATAGATATAGAATACTAAACATATATATCAGAATAAAGAGTAAAGGAAAAAACACTTGCACTAACACTCCTTCAGATTGGATGCAAACTTTTAAAAAAGGATACTTTATTTGAAGATTCTTTTAATAAAGTCTGCTTGGAATGAGTTTGCAATAACTCTCTAATTTCAAGTAGGAATTTTAGTAAAATTGTTTGAAGTAGGAACGACAGAATAAAGCGGACGCAAATTTATTATAAAGGTTATAAGGTACGTTAAGCGTACAATTTCATAAACATTGAAAATTGCTAAACGTTTTGTACCTTTGTTACCTATTTCTAGGATTTTTTAAACAATTGTTACGTTTATTTTCAGCATAAATTAATTACCCAATTTTCTCCCTTACTAATTCAATACCCGCTCGAATAAATTCTGTTTCTATTTCAACATAATTAATAATAAACACGCTCTTGAATAAATTCCTCAACTTAAATCTAGTTGCTTTGAAACGACAAGTTTATGCAACAACTAAATTGATATATCCTGTTTCAGGTACCCGTTATCTTGGTATACATTACGACCGCCTATAATGGTTTTCTCTATTGTTTCAATGTAAAGACTTGTTGAAATAAGGTCGCACACTATCCGACAAAACCCGGGTTTCCAGTTTTAATCGCGCTTCGATAAGCGAGGGTTTGCGGTTCGAATTCGTGTTATTTGAACCATTCTTAAATTTGCTTCTACAGCTTGTGCGTTGACATATTTTCTACATTATTCGTCACCGTATTTCAAAAGCAATGCACGTCTGTTTATTTTCTGTTCGACAAGTAGGAGGTGTCTTGCGTGGATTGCTTTTTTTAGCTGGAGGCCAAATAGGTTTCTCCTTTCTGCAGACCAACTGCTTTTGTCCGTAGATCGTTGCTGTAGTTACGATGGCAGGGTGAATGGATTCTGAATACCGCGGCGTTTCTGTGTTGACTCACCCCCGACGGTTTTCAAGCTAAGTATCCGGACACTTTCAGGTATGCAACTTGTTTTCTTTTGTGTGTGTCAATGGGATATTCCGTATCAACGTTTGGTATAGTTATGTGACAAGAAATGTCACATTGTAGAACTATTGTTCGTTGCTGTTAATCGATATTATCCCTCTACATGTGTGATTTACCTGTGTTAAAAATATTAGACAGACACACGCTTATTCCTTTGTACTGATTGGTTTATTTTACAAACGGTACCATGTACGATTTAAAAGATGTCTGACAAAAGCTCCCACACGTTAATTCTTTCCTATTAATTAGTTATTGTACAAAAAGTATTAGGTGAAACTTTAAATACGCTTGACAAAAGCTTTCACAGGCTTATTTACTACTGACTAATTTTATTTTGTGTAAATACGAGATGCGCACTTCGTATCTAATGTACTAAATTGTACATATCACCTAACTGTTTGCTTTGAAATAGTATCGCTTAATTTATTGCTCTTACTTGTTTGTACAAAATCCGTTATTTATTTTTATTTGTTAATAAATAATCGTGGGCAATGTGTTTTTTGTTTCTTTTTGGTATGTAGGCGAATCCCCCCACTCTTCGCGTTTAATAGTTAGCCTGGTATTTACTTTTCTTTCGGCTACGTCTAGGTACGCAGCAGAATTAAAAATCAAATGATATACTACGGTATGTTCCACAGGCGTCGCCGTGGATCAATGTAGTAAGCGTAAGACTACGGATCCCAAGGTCCTGGGTTCAAATCCCGACACGGCCGACTGCTTGAAAAATGACAGGTGAGCATTTTTCACAAAAAATACGCCCTCGTTCGGATGAGAGGTTAAATGGAGGTCCCGTGTGTGAGTGTTGTTACGCACGTTAAAGATCCCTACCTTGCCTGGAACAGCAAGGGTTCGGCAAAATTATAAATTTCCAGGCAACAAAAAACTCGCCTCCTGGCCAATGTAGTACCTTCTGGTGGAGCATTGGAAATATAAATACACGGTATGTTCCACAAGTATCTTGATTGTAATTCAAAATCATTATACTAATAAATTAAACAAAAGAGTGATAGTTACGGCCGGGCCGTCAATTTTCATTTCGGGTCGGGCCTCGGGCCGGGCCGGGCTTATTAAAAGTCCGGCCCGGCCCGGACCGAGTCCATCCCTAAGGATAATGGCATAAAGTTAAATTCTAGTGGTGAGTAATTTAAAAATACAGTATCAAGTAATGCAGGTGGTAACATTATATTCTATTAGTATAGGTCTATATTTTAAAATATGGAGCATAACTAATTGTAATTCTTTTTAGCTGAAGATTGTCAAAGAAGGTGGAACAGTTTGCGAGACAAATTTGCACGAGAAAGGGAAAAAATGCATGCCAAGTGGTTCCGAAGCGTCAGAGACTAATGAATGGGAATACTACCCACTATTATTATTTCTTACAGAATACAATCAACCTAGAAGGTATATTTAATGAAATCTATGACAAAAAGAATATATTCCAATATATTTTAGAACGCTTAGTAATGATGTTAATTCTGAGGTAGCAATGAACGTGTACGCGGTACAAGAGGTACAGCAAGAAGACTGAGGAAATTGTGGAGCAAGGAGAATGTTGCGAAGTACTTGACGAGGAATGTAGTGATGTGGCACCAACAACTCCTACTTCATCGTCACAATCTTCATCAAGAAACAAAAGAAAAAGGTCACTTTGGTAAAAGTAAATCAATCATTGCTGGAGGCTACACAAGCTTTTAAAGACGCTTTAAATAGAAGTAACTCAAGTAACAAGGAAAACAACACTAATGAACAAGTTTTTCTAAATACTGTGCTACGTACAATGAGGTTGCTACGTACCTAGACGTAGCCGGAAGAAAAGTAGACACTAGGCTACCTATTAAACGCGGTGAGTTATTATAGGGTTTAACGACAAAAGGTAAAATTACACTTTTAAACATGACAGTTTAGAAACTTCAAACTTATTCTATTTTCTTCTAAAGCGACGCGATTCTTTTTGTAAAGGTTGATGAAAGCTTGCAACAGGGCGTCGAGGCGAGACACCGCATGTACCAGCACCATCGAACTTGTAGCTGTTGAAACCCAACATCCTTGCGGCGCGAACACAGCTAATGCTTAATATGAAAAATAAATCACTAAGAATACTATATTATACTAATTAATTTTATAGGTAACTACAAATGGTTTACATTAGAGAGCATATTATCTCACTCTGCTTATTTATTCTACTCGAACATCTAAATTTGTTCCCATTGAAATAGAACAGTTCCTTCGATCCAAAAGTGATCTGTCAACTTATCTTTCAATTTAAATGCAGCACGGCTTGCATAGTTAGAACCCATTCTGGCAGTGTTCATATTTATTGGAACTTCATTATGCCAGTCTCCTTTGTGGAAAACACCATTCTCATCTTCCCAATCTACATACTTTGGTGGACAGTAGTGGTTTGTGCCACCAGCCCGCTGAATATTATTATGTAAAGCAACAATAACTTAAATAATACATTCTACATTCTCTGGTATAGCATTTATAGTAGTTAACAATATTCTCCATCTAGCTGCTAGTATACCAAAACTGTTTTCAATCATTCGCCGAGCTCGAGACAACCTGTAATTAATAATTGATTTTTTATGAGAAAGATGTTTTCCGGGAAATGGTCTCATTAGGTTACATTTTAATGGATATGCTGAGTCACCCACAAAATAGAATGGAAATTTTTTATCGGATTTTGGCAAAAGACGTTAAGCTGATAATTGTAAAGTACCATTAAGCAGAGAATGGCCGAAATGGGTTTGAGAGAGTATTCCTAGAAATACGTCAATTTAAACATTGTGCATATTGCATACGATTTAAATACCTCCATCACTTTGGCTGCCATATGATCCTACATTTATATAATTAAATATATAATTATAGTCGCATGTTGCAAACAATACTACGCTATAGTTGCCTTTATGGTCATAATAAAGGAAGCCCGTGTTTGGTGGACACGTAATTTTGATGTATTTCCCATCAATCGCACCTACACAGTGAGGCATATTCCAATTCTCCCAAAATCTCTTTGCTATACTTTCATAGTGTACAGCAGATGGTAATTGAACACATAGGGGTTGTAACGTTTTCCATATCAATTGAAGAGTTTATAAAATGATTCCTTTGATTGTAGGTTTTGCCATGTGGAAACTCCAAGCCAAAAACTGGTGGTTTACTCCTTGCGATAAATAACTAAAAAATTTAATCTAAAATTAGCCAGTTTTAGTTGTCAACAATTCTTACGAAACAGTAATAGCTAGTCGGCATTCATAGTCAATGGATTTTCTTAATGAATGTTTGGTAAGTCCTTGTAATAATTGTAGGAGATACTCATACAATGTACGATTCATTTTAATGTGCTTAAAAAAATACTCTAAATCCAGATCTTTTAGCTGAGTGTAAGTTGAAGTAAACTAACCATGGGTATCTCTATTAAAGTGTATTGGTTTTACCCACCAACGTCTTCTTGAATGACTGTTCATTATATTCACTTTATGTATCATCAAATACATTACATACAACATATAAAATAATAAATATAATTCAAATTCATCTATAATTAATAAACAAACTATAAAACAAATTACAATTGAAGGTTATAATCATAGAGAACATACAGTCTTATTTATCTATGGTTATAATTATCTGTCAAATTACGTCCTATTCTGTACACGGCAAAAATTGTATGGAGCGTATAGAACGTTTTGACACTTGAAAACATTTCATTCACGTATTGTTCGCGTATGTTCTGTGCCAGCCATAATCACATTTAATTTTAATAGTTTCTGTATAAGTAAAGCCCAGTAATGGGATTAGGTTAATCCTTTTAAGAAATATAAGTTCTAGGTTACTATAAATTTTAATCTAAGAGAAAATTATTTTGCATCATGTTTGATTCATAGTTAAAGGTTGAATGATACAGCTAGAAATATACATTGCCGTACCATCTATATGTACTTCATCTGAAGTTAGAATTATAAAATAAACAAGAAGGATACAGTAATTTCTACTGGCCGAACGTAACGCAGGTTCTACAAAAGATTATTTCTTCTGTTCCGCTTACGCTTGTGCTTACGTTACGTTGCACTTACGTCGAATTATAAACAACACCTCATAAATCTCTATACTTTAACGTTTTACAGTACGTCTGCGCTTATGCTACGTCGAACTATAAATCCAGCCTTAGGTTAAAATAAAAATCGGCGTGAAGTTAGCAGACACATTTCAGCAGACAAATCAGCGGAAATACCCGAAGGTTCAGTGGCTTAGGTAAAATTAATATAAAGAAACTTACTCATTTTCTTACTATTTTATGCTGAATATCCTTTGGTAAAACAGATAACCCAAAATTGAAAAAAACTTGTAGAAGGAAATACACTGCCAAGACCTAACTAAGCCAATTACAGCTGCACTAAATATATCTACAACCGGTCATTTTTTAACTTTGGCTCCTTTAACCGCCATTCCGAAGCCCGCACTCTCGCACCTACCGCTTAACCGCCTTTCTCGCTGGTAACTGCTCCAGAGCATTCACCAATATTTTTGGTCCCGTTGGTCCAAAGAATACCTACACTCGCTACAACAACGCGCAAAGTGGCACACCCCGACTCCTCAAGTTGATTTGGGCACCTTAGTACTAATTAAGGACGCTAATGTTCCTCCACTTCGTTGGTCCCTCGGCCGAGTTGTGGCTGTGCATCCTGGGATAAATGGTATTGTTAGGTTGATCACGCTCATGGCGAGCTGAAACGTCCTATGTTAAAGCTCTGCCCTTTGCCCGCAATGTAAAAAAAAGAATTCTTCTTTTTTTCTTTTGTTTTTTGTAGATCCTTTTTTCTTGTTCGCTTTTTCTTTCGCTTGGTCATTCCGCCCCCTCCCTCCGCCTTATAATTATTTTTTTTTTTAAAAATGCCTTGCATTTTGGTGGGCGGTATGTTCCGTTCTTGTAAATAATTTATAGTTAAAATTTAGCATGACATTGAGCTTGTTGTTGCTTATTCTAACTTCGTCGCGGTAGATTAAATTTTTGTTAGTCCAAAATCCTATGTGTTTACTATGCACACTAACCAGTGCCGTGAATGGTGAACGTTATGTTAGTGCGCGGCCGCAAACATTATCGATTGGAATATCCAAGAAGCTCGCTCAAGTATTAGTATCGTTTAAGCCGCCGTCGCATATAGTAGTTTCGCATAGACCGCAGTCGCCTACAGTCGTAGTTATACCGCTATCGATTACCGCATCGATCGTAAAAGTTAGTGTCGTCCTGTGCATTGTACACACCACTTTGTGTTCGCACCGCCTTGTGTCTGTGCCGCTCCGAGCTTTGCACGTGCTGCATGCAGTTAATTGGATGAACGGCTTTGTTGCACGCCGCCGTTATTATAATAAGTATTACACTTATGAACCGCTTGTTTGTAGAAAACCGCTTTTGTTTATGGTGTGTTGATCCATCCGCCAAAGTGAGGAGTAGAAGCGACATCGTTGTTTGCACGGCCGCCTCATTATTAAAAGATAGTTGCTAATAGTAAACGCTGCTTTGTTGGTTTGTTTTGTTTAAGAACCTTTAATCATGTTGCTTGTTAAAACACCGTTAAATTAAATACAGTCCACATTTCTCTACAAAAGAGCTTTTCGAAATTTACGGCGCATTATACATTAAGTGTTCTAGTATTTATAATTTGGCGCCATTTTGAACTCTTAGACGGCTGGTCAGTGATTCTCCTTTTTGTCGGTCGTAGATATAGTTAAAGCACATGCAATTAACGTGGTTTTTTCCTGGCACTCTATTTCCTTCTACCAGTTTTTCAACTTTTCAATAAAATATTAAGTAATCTAGTATTTACAATTTGACGCCATTTTAATTCTCTAGATGACTGGTCAGTGATTTTTCCTTTTGTCGGTCGTAGATATAGTTAATGCAGATGTAACCAGCTTGGTTTTATCCTTGCACTCTATTTTCTTTTACCAGTTTTTCAGCTTTTCAGTAAAATATTAAGTAATTTAGTATTTATAATTTGGCGCCATTTTGACCCCTTAGACGACTGGTCAATGACATTCCTTTTGTCGGTCGTAGATATAGTTAATGCACATGCAATCAGCGTGGTTTAATCCTGGTACTGTATTTCCTTCTATCATTTTTTCAACTTTTCAGTAAAATATTATGTAATCTAGTATTTATAATTTGACGCCATTTTGAACCCTTAGGCGGCTGGTCAGTAATTTTTCTTTTTGTCAGTCGTAGATTTAGTTAATGTAGCTGTAATTGGCTTGTTTAGGTCTTGGCAGTGTATTTTCTTTTACAAGTTTTTTTCAATTTTGTGTCATTTGCGTTTAGGGTATTTTAAAATTTTTGAAAAATGCCCCAATTATTTTGTCTATCTGCTATATATAGGTGCAAGAATAATCAACCGGTATAAATCTGTTTTACCAAAGGATATTCAGCATAAAATAGTAAGCAAATGAGTAAGTCTCTTTATATTAATTTTACCTACGCCACTGAACCTTCGGGTATTTCCGCTGTTTTGTCTGCTGAAATGTGTCTGCTAACTTCACGCCGATAAAATAAAATACATTGTCGCTATTTTTCTAATGCAATTAATTAATTTAGTTTAAGAATTTACTATGTTATAGGTCTTTCAAAATCTCATAGGCTGTGAGATGTGCAATGAAGGATGCGAGAGGTATCGTATAAAAAGAAAGAACAATACAATATAAGTAAAATCTAAAAACATTGAATTTCCGGATGCGTATTCTCAATTAGTTCAACTGCTATGCTATGTGGATTGCATAACCAGTAATGTATGAACATAATATTAAAACTACTTTTGTTTTACAGAAGGCACCACTGAAACATTATTTCTTCTACGTTGAGGCGCTAGTGTAACTTATTTTTCTTAATGGGCGCCAGTGAACAAAAATCTTTCGACATAGCTAAGGGTCTATTCCTAGGTAGAGTAATAAGAAGTGGGGGGGGGGGAGTCGAATTCTGTTTGCAAACCAAAACTAAGCTAAATTAAATAGGCGCCACCATGTCCTGAGATAATTACGGTAATAGCAGAGCAAGGTTCTAAGGGCGGACGTGGAAACCCAAAGATAAAATGATCGCCTTCGTTAACAAAAACCTGTCTTATTAAAATAAAACGCAGCTCCTGTAAGAAATTGCAAAGATTAAATAAATAAAAAAGTAGAACACCATTTGTGTCTTATAGAAGTATAAAAAAAATTAAAAAAAAGTATATCCAATATGATATTGGCACCAAATTATTACTCAGAAAAATTTTACCTTTGTGTAATTAGATTTGATCGCATTTGACCAAAATAAAAACCTCAAATTTGAACTAATTGTTTACTAAAAAAACTCTCTTTTAAAATTTCGGACTTTTTAACAAGTAACAAAAATTTATCTTTAACATCTATATCAAAGTCAAGGTTTTGACTTGTTCAAAACAACCAACTATACTTTAAATATGAATTTGCTATAAATATTTGAGTGAAAATAATTTGTCAGCATAATACACTAAATTACGTTCTAACCTGGGCAGATCTTTTCAGGTAGATTACAATTTCTAGAATCTTACATAACGTGGATTTAAATTTTCCTACTTAGATTTAATAATTTATATGTAGATAAAAGCTAATCACAAAAATAGGAATGTTTGGTTTAAATTCCATTACAGCTGCACAAAGCATCTGCTTTCATGACAACATCTGTTAACTGTGTAACAAAAAAACATGACGTCGAAAACATACGTTGAAATTATCGAAGGTTCTGATGGAACAAAACTTGTAATTATAAAAACCTAATCTGACAAAATTTTGTTTCGCGGCTTATAAAACCATTTCAACAATAATTGAAAATTACACAAATTTCATGTTGAAAACATAATAGCAACTTTACGTGCTTTAACCATCAAAACACATGCATGAAATATCTTAAATCTAGTAACGAACCCAACTGCTATTTGTTGCTCCACGACAAATCGAGATGGAAATTTATGTTCTTCAAACAAAGTTACCAGCCATTTCTAACTAGAGCGACTGCAATCCAAACTAACATCCATAATTCCTTGTTAACAAATTTCTTAGTAGACAAATTTCAAATCGGCAATTCCTAAGTAACGAATTTTAAATGATGGATCCTACATGACGAATTCTGCTTGACGAATTCTATATGACGAATCCTACTTGACGCGCTAAATAAATTAATTCAAATTAAATTAGTTTGTAAAATATATACTTTACCAACCGTTAGTAGAAGATATCTTAATAGTTTCAGGTCGAGCACGACCTGACTTGCTTTTTTTAGTAATTGATGCGAAGGTCGCCTGCCTCTAGCCGAGAATACATGTTGATAAGGCGGTTGCTAGCGGGCGATTAATTTGACGAAACCAGAACCGAATGAATGCGACGTTAGAGGCGTGGAATACGAAAGAAACAACTAGAGATGCGCGTGGAAATAACTTTATGTCACACAGATACTTTTATATAAGTAGATTAATAAGGAATAGTGCACGCTTAACGCATTATCCTCGTAATTCAATGCGAATAATTACTACAGAAATTAAACGTGTTACAATATAAATTATAAAACTACACTGTTTGTATGCGGAACCTGTAACTTTTTGGTGTATTGTTTATTGTTCTTTTCGATGAAAATAGACAGACTAAATTTTTTTTTTGGCAGCGAAAATACTGTCTTCTTATTATTTTTTAAGAATCCATATTTCATAGAAATTTAATCTAAAAAATCATAAAATTACTACCACAATTCTAAAATTGGCCCACTTATTAATTTTGCTTCCTTGGTGATACAAATTTGCCATCCTCCGGTTTGCTCTTCGCTTCTGAAATAATTCGCTCGACTGTGTCTAGTCCAACTCCAGTTGCTGTTGCTGCTCGTTCTTGTAAATTATGCATAAGAATGACTGGCATTTCATTCTTTTCTTCTTTCATAAACTTATACACACTATAAATAATTACTCTTCCTTGACTGTAAACTGTTTTCTTGCGGTTACTCATTGTAAAATTAAAAGATCAGAAATAACAAAATAATCTGTAAAACCAAACATTATTCTTCTAATAGAATTGAAACCTTCATCAAACCTACAAATAAAAAACTAGACTGAGTTGCAGTAGTTAAAGTTGAATGAAGGCGGGAATCTCATAAAGAATAATCAAAAACAATAATGATGAACCACACATCTTAATGCGCAAATAAATGACAGATGAATTAAAAATCGACAGCTGAGTTGCTAATGTTTTTAGGATGCACTTTAACGTAAATAACTTAAATTAGTGTTCTGCGCAACAGCCCATGAGGTTTTGAAAGACCTCTACTTGTTTTCTTTTAGTTTACTTAAAACTGGTGTAATTTATTTCAGGTTGTACTCGTGTTTAATTTTAGTTTAAAGAAAATATATTGGTACCTTTTTCTGTAATATTAGTCTTTGGTATAAAGATTGCAGTTTTATATATCATTAGAAAACTGTCGGAAAGTTGCTCAGATCAAAATATCGAACGTGTATACGAATTAGAATCAAAACATACACCAACCTGCTGTAGTGAGTAAAAAACTTTAAAATTAATTTATGTAATATGTAATAATTGTCAGTACCTAATTAGACACACTCATTCATTTTTTTTTATCCTCATAATACTTTTAAATTTTGATAATATTAAATAGAAATTATACCAAGTGTCTCAAGGATAATTCAAATAAAATAAAATAAATGTTTCTCTGAAACCCATTGTTATTGTTGTATCTAAAGAAAAAAACTCCTAAACAACTACACTTAAAACAAACGAAATAATGTATGGTGAGAGTTGGAATTAAAAAATGAACAAAAGCATTACAACACCTCAAACGCTGTTTCAAGTTTGTTCTGTTCGATTGCATATCTACCTCGCTAAAATAGTTGTTGACATGTGAAAGATTTAATTACATTATGCAAACAATTAGGGCTTACACAATTAAAACTAAGAAAGTCTAATTGATGCATATACAAAAACAACACCAATATAAATGGACATTTTAATGCAAAAACATTTGATTTTTAATTTTGAAGAAAGACATCCAACGATCAACCGATCTCTTTCGCTAAACACTTGAGAACAGATAATTTTTCTTGGTGCCCCTTTCTTCGCCTTCACATACTTCTATTGTATTTTTATACGAAAGATAAGCATAGGTTTATGGGGGTGTCGAAGTCGTATTCCTTACGGTTTCTGAAAACCGCACGTTAGTTCCAGCACTAGAAAGAACAAATCCAATAAGCAATATTCAAACCATAATTACCGACGAAACGATACGCCACCTCAACCAATGAGAAAGTAACTTTTCCAGAAACCGTCTTAAATACGACTAACGCACCAAATCCAATGAACCAAGAGCACATACCTCCTAATAATGCCATCCACTGGACCCGCCGAAACGTTAAGGCATAATCTTTCCAGAAGACAACTGCCTACAATCCCGAGAAAAATAGTTGTAGCAAACGAAGGCCGCGAAAGCCTAATTCAAAATATCAGTAGTTCAAAACCTGAAATCTACTATTATTTATATGTGGATTTAAGAGGTTTGCTTGGGGTTTAAGAATATATTACCGAATCTATTGTAATTACTATTGGACAGAATAGGACGATCGGTTTAAGAGTCTGTAACGCACTCGCGTTATGTTAAAACCGAAGCAATTTTAAATGGAGTTAGAAACGCGATTATACATTTTAGTAAAACTACACTATGTTTTCTAGTTCTAATCTATGTTGTTTACCAATAAAATTTCAGCAACCCTGTATGTAGAAAAGAGCAAATTATTTACGCGCAAAATTAATTTAATTCATTTAGTGAAAATAGACGAGTATTAAGGTATAATAACGATTGTAATAACTACAATTGATTCTATTACCAAAGAAGAGAAAGAAGTACACTTGACAATTACAAAACCACAAAATTTTGCTCGTTTTCAAATTCTATATAATCATGCCCTATCTTGTTAGGGTTGCCATTTTTCAGGACCTGCGTCTTTGTTTTTATGTAATACTTTTGGCAGTTGTTGATAAAACATATAAGTGTGATACCTATTTGAAATCAGCATAAAACGGCAATCGAAATATTGAGAAATCAAAGATGGCGGCCATAAGAGAAGCAAAAGTTAATGCATTCAGGCAATAAACGAATCATTGAATAAACAAATGAAGTACGTATTCTTATTCATCATAAAAAGTTGCCTGAAGAATGCATTCACAGATTTGAAAAAGAATCATAAATAAAAAAAGTTATGGATAAAAGTAGAATTCGACCATTTCTACATTTTCCGCCATATCTTAAAAATTAAACGGGATACCTAAATTTTCTTTTTTAAATCAAGTATACAACTTTCGTTTCATTTAACCAACATTGTAAGTCTTACCGTTTCCGAGTTCCCTATGGTGGACACTCTTATGCGGGACACCCTGTATATATATATATATATATATATATATATATATATATATATATATATTATTCAATTTAATGTCCGGTGGTTTGAATACAGTTGGTTACTTTGTATATTTCAAAGAAAAAGCAACGCTGGTAATTATAACATTACTGTAATGTATTATAATAATATTAAAGTGGTGTGATGTAACAATCGTGTGAGTATATCCATCTTTCTTCCATTTATACACCTGACATAAAGACAATTTTATGTAAACTCCCACCAGCAGCAGTTTTTGTCTTACACATTGATTTCGCTGTTTATAGCAGAGTAAGCGATAACGCTATATAAAACAAATGGGATAGTACAGACTAAGCTTCACGTGTAAGTTTGCTCGTATATTCTCAACTGCAGTGAATATTGGCACAGTGGACAGACTGCTTGAATAGGTAAGTTAAAAAGTAAAAGATTTCATTAATCATAATTAATGTGGCACACGTACTTTTTTTAAAATTATTTTCAATATTATGCTCTTTGTATAAGTAGCGAAGGTGGGGTTTTAATGAAATCACAGTTAAAAGTTAAAGTATACACACAATACGACAAAAGCTTACTTTGTAAAAGTATTATAGTCATTTATAATACCCATTGTCTGAAGGTGTAGAAGATTTAACAAGAGAGTTAGAATATTTTTAGGTTACTCTGGAGTAATGCAATATAGGGCAACATAAACTATGAAAATACTCTTTTGGCACTGCTTTTACTATTACACGTTATTAACAGGTCAATTGTATTTATTTGATATGATGTGTAATAACTTTTTCTACCACTTTAAGCGTATGACGCTATCTAGCGGTGGAATATGGGATTATTTTTAAGATAGTCTAATTTTAGAATCAATGCTGAATACTCTTTAATTATTTTGAATATAGTTTTAGACTATGATTAATTGCAATTATCTGCCAAAGTCATGTACTTGCGGGAATAACTTAAGGTCATATCTAATTTTAGATTATGGTTGTAATGGTCTCTATCAAAATCAGGAGTAGGCGTATTTATTGCTCTAGGTTGTTGTTTTAGATCAAAATCGACTATCCTCTATTTCTTTCAAGTTTTAGATCACGTTGTGCAACCTGTTATAGTAGAAACCACGTAAGAAGATATCTGCGTCATGACTTGTAACCGTATGTATTAAGTTGAAAATTTCAAGCCAATGTAGCATCTAGTTCATAAATACCAAATTAATATCAGTTTTATTTTATTTTCACACTAGTACTTGCTTTTACTACTTTAAAATTGCCGTCTTAATATTTCAAGGGTTTAATAAATTCAAGTAATATAAATGTAAGTACATTTAAATAAATATATATCAAATAAATGTATCGATTCGGCAGTTTCCGTCGCTGATCTAGAAACCGCAATGAAGCGAGGTTGCAAATAATATTTTATTTTCAAACAGGTCGTTGCTTTTAATACGTTAAAATTATCGTCCTAATAATTTATGAGTTTAATAAATTCAATGAATATAAAATGCATTCTCAAAAATTGAATTACACTTATTAATCTGAATAGAGAGGTGAAATAACAGAAATGATAGGTGTTACTGGCACCTACAATTGAAATTTGTCTTGTTACGTTTGTTACGTTCAATTCCTGAATCTGCATCTTTCCAATACCCTTCGTTGATAAATTATTACCAGTTTAAATAAATATCTTAATTCGCTCTTTTTGACTATTTTCAAAGTTATACCTATTATAGATAAAGCACATTAACCTATCAGTTTATTCATAAAGCAGTTTGATTTCTCTATTAATATTAATTTCTTATCACCTATACTACAATTTAGTATACAAATTATTGTCCTTATCAACGCCTGGTAATTTCTTGTTTTAACGGTATTACCTTATGTTATCAGAGTAGAGATTATAAATGGTTCTGTTGGGAATTAATTCATTTTTACTTTGTACTTTATTACACGTTGAACAGATCCTCTTAAACAGTTCTTACTTCTGAACGAGCAAATACACGCACATTCTTTTCTGTTTCTACTTCTTGTGTATTTGGTAAGTGAATAAAATGGTTGATAAATTACTGATTTTCATGTTTACTTTCTAGCTCGTATCGTATGGTCTTATCGTAGGACTTAAAAAGTTGTTCGTATTAAAACTTTCCCGTACGTGTAGAATTTTATCGTATGGATTTGATTGTTATGTTCAGGTTTGATGTTGGACCACGTGGATTGCTAACTACTCACAACTCTTTTTGGTCTACCAGAATCCTCGAGCTACCAAGTATTGTGACTGTAAAAGAAAATGCATTGTTTCGGATCTTGGCTGGTTACTGGTATGTTAACATTTCTTTGTCTCGTTATAAGTACGTAGACGAAAGCAGACTATTTTTTTTAATTCTATTTTACTAGTAGTCTATACAATAAATTATTTCCCACATATATGCTAATATTTGCGTAACACGTTCCTCACCAGCAGTGCTTTACTATAGCTCTGATAGTTACAAAAAATTTTACTGTAATGTTTAATAAGTTTGAATCATCTACAATCCTCCAATACTAATAAATTATAGTTACTATAGTAGTTACTTTTGAGATACTCTCACATTCTTTATGCATCATTAATATTCTATTATGTACATAGTTAACATCAGTGTTTTGGATGGACCCTTTTGTATAAAAATACATATTTCATTTTTTCCTTCTTTCTATAAATGTGTTAGAATGTAATTACACGAGCTCGTTAGGGTTATTAATTATAAATTATTTTCTTTATCCTGATTGCGTTAGGGGCGTACTTGTAATATTTTACCATAACGTCAAGTGTCACAGACGCACAAACGTACTTATTGATTAGTGAACGTTCCTTAAAAGTTTATTTTGTGCTTTTACTAATCATATACATTTATTACTAACATAATTAATGATTACAAGTCTTATGATAAGCAAATAAAGTCTATTTTAACTTGAATTTTTTTAACAAAGTTATTTTTTTTACTACCTATGTGTTTTACTTGGACGGACTGGCGTCCTGTCATTAATTATTGCTTTTCTTTTGCAGATACAAACCTTATTATATTTCAATGGTTAATTTTTTCCTTGTTGAGTTACTTCAGTTTTAGCTTACTCCATCCCTCCACTCCCAAACTCCCAATCTTCGGCTGCAGCCTAAGTGGCACATTCTTTTGGTTACGGTATGAGAATATCGTGACACGTTAACTTTGGCAACCGTGCTGTAAAACAAAATCAAGAATTTGGTTTGTTGACATTCAGGTGTTTTGTGTTATTATTTTAATAAAATGATATCTTCACCAAACATATGCATTCATTATGCATTTAAAACTTTAAACGATATTTCGTTTGCGAAAAACTGAGAACGATAATACAACTTTAAAGAAGAGGTGTGCGTGTGCCGTATAAATTTTATACCAAAAGTAAGGTTGTGATTGATATGAAAATGCATTTCATGAAATAAACATTACCCAAGGTAGAATTAAAAATTAACATAGGAGTAAATTACTAAAGATTTTATTACAAATTTGCTGTAAAAACAATAAAATTACAACAATTAATATGAGAAAGAAAGTTGATTAATGATTAAACAGAATAGTAAAAAGCCTTTTATTTATTCAGATTCAGAACTTGATTCTGTACCTTCACCAAGTTGTATTGTAAGGTTGTCAACGGTTATATCAAGTACCTTTTCTTTTTCGTACCACTTATCTATAACGGCATTAATATGATAGATACACTCTTTCTAAACATCTGCGGAACACTGATTTAGTGCTTCTTTCCACATTGCTACGACTTTATCATCACCATAGCCATCACGACCAATGTTTTTGTTATAGTATTGCTTAGTATTAGCCCATACCATCTCAATCGAATAAATTCACAGTGGTAAGGTGGCAATCGCAAAACTTCATGTCCACGGGATTGTAGCAACTCGTCGACCTGATAGCGTTTGCTTTTGCAATGCGAGTTAGCCAGTGCCGACAGTTCATATTTAAACATATGCTCGTCATATTGTATATTGTTGCTTATCAGCCACCGTTTAATTGCATCTTTATTCCATGATGAAGATGGCATTTTTTCAACTAAAAGTTGAATGATAGGACGCATTATCCATAATAATCAATGATGGTTCTTCAAGGTTGTTTATTAACTGGTTATCCACCCATTTTAAAAACATTTCACCATTCATTTCACCATGATAATCCTCTTTCTGTAATTTTGATGCAAATATTAATCCAGCATTATTTACAAACCCTACGTTAGAACCAGCATGTACAACTACAATGCGTTTTCTATCATAACCTCCTGGTTTACGAATGCTATTTACATTATCATCTTGCCATGAACGTCCTGGATTTCCTTTAGAAAATAATCATGTATCGTCGATAAACACAACATCTCGTTTAACCTGCGAGTCCATATTACGTTTATAAGCCTTCAAAAATTTCAGCCTTGCTTTGGCGATGGACAGTTTTTCGATTAAAGCAAAACGGTTGTCTTCTTTCTTACACTTAAATCCAATGTTATGGAGAGTGCGATTTAAGCTGGTATTACTTAGAAAAATTTTCTTTTCTCGCAGTTCCACATTTAGGGTTTTGTCTGTAATATGTTTTTCTATAATAAAGAAAAATGTGTTTTTTAAGTAATTGGACAACTGATATCACTTACTTTGAGAATACATATCATATAATGTATTCCTGATGCTCATTTCTACACATTCAGGCAAGTCAACCGATTTTTCTTTTTTCCTAGGTCTTTTCTTTCCAGGACTACACAAAATCGGATTTTTCTTAAAGCGTGCTTTAATCATACTCATACTTCTAAAGCAGTATAGATTTTACTAATATAAAAACTGTTTTTATAATATACTCTACCTCATGCACTGAATTTAAAGAAATTAAAGGTCCACCATTATTCTGTTCGTGCTGGAAGTACTCCAACAAATTTATAACTAATTGTTGGGCTTGTGAACCCAATATTCTGACCCTTTTGCCGACATGATACAGCTATTAGTTCTAATAGGAACTTTTGTAATCAATATTCGCTAATTCGATTAGATTAACAATAAAAAATATGTAAATATAAAAGCGGGAACGCAGAGCAATTCAACCAAAACCAAACAAACAAACGAGGTTATGAAAAATTAATTTGAAAGATTGTATTACTAAAAATCATGTCCATTTTTATATTAGAATACAAACATACGTCCACATAACTCTCTCTGTTATTACCTTAAATAAACCTGCTCACGTATGTCGTTACTTAAAAACACAGAAATTATATTGCTATCTTTCTCGTATCCATTGGTAAAGCTTTAAAAGAATCTTAAAGGTATGTTGTGAATTGCGTTAGGCGCCTGTGAGGTAGATATCTCCTTTCGTGGTTTCTAGTATATCAAGATTGCAAGATATTATGGCTGGGTGTAATCACTGTTTAAGGTTATCTAATTTTAAATCAAAGATGAAGGTTTCATTTAGCTTCAAAGTTACCTAAATTCAGATCATGTCACGTATAGTTGTAGGTATTATTTGAATCATCTAACCTTAGGTCAAATGTGAACGAGTCATATATATTTTCACAGTTACAAATTTTTAAATTACGAACAATTTGTATTAAAAAATTCTTTAACGAAAAAGCAGATTATGAAACATACAGTTTTTTTTTTAATACAGACCAGTAAGAAATTTTAATTTGTTGATACTAATGATGATAGTTACTGACTCTACACGTAATTTAATAGTCAAAGGTATTCCATATTGAAGTAGGTTTTACAAAGATGTAACTAATAAAACAGGCCTGAGTTTTTGAGAATATGTATACTATCACGATTATCTTTAACTTTGTAGGAATTAGAACCTTTCCACGCTACAACTGTAGTAGACCCAAATAAAATAAAATATTTGTTTTTTATTTCTCGGTAACAGTGGCGTGCCGTGAGATTTTTTAGTGGGGAAGCGCTTCAAGTTGTCACTCATACCACATAATTCTATCTCTTTTTGAATCTTAGATTTTTAATACTCCTCTTTTTTTTAACATAAGTAAATTCCATTTTCCGCATTTTGAAAGACACCCAGTGTGTGTGTGTGTGCGCGTGTGTGTGTTGCGCGCGCGTGCGTGTGACAAGCGTGCGTGTGCGGTGCGTGTGTGACTATGTGTAACTTAAGAAGCTTGAGCTTTGTATTACAGCATATTGCTTTATTTCTTTGAATTTGAAATAATAGTTTTGCAGATTTATGTATTGTTAAGGTGTGTATTTTTTTGAATTTCTAAATTACCTAAAAAGTTATTCAAAACCTTTGATGCCAATAAACGTCCACTTAGAATTGAACCAACCTGTTTAAAAATTATTCTGCGAATTTTGCATTAAAAGCCAGCTTTTTTATTTTTCCAATTTTAAGAATTGCACTCACATTAACAAAGAAAATTCTTGAAAACCTATTTATTATTCGAAGTAAAACTAAATCTTATTTTAGAAATATTAAAAAGGCATTTTTGGTTAAAAAAAAAATAAACCTAACGACATAAAATTCAAATTAATGTGACTGTATTTTTCAATTTACTTATCAGCTAGTAGAAATATTACTTATACATGTCATTTGTGATGCACAATGCACAATACCTATAAAAAAGTTTAAGTACCTGATATTTCTGCACAATTCGTATATATAAACAATTTATGCAGTTAAATTCACTTATGCTCTAAGCACTAAAAAATACTAAATATTAATAACTATAAATAATAAGACACACGAATATACACACATTAAACATTATATACAGTGTTAACGACGCACTTATTTCTTTGGCTCTTATTCAATATTTTATTTATAATGCAATTCTATTCTTCTATTAACCTGTGCAAGCCTGTCTATTACATCATCATAAAATCTGGGATTCTGTAGCAAGTTACTAATACATTCTTTTTCTATAGACAACACAGCTAAATGGGATAGTCTTTCTTTACCAGTTGAATTTCTGATTAAGGTTTCAATGGGCTTTAATAGAAAAACTGTATTCAACCGAAGCACTTGTTGCAGGAATTGTTAAAACAAGTTGACACAATTTAAAGACTTCACTATAGGTTTTCTGCCAAATCAATTTCTTTAAGAAAACGTAGCATATTTAACGGTGTTTTTTGATTATTGATTTCTGAAGTGTTGTATAAAACACTTAGCTGTGAATTTATCGCCAAAATGTCAAAAAAATTTGCATATTTAAGTTTTAAACTATTAAAGGCTTCTTCAGGAAAACGGGCTTTATTATAGTTGTTATAATTACATAATTCGACGAATTTTAATTCACTGAAGTTCTGAAATCTGCTTCTGAGTTGTTTAGAAATATTATCAAAAATTTCTAAAAATAATCTACGATAGGAAGTTACCATAACACCTATACTGTCAATTCTAATACGTTTACTTTGTGGTTCTAAACTCAAATTTAGCGTTTTGTCCCAAATTTCTTGAAAGTTTTCTCTTTTTTGATTTAATTGTTTTTCAAAATTATTGATGTTTTGAACGCAGAAACTAATATCATTCGATTTAGTTTGCAAAATATCAAACAAAAAAGGTCCGTGTAAGGAAAAATTTTTGAAAACACATTGAGCACAAAATTAAAATTAAAATCCGTCCCCATCAGCTGTAAATAGCCTCTAGAAGAATTTACCGTTTCAGGATCCCACATTTCTTTATGCGCTAAAATATTTTTAAACATTTCTATTAGAGCATCACGATATTTCAATACCGTCTGTACCAGTAGTGGGCTGTAATTCCAGGGTGTGGGAGCAACTCTAGGAAAACTTTTTTGAACATATGTATCTAAAGCGCGAGTTCTTTTGAAAAAATGCAGCCATTCCATTTAACGTCGAAAAAAACACTTTACAATCTTTTATAAGTCCAACACTTTCTGATAATACTAAATTTAATCTATGTGCTAAACAATGAACAAAAATGGCATTTTGAAACTTTTGTTTTACCTTTGCTTAAGGACCGCCCAAGTGTCCTGCCATTACAGCAGCTCCGTTGTAACTCTAAACAAAAAGTTTTGTATCACACAGTTCTTCAATAATGTCACATACTTTTATATACATAGCATCTGCTGTTCTGTCGGCGGTTATATTCAAAAATTTTAAAAACCGTTCTTGAACATCTTCGCCTAATTTTACGTAACGCATTACCACAGCTAGCTGTCTAAAATTAGTTATATCGGTTGTTTCGTCTAAGACAATTGATACAAATGATGCATCCTTTACATCTAGTTAAATGCTATCCAGTACAATATCGGATACGCATTTTATGAAATCATTTTGGATTCGGTTAAATGTACCACGAAAAACAATTAAATCCCTTAAATGGGTTTTTAAGGTTTCGTCATACTTAGCAAGGAACTCCACCATATCGATATAGTTTCCTCGATTATTGGATTCCTTATCTTCTTAGTTCATGATTTCCAAGAAAACACGTAACGTCAATTAACCGCTTCAAGATGTTCCTATTTTTACTCACTAGATCATTATCTTGCTTATGACTAAGTTTTAACTGATGGTCCAAACTATACTCAATATCTTTTCTTTAAGTAACGAAGTTAAATGTCCTTTGTTATTAGTGTGTCTTTTAACATTTTTATGGAAGTTGTTTAAGTCCGAAAAGCCGTTTGAGTTCCAAGAGGTGTTTTCAAAAATATTAAAGAGCAAACAAGGCCAACACAATAATTTTTTCAGTGTGTTACATCCCGTTAACCATTTATATTTATCATAAAAGTCCATTTTAAAGTGTCTAATAAATTGTTTAACGGAGTGTTCAACTTTAGTTTCTAAATTGATAGGCGGGGTAGGTCTATCTGAAGAAATGATGTTATACTTTTCCTGAAAACTGTACTGACAAAATCGTTTTGCTAAAATTTTACACACCACGCACACGCAACCACTATTAGTACTCTCGTTTGCTTTTAATTGTCTATTTCCCAACACTTAGGAACAAGAAGGTTCATTGATTTGCTCCATTGTAACACAAGTTATTCTTAAATGGCACTGATTATATGTCATGGTAAGGCTTAAGCAACGAATCGCTGCCAACATGCCAGACCGCTACCTAATTGCGAGTTATGTCATGAATACGTTTATTAAGTTATATGTTATGGTAAGGCTTAAGCAGCAAAACGCTGCCAACTAACCGCTAATTGTGAGTTATGTCATGGTGACATTTATTAAATTATATGTTATAGTAAGGCTTAAGAGCTCATCACAGCAGGTTACCTACCATCTGCTGTAAAAGCGCGGGTTGTGGTGCGGTAGCGTCAGGCGGCACGAAATGTCGAGATACAGATATTCATTAAAAAAGGATATAAAGTATAGTACTCAGCCTACTTGGTTTATGAAGTACCAGGGGGCACATATAGACGGCAGTGCTGTGGAATTTATTAGTCCAGTTATAAACCTCACATATATTTTAATTATACATATTGTCTAACATTTATAACCAGTGAAAACCTGTGAAATTCTGGTATCTATTGTAAAAAAAAATATTAGGGAACAAGAAATTACAAGATTCAACAGTCTTACATTTGCATCGCACAATTATTTTACAATTTCTAATATGCGATTGACAAAGCTGTTATATTAATTAATTGGATAATAAATGGAAAAAAATAGAATAATGGTTTAATCGTATCTCTAATAAAAAACGATTAGGTATAGTGTCAAGTGGGGTTTGATTACTGTTTGTGAAAAGCTACAAATATTGGTTTAGTTTCTCTTCTTATCACATCTTCGTTTCCTTTATCACTTTCTAACGACGAAATAATAAACAAAGTGGTCGCAACGGCCAAGAATGTTTTATTTCAGTGAATTTTTTATAATTAAAAATAGATATAAATATAAAATACAAATTTTCAATATGTTTACATTGCAATTACGTATTTAAAATTGTACTGAATGGGACACAGTAAACATTTCTCTAGTAGAATAAGTAGTCCAAAGCTTGTTTTGCTTTTATTTATTTACGTTTTCACTGCAGCTTGTCAAATTTCGTTCCATCACAATTGCGTATGGGAGTTTGTGAATGGTGAATTTGTACCATAATGAACAAAAGTACATTTTACGCGTATTAGAGAAGTTTGAGGGTAAAAAAACTTAACTAAACATGGTTTGTAAATTCTAATTAACCGTAAGAATTTTTATCACATTATTCCTTATTACTATACAAGCCTAAAAATGAGCGAAATATTACTGGCGCTTTTAAATTTATTTCAAAACATTAATTGAGCTTGAGCATAAAAATTAAACAATTCTGTGTTTATTCTTTTTACAAGTCTTACACTACTCAAACTGGGGGAATACCAATTACCTACTTCACTAAATAGGAAACTCAACGAACATTTATATAAATCCAAGGTTTATAAAGAACAACTCATTTCTATAATTGCTGAGACGCTAAATAATATCCATAATGAAAGTTATAAATAGATTTGCGAGCAATTACGACTATAGCCGAAAATTCTCATAGGATAGTTTGATCTCTATAGATGTTTGTTGTGTTTTATTTTATATATCATGTATTCAAACCATTTCTGTTTTACAATAGTGTGTGACATGGAAGGTCGGAATTTTTCCACAGCAGTACATTGCAGATGCATTTTTCTAAAAAATACTAATATTTGATTTATTCGATAAATAAAGTGAATTGTAGTGTGCAATTTTGATGAAAATTTATACAAATTATTCATGCATTTGGGAAAAGTTACTGGTTTTTTTCAAATCGCTCTATTATCAGCAAAAAAAATTTTCTTTTCAGTTATAAAAAACTTAAATGACTTTCCCACATAGACAATTATTTTATAAGTAACTTTTATTAAAACCGTTTTTAATTTGGGTGCCAAATAGGAAAGAAATTTGGATCTTTAGAAAGTTTTAAGATGGCCGCTATTGTGATGAGCTCTTAAGCAACGAATTGCTACTAACATGCCAGACCGCTAATTAATTGTGAGTTATGTCATGGTGACATTTAGTTAACTAATTTTTATTTATTTATTTTTTTCTTTTATTTTCGAACTTACTTGAGTTCGGTTTGACGCAGCTCTGAACTATTTTCTATTCTGAGCTAGTCTAAAAAGGTCTACATACCCTTCACAACCTAAATCTTTAATAATTTGACTAATATAGCTTTGTCTAGGTCTTCCTACTCTATATTTATTTGGTAGTCTATAATCTAAGATCTTACTAAATAGTCCCTAATGTCTTATCTGGTGCCCTATCGTTCTATCTCTCCTGGCCTTCAATTGTTTCAACATAGAGGGTTCCTCACCTATCCTTCTAAATATAAACTTCCTCATTTGTTACTCTATCTGTCCAACTAATCTTTAACATTCTCCTATAACACCAAGTTTCAAAAGCCTCTATCTTTTTCTTATCTACCTCTTTAATTGTCCAAGTCTCACTACCGTATAATAGAACGCTCCATACGTACGACTTAAAGAAACTTTGTCTATTATCTAAACTAATACTATTAGCTATTAGTAAGTTTTTCTTTTTTAAAAACATTTTCTAGCTTGAGCTATTCTAGCTACTATATCCCTTCGGCTATGTCCGTCCTTTGTAATTATACTACATAAATAGCAAAATTCATCTACCTTCTCTGACTCGGTATTACCTATTTTTAATTTTGGTTTAGAACTAGGCCGTAACTCATTTGTCATTATCTTTGTCTTTCCTGAGTTAATTCTCATACTATAGTTACTCTGTAGTATCTCATCTAAAATATTTAAAAATTCTCCTAACTCTTTTCTAGACTCTGCTATAATGGCTATATCATCTGCAAAACGAAACATGTCTATTTTCTGTCCTGTACACTAATACCTATCTTTTTCATCTTTCTAGCTAAGTTTAAAGCTTCCTCAATATAAACATTAAAAATCAAGGGAGATAGTATATATATAGCCCTGTCTAACATCATTTCTAGTCTTAGCTTCCTTTTCTATTTCATCAAAACTAATTACTACGCTTTGGTTCTTATATAGACTGTAAATAATTTTTCTATCCCTATGAGAGATTTCTATTTTTCGCAAAACCCTGAACATAAGAATTCAATTAACTTAATCAAATGCTTTTTCTACATCTACAAACGCGCAATGAGTCTTTTTATTTGTTTGTAACCTTTTTTCGATAATTACCCTAATTATTAGTATCGGTTCGCTAGCCCTCTGTCTTTACGAAAACCATATTGGTATTCGTCTAAATAATTCTCAGTCAAAGCTTCTACTCCATTTTTAATTATTATTGTTAATATTTTGGAAGCGTGGGAAGTTAAACTAATCGTTCCAAAATTCTCACACCTATCAGCTCCTGACTTTTTTGGGATTGGGATATTTTTTTCGAAATCTATAGGGACCTCATCTGTGTCATATATTACTTTTATTATAACTATTTATGGTTTCCGGTTGGGGCCGTATCATTTTATAAATTTGTAAAATGACACGGTCCCAACCTAGAACCATCAATATTTATAATGACTCCGGCCGTGAAAGCCTCCGACAATATAACTTTTACTAGTTCATACAGTCTGTCTAAAGTTTTCTGACTTGCACATTTTATTAATTCTGCGGGTATATATCGTCTACCCCGACGCTTTATTTAGTTTAAGATCCCTAACACCTCTATCAAATTTTACTCTTAATATTGAGAACCCTATTTCTACATCCTATTTTTGACCGTTCTCTAACTTACCATATCGTCTCCCTTATATAAATCTTCTAAATATCTTTCCATCTATCTGCTACATGAACTTTATTTATTAGAAGCTCATTATTCTCATCTTTTCCCATCTTCCCCTAAATACGTTTTAACTGCCCTGTAAGCCCTGTCTGTCTTACCTACTCTCAAATCATTTTGCACTACATGTACTATATTATTTCTAACTGTACTATATTTTTGCTTACTTTCACTATCCAATTCTCTGAAAAGTTTAAGCTTTCTTCTATTTTATATTAAATCTAATATCTCTTTTGTTACCCACGGTTTTCTCGCTTCTACTATTTTCTTACCTATAGTCTGTGTTGCTATATCTTGTACAGACCTTTTTATTTATTTCCATCTATTTTCTACGTTCCCCCTATAGCTATTTGATCTTATTATTTAATACTTGTTTATATTCCTCTTTTACTTCACTATCATTAGGCTTACCTAGATCCCGTCCCTTTCTTTTAGCCTTTCTCAATTTTTTGAATTTTATATTACACTTCATTTTAACTAAGTTATGATCGCTATCTATATTAGCCCCTAGAAAACTACGACAGTTTTTAACTTGGTTTCTAAATCTTAACCATATCCTGGTAATAATACTTCTGTGTGCTTCGTACATGGAAAATAGTAACCAAATTGTAACATACTCAAAAGTTTTCTCTACCCGAATATATCCAACATTGCTCTTGAGGTTCGTCCGTATAAACCTCGCAGTTTGTCAAGTAAGCGTGTGGATAGAGTAGCGTCTGAAAAGTCATCGACCATTTAAAACATTAAAAATACCCCCAATAAACATTCATGAAAACCGTTAATGTGGTGATTAGTGATGCTTTTTAACAGACTGGGCATAGTTTAATAATAGAATCACTTTTTCTCTCTCTGCTAAAGGAAACTACTACCTAGTAGTATAGATTAAACAAAATGTCAGTGGTACGCCAAACGTCGTTCCACTTAAAACGTAACTATAGAACAACTGCGTGTAAACCTCAAATTGTAGTACTTCTTGCAGATAAAGGCAGTATTACTACGATCGCCGGTCGGACAAAAATTGATGAAAAGTTGAACTCACTATATAACAATGACCTCTGAACCCTTATTAACAAAGGATCACCAAACTTGAACGCGAAATTACTATCTTTATAAAATGATGCAACATTACCAAAGATGTTGAAAGCGGAGAATATTCTGCGAACCTAAATCACTACGCATCCATGATCTACCAAAAACCAGTTGCGGGTAAAAGGAATGGTAAGTTATAAATTTCGATTTGCCCTGAAGGGGCGGGGCCCCTTGACAATTTTATGGTTGCAACGGTTAACTACAGTGGCGTGTGAGTGGGTTCCTATATAAGAAATAACAAAAAAAAATATACATCACAAATGGCTGAACTACAGATAAACTATGTTACAATATTCACTTATCCCGACAGCCCTTTCGATTCTCATAATTAAGGGGCGCCAAACCGTTTTGTCTTAGCCACTTTTTTTAATATTTTCTCTATACAGAAGACGGTTATTCCGGATAGGTCTTCCTTGATTCTGGTTTCCTAAATTTACCTATTTCTACAATACCTTAAATTACTCATTATATTTTGCCATATCCAAGAAATTTTAAAATAAAGTGCCTTTCCTAAGTACGACTTCATCCTGGGGTTGCTGGATATCCTTTTACAAATTCATCTATTTACTCAGTTCCTAAATAATACCATATAAAATTCAACCTAAATTTAGCATCTGTTACGAGTACACAATTTTTATAACAATAAAAATATACTTTTCTTATAAAAATCTTAACTTCTTACATCCAACTAGACAAGTGTTACTAAAATAAATCCTAAAGAAAAAACACTAAATCAAATCTATCAATAATACTATCACACACCTTTCTCGTTTCCAACATTGAAATTCATGCCAACCTAAATCACATTTCTGGCAATACCCTTAATAACAATACATAGAAAACTGTTAATTACTAATTTTTTTGTTTATCATTCCGCGGTCTATTCAAAATACTAAATTTTCATTCTTTAACTAATATTAAGTTCCTACAATAAAACTTAGAATAAAATCAAGGGGTACACATTATTTAATATTTTCAAATGTTCCAACTTCCAATCACGGTAAAATCACTCCTAATTTAACCAACATCAGTTCCGTCGCTAAGTTATCGTCTAACAAAACAACTACCTTCACGTTTGACTAACTTCTTATTACATACATATAAACCATTTTCATTACAGCCACACGTATATAATTAATAATTGTAATAATAAAAGATTATATTTTACTCAGGCTTTAATTCATCTTTTAAACGGTTAAGGATGTCTAGAAAACCCCATCTTTTGAATTTTGCTTCTTTCAAATAGCAGCTCCTTTTCACAACCAAAACCCACTTATTTAAGCTATATCCGCAGGTAGCCCTTCTATTACGGCATACACGAACTTTAATATTTTTGCGCACGGATAACATTCCTTGTCAAATTTGCAAGCGAAGTTATACAAAGCTCGCGCACCGTTTAGTTTTTTCTTATAAAGAAGTTCACGTTACATTTTGACGCAGTGTTCTGTCATGAACACTTAATCTGCCCTCCTGACGACCCCGACAGCGCAACGCTTCCGCCTTATAAAATGTTCGCATTACTACATTTCAATCTTTCTAATTACCTGCTTAAGAACAATTAATTAACTGCTTTTGTTCGCTGGCTATCGGCTGTTCGTTTTCTTCCACTTCACATGGCATCAAAAATACGTCACAGCATTCCAGTCCTAATATTAAGCCTGTGTTGAATCATGTAAATAATGAGTAATTCATTTATATTGATTAATCACGTTAAAGTCACCTGTCTATTGATATCTCATGTCTTTAGCAGTGTAAATGGATACATTGAAAACATTTTACATTGTATTTATGTTATTATATCCGTTAAGATTATTTGTAACCTTATATTTGTAAGATTACTAAGTATGCGTATGTATTTAAGTGATTAACTACATTGTAACGATAATCTATTGTCTTGTGTGGGGGTTACTTTAAATTATAACTACAGGTATTTATCTGCAACGTTAATTTTGCTTATTTCTATTAAAAATTATAGAAGGCTTTCTTATTTTTGGGATAATTATGGTATGTAACACGCATATTAATAATTTCACTGATATTTACTTCTTTAGTTATTCTGCAAGTCGTCTTAAAATTACATGACTACGCTATGAAAATTTACTATTATAATTATTCTGTTTACACAAACTAAATGGTAATTATTTATGCTTAGATCTTTGTATACGACTTCGTAACACGCAATATTAAAATTTGCTTTTCATTTTGCGGTTGTGTAATAATTTAATGACCTGAGTTACGTTCAACTATGTATTGTACAAAAAATATAAGTATGGTTTTGTGGTTTTAATTTATTGCCTGAATTTTTTTTATCGAACTAAAAATTATTGAACTGTGATACCTAATGAATACTATTATTCACGAAATTATAATATACAGGATACGCCCGTCGTTATTTTGTCCGTGTAAAATGAATTTTCCGGTTTTTCGTCTGGTTTCTGTCTAATGTAACTCGAATGCGTTACGGATCCTTAAGCCGCACGTCCAATCCTGTCCAATAATAATCACAATAGATTCGACAATAATCTCATAAACACCTAGCAAACTTCTTAAATTCCCATGTAAATAATAATACATTTCAAGTTATGAACTACTGATATTTTGAACTTGTCTTTCGCGGCCACCGTTTGACCCATCTATTTTTCTTTGTTTGTATGTCGTCGTTTTCTAGAGACACTATTTCTCGACATTTTGGCTGGGTGAGTGGATACCAACTTCAGGAGGTTTGTGCTGGTGGGTGGCGTGTCGTTTTGTTGATAGGTTATGGTTTGTATGTTGCTTATTGGGTTTGTTCTTTCTAGTACTGGGATTCACGTGCGGTTTCAGAAATCGTCATAAATACGACTTGCACAGCCCATGAGCCTATTCTTATTCCCTATATAAAAATACTATAGAACTATGTGAAGGCAAAAAAAGGGCACGAAGAAAATGGTCTGTTCTTAAGTGTTTAAGAAAAGACAATTTGATCATTAGTTGTGTTTTTTTAAAATTAAAAAATTCAAATACTTTTGCATTAAAATACCCATTTATACTGATGTTAATTTCGCATTTGCGTCAATTAAACTTTATCAGTTTTAATTATCAAAACCTAATTTATTGCGTAATGTAATTAAATCTTTCCCATGTCAACCATTTTAGTGATGTATGTATGCAGACTTGAACGAACAAAGCAAATTTGGAGTAATGTTTGAGGCGTAACAATGCTTTTGTTCATTTTTGACTTTCACCATATATTATTTGGTTTATTTTTTGAGTAATTACTAGTTTAAGAGTTGTTTTAGATAAAACAGTAACAATGGGTTTCACCGAGTTAACCTTGGGACGATCAGTAGAATTTCTATTAACATTCTCAGATTTTAAATTTAAATAAGTGCGAATACGATGTTTTAAGGGATAAAAAATAAATAAGTATATACTCAATTAAGAACCGATTATCATTATACGGATAAATTTTAAAGTTTTATTTTTAGATGATGGTTTCTAATTTGTTTGATATAAGCAACTTATTTATTTATTTAATTAACCTTCGCTACTCACTAAAGCAGACTGGTGTATATCTACACCGTTCCAACTGAGAATGCACGTTTGAAATTTTGACCTGAGCAACTTCCTGACAGCTTTCTTATTAGATACAAAACTATAACCTATTGCAAAAAGCTAATGTTAAAAAAAGGTATAAATATATTTTGAATTAAAATTGAACATTAATGACACGTACAAGTACATTAAAAGAAAACAAGTATAGGTCTTTCGAAATCTCATGGGCTGTGAGATGCGCAATGAAGGAAGCGAGAGGTATCGTATAAAAAGAAAGAACAATACAATATAAGTAAAATCTAAAAACATTGACTTTTCGGATGCGTATTCTGAATGAATTAACTCAACTGCTATGCTATGTGGATTGCATAACCAATAATTTATCAACAATATAAATTCTAAAACTACAATGTTTGTATGCGGAGCCTGTAACTTTTTTGATGTATTGTTTATTGTTCTTTTCGTGTATCATGTTTCCGTGCGTGTGTGGATAAAAATAGAGAGGCTAAAATTTTTAAAAATCTTGGCAGCCAAAATACTGTCCTGTTATTATTTTTTAAGAATGCAAATTTCATAGAATCATAAAATTACTACCACAATCCTCAAATTGGCCCGCATTAGATTTAGGACCTCTTTTATTAATTTTCTTCCTTCTGAAATAATTCGCTCGACTGTGTTTAGTCCAACTCCAGTTGCTGTTGTTACTCGTTCTTGCAAATTATTGACAGGCATTCCATTCTTTTCTTTTCTCATAAACTTTACACACTATGAATAATTTCTCTTCCTTGACTGTGAACTGCTTTCTTGCGGTTACTCATTGTAAAATTAAAAGCTCAGAAATAACAAAATAATCTGTAAAACCAAACATTATTTTTCTAATTGAATTGAAACGTTCATTATACCTACAAATAAAAAACTATACTGAGTTGCAGTAGTTTTGAAAAAACTGGTTGAAGTTGAATCAAGGCTAAAATATCATAAATAGTAATAAAAACCATAATAATCAACCACAAATCTTAATATGCAAATAAATGACAGATGAATTAAAAATCAACAGCTGAGTTGTCAATGTTTTTAGGATGCACTTTAACGTAAATAACTTAAATTAGTGTTCTGCGCAATAGTCCATGAGGTTTTGAAAGACCTCCAACATACTATATTCTCAAAATAAATAAATTATTTGTGTCAAAAAGATAGCGACGATGTATTTTATTTTAGCCTCAGTTGCTTCTGCTGTTGCACATCACACAAAAAGAAGGTTTATATGAACGGTAGAGCTGTTTCAAAATCTCAGCGACCCTGGGATCCGCAATGGAGGAAGTGAGAAACCTTTAGAAAAGGATATAATACGGTGTTTTCAGTTCAACCTAAAAGCATCACGATTCGCTAAAATAACCCGTAATGTAATGTCAAACTATTAATGTGTAAACAAATACCTAATCTTACTAATAATCTATGATAAAAGGCAAGGCGTATTCACTTTTGAGTTTTATATTACTTTTGGGACTCATCATCATTAGGTCTTCAGTCCTGAAACTGGTTAGACGCGTACCATCAATGTTTCCTATTCTAAACTAACCTACAGATTTTTCTGAAATTTGCACAGTCTGCATCTATCACGATCTGATCTAGGTCTACATCCACCTCATTTTTTCTATCTCTGCTTGTTATATATCCCATACAATTCCCCAAAGAAGCATTAGAACGTATTCTGCCTTCTATTTTTTCTATTCTTTTCCAAAGATATCCTTGTTCCCCTACTGTTTCTATAACCTATTTGTTATTACCTTTGTCTGTCCATCCTCATATATCTGAAGCACGGCATTTCAAAGGCTGCTACTGTTCTTCTGTTTGCTATTCAGACTGCCCGTATTTCGTAGGCATACTGTCTGTGCTGCGCTCCACACATACGCTTTCAACAACTTTTTGTTCTATGTTTGTTGTCTTTCATCATAGGCCCTGTTCTTTCTTGTTAGATGCAGTTTGGTCCCCTTCTATTGTTTTACAATTATATACCTTATTTCTCCGGCATTCAGTGGTTGGGAAGGGGGGTAAGCAGCCTGTGGCTGCCAAGTTTCCCCAGCACTTGAACATTTACTGATTTAATATTTTTTCCAATATATCATCTTTTCGCACAGTCAACATTAGTTGCAGATATTTCACAACCAACACCTGTAGTTGTTTATAATAATCATCAGATTTATCTGCGCTTATTTTCTCGTCATTGGGTTTTACGTCTCAAAACTGATTGGACACCTACCTGCACTTATTTATTTTCTAAACTAGCCTACATAGTTCCCTGAAATTCTCACACAGCAATACAGCTCGGTTTTCCTTCTATTGTTTTCTAATTTTATGCCCTATTTCACTGAGATACATTGAAGGGGTTAAGCAGCCTGTGACTAGCAAGATCCTCCAACACTTAGACATTTGCCGAAATAATAGTTTTCCAGTAAATGCTTTCACGCAAATACCATTATTCGTGAATATTGCTCACCCAATACTTGTTGCTTATTATAAATATCATGTTTAAGTGCAGTTATTTTCTTCGTCATTAATTTATCCATCTTGGGACTGGTTGGATGCGTATCTTCATCGATTTCTATTCTGAGCTAGCCTACACATTTCACTGAAACTCCTACAGCCTACATTTTTCACTATCTGTGTGCAGTAGTTTAACCTAGGTCTACCTCTTCTTCTCTTTTTTCCTATTTCTGCTTCTAGTATATTCCGCACTATTCCCTCATGCCTTAGTATGTGGCCTATCATCCTATCTCTCCTATTTTTTACCGTTTTCACATATTTCTTCCTTCCCCTACCATTTTTAGTACCTCTTTCTTCTTAACTTTGTCTGTCCATGATATCTTCATCATTCGTCTGTAGCACCACATTTTAAAGGCTTCTACCTTTTTCTTGTCTGCTTCTCTTACTGTCCAGGCTTCACAGCCGTACAGTGGTGTGCCCCATACATATGTTTTAAGCAATCGTTTCCTTGTTTCTATGTTTGTTGTCTTTGAACACAGTAGTTGCCTTTTCTTGGGACTAAGTGAATTTAATAAATCATATTAAGGAAAATTATGGGATATTCGCTATAAGGTAAAGTTACTATTCCTTTCGAACAGGAGGAATAAACTGTCAAGATAAAAAAACTGAAAAATGAACTTAAAATTCTTCAAATATCATTAAGAACCACGTTTGAAGTATGCATTTTTCAAATACATTCAGTGTTTATAAGTGTGGATAAAATCCATTGTGGAATCTGCATCAAAGGATTCAGCATGAGCATAACTTAACAAAGAGTAGATTTCTACGGAACTTCAACGATTTTAATTAGAACAATGAATTAAAAATAAAACTCGGAATATATGTAGTTTATTGTTTGAATCTTGAAAAACTATTGGTAACATCAAGCATGGTTTTAACAATGGAGAAAAAATTTGTAGTTATGAAGACATTGTAGATTGTAGGCTTGGATAGCAAAAGTAACTGCAGTACAAAAAATTTTTTTATACAAATGTTTCAGTTAAATAAACATTCAACTTAAAACAGTTTGGGCGAAATAGTAATTTTATACACTGCTTGAACTTCACCCTGAGCTATCTACATTATATAGTCATAATAATTACTTTAGACAGCATGATTGAAATTTTCATACAACTCGTCCAATGATTTCAAATAAATTTAATAAAACCTTAAATATATTTTCTAGATCAGACACCCTGGTAAAATATTAGTTATTAATATTATTAAGTAATACAATAATGTTGCTTATTTAAATGAATAACAATATGCACTAAAAACAAATTGAGAATGCCTTATAGCATACACAATCATATTGTACGTTACTGTAATGGTTTGAAACCAAAACCATCATCACTATCATCATCAGGCAAACTCAAGTCTGAAGAATCACTATCGCGGTTAACATTTATTATTAGTTCTTCTATGTCGTCTATTTTCTGTTTTCTCTACACGAGAACAAACATTTGCCCATTCTTGATTACCAACGGTATTGAACTTATTTTTAGCCAACTTCCATACATCCTCTATTCTAAAAGTTGTGTTACTTGCAGCAACATGATTTTTTACCATTGTCCATATTTTTTCAATAGGGTTGAGTTCAGGATGATATGGGGGCAATCGCAACACTGTATGAGCAGGTTTGCCTAAAATTTTATCAACAACATATTGCTTGCACGGAGGCTTATGTTAATTAATATTTTCATATAGTTTTGATTTTGTATCTTTAAGATGAAGAGGTATGTTTCTTTTCAGTAGCCAACACCCCATGTCTTCTTTTTTCCAAGCCGTAGTTGGATCTGGTTTTTCGGTCGCATTATGATATGATGCATTATCCATCACTAACACAGAATTTGTTTCAAGGTTTTGTAATAATTTATCTTGTGACCATTTACAGAAATTTCTATGATTTATTTCATCGTGATAATCACCAGCCTTAAGTCCAGACTTAAAAATTAGCAATCCATTTGGAACAAAACCTTTTTTTGCCGCGGGCATGTATAATAATTAAACGTTTCCCTTTAACTATTGGTGCTTTTGAACATTGATTTGAACCATTGTCCCACGACTTCGATACAGTATGTGAACTGCGCAGATAAATTTCATCACGATATATAATATTTCCTCCTCCTTCTGATCGATATCGTTGTACTTTTCATAAAAAATAGACTCGTTTTGCTCGGATTTCTAGTTTTTCAATTAAGACTTTACGATTGTCCTGGCACTTCTTCCAACGAAACCTATTTTATGTACCAATCGTCTAAACGAGTTGATTTTTTCGCAGAAATTAATTTCTTCAGATCTTAAAGCTTTAAATAGTGTCTGCATTGTAGGTTGTTTATGGTGTGTATTCTGAAATCGATAAATAATTGTGCGCAGAATTTCTAATTCAAATTCTTCTAATGTAGACTTTGGACTACTTTTCTTGATGGTTTTCCTTGGTGAGGTAAATTGTAACTTAGCACCAACTGGCTGCACTTTGCCTTTTTTAATACTTTCTTAACAGTCGTTAACCCAACACCAGTTGCTTCAGATACTATTTTATTCAAATTGTTCAGTAAAATCATATCTTGGTGATCATCATATAAACAATTTTTTGAAAATTGCTTATAATGAAGTCGAATCTTACCTAAAATAAAAAATATGCATTCAAGAAATAATAAATTTAAAAACGTTTACTTACATTTTTAATATAAACGTCGAAGTGTAGACTTGAAAAAGACTGTTTTATAAATATCATTAACAAAGGGAAATTTAAAAAAACACAGAAAACAGAAAGAAATTGGCAGGAATCGCGAATGTCAAAATTAAGTGTCTAGAATATGCAGTATCTGATCGGTTCGGCGGTAAGTTAAGAACATAGATTAGATAAAATTACTATAGATAAACCACTTTCATAATAGAAGCACATGAATTTTTGTTATATTAATAAACATAGATTTAATCAAAATAGTAAATATGATTTAGAACAGAGTAATCTAATAAATATAAATATAACCTGTAACGTAATATAGTACAGAACAGAAAGTTTAATCTCAAATAAAGTTAAAAATAGGATCCCTAGAATAATGTTGGGGCCCCAGATTTTAAACAGCGCCGCCTGAACGGATTGTATTACCATTAAAATTCCAATGACAGTGCTGTATATAAAAGTGACTACACCATGGTTAGGAATTTGTAAAGAAGCACGGCAATGCTGCTATAGTGATTACTTAATTTAATCTTATCGTCACAGAAATATTTTTTAGTATGAAAAATGAATAAAAAATATTCATATGGTAACATCGATTTTAAAATTATATTGCAGCGACGTCAATGCTGTTGGAGTCATGACTATCATTCCACAATACTATATTTTCATTTTGGTTTTTAGTTTTGTCAGTAATACTTGGGATTTCTGCGCAGGTCGCTGAGATTTTGAAAGACCTACACGCATGTTGTACTTTTACCGAGTATGCAGAGATTTTTTATTAGAACTAATATTATCATTTACTTTTTAAATTTTATCAGCTTGAAGTTATTCAAAATATCGTGAAAGCGATGTACATATAAATTCTTCAGCTTCCGCTATTGCACCTTTACTAATTTTTGCTTTTATAATTCTAGCTTTGAACTTTAGTATTTACTTGGTCTGGAATAGTCTCATTTAAAGAATACACTACCTTAATTTTATTGTTTAACAAATATATTTTACTTAGTACCGTGAACGCATAGGTGTCTGCATTGTCATAATTACACTAGTTTGATTTGTAGGAACATACAACTATCAAATAAGTTCAGGATAATCAAAGTTCTGTCAACATGTTTTTAGTGTGAATATGATACATAGGTTAGATAAGGTTGGAATTGATATGCCATTTCCTGCATGCATGTGGTGGTAATCTATTTGAGGCGGCTCCGTGGCGCAGTGGTATGTGTGTGATTACTACGCCCAAGGTCCGGGGTTCGAATTCCGACACGGTCCGCTTGAAAAATGTTAGGCGAGCATTTTTCACAAAAATACACCCTCGTTCGGATGAGAGGTAAAATGGAGGTTTCGTGTGTGGCTGTTGTCACGCACGTTATAGATCCCTGCCGTGCTTGGAACAGCAAGGGTTCGGCAAAATTCCAAATTTTCCAGGCAAAAAAAAACTCGCTTCCTGGCCAATGTATTACCTTCGGGTGGAGCTTTGGAAAATCACATGTAAGGTGCTAATCTATTAAAATGTGGTAAAACTACCTACAACTAAAACTTACTACTACAGTTTGCATCTTTTTTATTTAAAATATTGAAAACTAGACTATCTAAATGATTTTCAAAACTTAAAAAATCAGTAATTTATATTCAATTTTTTTATTAAAACAAAAACTACATATACATAATCTATAATTAGTACAAATAGAATATAAAGTTGGAATTTTTGATTGTAACAAATAAATAAATGCATGCAAGTTAGATAATAAATATATTTATGTTTGACTATACAGTTACAGCTATTGCATTTTTAAAATTTTTAGCACTCCTATACAAAGTTTTAATCTTAGGCGTTACGTTTATAACACGGGAAACATTGACGGAACGTAAAAGGCTGTCAGTAGTACCTGAAAATACATAACATTATATTCATATAATAATAGCAAACACTAGTAGATGTATCCCCTTAGTTCGTGTTGGAGTTGAAAGTGTCACCCCCGCACAAGCAAATGTGCGATCAGCTATAAACAAAAAATCACATTCTATGAAGTAGAAATTTATCATAAATTGTCACACATTAACCTTGTAAATTAGAAAGGGAACCAGAAAGTTAACTAAACGGTTCCTATTATAAATCCCAAAGCTGTTTCAGTAAACTACTAAAAGTAATCATCATCATTAGGTCTTCAGACCTTGAACTGGTTAGACGCGTACCATCATTGTTTCCTATTCTGAACTAACCTACACATTTCCTGTTATTTGCAGTCTGCATCTATCACTATCTGATCGAGGTCTACATCTACCTCCCTTTTCCTATCTCTGCTTGCAATATATCCCATAATACCCCCAAAAATGCCTTAGAACGTATTCTGCCTTTCTATTTCTTCTATTTTTTTTCCACAGATACCCTTGTTCCTCTACTACTTCTATAATCTATTTGTTATTAACTTCGCCTGTCCATGCTAGCATCTTCATACATCTGAAGCACAGCATTAAAAAAGGCTGCTACCGTTTTTCTGTCTGCTTTTCAGAATGCCCGTATTTCATAAGCATACTGCGCTGTGCTCCACACATATGCTTTCAACAACTTTCTTCTTGTTTCTATGTTTGTTGTCTTTCATCATAGGCGCTGTTCTTTCTTGTTAGATGCAATTCGGTCCCCTTCTATTGTTTTACAATTATGTACCCTATTTCTCCGACATTCAGTGGTTGTGAAGGGGGGTAAGCAGCCTGTGCATGCCAAATTCTTCCAGCACTTAGACATTTACCGATTTAATATTTTTTTCAATATATCTTTTTGCACAGTCAACATTAGTTGCAAATATTTCACAACCAACACCTGTAGTTGTTTATAATAATCATCAGATTTATCTGCGCTTAATTTTTCGTTATAAAACTGGTTGGACACGTACCTGTACTTATTTGTATTCGGAGCTAGCCTACACAGTTTCCTGAAATTCTCACACAGCTTGTATACAGCACGGCCTCCCTTCTATTGTTTTCAAATGTTATGCCCTATTTCACCGAGATTCAGCGAAGGGGGTTAAGCAGCCTGTGGCTGCCAAGATCCCCCCAACACATAGACATTTGCCGAATTAATAGTTTTGCTGTAAATCCTTTCACACAATTAACATTATTAAAGAATAGTGCCCAACCAATAGTGTAGTTGCATATAATAATCATAATATTTAAGTATAGTTACGTTTTTCGTCATTAATTTATCCATCTTGGGATTGGTTGGATGCATACCTCCATTGATTTCTATTTTGAGCTACCCTACACATTTCTCTGAAATTTCTACAGTCTACATCTTTCACTATCTGTGTACAGTAGTTTAACCTAGGTCTACCTCTGCTTCGTTTTTTTCTTATCTTTGCTCCTTATATATTCCGCACTATTCCCTCATGCAGTAGTATGTGGCCTATCATCCTATCTCTCCTACTTTTTACCTTTTTTCACATATTTCTTTCTTCCCCTACCATTTATAGTACCTCTTCGTTCTTAACTTTGTCTGTTCATGATATCTTCATCATACATCTGAAGCACCACATTTCAAAGGCTTCTACCTTTTTCTTGTCCGCTTCTCCTACTATTCAGGCTTCACAGCCGTACAGTGCTGTGTTCCACACATATGTTTTAAGCAATCTTTTCCTTGTTTCTATGTTTGTTGTCTTTGAACACAGTAGCTGCTTTTTCTTGTTAAATGTAGCACGACCTTGTGCTAATCTTTGTTTTATATCTTTTGTGCTTTATCTATCTTGCGTTATTTGGCTTCCTAGGTAGCAGAAATCCTTAACCTCTTGTATGTTCTTGTTACCTATTTGTATTCTTGTTTGTGATTTATTTTCCTTTCCTTCGCATTCTAGTACTTTAGTTTTATTTTTGTTAATTTTCATACCGTATTTCTCTGTTAGAACCGTTTCCATTTCATTAAGAGCAGCTTTTAACTCTTCTTTGCTAGATGCTAATACCTTACATGTAATTTTTCTAATGCTCCACCCGAAGGTACTACATTGGCAAGGAAGCGAGTTATTTTTACCTGAAAAATTTTGAATTTTGGCGAACCCTTGCTGTTCCAAGCAAGGTAGGGATTTTTAACGTGCGTGACAACACTCACACACGGAACCTCTATTTTACCTCTCATCCGAACGAAGGTGTATTTTTGTGAAAAATGCTCGCCTAACATTTTTCAAGCGGACCGTGTCGGGATAGATGCTAATACTGCTATATACCTCGCGAGTCTAAACCACCTCGCTTATACGGCTTTCCTAAAGTTTATCAACCTGATGTTCATCTCCGTCCGATAGTGAGCACAATTAACTCGCCAACTTACCATTTGGCAAAATACATAGGAAATTTCTTAAAACTCTATTCTGGTATCACCCCTACTAATGTTTTAAACTCCACTCGTTTCATAGAACTAATTGCAAATATTGAGCTAGAACCTAATGATACACTAGTCAGTTTTTCGTAACATCCCTATTTACAAACGTACTTCTCCATTATTAAACAACTCCTACCTCAAAAAAACGAATTTGAGTACCTGGCCACGCTCATTGAAAAATGCTTAATGTCTACCTATTTTGTCTTCGTCGGACAATTTTATAAACAAACTTCTGAAACACCAATGGGCTCACCTCTATCCCCTATTGTGGCCAATATATACATGGAGTCCTTGGAATTCAAGGCTCTAGAATACACAAACCTTAAACAAAAAACTTGGCTCCGTTATAGATGACACTTTTGTAATCTGGCTTCATGGACACCAAACGCTCAATAATTTTTTTAGATCACATTAACAATCAAGATAAAGATATTAAGTTTACTATAAGAATTGAAAATAACGGAACTCTGCCATTCCTTGACATTCTGGTGGAGCGTCAACCTAACGGACGACTAGTTCATTCCGTATATCGAAAACCCACATACACAGACAGATACTTACATGCGTCGCCACATCATCATCCATCACAAAATTATCAGTAATCAACTTTCTAGTCAACCGTGCAATTAAGATTTTACAACCAGAACATTTATCTAATGAACTGACCCATCTAAAAACTAGTCTTATAAAAAACGGTTATCGCAACTCAGATATCGGCAGGGTAATATACCGGCATCTGCATCCAACACGAACCCCCAAACCACGCTGTAATCCCGTCACACGATCTTTAGCAATCCTTCCACATACACACAGAGCAACAGACCGAATTGACAAAATTCTACGTAAACACAACATCAAAACAATCTATAAATCCACTAATAAAATTTTACAAATATTACCAACCCCAAAAGATTGCGAAAACAGTCTTGAAGTCTCAGGCGTATATAGTATACCTTGCAGTTGCGGTTTAGTATACATAGGAGAAACAGGACGGTCTGTACAGACTAGACTAAACGAGCATAAGCGATGCTTAAGAACAAGACAGTACAATCGCTCAGCGGTGGCCGAACACCACCATGAAACAGGCCATACCATTAACTTTGACAAGACGAAACTAATTGCCAGAATTCCAGTTTTCTATAATAGAAAATTTCAGGGAAATGTGTAGGCTAGTTCAAAATAGGAAACAATGATGGTACGCGTGTAGCCAGTTCCAGGACTGAAGACTTAATGATGATAATAACAGAAAAATCAAAAAATCTGTAGAAATTACTAAAATTCTAATAATCTAAACAAAGACGATGGCTACTGCCTTTCTTCCATTTGGAAAATAAATCTATGTTCACAAAAGCGGAACCGTGACGTTCACTGATCCGCTGGGACACTCCTCTCTATTCATGATCACTCATACATCAATTTCTCGCCGTATATAAACTACCCTTCCACCAAACACCTTTTGGCTAAATGGGCTAGTGAGTCTGCTAGTTAAGAAGTAACTCTGCATACTCTTTACACTTTAACTTGTCTACTTAATATTATCATTTTTATCTATATTGTTATTTTTATTTTATTATTTATTTTCTTTTTTTGTCCGGATGAAGCCCCTTACAAAAGTGGGCGAAACGTCGACCTTAGTTTATAAAATGACACGATCTCAACTCGGACCATAAATATTTATAAAAAAGTTGTGCTAAGATAAAATATGACCCAAGGTTACAATCTGATGAAAATTTTAAATCTAAGTAACCTATATACAATATATGACTAACTAAGAGCTAATTATAAATGAAACGTGAACACTGCGGTCTAAATAATTGAATTTTAATCTCGCGTTAGCGCATTTATTAATTAAAAAGTAGATGAAAAATGCCGTTTTGTAAAACTCTTGTCAGTCACGGTTTTTATGTCTTTGTAGATGTTTAGTTATATTTGTTTTATTAGTGACATAGCGCTTAGGTTAGTGATATGAATAAAACAGATAAGAAAGAATTATAAAACATTGTGCTCGTCTACTTCACATACACACACTTGAATGTTTTAATAGTACTTTTATCTTTACTTTTATCTAGTATGTGGTCCTTGCGTAATATCTACTAAAATAACTTAATAAGGTAAGGCATATTTTAATTGTTTTAAGAAATGCTAATCTTCTTATACATATTTCGAAACAGAATGAGCAAAGAGTTGGAAACTGGAGAAGTCTGTTTAAATGGAGGACATGGATCTACTACTGAAAATAAATCTTGTTTTTACAAATTTTTCAATTCCAATGGCAAACATCATCGATTCCTAGCACTCATCTTTATCTCTTGGTTAGGATTTGGTAAGTAATAATACTTAATGGCATATCTTGAATATTATTGCCACCAAACAAAACTTTAAAAACAAAAGAACCCATAAGTATGGATAAGTATTAAATAGCATTTGACATACTGGGTTTCTATTTTAAACCTAGCCACCATTAGTAATTCTTAAAGTTTTGTAGTTTTTATTTTAAACAAATAATCATTATAAGGAATTTTTCTAGAATTAATTTAGTTATATTATATAGTTGTATAATCTAGTATTTAGAACTTAGAGTATTAAGTTCAACAAATGTGATTTCTCGCAATGTATTGGGGGTGGTGGTGGTAGTGGAGGTGGAGGCAACCTTCTAGTATCATGTAGCCTCTTGTTGAGGTTGGTTGACACGGGTCGTAAAACAAAAATGTTGTTTTCCTGACAATTAGAATTCACAACACTGAAGCGGTTGTGACAAACGAATGCAAGGGAACGCGGTCGTATTAATTCTTGATGTAGTCAGTTATCTTAAACTACTGGTGCAGTAGTGCTTTATAAACTATGTAGTGGAGTGTTTATCCATCAATTCCCTTCCGATCTCTGTATCGTATCAGTCATCAGTTTCCATTTAATGTTGTAGGAATAGCAACAATCTCCTCTACAAAATACGGACTAGTAAAGATATTGAAGAAACCTACACCACATAACTGAAACAATAATTATTGGTTAACTAACTTGCTAGATGTATTAATTTAATAGTACGAAGTGAATTAATTAATTTACGTTGTAATTTGGAAAGTAAATTATTTAATTTTGTTCGTGATTTTTCTGTAAAGTACCACGCCTTTCATGCAAACACGTGACTAACTACTTTGGTTTATAATAACAATTAATGGACCTAGTTTGTTCAAGTTGGGTTGTTAATCTGATTTTTATAGTAGAATGTCACTTCTGGTATTAATGTATAAAATGTAATAATTTACACATACTAGGTACTAACCTTATTATACAAATTACACCAAACATTAACCTATCGAGTTTACAATATTGTGTGTTGAATGTGATAGTTTTTTATTCATTAATATGGCGTCTGGCATATTACCTGTGATTGAAAAGCTAAAGAAGCAGAAGAATTTCGAATTTGCGGTGACAGCTTACTTCATACTTGAAGGTTTATGGAAGTGTATTGAATGTACAGAAGCTGATAAGAAGGCGGAAGTAACGGTAAAGTCAAAGTTGATACTACTAATTAAATATGTTAACTTTGTTGACGTTCTTGACGCTATGTCTGTGAAAGATATTTGATGACGTCTAGCTAAAGCCTTTGAAGACTCTGGTTTGAGCAGAAAGGTAAGTAGAAGTAGAACAAGGCTACGGCAATAACAAATGACCCTTATGGTAAAATACATGTGTAAGACAAAGCATAGTCCTTATGAGATTTCACACGTAATTTTCTGCATTTGGATTATACGTGTGTAGAAGAAAGATAGACATACATTAACCCACTTACACCAGATTATCTGTCTCGCAAGCCTGAGGGCAATTTATTAAATTGCTCTTTAAACACGTTAGCCCAGAGTTAACAATACTATGCAATTTTAGCACAAAGTAATCTTTAAAACTTCTGGTCCATTTACTACCTATATGAAAGATAGCAAACAAATTTTTTAACTAGCTCTACTGCAAATCCTATTATCTCTCATAAAAAATTCACAGGAAAATCCTTTTGCAATATTGACACACTCTTAATTGGCCCTAAATTATGCAAGGCCTGTTTTACCAAATTTTCACTCATCTAGTAACATTGAATGAGTGTAATACATTCTGCATGCTTAACCTGTGAAGTGTTTTGGAACCGTTATAAGAAGCTTAAACCAAAAGCTGCACCGAGACCGACCGTTTAGGGGTTTATCAGATACAACGCATTCTTGTGTAGACTCTCGTTCTGTAAACTTGTACAGTTAGGCTGTAGCGAATAAACATACTAAAATTTAAGTATTGTTCCTTTCATGACGTAAGCAATAACCATAAGGCCACTTCAGTGGCAACGAGGATAAAACAATAAGAAGTAATTAATTGGGTTACTTATTAAAGTGCGTGAGTAAATTATGGCGTTAATAGGTACGATGATCGAATTTGATCTTATCAGAGACGATTGGATAATTTATCAAGAAAGATTGGAACAATATTCTGTAGCCAATTCAATCAAGAATGTTAAGGATAACAACTTGCGTGCGGCAACCTTACTCAGTTTGATTGGTGTAGATATCTATAAGCTATTGCGTGATCTTTGTTATTTAGAATTGCCGAAAACGAAATTGTACGAAGAATTGTGTGTTTATTTAGCAAAACATTTTAGTCCTAAAGTGTTAATTTTTAGGGAAAGAATAAAATTTTATTCAGCTACACAAGACAAACAAGAAACTATTGGTGAGTGGCATGCGCGCGTAAAAAATTGGTGGTAAACTGTACATTCCGTGAAATTCTAGATATCATTTCAGGGACAAGTTTGTTACAGGCATCAGTAATTCCTTTGTGAGCACGTCTTCGGAAAAGAAGAGTTTGTGGGAAATAGTTGAAATAGGAGTAGGTGCAGAAGCATGCAAACAAGAAAGACGCATGGACAATGCAGTGTATCTCAACAGGGCAGGTAAGAAAACAGGAATTCGAAATGCATCTGGAATTAATAAAAAACAAGCTAGGGTCAACCGCACCGAACATCGTCCATTCGAAGAACGACATCATTATCATTTTGCTTTCGACCCTACTTAAGGTCGGTTTGACGCAGCTCTAACTTCTTATCTATTCGGTGCTAATTTAAAAAGTTCTACATATCCTGCACAACCTAAATTTCTAATACTTTGACTAACATAGTTTGGTCTAGGTTTTCATATACCCTTCTATCTTTTTCTTATCTACCTGGCTCTATATCGATATTAGCAACCGGATGGTTGTTAAAGAACTTTAACATGTTTACATGATTCCCATTTATAAAGAAATGAAATGTTACCTGGTTTTGCCCTCCAAAAAAGGAAAAGTGTTGAATTATATGTTATGGTAAGGCTTAAGCAACGAAGCGCTGCCAACATGCCAGACCGCTAACTAATTGTGAGTTATGTCCAGGTGTTGTTTAGGTGACTGGTTTTTATTAATTTTTTTTTGTTTGTTTTGTTTCCGAACTTACTTAAAGTCGGGTTGATGCAGTTCTAAATTCTTTACTATTCTGAGCTAGTCTAAAAGGGTCTACATACCCTTCATATTCTAAATCTTTAATAATTTGACTAATATAGCTTTGTCTAGGCCTTCCTACTTTATTTTTATTTGGTAGTCTATAATCTAAGACTTACTAAATAGTCCCTCATGTCTTAACTGGTGCCCAATCATTCTATCTCTCCTGACCTTTAATTGTTTCCACATACAGGGTTCCTCACCTATCCTTCTATAAACTTCCTCATTTGTTATTCTATCTGTCCAACTAATCTTTAACATTCTCCGATAACACCAAGGTTCAAAAGCTTCTATCTTTTTGCTATCTACCTCTTTAATTGTCCAAGTCTTACTACCGTATAATAGAACGCTCCATACGTACGTACCACTTTAAGGAACTTTCTCTATTATCTAAACTAACATACTATTAGCTATTAGTAATTTTGTTTTTTTTAGAAACATTGTTCTAGCTTGAGCTATTCTGGCTACCACATCCCTTCTGCTGCGTCCGTCCTTTGTAAATTATACTACCCAAATAGCATAATTCATCTACCTTCTCTAACTCGGTATTACCTATTTTTAATTTTGGTTTAGAACTATGCTGTAACTCACTTGTCATTATCTTTGTCTTTCCTGAGTTAATTTTTCTACTATGGTTACCCTGTGGTATCTTATTAAAAATATTTAAAAACGTAACATGTCTATTTTCTGTCCCTGTACACTAATACCTATCTCTTTTCTCTCTCTAGCTAAGTTTAAAGCTTCTTCAATATAAACATTAAAAATCAAGGGCGATAGTATACAGCCCTGTCTAACACCATTTCTAATCTTAGCTTCCTTTTCTGTTTCATCAAATCTTATTACTACGGTTTTTATATAGTGTTACCTTTTACGCGCGCATATTTACCCGTCATTTTGTAACATACCGACCACGTTTTACGGCGTGATGCAATTGCTATCCAAGTCAAATTTACATGTATAATTTAAATATAATCAAATTACTCACATGATGGGTATCTCGACACTTAATCTCAGGATCCACCGGTGGGTTGTGGGTTACGCCATGTTGATCACCAAATTACCATCCGTTCTAACGTAACCTCTGTTGCACTCGTAGAGGGTCGGAAGGAATAGGTACCAGGTATAACAAAGGTAAGGTACAGGGAACCTACATACCTATTTTTAAAGAAAAAGCACACACACCACCCAGATAGTTGTTCTTTGGTTCAGAACTCGTGGCTTAATCCCCGCTTTCGACACTCGCGCACCTCCGCTATCACTCTGCGCAGACGCGGCTATCAGCGACGACGGAAGTTAACATTATTAATTTATAAAAACGCGTCAATTAACTTATAATTTATATCTAAATCTAAAACATGATACATTGCCATTTTGGCATGTAACAATAGACTGTAAATAATTTTTCTATCCCTATGAGAGATTCTTATTTTTCGCAAAATCATGAACATAATAACCCAATTAACTCTATCAAATGCTTTTTTTAAATCTACAAACGCGAAATGAGTTTATATTTTTGTAACATTTTTTCGATAATTACCCTAACCATTAGTGTCGGTTCTCTAGTCCCACTGTTTTTACAAAAAACGATACCGGTTTTCACAAAAATAATTCTCAGTCAAAGCTTTTACTTTATTTTTAATTATTATTTTAGTATTTTGGAAGCGTGGAAAGTTAAACTAACCGTTTTAAAATTCTTACACCTATCGGCTCCTGACTTTTTTGGGATTGGGATAATAATATTATTATCTGTCTTACCTACTATCAAATCATCGTGTATTCCCTTACAATTGTCCTCCATCCATTAATTTCTAGCTTTTCTACACTCATGCACTATCTTATTTCTAACTCTATCATATTTTTGCTTACTTTCACTATCCAATTCTCTGAAAGGTTTAAGCTTTCTTCTATTCTTTATTAAATCTAATATCTCCTTTGTTACCCACGGTTTTCTCGCTTTTACTTTTTACTTACCTATAGTCCGTGTTGCTATATCACGTACTGTCCTTTTTATTTCTTTCCATCTATTTTCTACGTTCCCTCCTATAGCTATCTCTTTGATCTTATTATCTAATACTTGTTTTTTATTCCTCTTTTACCTCACTATCATTAAGCTTACCTAGATCCCATCCCTCTCTTTTAGCCTTTCTCAATTTTTTGAATTTTAGATTACACTTCATTTTAACTAAGTTATGATCGCTATCTATGTCAGTCCCTGGAGAACTACGACAGCTTTTAACTTGGTTTCTAAATCTTTGTTTAACTAAAATATAATCTGTTTGGTATCTAGCCCTATCACCTGGCGCTTTCAGGTATATCTTCTTCTAACAGGTTGTTCGAATAGGGTGTTTACAGTTACTAATCTATGTTCCTGGCAAAACTCAACTAATCTTTCTCTTTTATCTTTTCGTCTACCATACCCAAATTTCCTACCATTTTTCCTTCATTACCTTCTCCCACTGAGGCATTAAAATCACCCATAACTATTAAATTCTCATCTCCTTTTACTTTTTTCACTATACTATTTATATCTTCGTATACCTTTTATACTTCCTCATCTTCATACTGAGTTGTTGACATGCAAACCTGTACTAAAACAGTGTCTGTGGGTTTCGTACTCAATCTAATCATAATTATTCTATCACTAAATTGTAAGTACTCTTTTACTTTACGTCCTAATCTTTTACCTAACACTATTCCTACTCCTGCCTGTCCATTAGTTGAAGAAGTTGTAATTATTCTATAATTATATTTCCAAAAGTTATAACTGTCAGGCCATCGCACCTCACTAATACCTAAAATGCCCAGCTTTCTTTTTCTCATTTCGACTAATAAATTCGTTAACTTATCTACTCTAAGTAATGACCTTATATTCCAAGTCCCTATCACTAAATCAAACCGTTGTTATAAATTCTTATGATGACGAGCCCCAAGTACCCCCTTTCGGAAATCCGAATAAGGGGGTATTTTACCTCCGGACAAGAATTTTACTTGTGAGCTGTTCATCATACATAGGACGTGTTTTAGGCCACGCATACCTGGGAAATATTGTGGCAGGTTCCCATGTCTTTCCACAACGCAGTTTTTTAAAGATTTTAGCAAAAAGCCGTATCTGTCATGGCCAACCACTAACAACCTTGTAAATTATTGAAAATCACCCGAGAATAACCGACTCTCCTCCAATATCTTTTAGCCAGCAAGGCTGCTGCACTTTGCTGCACCTTTTAATCGCCTTTTACGATAAGCAGGCTTGCTATAGTAGTATTCTTTGTCCCCTTCTATGGAGATGTACTTAGATAATTATGTAAAGGGTCATCAAAAATTTTTGGTTGATACGTAGAAATTACGTAGTATACAAAGTTATTTTTGCTGGCTTTAAACGGATTTAAGGGAGTCATAATTTGGGGACACACTGATTTATATTGTTACTTTGATTCGGGGGCTTTCTTAAATAGCGAATAATATTATAAAGTTTGTGGAGCTACAAATTGTACATATTTTGGTTATTATATAAATTTTGGTTAAATAGAAAACAAAAAACAACGATACGCACCAAAACATGCTCTCAATACCATACATAAAAGGATTCTCCGAAAAAATCCAAAGAATAAGAAACAAATTCAAAATTAAAACAGTATTTAGAACCAACAATACAGGAAGAGCAGAATTAACAAAAACAAAACCCAAAAACGCAATACAAAGTTCAAAAAACTGCATCTACAAAATACCGTGCGAATGTAATAAGTTTTATATAGGAGAAAGTTCCAGGCCATTTGAAGTTCGATTAAAAGAACATAAATCATATATAAAAAATAGAAAATTTGAAAAATCCATGATTTGCCAACATGCATGGGACTCCAGTCATAAAATAAATTGGGAGGACGCAAAATTTATCAACAAAGAAAAAAACCACCAAAAACGCAAAATTTTCGAAGCTGCTTATATAACCCTACATAAAAATAACTGCGTAGCAAACGAATCCGTGACTTTTAGTAAGCAATGGATTCCATTACTAAAAGAAATAACAAATGAAAATCAAATGCCCACAATATCTAGGTAGCATTGCAAGTTTTTCCTGGGTTTTCCTGCGATATTAACATGAAATATAGCTGACATACATGATTTCTATTTATACATACAACAACTAATTACTAACAATAGGCATATTAGCAGCCCCCGGCCGTTTATGCCTTACGGTAACGTAATCACACACTTCTTTAATAACCATCCTCTCAACAATATAAATAGAAACATGTTAAAAAATGTTTTCCAAATCTCAAATTATTGAATTTATTTGAAATTACCAATAAAAATTGATCAGATGATTTCACGTTAAGCGTATTGGCTACCTAAAAAGTCGGTCCCAGGCCTCAACACAAATTGAAGACAATCATTCTTTTAAACTTTAAAATTTTTACCTAATGAACTCAAACCAAATATTTCGAACATCAATAAATCAAAGTCACGTTCAATTTATGTCATAAATGTCAAACTTGAAGTTTTTATTATTTGGACAACGATCCTAGGTCATGGATCGAAACGTAAATAAAGATGATTTTAAAAACTATGAGTGGTTTACTTCCCAAAGAAGATTAAGAAAAATTGACCATATTGCATATGCTTGACCAGCTGTAGAACTGATATCTACGATCATTTGTTCATGGAATGTATATTTTGAACATGAACAAACAATAGAATAATAAAACACAGGAAATGATTCTTAAATTGTAATATTTAAAATGTAAAAGATGTATTTACATACAAAAATGTAATTTGAATATGAGCATGCATAAAATCATTTAACTAACACCTGAACACGTATCCAAAGAAAAATAGTTAACATCCATTAAACAAGACTGAAAATTAAAAATTTACGAAACCGAAATATCTTTTTAACATTCGTAGGAAAGCCACTACGATAATCTAACCCTTAAGGAATACAAGAAAACGACAACTTAACCAATAAAAGTACAATCTCTGGAAATTGATGACAGCATGATTTGCCTAATTTAAATTTTAGGTTTATAGAAGGAATAGAACTTTCCAGTACAGTTATAGTTTTGTAGATTCTAACGCCGTTTTTGTGTCAGGCCATGAACTTCTCAGACTCACTCTTGCATATAAAAATGTATGACTTGTTTACGATATCGCGTTCTAATCTCAATTTGAAAATTTTGTGATCCGCAAAAAATAGACACAACATTTTTGGCACCCAGTATGTGACAACCAACGTCATTCAGCAAATGTTTTGTTATGTAATTGCTTATTTTAACTTATTATTTAAGCTAATGGTTAGGTGAAACAAACTGATAAGAAATAATTATAGACATGGGTTGGGGTCTTCCTAATCCAAACTTAAAAAACTTAAAAAAAAACTGGTGATTGTTCTTCTTATCTATTTCTGTTGCGTAATATCTACTAAAATAATACAATAACGTAAAAGATTGACGTAAAGTACACCTAGTAAAAATTAGATAATATGTTTTACACCGTGCAATACTTAATATTTAAAAATAAAAAAAGGTTACGATTTGTCATAATCATTCTCAGTTGCTAATTATCTAAAAGAATTGCTGGGAACAAATTAAAATTTAAAACCATTAATAAAATATGTGAGAATATATAGAGATCCACATATGTTATAAACTTTCTAAGATTCTTTTAGAAATGTTAGACTCAAAGTTGATTTTTAAATAATAAATGTAGCATTGTAGGATTTAAAAATATTATTGCATTGTTATTTATTTCGTGGAAAACGTTTAAAGTCCATTTTGGATTTATGATTTTAGCTCATCAAATTATTTTATGCAGAATTTAATTTCAGTTCATTTAATAGCCCCTTGTTAGAGAAACTTTAATAATTCATTCATTATTATTTATAGAAGGGTACTTCTATTCATTATTTTAAGGTCTTATTAAGTAAATACAATCTTTGCAATATAAACGTTTTCGATTTGATGTTTATCCTTGACACCTACATTTGATTTTCCAATGCTCCACTCGAAGGTACTACATTGGCCAGGAAACGTATTCTTGTGAAAGATGCTCGACTAACATTTTTCAAGCGGTTTGTGTTGAACACGTGATAATTTTTATTATCGTGGTCCTCCCATTAGATTTTCAGTCCTGCAACTGGTTGGACGCAAACTACATTGTATCCTAATATTGTCGGAGGCTTTCACGGCCGGAGTCATTATAATTATTTATGGTTCCGGGTTGGATCGACGTTTCGCCCACTTTTGTAAGGGGCTTCATCAGGACAATAAAATAAAATAAAAATATAAAAATAAAGATAAGAATGATAATATTAAATAGACAAGTTAATATGTAAAAAGAAGAGTTACTCCTGAACTAGCAGACCCACTAGCCCATTCATAGCCAAAAGGTTTAATATCTGATGCCCGTTAATAGTATAAACATGAAACTCCTTTGCACAGTGTCAGTAATTGTTATATAAAATTGATAGATCCTACCTTATAAATGATATCCAATAACGTAGTTGCCAGATGTGGATATGCCTGATACACCACTTTTAAACTCGGGTTCGCGAAAATAAACAGCTAACACTGTATCAGTTATTAGGCGTTTAATCGTATATATGAAATTAGGAACTAGGTACAAATTTTCTTAACATAATATTGGATTCTTCACACTCAAGACTAAACATTCGAATAATTATAACTTAAACATTTCAAACACGATTTGCGCGCACTTTCTGAATATCGCCCCGACCGTTCAGAAGCGCAGTTTCTACTCTACTCCTCGTACTTTGCGTCTCGTCCAGCGCAGGCGTAGCGGTTTTCTCCCCAGACCTTAAAACACTACAACGGTAGGAGAAGCGGGCAGGAAAAAGATAGAAGTCTTTGAAATATCGTACTACAGACGAATGATAAAAATATCATGAACCGACAAAATTAAGAACAAAACTGTACTATAAATGGTAGAGAAAGAAAGAAATATGTGGAAAACAGTATCAACAGAAGACGTTCTAAGGCATACGGGAATATTACAGGATATATTAGAAACAGACAAAGACAAAAAAGAGGGATAGAAGTGAACCTAGATTAGGGTATTGCACACAAATAGTGAAACATACAGTCTGTGTGAATTCAGGGAAATGTATAGGTTACATATCCTCTAATATTCGCGTATGTCTTAGAACGTCTTCTGTTGATACTGTTTTCCACATATTTCTTTCTTTCTCTACCATTTATACTACAGTTTTGTTCTTAATTTTGTCGGTTCATGATATTTTTATCATTCGTCTGTAGTACGATATTTTAAAGACTTCTGTCTTTTTCCTGCCCGCTTCTCCTACCGTTGTAGTGTTTTAGGGTCTGGGGAGAAAACCGCTACGCCTGCGCTGGACGAGACGCAAGGTACGAGGGGTAGAGTAGAAACTGCGCTTCTGAACGGTCGGGGCGATATTCAGAAAGTGCGCGCAAATCGTGTTTGAAATGTTTAAGTTATTATTATTCGAATGTTTAGTCTTGAGTGTGAAGAATCCAATATTGTGTTAAGAAAATTTGTACATAGTTCATAATTTCATATATTCGATTAAACGCCTAATAACTGTTACAGTTTTGGCTGTTTATTCTCGCGAACCCGAGTTTAAAAGTAGTGTATCGGCATATCCACATCTGGCGCCCAGCGTGGAGCTGTATGAAGGTACAAGGGTAACTACGTTATTGGATATCATTTATAAGGTAGGATCTATCAATTTTATATAGCAATTACTGACACTGTGCAAAAGAGTTTCATGTTTATACTATTAACGGGCATCAGATATTAAAGAAACGTTGCAATTATAGTCGACCAAACAAGTGCGCGCAACAATTAACAACAAGCGTTATAGTACAATGAGTATTATTCAAATTGACTAACTGTGAACGCGAACCGCAGGCGACAGATGTTTATAATATGCGTTTGTAAAACATCTGGAGGCTAACCACACTCAACTGCTCTATTTTATTGCAGTTATGAGACTTTCTTTGTAACGCACATCACAAAGATGCCGCTAAAGAAAAAGATACTTTGTGATAAACCCCAAGAGGACGGGCTCTCTGATTCCATTAAAAAATTAGTAGAGTGTAATATAGGTTTGATACATAATATGACCACGATACAGGCAAACAATAGTGCACTCATAGAAAAACTAGATGCGTCATTTAGAAACGTAAACTTAAATTTAAGTACTATGACGAAGGAGGAATGTTCTAGTGTGGCGGAAATGGGTACTCATATGTTGCAAGGTTTGAAAAATGGGAAACGAAATTTAATTTTTAGGCCCAGTGAAACAAGGAATCCGGTAGCTTTTATTAACGAACTGGAAGAAATATTTGTTGAAGCGGGAGTGCCGGGGGACAAACAGGTTATGCTAGCTATCAAAACCCTCAGGTGATCGTCCGCTGATTGGGCGTCAATCAAAAAGGATGGTTTTGTAAACTTTGAACATTCTAAAAGTAGATTTTTGGAGAGATACCGGGGCCCCAAAAAACGGCGCGAAGTATTTGTTAATTTGAAATTCGGACAATACAAATCGGGTTCCAAAGCAGATTATTTTATAAAGATTATAAAGGCATGTATGTATTTAGACGAGCAGTTTTCGGAATTTGAAATGGTGAATTTGATAGCTTCCCACTTCGATTTTGAAACAAAACGGGGAATTTTTGACGGGGATACAGGAGTATCAATGAGGCAGAAGAATATCTTAGGAATTTGGACGATGTGATGAATACTGGGGGGGGGGGGGGTGGGTATTCAAATAGTGGCAATAATAGCCAAAGAGAACGTAGGAATGTAAATTATGAAGGAAATATTCGGACGCCCGAAAGAGGTTGGAGATATCAAAAAGAAAACGAGGGAAATAGGGATAATTCCGGACCCGGCCCACAAAGAGAAAATGGGGGAAATAGGAGTAATACGGGACACGTACAGCAAAGAGAAGTTAATTGTTTAGAGCCAGCAGGTAGGCAAGAGATAGGTAGAAAGGATGGTAGGGGCAAAATAATTGATGGATATGTTGAAAAGGTTCGTACATCAATATTGAGAGATAGCGGTAGTCAATTATCTTGCATATCGCAAAATTTTTTACACGAGATTCAAAAAGGCAGACCTCAAATCCCCGTTCTACCCGTAAACAATACATTAGTTGTTAGTGCGCTACGTGTCAAGGGCAAAAATGTTAAACAACAGGTTCTGCTCGAGTTCAAATTAGAGGGAGCAATGTTTGAATTGTATTGTAGTGCCATCATTAATCCGAAATGTCATTCTTGGTTGCGATTGGTTAGCGTGTCACAAGGTCAGCATTTGTTTTGAGTCATTGAGCCTATCGGAAAGATTTTCGAACCTTGCAACTGATATAAAATTTACACGGGGGAGAATTGAGTCAGAGGAAATTTGTATCGCAGAGGTTAACGTGCAAATGAGGGAGGAGCCCTATGGGCGCGACGAAAATATATCGATCGAGGACAGTAGCGACTTTAGTTCTAAAATAAGAGATTTGGCCGACAATGGAGTGGCGGATACTTTGTCGCGAGATCTTTGTGGTCAAGGAAATTTAATAGATAAACCTTATCTAAACAAGATCGAGATTAATTCTTTAAATAAAAAGGTGCTACATTTTTCGGTAAAATTGTAAATAATTTGGAATATCTTCGAGAAACACAAAGCAAGGATAAATTTTGTAGTACTGTCATTCGGTAGTTGGAAGGAGAAAATTGTTTGCCACGGTATAAGGATTGGTATGTTATGCACGAGGGATTTTATTTAGAAGAGGGAATGACGTGACTTCGGGGTTCTTGTTATGCGTTCCCAAGGCGGAAATTCATCAATTAGTGTCAAGTTGTCATATCAATAGTGGTCATTTTGGTTCGGAGAAGTGTCACTGTCGTCTTGCACGAGATTTTTATTGAAATAAAATGAGAAGTAGTATCAATAAGATTCTGGGTTCTTGTGATATCTGCCAAAAGGCAAAAATTTCAAAAGGTGTAATGGGGAAATGCTCCCGTTTTAGTAGAGGAACTCAACCATACAATCAGTGTAGACCTGATGTGGCATCTACCGGTATCGGGGGGGGGGGGGTGTGATACCCAACTTTTGGTAATATTGGACGTGTTTAGTAAGAGAGTTAAGCTTTTTGTTTTAAAGAAGGCCTCCGCAATTTCGATTGTAAGGTGTTTGAATACGTATTTTGTTAAGGTTGGTAAACGGAAGTAATTCTGTCAGACAATGGTTCACAGTTTGGTAGCCGAGTATATTTAACTGAAATGAAGTCGGAAGGGATTGTTGTTGCCCATACTTCCGTCTACTTCCCTCAGGGAAATATGGTAAAGCGTGCGAATCGTGAGATTGTTAGATTATTACGCACTTATTGTCACGAAAGGCACCAAAAATGGGCCCACTCTATTTCAAGAGTTGGCGAATATTTAAATAAAGTAGTGCATTCCAGTACTGGTTAGCCCCCTTGGAGGTGCACTCAAATAAATTATTAGAACTGAATGAGATAGGAGTTGTTCCCTTTCCAACGCACAAAGCACTTACGGGAGAAGTGGTAGTAATGACGCGGGTTAAACTATTATCTTGAGCTGAGAAACGAAAGCAAATGCATGACACTTCATGCAAAATAAGAAATTTTGAAGTCGTTGATAAGGTGTTGGTTAGGAACCATGATATACCTCGTTCTGAGAACAATCAAATACGTAAATTTTTTCTTGTTTTCTGGGGTCCTTGTATCATTCAAAAGAAAATTAATAAAAACTCCTATAAGGTGACCGAGGATGCCACCGGTTCTCTTCTGCCAACACAAAATATTTATAATCTGAAGTCATATAAGCTTCCGGTAGAACATGCTTAAGTATAGGAGATTCAGATAGTTATAAGTCGACGGCTTCGGTTGTTACTTTGAGATGTCAGATTAGCTCATTAGTTTTGTTGTTTTTCAGTAGACTGGTATAAATCAAGGGTGTAGTTTCAATCTATGTATATTGTTTACTAGGTCAGTTACGTCAGTTCGGGAGTATATGCTTAATGACCAAACGTATTATTATTTTGGTATATCCCTTTAGCCATGTAGTTTAATGTATGTATTCAGTTAGGATATAAACAAAAAATTTTCTTTATTCGCTTTCGAAAAAGATTCAGTTGGGGGGGGGGTAACGTAGTGTTTTGGGGTCTGGGGAGAAGACCGCTACGCTTGCGCTGGACGAGACGCAAGGGTGCAAAGTACGAGGAGTAGAGTAGAAACTGTGCTTCTGAACGGTCGAGGCGATATTCAGAAAGTGCGCGCAAATCGACTTTGAAATGTTTAGTCTTAATGGTTAGTCTTAAGTGTAAAGAATCCAATATTGTGTTAAGAAAATTTGTACCTAGTTCCATAATTTCATATATTCGATTAAACGCCTAATAACTGTTATAGTGTCGGATGTTTATTGTCGCGAACCCGAGTTTAAAAGTCGTGTACCGGGCATATCCACATCGTTCACGTTTCATAGCCGTACATTGCTGTGTTACACACATATGCTTTCAACAATATTTTCCTTGTTTCCATGTTTGTTGTCTCTGAACATATCCTAGTTGCTTTCTCTTCTTAAATGCATCACTGCCTTGTACTAATATTTGTTTTATATCTTTTGCACTTTTCACATCTTATGTTATATTTGGCTTCGTTGACCTGTTATAAATTCTAGCTTCCTATTTGATTTCTGGTTTTTGAACTATCTCTCCATTACATACTACTACTTTAGTTTTATTATTTTTTATTTTCATACCGTATCTCTCTGTTAGCACTAAATCCATTTCATTAAGAGCTGCTTCCAACTCTTCCCTGCTAGATGCTAATACCGCTATGTCGTCTGCAAATCTGAGCATAATAATTCCAAACGTATTTCTGCATTTGACAAGAATCATTGCTTCTTCGCTATACAAGTTAAAAATTAATGGGGGATAGCGTACATCCCTGTATTACATTGTTCCTAGTATTTACTTCTCTACAATTCTATTATCGTCGTTTCTCTCTGTAAAAGCAATGTACTATTTGTCTATCCCTACAACTCATTCCTATCTTATTGAGTATTACAAATATTTTTTCATATTTTACATTGTCGAATGCTTTCTCCAGATCTACAAACTATATACACGCTTTCTCCTTTTTCTATTATTTTTCCATTATTACATTAAAAGTTGAAATGGCCTCTCGCGTTTCCCTGTTTCGCCTAAACCCAAAATGATGTTCTTCTGGCATTTCTTCGGCCCGTTTTCCATTCGGCTTTGTACAGTTCTAGTTAATATTTTTGACATATGTGCGGTTAACTTATTCTTCGAAGATTTTCACGTCTATCCGCACCTCTCTTTTTTGATATGGTGTTATGTTTGAAATCTTTGGTCATCTTGGCTGTCTCGTACATATACCTGACAAGTTGGAAGAGATGTTCTGTTACTGCTTTTCAAAAAAAAAAAATACATGTTTCATCGGTAGTTTGGAAAATGACCTTTTGAATAAAATTACTGGATTCTAGTTAGAAGATCTATGGAAACATTTTTGACGCTTTGCAAAATGTCCTTAGTAGTAATGCTACAAGGGTCGATAAAGAACACCCTGATGTCAGAAATGGCGAGGATTAGAAAGATGCTGTCAATACGTTCAAGTGTTTCTTGAATAAGTAGCACATTATTACGCAGACTATTTTGCGCAATCATGCGTAGTTTCCGAGATATCCGTGAAAACCACCGATAATGAGACACTTAGTACATTGTTGAGGGATACAAATAAACTGTTCAATAATTCCCACGTGTGCAATTCACTTTAAAATACTCAAGAATAAGCAACTAACTATCAAAGACTGTTTTTAGTCTCCGACGTGATAGTGTAGATGGCATTGCCAGACAAAATTTAAATAGCTAGTTAAAAGACAAGATGAAAATTAAATAAACAAATGACCTGTTAGAGGGCGCATGAGAAACATTTGCACTATAAATACACTTTAACTTGTGTATTATTTTAGAACTTAGTTGGTTGTTTTGCAAAAAGAGATGTGTACGTCTGATGATTTGCAAGAACAGTGAAATCGGTCACGGGCTTTTCTTTTTGCAAAATAACCAACAATTTTATTTATTGATTTCGTTCCCTATGCTCGAATTACTTTCTCCATGCCAGGCAAAATTATTCATTAATATTTAATTGGAAACGGATTTGATTCCGTCGACCAACTTCCTCGTTTAGCACTGGATGCAGTATCTTCTTAAAAGGTCCGCCAGTGCTAGGTAGGAACAATCATTTGTTTATTTAATTTTCATCTTGTTTTTGACTAGCTATTTAAATTTATGTCTGGAGATGCCATCTACACTATCACGTCGGAAGACCGAAAACAGTCTTCGATAGTTAGTTGATTATTCTCGAGTATAGAGGGTGCATGAGAAACATTTGCCTATAAATACACTTTAATTTGTGTATTATTTTAGAACTTAGTTGGTTGTTTTGCAAAAAGTTATGCGTCCGTCTGATGATCTGCAAGAACAGTGAAACCGGTCACGGGCTTTTTTTTTGCAAAATAAACAACAATTTATATATTGATTTTGTTCCCTATGCTCAAATTACTTTCTCCATGCCAGGCAAAATTATTCATTAATATTTAATTGGAAACGGATTGGTTTCCGTCGACCAACTTCCTCGTTTAGCACTGGATGCAGTATCTTCTTAAAAAGTCCGCCAGTGCTAGGTAGGTAACAATTCATTTATGTATTTAATTTTTATCTGGTTTTTTGACTAGCTATTTAAATTATGTCTGACGATGCCACCTACACTATCACGTCGGAGACTGGAAACAGTCTATGATAGTTAGTTGCTTATTCTCGAGTATAGAGGGCGCAAGCGAAACATTTGCACTATAAATACACTTTAATTTGTGTTTATATTTTAGAACTTAGTTGGTTGTTTAGCAAAAAGAGATGCGCCCGTCTGATGATCTGCAAGAACAGTGAAACCGGTCACGGGCTTTTCTTATTGCACAATAACCAACAATTTATATATTGATTTCGTTCCCTTTGCCCGAATTACTTTCTCCATGCCAGGCAAAATTATACATTAATATTTAATTGGAAATGGATTGGTTTCCGTCGACCAACTTCCTCGTTTAGCGCTGGGTGCAGTATCTTCTTAAAAGGTCCGCCAGTTGCTAGGTAGGAACAAGTCATTTGTTTATTTAATTTTTATCTTGTTTTTGACTAGCTATTTAAATTTTGTCTGGTAATGCCATCTACACTATCACGTCGGAAACCGAAAACAGTCTTTGATAGTTAGTTGCTTATTCTCGAGTATAGAGGGCGCATGAGAAACATTTGCACTATAAATACACTTTAATTTGTGTATTATTTTAGAACTTAGTTGGTTGTTTAGCAAAAAGAGATGCGTCCGTCTGATAATCTGCAAGAACAGTGAAACCGGCCACGGGCTTTTCTTTTGCAAAATAACCAACAATTTATATATTAATTTCGTTCCTATGCTCGAATTACTTTCTCCATGCCAGGCAAAATTATACATTAATATTTAATTGGAAATGGATTGGTTTCCGTCGACCAACTTCCTCGTTTAGCGCTGGGTGCAGTATCTTCTTAAAAGGTCCGCCAGTTCTAGGTAGGCAACAAGTCATTTGTTTATTTAATTTTTATCTTGTTTTTGACTAGCTATTTAAATTTTGTCTGGCGATGCCATCTACACTATCACGTCGGAAACCGAAAACAGTATTTGATAGTTATTTGCTTATTCTCGAGTATAGGGGGGGGGGGGGGGGGGGGGGGGGGGGGGGGGGGGGGGGGGGGGGGGGGGGGGGGGGGGGGGGGGGGGGGGGGGGGGGGGGAAAAAAAAAAAAAAAAAAAAAAAAAAAAAAAAAAAAAAAAAAAAAAAAAAAAAAAAAAAAAAAAAAAAAAAAAAAAAAAAAAAAAAAAAAAAAAAAAAAAAAAAAAAAAAAAAAAAAAAAAAATTTATTTAAGTGTTCCACTTTCGGTTAAGCCGGAGTTTTTTATTTTTTTTTTAATTTGACGAACAAATTTTTTGGAATTAATTATTTTTTATTGTTTTAAACAAAACGCGGTTTTTTAAAACAATTTATTTCCATTTCCGAAATTATTATGAAGTGTTCCATCTTTTAAAGCCTGGAATTTTTTATTTTTTTTTTTAATTTGACGAACAAATTTTTTGGAATTTAATTATTTTTTATTGTTTTAAACAAAACGCGGTTTTTTAAAACAATTTATTTCATTTCGAAATTATTATGAAGTGTTCCATCTTGGTTAAAGCCTGGAATTTTTTATTTTTTTTTTAATTTGACGAACAAATTTTTTGGAATTTAATTATTTTTTATTGTTTAACAAAAACGCGGTTTTTTAAAACAATTTATTTCCATTTCCGAAATTTATTATAAGTGTTCCATCTTGGTTAAAGCCTGGAATTTTTTATTTTTTTTTTAATTTGCGAACAAATTTTTTTGGAATTAATTATTTTTTATTGTTTTAAACAAAACGCGGTTTTTTAAAACAATTTATTTCCTATTTCCGAAATTTATTATGAAGTGTTTCATCTTTGGTTAAAGCCTGGAATTTTTTATTTTTTTTTTTAATTTGACGAACAAATTTTTTGGAATTTAATTATTTTTTATTGTTTTAAACAAAACGCGGTTTTTTAAAACAATTTATTTCAATTACTTTCTCCATGCAGGCAAAATTATCATTAATATTTAATGAAGGATTGGTTCTCGACCAACTCTGTTTAGCCTGGGTGCAGTATCTTCTAAAGGTCCGCCAGTCTAGGTAGGAACAGTCATTTGTTTATTTAATTTTTCTTTTTTATAGCTATTTAAATTTTGTCTGGTAATGCCATCTACACTATCACGTCGGAAACCGAAAACAGTCTTTGATAGTTAGTTGCTTATTCTCGAGTATAGAGGGCGCATGAGAAACATTTCACTATAAATACACTTTAATTTGTGTATTATTTTAGAACTTAGTTGGTTGTTTTGCAAAAGAGATGCGTCCGTCTGATATCTGCAAGAACAGTGAAACCGGCCACGGGCTTTTCTTTTGCAAAATAACCAACAATTTATATATTAATTTCGTTCCCTATGTCGAATTACTTTCTCCATGCCAGGCAAAATTATCATTAATATTTAATTGAAATGGATTGGTTTCGTCGACAACTTCCTCGTTTAGCGCTGGGTATCTTCTTAAAAGGTCCGCCAGTTCTAGGTAGGCAACAAGTCATTTGTTTATTTAATTTTTATCTTGTTTTGACTAGCTATTTAAATTTTGTCTGGTAATGCCATCTACACTATCACGTCGGAAACCGAAAACAGTCTTTGATAGTTAGTTGCTTATTCTCGAGTATAGAGGGCGCATGAGAAACATTCACTATAAATACACTTTAATTTGTGTATTATTTTAGAACTTAGTTGGTTGTTGCAAAGAGATGCGTCCGTCTGATATCTGCAAGAACAGTGAAACCGGCCACGGGCTTTTCTTTTGCAAAATAACCAACAATTTATATATTAATTTCGTTCTATGCTCGAATTACTTTCTCCATGCAGGCAAAATTATACATTAATATTTAATTGAAATGGATTGGTTTCCGTCGACCAACTTCCTCGTTTAGCGCTGGGTGCAGTATCTTCTTAAAAGGTCCGCCAGTTCTAGGTAGGCAACAAGTCATTTGTTTATTTAATTTTTATCTTGTTTTTGACTAGCTATTTAAATTTTGTCTGGATGCCATCTACACTATCACGTCGGAAACCGAAAACAGTTTTGATAGTTATTGCTTATTCTCGAGTATAGAGGGCCATGAGAAACATTCACTATAAATACACTTTAATTTGTGTATTATTTAGAACTTAGTTGGTTGTTTGCAAAAGAGATGCGTCCGTCTGATATCTGCAAAAACGCGGTTTTTTAAAACAATTTATTTCTATTTCCGAAATTTATTATAAGTGTTCCATCTTGGTTAAAGCCTGGAATTTTTTATTTTTTTTTTAATTTGACGAACAAATTTTTTGGAATTAATTATTTTTTATTGTTTTAAACAAAACGCGGTTTTTTAAAACAATTTATTTCCTATTTCCGAAATTTATTATGAAGTGTTTCATCTTTGGTTAAAGCCTGGAATTTTTTATTTTTTTTTTTAATTTGACGAACAAATTTTTTGGAATTTAATTATTTTTTATTGTTTTAAACAAAACGCGGTTTTTTAAAACAATTTATTTCCATTTCCGAAATTTATTATGAAGTGTTCCATCTTTAGCCTGGGTGCAGTATCTTTAAAAGGTCCGCCAGTCTAGGTAGGAACAGTCATTTGTTTATTTAATTTTATCTTGTTTTATAGCTATTTAAATTTTGTCTGGTAATGCCATCTACACTATCACGTCGGAAACCGAAAACAGTCTTTGATAGTTAGTTGCTTATTCTCGAGTATAGGGCGCATGAAACATTTCACTATAAATACACTTTAATTTGTGTATTATTTTAGAACTTAGTTGGTTGTTTGCAAAAGATGCGTCCGTCTGATATCTGCAAGAACAGTGAAACCGGCCACGGGCTTTTCTTTTGCAAAATAACCAACAATTTATATATTAATTTCGTTCCCTATGTCGAATTACTTTCTCCATGCCAGGCAAAATTATCATTAATATTTAATTGAAATGGATTGGTTTCCGTCGACAACTTCCTCGTTTAGCCTGGGCAGTATCTTCTTAAAAGGTCCGCCAGTTCTAGGTAGGCAACAAGTCATTTGTTTATTTAATTTTATCTTGTTTTTGATAGCTATTTAAATTTTGTCTGGTAATGCCATCTACACTATCACGTCGGAAACCGAAAACAGTCTTTGATAGTTAGTTGCTTATTCTCGAGTATAGAGGGCGCATGAGAAACATTTCACTATAAATACACTTTAATTTGTGTATTATTTTAGAACTTAGTTGGTTGTTGCAAAAGAGATGCGTCCGTCTGATATCTGCAAGAACAGTGAAACCGGCCAGGGCTTTTCTTTTGCAAAATAACCAACAATTTATATATTAATTTCGTTCCTATGCTCGAATTACTTTCTCCATGCCAGGCAAAATTATCATTAATATTTAATTGAAATGGATTGTTCCGTCGACCAACTTCCTCGTTTAGCCTGGGTGCAGTATCTTCTTAAAAGGTCCGCCAGTTCTAGGTAGGCAACAAGTCATTTGTTTATTTAATTTTATCTTGTTTTTGACTAGCTATTTAAATTTTGTCTGGATGCCATCTACACTATCACGTCGGAAACCGAAAACAGTTTTGATAGTTATTGCTTATTCTCGAGTATAGAGGGCCATGAGAAACATTCACTATAAATACACTTTAATTTGTGTATTATTTAGAACTTAGTTGGTTGTTTTGCAAAAGAGATGCGTCCGTCTGATGATCTGCAAGAACAGTGAAACCGGCCACGGGCTTTTCTTTTGCAAAATAACCAATTTATTTCCTATTTCCGAAATTTATTATGAAGTGTTCCATCTTGGTTAAAGCCTGGAATTTTTTATTTTTTTTTTTAATTTGACGAACAAATTTTTTGGAATTTAATTATTTTTTATTGTTTTAAACAAAACGCGGTTTTTTAAAACAATTTATTTCCTATTTCCGAAATTTATTATGAAGTGTTCATCTTTGGTTAAAGCCTGGAATTTTTTATTTTTTTTTTAATTTGACGAACAAATTTTTTGGAATTTAATTATTTTTTATTGTTTTAAACAAAACGCGGTTTTTTAAAACAATTTATTTCCTGAATTACTTTTCCATGCAGGCAAAATTATCATTAATATTTAATTGAAAGGATTGGTTCTCGACCAACTCTGTTTAGCCTGGGTGCAGTATCTTCTTAAAGGTCCGCCAGTCTAGGTAGGAACAGTCATTTGTTTATTTAATTTTATCTTGTTTTATAGCTATTTAAATTTTGTGAATGCCATCTACACTATCACGTCGGAAACCGAAAACAGTCTTTGATAGTTAGTTGCTTATTCTCGAGTATAGAGGGCGCATGAGAAACATTTCACTATAAATACACTTTAATTTGTGTATTATTTTAGAACTTAGTTGGTTGTTTGCAAAAGATGCGTCCGTCTGATATCTGCAAGAACAGTGAAACCGGCCACGGCTTTTCTTTGCAAAATAACCAACAATTTATATATTAATTTCGTTCCTATGTCGAATTACTTTCTCCATGCCAGGCAAAATTATCATTAATATTTAATTGAAATGGATTGGTTTCGTCGACAACTTCCTCGTTTAGCCTGGGTGCAGTATCTTCTAAAAGGTCCGCCAGTTCTAGGTAGGCAACAAGTCATTTGTTTATTTAATTTTTCTTGTTTTGACTAGCTATTTAAATTTTGTCTGGTAATGCCATCTACACTATCACGTCGGAAACCGAAAACAGTCTTTGATAGTTAGTTGCTTATTCTCGAGTATAGAGGCGCATGAGAAACATTCACTATAAATACACTTTAATTTGTGTATTTTTAGAACTTAGTTGGTTGTTGCAAAGAGATGCGTCCGTCTGATATCTGCAAGAACAGTGAAACCGGCCACGGGCTTTTCTTTGCAAAATAACCAACAATTTATATATTAATTTCGTTCCTATGCTCGAATTACTTTCTCCATGCAGGCAAAATTATACATTAATATTTAATTGAAATGGATTGGTTTCGTCGACCAACTTCCTCGTTTAGCGCTGGGTGCAGTATCTTCTTAAAAGGTCCGCCAGTTCTAGGTAGGCAACAAGTCATTTGTTTATTTAATTTTATCTTGTTTTGACTAGCTATTTAAATTTTGTCTGGATGCCATCTACACTATCACGTCGGAAACCGAAAACAGTTTTGATAGTTATTGCTTATTCTCGAGTATAGAGGGCCATGAGAAACATTCACTATAAATACACTTTAATTTGTGTATTATTTAGAACTTGTTGGTTGTTTGCAAAGATGCGTCCGTCTGATAAAACGCGGTTTTTTAAAACAATTTATTTCCATTTCCGAAATTATTATAAGTGTTCCATCTTGGTTAAAGCCTGGAATTTTTTATTTTTTTTTTAATTTGCGAACAAATTTTTTTGGCATTAATTATTTTTTATTGTTTTAAACAAAACGCGTTTTTTAAAACAATTTATTTCCTATTTCCGAAATTTATTATGAAGTGTTCATCTTGGTTAAGCCTGGAATTTTTTATTTTTTTTTTTAATTTGACGAACAAATTTTTTGGAATTTAATTATTTTTTATTGTTTTAACAAAACCGGTTTTTTAAAACAATTTATTTCATTTCCGAAATTATTATGAAGTGTTCATCTTCGGTTAAGCCTGGAATTTTTTATTTTTTTTTTAATTTGACGAACAAATTTTTTGGAATTTAATTATTTTTTATTGTTTAAACAAAACGCGTTTTTTAAAACAATTTATTTCATTTCCGAAATTATTATAAGTTATCTTCGGTAAAGCCTGGAATTTTTTATTTTTTTTTTAATTTGACGAACAAATTTTTTGGAATTAATTATTTTTTATTGTTTAAACAAAAACGCGGTTTTTTAAAACAATTTATTTCATTTCCGAAATTATTATAAGTGTTCCATCTTGGTAAAGCCTGGAATTTTTTATTTTTTTTTTTAATTTGCGAACAATTTTTTTGGCGAAGCTTTAAAACCTTTTTTATCATTATTATTTTCACTATAAATACACTTTAATTTGTGTATTATTTTAGAACTTAGTTGGTTGTTTTGCAAAAGAGATGCGTCCGTCTGATGATCTGCAAGAACAGTGAAACCGGCCACGGGCTTTTCTTTTGCAAAATAACCAACAATTTATATATTAATTTCGTTCCCTATGTTCGAATTACTTTCTCCATGCCAGGCAAAATTATTCATTAATATTTAATTGGAAACGGATTGGTTTTCGTCGACCAACTTCCTTGTTTAGCACTGGGTGCAGTATCTTCTTAAAAGGTCCGCCAGTTCTAGGTAGGCAACAAGTCATTTGTTTATTTAATTTTTATCTTGTTTTTTGACTAGCTATTTAAATTTTGTCTGGTAATGCCATCTACACTATCACGTCGGAAACCGAAAACAGTCTTTGATAGTTAGTTGCTTATTCTCGAGTATAGAGGGCGCATGAGAAACATTTTCACTATAAATACACTTTAATTTGTGTATTATTTTAGAACTTAGTTGGTTGTTTTGCAAAAAGAGATGCGTCCGTCTGATGATCTGCAAGAACAGTGAAACCGGCCACGGGCTTTTCTTTTTGCAAAATAACCAACAATTTATATATTAATTTCGTTCCCTATGTTCGAATTACTTTCTCCATGCCAGGCAAAATTATTCATTAATATTTAATTGGAAACGGATTGGTTTTCGTCGACCAACTTCCTTGTTTAGCACTGGGTGCAGTATCTTCTTAAAAGGTCCGCCAGTTCTAGGTAGGCAACAAGTCATTTGTTTATTTAATTTTTATCTTGTTTTTTGACTAGCTATTTAAATTTTGTCTGGTAATGCCATCTACACTATCACGTCGGAAACCGAAAACAGTCTTTGATAGTTAGTTGCTTATTCTCGAGTATAGAGGGCGCATGAGAAACATTTTCACTATAAATACACTTTAATTTGTGTATTATTTTAGAACTTAGTTGGTTGTTTAGCAAAAAGAGATGCGTCCGTCTGATAATCTGCAAGAACAGTGAAACCGGCCACGGGCTTTTCTTTTTGCAAAATAACCAACAATTTATATATTAATTTCGTTCCCTATGCTCGAATTACTTTCTCCATGCCAGGCAAAATTATACATTAATATTTAATTGGAAATGGATTGGTTTCCGTCGACCAACTTCCTCGTTTAGCGCTGGGTGCAGTATCTTCTTAAAAGGTCCGCCAGTTCTAGGTAGGCAACAAGTCATTTGTTTATTTAATTTTTATCTTGTTTTTTGACTAGCTATTTAAATTTTGTCTGGCGATGCCATCTACACTATCACGTCGGAAACCGAAAACAGTATTTGATAGTTATTTGCTTATTCTCGAGTATAGAGGGCTCATGAGAAACATTTGCACTATAAATACACTTTAATTTGTGTATTATTTTAGAACTTAGTTGGTTGTTTTGCAAAAAGAGATGCGTCCGTCTGATGATCTGCAAGAACAGTGAAACCGGCCACGGCCTTTTCTTTTTGCAAAATAACCAACAATTTATATATTAATTTCGTTCCTATGTTCGAATTACTTTCTCCATGCCAGGCAAAATTATTCATTAATATTTAATTGGAAACGGATTGGTCTTCGTCGACCAACTTCCTTGTTTAGCACTGGGTGCAGTATCTTCTTAAAAGGTCCGCCAGTTCTAGGTAGGCAACAAGTCATTTGTTTATTTAATTTTTATCTTGTTTTTTGACTAGCTATTTAAATTTTGTCTGGTAATGCCATCTACACTATCACGTCGGAAACCGAAAACAGTCTTTGATAGTTAGTTGCTTATTCTCGAGTATAGAGGGCGCATGAGAAACATTTTCACTATAAATACACTTTAATTTGTGTATTATTTTAGAACTTAGTTGGTTGTTTTGCAAAAAGAGATGCGTCCGTCTGATGATCTGCAAGAACAGTGAAACCGGCCACGGGCTTTTCTTTTTGCAAAATAACCAACAATTTATATATTAATTTCGTTCCCTATGCTCGAATTACTTTCTCCATGCCAGGCAAAATTATACATTAATATTTAATTGGAAATGGATTGGTTTCCGTCGACCAACTTCCTCGTTTAGCGCTGGGTGCAGTATCTTCTTAAAAGGTCCGCCAGTTCTAGGTAGGCAACAAGTCATTTGTTTATTTAATTTTATCTTGTTTTTGACTAGCTATTTAAATTTTGTCTGGTAATGCCATCTACACTATCACGTCGGAAACCGAAAACAGTCTTTGATAGTTAGTTGCTTATTCTCGAGTATAAAGGGCGCATGAGAAACATTTTCACTATAAATACACTTTAATTTGTGTATTATTTTAGAACTTAGTTGGTTGTTTTGCAAAAAGAGATGCGTCCGTCTGATGATCTGCAAGAACAGTGAAACCGGCCACGGGCTTTTCTTTTTGCAAAATAACCAACAATTTATATATTAATTTCGTTCCTATGTTCGAATTACTTTCTCCATGCCAGGCAAAATTATTCATTAATATTTAATTGGAAACGGATTGGTTTTCGTCGACCAACTTCCTTGTTTAGCACTGGGTGCAGTATCTTCTTAAAAGGTCCGCCAGTTCTAGGTAGGCAACAAGTCATTTGTTTATTTAATTTTATCTTGTTTTTGACTAGCTATTTAAATTTTGTCTGGTAATGCCATCTACACTATCACGTCGGAAACCGAAAACAGTCTTTGATAGTTAGTTGCTTATTCTCGAGTATAGAGGGCGCATGAGAAACATTTTCACTATAAATACACTTTAATTTGTGTATTATTTTAGAACTTAGTTGGTTGTTTTGCAAAAAGAGATGCGTCCGTCTGATGATCTGCAAGAACAGTGAAACCGGCCACGGGCTTTTCTTTTTGCAAAATAACCAACAATTTATATATTAATTTCGTTCCTATGCTCGAATTACTTTCTCCATGCCAGGCAAAATTATACATTAATATTTAATTGGAAATGGATTGGTTTCCGTCGACCAACTTCCTCGTTTAGCGCTGGGTGCAGTATCTTCTTAAAAGGTCCGCCAGTTCTAGGTAGGCAACAAGTCATTTGTTTATTTAATTTTTATCTTGTTTTTTGACTAGCTATTTAAATTTTGTCTGGTAATGCCATCTACACTATTACGTCGGAAACCGAAAACAGTCTTTGATAGTTAGTTGCTTATTCTCGAGTATAGAGGGCGCATGAGAAACATTTTCACTATAAATACACTTTAATTTGTGTATTATTTTAGAACTTAGTTGGTTGTTTTGCAAAAAGAGATGCGTCCGTCTGATGATCTGCAAGAACAGTGAAACCGGCCACGGGCTTTTCTTTTTGCAAAATAACCAACAATTTATATATTAATTTCGTTCCCTATGTTCGAATTACTTTCTCCATGCCAGGCAAAATTATTCATTAATATTTAATTGGAAACGGATTGGTTTCGTCGACCAACTTCCTTGTTTAGCACTGGGTGCAGTATCTTCTTAAAAGGTCCGCCAGTTCTAGGTAGGCAACAAGTCATTTGTTTATTTAATTTTTATCTTGTTTTTTGACTAGCTATTTAAATTTTGTCTGGTAATGCCATCTACACTATCACGTCGGAAACCGAAAACAGTCTTTGATAGTTAGTTGCTTATTCTCGAGTATAGAGGGCGCATGAGAAACATTTTCACTATAAATACACTTTAATTTGTGTATTATTTTAGAACTTAGTTGGTTGTTTTGCAAAAAGAGATGCGTCCGTCTGATGATCTGCAAGAACAGTGAAACCGGCCACGGGCTTTTCTTTTTGCAAAATAACCAACAATTTATATATTAATTTCGTTCCCTATGCTCGAATTACTTTCTCCATGCCAGGCAAAATTATACATTAATATTTAATTGGAAATGGATTGGTTTCCGTCGACTAACTTCCTCGTTTAGCGCTGGGTGCAGTATCTTCTTAAAAGGTCCGCCAGTTCTAGGTAGGCAACAAGTCATTTGTTTATTTAATTTTTATCTTGTTTTTTGACTAGCTATTTAAATTTTGTCTGGTAATGCCATCTACACTATCACGTCGGAAACCGAAAACAGTCTTTGATAGTTAGTTGCTTATTCTCGAGTATAGAGGGCGCATGAGAAACATTTGCACTATAAATACACTTTAATTTGTGTATTATTTTAGAACTTAGTTGGTTGTTTAGCAAAAAGAGATGCGTCCGTCTGATAATCTGCAAGAACAGTGAAACCGGCCACGGGCTTTTCTTTTTGCAAAATAACCAACAATTTATATATTAATTTCGTTCCTATGCTCGAATTACTTTCTCCATGCCAGGCAAAATTATACATTAATATTTAATTGAAATGGATTGGTTTCGTCGACCAACTTCCTCGTTTAGCGCTGGGTGCAGTATCTTCTTAAAAGGTCCGCCAGTTCTAGGTAGGCAACAAGTCATTTGTTTATTTAATTTTTATCTTGTTTTTTGACTAGCTATTTAAATTTTGTCTGGCGATGCCATCTACACTATCACGTCGGAAACCGAAAACAGTATTTGATAGTTATTTGCTTATTCTCGAGTATAGAGGGCTCATGAGAAACATTTGCACTATAAATACACTTTAATTTGTGTATTATTTTAGAACTTAGTTGGTTGTTTTGCAAAAAGAGATGCGTCCGTCTGATGATCTGCAAGAACAGTGAAACCGGCCACGGGCTTTTCTTTTTGCAAAATAACCAACAATTTATATATTAATTTCGTTCCCTATGTTCGAATTACTTTCTCCATGCCAGGCAAAATTATTCATTAATATTTAATTGGAAACGGATTGGTTTTCGTCGACCAACTTCCTTGTTTAGCACTGGGTGCAGTATCTTCTTAAAAGGTCCGCCAGTTCTAGGTAGGCAACAAGTCATTTGTTTATTTAATTTTATCTTGTTTTTTGACTAGCTATTTAAATTTTGTCTGGCGATGCCATCTACACTATCACGTCGGAAACCGAAAACAGTATTTGATAGTTATTTGCTTATTCTCGAGTATAGAGGGCTCATGAGAAACATTTGCACTATAAATACACTTTAATTTGTGTATTATTTTAGAACTTAGTTGGTTGTTTTGCAAAAAGAGATGCGTCCGTCTGATGATCTGCAAGAACAGTGAAACCGGCCACGGGCTTTTCTTTTTGCAAAATAACCAACAATTTATATATTAATTTCGTTCCCTATGTTCGAATTACTTTCTCCATGCCAGGCAAAATTATTCATTAATATTTAATTGGAAACGGATTGGTTTTCGTCGACCAACTTCCTCGTTTAGCACTGGGTGCAGTATCTTCTTAAAATGTTCGCCAGTGCTAGGTAGGTAACAAGTCATTCGTTTATTTAATTTTTATCTTGTTTTTTGACTAGCTATTTAAATTTTGTCTGTCGATGCCATCTACACTATCACGTCGGAGACTGGAAACAGTCTATGATAGTTAGTTGCTTATTCTCGAGTATAGAGGGCGCATGAGAAACATTTGCACTATAAATACACTTTAATTTGTGTTTATATTTGGTTGTTTAGCAAAAATAGATGCGTCCGTCTGATGATCTGCAAGAACAGTGAAACCGACCACGGGCTTTTCTTTTTGCAAAATAACAAACAATTTATATATTGATTTCGTTCCCTATGCTCGAATTACTTTCTCCATGCCAGGCAAAATTATACATTAATATTTAATTGGAAACGGATTGGTTTCCATCGACCAACTTACTCGTTTAGCACCGAGTCCGCCGGTGCTAGGTAGGTAACAGGTCATTTGTTTATGTAATATTTATTTAAATCAAAACCATCACTTTTTCGGGATCAAATTTTTTATTATTGTAGTTATTATTATTATATTATATTATATTATTATTATTATTATTATTATTATTATTATTATTTATTTATAAACTCAATACAAAATATAGCATTACAAAATACATTGGTATTGGTAACTATAACTATAAGGAAACAATCCTATTTATCTTATAGCCAGGTTTGTACGAACAATCCTACAGGTATGGAGTATCACTGTCTTCATCATCAAGTGTGCAAGTCTTATAGGTATTGAAGCACGGTCTAAATATTTATTAAAATTTACACTGACTAAACCATCTACTGATATGATTAATGGAATTATATTTACACTCTTTAATTTCCAGTTATTTTTAATTTCAAAAGCGAGTTCGCGATATTTTGATATTTTATATAGTTCTGTATCATTCAAGTTATTTGAAAGCGGTATGGACACTTCTATAATATTTGCATAGTTTTCAAGTTTATTTATTATAAGAATATCTGGTTTATTGTGTGTTACAGTTTTGTCGGTGTAGATTATCCTGTCCCAATATAAAATAAAGTTTTCGTTTTCTAAAATTTTGTCCGGTACGTATTTGTAGTATGGTGTTCGATTTACTGTTAATTTATAATTGATGAACAAAAATTGATGTATAATATTACATACCTCGTTATGTCTTCTTAAATATGCAGTGTCAGCTAATTTTTTGCATCCGGATGTCAAATGTTCGATTGTTTCTCCATTGCATTGGCATAGTCGACATTTATCTATAATATCTTTGTTTCCTAAGATATAGTGATCATAATTATTTGTTCTTATAATTTTGTCTTGTATGGCTGTGAAAAATTCTTCAGTCTCGGTATATAAATAACCCTTTGTTAAAAAATTGACTGCCAAATTTTAATTTATATTTTCATTGAAAAGTAGATTTGCATATCTACCATGTAGCGATTTATGTTTCCATTCATTAATATTTTCTTCGTTTGTTGAAACAGGGATACTATAATTTTGATTATTTAAATTTAATGGTGTATATCCATTGTCTAAGTTAATAAGATTTTTTAAAAATGTTATATCTGTCTGTAGAAAATGTTCGCGCATATGTTGGATTTGTTTACTGCATATGTATTTAATGCTTAAAAGTCCTCTTCCTCCTTGCTTGCGAGGCAAATATAGACGTTTGGTGGAGGAATTAGGATGTAGTAAACGAAATTTTGTGAAGTGTTGTTCGGGTCAATCGGTCTAACTCTTCTAACTCCGTTACACTCCATTTGATGATACCGAACGAGTGTGTCATTGACGATATTGCATAGGTATTAATAGCAGTAAATAAATTTTTTGAATTTAGTTTTGTTTTAAGTAATTTGTTTATGTGTTCTTTGTATTTTAATTTCAATTCTTGCTTAATTATTTTATGAACGATACCTCTACGTTGTTTAAAGCCCAAATAGGTGTAATGTTCCTCTGGTGTTATTTGTTTGATATTTATTATTTCTTCTTCAGTGTATGTAATTTTGCCTTTACAAAGTTGTAAAGTAGCACATTTATCAAGACCAAATTTCATATTAATCGAATCACTAAAAATTTTGGTTGTTTGTATTAATGATGTCAGTTGTTTTTTATTAGACGCGTATAGTTTTAGGTCATCCATAAAAAGAAGATGGTTTATTATAGTTTTGCGTTTCGTGTCTACTTTATAACCAAGTTTTGTCTGTTTAAGTAAGGTCGAAAGTGGATTTAGTGCTAGGCAGAACCAGAGTGGACTTGGAGAATCACCTTGAAAAATTCCTTTTTTTATATTAATTGTATTTGTGTATGACCCTTTTACTTTTAGTATTACGTTCCATTTTGTCATAACATTTTCGAGTACGTTAATTACTGACTGGTTTATTTTATATAGTTTTAAGACATGGATTAACCAATTATGCGGAACCGTCTCAAATGCTTTAGATTAATCTATGAAACAAGCACAAATATTTCTTTTTTTAACTTCTGCTTGTTTCATAATTATACTGTCCACAATCAGTTGTTGTTTGCATCCCAGTGATTGTTTAGTACAGCCTTTTTGTTCTTCTGCAATTATATTATTGGATTCACAATGGTCGTATATATATATATATATATATATATATATATATATATATATTATTATTATTAATATTATTATTATTATTATTATTATTTTCGAGACTCGACCTTTGAAGAGGTCGGACGTGCTTGTTTGCGCTCCGTCGAATTAATCTGCAGTGATTAATATATACATTTTCGTGGAAGGAAAAAAATTTAAGTAGTGTACGTTAATATTTTTATGCTTTAAAAAACCCTTACTTATTTATGATACTCGCGTAAATACAGTTTTGATAAAAATGAAGTGCAAAAAGTGTACAGAGAAATTATCAAGGGATGGTTATATAATTAATTGTTGTGTTTGTGAGGGATCTTACCACATTGGATGTTCAGGGCTTTCAGATGGTACATTTAAAGGTATGTCTACTGTTAAAAGGCAATCTTGGAGGTGTTTAGAATGTAGGGGTAAAGATTCACAAGCACTCACGCCTTCTTCATTGGAACTACAGGGAGATGAAGACGTAAAAATAATGTTTAGTAAAATTACAGAAAAGCTGGATGCATATAAAACAGTTATGGATAGCTTAGTAAGTGATCTAAAAGGCCTTTTCAATTTATATGATGGTATAAGAGAAGAAGTTACTTTGCTAAAGAATAGCAACATTAAACTTACCGATGCTATTAATAAGTTGGCGGAAGAAAATAAAAAGAAGGACATAAAAATTAGAGGTTTGGAAATAAAAATTAACAATATGGAACAAAGAAGTAGAATGGTAAACTTTGAAATCCATGGATTAGATTATACGCCTAATGAAAACGAGAATCACTTACGGTCAGCCGTTATAAAATTAAATGAATGCTTGGGGGTTGATGTAACACCGGATCAAATCGAACTAGTGCACCGATTAGCAAAGAGACGCCTTGACTCAACACCAGCGGTCATAGTAAGATGCACTTCTCAAGCTGTACGCGATAAGATAATTAGCAAACGTAAAATGGTTGTAAGTAATAATGATGTTTTAAATAATAAAAGTGAACGGAAATTATTTCTATTGGAGAACTTAACTGCTTTTAATAAACAACTCTTGTATGAAGCTAAACAACGTGCTAAAGATAAAAATTGGGCATATGTTTGGGTAAAATATGGAAAAGTTCTAGCGAAAAGGTCGAATAATGAGACAAATGTGGTAAGAATTGATAGTGAAGCCGACTTGTTAAAATTAAATTGATAACTAACATATTTTATTAGATTAATTTATTGTAGTTTTAAGGATATTAATACATTAAGCTTTACCTCAGAATTATAACTTTGATAATTAAAATGATTAACGAACAATTGTATCAGCAACAACAGGTTCATTATCAATTATTTAAAATATTAAGGAATGGAACAATATAGATGTAAATACCCAAGTTAATTTAAATAATAATGCATGTTTGTCGGTAATTTGTCTAAATATAAACGGGCTTAAAAGTCATTTCGACGAATTTATGGCTTATATTTCCAGTTCTGTTTTTGATATAATTATGCTGGTCGAAGTTTCAATTCATGATAAAGATATAGTTAATTATAATATTGAGGGATTTAATGTTTATTCAAAATTGCGTCGTGAAGGTAGAGGTGGTGGGGTTATGATGTATATAGGAAACTTTTATCTTTCGAAGAAAATTTATATAACACCGCCTGTGATGAAAATATAGAAGGAACATTAAAACTAGTAAATGGAAATGATATAAAATTAATAACTGTATATAGACCACCCGGTGGAAATATTTATGATTTCTTGTCAGAATTTAAAAACCAACTAAAAGCTTGTAAGTGCTATAAAAATTAATTTTGAAGGAGATATTAATATTGACTTAAAATTACAAAGCCGGGTAAAAGATAAATATGAGTTGTTGTTAAATTCAGAAGGTCTATACCAGTGTATATTTGATTATACGCGCCAACAATTTTATAATTTCAATATGACATCATCAGCAATAGACCACCTCTTTGTTAGAGGTATTTATAAATCTATAAATTCAGGCGTAATACAGACTAAAATATCTGACCATTATATTTTGGTAATGAAGATTATTTTAGAGGATATTGGGTCTATTACTAAAGTAGAAACAAGAATTAACGAAAGTTATATTCGACGCAAACTTGTGAATTTAGATTTTAAACATTTTCTGGATACTAAAGAACCAGAAGACCTATATAAAAAAATTAGTTTAGCATTCAATAATATATATGATAACAGCAAGTACACGGTAGGCCATAAAAATTTAAATACACCGGGTCTCAAACCAGGAGGGGTTAAAAAGGAATGGATGACAAACGCACTACTAAAATGTATAGCATTTAGAGATAAGTTGTTTAGAAGATGGAAAAAGACAAAAAATCCAGATCACATGGATGATTATAAAAAATACAGAAACTACTTAACATCAAAAATACGTAAAGATAAGCAAAATCATTATAAACAAAAATTTAAGAGTTTAAATAATAACACAAAGTTAACATGGAAGGCGATTAATGATCTACTACAGCATAAAAAGAAAAACAGCGTGGATGAGGTTATCAAACAGGCTATGCCAGAACTTGAAGATATAGTCATTGCAAATAAATTTGCAAATATATTCTCTAACAATCTTAAAGAAATAGTTCACAATTGTGATCAAAAGCATCTGCAAATGAATTTATCTAACAACGACGTACATTGTAGTATGCGACTGCAGCTGGTGACGAAAGATTTTGTAAAATTGCGTTAGCACAAATACGTAGATCACAGACGCCCGGCTTTGATAACATACGAATTAGGGATGTGCTATTTCTGAAGGATGAAGCCGTTCAAATAATAACAAATTTAATAAACCTCATAATTAAAAACAGAAAATCCCAACTGCACTAAAATTGCGATTATAAAACCCATTCATAAAAAGGTAGCCTCACAGATTTCGGAAATTATAGACCTATTGCAATACTATCCTTTATAGACAAAGTATTTGAAAAACATATTGCAAAGCAAATAAATCAGTTTATAAAATCGAATGATATTATAGTAAAAGAGCAATTTGGTTTTGTAAAAGGTCTAGGCACAAATAAGTTATTATCCCGTTTTTCTAATTTAGTTTACCAAAAACTACAATTTCAGATGAATATACTTTGTTTATTCGTAGATTATTCAAAAGCGTTTGAAACCGTAAATCATAATATATTATTACATAAAATGAACATGTTAGGTTTTAGAGGCCCGAGCTTAGAGCTAATAAAAAGTTATTTAGAATGCAGAAAATTTGTAGTTAAAATTAATAACGCACTTAGTTATGAACAACAGCTGAATTTAGGAGTCCCACAGGGGTCAGTTTTAGGACCGCTATTATTCATAATCTACATAAACGATTTGCCTCAAATAATAAGAAACTGTAAAGTGTATATATTTGCAGACGATGTAATGTTGATAGCAGTGCATAAGAAGTTACACATTGCAGAAAAACAAATGCAGCTAGATATAGATAATCTGACAAAATGGTCGCATGATAATGAGTTAATAATTAACAAAGACAAAACGAAGTTAATGCACATAACATCGCCTCATCTAGATAGAGATACTCCACGCATAAAAATTCATTCTTGTAAATGTATGCAATTACAGCGTATGAATAAATTCTCTTGCTTAAGTGATTGTACAACCGTCTCTTATTGTCTAAATTATACATATCTTGGCATTACGGTTGATTGTTATTTTAGGTGGGACAGCCACATAACAAATGTTTGTAATAAACTGAAAGTAGTATTAGTCAAATTGTATTATATAAAACATCTACTACCGCAAACAGTTAGAAAGGCTATATATGTGGCGTTGGCGGAATCCGTTATGCGATATGGGTTGGAAGCGTGGGGTTTTGCCAGCGACGTATATATAAAGCAAATCGATGCTATACAAAGAAGACTGTTGAAATTGGTTTGCTCTAACCAAGGCAATAGAACACTAAACAGCTTATTGAAAAATTCCGATTTACTTAGTGTTAAGGGATTGTTTTATTATAAAATGGTCTTAGATTATTATTTTGATGATATCTATCTTCAGAAAAAAATTAGTAATTACAATATAAGGGAAGAAAGCTATATAGTACCACGGGTACTAAATACTTTTGGAGAAAAAACACTGGCCTATCTGATACCAAATCTATTTAATAGCTTACCGCATGAGTGTAAGAGTTTTGTCAATATGTGTTCACTAAAAAAGAGCTTAAAAAGTTTTCTTAATTCCGAACAGTCATAAATGACAAATGGCAGAGATGTATTTTTGAGTTATATTTTCTTTTTATTTGCATACACTTTTATATAAATAAATTTTTCTACCTGTTGAGTACTATAGTTCATTTTGATTATTTTATTACATATTTGTTATATATTTTAGAATTATGCATTTTACTTATTATAGAAGCAAAAGTTGATGTAGTAATTAGTTTGATGTGTGTATAAAATCGAATAGTAGATATTTATTAGTGATAAGTACTAGGTTAAGTAGATAAAATTTCTGACGAACGAATAATGAGTATGCATATTGAAATAGTTCTAATATTAATTAAACTTTTATTTTGTTATTGATTATTGATCGAGTTTAGATTTTTCATTTATTTATATTTTTTTTTCCGATTTTCACTTTATATTTAACATTAAGATTAAACTTTGACTTAATGTCTAAGTTTATCTGGAAATTATTAAACTGTATTCTTATTGAAATACTGTTAGGTTCAAATACGATAGCTGTTATTAATATTAACACTATCTTGCAAATTTTGTAGTTTATTTTTTTTACGCTAGTTCAGCATAACTTTGGTAATTCATTATTTATTATTTAAACTAGAAAAAGTAGCACTGTTTAATTGTAGTGCGGGTGTAATATGTAGTATATGTATAAGGGTCGAGTCACAACTAAAAAGTATATGGTTTTTGTAATATGTCAATACCTTAGTGCCAAAGAGATTTTTAGTAGTAAAACGTTTTTGTTTTCAAATTGTGTCAAAACGAAAACTGTTAAATTGTAGCGCTGGTATTTATGTTATGTTGTACAGCCTGGTCAAGCAGCTTCGGCTAGCGTTAGGCAAATATGATTATTAATGAATAAAGTGCATTTGAATTTGAATTTGAATTTGAATTTGAATTATTATTATTATTATTATTATTATTATTATTATTATTATTATTATTATTATTATTATTATTATTATTATTATTATTATTATTATTATTATTATTATTATTATTATTATAGTAGATAGGTAGCGGTCCTAATTCAAAACGTGTTCAGACGTATTTTCCATATGTAAAATACACGTGCACCGTTTTGAATTAGGATCAACTATAATTTCAATGTAAAATAGTTGTGAAAACATGAATTCTTATATACTTTCAATGTAAAATACTTGTGGGCACGTTTTGAATTAGGATCGGCTTTATATTACTTTCAATAAAACATATTTTAAAACACACGTATGTTGAAAAATGTAAGTGCAGAGAAAAAATGTGTGTAGCTGTTTTGAATTCGGTTTTCTAGCGAGAAGTTACACGTGCACCGTTTTGAATTAGGATCGGCGTTATATACTTTTAATGTAAAATACTTGTGGGCACGTTTTGAATTAGGATCGGCTTTATATTACTTTCAATGGAACATACATACTTCAAAACACACGTATGTTGAAAAATGTAAGTGCAGAGAAAATGTGTGTAGATGTTTTGAATTTGGTTTTCTAGCTAGAAGTTATAAAGTATGACAGATGCAAAATATCGCATTCAAGTCAATTGTGTTTAATTAAAGTGGATTCTGATTTATGCTTTTTATTTATGTTTAGAGGCTGCAAATACACATGGGCCGGTTTCAATTCAAAAAATGTGTTCACTCTTGTGATAGGTTGAAAAGTGGGTTGGCAAAGTACGCAGATGGTGGTAATCTGCTATATAAGGAGATTGCTCCTAATATTAATTTAATTAGTCGAAGTTTACTGCATATATTTACATACAAACATGTATATAATTGATATTCAGGGATTTAAATACAAGAAAAACGAGTTTGTGTGTAAAGAAATTGCGGTTTTGGACTTGTTGAAAGGTGTTGTTTGGCATCAAATTTTTAAACTGCCAATGCAGTCCAGTTGTTTGAGCCAAGATCATATAAAACATAACGACTGGGTGACAAAGAATATTCATGGTCTTTCTTGGGATGAATCTTCAAAGGCTGGAATGGGTTTATCATATATAGCGCTTTATTTGAAGCAAATTATCCTACCCGGTAAAGAAGTATTTGTGAAGGGTCTAGAAAAGAAGAAATTGATTGAAACCTATCTAATGCAAAACGTTGTAACTGATATGCTTACACTAGGTTGTCCTAAGATATCGGAGTTAAAAATCAACAACCGTTTAAAATATAACATCCATTGTTGTAGACAATTGCAATAATTATCTGCAATGTGCAAAACAAAATACCTTGTTATTAAAAGAATGGCTTGATAATAATAAAAAACAATAGAAAGATTGTGTCTGTATTATTTATTTTAATATAATTTTACAATGTTAGCCGAAGCAAACTATCCGACCCGGTGAAGAAGTATGTGTGAAGGGTCTAGAAAAGAATAAGAAGTAGATGGAAAACCTATCTATTGCAAAACAAAATACTTTGTTATTAAAAGAATGGTTTGATAATAATAAAAAACAATAGAAAAGATTGTGTCTGTATTATTATTATTGTAGTCAGTAAGAAATCTTTAATGCTGATGTCTGCAGAAAAAAACAATTAAACTCAGACAGCACGAATGGGACTCTCAACCCTGAAAGCAATTATAATTGATCAACGCAATAGCTCTTTACTGGTTTTACACCATTTAACAAATTGTACAGATATCTCGAAAATTTTGCTAAAGACAAACAGACAAATAGACAAACAGACTGACTGCACCAATTTTTTCATTTTCGCTTTTAAACAATAACAAGTCGTAGTTATTAAATTGCGAACTCAGTTTATCTGCAAGAAATATATAAACGAGGAAATTTATGAAATGCTCCAACTTCAAAGAAACTAGAAATAAATCTATTGAAATATATGCTAACGTTGCAATTGGTGGATCTGCTCACGGAGTAAACAATTTTTTCAAGCATTTCATTTGGATTGACTATAAACTACTCAATAATTTTTAACCTAAACACTATCATTATTCTTTCCTGACAAGGGCAATTTTAAAAAAAGTTTTCATTTCGGATTTGTTCTATAGAACACAACTACAACTTGACAATAAAGATTGAGCGATTATCACACACATATCTTGAGTATATATAAAGATATTAAACAACAAGAACAGCAGAAAATTCAACCCATGTCAGACAGCTTTTTTTCTTATCAACAATAGTCTAGTCTAATGCTTCTTCAGCATTTGCATTTTCATAGTAACGTACTGAAGGCAACTCTGCATTTTTTAGATCACATGCATTTCTAATTTCAATTGCAAAAAATATAAAAGCATCTATTTGAAATGCATTTCTAACTTTAATCGCAAAAAAATGAGAGCTTCTATTCGAAATATGCACTCAGATTAAAAGTCAAAAATTGTTTTACACCGTTCTGTAAACTGAGATTGCGTAGTTATTAAATCGGGAGTAATGTGAAATGAAACACACAATGTATTTTTCTTTATTGTAATTTATAAAATACATATATATATATATATATATATATATATATATAATGTTATGTACTCTAGAATAAACATACTATAATTCACTTAAGTTCCCAAATATAACGAACAGTTCTTACTCACTCCTACTCTGAACGGTAAAAAAATATTGCATTATCAGTTCTATGAGGGCTGTCTTCTTCATCTTTGACGCGCGGTCGTTTCTGGTTGTTCTTGTTCTTCGTGTTCACTAAAATAAGATTCAAATGAATATTAGACCAAGTAAATGCATTAAGAAAATTAAATCTATATATTAAGCTAACGAATACTCTGTATTGGTGACATCAGGTTGTACGTTGCAATTGGTGGATCTGCTCACGGCGTCAACGATTTTTTTCTCCAGTACTTAATTTGGATTGACTATAAACTACTCAATAATTTTAACCCAATCACTATCATTATTTTTCATGACAAGGATAATTTAAAAAAAAAGGTTTTCATTTTTGATTTGTTCTATAAAACACACTACAACTTGGCAATAAAGATTGAACGATTATCACAAACACATATCTTGAGTATATAAGGATATTAAACAACAAGAACAGCAGAAAATTCAACTCATGTAAGCAAGAATTTAATGCTAAGGTATTGTCTAGATAGCAATTGTAGAAATATGAAATCTATAGAAAATTTAATAAAGCCAGTCATGTATAAATTTTTTTAATGCTGACATCTACAGAAAAAATAAAAAGCGAGAAATTTAATGCTAACATTAGGAGAATAATAAATAAATCGGCTTAGTCAGCATTAATGGAAGACCGGTCTGGTTTCGAAACGGTGCACGCGTATATACCATATTTTAAAATTAAAGTTGTCAATTGCAAAACAAAAAAAATTAAATTTTTCCTAGACATCATTTGAAATATTTACTTTTTTTCTGTACAACTGAAAGAACTTGACTTTTATACATTTTTTTTATCGATATCATAGACTTTTTTTCTATACTGTTGGTAAAATCTACGTGAAGTATTTATATTAAATAATAAACTGACCTGTTAGAAAAAATTAAAAATTTGCATTGTTTTCTGAAAAAATTGCATACTTTTTTCAGTACAACTGAAAGAACTTGACTTTTATACATTTTTTTATTCGATATCAGACTGTACAGAAACAGCAATGTTTAATTAGATCAGTCAAAACATGATGTGTTTACTATTAAACAAAAACAAAAATTGTTCTTAATCCAAGTGATGATAAAAGAATTCTTAATACCTCAACCACTGATACTAACTATTGCCTATTTTTGTAGTATTGATTACAGAAATTACATACGACAGCGAGTACTGTGTTAAAAATTGTTTTTGTTGCAGAAAGTAACATCAATACCCGTCAATATTACTGTATAAGTCGATTAAGGCATGAGTTAATTTTTTACTACGTTTCTTTTTATTCGCTTAGGGCAATGCAGAAAAGAAGTTTGAATTGGCAACATTTTTTTATAATAAAATAAACCTTGATACAAAGGTCACATTCAGTTTTACTGAAAAGTAAATCGGAGGAAATTGCTAACTAAACGGTGTTATAATATTTTTATATATCTGTGTGAATAAACTCACAAAGCGCCAAATGAGCGGTTTGTCTAACTGATTTTTTCACTTAAAGCGATTGACATTCATTTCAAACAAGTATTTATTAAGGTCATATAAAAAAGACCAAAAAAGTTTTTTTATAATATAAATAACGTTGTGTAATTTAAATTTCATTACGTAGCATTCGTTGAATTTTAAAAAATTATTTTTATACCTCCATCATGAGTTAGTTTCTACGTGCTATACTTATGCTAAATAATGAAGAAATGAATTGCTTTAACAAAGTTTTATGGAAAATGTCATGCGTTTGCACATTGCATATTCTATAGTGCGTGTAAATTAATAAACAACGGTTTAATCCCAGACATTTTTTCAAAACTTGCTTTAATTTTTATTAAATTTTTTTATATGTAACCATAAAAAATAGCGCTGTAATGATAGTGTATTTTCTGTACACACAGCATAAATCAAAGGTCGTATAAAAAAACATTTGATTACTATACCGCAAGCAAGCAAATTTTTTCAGTAAACGCAGCTGAATGAAAAATGATGTTGTATGCTAATTCATTTACAGTTGTTTTGCTTTTGTCAGATGATATTTTTGTATAAATAGTAAATAAAGCTGTACATATATTAAGTAGTGTATTGATTTGTATAGAATCATGAATTCTGAAACCGTGGCCGAGATTAGTAGCGCTATTTTGAAATTAACTGTGAAATGCGTGAATCTAATCAGATCAGTCGATGCAATAACAAAACACATTATAATTATCAAAGCAAATATTAGTATATTGAAGCTTGCTATTAGAAATAGGTATACGAAGACAATCGTTAGGAAAATCCTAGTAGGCTGGAATCTAATTTGGCACATCTTAAAAGTTACCTTGTACGATTGAGGCACTTGAAACGCTCTTTGGAATATCAAGGTAAAGGTATTGATGCAACGCTTTCTAGAGGTCATATTCGAAAATATCTGATTTGGCATGATGTTCAATCATGTTTTGGAAGTCGAATAATTACGGGACTTATTACCAATTTAAGTTATAGAGATCCTCTAGTGTTGTTAGACAAGGCGTTCGCTAGTTTTAAACGCAAGATTGTTGCTTGCTTAAAAAAGTCAATGTTAAAAGTTAATGTAATATTGACCGCTAACTTTGTTAAGCCTACAACTGGTAAAATAGATTTGAAGACTTTTCCTACTGCAAATCGTCACATCGATATAAATACCAATCTTAAGCGGTGGTATAAGAAGAACGTATTAGACAAGATTTCGAAGCGATTAGAGGAATTTAGCGAAAAGCAAGTGGAGCCCACGACATTCAAACATGGAAGTATTTATTAATTGTATTTAATAAATCCTGATTAGAAAAAAAGTATTATGATAGTTGCTCAATCAAAAGTGAAAGAGGATATAGTAAATGAACTTCATAAACCAGCAAGAATAAATTTCAAGAGACGCAAAGTGATAGTAAAAGGTTTAGGTGACCTTCTTCAGACCGATTTGATTGAAATGCTACCATATTCGCAAATAAACAAAGGATTTAAATACATTTTAGTAGTTATTGATTGTTTCTCCAAATACGTATGGGCTGTACCACTTAAAATAAAACGGGTATTAATGTTACTGCTGCAATGAAAACAATTTTAAATAAATTAAAAAAATCCACCAAGAAATTTGCAGTCTGATTTTGGTATGGAATATTATAACAAACACTTTCAATCCTTAATGCAAACATATGGCATAAAACATTATAGTGTTTTTTCTACAAAGAAAGCATTGTGGAACGTGTAACTAGAACTTTAAAGGGAAAAATGTGGCGCTTGTTTAACCTGAACGGTTCTTACAATTGGATAAAAAATTTAAGCGATATCGTGAAACAATACAACAATACAGTTCACAATACTATCGGAGTCAAACCTGTAAAAGTTGATAAATCAAATGAAAAAACTATTCTTAAATCATCATTTACCCACATCAAACTTGCAACCAAAATACCAAAATTTTCAATTAAAGACAGTGTGAGGATTAGTAAACACAGGGAAGCATTTACGAAAGGTTACACGCCAAACTGGTCAAATGAAATTTTTAAGATTAAAAAAGTAAACGTAACCAATCCGACAACATATATATTAGAAGATCAAGACGAAAAAGAAATCAAAGGTGCATTTTATGAAATGGAGTTGCAAAAGGTTAAACATCCAGGAATTTACCTGGTAGAAAAAATCCTAAGAAAGGGTGAAAATAAAGTCTTTGTAAAATGGTTAGGCTTCTCTAACGTACACAATAGCTGGATCGATAAAAATAATGTTTGCTAGAAGTTGTTATAATAATAGATAGTAAGGCTAACATTGTAAAAATTATATTAAAATAAATAATACAGACAAAATCTTTCTATTGTTTTTTATTATATAGCCATTCTTTTAATAAAAAAGAATTTTGTAAGGCTAACATTGCAAAATTATATTAAAATAAATAATACAGACAAAATCTTTCTATTGTTTTTTATTATTATCAAGCCATTCTTTTAATAAAAAAAGGTATTTTGTTTTGCGCATTGCAGATTATTATTATTGTGTCTATAACAATGGATGTTATATTTTAAACGATTGTTGATTTTTAACTCCGATAGCTTAGGACAACCTAGTGCAAGCATATCAGTTACAATGTTTTGCATTAGATAGGTTTCAATCAAACTCTTATTTTCTAAACCCTTCACAAATACTTCTTCACCGGGTCGGATAATTTGCTTCAAATAAAGCGCTATATATATGATAACACCATTCCAGCCGTTGTTTCTACAATCGTTAGGACTGAATTTATTTAATTAAAATGTAAAATGAATAGTGAAATACTGAACGTGCGTAAAAAAGTTTACTTCGACAATGAAATTGTTAATATTGAAAAAAACATACTCATCAACCTTATGCTAACACATCTTTAAGCAATAACAAACTGGATTTTTTTTTAAACAGAACGGTTACTACTACTATTTTTTTTCTGCAATACATTTATACTAATATAGTTCAACTCAGGTAGATTGAAAGGTATCCTATTTTTAGTAAAAGTTGATAAATCAAATGAAAAAACTATTTTTAAATCATCATTTACCCACATCAAACTTGCAACCAAAATACCAAAATATTCAATTAAAGACAGTGTGAGGATTAGTAAACACAGGGAAGCATTTACGAAAGGTTACACGCCAAACTGATCAAATGAAATTTTTAAGATAAAAAGGTAAACGTAGGGAGGTTTTCAATCAATTTCTTCTTTTTCTAAACCCTTCACAAATACTTCTTCACCGGGTCGGATAATTTGCTTCAAATAAAGCACTATATATAATAACACCATTCCAGCGGTTGTTTCTACAATCGTTAGGACTGCATTTATTTAATTAAAATGTTAAATGAATAGTGAAATACTGAACGTGCGTGAAAAAGTTTATTTCGACAATGCAATTGTTAATATTGAAAAACATACTCATCAACCTTATGCTAACACATCTTTAAACAATAACAAATTGGATTTTTTTTTTAAACAGAACGGTTACTACTACTCTTTTTTCTCTACAATACATTTATGCTAATATAGTTCAACTCGGGTAGATTGAAAGGTATCCTATTTTTAGATAAATTCAAAACGAAAAACTGCGTACTTGTGCAGGTATAAACATAACACTGAAGTTTTTATAACTAAAATAAATTGCATTCTTTATTTTAGCCAGTGGTTGAAGCTTTACAAAGTCATTTCTGAGTGTATAGTTATACCCCAAGGTTTTAGTATCAATGGTTGAGGTACTAAGAATTCTTTTATCATCACTTTGATTAAGAACAATTTTGTTTTTGTTTAATAGTAAAGACATCATGTTTTGACTTGATCTAATTAAACATTGCTGTTTCTGTATAGTCTGTTTATAAAACAAAGCATTCTTATAATCATCAAAAGAAATTTGCTTAATACTTGCTAAGGAAGATCCCCTTTGACTTTTTTTTATTATCCTATCCTGAACTCTGTAAGTGTTCATTTTAGATCTAAGCCCTACAAACTCTAGCATGGTGTCATCTAAAAAATTCTAATTCTCCATATGGAAGATATTCAGACTTTGCAGCCCCATATAAATTATTAACAGCAAAATACATTAAATATTTAGAATTAATATTCTGTCTTTTAATGCAATTGGAATTGGATCGTGATACTGAATCCAAATGTGAATAGCTATAAAGTCCGAAACGGGAACAAACGTTGAACACACTCTTTAACCAGATCATGATTGTTTATATTTACCTTCGAGTGTAACACTTCACTGTTTAATTTAAAATACCACTACTAACTTCAGCCACTAGCTAAATTACTTTATACATAAATATGTTCTGATGTAAGCAAAATAGCTATAAAATTAGATATTTGCAATTTTTCAGAAAAATAAAAGCAAATTCGAAATCTTGCCTTAACAAAGCACGTTTATCAGCAGAAAAATTAATACTGAATTTTAATTTCCAATAACAACAATCTCACATCATTTTTCATTCAGCTGCGTTAAGGAAAAAATTTGCTTGCTCGCGCCAAAGCAATTCGCATGCAAGAATTTTTCCATATTTACATACTGAAGGCAACTAACTCTGAAAACATTCTGCAGTTTTATCATAATATAATTACGTTGTGCAATTTTTAATTTATTGAAAGAGATGGATTTAATCTCAGTAAATTTTAATAATGATACAATTTTCCCAAAATGTTGCTTCAATTAAAAAAATTCCTAAAGATTTGAGTATCCCAGAAAAAATCTGCATCAAACTCATGCGTTTTGTTTGTTTAACTAAAAATTTAGGGAAAAATAACTTTAATTTATTCAAAAATATCAATGTGAAATATTTCCTTTTCAGTAAAACTGAATGTGATTTTGTATTAAGGTTTATTTTATTATAAAAAAAATGTTTACTTTATACATAAATATGTTCTGATGTAAGCAAAATAGCTATAAAATTAGACATTTGCAATTTTTCAGAAAAATAAAGCAAATTCGAAATCTTGCCTTAACAAAGCACGTTCATCAGCAGAAAAAATTAATACTGAATTTTAATTTCCAATAACAACAATCTCACATCATTTTTCATTCAACTGCGTTAAGGAAAAAATTTGCTTGCTCAAATTTGCTTGCTTGCAGTATAGTAATCAAATGTTTTTTTATACGACCTTTGATTTATGCTGTGTGTACAGAAAATACACTATCATTACAGCGCTATTTTTTATGGTTACATATAAAAAATTTTAATAAAAATTAAAGCAAGTTTTGAAAAAATGTCTCAGATTAAACCGTCAATGTTGATTTATTAATTTACACGCACTATAAAATATGCAATGTGCAAACGCATGACATTTTCCATAAAACTTTGTTAAAGCAATTCATTTTCTTCATTATTTAGCATAATTATAGCACGTAGTAACTAACTCATGATGGAGGTATAAAAATAATTTTTTAAAATTCAACGAATGCTACGTAATGAAATTTAAATTACACAACGTTATTTATATTATAAAACTTTTGGTCTTTTATATTACCTTAATAAATACTTGTTTGAAATGAATGTCAATCGCTTTAAGTGAAAAAATCAGTTAGACAAACCGCTCATTTGGCGCTTAGTGAGTTTATTCACACAGATATATAAAAATATTATAACACCGTTTAGTTAGCAATTTCCTCCGATTTACTTTTCAGTAAAACTGAATGTGATTTTTGTATCAAGGTTTATTTTATTATAAAAAAATGTTGCCAATTCAAACTTCTTCTCTGCATTGCCCTAAGCGTATAAAAAGAAACGTAGTAAAAAATTAACTCATGCCTTAATCGACTTATACAGTAAAATTGACGGGTATTGATGTTACTTTCTGCAACGAGAACAATTTTTAACACAGTACTCGCTGTCGTATGTAATTTTTGTAATCAATACTACAAAAATAGGCAATAGTTAGTATCAGTGGTTGAGGTACTAAGAATTCTTTTATCATCACTTGGATTAAGAACAATTTTTATTTTTGTTTAATAGTAAACACATCATGTTCGACTGATCTAATTAAACATTGCTGTTTCTGTACAGTCTGATATCGATTAAAAAAATGTATAAAAGTCAAGTTCTTTCAGTTGTACTGAAAAAAGTATGCAATTTTTTCAGAAACAATGCAAATTTTTAATTTTTTTTAACAGGTCAGTTTATTATTTAATATAAATACTTTACGTAGATTTTACCAACAGTATAGAAAAAAAGTCTATGATATCGATTAAAAAAATGTATAAAAATCAAGTTCTTTCAGTTGTACTGAAAAAAAGTAAATATTTCAAATGATGTCTAGGAAAAATTTAATTTTTTTTGTTTTGCAATTGACAACTTTAATTTTAAAATATGGTATATACGCGTGCACCGTTTCGAAGCCAGACCGGTCTTTCAGTAATGCTGACTAAGCGGATTTATTTATTATTCTGCTGATGTTAACATTAAATTTCTCGCTTTTTATTTTTTCTGTAGATGTCAGCATTAAAAAAATTTATACATGACTGGCTTTATTAAATTTTCTATAGATTTCATATTTCTACAATTGCTATCTAGACAATACCTTAGCATTAAATTCTTGCTTACATGAGTTGAATTTTCTACTGTTCTTGTTGTTTAATATCATTATATACTCAAGATATGTGTGTGTGATAATCGTTCAATCTTTATTGCCAAGTTGTAGTGTGTTTTATAGAACAAATCAAAAATGAAAACCTTTTTTTTTAAATTATCCTTGTCAGGAAAAATAATGATAGTGATTGGGTTAAAATTATTGAGTAGTTTATAGTCAATCCAAATTAAGTACTGGAGAAAAAAATCGTTGACGCCGTGAGCAGATCCATCAATTGCAACGTACAACCTGATGTCACCAATACAGAGTATTCGTTAGCTTAATATATAGATTTAATTTTCTTAATGCATTTACTTGGTCTAATATTCATTTGAATCTTTTTTTAGTGAACACGAAAAAGAAGAACAACCAGAAACAACCGCGCGTCAAAGATGAAGAAGAAAGCCCTCATAGAACTGATAATGCAATATTTTTTTTACCGTTCAGAGTTGGAGTGAGTTAGAACTGTTCGTTATATTTGGGAACTTAAGTGAATTATAGTATGTTTATTCTAGAGTACATAACATTATATATATATATATATATATATATATATATATATATATGTATTTTATAAATTACAATAAAGAAAAATACATTGTGTGTTTCATTTCACATTACTCCCGATTTAATAACTACGTAATCTCAGTTTACAGAACGGTGTAAAACAATTTTTGACTTTTAATCTGAGTGCATATTTCGAATAGATGCTCTCATTTTTTTTGCGATTAAAGTTAGAAATGCATTTCAAGTAGATGCTTTTATATTTTTTGCAATTGAAATTAGAAATGCATGTGATCTAAAAATTGCAGAGTTGCCTTCAGTACGTAACTATGGAAATGCAAATGCTGAAGAAGCATTAGACTAGACTATCGTTGATAAGAAAAAAAGCTGTCTGACATGGGTTGAATTTTCTGCTGTTCTTGTTGTTTAATATCTTTATATATACTCAAGATATGTGTGTGATAATCGCTCAATCTTTAATGTCAAGTTGTAGTTGTGTTCTATAGAACAAATCAAAAATGAAAACTTTTTTAAAATTGCCCTTGTCAGGAAAGAATAATGATAGTGTTTATGTTAAAAATTATTGAGTAGTTTATAGTCAATCCAAATGAAGTGCTTTAAAAAATTGTTTACTCCGTGAGCAGATCCACCAATTGCAACGTTATCATATATTTCAATAGATTTATTTCTAGTTTCTTTGAAGTTGGAGCGTTTCATAAATTTCCTCGTTTATATATTTCTTGCAGATAAACTGAGTTCGCGATTTAATAACTACGACTTGTTATTCTTTAAAAGCGAGAATGAGAAAATTGGTGCAGTCAGTCTGTTTGTCTATTTGTCTGTCTGTCTTTAGCAAAATTTTCGAGATATCTGTACAATTTGTTAAATGGTGTAAAACCAGTAAAGAGCTATTGCGTTGATCAATTATAATTGCTTTCAGGGTTGAGAGTCCCATTCGTGCTGTTTGAGTTTAATTGTTTTTTTCTGCAGACATCAGCATTAAATATTTCTTACTGACTACAATAATAATAATACAGACACAATCTTTTCTATTGTTTTTTATTATTATCAAACCATTCTTTTAATAACAAAGTATTTTGTTTTGCAAAAGATAGGTTTTCCATCTATTTCTTATTCTTTTCTAGACCCTTCACACATACTTCTTCACCGGGTCGGATAATTTGCTTCGGCTAACATTGTAAAATTATATTAAAATAAATAATACAGACACAATGTTTCTATTGTTTTTTATTATTATCAAGCCATTCTTTTAATAACAAGGTATTTTGTTTTGCACATTGCAGATAATTATTGCTGTGTCTACAACAATGGATGTTATATTTTAAACGGTTGTTGATTTTTAACTCCGATACCTTAGGACAACCTAGTGCAAGCATATCAGTTACAACGTTTTGCATTAGATAGGTTTCAATCACTTTCTTCTTTTCTAGACCCTTCACAAATACTTCTTTACCGGGTAGGATAATTTGCTTCAAATAAAGCGCTATATATGATAAACCCATTCCAGCCGTTGAAGATTCATCCCAAGAAAGACCATGAATATTCTTTGTCACCCAGTCCTTATGTTTTATATGATCTTGGCTCAAACAACTGGACTGCATTGGCAGTTTAAAAATTTGATGCCATACATCACCTTTCAACAAGTCCAAAACCGCAATTTCTTTACACACAAACTCGTTTTTCTTGTATTTAAATCCCTGAATATCAATTATATACATGTTTGTATGTAAATATATGCAGTAAACTTCGACTAATTAAATTAATATTAGGAGCAATCTCCTTATATAGCAGATTACCACCATCTGCGTACTTTGTCAACCCACTTTTCAACCTATCACAAGATTGAACACATTTTTTGAATTGAAACCGGCCCATGTGTATTTGCAGCCTCTAAACATAAATAAAAAACATAAATCAGAATTCACTTTAATTAAACACAATTGACTTGAATGCGATATTTTGCATCTGTCATACTTTATAACTTCTCGCTAGAAAACCAAATTCAAAACATCTACACACATTTTCTCTGCACTTACATTTTTCAACATACGTATGCTTTGAAATATGTATGTTCCATTGAAAGTAATATAAAGCCGATCCTAATTCAAAACGTGCCCACAAGTATTTTACATTAAAAGAATATAACGTCGATCCTAATTCAAAACGGTGCACGTGTAACTTCTCGCTAGAAAACCGAATTCAAAACAGCTACACACATTTTTTCTCTGCACTTACATTTTTTTCAACATACGTGTGTTTTTGAAATATGTTTCATTGAAAGTAATATAAAACCGATCCTAATTCAAAACGTGCCCACAAGTATTTTACATTTGAAAGTATATAAGAATTCATGTTTTCACATTTTTCATTAAAAGTATATAACGCCGATCCTAATTTACAACGGTGCACGTGTAACTTCTCGCTAGAAAACCGAATTCAAAACAGCTACACACATTTTTTTCTCTGCATTTACATTTTTCAACATACGTGTGTTTTGATATATGTTTTATTGAAAGTAATATAAAGCCGATCCTAATTCAAAACGTGCCCACAAGTATTTTACATTGAAAGTATATAAGAATTCATGTTTTCACAACTATTTTACATTGAAATGTTTTCACAACTATTTTACATTGAATTATAGGGCCGATCCTAATTCAAAACGGTGCACGTGTATTTTACATATGGAAAATACGTCTGAACACGTTTTGAATTAGGACCGGCCCTACCTATCTACTTATTATTATTATTATTATTATTATTATTATTATTATTATTATTATTATTATTATTATTATTATTATAGTAGTATTATTGTATTATGTATAATCGGTAATATTTTTGGCTAGTTTTAAATCCAAAAACAACAGTAATAAGGTAGTTAGGCGATTAATTAATCCATATTTAGATGCAATTAACTTTGATGCTATAAGCTTATTTTAAATATAGTAGCTAAACTAGTTGACTAATAATTTTTTTTGAAAGAATTTATTTACCGCGTTATATAGTCAAACTGTCTTAATCTCCTTTGCTTATAGGTACATATTTTTGTCATGATAATCCATCTGCACTACAAGACAACATTATGGAGGACTTCAATGTTACAGCTACACAATTTTCGCTGTTGTATACTCTGTACTCATGGCCGCCAGTAATAACGTGCGTTCTAGGAGGAGTCTTAGTGGATAAGTATGTATCATATACAATCTAAAAAAACTCAACTGTCAAATATTTTATTTTATTTTGAAGTGTATAGTAGTATTATTATCTCATGGCGGGTGACCTTGAAAAACCTGCGCGAGGAGGAGCTATATTAATAATCAAAATAAAAAAGTGAGACTAGAAAACATCGACTGCTTGCACGTCCAGTGTTGCCAGAGCAAAAATTGTCGAGCAACCAAGGAATGTGTTTTAAATAGTTTTATGTTGATTTTTGCTCTTCTACAAAAATTATCTGAGCTTATTGTTAGATGTGATACCCCAGATTATTGATTGATTGGATCAGTGTATACAAGATATTTTATCACTTATAGTCACTAGTAGAACAAAAACAATTTGGTAGTACTACATATTCGTTTTTTTTAAATCAATAGACGTTTTTGTTTTAAACACAAACTATAAACTGTAAACACTATAAAAATGTCAAATGCCCACCTCGAAAATATTACTAAGATTTATTACAAAAACGTTTTAAGAATATGTTTACACAATGACACTCATGGTGTTGTAAGTAACAAAGACAAAACAAAAACAATTTTTAATTAATACCAAAAGGTTTTTATATCATTTGTTATATTAATATTATTATAAATTGCATATATCGCGTGATTTATTTTAATGAATCATAGAATCCACAATTCAGTGCTGTAGAATTGAAGGAAGAGGAACAGTTATAGTATGAATAGAAAGGTAATTAAGGTTTGCATCTTGTCAGGTTATATATTTTTTACATAACTTCATTTATAGTTTAGAAATATTTGCTAAATTAATATATTTCTTACGCATTTCATCGATAATCTAGCTATAGAATAATTCCTTGAATAATTAATAATCTTAACCTTTCTGACTAAACAAAAGCAATATTGCTTATACGACTGAAGTTAGATATACTACACCGGCCTGATCAAGTGCTGTTGATATGATAATCATAGATTATTTAAATCGTCAAGCCTGCATAATGTCGTCGAATGCGGAATTCAGACCCGATCGAGTAGTACAATCCACTTGTTTTAATGGATTGACTGGAGACGCTGCATCGGATCGAAAACTGGTTTATGTCGCCAAACTGAAGCGGATTAACACGATCGGATAGAAGCGCCGAGATAAATACAGTCAATAAGAATCCCTTTTGGAGACAAAGAATGGACATGCTTAACAAAATTGATTATGATTGGATTAAAATGTAGAATGATTCAATCACTTTGAAAGCCAATCATTGATTGTTTCAGCTTTAAAAGTGATCGATTGTCACAGCACTACTGAACATAATTTGATATAAAGACTGCTTCCCTCTTTAAGCAAGTTTTATTTCAACACCTCAGTAATAAACAATAATGTACAAACAAATGTATTTATGACACATATTTTCTACAACGCTAAATAAAGACCATCATTCAACTATTTTACATAAATTATATTTTAAATGGGTTCACATCCTAAACTTTCATCCCCATCATCAGACTCATTGCCTGAAGATAAGAATCCATCTGAATTATCGCTATTATCATCAACCCGTATAATTAGGTCTTGAACCTCGTCTATTAAAGTTTCTCGTTCCATATAATCCTTTTCAATTTTCTCTACGTGCAGACATACTTTAGTCCACTCGTTGACTCTAATACTTTTTAATTGTTCTTCTGCCAACTTCAATACATCAACTATTTTGAAGGTTACATTACATGCAGCGACACGGTTTTTAAGTAACGCCCAAATCATCTCGATAGGATTTAGTTCTGGGTAATATGGAGGTAAACGCAATACTACATGACCATGTTCTGCCAGTAGCTGGTCAATTACAAACAGCCGATGAACAGGTTTATGTGCCTTAATTTTGGAATATAATTCAGGCTTGGTTTCCTTACATTCAAAGGGGATATTTCGTTCCTTCAACCATTTCTGCATATCTGTTTTCTTCCAACTTGAAGTAGGATTAGGATGCACAAGAACATTATGATATGACGCATTGTCTATCACAAACACTGAATTTGGTTCCAAATTTGGTATTAACTTTTCTTGCAGCCACTTTTTATAATTGCGATGATTCATGTCATCGTGATAATCCCCAGTTTTCAAACCAGACTTAAATATCAATTCTGCATTTGGAACGAACCCATTTTTCCACCTGCATGAACAATTATCAAACGCTTCTCTTTTGAAACTGGCAATTTCAAACCCTTGGTGGTGCCGTCATCCCAACACTTTATTACATTGTGAGAACTGTGCAGATTTGTTTCATCGTTATACACAATGCTTCTGCCTTCTTCTTTATACTTACTAAGATTTTTCAAAATATGGTGCGCTTTGCCCTTATATTGCTTTGTTCAACAAGAATTTTCCTGTTATCTACAGTTCTCTTCCAACGAAACCCTGCTCTTACAACAATTTTTCTGAATGAACCTAATTTTCCCGTGTAATGCGGGCAATCATTTTTAAATTCGTCAAATACTAACTTCAAAGTCGGTCTACGTTTATGTATTGCTGCAAACCGATACATAACGGTTCTTAGAATCTCTTCGTCAAATCCATTCACTGTTGACTTAAGGCTTGGTTTATTTACGGTTTTTCTTGGTGAACTGAACTTGCTGCAGGTTGGTTTGTTTGTGCCTTCCTTTACAATTCTTTGCACCGTCCGCAATGACACACCTGTTGCTTCAGCCACTCACTCTTGCAAATTGTTCAGGTTGGAGGCGCCCGAATCTTTTATGCGTTTCAAATATTGAAACACATTAACAACAATCTGTCGTCCTTGACTATGAATTACCTCCTTCTTATTCATAATATTACTCTAAAAAATATTATAATTAATCATTGAACGAACATTCTTTTTAAATACTTACATTGCTGAAAAAATTAACTATCAGTTAGTTTTGAAAAAAACTGTTTTGATGACTATTGCTTGATACAAATATTAAAACGGAAAACTGGAAACAATAAGACCTTGATAAGAGCGAGAATGACAATGACAGTTACGGTTCACATTCCGTATATACAGTATTGGGATCCGCTAAGTATGTGCACTGTTGCCACAGCAAATATTTACGGATAAGGAAACTACGAACCTAGAATTGTTTATAAATAAAAACAAGTAAAAGCTCCAATATTATATGGAGGTCTGGATTTATTTCATATATTTATGAATTTATAGATACCGCCAGCATGAACGGAGTCCTTACAAACAATAGTTTACTTAACGTGATAAATGGGATATTCGTGACGACGTAATAAAGCCACATTGCTAGCAATATGTTTGTGGGTTGTACTGTAGCGTTGTAAATCTTGAGGTTTAAGTTTAAATTGAACCTATTGCGCATTTGACGTCACCCGCCATGAGATAATAATACTACTGTACTGCTGTCAAAGCAATAACCCCAACTTAAACTTATTGAAATTTGCAAATGTTGTCAGTTTATTGATATACGTCCATGGCATGATCTATGAAAACAAGCAATTATGTAAAAATATATTGACGTTAGTTAAAGTAGCCGATGAATTTACAGTTTATTTGACCACCGATAAATTAGAAAACTCCTTGCAAAACTTGAACATCCTATAAGTGAAAGCTAAAAGCTTTGTTCTGAAGTTTTTAATAATAACGAAAAATGTACAGATGACGAAAATAGAAGGTTTGTTAAAACAAGTGATTAATTGTAATGGGCGCTAAATAGCTATAAAAATATAAAGTGTAATGCCCGTTATCTATGTTATTGTACAGTTTAAATAATCTGGTTTTATAAATTTGTATTGACGTTACTTGTTCTCTTTACACCGTGGTTTAAAAATATCTTTACTTGTAGACTTTAGTCAACGTACTGAAATCTTAGAGTCATATATAATCTCCCTTTTACTAATATTAATAGATTCACAATCAATTCAGTGTAAAAATTCATCTTACATAATACAGTTCAAAATTCAATACTAAGTATTAGAGTTACAGAATAAAAATAGGAATGTTTTTGAATATTAAAAATAGAATAAGTATATGATTTGCTTATTACGCTTTGCAATCTGCTATTGTCCTCAATCAGCAAAAAATAAAGTTTTGTCTTGAAATGGTTTTGTGCTGCACTAGTGCCGATGTTTTCTTCCCAGTTGTAGTAGGTATTAAATTATGGAAATAAAATACTTCGTACGACCAAAATTTTCAAATGATTATGCAAATCTTAAATAATCCCCAAAATACTTTCAAAACCACAAAATCCATCATAATACAGAATTTTCCAAAAATGCACAAAATGTGTTTTAAACTCCACCAAACCACAAAGTCCACCAACCATTAAATCTATCAAACCACAAAAGTTCTATAAAATTATGTATAAGTAAAAGAATAAATTCATACACTACGTTTTACTAAACAGGTTTAAATATCAGTTTGAAAAAATTCTCTGTCTGTGTTTAGTTTAACTTCATGTATTTTAATTAATTTTTGAAACTGGCGTGATGAGGGCTTATTCCACTTGAGTCGCAACAAAATCTTTCCTATGACATTCTGTTCATGTATTTACACGATTTCTAATCGTAGGATTGCTCAATTATCTGTTGCATTAAAATTTTTTGCCAATATAATGTGCTATTTAGAATTACCAAACACATAAAGAAATTTGATAAGTTTTTAAAAACGAAAATCGTATTTGATTTTATATTATTTTTACTTTTATTAAACTTGTATTAGAATAATAATGATAGACTTGTAACACCACTGCTTTGGCAAATAGCAAAATGTGTAGAGAAAATTTGTTTAAATGAAATTTGTGCTGCATTACATGAACAATAACACGCTATCCGGTATCATTATCAAGTATGGATTATTATTTATCTACTCGTTTACATATTTCTTAGCAATTATTAGAGTTTCTCATGAATTAACCTGTACTTAATTTAACAGTTGTTTTTAATTCTGTTAATACTATTTTACCTATGTAATATTTACAAACTGATGAGCTTGAGAAGGGGTAGTGAGTGCTCTTGAGTAGGGGAATAAATATATCTGTGAAAAACAAAAAAATATAGAAAAAATTGAAGGGTTGGATACGTTCTAAGGCATTTTTGGGGAATAGTGCGGGATATATTACAAGCAGAGATAGGAAAAAATAGATAGACGTAGACCTATATAAGAGTATTGCACACAGATAGTGAAAAATGCAGACTGTGCAAATTTCAGGGAAATGTGTAGATTAGCACAGAATAGGAAACAATAAGGGTACGCGCTAACCAGTTCCAGGACTAAAAACCTCATCATGATGATCTTGAGGAACGACTATGTTCTACTATCCTAATAAAAGTTCCTTAACCTATTATTCTGTCATGCTATAAACTACATAAATCACTTAAAAACAAATTGTCTTAATTTTTCGGAAAGTATTTTTTCGTTGTTGATTTTATTTCACAAGTGTGGACTCTTTCAAACCATAACTATCAATCAATACTCCATCTTCGGTTAAATTGCTTTCAGAAGTCCATCTTTCGTGTATATGTTCGAACTGAAGGTAAGTCTCCCATTAAGGGTGTTACCGATAAAGGATTAGTGTGAAATCTTTTTATTCAGCTTGCCCCTGACTGGTTTTAATGGATATTATCCAAAATTGTTGTTGAAAGGTAGGCAGTAGTATTGATAACAAGCTTGCCATATTTTGCATCAGTGGCTCGCACGATAAACTCAGTAATAATAAACCGATACCGTTTAGGCAACAAAGCGAGATGCTTCTCACAAAAAGGCAGTGACGACTGGAAAAGGTGACCACCCAACCTCAAAATACATGCAGTCAACAAAAGGTGTCAGTTTACAGAAAGTTTTTGGAAGTTTGTGGTTAAAATTCAATAACCTTACTTGACAATAATCATCAAAGAATCATCTAACTCTGGATTTGCTAATAGTCCAGATGGACACTGGGGTTCGAAGTTTAAGAAACCTATATATATATATATATATAGATATATATTCTTCTGGCTAACTATTACTACTCCACCCCTCCGCCCTTAATTTTTATTTTATATATTTATTTACAAATTTATATGCACAACTTTTGTCGTCGCCCCTAATTTTTAGTATTCAATAATATGACTTCTATATGATGTGCTTTAGCAAAGTTTGGTTGGTTATCTATTTACTGTTCACTATATTTTATGCGTCGACTATATGAAACCTTTATCTCAGGGTGTTCACCTACTCACCGTAAGTTCAATCGTGAGTAGATGTGCACTGTCCAACCAAACTGCACACTCGTTTGTTTTACTACCTTTTTAATATGGAATTATTTACTGTATATGCCAAATTTTACTGATCAATGTTGCTTGGTGCCAAATTAATTTATGTATACTATTTCTGACTTTAATTTTGACGTTTTAAGATATTACACGGTACTTACCTGAATTATACTGCGATGAATGCCTTCTTTAAATGTTTCTGGCTCTAGATCTTATTCACCGTACGCACCTTCACAAGGATTCACAATCGATGTTCACTTGCGTATCGCCTCCAGGTGTTCTTAACAATTTTGCTGACCCCAAATCTGAAATAATTTACCCTAATTTTAGAATTTTGAATAAACCGTTGTATCTACTTCCCCTGCGTTAATTCTTCCTTGTAATATGCTGCTCTCCTGTCTTCCTTCTTCGTGCTCCAATCAGTCCTCTCGCCTTTCCGTATTCAATCTCCAATCTATACTGCCGTCCTATTCCAAATCAACCTATTCCTGCTATTCCTTCAATATCCACTCTATGTCCTACTGCCTTTAATCTATCCAAATCACTCCAAAATTATTAATATCGTCGTTGCTTCGCCGTCGCTTTGTATATCCACTCGAATCTCCTGCTGCCGTTTAACCAATCGTCCCAAATCCAATATCAATCTCGGTCAAACCTAAATAAATCGTCGCTTTCCCGTCGCACTATTAACCACTCTAAATATTCTTCTATACTCGTCGCTTTTATACTACCGATGCTTCTTGTACTTTCACTTGATTAAATCAGACTATTTAACTCAAAAAACATTTATTTCATCAATTATTTATATAACTTTTAACGCAGGTTTGCAAAACACGTCTTTATACTGAATATAATCGAAAAAGAATCTCCTTATTTACTTCGCTAAGCAATAAGCATAACAACCTTAGCTTACTTAATTACATTTTTAAAAGCATACAATATCCAATAACAATTCGTCTTTACTCTAGTGTCCAAAATACCTTCACCATAGTCTTTATATACATTCTAATTTCTACCATTGGTCCTAAACACTTCACAATTCTCCAATAATATTTTATATTTCTATTCACTTATAATTTTGATTTTACAATTCGTCCAAAGTTGATTCTATTTAAATGAAAAGCCAAAATAATTTACACAAGACCTGGACGCTTGGTTGATTGTAGATATCCATAGACGCGTCCGGTTTTCAGACGGCAAATGTACTTTCAATGGCTTATAAATTATCAACTCAGTATAAAACCTCAAGTACCGTGCATTGTATCAACGTCATAAAGTCATTTTGTTTACCTTTGGCACATGCGTTTCAAACTAAATGGTAAATACTTTAGCATATGTAAAGTACAGCAAAATATAGTTTTTTTAATTTATGGATCTGATTTATGAATCATGTTGTTTGGCATACACCCTTTTTAACACAAATCTACCCTTAGAAGCCTTGTACCCCCCCCTTACATTACATTGGCCAAACTGATTTTGAATGAAATTGGAAATTCCGTATGTTTTTTTCTCTTCCCCTGGTGTGCATAAATTTCTAATTTTTATTTAAAATCACCCTCCCGCATTTTTACATCTCAATTAGTCAACCCCTGTTCGCCTTTCTCTCACATCTATCTTACTACGCTATATACTAACCTATACTATAAACAAAAACAACAAAAAAAAACAAAAACTAAACTTTCCGTTGCATGAACTACATAATAAACTATGCTACTAAACCCTCTTCCTGTACACTTCTATATGGGTATAAATTCTCCAAGTGAAAACGCCCGCGATATCCCCCTGTCATATTATCTAGCTCAAACGTATTTCCTTCGGCAAAAATACGCGTGATCTTGTACGGCCCTTCATAAGGAAACAACAACTTCGCGCAAATGTTTCTGTCGCGGTTTGAAACCCTTAATCGTTTTACTACTACCAGATCCCCTATTTCAAAAGTCGTTCTTTTTTTAAATTTTCCTACACCTTCGCTCGATGTCCCTACGCTGCATCCTTTCAATTCTACGCCTAGCACTACCCAACCACTCTGTGATGTCTTGTATCTCGACTTCCTCCCTCCATGGTCTAGCTGGTATAATCCTTCGCATCTATGTTACCGGACATGTTTTTGTAACCGAACTCGGTACGCAATTCATAAAATTTTCACTTTGTGGCAGATATCTAATCCATCTGTCGTGATGCTCTTGTGTCGCCAACCGTAGATATTTCATTACCTCACGTATATAACGTTCGCATGGATTTGCTTTCGGATGCCGTATACTGCTAAATGACACTTTAATATTTGCCCTATTTAACCCGTTCCTGAATCTTTGATTGTTGAAATACGTCGCGTTGTCTACCAAAATCCTTTCCATCTTCCCGACCTGGCTTTCAAATTCTCTAATCGACTGCAATGCGTGCACCGTGTTACTTCGTCTTGCCGGAAATAATTTGACCATCACCAATATATGTCGATACCCCTGTTCACTCGTAATCAGGTTGCTCAAGTAATCAATCGCTACCAATTCTAACGGTCCATTTACGCTCACGTTCATCGGTATATTCTGCAACACCACGTTCTTGTCTTTACCTAGAATACAAATTTCACATCGATTGATCCTTTCTTTAACCACCGTGATGTCATTTCGTGCATAAAACGCCTCTCTAAATACCAAAAATGTTTTTCTGATGCCTATATGTCCGAATTTTAAATGAATTTCGTCTATAATTTCAACAGCCGCGTCTCTTGATAACACTACCAGCTCTGCATCCCCAGTAGGGTAAAATCAAGGATCCCACCGCCTCATTTGCTCCCAAATCCCTCATTTGCTCCCACATTTACATGTAAATCCCCATAAGGAGCAAATGAGGAGGAGCGACTCTTTCCTTCCTCATTTGCTCTCACATCTAAACCAAATAGTTTTCTTCGTCTAGCCATTACATCTTTCGAGATAAACCTATCTTGTTTGGTATCAATTAATATTAGAATTTTCTCAGCTACCCAAATCTCTAGGAATTTTTAGATTGCATCACCCCAAGGAGCTACCCCAATTTTAAGATTTCTTACCTGTAGCGATTTCTAACCGTCCTTAAACATTTTTTTATACATGCGATACATCTTGTTAGCTTAGAATTTTATGTAGAATCCGAATCTGCAAACAGATTTGAAATCGGACCACGCCCTGCAAAGTTATACTTTAAGCTCTCAAACCTCTAAATTTTACTCTTTGCTTTATAAGCAAAACTAACAAATAGTTTTCTTTGTCTAGCCAACGCATCTTTCGAGATAAACCTATCTTGTTTGGTATCAATCAATATTAGAATTTTCTCAGCTACCCAAATTTCTAGGAATTTTTTAGATAGCATCATCCCCCAGGGAGCTACCCTGATTTTAAGATTTCTTACCTGTAGCGACTTTTGAGCGTTCTTATAAAATTTTTTTAGTCATGCGATACATCTTGTTAGCTTATAATTTTATGCAGAATTCGAATCTGCAAACAGATTTGAAATCGGACCACGCCCTGCAAAGTTATACTTTAAGCTCTTTTGCTCGTATATATTTAACTCCATTTTTAAAACCTTTTCGCTACCCAAGGTATATGCTTTAACTAACTATTTCCTAGAAATCTAAAACCGCAAGTATTTTAGAAACGAGTCCTTTATAAGCCATAAGTGCTTAGTATTTAAAATCATTTTTCAAACAGTAATGTGCTTTTCTCAGAATGTTGTAAAATCATGACTTAAAATTTTTCTGGTTTTAACATAATTACATGTACAATGCTAAATAGTTGGAAAATACATAGACAAGGACAAACTAATCGCTTTACAATTATGTGGCGTATAGTGAAGGTAGCGTAGAGGACAAACTAATTGCTTTACAATTATGTTACGTAAAGTGAAAGTAGCCTTTCTTTTTATTAATTAGCAGCTATGTGATTTGAAAATACAATAGATATGCTCAATGCCACCCATTAGAAAATTCCGGTTTATTAATCATACAATGAGCGCTCTATTTTGGCCTCGATTGGGGAAAATACAAACCTCATTTAGTAGTATAATTAACGGATTTCAAACGTATATAACGCGGTGTAATTAGAAAAAAATTCTATTAGTTTCACACGCTTTGTGTAAAGCCCTCGAAATTTTAAACAATCGTTTCGTGTAGTTCTTTTGTGGAAAGTTTTGAAGGTTTAAGGGTAAGTATTATTAAAATATTATTAAAGTAGAACTGAATTTATTTGCAAACACCAATTATTATGTATTCTGTTATCGGTTCTTATTTGTATTTTAAAACATTAATTTTTCCAAAGTAATGCGCTGTTTTACAGATATACTTTTCCAAATTTTAAAGGTATGCTTTTGCTAGAATAAAAACAATTCTGACAAAATATTTTATTAAAATTTAATACATTAAACAAAAGACCTCAATAACAATACGTTTTCTTTAGAACAGCTTAAATTATTCAAACAATGGTTTAAACAGTGATTGTACCTATTACCGAATCTTCTTAATTCTTTGAGCTTTGGAAGTGAGAAAACACTTTCCATGTTTAAAATGTTGTTTGATAAATATTTTGAGAGTAACTGCCTTTTCTGTTAGCCTTTAACATAGATTGTAGCATTGGGTGGTATGACTTCTTTCAGCAAATCGCCTACATTTGTATATCCACTTGTGGACTGTCCATCCCAGCTAAGCCCATGGATTCTTTGCTTTAACCACTGAACTTGCTTTTGAAATCATCACTTAGGGTGTTATACTCCACAGTCATGTCCAGTATCTCATGCCATATTATATTATTCGCTACATCCAAAATGGCAATCTCCTTGCAATAGAAATCACTAGTTTTGTATTGATATCCTTGTAAATCGATTATGAAACACATGCTTCCTGCTTCAAATAACAGATGGGAATGGGGTTCTAAGCAAATCTCCCGTATATCCAGTTAAGGGACTTTACTCCCTCCTTTTATGATTTTTTCATCCAGGTAATTATCTGGATGATACTAAAGCAAGTCTGTTTTCTTAATCCAACTTTTACCATCCCCAACCACGACACTAATAATTCGCGCCCGTGCTTCCGTTTCCGTAAAACTTTTTCCACTAAGTACGTGTCGGGTGCTGCTGTGAGCTGAATTTCATCACCGTAAAAGCACCTAGAATTGGCCGACCTTCCAAATCTTGTAGCAGATAGGTTGTCGGTCTCGTTTTTGTACTTTAACAATTTTGAATAGTTCTGTACTCCAGTTTGGGTGAAATCCTCGATCGAATACTGCTTTATATTTTGATATACGCACAATGTCTCCAACCTTATACAACTTCTTGCGACTTTTAGAAACGCTGTTAGCGGTGTAAAGTTTTATTCTTTCCGGATGTTCTTCTGCCTCCATAGGTGTCATGTTAATAGCCCGATGCGGTGTATTATTGTATTCTTCCATAACCTTAGGCAAAATATTCACCCATTTATGACTGCCTTGCAAGTAAAATCTTCTGTACAATTTGTTTTTGATTGTTCTAATCAACCGCTCAACCATACCAGCTTTGATTGCGGAATACGTAGAGTAATGGTTTATCTTATATTTTTGCATAAGATTTTTAAAACAGCGGTTGTAGTACTCTTTCCCAAAATCCGTTTGTAGATTGATTTTACGTTATTTTCTCCTTGCAGCATTTTGTCCAATATTTTTTCATAGCATTTGTGACTTCTGATCCAGTTTTATTTTTAAAGGTTCAGCTAAAGCATATTTTGTGAAACAGTCCACTGCTATTATAATATATTTGTACCCATTGTTCACACGCGAGTAAGGCTGCATTTCGCACAAGTCCGATTGGATAAGATCACGTTTCACATGTTTCAGATTTGTATGACGACGCTGAAAATTTTTTCTTGCAGGTTTAAATAATTCCTTAACGATGATTTCTTTACTCATTTTTGCTTAACACTGTTGCTAAACTAATAGGGTTATCTTTATCCAATTGCACCTTTGACATAAACTGAAGCTTTGGTTTGTAGTATTTGTTTTTATAGCTGCTGGTGACGCTTCGTAAATTGATGCTATTGCAAGACCGAGCTCCTTCTCATTTGTCTCGAAGTTGCAGTCAAATTAATAAAAACTGTATAAACGTTTTAAAGTCAGATACAAGCTTATCCAATTTTTCATTTACATACTGTTTATTAACTGCATCAGATGGCTCAACTGGTTGAGCAAGCATTGCGATACGCTGGTTTCTTGCATTGAAGGCTTTATCTTTACGCTGTATATCATCAGAACTTTTTAGACAGTATGAAAGGCTTGATTCACGAGCTTGATTACAGATTTCTTATTAACACAATCACTATCTTCTTTAGGATCCATTACATCCACTAGCCTTCTTTTACGAAAACTAATTGTTTCTTCTCCAGACTTGAATACTATAGTACTCTCTGATTAACACAATCACCATCTTCTTTCGGGTCTGATGAATTCACTAACCTTCTTTGCTGCATATCGTACCCATCACCATCCAACGTTAGCACAAATCCTCGACCTGGAGGACCGCGCCGAATATCAGCATCTTTACGCTCTGAACGTCCGAAGCGGTCGATAGGCATTTTAAAACTGTGTAATTATTTACTGAGCTCACTGTATTATACCTTCTTCTCTCAACTCTTCTATTATGGACACCATCTCGTTAATGTTTTCCTCGCTTGTATTTCCAGCTCGGTTGGATGCGTTCAACAATCTCAGCCGATCTACAAGTTCATGTACATTATTCCAGTAGACATATTGCACCGGCTTTGAATTTAAACTTTTGTAAAACCGATTAGAAAAGCCTAAACCCGCTCCCTTGGACTGTTTTCTTCTCTTTGGCTGTTTTCTTTCAGGATTCCTCCGAAATTCGGTGAGATATTTTTGCACATATTTGTTAAACTTTTGTTATTTGTTGGGAACCCGCTTAAATCGTGCACCGCAAATGGGTTAAACTTTCTTCTCAAAATCGACGCAGATTTGATCATTTCCAAGTAATTCGGCAAATCTTCATGCAAATTGAAATCGCCATCTTCGGGGCTGATGTCTTTGTAAACCAGCAGGTTGTATAAACCCTTCGTACCTGGATATATCACATTATTTAATGTTATATCGCTAGTTTCCGGGTTAATTACCAATACACTTTTCCACAAACTCCATGTATCGGTTTCCGCATTATACTTTACTCCATAAATTGATTTGTCAATATTTTCGTCCTCGTCTCTAGCTAACACATCCGCATAGTAAAGATGGAACGGTTCTTCTGGAACGAGTTGTTTAATTTTCTTTATAGGTACGTCCATGTTTTCAACTTTAACCTTTGTTGTAGGTGTGGGAATTTTTTCGGTGATCGATTGCAACTGGGAAGCGGTTATTTGCAGTGGATCGATCAATTGTTTGTGCACCTCTTTGAATTTTTGCTGAGATGTAGCGTCTCCCTTTTTGTACGCTACAAACTTTTTTCGTACAGCATCCTGCATAAGATGAAGACTGCGTTTATTCGCAATAAAATTGTTAACGTCCGTCATCATGAAACTTTGGATGAGAACTAGCTGTTTTTGAATAATGTCAAATATTTATATACTCGTCGAAATTCTTCCGATACCGACCATTATCCAAATCAAAATCTTTCACAACAGTTATAAAATTATGTTTTGAGTCACCCCAACACTGTAAACACATTTCTTTAAATTTCGGATATGCCATGTCACCACTTATATGATCCGAAAAGATATGGCGAAGGTTTGTGTCATCCTGTTTCCATAATGCTATTACATTAGCGTTATCTCTGAGTCTATGTTTTAAGGCACTAGCGTAAGTTTGACATAGATAGAACGAATCTATTGCTTTATGTCGGCCGAACGAGAAAAATTGAGTGATTTTGCTTTGCTCGTTTACAGGTATATCATCGAAAACCATAATTGAATCTTCTTTGGTATCTCTGGGTTCGATCAAATCATCGTAATTTTCAAACTCATGGTACCCAATTTCTTCTTTTAATGGTGTAAAACGTTTCTTAATAATTCGTATTTCGGTTGATATAAACTTTTAGAAAACACATAGACATTTTGGAATCTAAGTCCATTCTCGTGCAAGATCAGAGATATTAGAGCATTAGTTTTCCACAACTCGATGGTCCCGCGAAGATAGCTCGTATGTTAGACGGGAACAATGAACCATGTTTACCATCCTCTCTTGCACTAGCAATAGCAAAGTTATCATAATTCTGTATAGGTATTTTAACTTCTTGTATAGCATCACCCGTGTCTCTCACATTTTCCGACCTAGGAGCACCATTCTTCTTTTGAGGTTTACGGAGATCCAAATGCCTGCTTAACGTTCTTCTGGGTATACCATATAACCTACTTGCAGAGTTAACACTTATACCCTTTTGTATTTCACTAACTGCTTTCTCTAAAGATTCCTTGGCGTACATCTTTCAAATATAAGTTTAAACTGATTCAAATTGAAAATAATATTCCCTTATATACCGGCATGGGCAGGGGGGCACGCGCAGGGGCGCGCATGGGCAGGGATGTGTACGCGCAGGGGTGCGCATGGGCACAAGCGTGCTTAGGCGTACACCGGAGTACGTGAGAAACTGTCTTGGATCACCAAAAAATCTTATTAATATTAAAACAACATAGACTTTATACAATTTTATTAAAAATATATACAAAATATTTAATTGTGAATAAATCTATTAACAATTTCCGTAAACGGATTATATTCAAACATAGAGTCATGTATAATTAAAGCATAAGCCTTCATCGACAGTTCAAAATTTCTTGAAGCTTCTAATTCCATTCTTACATCAACCGTTGCATCCTTGATGCTTTCAAATTGATGACGACAGTCGATTACAAAGACAGGTGATTCCTTAAACCTGTTGTAGTCCATTAAACATTTATTTGACGATTTGTTCGGGTAGTATTTTTCCATAAAAGATGCATAAGACAGGTACGCTGGCAAGTAGTCATTCTGCTCGAAGTCCAAATTTAATCGACCTTGAGGGAACATCTGAGAGTTTAAAAACACTTTGACATTGGTTATATTGGCATTCGTAAAGCTTGTAGCATTTTCTTCTTTCTTATCATATTTTCCATTTTGCAGCGCTAGTAATATCCACCGAGCCTTCTCTGTTTCGTTCGATACTTTAATTCTCCATACTTGCGACTTTGATTGTGTTAGAGACGGTAATTCGTGTAGTTCCCATTTTCTGAATGCAACCATTATAGATGATTGATTTTGCATTTCCGAAAGCAGCGACGCCTTGGCGAAGTCACTTAATGTTATATGCGGACCTCCCATGAAATACGTTGTATTTTAAACGTTACTGTATTTCCAATCGACTTGTAGCAATTTACGTCCGACTTGGATCTGATTAAAATCAGCTCTTGAGGCATGTTGACGATAGTTTTCTTGTAATCTTCAAAACCCAAAATGGTTTTAGCGGTATAGCACAACTAAACCGTCCATCTTGGAATATGGTATCGGGTTTCCACCCGGTATGTGTAATAGATTTTGTTTCTGATTCTTCCATGGATACTAAACCTTTAATAGTTCTTGTAATTCCAGGGATTCGACAGACATCTATTATTTGATTATTACCCAATTTGTATTGAATTTCCTCAAACAGAAAATATGGCGCATTTCTAGTAAACTCGTAAGCTTTAGGGTCTGGTTCTGCTGCTCTAATCGGTTCTCCAGTTGTTGAGGCTTCCTTAATGTTTCCGTAGGTTTATAGGTGCCCTTTATAAATATAAAACTTTCATGAGGGTATGTGATGTTATCACTGCTCTGGATTTCAATTGAAATTCGATCGTTGTTTTCTGCGTTCAATGTAAAGGGAAGATATGTATAATAATCTTCCTTTATTATGGTTTCGTCTAATTTATAACCTCCAAACACATCCAATTTGGGTACGTCCTCATATTTAAGTCTTCCAAGTTTAACGTTTTCATCACTGTGGAGATCTAAGCTGCGTTTACTTCTGCCTCCCATCATTTATAACTTTTAACCCCAAAGATTTTAAGAAACGTATTTCTTCTGCTGTAAGTCTCTCGACAACTTGACGCTTTGATGTCGTATTCACTACTAATCGTCTGGGGGTGTTGTAGCGTGTTTTATATACAAAATCGATAGGCATTTTCAGCTACTTTTTATTTCCAGTCTCACACAGGTGTATGTTTCCGGGGAAAAGTTTACCAATTCACCCAAATGATCGACTAGTCTGATTGTAATATTATCGATTTCTGTCACGCTCAGCGGATAATATATGACGTGGTTAGGTTCCTTTTCCAGATTATACCCGGGTGGTACAGATAGACTGAATTCGAATATGCTGTGCGTAAGAAAATTGTTTCTGAACGATCCGCTGGTGATATTGGTTTCCACAAAAATGTTTGAGACCGATATTATGTTCACTTGCTGATTAGCGATATGTACGGTATCTGCGGCCAATTTGCGGTTGGTAAACCCCAAGATGCTTCCAATATTGTTTTTACGGTTTGCCCCAAAATCTATCGGTATACTGCTTCGTATAGAACACTTTAATGTATTATTGTTGGCACTCAGTTTAAAATATTTTTCAATGTTCTCGTTGATGTCCGGCTTCTGACTGAACCATTTTTTGAAGACGTCCTGTATATATGCATTTATTTCTTCTAATTCGTATGATCCAGGTTCAATGGTTATTTTGCGATGCTCTGGATCGTTAAAGTACAAGTTGTTGTTTCCTGGATGTATGTTTTGCACAGTGTTACAAGTGTACAGTCCCACTAGACCCAAAGCATATTCACCATCTTGTTTCAATTTAATTGGTGGGTAAATGGATCCTGTCGATATGACATTACCATACCCGAACACGCTCACTGTTTTAGCCATTGTCACTAAGAAACTTTAACACTAAATGTCCACAATTGTATGTGTTGTAAGTCTGCTCCGGTACACTGTTGTAGTAAATTTTACAACCTCGAAAATATCTCTTTACTTCTTCCGGCGGTCTCAAGTCTCCAAACGAATCGTAGTAATACACGCTATTTCCACGTTTTCGGTACCCCACCCAATGTGTACCCGAACCTTTGGTGGTATCCAAATTAATCACTCCTGATTCGTTGACATGCGGTCTAATCTTCTGTAACTGATCTCTAGAAAAGACGTTGCGAAAATGAGGAATGTTAGATGCGTGTTTCCTTATATCTACATCGGTAAGAGCTCTTCGAGGTAACTTGCTTAGTTTTTGATACTTTTTACAAATGCCACGCCCCTGTTTGTACGGTTTCAAGAATAATGCTGTACCTTTTTTGTATGGTTTTAGAAACATTCCATTTCCTTTTTTCCCAACGGTAATGGCTTCCATAGATCTGTTGTGTCGTTCGCTCTCCTTAAGATGTTCGTTGGCTGTCTTGACATCATTTACTGCTTTAGCTATCCCGCAGCACCACCTGTTAGTGCTCCTAGGGCACTTAGTCCAGCGAATATCGGGATCAATGGCAGAAAACCTCCTTTCTGTGGAACGGGTATAATACGTGGGACTTTAATTTTGTTTCTCCCACCGGCTCCTTTTATGATTTTTTTACCAATTAGAATACTGACATCTAACAGCTTTTTCAAGTTGTCGGAACCAACTCGGTCTATTGCGGATCGTATTTTCTTCAAAAATCCGCCTTTGAAACTTATTTTCTTCTTTAAACCCATACCCATTTTCTCTTCGCTTTCATAGCGTTTGTCACAAACCAAGCTGCGGCTTTTTCCCCAAACTTTGCGTTTTAGACTTAACTCTCCCCAGGCTTCTTCTTCTAAAATTTTATCTGCTCGGTGTCTGGCTGGAAGATCGTCGGGGTACTTGGAGTATGCAATGTCGTGGTCTTTACACAATTTATCTAATTCGTTTATTCCAGGATCACCTCTTGCTAAGCGTTCATCCAACTTTGTACCAGGACCGCAGTACTGATAACCTGGAATATGCAGCTCAAACGGTAGCCTGTTTATAGCGCTGTTGATTAAACCCTCTCCAGAACAGATAATCATGTGTTTACTCAAAAATCTCAAACTATACTAAATAAATAAACAACAACGAGTCTATTTATACTTTTTCAAAAAATTTACAATATATTTACAATAACAATACATTTACATCCACGCCTCTTGGGCTGTCTTTTATACTCTTTCTAGTTATCACCATAACCAGAATCTTCAGATTCCGACAAATTTAAACGTCTAAACATTTCCACTAATGTTCTTGTACGCATCACATCTTGCACAAATATATCCGGAAAACATATAACCAGCTCCAATGCATTTAGTGCGCTCTGATTCAATTCGTTGTAGAATAAAATATTACCAATTCGAACTTCGCCTTCAATCAAGATTTTAATTCGTTTCTCTCCTTCAGTCATAGTATTAAACCCATCGCAATCATTTAAATTAGAATTAGCAACAAATCCTACTAATTCGCTGTATAATGCTGGGAAGTCACGACTTTCCAACTGTTTAAGTTGATACTCAAACAACTCTCGCATATGGAATATTTTACGGCACTCCAATTCATTTATAACTATCGAGCTATCACCCATTATTATTTTTAACTGGAACGTTTCGTTCTCGGTTGATCCAGACACTGGTGACAGAGTGATAAAGAACGGACCTCCTAGTTGTATGTGTAGATCTTCCGTTTCGGTGCACCATTTAATCGAGTGTTTAGCACGTCACGAGAAAATACGTTGATTTGAAATTCCACTTGAAAATTTGTAAATGCTAACCAATTTTCGTATGTCAATTCCAGAACATGGCGACCACAATATTTCTTGCTACACACCAATCGTAATACGGGTTTTATTCTCTGGTTTATAACAAACCCAATTTCCACATTATGAGGGTGTTCGCCCAATTCACTTAAACTATACGTAAACTTATTAATCAGATTTTCGGTATGCGAAACTTGTGCATCATTAACACCTGCAGACTCCATTGCTTTGCACTGATTTCACTGAGATGACTGAGAAGGAATCCTATGCAGATCATCCTTTTAAATGTTTCAGAATTGTTGTTGCGCATGCTCCTCATTATCATTTGCAGTATTTTACAGACAGGCATGAACTAGTTTGTAATCCGATTCAAGGTTAGTTAAGAATATTAGGTTTTACTGGTGTGATTAGACTAGTTTGGAATGCATGAATAAGCAGAGAGCTAACTGGTTTTCACCAAGGTAAATAGACTAGTTTGGAATGTTACTCAAGGTTAAACGACGCTGGGTTTTAAAGTAAACTACCAACAGGGTATAAAAGCATCGTGCAATGCAATATGATTTAGTTTCTGTTTAGTCTTTGACAAGTTAACAAGTTTTATAATTACAGTGAAATGGTTTCTTTTACCTGTAACGTCTGTGGGGTTGTCTTCTCGAGGAGTAACAATTTAAAACGCCACCAGCTCCAGCAGCATGAGTTGGTATCAAATGAGAAGCCCGGCTTGTTTACCTGCGATGTGTGCCCGGCATCCTTCTCGCGGAGGGACAACTTGAAACGGCACAAGGACGCCAAACATGGTGTGGTTGTCCCCGTTGCAGGTCCATCCGGGGTCAAGCGACCTGCTGCACCAACAGTTGAGGAACCTGCCCCCAAGAAATCGCGGAGATGTGCGGAATGCAATGTGGACGTTGTCAACTTGGCAGCCCACCAGCGATCTAACGCGCACAAGACCGCTGCTAGCCGTGTCCTGGATGGGGGTGTAGAAGTAGTAGCAACCGCGTTCAAAACTCGAATCGCTACATACAGAATTAAAAATGCTAATACTAGTGGTATGTATTTTTTTATAAGTATTTTGTGTTTGCTTAGTTTGTATTTTTAGGTCTATTGGATTTTCTATGCGAGCAGAAAAAGAGGTTCATAACCTTAGTCGGGGAACAGCTGGCTATACACACCTCCCTCAAGGTGAACCTGGAGGTGTTTGGTGGTTACACCAAGATGGCTGCGTCAGAGGGTGTTGAAGATATCAAATCCTTCAACACCCGAAATGTTGTGGTCACCTCCTCCAGTGACCTGGGAGCGGTCTACAACACCTTTGTGGAGAGGATGTCGGCTAAGTCGGACGAGTTCCAAGAACGAGATTCTGGTTAGTTTCTACAATTATTAATTTTTTCTAATTTTTAAATTTTAGGATGGACTCTGAAACATGTGTTGTACTTGGAGGTAAATGTTAACAAGTACCAACCACTGCGGGGATCCTCCTACATCGAGCTTCCCAAATGGATTCAGGTTAAGGAGCCGTCGTTAACATCCAAAATAACGATGATGCATGTTTTGCCTGGTGTGTTGTGGCTGCTCTTCACCCTGATGATGTTCACGATCCGCAAAGATTGCATAGCTACCCGCATTACTCGACTGTGCTCAACGTGACAGGAGTACTGTTCCCGATGCCTATAAAGGACATTCCCAGGTTTGAGGAGCAGAACGACATCAGCATCAACGTCTTTGGGGTAGAAGGCAAGTCCATCGTTGGACCGCTACATTTCACCGCTAATAAAAGGGTTCGGCATGTGAACCTACTGTACATTCAGGATGGATGCAAGTCCCACTACTGTTGGATCAAAGATTTGGGAAGCTAGTGGGTAAGCAGATCTCTCGTGAGTGCACCCGCAAATGGATTTGCGATGGATGCTTGGTGTTTTCCCATCCGAAGACAAATTACACCAACACTCAACAAACGACTGCAACCATGTGGTGACAACCATACCGAACCACTTCAACAACATTGTAGAGTTCACGAACGTTCACAAGCAAATGAGGGTACCGTTCGTGATTTATGCAGACTTTGAAAGTGTGTTGAAGCCTATTAGCTCCGCAGTTCCGGATCCCACCTCTTCCTTCACCAACAGCACACAACACCACGAACCCTTCAGTTTTGCATACTATATCAAATGTTCATACGATGACTCGTTTAACAAGTTTGAGCTGTACAGAGGACCTGAAGCCGCAAAAGTTTTTATGGAAAAGATGAAAGAGGAAGCCCAACGATTGGGAAAAATTTTAAAAACAAACACTCCCATGCTTCCAATGGAACCCCTAGATGAGTTGCTGTTTCATATGGTTGAGGAGTGTGGCATCTGTAAGCAGCCTTTGGGAAATGAGAGGGTGAGGGATCACTGCCACCTCTCAGGGAGATTTCGCTTTGCCGCACACTCCCAATGCAACATTAAATACACGGTTCCAAAGTTTATCCCGGTCATATTCCACAATTTAAGTGGGTATGATTCCCATTTTATTGTGAAAGAGTTGGGCTGCGATAAGGAGCGTGTTACAGTGATCCCCAACAATAAGGAGCGGTTCGTATCGTTCACAAAGTATGTGAGGTTATATGGCGAAGAACCAGATGTAGAAGAAGAAGATGATGAAACCGATAATTCCACAGTTCAGCTGCGTTTCATAGATTCGCTTCGTTTTATGACATCATCGTTGGATAAGTTGACGAAGAATTTAGAACCTCAACAGTTTGTTGAGATCCAAAATTTTTCTCAGACGACAGACTGCGTAGTTTGCTGACAAGGAAAGGTGTTTTCCGTATTCATACATTTCCGGTGTAAGTGTATTGAATGAAACCTCTTTGCCCGCAAAACATGCTTTCTTCAACGACTTATCTTCTACGGCTATTAGCGATGCGGATTATAAACATGCGCAGAAGGTGTGGAGGAGTTCCACATACGAAACTTGGGTGAATACAGCGATCTGTATTTAAAGAGCGATGTTCTACTGTTGGCAGGCGTTTTTGAAAATTTCAGAAACGTTTGTCTAATACGTACAATCTCGACCCGGCCCAGTACGTGACAGCTCCTTCTCTCGCCTTTGATGCAATGCTGAAACACACTGAGGTGAAGCTGGAGTTATTAACCGATGTTGATATGCACCACTTTGTTAAGAAAGGCATTAGAGGTGGTCTCACTCAGTGTAGTCATCGGTATGCTCGTGCCAACAACAAGTATATGGAGGAGTACAACCCCAGTGAACCCTCCATATACTTGACATACCTCGATGCCAACAACCTATATGGATGGGCTATGAGTCAACCACTTCCAACGGGTTTTCAGGTGGTTAAACATCGATCAGGTTAACCACCTAAAGATAACATTTTGAATATCCCCATTACGCACAATATGGGGTACATCCTAGAGGTTGATCTGCACTACCCACAACAGCTTCAGGATCTGCATAACGACTTGCCTTTCTGTCCCGAGACCATGGTTCCACCAACACCGTCTTCTAGGACTCCGAAGCTACTCACCACACTTTTGATAAGAAGAAATATGTAATCCATTACCGAACACTTCAACAGGCTCTGCGCAATGGTCTACAATTAACTACAGTTCACCGTGTGTTGGAGTTCGAGCAATCACCGTGGCTCAAACCTTACATAGATTTAAACACGTCTCTCCGTACTTCTGCCACTAACGCGTTTGAAAAGACTTTTCAAACTTATGAACAATGCGGTTTTTGGTAAAACTATGGAGAACGTGGACAAACGTGTTGATGTAAAGATTGTGTCGCGGTGGGAGCACGAGGGACAAAAGTTGTGCGCGAGTGGACTAATAGCTAAACCTAACTTTAACAGTAGTTTAGTGCTAGGTGAGGATTTGGTTATTATACAGATGGATAGGGTAAAGTCACTTACAACAAACCCATATATGCAGGTTTTTCGATTCTAGATATTTCAAAGACCCTCATGTATGATTTTCATTATAACACCATGAAACATTTGTATGGAGCTAAACTCTCACTACTTTATACAGACACTGACTCTTTAGTGTATAGTATAGAAACAAAAGACTTGTATAGTGATATTAGTGCAAACATTAACAATTTCGACACTAGTGACTACCCTCGAGACAACAAATACAATATGCCTCTTGTGAACAAAAGATTCCCGGCAAGTTCAAAGACGAGTTCAACGGCGACTTGGTGTTACAATTTGTTGGAACTCGCGCAAAATCCTATTGCATTCTTAGTGAGAAGGACACGATTAAAAAGATCAAGGGGGTATCGCGTAGTGTGGTGGCTGGGATTAGTGTGGATAGTTTTAAGGACATTGTGCATAATAATTCTGGTGCCCTCATGCATAGCATGGTATGTATTCGGAGTAAAAAACACGATTTGTACACCCAATTAATTAATAAAATTAGTTTATCGGCAGAAGATGACAAAAGGTACGTCATCCCGGGTAGTACTTCCACATATGCATGGGGCATAAGGATATTAGATAGTTGTTTATATTTTATTGTGTATATATAGTATGTAAGTTAGTTATAAGCATATCTACCCTCCCCCATCCTTAATAATTCCTTTCTTCCCGGCGATATGTGTTTACCTCCACGTGGTGTCGCTGGACGGTAAAACATATTGTTAACAACAATATGTCTTATTGACTGAAAACACGTTTCCTTTCTTTTACATTAATCTCATTTTGTTACAGGTCTATTTAAACAACACATTAATCTTTTTTGTTACAGGTTAAACTTTCGGCTACACAAACAAAATACTTTGTAAAAATTGTAATTAGTTTATTAAACTGTAAATTGGATAAATAAAATATTAAACTTTTGTGTTCTTATTATTGTTGGTTAAAGCATATACCTTGGGTAGCGAAAAGGTTTTAAAATGGAGTTAAATATATACGAGCAAAGGCGAAATTTAGAGGTTTGAGAGCTTAAAGTATAACTTTGCAGGGCGTGGTCCGATTTCAAATCTGTTTGCAGATTCGGATTCTACATAAAATTCTAAGCTAACAAGATGTATCGCATGTATAAAAAAATGTTTAAGGACGGTTAGAAATCGCTACAGGTAAGAAATCTTAAAATTGGGGTAGCTCCTTGGGGTGATGCAATCTAAAAATTCCTAGAGATTTGGGTAGCTGAGAAAATTCTAATATTAATTGATACCAAACAAGATAGGTTTATCTCGAAAGATGTAATGGCTAGACGAAGAAAACTATTTGGTTTAGATGTGGGAGCAAATGAGGAAGGAAAGAGTCGCTCCTCCTCATTTGCTCCTTATGGGGATTTACATGTAAATGTGGGAGCAAATGAGGGATTTGGGAGCAAATGAGGCGGTGGGATCCTTGATTTTACCCTACTATCCCCTATTCTTTTTACCACAAACTGCCCTACGATGGTAAATCCCCGGTACTCTTCCATATTTTCTCTTGTTAATTTCTCGCGTATCGAGCTCACCTCACTATGCCTCTGCGTCTCTATAAGCTTGGCGTTCGTCCATCGACCAACATCCCTGAACTCCTGCAAAGCAATTAAACAACCCTTGACGTTCTGATACGCTTCCACCTGCGGTCTGCTTAGAAAATCCGCCGTCACATTTTCCTTTCCTGGTTTATGCTTAATTTCAAAGTCGTATTCCTGTAACACCAATGCCCACCTATACAACCTACTGTTTAAAAACTCCTTTTTCTTCATGAACGTTACCACCGTGTTGTCGGATTCTATTAAAAATTTCTTACCTAATAAATAAAAACGCAACTTTTTCACTGCATATACGATTGCCAACATCTCCTTCTCTGCCGTCGCATACCTGGTTTCGCAGTCTTTTAATACCCTGGAAATGAATACAATTGGTACTTCAGCTCCGTCCTGAATCTGCACCAACTCAGCCCCGATTGCATATTTCGACGCATCCGTCCTCAAAATAAAATCGTCTTTAAAATTTGGATATTTTAACGCCAACTCCGTATAAAACGCACTTTTTAAATCCTGGAACGCTTTTTCTCGTTCAACAGTCCATTTCCATCTTTCTTTTTTCTTTAACAAACTCACCAACGGCACACACAATTCAGAATACCTTGGTATAAACCTTTTGTAATAATTTAGAACCCCTAAAAATCCTCGCAATCCTCTTACATTTTTTGGTTGCGCAATATTTTTCAACCCGTCCAATCTTTTATTACAAATTTTCATCCCTTGTTCGCTAATTTCAAACTCTAAATACGTAACCTTGCTCTTAAACAACTCGCATTTCTCCACGTTCAGCTTCAAACCCCCTTCGTCCAGTCGTTGGATCACCTTTTCTAAATGCTCCAGGTGTTCTTGCTCGTTCCTTGAAAAATCAACAAATCGTCCACATAATGCGAACAGAAACATTCATACTCGTTAAACAGCTTCTGCATGGCCCTTACAAGTGCTGCTGAAGAACTACTTAAACCAAACGGAACTACAGAAAACATATAAATCTCCCCTTCGATACTAAACCCCGTAAACTTTTTACTGTCTTCATGCAACGGAATTAACCAAAATGAATTTTTTAAATCTAATTTACTGAAAATCTTCATCTCATACACTTTATACAACAAATTATCCAACCCTTGTGGTTGTTCGTACTGCGGTTTCGTAATCGCATTCAACTTCCTCGCATCCAAACAAATCCTTATATCCCTTTTGTTGGGTTTAGGTACAATAACTACCGGGTTCACATATGGAGTTTTCGCTGGTTCGATAATACCTTCTTTTAACATTTTCTTTATCTCGGCTTTAACCCTATTTCTTATGGCAAACGGAATTGGATACACCCTTGTATTAAACCCGTTGTCTTCGGTATTCTCCAACTTATGCATATACCGCCTCGCAAATCTTGGCTCTTCATTAAACAAGCCTATATATTTATTAAACAATTCCTCTAGCTTCCCCTTAATTTCATTACTCACTTTCCCTATCTGTTCATCATTAATTAATCTCGCAAACATATTACATAATCTCACTTCAATCCGTCCATAATTATCCTCTTTATTCATTCCTAATCCTGTACTATCTATATCATTTCCATTCCTATATTCCGTACTGACCGTAGGCACCACCCATAACCTATCTTTATCAAATATCCTAATTGACCTATCCTTTCCATCTATATTCAACCCAAACTCTTCTATAAAATCCATTCCTAATATGAAATCTAGCTGCAACCCTTTGTAATTAAAAACTCTGCATCTCCTGCTTCTTTATTCCTATATATATCGGTACACGGATAACACTATAAATCGTCGTTAGCTTTTTGTTCATCGCTGACCATAAGTTAACCCCATCAATTGTTCCTATTCGTCCCTTTAAAATTCTCCATGTTTTACTACCACATTCTCATTTACCAGCGATAACTGTGAACCACTATCAACTAATGCCACATATAAACAGTCACTTAAACTAATATTTATAAACAACAAGTTTTTTTTATTAAAGATATAACTATTTAACAATAAATCCCTTATGCTATAACACACGTCGATATTTATTCCTAAGCCGTCGGTCGTCCAAAAATTCGCGTTTTTTTTGTTCCTGTGGCGCCTCGTGAATCTGCACCACCTCAATCGTATCTGGGTCCGTTGTAATCGCGCTCGTCGTCATATGCTGGACGTTTACGTCCCTGTCCGTCCGGCTGTTTCCATTGTGTATTCCGCCCCCAGTCATCCGGCCGTCACCCTCGTGGTTGCCGTGCTGGTATCTGTTTTGTCCATTGTATTCATTTGCCCTGTGATCCCTATTGTAATACGGTCGTCTATGTCCTTCGTGTCCCCAATGATTCCGATGTCCGTGGCTAAAGTTGTCCTGTCTATAATTAGGTCGGTTTTTGTGGTACGGTTGTCGTCGGCTGTCTTCCCTATAACCCCTGTTTTGCTCCCAATAGTTTGTCCGCGTTTTCGCCTCCAGTGCTGTCGCTAAATCAAAGTTTCTCATTACCCTTAAGAATTCCCTCAATGTCTTGACGTTCTGTACCACTACCACCTTTGTAACTTCCGGTTCCATATGTCCTGCGAGTAGTAGTACAATGTCGTCTTCGCCCAATTTTGGAGTCAAATGTTGTGCCTGATTAAACTTGTCAATCGCGTATTCTTCGCGTGTGCCGTGAGTCCTGCTGTAATGTCCTGTAATTAAATTCGTTCGTATGTCAGTCTGGTGTGTATTGCTCCAAAATTGCTCTATAAAAAGTCGTCTAAATTCAGCGTACGTGTCGTATTGTCGGCGGATGATATTATGCCATTTCTCGGCGTTGCCCGTCAAAGTCGCCCCCACGATCTGTAGTTTTGTTCTCTCATTTTCAGTCCCTACGATTTCGTCTAGTCGGTCTAAAAATCCCATGGGATGTTCTGTCCTTCGTCCCTCAAACTTCGGTAATGCGTCCCGGTTTAATCTAACGTGCTGTCCATAGTCCAGTCCAACGCGCCTTCTTTCTAGTTCGTCCAACTTGTCCTGTATCTGTCTAACTTCCTGTCCGACCCTATTTTCCAATGCTGTCGCGTTGTCTATCAGTTTTGCGTCCAGTTGCGTCCTAACGTTTACATTTTCATTTTGTAGGGTCTCTAACGTCTGTCCTAAATTTCGGTAGTGTGTCGTATGTCTTTTGTCACATGTCAGTATTTCCGTATTTAGTGTCGAAAACCCGCTAATCATCGTCTCTTCTACAGTATCCACACGTGTCTTAATTTCCGTTCTTAGGTCCGTCCGTGTCGCGTTCAAGTCTCCCTGAAACTGTGCCCGTGTGTTCTCCATCTTGTCGTCAACCCTGTCTACTTGTTGTTGTACCTCTGTCCGCATGTCGTCCTTTACAATTTGTATTTGTGTTAGTAGATAGTCCTGCGTGTAGTTCATTTTTGCCGTCAGTTCCGCGTGTGCCGTCCTAAACTCATTCCGCAATTCATTGTGTGAATCTGTGATTTTGTCCGTCAGTTCCGTATGTGATTCTGTGATTTTGTCCGTCAGTTCCGTATGTGATTCTGTAATTTTATTTGTCAATTCTGTTTTAACGGTTTTTAGTTCCGTATGTGTCTCTTTTTGTTCCTTACGTGATTCTTCCATTTGGTTTGTTAAATTCGTATTTGATTGTTCAATTTTGTCGTGCAAACTCATCAGGAGTCGCATTATGTCCTGGGTTCCGGCGGCTTCTGCTATTCTAACCTCCGGTACTGTCACCTGGTCCGTGTCCATGCCTATCACCTCCGGCTCTGTCTGCCTCACGTCTCTCTCCTGTATGTCTCCCCCTGCGTCTAGCTCCATGTCATGTGTCCCTAATTCCATTTCAACTCCATATATTCGTCCCGATCTCGTGATCCTTTTCGTGTCCGCGTCCGTCATCTCTGCTGCCTTAGTTTTGACCTCCTTTTCTGCAAAATAATAAAGAAAAACTACGGGCCCCACCTAATCTCAGGATCCCGTATCCTACTATCTTTCACTCTAATACTTTTCTAGCTTTTTTTTCGAGCCTCACGTTGGGTTTGCCACCTTCTTCTGCTGATATTACTCCACCCCTCCGCCCTAATATTTCTTTTTATTTATTTATAATTTAATTTAAATTAATTTTTATTTATTTATTTATAAATTCTGATACACGACTTTTGTCGTCGCCCCTAATTTTTAGTATTTAATAATATGACTTCTATATGATGTGCTTTAGCAAAGTTTGGTTGGTTATCTATTTACTGTTCACTATATTTTATGCCTCGACTATATGAAACCTTTATCTCAGGGTGTTCACCTACTCACCGTGAGTTCAATCGTGAGTAGATGTGCACTGTCCAACCAAACTGCACACTCGTTTGTTTTACTACCTTTTTAATATGGAATTATTTACTGTATATGCCAAATTTTACTGATCAATGTTGCTTGGTGCCAAATTAATTTATGTATACTATTTCTGACTTTAATTTTGACGTTTTAAGATATTACACGGTACTTACCTGAATTATACTGCGATGAATGCCTTCTTTAAATGTTTCTGGCTCTAGATCTTATTCACCGTACGCACCTTCACAAGGATTCACAATCGATGTTCACTTGCGTATCGCCTCCAGGTGTTCTTAACAATTTTGCTGACCCCAAATCTGAAATAATTTACCCTAATTTTAGAATTTTGAGTAAACCGTTGTATCTACTTCCCCTGAGTTAATTCTTCCTTGTAATATGCTGCTCTCCTGTCTTCCTTCTTCGTGCTCCAATCAGTCCTCTCGCCTTTCCGTATTCAATCTCCAATCTATACTGCCGTCCTATTCCAAATCAACCTATTCCCTGCTATTCCTTCAATATCCACTCTATGTCCTACTGCCTTTAATCTATCCAAATCACTCCAAAATTATTAATATCGTCGTTGCTTCGCCGTCGCTTTGTATATCCACTCGAATCTCCTGCTGCCGTTTAACCAATCGTCCCAAATCCAATATCAATCTCGTTCAAACCTAAATAAATCGTCGCTTTCTCGTCGCACTATTAACCACTCTAAATATTCTTCTATACTCGTCGCTTTTATACTACCGATGCTTCTTGTACTTTCACTTGATTAAATCAGACTATTTAACTCAAAAAACATTTATTTCATCAATTATTTATATAACTTTTAACGCAGGTTTGCAAAACACGTCTTTATACTGAATATAATCGAAAAAGAATCTCCTTATTTACTTCGCTAAGCAATAAGCATAACAACCTTAGCTTACTTAATTACATTTTTAAAAGCATACAATATCCAATAACAATTCGTCTTTACTCTAGTGTCCAAAATACCTTCACCATAGTCTTTATATACATTCATAATTTCTACCATTGGTCCTAAACACTTCACAATTCTCCAATAATATTTTATATTTTTATTCACTTATAATTTTGATTTTACAATTCGTCCAAAGTTGATTCTATTTAAATGAAAAGCCAAAATAATTTACACAAGACCTGGACGCTTGGTTGATTGTAGATATCCATAGACGCGTCCGGTTTTCAGACGGCAAATGTACTTTCAATGGCTTATAAATTATCAACTCAGTATAAAACCTCAAGTACCGTGCATTGTATCAACGTCATAAAGTCATTTTGTTTACCTTTGGCACATGCGTTTCAAACTAAATGGTAAATACTTTAGCATATGTAAAGTACAGCAAAATATAGTTTTTTTTAATTTATGGATCTGATTTATGAATCATGTTGTTTGGCATACACCCTTTTTAACACAAATCTACCCTTAGAAGCCTTGTACCCCCCTTACATTACAATATATATATATATATATATATATATATATATATATATATAGGCAAATATATCTTGTAGTTTTCCTAATGAGGGGCAAGATTCGAGCAACTGATCAATGAGGTTGGATTCGATTCCTTTGTTCAAAGATACAAAGGTCAACTTTCTTTGTCCAGAGGTTGCGCTTAAGCTAGTACTAGACAACATGGGTTCCATAGGCCATGAATCAGGTTGAGACGAAAGTCAAGTTGGCGCGGCCCACCAAAGGGAACATGACAGAACCGTACTGTGGAATAGTTCTCTGGAGGCTGGATCAGCCGGTTTGTATGCAGAGTGAACGTGAAACCATCTGTTCGGCGAAATAGTTTGAAGGATGTGACTCACTAGGTTAGCAACGAAAATCTTTCAGCGAAAGTGGGGAGACCGAATCTATGTAAGCGCTACCGAAAAGTCACTCCAGGCAAATATATTAGCAAAGTTAATTATTCCTTGATGTGTTTTTAACAAAAGGAAAACTACAGCGGTTAACAGCATAGCTCAGAATAATTCTAGCCATAAAATAGCCAAGCATTTAATTGGGGGACTCTAGTTTTGGCAGCAAGTCACACTGAAACGTTATCAGACGACGTTGTTGTAAAACGAAAATATATGACGGCCGCATAACCTGTCTCACTAGCATCGCAAAATCTATGTAATCTATATCTGAATGGATCTACAAAAAAAAATAGTTTGGTTAGATTATTAAAATATTCTTGCTAGTGCAACCAGATATCGGTTGGAGGTTCCTCATCCCAACATAAACGTAACATGCAGAGGTGTTGAATGATGCGTTTTACAAACATGGTAAGAGACACCCAAAACTCTAGAAGATCGTAAATTTTAGTTACCTGAGAATTTATTGCTCGTTTAGTACACGTTACCCCGAGAGCTTTTACAATTTAGATATTCTGAATCTGACAGTGATTCTTTGGAAGGTCTTGCTATATGGCACTAATATTAGCAGCCTATTTGTGCAGTTCCAAACAGGAAACAGGCAGATGCAAGTAGATGAAATAAGTCATTCCGAATGCTCAAACACAATCCAATATCACCGGAACCACAAAAAAAATCGTCCTTTTACAGTTCGAGCAAATAACCGCCGCAGCTAGAGGAAATTGGGATTCTCCTTCGTTAGTTAATTGCTGGAGGGTTCTGATTGCTAAATACGCAAAAGAGCTAACACCGTATGTCACAGTGTTCAGCCTATAAATCTGAGTGGGGTCATCAGGGTTGAATCTTCACAAAATTAGTTAGAATCGTTGATGCTTTGAATCGGCTAAAATTTGACTATACATTTGTCAAATATCGCATACAAAAACATAAGGATGTGTTCAAAATCGCAATAACGCTGAAACAATGTCATTTTCAAGACTAGACCCGGTCAAGTTGGGTATCGTTAAGTAATAGATCATTTTTAGACTTAACTGAGGCATCAAAAACAACTTTGATGTTAGTTTTATCACCTTCTTGCTTAAAGATATGATGGGGAAAAAAACAGTGATGGTCGCCCTCTCGAGCACAGAACATTAACGTCATGTACCTTGAATCTAGGTAGTCTTTCATCAAGGCATTATATTGGACACGTTAGTCTGCATTGATTGCTGATTTCTGTTCTAAAGAAAATAAACGTGTTGATCGATGTGGTATGAAGCCTCAAAAATGGGATCACAACACTAAATGGTATATTGTCAACAAAACGTCCAGTGCCGTCTCTATGTGTAGTATTTTTGAAGACACGATCGACTTTTTCCTCATCTGGAGAGGTAAAGGGACTGTTTAAAAGTTTTTCGATTTCCCAGAGTTGCTGAAGGGTTTGTTGATACGGTCTTCAATAGAAGTAAGAAAAAGCTTAAACAGTGATAGACTGTAAGCCGTTGGGGGGACCTAAAATGGTCCACCAAAAATGGTATTGATTGCCGCTGGCTGAACGAACCTCCCTTAAATTCCTCCGCCATTGACTATGAAAGGATAACTATCCGCGCCAATGTGTATATCAATTGGCCCTGGCATATTGCAGTTTGGATCTGCAAAAGCTCTACAGAAATTAACCAAGAGTACCTCTTTTGTGGAAAATGTAAGAGGAATAATTATGACTTTTAATTTTTATGAAAAACAGGGTGTGCAAAAAGTATAGGTCAAAATTGTTTGATAACCTCCCTTATTCAACGTTAATGTATTATACTATTTTGTCGAAATGCATTGTAATAATTCGTATTACTAAACAACTAACGTGTATCTATTTTCAAGTTAAAGTCTCTATCCTAAATGAAAATATTCTAAAAAGCATGTATTTTTCAACATCATTTCATCACCCAGTATAATGGAAACGGGTGGTTTTATAGGAAACTATTATCTAACTTTTCTTGATAACTCGTGAAGACCCATTGAACATTACTTTTTTTCTTATTATAACTTTTGGCTATGGAAAAAGGCAGTTGAACCGGATCTGCTGCGTGCCGACTGTTGCTAAAACCTGAGATTGCCTGGTGAATCAACACAAAGATACAAGTTGTGAGCTAGGCGAGGCTGCACTTCCCATAATGTGTCTGTATTAAATATTAGAACTTTGCTACTCCTGTCCTGATGAGCCCCAATTAGGGCGAAACGCGTCGACAGGATGCCCTCGTGGCAGAATTTGAGTAACTTGCCATTAATTCTTTGTTACTTCGTATTAATTTATGATTCATTAAACATACTTCTTTCTTATTATAACATTTGGCTATGGAACAAGGCCGTTGAGCCGGATCTCCTCCGTGCCGACTGTTGCTAAAACCTGCAATGTTAGCTGAATCGACACAAAGACACAAGTTAAGAGTCAGGTGATGCTGTACTTCTCATAATGTGTCTGTGTTAAATATTACAACTTTGCTATTCCTGCCTTAATGAGCCCCGATTAGGGCGAAACGCGTCGACAAGTTGCCCTCGTGGCTGAATTTGAGTCACTTGTCATTAATTCTTTGTTATTTTGAATTAATTTAAGACTCATTAAACATACTTTTTTATTATTATAACTTTTGGCTATGGAACAAGGCCGTTGAGCCGGATCTCCTCCGTGCCGACTGTTGCTAAAACCAGCAATGTCAGATGAATCGACACAAAGACACAATTTGAGAGCTAGGTGATGCTGTACTTCTCATAATGTGTCTGTGTTAAATATTACAACTTTGCTATTTCTGTCCTGATGAGCCCAGATTAGGGTGAAACGCGTCGACAGGATGCCTTCGTGGTTAAATTTGAGCCACTTGTCATTAATTCTTTGTTACTTCATATATATGTATATATATAATGCTATAATTATAGGGTAGTTTAGGGTAGGTTAAGTCATAGGGGTCGTAGAATAAATAAAAACAACTTCCAGTTTAATAAAAACACATAATTTCAGATATTATAAGGGTAAATCGGTCACTATACATATTGTTAATTGAGAGCACACTGTATATAAAATACGCGGGATTAAATACATAAGAACATAGATATATCCAAGAGTAGTTTACAAGTTAAGGTAAGATTTGAAAACGCAACAAATGCATCAAAATTAAATCAACGAGAAACCTATATGAATTGGTTTTACAAATATTTAACAATTGGGTTAAAAATATCATCGTACACGCAATCTAAATTATGAATTATTAGAAAATAGTACGTGACAGGAAGATTCACATTTGTTCAAAAATCCAATATTATGTAGAAATAAACAAGCACCAGATTATTCAGTTTAGATAATAATAAATAACAAACATTGAATACGTGACTTAATAAAAGGAAATTGTTGGGATTTCTGAAATAATACCATATATGTGAGAGTATTACGTGACGGACCAGGCATGCACTCGAATATTTGAACTAAATAATTGGTGAAAATCCCGAAGTATACAAGATAAAGGTAAAAGTGTCGTCCCAGCACGTAAATAAACCAATAAAGAGCAGGTGGAAGCAAGGCTTTAAATACGATAAGGATGAAGTGACGAGTGAGTATACATTCAACTGGGCTACGACTATGTTCGAAAATACTAATTATTTTACGTAACCAGTGAAAGAAAAATTGAAGTGAAATCGTTTTGGAAAGTGTACGAATTTGTGCAACGAATAAGCCGATCTATTATAAACGTAAGTAATAACGACTTAATTAAAAATCCATTTCTAACATTAATAAAACAGGGCTTTTAATACTGATATAGAAAATGTTTTAATACTGATATTTAAATGGGCTTTTAACACTGATATTTAAATTGGATTTCAATACTGTTACTTAATACCGAGATTGAAATTGTCTTAAATACCTACATTTAAATGGGATTTTTATATCTACATCGAAGTTGTTCTCACACCGATATTTAAAATTGGATTTTAATACCTACGTGTAATTTGGATCTGGATTGTAATTTTGGTTTTGATGTCGACTTCTAAAGTTGACTTTCAACGAAACAACTCATGGTGATGCAGATCACAGGCTGGGAAAGAGCTACAGAACCATTCCAGGTTAGCAATCTTGATACAATTTATTATTGAAAACTGTTTCTCAAATCAATATTTATGATTTTTGTATCTGTAAGAGTCAACAAAACATAATAGGTTCATTGATCAATTTATGACAAAGGTAATAGGCACTGGAACGTTCAAAGGTCCTTAAATTTAAGTAAAAAGATAGTTTTGCTGGCTTCAAATATCATAAACCTGGTATATGTAAATATTCTAAAAAGGGGAAAATTTTGAGAGTTGTAAATATTTAATCATTATATTGTGTATTGCAGAATTGCTTTATTTAATTAAATAAGCTAGTCGGGGCAAAAACCATAACTTAACATTCTACATCATAGGTGCTTGATTATTAGGGGTAAATTTCACAACAAAATTTATGATGGCTCAACGCTGGGATTTATATCACAACATTTTATGATGCCCATCGTAGGGGCTCGTTGATCCTAATAAAAAATATCACAGCATTATATGATATGCCCAATCGTGAGACCTAATATAAAGGGGATATCACAGCATTTTATGACGCCCATTAGGGGTCATTGATCCTAATAAAAATATCACAATAATATATATATATATATATATATATATATATATAATAATTAGTAAGATGAAATATTAACTTAGACTTCTATGCAAAGCCTAAATGATCATTTCAAATCGAGCTAGTAATCGAAAGAAGGAAAATATAAGGTCTTGGACAGGATTTGAACCTGCATCTCAGTCTTGCCGGGACTGTGCGTTTACCAATTATCGAGACCGATGACTATAATTGGGAAATTTACAAATCCAAATCGTGTACAGAACTATACATAAATCTAACTTTCAACTACGTTTAGCATTTTTGTTGTGGAATCTCTGTAAAATTTGTGCCCCACATAAAATTTTCCTAAAAAATTTTTAAAAATTTTCTTACCCTAGTATTTGGACGCCTTCGAATTTCTTTGCTCACCCTGGCTAGCTCAGCAATCGGCCTCTTCTTGAATATCTATTTGTACGTACATACCTTTCTCACACTCACACACCATCAAATGAAATTACCAAAATAATAGAACAACCATACAACCTTTTATCTAAACTTATTAACAGATAAAATATTTACACATGAGTACAAACATTTTTGGTACAATTATTACCAGCTCAATTTATTGAATGCTTTAAAGTCCTTGATTTTAAAAATTTTTAAACAAATTCGAGTAGATATGAGTGGATGGGTTCCACATGTAACCCTAATTTGACTTCAAACTGGTGTATTGTGAGCTCATTATAACCCAGTTTTGTTTATAAATGCTTTTTAAACTTTGCATTTTTGACAACAAAATTTACAGACCCATTTACTCCTTACAACCACAATTTATAGCCTGCATAAATTTTTATATATCCTTAATAAACCTTTTTTCAGTACTCAAAATTATTAAATTGTCCTGCAGATGTACTTTTTTAAATAAGTTTTAACAACAATAAATACGTCACCAATAAATCAACCACACAAACACAAAAATATCCACAAATGTTTATATAAAAACAGAAATTTCAAACTTATTACCTTGAGACGCCTTTACTCTTTGTCACGGAATCCAGGAGATGGTTACCAGAAACCCCTCGTCGTTGTGTCCATCTAATATCTCCGCTACTACTATTCTGCTTCTCTTAAGATACTAGCTTCGTTTCAACAGTAACATTCCATCCCAGATACTTCACGCATACAATTTTTCTCAGTTTTTCTCAGTTTTTATTTAAATAAGCACTAACTTGTGCAATCACTTTACTAACTTACGGTCCGCTACTACAACTAAGATGTTTAATGTAACATTACTGAACACACAAATACTAGCCGAAAGCTTTGACTATAATGTAGGTCTGAACCCGTATTCAGAACTTGATAAAAGGAAAGAGCTTTAATCTCTTCTCTCGTGTATTTATAGTTCTCCAATCTCCCTAGTGGAACCCGTTTCATGAGAAAAGTTTGTTTTCAAAGCGGCTTCTAAAAATTTTTAAACGTAACCGACTCTGAATTCGGAAAAAATTCTCCTGTCCGTCGTGTTGTTTACATAGAATTTCATTCCCTAGCTACACGTACGCGCACTCTTTGAAAACTGCTGGCTATCAACCAACGATATAATTTCCTGTCGTCACAATGCTCCACCTATCTGCTATCCATCTTTGTTGTATGCATGTTTGTCGTCTCCTTTCAAACCCCACTTGATTTACAGAAAATCTATATTGTAGACGTCTTTCATTAAGTCCACGTGGATACGTTACGTGACTTCTATCCAACGCTTGCTTTATCTGCTTCTCTATCTGTTGTATATTATCGATTGTTCATTCCACTCACTCTTCAAGATATTTGTTATTGTAGCAACTGATACAAATTGACCGTTGAACACAATTTCTATGGAATTCTATATTAACATTCCCTGAACGTAACATTTAACCAACAGGTGTTTTCTAAAATATCGACCGTTTGAAAATAACAATTCCTAGATTCTCTGCTTTGTAGTGTCGGTGTAAATGAACGTTGGCTCTTAAAACGAATACATTTGCGTTAGAAATTATTGATTTTCTTATGCATGCAAGCTCCTTTTTGTTTTGATGCGTTTGATTAAAAGAAATTATAATTAATTATGCATATCCTTGAACTTTTATGTACTTTAAAGCTTTTCTTTTCTTATGTAATTTTCACATTCCAATTTCAATATAAAAATAAATTAATACCCGTCCGTCTCCATTATATAAATTAATTAATTCGGCACGTAAATATTTTGTTCTTGTTTCTATATACATGGTTGCTAAAATTATATTGTCTACAGCTATTTACCCTTTAAATCCACAACAATATAAATATATATATATATATATATATATATATATATATATAATTAATAAGATGAAATAATAACTTAAGACTTTTAAATCGAGCTAGTAATTGAAAAAAGGAAAATATAAGGTCTAGGACTAAAATATTTATATATATTGTAGTGTCAGGTGAGAGCTACGAGGGTTCTAAGGGTAGTTTTGGGTTAAAGGGGGTGTATGCCAAATAGAATGATACATATATCAGATCCCGTAATTCAAAAATTATGTTTTGCCGTACTTTACATATGCTAAAGTATTTACAATGTTAATTTGAAATGTATGTGCCAAAAGGTAAATTATAATGACTTAATGACGTTGATAAAATACACAGTGCTCAAGGTTTTATACTGAGTTACAATTTAATAGGCCATTGAAAATACATTTGCCATCCGAAAACCGGATGCGTCTACGGATGTCTACTATCAACCACGCATCCAGGTCATGTGTGAATTATTTTGGCTTTTTATTTAAATAGAATCAACTTTTGGACGAATATGTAATTTCAAAATTATAAGTAATAGCAGTGTCAAATGTGATTGGAGAATTGTGAATTATTTAGGACCAATGATAGAATTATGTACAAACTAGGAAAGTGTAAAAGGACAACAGTGAAGGTATTTGTGACACAAAATAAGCGATAAAATGTTATTGGATATTTTTATTTATGTAATATGTGATTAAGTAGGAATGATTTGTTGTGGTAATCGCCTTGGAAAGTAAACAACAAAGATCTTTTTCGATTTAATTTTGTGTAAAGACGTATTTTTGTAAACCTGCGCTAAAATTGTTTAAATATTTTGAAAAAGAAATAAATGTGTTTGAATTTGAAGAGTTTAATTTATTAAAGTGGAATAACGAGAAGCATCAGTGGTTAGTTAACGAATAGCGACGACGAATTATAGTGAAGATTGGTATTAGTGAGATAGCGAAGCGGCGAAAAGTAAGATTGTTTAGGAACGGATTTGATAAAGGCAGAAGGCATCGGTGAAGAATTGTAAGCGTGAATAAGATTTGGATTGATTTGGTTACGGATTTATGGTTAATGGGGCATTGATTGGATTGATTTGGATAGAGATTTATGTATAGCGGGTCATTGAGTGGTTTTTAAGATAAGAAAGGAGAATAGGTTTGGATTGAGCTGAACGTGGAATAGATTTGGATTGAGCGGAACGAGAATAGATTTGGTTTGAGCGATTTGAGAGCAGCAATTGGAAGAATTAAAGGCTACGAAGAAAGTAATACGGAAGAATTAGCGCAGGGGAAGTAATTAAAACGGTCATTCTAAATTCTAAAATTCGGGTTATTTATTTCAGATTGGGGATCAACAAAATTATACTAAGATACCTGGAGGCGATACGAAAATTTCAAAACGATAGTGAATCCATGTAAAGACGCATACGGCGACAAAGATCTTGAGCCAGCAGTAAAATTAGGCCAGCAACGAAGTATAATCCAGGTGAGTACTGTGAAATATCTTATAACGTCAAAGTCAGAAATTGTGTAGTAATTAATTTGGCACAAGGCTACGTTGATCATTAAATTTTGGCATATACAGTGGTAAATTTATATAAAAGTAGTAAAACAAAAGACAGTGCAGTTTGGTTGGGCATTGCACATCTACTTACCACCGAACCCACGGTAAGTAGGTGAACACCCTGAGAAAAGAGTTCATATAGTCGAGGCATAGTAATAAACATTTTGATTAGATAACCAACCAAACGTTGCAAAAGTACGTGGCGTGCAATAGGTGTTTGCACATTATAAAAAAAAGCATTGAAATTTATAAGAAGGGGTGGGCAACGAAAGTAAAATAAAATAATATATAATATATATATAAATATATATATATATATATATATTGTTTCGAAATTATATCATTATAATAGCTTCGATTACTTCATAGGGTTCTTGGAGACTATTTCACTCTGAGGAGGCTTAATAAAGCCGAAACCGTCGGTCAGTGGATGTTTCCTCCCCTATGAAGTAATAAGCTAATGTTTTGTTAATGGCTATATAACTACCAGCCCGATTTGTATTCGTCAATAGGCTCTATTATTTTCATAGAGTTTGTTTACAGATACATCTTATTTTATATATTGTTTTACACAATTTCTTATTGCGGACTGCAAATAACCGTTCTGTTATATATATATATATATATATATATATATATATATATATATATATATATAATAAATGCAGTAATTGAGATTTGTAATATTTCAATGTTTAACACTTTATTTTATTTAAAACTTTTGATCCATTCTATTCTTCATTTTTATTTACTAATTTGCAGATGGTTTGGAATTCGATGGGGTACAATTATATACCTGGGGATAGCAATAACAGGACAATTAACATTTGCCATTGGAGCGCTGTCAAATGCCTTCTGGATTATGGCAATAGGACGTCTTGTACTTGGGTAAAGTATACATACTTATATAATAAATACTAGTTCGACAATCAAAATGAGTTACTTTATACACTTCAATGCGATAATCGTCTTTTTGAAGTTGAAACTGGGTATTCTACTGGTTTACAAATGTGATATGCAGTTCAAAGACTAGTTTATGATACTATGCTTTAATTGATGTTGGGAGTTGGTAATAAATCTTAAAAAAAAAGCAAGTTTTACACGAGTGGGGTTAAGTCAACATGTTATCAATATATTAAACTTCAGAAAAGCTAAACTTCACTTGAATTTAAGGATTTAACAGGAGCAACTTGTTTTGCAATAACTTTTGCATAATTTATGGTAATATTAAAAAAATATACTGGTATCAGATAATTTATTTTTGATAATAATAATAATAATAATAATAATAATTCAAAATTCAAAATTCAAAACTTTTTTATTTACTTAAATTTCAAATCACACCTTAAGCAACATGATTTGCTTGTCAAGGTGTAACAAATTGATGTAGCGGTATCTAAAAATAACATAACTTATAGATAAGTAATTTAAACAATTTCGCTACATATAACGTTGCAATATTAACATTACAGTTATGATTAATTTCATGTAGAATATATAAGCAACTTCGGATACTAAATTAAATTTTCCTTTTTTTTGACCCGACCCTCAAGTTTCAAAATGTTTAGCATTATACATTCCCGCTTATTTACAAGTAAAAAGAGTATATAATTGCAAATATAATTGCAAATATACGTAATTGCAAATATACGCACTAAAAAACTTTATACTATACAAATAATTGAAGCTAAATATGAAAAAATACAGAGAAAAAATATGAAACAATCAAAGTACGAATATTAATATTAGTACTCATAATAATTGCATTAATAATATTAATAACCTATTTGTGCCTACATATATGGGTACCACATACATATACATAGACACACACACGCACACATACAATACATATACACACATAAATACACACACACACACACACACACACACATTTATACAAACTATACTTACTTACACAAAATGTTATTTAAATATCTAAATATAACGAAGTTAACGAGAATAATCTTAAAATTAAAAGTATTATATTTTTATTCTTCAATTTTTAACTTTTTCTTTCTTTCAAACTCTGTTGATTTAATATATACATTATTTTCAATTATTACAGATCCCTGTTGAATCACAAGTAAATACTAATTAAACTAAACTAAAACCTTAGATTGAATAATTTCAAACCTTTACAGTCATATCAATACCTAAGTGGTCACTAAAATTAATCACAAATCAGACATATTTTAAATTAAGGGCATTTTTTACTTCGTTTTTTAACTTCTTCATATTAACAAAGTTTCTGCATTTTATAGGTAGTTCGTTAAATAAGGTTGGAATTAAATAATTTAAACAGCATTTTCCATATTTGTTATAAACCCTCGGAACTATATAGCTTAATGATCTTACGTTATATATATTATGTTTTAATTCTAAGTGTGTGTCTTTAAAGTAATTTTCCATTATTAGTTTATAATATAGTATTCCTTTAGCACTCAGCATGTTGTTTTTTTGAAGTAGTTCCTTCAGATTAGTATGCTCATGTTCATTACTAACTATTTTCAATAGTCTCCTTTGTATTGAATCGATTCGATGTATATACGTAGCACCAGCATGACCCCAAGCTTCAAGACCATACCTCATCACTGATTCCGCCAGTGTACAATAAACTATTTTCCTAATATTTTCTGGAATCATATGCCTTATATAATACAGTTTGATTAATACAACCTTTAATTTTTTACAAACTAGATTTATTTGATAGTCCCATCTAAAAAAGTTATCTATAATAATACCAAGATACTGATACGTATTACAACAGGTGAGAATTTTACAGGTATTAGTACAGACGTTTACATCTAAATTTTTGTATGAAAGCACTGACATGAATGTAATATTATATTTAGAGTATCACGTAAAATGTAAGGAGTTGTTATATGCATAAGTTTTGTTTTCTCTTTGTTTAAAATTAAATCATTATCATGGGACCACTTCGCTAGAATGTTAGTATCTGATTGTAGATTATTTACAGCAAGTTTTAAGTTTTTATGTATGGATATAAGTAAAATGTCGTCTGCAAACATGTAGATTTTACTGGATTGTATAACTGTTGGAAGGTCGTTGACGTATAGTAAAAATAATAGTGGACCTAAAACGGACCCTTGTGGGACACCAACATGTAATGCCTGTTTTTTACTAATCGTGTTATTTATTTTAACTACAAAATATCTATTCTGCAAATAATTACTTATTAGGTCCAAAATTTACCTCCAAATCCTATTTCCTTTAATTTATTAATCAAAATTACATGGGAAATTGTTTCGAAAGCTTTAGAATAATCCACAAATAGACAAAGTACATTCATGTTTTTATTTAGTTTGTCGTATATAAAATTTGAAAGATCGGCAAATAATTTCCTGTTCCTATTCCTTTATAAAGCCATATTGAGTATTGTTAATGATGTTGTTTTACTTAAAAAATCTTCATTTTTCAGCAATATGCCTTTCAAATATTTTTTCTATTATTGGCAGTAAGGAAATTGGTCGATAATTAGCAATATCAGAAAAACTACCTTTTTTGTGAACTGGTCTTATAATGGCAGTTTTCCAGTAACTTGGAACTACTGCAGTTCTGATTATAGTGTTAATTAAACGCACAATTAACTCATATATTTTGTCTTTAAGAAATAATATGTCTCTCAATCGTATGTTATCAAACCCAGGAGAAGTTTTTGTATTTAGTCTACCTAGTTCTGACACGACAAATTTTGAGTCCACTAATTGAAGATAAAAGCTACAATTAAATTTTTCGTATGCAATGCTTTTTTTTCAGAAAATTTTTGTTACATTTATGCAATACAGTTTGTAAACTATCATGAAAAAACGTTGCAAATTTATTAGCAATAGTAATATCTGAAATATCTGGCATGCCTTTTTTTATAACTTCATCTACATTTAGCTTTTTTTTACGATTAAGAATTTCATTCAGATCTTCCCACATTTTTTTAATATTATTTTTAGTGTTGTTAAATTTTATATTATAATACGCGTCTTTAGCCTTACGAATTCTACCATTTACATAGTTTCGGAATTGTGTATATTGTTTCCTATCAAAATCCGACTTTGAATTCTTCCATTTTTTTAAATAATCTGTCTCTATATTGTAATAGATTTAGTAGGACTTCTGACATCCATTCCTTCTTGTATTTTTCAGCATGAGTGTGATCTTTATCTTGATTACGATATTTAACAACCTGGCATATATTGTACATATTATCAAAAAATTTAAACAATGTTTCGTAGAGTTCTTCGGAACATTGGCAATTCTCCCTAAATTTTAATTCTCTGTTACTTAAAATATGTCTAATTTTATTTTCGTAAAATTTTTTAAAGGTGTAAGTATTTGTAATGAAAGAGATATTATAAAAACTTTAGCTGCTATTAAATAGTGATCTGAAATTTTAGATTGAGTTACTCCGGCGAAGATATTAATATTTATTCCTTTTATAAAAATATGATCAATGCAAGCCGAAGCAAGATGACCGGCATAAAATTCTTCACGGGTATTATCAAGAATGACTTTATAAAACCCCTCTGCAAGTAACATAACTTCAAATTCATTCCCGATTCGATTGCTATTTTTCAAATTGATATTAAAATCTCCACCAATGATGATATTTTTGTAATGAGCACTATAGAATCAATAAACTCGCCAACAGCAAAACTAAGTGACTCGCTGTCTTATACTACAAAAATAGCTGCTGTTAAAGTTGAGCAAAAACGTATCAGATAGTCAAACGAATTACACAGGGATATAATTAGAACTTTCTATTATTACGTTAATAAATGCGAGGATATTCCGCTACCAGGTTGAAGAAAAAATATTCACACGGAATTTTGTCGACTTCATCCGGAATTAAACTTAAGTGAACAGAACGTTGTAGATAGAAAGAATATTATTGTAAAGAATGACTATTTAATACCAACAGAAATCTCATATATACGTCAAGAAGTTGGAAATATTGTTTCTTTCGACCAAATTTATGAAGAAGTCGAAATTGTTCCATCAAGTTTAGAGCATGCTCAACACAAACAAGACACCACTTTAATAACCAACCTTCGAGTAAAATTTAATCAAAATCTATAAGTATACAAATATCAATTTATTTGAAAGACCACGTTTCCACGATTAATTTTCAAATCTCTAACTCCAAAAATTATTAGCGATGTAAATTTACTAATATAGGAGAAATTAAAAGACAAAATTGATATGTTATTAATTTCTACCGTGATATATATGCAGGTGCAATAACGGTCTTAGAAGTAAACGAACAAAATTTGTCAGAAAAAGGTAAAAATGTTTCTTACAGAGAACCACCAAAACAAGCTCCCGCTTAAAAGATACGAATTTGCAAAAGAACTTGATAACATACGAGGCAAAGTCGACCTAATAAGTCAATATTTGCAAGGAATTGATACAGTTACAGTAATAAATAAAATTTAAAAAATGTTGTACATCTAATTCTCCAAACCTAATGCAGAAGCTTCTAGAATATAAGGGCGAGCTATGTTTTGTCCTTAAACCCTATACCTAAGTTACCTTTTAACAATAAGGAACCACAGTGGTGTGTGTGTAATAGTAACTCGTTTTTGCGCGCATTATTTCATCATACAAGTAACTGTTCGTGTAGCTGCCGTCGAGTTGACATGTGCATTTTCGAGCAACAACAAGTTTTCGCTTGGCGGCAGTGTGTTTGTCAGAGAACCAGCAACCAGTAAGTGCACAATCATTTACATACAACATTTGAAATATTAATTGCATCCAAAGTCATATTTGGTGGTCCTTTATTAATCAAATATCCATTAGCAGTCCTTAATAAGCTCCTTAATTAATCCGCATTCATAACATTGTGGTCCTTTGAGCCGGATTTAGCTTTATATTTTAATTACAGTTCATTAACTAATTAATTGAGAAGTATATAATTAAGTTTATTAAGATTGTAACGTGAATCTATACAATTTCGGATTCGTGTTTTCGCAAAATAGGGTAAAATTACTGGCTTTCAATACTAGTTCATCCCTTTCGTGAGTGATTCATGAAAAACCGCATTCCTTGTACCTGATATTTACAGTTAGGAAAAACAAGTTACATATTTTTGTTTGCCATGTCTCAAATTTACAGGTAGTAATTCGTGTTTGCTATTTGCAAGCGCCTTTGCATTATTTGTTCATTTTATAAAAACCCTGCATCTTAGAATTTATTTGAAATTTTATGAGCAAAGATTTTATAAAAGCTTATGAGTGAATTTTATTTATTCCACTCTAACACACGCATTGCATCTTCGGTTCATTTTTGTGTAGCTTGCATTAAAATAATTATTATTTTACACTTTACACGTAGTATTATTTCAACGAAAATGAGCCACGCATTAGAAAAATCGGTAGTGGTAGCCAAACAGACTATGGCACGTTTGAAACCTTTTGAAGTCTGATCTAACAATATTGATGAATTGCAAAACCGGCTCAAGTTCACCGCTGCGTTTAAAATTGTATCAAAATTATATGACGAATTTCAGTCAGTTAACCGCAACACTTTAGTTGATGAATCATCTGAGAATTGAACGGACTTTTGTAATTATGCATTTGAAATCGATTTATTATTTTGCCAATAAGAGGCTGTTCACATGAGCATCTCTTTCAAAAGAGCCTTTGTCTATTGTCAAGCACTTACCTTTGACTTCTGATAATTATTTCATAGCATATAATACGCGTGTGTCTAGATATCAGAATGAACGTGTCTTAGCTACCTTGTATTGACAATTAATTTTTAACACACCAAAATGCAACAATCATTCAGTTCAATCATTACGAAATTCATTAAACACTTTTAATGAAAACTTAACTGCCCTCTCGCAATACCAAAACATAGATCTTTGAGAATTCTTCTAGCCCTTTCATTGCCATTCGTTGCCTTCTTCAATTGGCGAATAAAAGTAGACATGAATTTCCACTTGCTTTGCAAGCACTTCGATCAAATTTGTAAGGTGCTGACCTAGTCTGTGGTGGCCTAGATCTTTTAGCGGTCTTGGGATTACGCAATCAGCTTATTGCCTTCATACAGTCAGCTTGTTTCAAGTTACGCAAATGAGCAGCAAATAATAGCACAATTTTGGAAAACATTCCATCAGAGCATATTCAGTTAAATCATTTGAGTTTTGATAGATTCAATTGTACAATTGTACAAAGCAAACCATTCTCTTAGAGGTGGTCCGTATATATGGCCCCTTAGGTTTTTTTAGCTCCTGTAACATTTTTCGCCAAACATCTTATTCAGTATCTTTGGGCGTTAGGTTTAGATTGGGACTCTACACCTCCTTAAATCCTTTACCTAAGTTATCCTTCAACAATAAGGAACCACAGTGGTGTGTGTAATAGTTACTCGTTTTTGCGCGCATCATTTCATCATACAAGTAACTGCTCGTGTAGCTGCCGTCGAGTTAACATGTGCATTTTTGGGTAACAACAAGTTTTCGCTTGGCGGCAGTGTGTTCTTCATAGAACCAGCAATCAGTAAGTGCACAATCATTTACGTACAACATTTGAATTATTAATTGCCTCCAATGCTATATTTGGTGGTCTTTTACTAATCAAACATCCATTAGCAGCCCTTAATAAGCTCCTTAATTAATCCGCAATCAAAACATTGTGGTCCTTCGAGCCGGATTTAGCTTTATATTTTAATTACAGTTTATTAACTAATTAATTAAGCAGTATATTATTGCGTTTATTAAGATTGTAACGTGAATCTATACAATTTCGCATTCGTGTTTTCGCAAAATAGGGTAAAATTACTGGTTTTCAATACTAGTTCATCCCTTTCGTGAATGATTCATGAAAAACCGCATTCCTTGTACCTGATATTTACAGTTAGGAAAAACAAGTTACATATTTTTGTTTGCCATGTCTCAAAGTTACAGGTAGTAAATCGTGTTTGCTATTAGCAAGCGCCTTTGCATTATTTGTTCATTTTATAAAAACCATGCATATTAGAATTTATTTAAAATTTTATGAGCAAATATTTTATAAAAGCTCAGGAGTGAATTTTATTTATTCCACTCCAACACATGCATTGCATCTTCGGTTCATTTTTGTGGAGCCTGCATTAAAATAATTATTATTTTACACTTTATAGTAAATCAATACGTTGCACCCAAAGTATGGCATTTTATGCAAATTCTGCTCTTTGAAGTTCAACAACTTAACTAACTGCAAAGAAAATTGAACAATTTTGTGTGGAAAGGTAACCATTGGATCAAGAAGAAGGACCTGTATCTACCAGTGGAAAATGGCGGCGTTGGCTTAGTGCACCTTGAAACAAAATAACAAATGTTTAGGCTATACTTGGGGCACAGAATAATCAGTAGTGATCCGAGACAGAAATGGGTGACAATTATGAAGTAAAACATCATAACAAATAACCTATACAAAACTTTGTGGTTTGGCTTTTTAATGAAAGTACTCATGTAACGGAATCGAAGAAATTTTTGAACAGTCTTCTTCATTCTTGAAATCATGATTATGTTGCAATACTAAACTTTCACCGACATAGAGTGTATACCGCCAGAACCCCAACGGTGTCTAATAGACTAATTGGGTGGAAAACTAAACCTCCTTTGTTTTGCAAAATATAGGTACAGTATGGATTTTATAAGATTGAAAATTTTAAGGATGAAAACGGATGGAAAAGTGACCATACTATTAGGATGGTGCTTACAAGTGCCTCCAAAATAATCCAGGACGATCTACACAGAGCTTGATGATGACAAAGAGCTGCTACAAGAAGGAAAGGTCTATTGGCAGACGTTTTTTCAGACTCCATCGATAAGAAGCCACTCCATCGTAGCATGGAGATTTGCTAAAAACTGGCAGATCCAAAGTATTTATTCAAAACGGGATATGCAGCAATCCCTCTATGTCCGTGGGGTAATACAAAAGGAGACGCATGGCTCAGTATGATAACATGCCAGTAGTAGGTATCTTCTTTCTAGGACAAAATCGGTAATTTTTACATGTATTTTCTCATAAGAAAATCTAAGGTTCATTTTGCACTTTTTTGTACTCAACATTGAAATTACCATAAGGAGGCGTTGAAGATCAATTTAGGTGACTTTTCAGCCCAACACCCCGATGGGAGAGTCCATTACATTCAGTTTTTTAGGAATAGGACAACACTAATATAAACTGTATAAAATTTTATGGAGGATAATATATTTACAATCAAACTTCTACATTTGCAATAAGTATTATATTTCTTCTTGCTCCATAATTGAATAATGTCTAACAGGTAGCGTTGCATATGAACCAGAAACTAAGTGGCGTTTATAATCATGCGGGCTTGGGGTAATCTTCTCCTGAGCGATGGTATGAATCTGATGCTTGGATGATTGAATTAGATTCTGCGTTACAAATACTTCCTTGTAATCTTCTATACAGCCAACATAATCTTCAATCTTAATTCTATTCTTTATCACCAATCCTTTAATTTCTTTAATTTTCTTTGTAACACCAAAGTCTCAGATGCCAGGTGATTCTTCCTCTTCTCGTAAAAGTTTAGCTTCTTTTTCCTCGGCTGTCTTAAAAATCCTCGTCGCATACATTTTTGATTGTATCCCAATCAAATCTGTCATAAGTCGTCCATTGTTCTCAACCTTCATCATATCCAATACTGTTTTGTTAATTAGCGGAATTCCATAGTTGTTGGAAGTATAGAAACGTTGCTAACAGTCCCGTTTCATAGCTTCATAAAGATTATGGCTTATTATTTTATAAATTATGCTATCTGTATCTGTGTAAAGAACTCGGCACCCATCTACAAAACGGCGTTCATATATCCATAGTGAAAATCGTAGATTGTTAACTCGACTATGTCGAAAATGCACATACCAACATATATAGTTTTATTAAAATACATTTCAAATTTAAGAAGTTCCACTGCCACAAGGTTTTCATTAAAGATTGGGACATTTTTAAACAGGAGATTAGATATGCGAGCTTCGGCACCGTATCTGCCTTCCCAGTTTCGCACAAGTTTCACATTACAATGTTTTCGTATATTTTTCATTGTTTTTCCGAAGACAGCATTAATCATCAACTTGAACAAATTTTTCTCAAATTCATTCCTCGTGCATTTCCAAAGTTCAGTATTGAGATCAATGTAGGACCTTAACCAACGGCTTTGTATAAATTTTAGTACGCGATGAATTCTTGTTAATCTAAGTCTATTTTCCAACGCCTGTTTCAGATTTCTATAATGGATCACGTATCTTCTTTTTTTTTTGGAATTTAGTGTAACTATTAACTTAGTACCTTGGGTTTTCGATACAGGCGGTTTTACAGTCTTCGAATCAATTTGCTCCGGAGAGAATGGGATATCCTTATGTAAGTCATGGATAGATTTCGGATACTTCAAATCAACTTCCAAGACATAACCTTCGCTATCATTATCAGGAAATGGTGGTACATCGGTGTTGGTGTACACTCATTCAAATCTTCCATAGGGTAAGGGCTGACTCATCGCCCAACCGTATTAATTATTAACGTCATCAGGTTCACACCACGCTCAGGAGAAGATTGCCCTAAGCCCGCATGTTAATAAACGCCACTTACTTCCGGGTTCATATGCAATGCTACCTGTTGGACATTACTCTATTATGGAGCAAGAAGAAATATAATACCTATTGCAAATGTTGGATATTGATTGTAAATATATTATCCTCCATAAAATTTTATATAGTTTATATTAGTGTAGTCCAAAAAACTGAATGTAATAGACTCTCCCATTGGGGTGTTGGGCTGTAAAGTGATCTGAATTGATTTTCAACGCCTCCTTATGTGGATTTCAATGTTGAGTACAAAAAAGTGCAAAATGACCCTTAGATTTTCTTATGGTAAAATACATGTAAAAATGACCAATTTTGTCCTAGAACGAAAGTACCTATTCAACTCACGCCTAAAAGCAAAGAAAATTTGGAGCAACCTAACACCAATTATCAAAAGAATTATGCATCGGAAACATATATTACAAGAGACGTTCATGGAGGTTAAAACAATGTATCCAGAATGACCAATTATTTAGTAACGCCGACAAAAGCGCAATATATTGGTCTACAATTGACAAACACAAAAATCCTGACGCATGCATATTATAAAGAACGATTGACCTAAAGGATAATATCAAGGATTGCCAGAAAGTTTGCATGTCATATTAGCACCGTCAATACATTTATCGATACTTGGTGTATAAACACAGTACTGTGCTGGGTTTAAGAGAACAATGTAGATAAAGACATTTAATGAAGCAAAAACGTATGTATTAGACCTATCACACAATAATTTAAACTTGTGTAATGCTTTGTATTCAGTCAGTTTTAATAAATAATAAAACACACACGCACGCACGCACTCACGCACACGCACGCACGCACGCACACGCACGCACGCACGCACACACACACAAATGCATGTTTGTGACTCTTGATGGATTTATGTTAAGGGAGAAGCCATTATTTTAATGACTGCAAATATAATGAAGCGAGTTTTTGATTGTTGTGTTTGTAGATAGCCAACAGAACACAATTAATATCTTCCTATTAATTTATTTTCGGTTTGAAACCGACCACCGAACCATATTCACGGCTGATGCTAATATTTTATAACAAAATCATCTGTAGCATTTGTCGTCAAATTTGGCTCGAAAGAGTTTTTGAATATTTTTATACCATATAATTTTTCATTTCAGTTAAAAAGGCTTAGTTGATTTGTCGAGCTCATTGTGACTGCAAACTTTAGAAAAGCAAAATAATTTTAGAATAGGAGCAGAATCTCTTGCCGTGTCAGAAAGTAGCTACGCTGCTACATGGTTCAAAGATAAAGAATTGAGCATGGTATTTGGACTTCAGGAAAGTTGTTCCAGTTTTGGAAGCGTTTTAAATTTTTGGGTAATGGATCCACTTAAGTTTTGGGTGGGTAACTTTTGTTCTGGTAATCAACTGATTGGAGTTTTATTATTGATTGGTGAGTATGCAACATATCTTCACCCGCAATAATCTAATATAAATACTTTCAGCATGTATACCCTGCTTATTCTCATTGTTTTGTTCTTTAATATTGGGCGTAATACACAAAAAAGCAGTGGAAAGTCGCACTAAAGATAAAAGCAATACTTCAAAAGCCATTACATTAGAAAATATATTAAAATTCCAGTGGAGTTTTTGGGTACTAGTAATAGTTTGTGTTAGTTACTATGGTGCTATTTATCCATTTTTTGCATTTTCAAAGTAAATATTTCACAACCTATAAATTGCCTGATACAACTTGGTTATTTTAGAATATTTCTTATGGATAAATTTGGTCTAACATCAACTGAAGCCAACCGCCTAAATAGTTTGCTGTATGTTATGACTGTCTTCGGTGGACCCTCACTGGGATTTGTTATAGACAAAGTTGGTAAAAACATTGTCTGGTTAATAGCAGCTATAATATCCACAACCGTAGGTCATACCTTATTGGCGTTCTTTTCTTGGGATCCATATATTGGTGTGGTAATAAATGTATCACAAAACCGTACAATTTTTTACTTTAATATTTTTTAGATGTTAATCAGTATTGCTTCGACTATCATAACAAGCGCCTTTTATCCTATGGTGGCAATAATAATTTCTGAAGACCAGTTGGGAACTGCGTATGGAGTGTAAGAGTTTGTATATTAATATTTACGATCTTTCAACAAAGTATAGCGTGCAACAAAGCTTCTGCTTAACTTTGCCCTTGTTATTAATAAATCAAGATTTAGCGATCTAAGTGTGAGCACTGATCGTCTCATATTCGCCCTATATAAGTTAACTCAGATTATTCCAAGGTTTTTAAATAATTTAATTCTTCAAAAGCAATTTATTAAGTACCTGTTTAATAATTTTTATTGCGTAATTTGAATGTGCTATTAGATAAGTTGAGCATTATGTAGAAAAGATGTTTCTTTTTCACTAAGTTTATTATTCGTGACGTCACAGATCATTAACATAAGGTTTATGGATACGAGTACCATTTGACGGACGACTATTATACTGTTACATAATTCAATTGAAATATAGGGTGTGTAACGCCTTGACGTCACGGGAAATAAAACCAAAACCAAACACAAAATTTAGGTCATTGCATAAGAAGAGTCCAATTGTTCTATTCATTAAAATAATTGCCATTAGTAGTGCGTCCGTCGTCAACGATCAGGCACACATTTTTCAATTTCCTCAATTACAGAGTCGCGATTAGTAAACGATTATGTATATAGTTTTCGAAAAAAATGGTATTCTTTCTAGGACAAAATCGGTAATTTTACATGTATTTTCTCATAAGAAAATCTAAGGTTCATTTTGCACTTTTTTGTACTCAACATTGAAATTACCATAAGGAGGCGTTGAAGATCAATTTAGGTGACTTTTCAGCCCAACACCCCGATGGGAGAGTCCATTACATTCAGTTTTTTAGGAATAGGACAACACTAATATAAACTGTATAAAATTTTATGGAGGATAATATATTTACAATCAAACTTCTACATTTGCAATAAGTATTATATTTCTTCTTGCTCCATAATTGAATAATGTCTAACAGGTAGCGTTGCATATGAACCAGAAACTAAGTGGCGTTTATAATCATGCGGGCTTGGGGTAATCTTCTCCTGAGCGATGGTATGAATCTGATGCTTGGATGATTGAATTAGATTCTGCGTTACAAATACTTCCTTGTAATCTTCTATACAGCCAACATAATCTTCAATCTTAATTCTATTCTTTATCACCAATCCTTTAATTTCTTTAATTTTCTTTGTAACACCAAAGTCTCAGATGCCAGGTGATTCTTCCTCTTCTCGTAAAAGTTTAGCTTCTTTTTCCTCGGCTGTCTTAAAAATCCTCGTCGCATACATTTTTGATTGTATCCCAATCAAATCTGTCATAAGTCGTCCATTGTTCTCAACCTTCATCATATCCAATACTGTTTTGTTAATTAGCGGAATTCCATAGTTGTTGGAAGTATAGAAACGTTGCTAACAGTCCCGTTTCATAGCTTCATAAAGATTATGGCTTATTATTTTATAAATTATGCTATCTGTATCTGTGTAAAGAACTCGGCACCCATCTACAAAACGGCGTTCATATATCCATAGTGAAAATCGTAGATTGTTAACTCGACTATGTCGAAAATGCACATACCAACATATATAGTTTTATTAAAATACATTTCAAATTTAAGAAGTTCCACTGCCACAAGGTTTTCATTAAAGATTGGGACATTTTTAAACAGGAGATTAGATATGCGAGCTTCGGCACCGTATCTGCCTTCCCAGTTTCGCACAAGTTTCACATTACAATGTTTTCGTATATTTTTCATTGTTTTTCCGAAGACAGCATTAATCATCAACTTGAACAAATTTTTCTCAAATTCATTCCTCGTGCATTTCCAAAGTTCAGTATTGAGATCAATGTAGGACCTTAACCAACGGCTTTGTATAAATTTTAGTACGCGATGAATTCTTGTTAATCTAAGTCTATTTTCCAACGCCTGTTTCAGATTTCTATAATGGATCACGTATCTTCTTTTTTTTTGGAATTTAGTGTAACTATTAACTTAGTACCTTGGGTTTTCGATACAGGCGGTTTTACAGTCTTCGAATCAATTTGCTCCGGAGAGAATGGGATATCCTTATGTAAGTCATGGATAGATTTCGGATACTTCAAATCAACTTCCAAGACATAACCTTCGCTATCATTATCAGGAAATGGTGGTACATCGGTGTTGGTGTACACTCATTCAAATCTTCCATAGGGTAAGGGCTGACTCATCGCCCAACCGTATTAATTATTAACGTCATCAGGTTCACACCACGCTCAGGAGAAGATTGCCCTAAGCCCGCATGTTAATAAACGCCACTTACTTCCGGGTTCATATGCAATGCTACCTGTTGGACATTACTCTATTATGGAGCAAGAAGAAATATAATACCTATTGCAAATGTTGGATATTGATTGTAAATATATTATCCTCCATAAAATTTTATATAGTTTATATTAGTGTAGTCCAAAAAACTGAATGTAATAGACTCTCCCATTGGGGTGTTGGGCTGTAAAGTGATCTGAATTGATTTTCAACGCCTCCTTATGTGGATTTCAATGTTGAGTACAAAAAAGTGCAAAATGACCCTTAGATTTTCTTATGGTAAAATACATGTAAAAATGACCAATTTTGTCCTAGAACGAAAGTACCTATTCAACTCACGCCTAAAAGCAAAGAAAATTTGGAGCAACCTAACACCAATTATCAAAAGAATTATGCATCGGAAACATATATTACAAGAGACGTTCATGGAGGTTAAAACAATGTATCCAGAATGACCAATTATTTAGTAACGCCGACAAAAAGCGCAATATATTGGTCTACAATTGACAAACACAAAAATCCTGACGCATGCATATTATAAAGAACGATTGACCTAAAGGATAATATCAAGGATTGCCAGAAAGTTTGCATGTCATATTAGCACCGTCAATACATTTATCGATATTTGGTGTATAAACACAGTACTGTGCTGGGTTTAAGAGAACAATGTAGATAAAGACATTTAATGAAGCAAAAACGTATGTATTAGACCTATCACACAATAATTTAAACTTGTGTAATGCTTTGTATTCAGTCAGTTTTAATAAATAATAAAACACACACGCACGCACGCACTCACGCACACGCACGCACGCACACGCACGCACGCACGCACGCACACACAAATGCATGTTTGTGACTCTTGATGGATTTATGTTAAGGGAGAAGCCATTATTTTAATGACTGCAAATATAATGAAGCGAGTTTTTGATTGTTGTGTTTGTAGATAGCCAACAGAACACAATTAATATCTTCCTATTAATTTATTTTCGGTTTGAAACCGACCACCGAACCATATTCACGGCTGATGCTAATATTTTATAACAAAATCATCTGTAGCATTTGTCGTCAAATTTGGCTCGAAAGAGTTTTTGAATATTTTTATACCATATAATTTTTCATTTCAGTTAAAAAGGCTTAGTTGATTTGTCGAGCTCATTGTGACTGCAAACTTTTAGAAAAGCAAAATAATTTTAGAATAGGAGCAGAATCTCTTGCCGTGTCAGAAAGTAGCTACGCTGCTACATGGTTCAAAGATAAAGAATTGAGCATGGTATTTGGACTTCAGGAAAGTTGTTCCAGTTTTGGAAGCGTTTTAAATTTTTGGGTAATGGATCCACTTAAGTTTTGGGTGGGTAACTTTTGTTCTGGTAATCAACTGATTGGAGTTTTATTATTGATTGGTGAGTATGCAACATATCTTCACCCGCAATAATCTAATATAAATACTTTCAGCATGTATACCCTGCTTATTCTCATTGTTTTGTTCTTTAATATTGGGCGTAATACACAAAAAGCAGTGGAAAGTCGCACTAAAGATAAAAGCAATACTTCAAAAGCCATTACATTAGAAAATATATTAAAATTCCAGTGGAGTTTTGGGTACTAGTAATAGTTTGTGTTAGTTACTATGGTGCTATTTATCCATTTTTTGCCTTTTCAAAGTAAATATTTCACAACCTATAAATTGCCTGATACAACTTGGTTATTTTAGAATATTTCTTATGGATAAATTTGGTCTAACATCAACTGAAGCCAACCGCCTAAATAGTTTGCTGTATGTTATGACTGTCTTCGGTGGACCCTCACTGGGATTTGTTATAGACAAAGTTGGTAAAAACATTGTCTGGTTAATAGCAGCTATAATATCCACAACCGTAGGTCATACCTTATTGGCGTTCTTTTCTTGGGATCCATATATTGGTGTGGTAATAAATGTATCACAAAACCGTACAATTTTTTACTTTAATATTTTTTAGATGTTAATCAGTATTGCTTCGACTATCATAACAAGCGCCTTTTATCCTATGGTGGCAATAATAATTTCTGAAGACCAGTTGGGAACTGCGTATGGAGTGTAAGAGTTTGTATATTAATATTTACGATCTTTCAACAAAGTATAGCGTGCAACAAAGCTTCTGCTTAACTTTGCCCTTGTTATTAATAAATCAAGATTTAGCGATCTAAGTGTGAGCACTGATCGTCTCATATTCGCCCTATATAAGTTAACTCAGATTATTCCAAGGTTTTAAATAATTTAATTCTTCAAAAGCAATTTATTAAGTACCTGTTTAATAATTTTTATTGCGTAATTTGAATGTGCTATTAGATAAGTTGAGCATTATGTAGAAAAGATGTTTCTTTTTCACTAAGTTTATTATTCGTGACGTCACAGATCATTAACATAAGGTTTATGGATACGAGTACCATTTGACGGACGACTATTATACTGTTACATAATTCAATTGAAATATAGGGTGTGTAACGCCTTGACGTCACGGGAAATAAAAACCAAAACCAAACACAAAATTTAGGTCATTGCATAAGAAGAGTCCAATTGTTCTATTCATTAAAATAATTGCCATTAGTAGTGCGTCCGTCGTCAACGATCAGGCACACATTTTTCAATTTCCTCAATTACAGAGTCGCGATTAGTAAACGATTATGTATATAGTTTTCGAAAAAAAATGGTATTCGGTAGCTGATATGTCAAGGGAATATAGTGCATGATTAAGAACATCGTATCATAATTTAGCGATCTAAGTGTGAGCACTGATCGTCTCATATTCGCCCTATATAAGTTAACTCAGATTATTCCAAAGTTTTTAAATAATTTAATTCTTCAAAAGCAATTTATTAAGTACCTACTTAATAATTTTTATTGCATAATTTGAATGTGTTATTATATAAGTTGGAAATAATGTAGAAAAAATGTTCCCTTTTCACTAAATTTTGTGGGTGTTCAATCACGATTTTATATTTTTGTGGGATCAGCATTTGTTTGGTTAATGCACAGAGACAACAAATGTGTATAATTTATTTACAATTGCTGCAAGAAATATATACATTAACAGAAAATGAAACATAACAGTTACATAAGATTCTACTTGCATATGCAATATACAATTGTCATTGAATGCATGAGAATAAAGCTTTTATGTGATTAAATTTTGTTAACATGTAACGGGCATTTTTATAGCTTAACGTTTTTACGCTCCCTTTCTGTTAACGTACTTAAAAATACATCGTTTCTTTGGGATCGCTGTTTGTATAAAGGAAATACTTTCGAATAGTTCAGATTTGTATGCAATTTAACTCGTGTGTATTAATTTAAAAATAGATTAATTGAAGATTGATTTTCATTAATAAATTGCGAGGAACGAATTTTAAATGGGATTATTCGTAAATTACTTTCCAACTTATCGGAAATGATAAACCGCTGTAATTAATTATTTAGATATGATTGCGGCATTCACGTTTTGGTTGTTCCTTATGTTATTAGCGAAGGAGAGAATAGTCGACAAGAGTTTATGGTAACAACTAGTTTAGATAAACAGTTTGAGTTTGCTCTTCGTTCCTACAGATTAATTACGTTAAAAATAGTGTGTGCTGTTTGCTTTGAAAAGAGTCGGATTGTTTTAGTGATACGCGTAGCTTTACTAATTGTTCTTTTTGTTGCTTTTCTGTTGGAAAAAAAGTGATAGAATTTGTTGACTCGACCGCACGTGCTTGTTTTATGGAACATTATTTTAGTGATACGCGTTGCCTTACTAATTGTTTTTAGTTGTTGTTCTTGTGAGATAAATGTTTTAAGAAACATTTGATGGACTTGCTTTAGTGATACACGTGCTTTACCCGTTATGGTTCTTTTAGTTGTTTTGTCTTTTGATATTTAAAACTGTGTGTGCGAGCTAGTTTCGCGGTCCTTTTTCTTCGCAGAATAGCGCATAGATCATTACTTGCGCAAATTTCGTTATTTGCGAAATATAACGGATTACCGGCTTACAAAGGTATTGTTTGAAGTTTCTCACTGCTTATTGGGATGTTTATGAAAATAATATACATCTGGTCCCAGTTGAAATTAAACTAGTGCTACAGAATATTTCGAAATTATTGTCTTAGGAAATAAAATTTATCAAGGCTACATAGTTCCGACGCGTGATATTGTCTGCTACTAACCCCAGTGAAATACGTAGATGTGATTAGTGTAACGTGTGATAAGTTCCATCAACACCCTCACAGTCAAGGGTGAAGTGCTTCGTTGGTGCAGGACATCGTGAGTCCCACACTTCGATTGCAGGGAAGCGTTACTGAAAGACTTTTTGTAAGTTGAACTATTTCCTACTGGTTATTACTTTAAGTATCTATTCGTTGCTTTACCATATCTTTGTCGTTCTGATACCTTTTACAATAGACTTGCATGCTATTTTAAAATATAGAAAAAAAAAGAAAGAAAGAAAAATCAATACTGCTGAATTACTCATATCAATTGTGTCTTACCTATTTATCTTTTGTAAACATTTTGTCTGATTTATGTTTAATTGGTGTGTGAGGAAACGTTTCTGCTACTCCCCAATATTACCTCACTTTGTACTAAATATTTTTGTATTGCTTTTACCGTTGTTATATTATATAATTTATCTAAACAGTTTTATTTACATTCTACAAAGTACTGAATAACTTAGACGTTTCATTGCTGCTATGCTTATTTTTTTTTATAGGTTTGCTTAACTAATTTTATTGCAGGTATTGTTACTAACTCCTTACCGCCGCATACATCATATGTCAGTCTGCTTTCTACAACCCCCCCTACTCTCCGATTGAGCCCGGTCATTTCTTTGACTTTCTTTGTGTTACGTAGCGTAAATTTGGCGCCCAACGTGGCTGCCACGAAAAAAAAACGTAACAAACACTAGAAATGCAAATTTCCTTTAGCATTAGAAAATTTATAGCGCGTATTTAAATGCGTATAATGTTTGTACAAAAAAAATGAAATTCGCGCACTGGACTCACTTTGAACTTTGATGCGTGTTTCTGTTAAGAAACACGGCTCAAAAAGAATCCTACGTTAAAATGTATTAACATAGAGGTAAGTACTCACAGATACGTTGTCGTCTGAGATATGCAGGTAACAGTTGTGTTGGATCGACGTCGGTATACGGCGCTCGACGTGGCAGGTCGATCAACGCAGGTGCGGGTTCCCTTATCGGTGATACGAGGCGTGGAACGGCATACTGATGGCTGATTCTTCGTAAAAGGTGTCAGAACTGGCGCGGAGCGTGGTAATCACACGTCCAGGCAGCTAAGTCCGTTTCAGTAATGGTGGGCGGCAAAGACGAGGACGTCACGGACGACTCGGACATCAGGTCTCGGTGAACCGCGTTCAGCAGGAAATGCTGATACTAAGATGTTTTACGAAGTAAATTCCTTTGGTGGAAGTGCAGAGCCTGTTAGTAGGATTTGACGCACCTTGGCGGCAGGGCGTGGAGTATGCACGTTAGTGCATGACGCACAACCTAGTTTAAACTCCAGGCTTTAGTGTACCGTGAACAAAAATTAAACTCAGAATATCAGAAACTATTGCTTGCTCCTGTCTATTGCCGGTTAATATAATTCCAACAAGCGGAAGCTCGCCTCCTTGATCATTATATTTAATGTTTGTATTGTAATAATCGGAATTCCCGGGCGAGTCTATTCTACCAGGTGTGTTGATTGGCAAGTCTGTTATTAAGGGGTGTTCACGTTTGCGCTTCTATGACGCCTATGAAGTTTGTTAGGTGCATCTTGGGTTGCATACCTACAGTTTTATTATTCGTGACGTTACAGATCATTAACATAAGGATACGAATACGGTTTGCCGGACGGCTATTATAATGTTACATAATTCAACTGAAATAAAGAGTATGTAACGCCTTGACGTCACTGAAAATAAAAACGAAAACCAAACGAAAAGTTTCAGGTCATTGCATAAGTGTCCAATTTTTTATTCATTAAAATAATCGCCATTAGCAGTGTGTCGTCAACGATCATGCAATACTTTAGTTCCGTTACAGAATAAATTTGCATTTGTATAAGACAAATTTTTCAATTGCTTCAATTACAGAGTCGCGGTTAGTAAACGATTTTGTAAATGGTTTTCGAGAAAAAATGGTATTCGGTAGGTGACACGTCAAGGGGATATAGTAAATGATCAAGAACTTCGTATCATAATCGTGGTAAGTGTGGTCTAGAGTTATCAAGCAAGAGTATCGGTCCACGTCAATTAACTGAAAACGTTTCCTTAATTTGTAGTTTTCCATGCGTAATATGTAATTTCTGACATGCTTACATTTTTTATGGCTTCAACAACTGGGTTCATATGCCGTCCTACAACATAATTTTGCTGTTATGGTTTTACCTAGTTGCAAAAAAGAATAATGTACTATGTCTTTGCAAGTCTACTACATTAATAAGTCAAACATTTCTGCCAAGGTTTCTAACGAATTCGACGAATTTCGTTAAACTTATTTCTACAACTACTCAATATTTAAGGTTGTAGTTGGCCGCACACGATAATCGTATCGTGGACATTCGGGTATTTGAAGAAGACACTGGCAATGATCGCATTGCCAGTGTCTTCCACTAATGCCCGATTTATTTGATTAGCCATCGCTGTGGAATTAGAACCATTTTTAAGTTGAAAAAGAAAACTAATCGAATATCATATGTTGACAACATTTCTAGAACTTTTTATAGAGTTGTTGAAAAGTGACTAGTAATTGAACGTTTATTATTTGTCAAAACTAAAACAAAATATTGCGAATAAACCAAGACCAACTTGATCAAAACGATTGGCGCTTTTGAAGTGTAATACATCGGACATTTCATATACATAGACCTAATAGTTATCTATCTAACCTACTGTTCCAAGAAAAGTTTGTTTTTCATTTATTAAAATCTAACCACTTGATAGATAGATAGATAAATTAATTTATTGTTGTGGACTATACCTAGGCCACAGCCCATACTAGCCGTACATTATAAGTGTTTAAATCTATATAAGAAGTTAGAATAAATAATTCAAAGACAACTGGGGTTTTTGAAGTTTCGGTGCGGGGAATTTGTGCCCCTACCTTAGTCGTCGACTGTGCACGTGGAGTGGTGCTGATTGTGCACATAGTGCGAGTGTAAGTGTGATGTGGTAGTGAATTGCAAGAGTGTATATTAAGTGTGTTAGAGCCGCTGGTTGTGGGTGGTCTGTTTGGTTAAAAGGATTTCATTTAGAAAATGGCTGAATTCTTGAGGCTAGTTAGTGACTAGGAAGTTTATGTTAGTAAGTGGGGAGAACGGGTCAAAATTTGTAAATTGCCTGAGGTTGATTTGTACTAGAGAGGTTAGGGGACCGGAGTATATCAAGTGTTGTGAGGTTTCTAGAAATTGATTGTTGCAAGGAAGGAGTTAAATGGAATTGATGAAGTTTATTACGGAAAGTTCCATGGCCGGACAGAGATTCCATTGTAAGGGGATTAGAGAAAGGGATATGTGGGGGGATGTTTGTGATATCAGGGAAGATATCGAATATTCACCAGTGGTGGAGTAGGACCAAAGATCTTGCCAGGAATGGAGTAGGGAGTTATGTATTCGGGATTTTATGTCAGTTATAGGAGAGTATGGTATTCGTCATAGTGAAGTGTCCTGTCGTGTAGGATGATTGGTAGGCTATGTTTGAGGTTTCGGATTTGGGGTGAGGAGTTTAGTTGGATTTCAATCGGAAGGATTTGAAGCAGGGTATACAAGGACGCTGTGGAGGTAGTTCTGTACGCTCTTGAGGTGTAGAGTAGGAAAGGTCTTATGATGGTGTTGAACGTACGTCTGGAGGAGGGGGGTGTAAGCGGAGCCAAGAATCTACTGCGTATCTAATGATCGGGATTATGATGTGGTTAGTGATTAGTCTTTGTGTTGGATTGGAGAGGTGGACTGACTTTGGGAGTGCGTGAAGTAGGTTATGGAGTATGATTTGTGTTTTGGTTCGAAGTTCTAGAGAGATGGGAGTTCATTTTTAGGCGCGTGTCGATGTGGAATCCAAGGTAGGGAGCTGTTGTTGAGAGGGGAATTGGTGTGTTAAGGATGTGAATCTTAGGATTTTCGTTTGGGCTGAGGTAGCCTTTGGGCAGGAGCATTTTTGTTTTAGATGGGAAGAGTGGTTGCCTGTTTAAAGAGGACCAGGATTCAATTGAATTAATTATAACGGCAGCGGTGGATTCTATAGAGGCACGAGAGTTGCCGTGGATAAATTTGTAAATTTCTCGTCATCGGTCTCGGTGGCGTAATTGGTAAACGCATGGTTCCGGCAAAACCAGGATACAGGTTCAAGTCCTGGCCAAGACCTTATATTTTCCATCTTTCTATCACTAGCTCGATTTGAAATTATCATTGCATTGTCAAACTACACTAGAGACCCGCTTACTTCTTATATCAAATAAAAATATTCATGTATTTACACCCTTACATTTAAAATAGAAAAGTGTCTTTCCATTTGTAATTAAATTAGTTTTCAGTTCATAAAAATTTTCACCAAGTAACTCAAATAACTCATAGTTTTTATAATTCAATACCAGTACAACAGTTCAATAAAAAAAAATCGTTACCTGGAGTGTTCTTCGGAATCACCACCTCTGTGGATGACGTCCACCAAGCTCACGTTCCTGGACTGTACCCAATTTCTGCCTTCTAACTAGGACAACCATTCTATCTCGACTCGTTCATCCAATTTCCCAACGATTTGTGGATGCCTTCCATACAGCTACTCATCCAGAGTCCAAACTCCACTTAACGTCCAACCAGCAGTCTCGTTCACGATGTAATTCATTTGTTTACCTCAGTAACATCCAGCATTACTCGTTATAATTATTTATACACATATGTTCAGCCCGTTTACTTGTGCCTTTATAACACTAAAAAATACATTCGGCGGACTGCAATTCACCCGGTTTTTAAGCTAGGATGTCTTCTCAACAGTACTCAATGTAAGCGAAGTGAATCAGAAAATGAGCGAAAAATGAGAGTTTTGCCGCCTTCGGCAAGACTTATATAAGCTTAAAACCCCTCTTTTGTGACGTATTTTCACTCAGTTTTCCTTGAATTGTAGCAACCGTCACACCGTTTCACAAAATTCTCCTGTACAAACAACATAACGAACTTTCAAAACTACGAATTTTACCACTCCAATGACACATTACTTCGAAAAGCTAATTAAACTGGTCAACCGTCGGTATTCTCCATGTTAAATCGTCCCTCTACTATTCCTTCTAACGAATCCTAAACGCCCCTGTTATGTCCGCGTCTATATTGTTTTTGCACTCTCGTTCTAATAATCACCTTGTCTTGTCTTTGTCTTGTCTCCCTACCTACAAAGTCGACATTATTTTTACTCTACTGTTATCTTTATCCACCGCATATTTTCCATCCTTCTTATAGTCCCACATTGCTCTGTCGTCTATGGTTAATGTTCCCTTCCTACACGTGCGCGTTGAAAACCCAATAACGTTCACAAACATGTTGCATCTCCGTCTCGCCTATTTATTTTTAAACTACACTATTCTGTCACGCGTTTGAAGCTGTTTGTCATATCGCTACCTGCTATATTTTATCTTTCTTTGTTATGTATTAGATATAGTCTGTTTCAGGATTATATCGATTTGTTTTGAACTAGTCAAGCGCTGTTGTTAGCCTAAAGTCGTCCGTTAGTACAAACTACCAAGAATTATTTTCAACGTAAACTAACTTTTCTATAAATGTTTATCTACCCCAAGTTTGTTCCATAAAATACTTGACGGTTTTAAACGTGTTTTCGATATTGAAACTTGTAGCATTCTACGAAAGCTTTTAACCTATGCTATATTAAATAAACGTACCTTTCATAAATTATTAATTTTTCTACTGTAAAGCTTTGATATTATCAATTAATGTACACGATATTCGACCTTGTCGTCGTTCTTAATTGTTGTCCTTGTTTTCTATTAACGTCTACCAATTAAACCTACCCTATAAATTGTAATTTAATTCCAATCCAATGATTGAAGCATTTAAATAAATAAATGATTGATTTTTATTTACAGGGTGTCTATAAATAAATACTACTTGTCCTATTGACCTTTCTAAGCCTCTCCATCACCGCAATATATATATATATATATATATATATATATATATAATAATTTGAATAAGGGTCGCTATACTTGCGGCCACGTCCCCAATACTCCACCCGGAGGTACTATATTGGATTTAAACGCGAAAATAATAGTGCTTCTAATTTATTCCAACTTCATAGTTAATCCACTCTAAATAAAAAACTAAATAAAAATCTAACAAACCTAAAAATCTAACAAACCTAACAAGCTCTAACAATCTAACAAACATAAAAATCTGACAAACTGAAACAAAAACTAAAAACGGTTGTAAATAATGGTATCCCTAGCGCTGACTTTGGAGTGTACCCGATCAACAAGACACAAGCAAAAGTGAGAGGGGAAGGGATCCGTAATACCGGATAGCAGACGCCGGCTCTGCTTACCAGTGCGACCTGAAGGGTCGTCTTAAAACTATCCAAATCTAGCTAACTAATTTAAATTTATCCCTAGCTTTCCCTATCATTCCCTAACTGATTTATATTATGATTACAATCTTCTCAATTCTGCTCTTCCTTCCCAAATATATACTGCAACCAAAATGGCGACAGAACGTCAAACAAAACAAATATGCCACAAAATACTACAATACATGCTAATAAATATAAAGTGTAAATATAAAATATAAATAAATATAATTATATAAATATATAAATAAATGTCTAATAAGCGTTAAGCATATAGCAGTGCACTAAATAGCAAAAGCATAACCCTATTTATTAGGTGCACTCCCACAAGCATATGTCGGCTAGCGCCATTACACACAAAACGTGCTTGTTAAATTATTTCAAAAACTACTAATTAATGTAAATCAATGCTTGTGCGAGTACAGCCGCCACAATTTAAGTCTTACCTCCATGATAAAATTCTCCAGCATCACTTCACTTTCAAGTCCTGGGGGGATGCGCGGTTTTACTCTATTTTATTATCTTTGTTTATTTTATTGATTTAATTTAATGAGGGTTTCTGATTTATTTGTTATTGTTTATTTGTTATTATTTATTCCCGATTTTCCGCACATAATTATGAAGATAGGCAGTGATTGTATTAATGGTGTGGGGGTTTCTCGTGCATATTGGACATTTGGGTATAATTATCATGTTATTTTATTGTTATTATTATTATTATTATTATTTTTATTTTTAATATCAGGTTTTGGTTATATCTATGCTCGTATCCTTACTCACGCCAAGTCAATCTAAAATTTTCCAATCCTCCCACCAACCCCACCGAATTTTACACGCGGTTATCATTGTCTAATCTCGCGACCCTTCCCGCGAATTCTTTTAAGGCTGTCCAGAACGCCTTCTGGTTAACCACTTCCCCGACTTCCTCTAGGCTCTTTGGCCATGCCAGACCTAGGATAGCTAGTTTGCTATGAGCCAACCCTCGATTTCCCGCCTCAAGCGGGCAGTCGAAGAGCACGTGCTCTGCGCTTTCCGCGCCCTCACCGCATTCGCAGCGGTCGCTGTTGGTTAGCCCAAACCTTTGTAAATACGCCTTCAGGGCGCCGTGCCCTGTTATCAACTGCACCATTTTGTGATCGAGCTTAACCTCGATCCTACCTCTAGCTTCTATACTCGGTATGAATTTGTGGGTCAACCTGCCCGTGACAGCGTTGTTCCACCTCTCTTCCCATTGTCGAATTGATTTTTCGCGCAGCTTTCTTTTAATCACAGACTTCGGTATCGATATATATATATATATATATATATATATATATATATATATATATATATATATATATATTGCTGTAACTAATGAGACACACGTTAAGCACCGATGAAAGTGCCGTTGCTTGTAGTTAAATAATGAAATCAGCCATAATGTTGGGCGTCAATAAAATTGCGTTGAAGATTCTCGAATTGCCTTACTTGCTCAGTTTAAATGGAACGACAAGAATAGAACATCTAACTTGTAATGACATCAAATATTCGTTAACAAACAATTTTTCTGATAACATTTGCTACATCCACGTACATCTTTCCTTAACATAAAAAAATGCTTACATATAAACATTAAACTCTACAAGGAAAGTGCATTATCGTCAGCACATCTTAAGTCTAAAAGGATTTTTATAACTACTAAATACTAGAATAGAGTACATAAAATATCTTCTTCTAATTAGTATTTCAGAAGTTTTCTCTTATACACAAAATTTTAGAAATGAGACTGGATAATTTTTAATAAACCTTCTTAAATTGATGTCCAACGTTTTCACGTATATCACCCGGTATGTGCGGCAAGTAAATTAAGATTGATATTCCTGTAAGTGTCTTTACCGCTCAGGGATAGAGTGGTAAAACTCTCGGTCAACGGTCGTGGAATATGGTGCGGTTCCCGGACTAGCAACAGGATGGGCTGTGGGCAACGATGGGTGAGCCACACTTGAATAAAAGAAAACGGAGAGCGCCAATTTAGATGAAATATGGAACAGCTGGCTCCTGCAATCAAGCAAGCAATCCAACAAACCAAACTTAATTTCATATCTACCTAACCACAGTCTACCAAATATTCTTTAACAGTACCTTCTTGTTTGAAAGAACTTTCAATAACAATCAACTCATAACTTAGTATGCTATTTATTAACATTAAATAAATTAGCTTCTCACTACAACCCCAAATGAATAACTACGTTAGTATACGAAAATAACCCGTTATGAATTTAAATGTTACCCTTTGTAAGCAATTTGTATCTGCCCTAGTTATAAAATTTAATAATCGAACAAGGATAGTGCACTTCCCTTCTAGTTTGTTATAAGGATAAATGTATCTTAAAAAGTTACTTCGGTGTAGGGAATTCGTACTTCTAAATTCTACAACCCACTGTACACATATGATCTTGATCACATAAATTGTTCACCCCTAGTATTATATAAATTCATCTACTGTAATTAAAAAGCAATCGTAACTAGGAACTATTAATAATCAATATTTAAGTAATCCATATACCGTTACACAAATAAATTACCACTCTATCTCTTAAATTTTTACACTCATAAAGCTATAGTTTTGGTTTGACAGATCGTCGACAATAAACAAACACAATTAACATATATCAAGTAAACCTGTACTCCTTGGAATTGTCGCTAGTAGAATCCTAGAGCTCCCCTTCGATTTAGGATGACTCCAGTAGCAAGTACCAACAGAATCCAGAACTACTAATATGAAAAACCAAGAAAGGTAGAAAAAAAACCCTAAAGAATAATACTTTAGAAAGAGAACTGAAACTCTTAAATTACTTACGCTTCCCCAAGCGGTTTTAACCTATATTGTATGCACGCTGCTATAAACAATGTTTCTTCTTACAATACAATTAAGCTGAAAAGACAATCATGTAAAATAGTTACAACGACCTTGGGACTCACCAGATGTTTGTGTCTTGCAAATACAATATAAATTGACAAGAGAATAACTACTATCAAATACACATTACAGTATTCTATTGTGTGTAGAAACGCAACCCCAACTGGTCTGGTTAACCAAATAATTCTTTTTACGGGAGCACTCCCTACGAAAATTGGGTATGGCCTCTTCGTGACTAACACCTGTTGTTCATCTTCGACGGCCGATAAAAGAATACTATGCAGATGTATAATTAACATGTTGTGAACCTTCATACAAATTGATAAGAACTTAAAAAAAAGTGCTTCGTGGAATTGCATATACGACAACAATAAATTCACTCCTTCACACGCCATGATGTAACCTAATTCGTTCACATAAAGAAGGATAGCAAATGTCTTATAATTAATAGAGACGATTTCTATAATATATCACCGAGAAATGTATTTACTATAAAATAACATTTATCTGTCTACATAGGCCGTTGACATTTTCAGGGCGGTCTAGTTCCTAACTTAAGTAATTAGATTGAACGAAACACAAAATATTTATGAACATAGAAACGATAGAGCGACAGAACTTGTAACGGGTAAGAATTGAACCGTTACAACGTAACTGATCAAAGACATTCAATAAATCACTTTTTAATGGTCAAATTTTACTGAAAACTTGGCCCAATAACAATTTTCAAATCATCCACTTTAACAAAAAATTCATATGTAATCTAACCTACCTAAATTAATAGGGCAAACAAAATATATTTTTTACAGATTTTAAATAATTATGTACTTGCTAGATTATAATGGGGTTCATAAATTTGTCCATCTCCAAAATCAGTAATTAAACCCATAGCTCATATCATTCTATTCTTTTTCAAAATCAGTAATTAAACCCATAGCTCATATCATTCTATTCTTTTTCAAATCTATATCTGTATCGTTCCCTTACCTTTCTATCAATTGTATTTGAAAATCCATACAACGTTCTTCCGATTAAATTAAAAATTATCTGGCCTGAATTCTTTAGATATTCCTTCCCGTATAAACTTTGCCTCTTCCGTATATAAAACTAACTTTGAGAAATCATTATTATTATTACATATTTCGAGAAACCATTCACTAAGTTGTAAACTTACCGAATAGTCTTCAGCTGTCATAGCAACTTATGTTGATTATATAAAATTGTTAAATTTATTTAGAAAAGCTTTGCAGAACTTATTAAAAAATAATGTGTACCTATTTTTTTAAATTTTATTTATAAACCAAAATCATCTTTTTTAACTGCAATAGGTTATTTTACATATTCGCAACTACCAATGCATTTTTGGGTCCTATCTTACTACCAAATAACTTCAATCGACATTCATGAACGCACATTCAAGTCTAATATATCTCTGTTATCATTGATTTTTTTTGTATTGAAATATAACGCGTCTTTTCAACAAAACTTAATAATCAATCGATAAAAAATAGGAAAGGGAAAAGAACGAGGGGAAAAAGGAATTTTATGCAGCGCTACTTAATTAATATTTTATATTAATTTTTACGAAAAATTAAAGCACTTATTCACAAATAGCCATAAAGTTTTATTAAAATAATTGGAGAATTCTGGCCGTAGCAAAGAATGAATTTTTTAGATAGTAACTTTAACACCCCGCATACCTGAAATAGTGTATTTCTAGAAACTGGTTCCATACTTAGCTTTTTATTGTTTTATTGAAAGAATTTTCAGTACAATTTGGTGATTGAATTTTGAATCGTCTTGTATAAACAAATATTTATTTTAGGTGCTGGTCTATGCAGAACTTATTTGGTGGTGTTAATGCAATTGTAGCTGGTGTTATTGTGGATCAAGCAGGATACATTTGGTTAGAAGTTTATTTTATTTCTAGTTTAATAGGTATGTATTTTGAATTGTAAGTGAATATTTAACTTCTTTAAGTTGCTTATTTAATCTCATGCTCAAAAGGGTGACGATGGCAGATTTCTAGTATCCATAGGTTTTTGCAATGTTTCTTACCAATTTTAATAGGGTAAGAAAAAAGTTAGCCAAAAGCGCGTCGAGCTCGCACTATTAGGGTTCCGTACCAATACTACAGTGAGCAATCAATAAACCAAATAACCTGTTTTATTTTTTATGTATATTTAAATCTTATCCAAATTTGATTGTGATAACTGAAAAATAAATATATTGTCCCAAATTGTACTGGTACATTAGTAAATACGTTGTCTATCAGTGTTTAAAAAGTTTTTCCCAGCAACTATTACACTGTCAAAAAAATCTGCAGTTTTTCGATAATCTATGACTCAATAGCTACTATCCCTATAGAAATAAAAATTTTAGCTTTGGAAATGTAGGAGAACAAGGGGGGGGATACGGTCGTTTTTGGCACATTTTGAGCTACATTATGAAGAATACTGGACCGAAAATTATAAAAAAAATATTTTTAGAAGCCTTTAGAATCTTCTTTCAAATGATATAACACACGATATATTTATTAAAACTTTTTTTCTTTTGACCGAATTAACCCTGCCATTTTAATCTAAAAATATTCTTTTTCTTTTTTCTGACTGTCGATGTATGTGCGCGCCATAAAGACCTAGCATTGTGCCAAATTTCAAATTCCTACGTTACATAGTTTTTGAGAAAAACCTCTATGACGGACGGACGGACGGACACGAAAGTGATCTTATAAAGGTTCCGTTATACCGTAAGGTATGGAACAAAAATAAACCAACATCGAAGTGGGCGGGGGGCTGTCACTAGAAAATTATTTGTTAACGTAGTATCAAGTAGGTAGTTAGATAATCTATTTTTAAAGATGTACTGTTTTTTTCTTATTTATAAAAAAGTATTTTCAAAAATGCTTAATTGTTGAACATTAATGAAAGTAAAGCAAAGCCGATGGAGTACAATAGTGTAAGATCAGGTGGAGCAGCAAATATCAGATTGGTAAATACAGTATGAAAAAGAAAGTATACTGAAACTTAAATATATATTTATAGTGTTACATAATTTGGTGTGATAAAAATTTTAATTATTGGTATGCTTGAGATGTTCACCATGTATTTGAAGGCATTTTTCGTATCTCCACTGTAACTTTCTTAACATTTTCCTGACAGCAGAAAGTGGTATTTGCCAAATTTTGTTTTTCAATTCTTCAATATCTTAGGGCACTGAATCCCTGTAGAGCTGCTGTTTGAGGATTCCCCATAAAAAGACATCAGAAAGAGTGATATCTGGCGAGTTTGTGGGAAATGGTTAGTCAGTTCTTCTGGAGATGAGACGTCCACTACGACCTATTTTATCTGACTTGTAATAACAGTCTACAATAAACGCTTTTTCTATTTCACTAAAAGACACAATTATCGACTTTTATATTCGTTTTGCACAGCACTAACTACTACTATCACTTTGATATAAAAGTGATATTTAAATATTCAAGGATGCCTTGATTGGAAATCATTTAATTTCGGTATACTTATATCTAAATGTATAAATTGCAAATTGAAAAATTGTCCCTCAAATACGTGCATCATTTCAAAAATTAATCTGTTGATTTTCAGTGTCATTGACTGCAGCTGTGACTTTGTTAATACTGAATAAGAAGCGGAATGGTACTCTAAATATGACGCCATTGCAACGTAAATTGTACGACAAAGTATCTGTAAGTATATTATTTGTTTATTTTAAATATAGTTTCCAATTGTATCTACGACTAAATTAACGTTTTTAGCATCGTTTCTTTGGTTGTTATGAAAGTTACCTTCTATTTGCCAAAACATTATACAATAATGCAGCATAAAAAGTAACATCAATTACCTAAAACTGTAATTTTGGGTCTATCCAAATCTAAATAAAAATATCAAATTGAAATAGTAATTGAACAAATCTGAGGTCACGGTAATTCAGTTGGTTGAAATATCGAGTATCGATATGAGTAGGAGCGCGGCTAAATTTATTGCTGTGACTTAGGTACAACAAATTGTATTAATGAGAATGCAGTAGGAAATATGAAATGACTATTTCCCTTCCTTTTCTTACCTGGTGAACTTAACAGAAATAATGCCATGGAATTTACGAAAATGAAATGAAAATAGAAATCTCAAGATACATCGATGCATTCAAAAACATTTTTCTTTCACACAAAAGATTTCTTACATTTACAAAACACTCTACCGCTTAAGTTCATATACAAAATTATCCCTAATAGTTACTTAAAAATAATTCTTACCTAATCGTTATTATTAATTACAAAACTCAAATCTCTTCTCTGTGAGTTCTCAAAATTCACGTTAATTTTGCAGTGGATAATCTGCTGATTTTTATTACCCCGTTTGTGAGTGTGATTGGCCAATGACACTGCATAGATCATTTAGTAAAAGTCAAAATGCTTCGAACTTTGACATCAAAATTTACTGGAAATTATCCCCTTAACAAATAATAATATTGGGAACTTATTCTAATTTAAGTTACTAATATTTAAACATCCTTATATGTTACTAACAAAAAATTGAAAATTTATACTTATGGTTATTGTCAAAGAGCGCTTCCGAATCTCCTTTACATCGTAATTAACGGCATTAAATACTTCCTGGTTCCATCTCGAACGGACGTTAAACACATGTTGACAAAAATTCATTTATTCTTAATTAACTAAAATCATTAATTGTGATTAATCTTCTTATACTTCATCAAATAATTACCCTGGAGAACTTCTATGTTACTTGTGGAACGCCAATGAAATATGTTACAAACCTCTCATAACGTATAAGTTTAAATTGCTCTAACGCACACGTTTGAAGAATTAATTATTTACTCAAAGTTACATGATCGTTATCTTAAAATGAATTAATCTTAAATGTCATATACTGTATGCATGCCAAATACTGAATGTGAAATATTACATGTGGTTTGATTTAAGTAAGACAGAATGACCTTTTCTAATTCAGTTCCTGTTTATATACAAAAATTCTAACTACGTTACTTTTTCTCGATCCTTCGGGTTCCATTTTGAAACATGACACACTTGGGTGATGTAATATTACGAGAATGACGCGTTTAACGATTTAATTAGGTGCGGTCAATATAATTTATAATTGTCCTGAGGCGCCGTCAATTTTTTTCTAATGCACGAAGATAATGGGCGCGGTTTCCTTCTATGTAATAGGTAACGCTATTAAACCGCGTTCTTATCTTATATTTTATGACTGTTTAATAGACGGAGCGTTTATTCTTTGAACGAAAACAATTGACTTTTAAAACATTTCTACTAAAATGACGTAATCTATATTCTCTTTAGAAATAAAATGTTTTATTTGAAACTCATAAGATGTTACTTTTAACGAGAATGAATGCTTTATTTCTGGTTTAAAACAATCTATCCACACACAGAATTTATCTAGTATAATTTAAATATCATACGCAACTAATTTTCAGTCTACAAGTTTTTTGCTCTATAAATGCAATAAGATTAGTCTCCATGGCAGATTAAACATGTTCTAGCAAATATTTTATACACGGAAAATTAATTAAATAATTAATTAAAGCTTACAGTATTTTGAAATAGTCAGCAGCAAGTGAAGAGAACCACAGGGAAAGATAGGTAGGTAGTAGCAATCAGTAAGGGCAAGGGTAGAACGGCATCAACACTGCCAAAGCCGTCAAAGGACAGATGCTTTTTCCGAAAAAAAAAACAGTACTTTAAGCTGTGGTACCAAAGAATCGCATCAACCGAAGAACCGAAGAAAAGAATTGCTAACTAGGTCTAAAGTCAACTAAGTCGTGGTTTCCGAAAAAAAAAAAAATGGACTAGAAAGCACCTACCACAGGAAGTGGATCGAAAATCAAACCAAGTCAGCACGAAGACCGGCAGAAAGTAAAACCATCCACAGGAAAAAGGAGAGGAATGCGGAGCAAAGAGGGAAAAAAACCCATAAAGGACAACACCAAGCAACAAATACAAGAACCGCATAAAAAAAATCCTAAGAATAGCACAAAAGAAAACAAAACAGATTTCCAGTGTAGTTATGTATGTAGTTATGTATGAGTATGTGAGAGAGTGTGTATGTGTGTGCGTGGATGTATGTGTATGTGTGTGCGTGCGTGTGTATTGGACCGCTTTAGTCGCCTCTTACGAGAGGCAGGTCGTACTGTGGGAATAATCTAATCCCGGACACACACGGGGTTGGGGCATAAGGAGAGAACGAAAGAAAAAAGAACCAAGCAGAAATGTGTGTGTTTATAAAGTGTGTGTGTGTGTGTGTGTGTGTGTGTATAAAGTGTGTGTGTATATATATGTGTTGGACCGCTTTAGTCGCCTCTTACGACAGGCAGGTCGTACCATGGGACTATTCTATTCTTGGGCCCACATGGGGTTGGGGTACAAAAAAAAGAACGAATGAAAGGAGAACCAAACAGAAATGTGTGTGTGTGTGTGTATGAAGTGTGTGTATGTGTTGGACCGAATTAGTTGTCTCTTACGACAGGCTGGTCGTACCGTGGAACTATTCTATTTCCGGACCCACACGGGGTTGTGGTACAAGAAAAGAATGAAAGAAAAGCTAGCAAAACAGGGAAGTAAATCGGCATAAGGATACGAAGTGAGGACAAGAACGTTAGGATTTAGCCGACATGCATGTTCAGGTTCGGAATCATTACATTTGATTTTTCAATGCTCCACCCGAAGGTACTACATTGGCCAGGAAGCGAGTCTTTTTTTTACCTGGAAAATTTGGAATTTTTGCCGAACCCTTGCTGTTCCAAGCAAGGTAGGGATCTTTAACGTGCGTGACAACACTCACACACGGGACCTCCATTTTACCTCTCATCCGAACGAGGGTGTATTTTTGTGAAAAATGCTCACCTAACATTTTTCAAGCGGACCGTGTCGGGATTTGAACCCGGGACCTTGGGCGTAGTAGTCACACACATACCACTACGCCACGGAGCCGCCAAGGTTCGGAATCAGCATGGACTATTGTTTTCCTCTTTTGGGCAGTTTTCTGTAAAACAGGAACAGCAGGGCGATTAGTAGTTGTAGCACGCGGTTGAGGAGGTGGCGGCGAGGGTGGTTTAAGAAACTCAAAACGGGTTATGGAAGAAAGTTGTTTTTAGAGTTGGTTGCAAGAAAGTAAACGGTCGAAAAAGGAACATCATGCACTATGAGAATATCAACGATAGAGAAAGGAAGATGTAAGAGACTCAACCGTACAAAAGGTACACAATCAGAGAACACTTCAGTTATATTAGACAAAGGGACAGAAACAGATAAAATTTCATCGACGTTAGATAAAGGAATTGTAGTATCGCGGTTAGGAAAGAAAACTGCATTGGCTGTAGGAGTATCAACCATAGGAAAAGGAGCAGAATCCGTTAACACTTCAGCAACATTACATAAAGGAACAGAATCAAGAAGAACTTTATCAACATTAGCTATAAGAGCAGAATCTGATAGGGCTTCGTCAACATTAGATAACAGGACATCAGCTAGAATTTCATCAACCTTAGATACAAGAACAGAAGCAAGTAGAATTTTGGCAGCATTAGATAAACAGGCACAATCAGAAAGAATTTTGTCAACATTAGAAAAATTAGTAAGAGCAGATAACGTTTCATCAAAGTCCGATAAAGCAATAGAATCAAGTAAGATTTCATCAATGTTAGACAACGGAGTAGGAACAGGCAAAACTTCAGTGACAATAGGAACTGATTCCTTGACAATAGCAGGTAAAGAAACATGATCAGGTAATACTTTGACGACAACAGCCACAGTCATTATAGCTACGAGTTTACTAATTTCAACAGGACCTTCTCTATCCGTATTAGAAGTTGTCATCACTCAGCTACGTCTGTTATTGCAGACATGACAGAAATTTCGTGGATAAAATCGTTTAAGAAAACAGGAACAAACTCTTGAGTTGCTACCTGTAAGACACTAATTTGAAGTATGGGCTCAAACCGTGGAGGAGGCACAGTCTGAGGTGAGGGTGAATACGCAGGATCCATTTGATCATCGTCTGAATCGCAAAGGACAGAAGAAACTTGGTTCTTGTTATTAGAAGTTCGGTAAGTAGGAGCGTGTTAGCCGTACAAGTCAATATTATAGTTCAAGGGCTCATATGGCTGAAAAGGATATGATGTGATGGTACTAGAGCGAGCAGAAGGAGGTGCATAAAAAAGAATGTAGAACTAAAGGCGGAAGAAATTTTGTTCGAAGCTATATTTTCCGAAAAAGGGTATGTTTTGATAATAGTAGTGGGATGACCTGGATGAGGTACAGAAGAGAACGTAGAATTAGAAGCAGAAGAAATTTGTCTCCTAGAGCTCAGAATAGTAGGATGACAGTTTGGACAGTTGCGGCGAGAAACTCCCTTACGTCCACAACCATAGCAATGGATTACTTTAGAACGAGTACAACGTGTCGAAACAACACCAGGCTTATCGCAATTATAGCATATGACCTGACAAGTAGAAGCAGAACTAGGAATAAGAACAGTAGGAAGTACAGAAGAAGTATCTGATCTACCCGTAGGCGTAGGAGGAATCTAAACAATTCGGTCATGTGAAGTAAAAGTCTTTTTCTCAATGGTAACAGACTTATAAGCAAAACCGGTTTAGCAGTAAAAGTATGTTGGTCTTGACTAGGTAAAACGACTTTATCGGACCGAATCTTTTCCAGTTCTAACTTCAAACATTCGTTCTTTAATTCTTGTAAGAAGTGGACGGTAGTCAAATGGGCTCGATAAAATGAAGCAAGGTTATGAAGCACAATGGACAAGGGATCATCCTCATTGAAAGAATCATTCCAATGAAACAGTGCCGTCATACACGCGAAATAGTTAGTAATGTCTTCTGACGAACCCTCTTGTCTATTATAGATACCCTTAGCCAGTCTTATGGCACAATCAATCATTTTGAATACAAAAAACATAAAATGGTAAAAAGTAGCTAAATGAATGATATCCGTAACTCGAAAAAAGCTCAAAAAAAATATTGTCAGTACAGGATAATTTAAATCATACCCGTCGGGATAAACTTTAGGACGCCAACAGAAATAAAGCAACAACATAGGAACTAGGAATAGGGACAAGGCACCAGCGTTTTCAACGGACTAGAATTATTGGCGAAAACACAAGTCGAATAATTCCTAGAAAACAAAAATTAAAGGAATTGACATGTATTATGAAAAAAAACCTAAGAAATCAAATTAATAAAATTTCAGAACGAAATAACCGAAAATCCAAAACTGGTTTCACGGAGGTTATTGTCGGGACGAAACGTTGAGTATAGGATATCGAGGCCGTACATAAAAAAAAGAATAAACAAAACCAGACTGAGAAAAGCGGGTAATCTAGGAAATTAAGCAGTAGCAAAAAAAATTGGGCCAGAAGTTAAGCAAAACAAAATCGGTGCTGAAGTTAAGCCAAGCAAAATCGGAGTCCCACATCAGGGCGTCAAATTTATATTACGTATCTTGACGTAACCGAAAAGGGCATAGAAATTTATATGGTTAAGAAACGCACGGGTCTGACACAAAGAGAAAGGATAATTAAAGTGAAGACTCGCACGAATTACAATTACAAAAAAAATAAAAAAAAATAGAACCAAAGAAATGTAAAAATACCAGGTTCACTACCTAACGCAGAGAGGGGGGGGGGTCACATAAATACCAAAACGCACATCGCCAACGATTTTCTATTAACAACAAGAATAAATGAAGGATTCTATACAAGCAAGCAAAAGAAATAAATTAAAAGTTACTATTAGAAAAAAAAACAACAATTATATTATACGGACAATTTGGTAATTTAGATACGAAGTGCGCATCTCGTATTATTCATTAAAAAAAACTAATTAGTAAAAAAATAAACGTGTGAGGCTCTTGACAAACATTTTTAAAATTGTACATTATACTTGTTGAACAATAAACAAATTAGTAAAGAAAATAAAACTTGTGTGTTCTTTGACAAGCATGTTTAAAAATGGTACATTGCACCTGTAGAGCAATTTTAATATAAATTCGCAGCAACACACAATAATCATACACTTTGAAGTTTTTTTCACGTAACTACACCAAACGCTGCACGTGTTGGGATACTTAGCTTGCACGTCATCGGAAGGGAATCAGCACAGCATCGCCACGGTATTCGGGATTCATTTACCCTATTACGATAGCTGCACCAGCGATCTACAGGTAAAAGCAGTTGGTCTGGGGCAAAGAACGGTCAGGCCTACATAAATGAGGAATGAAATAAAAAGGGTACGGTTTAATACATCGTCGGAAGGTAAACGTAACAACTTTATCGAATATTAAGATAGAAAATTAGAAGACATCTACCTTTAAGTTTAAATTGGTTTTAGTTCTTAACTTTAGCTTGGTAACTTTATTTTCACTTGACAACTATTCAACACTGCTACACATTATGAATAGAAATGTCATACATAATTGGGTTCGAAACTGACATAATACTAGAGCGCGTAATTTTGAAGTATCGCTTATGAAAGCTGTATTTACAAAACAGATACTCTTAGTGCTATATATATATATATATATATATATATACATATATATATATATATATATATACATATATGTATATATAGCTATTACAATAGGGTTGTTTAAGGTCATATAAGGTTACAAGGGAGGAATACTTCATGTAAATATGATAAAAACCATGTAAACCAAACATTGAAATCATAAAATGTACATAATTCATGCATTATGCAAAAGCGAATACAAATCACCCTGTATAAAATCAACAACTAGCTACAATTAATTACAAAAGCTCATTCCGTAATAAATTTACCACATTCAATAAAATGGATGATTGCAGAAGCAATCGAATCATCTTCAGAACACTAAAACATTTGTAAGCTTAAAAACCAAATTAGAAATTTAACAGATTTGCAGAAAAATAACCGTGAAATGAAATCTCTTTCAATCTAAACGCATTTGGGTAAACAAGTCAATAAATGCATGTAATTGATACCAGTTTGTATAGGAAAACATCTAAAAACAGGCATATTAATATAGGTATTTGGAGCGATGGTGTACGTGCATCTTAAAACGTATACAGCGTGCCAGACTTGGAAAAACAAGCATATGTAAGGAAAGAATGGAAATTAAAGTTCCGAAGTACGTGCAAATTTGAAAGTATGTAAATGCAATATTTAATAAGTCCCTTTACAAAATTGCGAGATACGTGACATTTAGGATATATATAGAATGCAATATTTAATAAAACCCAACAGCTTGGAGATATTCCACCCTGCAAATAAACATAATTGAAATGCCTTTTCCCAGGACTAAAATCCGATAGCGGGCTGTTGGCCAATGAGGACGCATGCAACATCGGGAGGGAATTTATTCATAAACTCACCGGAGCAGGTAAACGACATTCATTCCATAATCGACGCGCCAACAGTAATAGTTGAAAGGAGATCATTACGCAAATAAAATTTAGTGAACGTTAAATTGAAAGTAACAAATCAATAATTTCAAGTGACACAGTAAAGTGTGTTGAAATAAGGGTGTATAAAATTCTGCTGTTGATACAAACGTAAGTCTAGAGTTAATTAATAAGTAAAATCTTTGCAATTTATTAATTTAAGTGCTCTAAGAAACACATCCAAGTAATATATCCAAATCACAACGTTAATAATAAATTAAACCACGACGTTAATATTCTAAATTATTGATATAAAAGACCAAGCTGCTGGGTTAAAACTCTAAGGTTAATACTTCAAATCATTGGGCAAACGACTCCGAGTTGCTTGGCTTTGTACGGTACCTAGGTCCTTTGAGCACAATAAAGATTCTTTTTGTGTTGATTTTTGAGTGTTTCTTGTAGTTTTCTTAAGCGAGTTCTATAAGCGAGTTCTATTTTGGTTCATCCTGTTAGTGTGTATTGGTTTTTCGAGCCGGATATGGATTAATTTTTGTTGGTTTTGTACTTTTCTTGAGTTTTCTCCAACGATTTTTTTTTTGTTTTAACTTTTTGTTGGTACTGCACTGCCTGGTTTATTATTTTTTTCCTACCCCGACCTTTTAATTTTGCTGGGGGATTTGCGAAGTTCGCCTTCTGACGATGTATTAAACTGTACCCTTTTTATTTCATTTCTCATTCACAAAAATTCTGCTTTCAACACTCAAACAGCACCCTGTATAATAGACCTTTCTACAATAGGCACGCATTATTATAATTTCATTTAAACCCATTTACTGCGAATTAGAAAGTGTCCGCTATAAGTTACATAGTCGGTACCTCGTTTTAAGTATCCGTCGGTTTGATACATATTCCGAAAGAGAATAATAACTTCCTACACTAGTCCAACCTAAAGACTCGATGCAATAATTTAAGCGATTTAGATTTGTTTTCCTTTTGTGATTTAGTTACGTGTCAGTATAGTTTAATCGAGAGTACATTTCACTGCTGCTAATTGGAAGTCACAGGTTTAAATACCGTCAGTGTATATATTTTTTCTTTCAATTACTAGTTCGATTTAAAATCATCATTTAGGATTGGAATAAAGGTCTACCATATAATATCATTTCATCAATACTAATACATGCTGTAATGTCTAGCGTAAATATTATTTTAGCAAGTATGTTACACATAATATATAAAGTAATAATGATGTTTTAGGAACTTGGCTCTGAGAAGAATCAAAGCACCACAATTTCAACAAAATGCGAATAATAATGCAATAACGTGTCAATTTACTGGATGTGCTGTTATTTATTTCATAAATAAACTCTGTTATTATCTGAAACAATTGTTTATATCTTATTACAGCAGAGGTTTGTAACGTGGAGTTGTTATTTTAGATAAAAATAAAGGTATCAAAAGCGTATCTCTTATTTTATGCTTAATGGATGCATTTGTTATATTAAGAAATTCAATAGGTAAGTTTAGTAAATGCGATATTTTAAATCTTTATGTTAAACCGAAATAATTACATAAGCATACGGGAATAACTGATAACCAGTTGAAATATTTTCATAAAATTCATTTAGGGAAGATTTATCTTTGAAATGAATATTTTAGACATATGAAATGTATATGGATGACGTAATAACCATAAAGTAGAACGGAAAAACGTCTAAAACTTTTGTACTATATAATAACCTTACATGTGATTTTCCAATGCTCCACCCGAAGGTACTACATTGGCCAAGAAGCGAGTTTTTTACCTGGAAAATTTGGATTTTTGCCGAAGCCTTGCTGTTCCAAGCAAGGCACGGATCTTTAACGTGCGTGACAAGTAGGTGGTTTTTGCCGCATTTGGGGCCGCCTCCGCCGCCGCCTCCTCCGCCGCCGCCTCCTCCTCACTCCTCCTCCTCACTCCTCCTCAATCGTGGACCAAATAGTTTTCTTCGACTAGCCATTTTCATCTTTCGAGATAAATATATCGTGCATTTTCATCTTAGCATCCTCATTTGCTCCCACATCTGAACCAAAAAGTTTTCTTTGACTAGCCATTTTTCATCTTTCGAGATAAACCTATCTTGTTTGGTATCAATTAATATTAGAATTTTCTCAGCTATCCGAATGTCTAGGAATTTTTTAGATAGCTTCATTCCCCAGGGAGCTACCCGAATTTTAAAATTTTTTTCATCAATGTCGATTTCTAATCAGCTATCCTTTTTAATATTTACAAACCTTTAACCAAACTTGTAGCAGTATTAACATAAATAAATTAAGCACTCAAAAATTTAATAATTTATTTTATCCGATTTACAGTTTAATAAACTAATCGCAATTTTTACAAAGTATAACATTTATCTTCTTCGTTTAACCAAATCCAAGCAGGTTAAAGTAACCTGTAACAAAAACTAGAAATTAATGTGTTGTTTAAAAAAGACCTATAACAAAAAGAGATTAATGTAAAAAGAGGAGACGTGTTTTCGGTCAATAAGACATATTGTTGTTAATCTAACAATATGAGAATAATGTAAAAACATTCCAATGTAATGTGTTTTTAATATATAAATGCGAAGGTCGACTTTGGCGTAATCATCGCTCCGAATTACATGTGAAAGCTGTATATAATTTCTTTTTAAAAGTGTATATCTTCACCAAACAAATACGGTTATTACAGTAGGAATGTACGCTAAATGCGAGTCAATTAATAGCAATTTAATGTTGCTTACTGACCTACCTTAATTAGGTTGCTGTACTATTAGGACTGATGTACTTTTTGTTGTCCTCGCCAGACAAACTGATTTTATTAATTAATTGGGTATAAAGTTGGTGTCTACATGGTTTCGATTAAGACCTCGTACATATTTCCGGATTACTAGAAGACGTTATAACCATACTTTTTGTGTTAAAGGATTTCACATCGGTAGTCTCTTCTCCCATTTTGGTGTAAACGCCGTAGAGTTCGCAATCGACTTTTATTGCTGTATGTTGTATTCTTTTTTTATTAAGTAATCGAATAAATCGTTCCTTCTGCTTCCAAAGAAACTCGGACACTCCATCGCCCACACTGGCATTCTTTATGCGATAGCTAGCCATACTGTTGTTAAACACTGTGCTAACCATTTCTACACCATAGTCGTTAGTAGCGGTAACTGATGCATTTTTATGTTTGTTGCTCCGTAGATGACCAGGGTATGCAGACTTTAACACCCCCATGTCGCACACTTTACACATAATTCGTGGTTGTTTCGTACAAGGCCCTTTAACAGCTGGCGGAGTTGAACGTTTACGGCTTAATGACATACCGTGCTGTTTTTCCTTGTGTCGCTGTAAGTTGTCCATTCTCGTAAAAGCGATACCGCAAGACCCACAGTTTAAGTACTTTGCTGCCAACGGATGTATAAGCTTAACCGTGGACGATGTTACACCACGACATTTGTTCTGGTGCCGTTTGAGAGCATCCCTCCTGGTAAAGTAGACGTGTCAGGGCTCGCATTTAAAAACGTTTAGTACAAAACAAAATCCGCACTATAAAACTTTGGTTAAACTTGTAATCGAACTAACTTATAACTAAAAAAGCTTACTCTAGCGTATCTGATTTATGTTCCTTATAGAATGCATACCGAAGGTTTCCGAAGACGACCGAACGATGTTGAGAATTCAGCGGGGTCTGAATGACGTCATAATCCTTGCTGCTCGTCCAATACATTTAGCACCAATGCATGCACCTGGTTCGCATCGTCGATGGTGCGAATGCCGTTAGTAGAAACATCGGAAACGTCTTCTATGTTATACGGATCGCATGCATATTAAAAATCCAAAAGGGTGATAGCACACGCACACAAATTGTGCGCAAGTCGTGCTGTAGAAGATGCAGTGCTACTATAACCAAAAACTTAATAAAAACACTTTAAACCATTACTAAGGAAATACCAACTTGTTGTCTACAGGATACTTACTAATAAAGCAATTTAATTTTAAATAACTTCTACGCGAATAGTCCCTTTATATGAGCTACTCCTATTCGGATATGTACCGATTATACACGATTTGTACACGCACGAAACAACCGGTAGGCTAAACAGAAACTGAATGATATGGTATCGCACGGTGTTTTTGTACCTGGTTGGTATAATTAGGTAGTTTACTTTTAAATTAGGAAAAACCCAACGTTGTTTTGACCTCGAGTTACATTTCAAACCAGTCTATTCACGTCGGTGAAAACCAATTAGCTTCTTGCTTACGCACTACAACTATAATTATCGGATGTATCACTTTAACTTTCACTTCTACTTTAATTGTTTACAGACTAGTCAATTCACGTTTGTGAAAACCAATTAGCTTCTTGCTTACGCATTTTAAGTCACCTGAGTACAATTTACGCATGCGCGACAACAACCTCGAAACATTTAAAAGGATGATCTGAATAGGATCCTTTCTCAGTCATCTCAGTGATATCAGTGCAAAGCAATAGAGTATGCAGATGTAAATAATGTACAAGTTTCGTATACCGAAAATCTTATTAATAAGTTTACGTATAGTTTAAGTGAATTGGGCGAGCACCCTCATTATGTGGAAATTGGGTTTGTTATAAACCAGACAATAAAACCTGCATTACGATTGGTGTGTAGCAATAAATATTGTATCAACCATGTTCTGGAATTGGCATACGAAAATTGGATAGCCTTTACAAATTTTCAAGTGGAATTTCAAATCAACGCATTTTCTCGTGACGTGCTAAACACTCGATTAAATGGTGCACCCGAAATGGAAGATCTACACATACAACTAGGAGGTCCGTTTTTTATCACTCTGTCACCAGTGTTTGGAACAACCGAGGACAAAACGTTCCAGTTAAAAATAATAATGGGTAATAGCTCGATAGTTATAAACGAATTGGAGTGCCGTAAACTATTCCATATGCGGGAGCTGTTGGAGTATCAATTTAAACAGTTGGAAAACCGTGACTTCCCATCATTATACAGCGAATTAGTAGGGTTTGTTGCTAATTCTAATTTAAATGATGACGATTGGTTTACTACTCTGACTGAAGGGGAGAAACGAATTAAAATCTTGGTTGAAGGCGAAGTTCGAATCGGTAATATTTTATTCTACGACGAATTGAATCAGAGTGCCCTAAATGCATTGGAGCTGGTTATACGTTTTCCGGATATATTTGTGCGAGACGTGATACGTACAAGAACATTAGTGGAAATGTTTAGACGTTTAAATTTGCCGGATTCTGAAGATTTAGGTTATGGTTATAACTAGAAAGAGTATATTATAAAAGACAGCTCAAGAGATGTTGATGTAAATATATTGTAAATATATTGTTTAAGTAGTTTGTAAAACTATAATATATTGTAAATTTTTGAAAAAAGTATAAATAGACTTGCTGTTGTTTATTTATTAAGTATAGTTTGAGATTTTTTTTCTGAGTAAACACATGATTATCTGTTCTGGAGAGGGTTTAATCAACAGCGCTATAAGTTCTTCGCCATATAGTCTCACATGCTTTGTGAAAGAAATGAATCCCCATGCGCACTGCCCATGCGCACCCCTCTCTGTGCGACTGCTATTTCGGGGTAACGTCACAGCCTTTTATAAATAAACAATAATGTTATATAATAATCAAATAATAGATGTCTGTCGAATTCCGAGGCGATGTTTAAATTTTAAACCATAGTTTTTTGGAGAAATTTCTGTTACTATATTCCTGCATATTACAGTTTATTCTCTTATACGTTTCTAAATTGTTATACTTCAACTACAGATATAGATCGAATTATGTTAAACTCGATCGGTTTTATATTCACTGGCTACAATATTATTACTTTAGTTTATCTCGGATATTGAACCGTAAAGCATTGTAACTTGAAAATGATTTCTAGAAAAACGTATACCAAGAAATGTTTGCAAGAAGCTCTTAATGAGGTTAAACGTGGTGTTGCAACAATGTACTCTGCTAGTAAGAAGTTTAGGATTTCAAAGTCTACATTGCGCGACCATCTCATACGATCGCAGAGTAAAAGAGATAAAAGTGTAGACAGTTACATCTCTGATATACAAACAACTAATTAACAAACTGCGGAAATGGGCACAGGAAGTACTCTAAGATGTACAGCAACACCTATCTACTCAGATGGTAAAGATGATAAAGAAGTTTGTAAAAGAAGTTTTAAGATGCAAAAACAATAGTTTAATATTGAGGAAATGAACTCTGCAAAAATAATGGAAATGCTCGTCATAAACTATCAGAGCAAATAATAAATAAATCAAGTTCTATGGATTACACCCCAAATTCTGAAGATTAGGATTCAACACAGGAAAGCAATAGTCGGGGCACTAAAATACCGATGTATATAAAAAGGGGTGTTGTATTAAACAATACACTTCGTACTGAGCACAGTTCAGGTGGTGCATATATTCACTTTAATGTACATGGGTTGATTGAAAGATTGCAGTTGCTGGTTACTGTTGATTATTACAACCATCGAGATATGCATAACCTAAATGAAATTATCTCTATAATATCTAAACTTCTACAAAAAGGAATTATAGAATAGAACGATAACAAAGTTAGATGGGGTGAATATTTATACATATTTTTCAAAATTGTAAAATTGGACTAGTCTGCATTTGCATTTTGATAAGTAAACATCGCAATAAAAATGAGCGGAGAAAGAATTATATCTTTAGATGCTATAAAAATTTTAGAAGAAGTTGTCAAGGAGATGAAAAAAAGTTTATCAAACAATTCAACTAGCCAACATTTGAATGGTATGTTTAATGAATCTTTGGCAAATACTAAAATAGTGCAAGATAAACCTACACATGATAATGTTGATGCGAAAGATCAGAACATAGACTCCAAGTCAGACGTTTCTGACAGAAAAAGAAAGAGACAACTTAAATCGTATACTAAAGAGGATTTAAATAAAGCCCTTGACGAAATAAACAAAGGATGGATTCAGAAGCATCCGAAATCTACAATGTTCCAAAAGCTACACTCTATACGAAACTCAGATCAAACGAAAATCGTGTACAAAATTTGGATATGTATACTACACATTTGCCAATTAAAAGGAGGAAAAAGTGACTTTTGTGTGTGTGTATTAGTTTTAATGAATAAAAATATATTTCTATGTGAAGTGTACTTGTTAAGGATTTGAATTGAAATATAAATATTGTTTCAAACGTTTTGGTTTTATTTATATGTAATGGTATTGTTAGGATACAATTACTCGGAAGCAGTAGCAGAATCTTGGTTTATGTACTATCATAGAAGTTGAACAAAAAAATATTTTAAACTAAAAGGTATGTTTCAAACACGTAGTTGTACTCACTTCTATTAAAATTAAATGTAGCGCTCTTTGTTATAATTCTTTTCATAAGAACTTAGATACCCATTTCAGTTGCATGGACATTTGAAAAATTAAACAATACTTCGGATATGTACCGATTGTACCCGATTTGTGTGCACGCACGAAACAACCGGTATGGAATGTATTCTATGAGCTTGCGCACGCGCAAGGGTGCGCATGGACATGGGTGCGCATGCGTAGGGGTGCGCACGGACACATTACTTGTTAGAGACCTTGGGTATAAAATTTCCAGTTTTATGTTAAAATTTTTCTGTCAGAACTACTAAAAATTTTACCAAGTCCCAAAATATTCAAAATCTAAAGTAGTTACAAAAATGCCGAATGTATTCGCTCGGTTGTTCCAGACACCTCAACTTCATTCACTAATAATGTGCATGACTATACCCCTAATAGCTTCGCATACTACATTAATTGCGGTTATGATGACAGGACATATGTTGGACACCGCCATATCGCTTACATTCTCTTGATTAGGAACAGTTTTGCTATCCGATCTAGGTCGGATTAAAATCCCATCTAGGTCGGATTAAATCCGACCTAGGTCGGAGGGAGACACTCTCACCCTATGGGGCAATTTCACCCTATGGGGCAATTTCAAGAAACTTTGCCATTAATACACCCCCACAACCAGACCTAGATCCGATTATGCACATAAAGAAATAGTTTAATATTATTGCAATATCACAAAAGTTATACGCAACAACCAATTTTATTAGTTTTAATGAATAAAAATATATTTCTATTTGTAGTGTACTTGTTGCATCCGTCCTAGGTTGGATGTGGAGCTGTCGGGGAATAGGTTAGCTAGTGTTGTCCGGAGTTAGGTTAGGTTAGCTGGGCTTATGTGGACTTGAGTTTTTCCATTAAAAACCAAGTGTGGACCTAGGTTAGATAAAAGGAATAATTAATAGGTTAGGTCAGCGCCGCGGCGCTGACCTAACCTATTAATTTTTCCTTTTATCTAACCTAGGTCCACACTTGGTTTTTAATGGAAAAACTCATTAAAAAGCAATTAGTGCTAATGGGTTTTTAATGAAAAAACTCAATAAAAAACAAATAGTGCTAATGGGGTTTTAATGAGAAAACTCATTAAAAAGCAATTAGTGCTAATGGGTTTTTAATGAGAAAACTCATTAAAAACAGCCTAACCTATCAATTTTTACTTTTATCTAACCTAAGTCCACACAAGCCCAGCTAACCTAACCTAACTCCGGACAATCCTAGCTAACCTATCCCCCCGACAGCTCCACATCCAACCTAGGACGGATGCAACAAGTACACTACACATAGAAATATATTTTTATTCATTAAAACTAATAAAATTGGTTGTTGCGTATAACTTTTGTGATATTGCAATAATATTAAACTATTTCTTTATTTGCATAATCGGATTTAGGTCTGATTGTGGGGTGCATTAATGGCAAAGTTCCTTGAATTTACCTCCATCAGAATAGGATGAAATTGCTCCATAGGGTGAAATTGCCCTATAGGGTGCGAGTGTCTCCCTCCGACATAGGTCGGATTTAATCCGACCTAGATCGGATTTTAATCTGACCTAGATCGGATAGCACAACTGTTCCTAATCAAGAGAATGTAAGCGATATGGCGGTGTCCAACATATTCGGCTATCTTCGGCAATATGCGCCTCCACTCTGTAGGATATATAAGGGGCAATTTTTCGTATCCAATTTAGTATTCGGCAGTAGCTAGAACAGTAAACATGAGCGTCTCCAAGGTGATTAACGTTCCTCAACTTCTTGGTGATAAAGTGAAACCAACAAATGAGCGATTTGGATTGTGGCTTTTGGCAGAAAATATGTGCAACAATAATCTGGTGACAGATATTAGTAATATTTGTTATGTTGAAGGCGAACAGATGCTGACTGGTGGACTACACACACCAATTACAGAACCATTTTGTGACAATATAATGTTGGTTAAAATTTGCGATCATTCTGACGCCGAGCAAACATCTGCGAACAAAAGAATGTTGATCCTAAAAAAAGAAATTTGTGGTGCATTTAACAGTTATCTACGAAGAAAGTCCGACCGATTTGTTTCCGCTAGGCATGGTGTTATAGCTAAGCTTCCGTTTTCTCTGGAAAGCACTAACAAGATGGGTCAGAGAGTAAAAGAAATTATCGGAAAAGAAGACCTCGAATGTATTAATAATAAATTCCAAAATCCTATATGTGTTCCGTACAAAGTGGAACTAGCAGATGTTAAGTTGGAAACTTTATTGGAGGAACTACCAGATATATTAGACGGACTCAAAAAAGATTATTATTAACTTTTTGACATGGATGTAACTCAAGATTTTGCGGGCATCTTTAGCAAGATGGAGATGTATAATTATTTAACTACAAACCATAACTTTTGCTATAAGGGCGAATACGAGGAAAAGTGTAATATTATAGTTGACAACGATAAAACTGTGGGAATTGATTGTTTAACATGGCTAACAACCAATGCAAGAATTAAGATATACAACAAATTTGTGTGTCAGATAACAAGTCCTGGTGTTAATAAACAACTTGGCAATCATATACTAGATTTTTTATGTTGTCCAGATGTACGTTTAAGGGAAACATTTGCGTCTACTTTGGCCAAAGAACATGGTATTACGCGATTGGAAGCGACAATATACAACTGTGCAATTGGAAGCTATGTCAGTGCGGAACGGGAGTATAATCCTTTAAAAGACTGTTTAACGTTATTGGAGGATAGTAAGTTATACTTCCTAAAAGCGCCAATGTACTCGGTACCACTTACCAAAATGTGGAGTAAGCTATCGGACAAGCTACAAAATAGCTGCTGTTTAGTGTTTAATAACCTATTACAGTACGCGTATTGGGGGAATGGTAATACAAAGAAATTGACGGGCTTGCAGGGTAAGTTGTCCGAAAAACCAAAGGAAAGGGAAAAATTGATAAAGTATGTGCTTTTGGCTTTTAGTTTTAACTATTTACCTGTAAATTATTTGGAGATAGTAGAGGAGAAAGACAGCCCAGATAAAATAAAAATCTTACACAAGTGCTACATTAAAGCAGGTAGTACATACTTTACACAATCTGCAACACCATATTCTACAATTCCAAAAGAAATAGTCATTTCGGAATTGGGATTGATAAATACACCTAACATTCGCCCAGAAGTTGTACGACAACGCGTAAATATTGGTAGTATACTCTATCCGTTTACGCTAAAGGAAATTGTCCCATTATGCATACCGCACGCTGTAAGTGGAAGGAAAAGACAACTGGAATTAGAGGAAATGGATGCAAAAAGGCGGAAATTGGACTACATGGAAAACACTGCGACGATACGCGAACAATACAAAGATGTGTTAGACAAAGAACATCTTATTAGAGAAAATGAGGAAGAATTAAAAGATTATTTTATGTGTCGATGGACTGACTTAGATACATCCGGGTTGTACAAGCTGTATGCATTTGCGGTTAGTAAGAAAGACTCTTTTAGTTATGTAGGCGTTCCTGCGAAAAAAGATGGTACTAAATTCGTATACTTTTTAAAAGGTTATTCTAAAAACGTATTTATCAAAATGGCATATAACAAAAACGAACTAAGGAATGCGGGTTTCGAAACCTTGGCGTACACCACACTCAAAAGGGTTCCGCTAAACATTGTATATTTGCCTAGTAAAGAATCTTTTGGATCATTTAAAACCGAGGGTCTTACAACCTATAACAACCATATATTCCCAAAAGTGTGTGGGAGAATAAGGATTTCCTCCAATACCGACAAGAAGAAGTCGATCAAGCTAACAAGATACGTATGCAGGATATAGTGGGAAAGCTGCGATTAAAAGATTGTCACAAGCTGCAAGAATTACACGAAGAAATGGATCTGGTTGTCGGTGGAATCAAAGACTTTAAATATAGAGGCAAACTTCGGTACATTTTACAATTCTAAAACCTAGACGGTCTCTATGTATCAAACTATTGGCTAGAAAAGTAGATAGAAGACTTGGGTGTAGATTTAAATTTTAAGCTGCGAATAAAATTAGATAAAATTAAAACCACTCCAAACAAACATAAAGAAAGGACTATCTTCTGTGTATAACTTTGTATTAAAATTAAGTTTAAATGACTCCATGCTTGGTATTAAATATTTTTAAATTTGTTATGTATAATGTCAGAATAAACATTTTATAACAGTATATAACATTGTTCTTTATTTATAAAAGGGGGTGCGCATGGGCAGGGGTGAGCATGGACAAGGGGTGCGCATGGGCTGGGATGTGTCTGGGCGTACACGAGGGAAGCCGATGTTAACAGTTGCCAAGCATCCAATTCTTTATTCGGATGGTATCGGGTACTTGTCTGCGTATGTATCCGGAGTAAAAAACACGATTTGTGCACGTAGCTTATTAATAATATTAGTTTATCGAGCGAAGATGACAAGCGTAACATCATCCTGGGAGCACGTCAACATACACATGGTGGGCATAAAGATATAAATCTAAGATAGTTGTATAGATTTTGTAAATCTATTGTATATATTAGTTTTCAAATTCCATAATTTTTAAGTTCTTCGTCCACCTTCCAAATCCTTCCTGTTTCTATTTGGGTTGACAGAATATACGTGTTACCTCCACGTTGTGTTCGAGGGCACAGCGTTTTTAGATTTCTAGGGAAATGGTTGGTTAAAGCATAAGTCTTGGGTAGCGTAAAAGGGTTTTAAGATGTAGTTAAATAAAGATGGGCAAAATTAGTCTTTAAAAGGCATAACCTTGTATGGGGTGGTCCTATTTAAAATCTATTTACAGATTTGGGGTCCCTAGAAAAATTTAATATTAGTTGATACCAAACAAAATATAGTTATCTTAAAAGAATGACTACCCCGCGTATAATAAACACAATATACCGCATGTTAACAAAAAATTGTAGAGAAATTCAAAGACGAATTTAATAGGGGTCCAGTATTAGAATTCGTTGGTAGTAGGGCTAAGTCCTACTGTACTGCAGGCGAGAAAAACGCGATTAAAAAGATTAAAGGGGTCTCACGAAGTGTAGTTATGTAAAACCGAGGGTCTTACAACCTATAACGAGCATATACCTCCAAAAGGGGTGGGCATGCAACTACGCAGCAGTGCGTGGGAGAATAAGAATTCTCTCCAATAAGAAATTTAAGTTTCTATGTACGTAGCACCAGTCATTGGGAAATGGTAGAAATGTTAAACCTATAAAGACGATTAGTAATTGTGATTTAGAAAAATAATAGTTTTCGTGGACTAAATAAAATAGCTTAGACTGATTAATGTATATGGTTACATATTCTCGTACACATCCACAAACATTTGTTTACGTCCACAATGGCGATACCGGTAGTTTTTGTTTAACAAATAGTAGGAAAGATACGTCAGGTGTTAGTGTGCGGAAGCTCATCGGACCGTTGGATTCAAAAAGAACGGTGCGGCGAAATGTATGGCGGTTCCCGTTAGAATAATCAAAAGTGGTTAATCGATCGTATTAGATGTTTAAATATGTGAAAGTGTAAAAGCCTACATGAGCAAAACTTAATTATCAGACAAAAAAAGTGCGTGATGTGCTATACTTATAAAGAAAGTATAGAATGGTGCTTTGTAGCGGCCCTAGCAGTAAAAAGGACGACTGACTTTTTCAAGCAACTACAAGAATAGCAGTAGCGCAGAGAAGGGGTATGCATGTATTATACAGTGCACAGTTGCTACAAAATATGTTAGTTTACGCATAGCTCGGATGTGTAATTGATCACGTCTTAAAGATCCCTCGGAGGTTTAAAAATTCTCAGCCCATTGTCGTTTGAAAAATGTTTGTAAATTATCAGAACGGGGGTGAGTCGAAGTATAATGGATGATTGACCGAGTGTTTTCTACCTTTTACGAAGGAATCGGGGGTTGACGACATCGAGCATCTAATTCTCTATTTGGGCGATATCGAGCACTTACCGGTTCTAGAAATAATTACGTGATACCGACCGCTATGCGGAAGATTTGGTTCTAGGAAATAAACAACCTACGAAAGTACGGAATACTTGGTATTAATGCTAATTGGTTTAGCGACCGCGTTTGTGCACTCTTCGAGTGTCTTCGGCAATCTTCGATTGTTTCCAAAGAAAATATTCAAGCCTACCATATCCGAAAATATAACGTAGAAGTTTTTTAAATTTAAATTGTTTTATTAGTCAGTATTCTGTAGGCTACAAGTTTGGTATCCCCTAAGTAAAGGTTTAAAATGTTTTATTAAGTTATTGTTTATAGCAGCACTGCATCTTCTAATGCACGGCTTGCAACCAATTTGTGTGCGTGTGCTATAACCCTTTTGGATTTTTAATATGCATGCGATGCGATTGTCGACCTGTATAACATGGAAGACGTTTTCCGGTGTTTCTAACGAAGCGAACCAGGCGCATACATTGGTGCTAAATGTATTGGACGAGCTGCGAGGATTATGACGTCATTTAGTCCCCCGCTGAATCCTCAACATCGTTTGGTCGTCTTCGGAAACCTTCGGTATGCATTCTATAAGGAACATAAATCAGGTACGCTAGAGTAAGCTTTTTAGTTATAAGTTAGTTCGATTACAAGTTTAACCAAAGTCTTATAGTGCGGATTTTGTTTTGTACTAAACGTTTTTAAATGCGAGCCCTGTCACGTCTACTTTACCAGGAGGGATGCTCTCAAACAGCACCAGAACAAATATCGCGGTGTAACATCGTCCACGGTTAAGCTTATACATCCGTCAGCAGCAAAGTACTTAAACTGTGGGTCTTGCAGTATCGCTTTTACAAGAATAGCTTACAGCGACACAAGGAAAAACAGCACGGTATGTCATTGAGCAGTAAACGTTCAGCTCCGCCAGCCTGTTAAAGGGTCTTGTACAAAACAACCACGAATTATGTGTAATGTGTGCGACATGGAGGTGTTAAAGTCTGCATACCCTGGTTATCTACGGAGCAAAAAACATAAAAATGCATCAGTTACCGCTACTAACGACGATGGTGTAGAAATGGTTAGCACAGCGTTTAACAAACGTATGGCTAGCTATCGTATAAAGAATGCCAGTGTTGGCGATGGAGTGTCCGAGTTTCTTTGGAAGCAGAAGGAACGATTTATTCGATTACTTAATAAAAAAAGAATACAACATACAGTAATAAAAGTCGATTGCGAACTCTACGGCGTTTACACCAAAATGGGAGAAGAGACTACCGATGTAAAATCCTTTAACACAAAAAGTATGGTTATAACGTCTTCTAGTAATCCGGAAAGTATGTACGAGGTCTTAAACGAAACCATGTAAACACCAACTTTATACCCAATTAATTAATAAAATCAGTTTGTCTGGCGAGGACAACAAAAAGTACATCAGTCCTAATAGTACAGCAACCTAATTAAGGTAGGTCAGTAAGCAACATTAAATTGCTATTAATTGACTCGCATTTAGCGTACATTCCTACTGTAATAACCGTATGTGTTTGGTGAAGATATACACTTTTAAAAAGAAATTATATACAGCTTTCACATGTAATTCGGAGCGATGATTACGCCAAAGTCGACTTTCCCATTTATATATTAAAAACACATTACATTGGAATGTTTTTACATTATTCTCTCCTCTTTTTTACATTAATCTCTTTTTGTTATAGGTCTTTTTTAAACAACACATTAATTTCTATTTTTTGTTACAGGTTACTTTAACCTGCTTGGATTTGGTTAAACGAAGAAGATAAATGTTATACTTTGTAAAAATTGTAATTAGTTTATTAAACTGTAAATCGGATAAAATAAATTATTAAATTTTTGCGTGCTTAATTAACGGTATTAAAATTAACAAAACTAAAACTAAAGTTCTAGTTTGCAAAGGTGGGGGAAATAAATCAAAAACAAGAATACAAGTATCTAACACGAACTTACAAGAGGTTAAGGATTTCTGCTACCTAGGAAGCCAAATAACGCAAGATGGGAAAAGCACAAAAGATATAAAACAAAGATTCGCACAAGGTCGTGCTACATTTAACAAGAAAAAGCAACTACTGTGCTCAAAGACCACAAACATAGAAACAAGGAAAAGATTGCTTAAAACATATGTGTGGAGCACAGCACTATACGGCTGTGAAGCCTGGACAGTAGGAGAAGCGGACAAGAAAAGGTAGAAGCCTTTGAAATGGGGTGCTACAGGCGTATGATGAAGATATCATGGACAGACAAAGTTAAGAACGAAGAGGTACTGAAAATGGTAGGGGAAGAAAGAAATATGTGGAAAACGGTAAAAAATAGGAGAGATAGGATGATAGGCCACATACTACGGCATGAGGGAATAGTGCGGAATATATTAGAAGCAGAGATAGGAAAAAAGAGAAGAAGAGGCAGACCTAGATTAGACTACTGCACACAGATAGTAAAAGATGTAGGCTGTAGAGGTTTCAGGGAGATGTGTAGGCTAGCCCAGAATAGAAATCAATGGAGGTACGCTTCCAACCAATCCCAAGATGGATAAACTAATGACGAAAAGATAACTGTGCTTAAACATGATGATCATTATAAGTAACTACAAGAATTGGTTGGGCAATATTCTCGAATAATGTTAAGTGTGTGAAAGGATTTACTGGAAAACCATTATTTCGGCAAATGTCTAAGTGTTGGGGGATCTTGGTAGCCACAGGTTGCTTAACCTCCTTCACTGAATCTCAGTAAAATAGGGTATAAAAGTAGAAAACAATAGAAAGGGAACGAGCTGAATACACATGCTGTGTGAGAATTTCAGGGAACTATGTAGGCTAGCTCAGAATATAAATAAGTGCAGGTGCGTGTCTAACCAGTTTTGAGACGGAAAACCTAATGACGAAAAAATAAGCGCAGATAAATCTGATGATTAGTATAAACAACTAGTTGTTGGTTGCGAAATACCTGCAACTAATGTTGACTGTGCGAAAAGATAAATTGGAAAATATATTAAATCGCCAAATGGTTAAGTGTTGGGGGAACTTGGCAGCCACAGGCTGCTTACCTCCCTTCACAACCATTGAAGGTCGGAGAAATAGGGCATGTAACTGTAAAACAATAGAAAGTGATCAAACTGCATCTAACAAGAAAGAACAGCGCCTATGAGGAAAGACAACAAACATAGAATAAGAAGAAAATTGTTGAAAGCATATGTGTGGAGCACAGCACAGTATGCCTAGGAAATACGGGCAGTCTGAAACGCAGAGAGAAAAACGGTAGCAGCCTTTTGGAATGCTGTGCTTCAGATGTATGAGGACGATAGCATGGACAGACAAAGATAATAACAAATAAGTTACAGAAATAGTAGGGGAACAAGGATATCTGGGGAAAAAGAGAAATAGTAGGGCGGAATACGTTCTAAGGCATTTTTGGGGAATAGTATGTGATATATTACAAGCAGAGATAGGAAAAAAGAGGTAGATCAGACAGTTATAGATGCAAACTGTGCATATTTCAGGGAAATCTGTAGGTTAGTTCAGAATAGGGAACAATGATGGTACGCGTCTAACCAGTTCTAGGACTGAAGACCTAATGATGATGATGATGTGCTTAATTTATTTGAGTTAATACTGCTACAAGTTTGGTTAAAGCATATGTCATAGATGAGCAAAAAATTTAGAGGTTTGAGAGCTTTAAAGTGTAACTTTGCAGGGCGTGGTCCGATTTTAAATATGTTTGCAGATTTGGATTCTGCGTAAAATTTTAGAAGAGGTTTGAGAGCTTTAAAGTGTAACTTTGCAGGGCGTGGCCCGATTTCAAATCTGTTTGCAGATTTGGATTCTGCGTAAAATTCTAAGCTAATTTAATGTATTGTATGGATAAAAATTTTTATAAGAACGCTCAAAAGTCGCTACAGGTAAGAAATCTTAAAATTGAAGTAGCTTTCTTGGGGGTGATGCAATCTGAAAAATTCCTAAAGATTCGGGTAGCTGATAAAATTCTAATATTAATTGATACCAAACAAGATAGGTTTATCTCGTGGGTGCAAATGAGGATGCTCATTTATCTCGAAAGATGAAAAATGGTTAGTCGAAGAAAGCTATTTGGTCCAGATTTGGATGCGAGGAGGCGGCGGAGGCGAAGGAGGCGGCGGCGGAGGAAGCGGAGGAGGTGGCGGCGGCGGAGGCGGCAGCGGCGGAGGAAGAAGCGACGGCGGCGGAGGCGGCGGTGGAGGAGGCGACGGCGGTGGCGGAGGAACTCCCAAATACGGCCAAAAACACCTACTGTGACAACACTCACACACGGGACCTCCATTTTACCTCTCATCCGAACGAGGGTGTATTTTTGTGAAAAATGCTCGTCTAACATTTTTCAAGCGGACCGTGTCGGGATTCGAACTCGAGACCTTGGACTATATAATAACCACCAAAGTCGCGAGAGGTTTGTCGGAATTGTATCAAGAACATCTTTAGAGATTTACAATATTAAAGCAGCATACAGTATATAAGGGTAAACATTATTTTCAGTCTACCATTTGCACAAATTATCACGTTATTATAACAAATTGGTTCTCAAAATGGCTGAAAATGAAAAGCGGCAGCTATCCACAAAACGCGGTCAAATCAAGGCCACATTAACACGTTTCATCGCATTTGTATAAAAATTCTCGTCTGAAAAAACACCACAAAATGTTCTTCAATTAGAATCGCGATTAAAACAGGCCAATTCTCTTTTAGAACAATTTAACGAAGTTCAAATTAATATAGAGTATCTGAACGAATCCGAAATCAATACGGACGAACGTTAAGAATTTGAAGATCGATTCTATCACATTACCTCAAAAGCAAACGATGTTATAACCAAATGTATTAGCCATCAATCAACTAATAACATAAAAGGCGAAATAGGAGCTTGTGCCCGTGGAAACGATGCATATCACAAAACACATGTTTCAAATCAAAACGGAAGATTTCCTGTGCTCGAATAATTAAATTCTTTGGTGGTTACGACAAATGGGGATCTTCCGCGCATGTTCACTTCGTTAGTACATAACGACAACGCTCTAGATAACAATAGGAAATTTTTTTATCTTCTCAGTTGCGTTAAAGGCGAAGCGGCGAAGGTAATTGAATGCATAGAGGTAACAAACGAAAACTACGAAATCGCATGGGAGCTTCTCAAATCGGCAAGATCACCTTGGCCTCCCCAACAGCAAATTATTTTATTTTTTGTATAGCATCTGATTGCATTAACATTGCACCACATAGCACCAAAAGACTTATAGATAGCACCCAAAAACTATGTGAGTTATTACAGTTCAAAGTTTGGGGGGGCTATGGTGATGCCAACCCCCCACTACGCTTTTTTTCAAATTTTTCTCTTGCACTTGATGGCACTCACATAGCACCACATAGCACCACCATTCTCACAGCTAGCACCCAAAAATTGGCGTAGATATAGCAATTTAAAGTTTAGGGCCCTAGGCTACGTCAGCCCCCCACTACATTTTTTTCAAATTTTTCCTCTTGCACCTGTTGGAACTAACATAGCACTACATAGCACCACCAGTCCCATAGCTAGCACTCAAAAAATGACGTGGATATAGCAGTTTATAGTTTATGCACTTAGGCGAAGTTAGCCCCTCCCCCACTCCACTTTTTTTAATTTTTTTTCTTGCACTTGCTAGTACTAACATCGCACCGCATAGCACCACCAATCGTATAGCTAGCACCCAAAAGATGGCGGAGAAATAACAGTTTAAAGTTTAATCTTTTCTCTTGCATCTGCTAGTGCGTCAGCGACCCCCACATACAAAAAAGTGGAGTAGGGGCTAACATCGTTTAAGGGCATAAACTATAAACTGCTATATCTACGTCATTTTTTGAGTGCTAGCTATGGGACAGGTGGTGCTATGTAGTGCTATGTTAGTTCCAACAGGTGCAAGAGAAAAAATTTGAATATAATGTAGTGGGGGGGCTGACGCAGCCTAGGGCCCTAAACTTTAAATTGCTATATGTACGCCAATTTTTTGGTGCTAGCTGTGAGAATGGTGGTGCTATGTGGTGCTATGTGAGTGCTATCAGGTGCAAGAGAAAAATTTGAAAAAAAAAGTGTAGTTGGGGGGGAGGCTGGCATCACCTTAACCCCCAAACTTTAAACTGTAATAACTCACATAGTTTTTGGGTGCTAGCTATAAGTGTTGTGGTGTTATGTGGTGCAATGGTGGTGCAATCAGATGCTATAGAGAAAATAAAATAATTTGGTGTTGGTGGGGCCAAGGTGATTTTGCCTCTCAAATCGCGTTATCAAAATAAATCCGTTGTCATAAAAAATCACGTCGGAGCATTATTCGAATTACCTGCTGTCACTAAAGACACGCATGCTAGCCTCAGGATATTAACAGATTCCATTTAAAAACATATTCGCTCACTAAAAACTCTAGGTGAACCGCTTGAAAGTTGGGATACCATATTGTTTTATTTAATTTCACGAAAACTTGATTCCACTACTGCTAAAGAGTGGGAATCATATGTTATAACTTGCACAACGCAAAACAAACATCTAAAAATGGACGATTTAATTAACTTTCTCGAGCAACGTTGTAGGATATTAGAAATAACCACCCCAGAATAAAGTAAGAATAAGATTATCGATAAAGCTAACTTTAAAAAATCCGAAACCCAATCTTTTTCAAAGAAATCATACGAAAAATCGTTTTCTGGTTTGACTACTCAAGGCAATAAAATTAAGTGCCCATTATGCAGCAAAGAACACAAAAGATATTAATGTTCTAGTCTAAAATCACTCCCGGTGGAAGCTCGCTTAACGGAAATCAAAAAATTAGAACTATGCATTAACTGTTTGCGAGATGGTCATCAGTTAATTGCATGCAAATCGCGCGGATGCAAAAAATGTAACAAACGACATAAGACACTTATACATTATGAAAACGGTACCTCAATGCAACGCGACCAACCTCGAGTCGTCTCGACTCATAATTCAACGAATAATATCAATCAAAATCAATCTTTAGTATCAACCACAACCCAGTTAGCCGCTTAATAATTGCACAAATCTTGAAGCACAAATTTTGTTATCGACAGCTGTCATTTTGATCAAGGATTCATCTGGAAAGTGGCTCGAATGCAGAGCGCTTCTAGATAGCGGTAGCCAACCTAATTTTATTACGCGACAATGTTATCAAGCGTTAAAACTGTCAACAATCGGTACGAATGCACCAATTGTGGGTGTAACTACTATAAACCATAAAACCAGCACGTCAATAAAATCATATCACAATAGTTTCACTGTTGAATTAACATTTTTGATTCAGGGCAAAATTACAGAAAACTTGCCAACTACCTCTTTTAATCATGAGAGTTTAAGGGTACCATCAGATATAGCTTTAGCTGAATCACAATTTGGCGTAACTGGAAAAATAGATATTCTTCTAGGTGTTAGCATATTTTACAATCTTCTCCGGTCTCGTCCAATAAAACTCGGCTAACGTCTATCTACACTCCAAGAAACTCGCTTGGGTTGAGTACTTTCTGGGCCATTACCGCTGTCAACATCATGTGTGTCCCAAGGTCCCGGGTTCGAATCCCGACACGGTCCGCTTGAAAATGTTAGGCGAGCATTTTTCACAAAAATACACCCTCGTTCGGATGAGAGGTAAAATGGAGGTCCCGTGTGTGAGTGTTGTCACGCACGTTAAAGATCCCTACCTTGCTTAGAACAGCAAGGGTTCGGCAAAATTCAAAATTTTCCAGGTAACAAAAACTCGCTTCCTGGCCAATGTAGTACCTTCGGGTGGAGCATTGGAAAATCACATGTAATGTCAACATCATGTAATCAACATCTGGTATGCAATTTGTCAATCAATGAGTCTCTAAGAAACACCATCGAACAATTTTAGAAAATCGAGGAGGTTCAAATAAACAAAACCGCGAATACATCTCAAGAACAACAATATTGCGAAAATCTTTTCGTCAAAACCGTTCAACGTGATCACTCGAGGCATTTTAAAGTTACGTTACCAATGCGTGAAAACATAGGCACACTAGGTCATTCTCTAGATAACGCAATCAAGCGACTTTATGCAATGAAACGCAAATTCAAAAACACTCACGAGTTCAAACTAAATTATACAGATTTCATGAGGGAGTATGAGGAATTAGGGCATATGACGAAAATAGAATCTAATGCAATCAACTCTTCCACGACATCAAACGTGTTTTATCTATCTCACCACGGAGTGGCAAAGGAATGAAGTTCCACTACGAAGTTGCGCGTCGTTTTCAACGGATCTTGTAAAACGGCAAACAGCAATTCATTGAACGACTTGTTAATGGTCGGACCAACTATTCAAAACGACTTGTGCAATATTTTAATCCGATTCAGAAAACACAACTTTGTATTAACGGGTGACATAGCCAAGATGTACCGTCAGGTTAACGTAAATGAAAATCAAAGGGATTTACAACGAATTGTTTGGAGAAATAGTCCTGATGAAGAAATTCGGCACTATCGGCTCAATACCGTTACTTACGGCACATCATGTGCATCCTATTTAGCAATACGCAGTCTACATAAAGTTGCAAACCAAAACAAAGAAACACATCCGGAAACGTGTCACGTGATCTATAACGACTTTTATGTAGACGACTTACTCAGCGGGTTTAATACAATACAAGACGCAATGAAATTAAAACATGATTTGTCTACCTTGTTTGGCTCATACGGATTCGAGTTACGCAAGTGGGTTTCCAATAAGACAGAAATTCTCCATAAACAAGATTTTTCAATAGCTGATAAATACGATGTTCGCGAAGACGACCTACACAAAACCTTAGGAGTTATGTGGACAGCAAAAAACGATATATTTTCGTACACTATCGATGACACACAATTCGACACAACGTATATAACAAAACGCACCATTTTGTCTCTAATATCAAAAATATTTGATCCACTCGGGGTTTATCCCTTGTCATCAATATAAGTCAAATTTTTGGTGCAAGTAATATGGCAAACAGATACGGGATGGGATGACAGGCCTTCAGAACATGTACTTACACTATGGTCACAATTTAAACGGCACTTAACTATTATTAATCACATTCGTGTCTCACGACAGGTTTTACTACCGAACCACAAATACGTCGAAACTTACGGTACTGTGACGCTTCAGAGAAAACCTACGCCGCGTGCATATACATAAGATCTATGGATGATAACAATCAAATGCTAGTATGCTTGCTATGTTCCAGAACACGAGTAACGCCTTTAAAAAAATAACACTAGCTCGTCTGGAGCTTTACGGAGCCCTGCTACTCCCTCAACTCTACAACAAGGTTCAAGAATCCATTTGTTTGCACATAAATCGAACTTATTTTTTCGTCGCCAATCGGGTAACCGAAATCAAAGGTTTAACGCAAAACGGTTCATGGCGTCACGTGCCTTCGTCAAGTAATCCTGCGGATGTAGCATCTCGAGGTACTGATGCTTCATCTCTCAGTGCCAACATTCTATGGTGGAACGGACCGTCATGGTTAACAAATGTTTCTCATAATTGGCCAAGAAATGTTGAAATCAACACGAATCCACCCGAAAAACGTAAACAACAAACAGCTTTGATAGTCACTCAAAACATTTTTGACCGATGTTCTAGTCTATACCGTCTTCAACGAATAATCGCATGGTGCTTTCGATTTTATCGAAACCTTTGTAATATTCGATCGAAATTACCAAAAACAAAGGGCGAATTCAGTCTTGACAAACTTTATAAAGCTTTAATGATTTTAATCAAGATAGCACAAACCGAATGTTTCTTCCCGGAAATCGCTTGTTTGCAGCAATCAATACATTTGCCCAAAGGTTCAAAATTAAAATCTTTGATACATTTATAGATTCAAATGGTTTTCTGCGAGTTGGATGGAGACTGTCAAAATCAAATATACCTTCGGACAACAAGCATCAATTAATTATTAGCGCGAAACATTAACTAACACGCTTAATTATTTTAAACAAACATCACCGTCACCTTCACGCTGGTCCTCAAACTAGCATACGTCAAAAATTTTGGCCTCTCGATGGTAAACGTACTATTCGAAGCATCTTAAGAAAACGCGTTATTTGTTTTCGGATAAACCCCGCAAACTAATTTGTAAGATGGCCGACTTGCATGCTGATAGGGTCGTTTAGAATCATTCATTTTACGTTACGGGTGTAGATTACGCTGGGCCATTCAATATTAAGGTTGGAAAACTTCGTAGTAGAAAAATCATAAAGACTTATTTGAGCATTTTCATTTGCTTCACAACAAAGGCGGTGCACCTAAAACTAGTGAGCGACCTCACCACGCACTCATTTTTAAATTGTCTCAAAAGGTTTATATCCCGCCTAGGTTTATGTACTCGAATTGTAGAAAAGCTCAATCTTACCTATAAAGATCTATACACTATTTTAGTCCAAGTTGAGGCAATAAGGCAATAATGAATTCGCGTCCAATTTCTCCCTTATCAAGCGATCCTTCCGACCTATCCGCATTAACACCTGCACATTTCCTAATTGGTCAACCACTCTCAAGCTTGCCTCAATCAGACTTAACACTTCTGCCCGAGAATCGTATAAAGCAGTATGAATTTCTTCACCCTGCAACTCAATTATTTTGGAAACGTTGGAGCAGTGATTATCTGAACTCATTACAACAGCGCTCTCGCTGGATTAACAACTCTGGTGATATCATCAAAGACAATTCTTTTGTTCTACTTATAGACGAAAAGTTCCTCCTTTATTTTGGCGAATGGGGCGAATTTTAAATTTACACGAATCGGAATCGCTCGCATAGCAACAGTGCGCACTTCAACAGGTGTGACTACTCGTGCTGTTCAAAAACTTTATATTCTACCTACGGAAACTTACAGTCCAACTTAATATTACTCTAGTTATATGTATATAGACATTATCGTATTATTATTCAACACGACTATCGTCGCTATATGTTAAGTTAAAAAGACTTCAGCTTTTCAAGGCCGGCGATATGTCGGATTTGTATGAAAAACATCTGCCAGGTGATATTGCGTTTCAAGCAGTGCACCTGCGATCATCAGTCGAGTCGAGTCGTTGCTGTGCCTCATATCAGTGCGGATGCGTGCCAGAAGCACATATATTATTTACTAATTCAATATTATGTTTTAAATATAAATAAATGAGTTATCGAAGTAGTTCGTCAAATATGTTCACGTCACACATTGCCCAAGGTTCGTTGAGGCATGAGAAATTACGATAAAACAGACATGTACAAAAATATTGTGAATAAACACGTTTTAGATGTAAAAGAACATTAATAAAATTGTACCCAAGGTCATGCAATAGTCACGTGAACAAAACGTGGTCTCAACACGTAAATGATGCGAACAAAATATGATCTCCGTTGACACGAATCGAGCAGGGAAAGGGTCAATTTATAGCAATCAGCAGACTGAAAAGGAAGAGAGAATAGATTCGAATACCGACCATGTGCCAATTATACTAAACGTATAGTTAGAAACGAAGGCGGCACATACTTTCGAAACTCCACTTATAGTAAAGTAAGCAACACGAATAAAATCGAGAACTCGTAATAGTGTTGGTTTAAAAACATGCTTTTTAAAAGGTTGTTAAAAAGTTATACTGCAAATGTGTGCATGCTCTTGTTTAGTGCTAAGTGCGGTATTAGTGACAATTTAAACTTAAATATCATTTGAAACATATTTTAATACAAGTAGGAAAATTTATGTGGAGAAATATTATTTTTTCCTAATATATGAAATTTTCAGGAGGGTAAGTGCATCCTGGACAGCCATAGAGAATTAATGAAAATTAAACTTCTTGTGCTAGAGGAATTAATGATAAATTAATTGTATACCAGAATTTAAAATATTCTGTGTAATATAGAGCAAGGGTCAGAATGTTTTGAGTTTTATTTACAATAAAGTATCACAGTTGTCGAAGGAAATCCACCAACATCAGTGACACGATGAGTTTGTTTTTAAGGGGGTTAGAAAAACGTAAAACAAGGAACCTACTTAGAGAAACCACCTTCCGGGTAGAGAGTAACATAGTGGTGTAAGTTGCCGAGGCAGACCATGGTTACGCACCCTATTAATTGTGACAGAAACAAATTAAAACACAGCTTCTTCAAGGTAAGTGAGAGAATCGTGTATTCAGCTAATTATTTATGTGTCCTGTTGTACAAAGTAGTTTTGTTATTTGTATATCTACAAAATCGTTCTTTCTTGTTCTTTCTTTTTCCATAGGAACTTTTTCATACCACTGCAGTTAGTCGGTGCAGCTATGTAAACTATTGCCGTGTCCCGATCCCTCAGGATTAATTCCACTAAAACTAAAGCATTAATGCAGCCTTGGTTTTACACGTAACAGGTTTTCAACTACCCTCCTTGTCTCATAGGAAATAACATATAACAATTTAGAAATAACTAACTGTATTAAATAGCATCCGTTTTATAAAATTAATTGCAGTTAGCTCAATTTTAACTATTTTATATAACCAGTACTGAAAACTGTATTCGGTAACTGTTTTGAGTAGCAGGATCACTAGAATACAATTACAGAGTCTAACTTACCAACTTTATGTTTAGAGAATGCAGGGGATCTTCTGCTTTAGTATAAGAATGCCCTAGTGAGAGAAAAAATGGTTTTAAAATACTTCATCAAGGGCAAGTTGTCAAAGAAATGGGTATAAAAATGCTACATTTATATACTACTTTTAGCAGAATGAGTTTTTGAATAATTTATTAGAGGTGGTAAGACATGCAATATCTGAACCTCTCTTTTAGTTGTACAAATCCCATATGGTCATTTCTGAGCCAAAAAGAGCAGGATTTAAAATTCATGGAAAATTTTCCAAAATGTGGAAACTGTACGCAGGCGAAAGAGAGAAAATAATTGTAACGCAACGGCGTTACTTTAGCTAAACATCAGGTAGTAAGGTTGCATTTATTAACTTAGGATATAATTATTAATTTAGAATGCATAGTCCGATTGTGGACGTACTCGCTATATTAAGATTTTCAGTATATTCAATGTTAAGTAAACGAGATGTTTCACATCTTTTCCGTATCGTTCTATTTAACCAGGAAATAGCCATACAACCAAAAATTAATAATTTGTGTTTTTTTAAAATAAATTGGAACGCGAGTTACATATCCCACAATTAATATGCATACAAACTTAAATATAATTGTTAAGTCTTAAGAAATAGAATGCTACATTGTATGATTGAAGGATACATTATTGAAGGGTAATGAAAGTTCATAATCAGACGTGAGGACAAAAGCAAGTACTTTGTATTCCAGACGCAACATGATACTGCAGGTGCTGGTCACAATGAACCATAAGAAAGCAATTGTTATAATTAAGATTACTAAGAAATAATACATTGTATTTTATCAAGAAGTAGCAGACGTGAGGTCTGTATTTCTCAGAAGATGATGTGAGAGCAGAAATTACATAAATACTTTGAGGAGCACCTAAAGGCCAGTCAGTCTCGAACTTTATAACTTCAACATTGTTGGCAGTTCAGCTACTCATTGGTAATTATTAAAACATAATAGGCGTCACAAAGTCAAGACAATACTAATAAGGAACGTCCGCTTGCAGTAAGCTAGGGTTATTTTAAGCGGATCTAGTTTTGCGTTTCGTGTTGACCTAAAATTAAGATACTGTTCAACCGAAAAGATTCCCATCTACCAAAAAACAAAGAACATGAAAATTAAAATTATCTACATGCAAAGTTGGGGAATTAAGTGCGCCATTACATACTAAAAAATCTCAAATATGAGATGGTATTTACAAACTTAAGAAGTTATTATTGACAAACGCAATCATTATGCTAGTTCCACACTGTTAATCTTTACAAGTAAGTATATTCAGACATTCATTTAATAACAAATATCACAAAGTCATATCTACCTATTCCCTGCACCTTATTATATAGTTGATCAATAACACAGGCCAACAAATTTTGATTTTTTGAAAGTTGATTTTGATCTGACATCTGATTTTGTATAATTTTGATCTGCTGAATTCAAATCCGAGTGTCATTTTGCCCTACCACGTAAGGTTTTTTATCAATGTTGAAAATAAATTAATAAAAAATTTGATCAAAATAAACGCCACTTTTCTTGATGCAGAGACAAAAACAAAACAATTAGTAAACTAATTTGAAAAAAGTCTTAAACAATCTTTAATTTCTTTTCTTTCCAGAAGATCTTTCCTTCCTGGATGAAAAACCTCGTTTAGTGGATTTTTTTCTGTATTCCAGGGCCGGATTGTCCCTTTTTTATTGACCAACAGTAATCAGCCATCATTGAAACATTTTGCCGACCTTGACACCTGCGTTTTATTTCTTTTATGTCTTGGGGGAACCTCTCACTTTTATCGCCAAGATTTTCGGAGAAGTAATTAAGATGTGAGTGTAAAAAGTGAACTTTTATCCTCATATTACATCCCAATGCCATAAATTTCTGTAGAATGTTTTTCACAATTTCCTTGTATTTAGGATCCTTGTTGTTTTCCAAAAAAACCTTGAATAACATTAGCAAATGAAATCCATACATCTTTCTCAGTTTGAGTCATGATATTGACAAATTCTTTATCGTTCGTTAAACTTTTTATTTGAGGACCGACCAAATTCCTTCTTTTTAATTTTGCATTTGAGGTAGCGGAAAATTCTCTACAAAGGTATTTGAAACAGTCTCCATATTTATTTATAACTTTAACGTATTGTTTCATTAATCCTAGTTTAATATGCAGTGGAGGTAACGAGATTTTTTTGTGGATCAACAAGACTTTTGTGCAGAACATTTTTTGATTCGGGAGGTAAATAATTTCTTCTTATCCAGTCATTTTTTTCCAATGTTGATGTCTACTTCGACTGTACCTCTTACACAAAAAACATGGATACTTTGAATACCTTGACTGCTGTCTTAGTAGTAGTCCCACAATTTTCAAATCCCTACAAATTTTCCAGCTGTGATCATTGTATTTGATTTTTTCAAGCATTACTTTAAGATTTTCGTAGCTTTCTGTCATTTGCACACAATGGGCAACGGGTACCGATGAAAAACAATCCCATTGTGCAAGAAAACAGCTTTATGGCTTCTTTTGGAAGAATCAATAAAAAACCTCCAATCATCGGGATTGTATGTGCCCCTAAGTTTGTTTATCAGACCGGAAATGTCGGTGCAATAAACTAGACAACCAGTTTTTTTAAAAATAGCCCGAATACTCGGACGTGCGTTTCCTAAAATACGAGATGTTAACGTCTTCTGTTAGTAAATTTTTAGTTTGAAGTCTGGATGCTAAAACAATAAAGTTGGTATTATACGTAGTCAGCTGCGTTAGTGCTTTAGCTTCTTTATGATCAAAAGTCTCTTTGAAAACTGCGCGCTCCCGGAGGTTCGAGGTTGTGCACGATGTGATATGCGATGATAATGGATGGCTGTTGTTACTTTTAACTAATCCAACAGCGTGTATAGGTGACACGTACATCGGCTTCGTTCGGTGTACTAAAATAATATGTAGGCGGAATTTATCGTGATGTTGGTGGCTGTACAGAATAAAAAGGGTAAAATAGCGTTGCTAGCGAACGTATGCAGGCGTATATGATCTCAAATATTTGACTACAATCCCCAATTTTGGTTACATAATACTTGTAACGAAATTGTAATCTACCTGTCCTCAAAACTTTTTAAAAATTTTAATAAAAGATAGAAAAAAGAGAATTAGAGGTAGACTTAGGTTAGACGACTACACACAGATAGTGAAAGATGTAGGCCGGATGAATTTCAGGGAAATGTGTAGGCTAGCTCAGAATAGAAATCAATGGAGGTACGCATCCAACCAGTCCCAGGATGGATAAACTAATCAGGAAAAAAATAACTGTACTTAAACAGTATGATTATTATAAGCAACTACAGACCTATGTGAACTTAGCACCCGACTATGCTAAAAATTTTTTTCCATATATGCATTCGATTAAGCTCGGTTTGTACCCGTTTGTACCGCTTTTTATTTCGTTTGTAACCTCAAAGGGGTGAAAGTTACAGGGGGGTAAAAAATCATCAGCACCCGACTTGGAGATACAGAAATTTTCTAAATGCCATTCGATCAAGCATCGTTTGTACCAGTTTGTACCACCACCTGTTTCGTTTGTACCCTTAAGGGGGTGTTTGTACCGAATTTTTAAAATAGGGGTAACACCTAACTCCGCCATTTTTTAAAGATATCTTAAATGCTCAAGCGGGTGCTGTTTCGTAATCGTTTGTACCTGTTTGTGCAGCCGCCAGTTTCGTTTGTACCCTTACGGGAATGTTTGTACCAAATTTTTAAATTAGGGGTAAAACCTAACTCCGCCATTTTAAAAGCTATATTAAATGCGCAAGCAGGTGCTGTTTTGTACTCGTTTGTACCCGTTTGTGCCACCGCCAGTTTCGTTTGTACCATTAATGGGGTGTATGTACCCAATTTTCAAAATAGGGGTAACACCTAACGCTGCCATTTTAAGAGATATCTTAAATGCGCAAGCGGGTGCTTTCGGAATCGTTTGTACCCGATTATACTGCCGCCAGTTTCGTTTGTACCCTTAAGAAGGTGTTTGTACCGAATTTTCAAAATAGGGGTTACTCCTAACTCCGCCATTCTTGAGATATCTTAAAGCCGCAAGCGGGTGCTGTTTCAGAATCTTTTGTACCCCCGCCAGTTTCGTTTGTACCCTTAATGGAGTGTTTGTATCAAATCAAAATAGGGGTAACACCTAACTCCGCCATTTTTAGAGATATCTTAAATCCGCTAGCGGGTGCTGTTTCGGAATTGTTTGTACCCGTTTAACCACCGCCAGTCTCGTTTGTACTCTTTAGAAGGTGTTTGTACCGAATTTTCAAAATAGGTGTAACACCTAACTCCGATATTTTTAGAGATATGTTAAATACGCAAGCGGGTGCTGTTTCGTAATCGTTTGTACCCGCTTGTACTTTCGATTTAAGATATCTCTAAAAATAGTGGGGTTAGGTGTTACCCCTATTTTGAAAATTCGGTACACACACCCCCTTAAGGGTACCAACGAAACTGGCGGTGACACAACCGGGTACAAACGATTCCCAAACAGTACCCGCTTGCGTTTTTAAGATATCTCTTAAAATGGCAGCGATAGGTGTTACCCCTATCTTGAAAATTCGGTACAAACATCCCCTTAAGGGTACAAACGAAACTGACGGTAGTACAAACGGGTACAAACAATTCCGAAACAGCACCCGCTTGCAGATTCAAGATATCTCTCAAAATTGCGGAGTAGGTGTTACCCTTATTTTGAAAATTCGGTACAAACTCCCCCTTAAGGGTACAAACGAAACAGGCGGTGATACAAACGGGTACAACAATAACGAAACAGCACACGCTTGTGCATGTAAGATATCTCTAAAAATGGCAGCGTTAGGTGTTATCCCTATTTTGAAAATTCAGTACAAGCACCTCCTTAAGGGTGCAAACGAAACTGGCAGTGGTACAAACGAGTACAAACGATTCCGAAACAGCGCTCACTTGCGGATTTAAGATATCTCTTAAAATAACGGAATTAGGTTGTAACGTTCGGTTTAATTCAACGTTTAGTATTATATAGTTCACTTTAGCAAGCATATTAAACATGCCGATTTGTGATAAAAGACAGTCAAGTAAACTGTACACTTTTTCAAAATGGCGAGGAAGGCTAGAAAGTGACAGGGGCGATTGTCAAATTTTTAAAAAAGTGTCGAGTCGCGTTTTACGTTTGGGTGTGTTTTAATTAATCTTTTGTAGGTCCACTCTAACATCCGATTTTATATACCGTCATTATTATACCTATAAGATACCAATTCATAGTGGGAGTTTATTTGGATGAAAGAAAAGTGACCTCATATTACATTTGCCGTACGCTGTAATTAACCGATTTAGTTGGGAACCTGATGCATTAACACACACCTATGGTAAAGTTAGTGGGGAGGTTGCATTATTCCGACACCCACTCTCCTCGCTGTATATAGTGACCTGATTGACCCCACAAACCCTTCAAGGTAAGCGTTGCACTGTAGTAGTTACTGAGGGACCAAACTAGTTCGCACGCTGGTATTGGGATATTTTACCCTGAACTATAGAATGTTCTTTTGCATCTACCGTCAGTGAAGCTAAAAGTAGATAGTGTATTTCGCGTCCCGTATTTACCCTACTTTCACTGTAGTCAACCGTGTAAAACAGAAAGCCGCTTGTGTGCGCATTGTATATCTATTAGTCCGTAAAATTTTAAAGCTGCGATACTTTTCCAACTTGTGCAACTTGTTTCGTATCGTAAGACTGTACCAGTTGTAGCGCTTAGATAGTTCAAGTAGACTTACGTCTACCGTCCACATTGTTACCGGAGGTTTGCATGCACCCAGTGTAACACGCGTGATATTTTGGGCTATAGTCTACACTCTTTTGGTCGTCAAACCTAGAGCTATGCCGCGCACGGATTCCGATACGTCCCTTGGTGTCGTAGTGCTGAATTGACCCGTAACAAGGTGTTACCCCTATTTTGAACATTCGGTACAAACACCCCCTTAGGGGTACAAACAAATCTGGCGGGGGTACAAACGGGTACAAACGATTCCGAAACAGTACCCGCTTGCAGATTTAAGGTATCGCTCAAAATTGCGGAGTTGGGTGTTACCCTTATTTTGAAAATTGGGTACAAACTCCCCCTCAAGGGTACAAACGAAACATGCAGCGGTGCAAACGGGTACAAACGATAACGAAACAGCACCCGCTTACGCATGTAAGATACCTCTAAAAATGACTGCGCTAGGTATTATCCCTATTTTGAAAAATCGGTACAAACTCCTCCTTAAGGGTACAAACGAAACTGGCGGTGGTACAAACAGGTACAAACGATTCTGAAACAGCGCTCCCTTGCGCATTTAAGATATCGCTAAAAAATAACAGAAATAGGAGTTATTACTAATTTGAAAATTCGGTACAAGCACCCCCCTTAGGGTACAAACGAAACTGGCGGGGGTACAAACGGGTACAAACGATTATAAAGCAGCACCCGCTTGCGGATTTTAGATATTTCTAAAAATGTCAGAGTTAGGTGTTACCCCTACTTTGAAAATTTGGTACAAACACCCTTCTAAGGATACAACGAAACTGGTGGCAGTACAACCGGACACAAACGATTCCGAAACAGCATCCGCTCGCGCATTTAAGATATCTCTAAAAATGGCGGGGTTAGGTGTTACCCCTATTTTGAAAATTCGGTACAAACGCCCCATTAAGGGTACAAACAAAACTGGCGGTGGTACAAAAGGATACAAACGATTACGAAACAGCACCCGTTTGCGCATTTAAGATAGCTTTTAAAATGGCGGAGTTAGGCGTTACCCCTATTTTGAAAATTCGGCACAAACACTCCCGTAAGGGTACAAACAAAACCGGGGGTAGTACAAACGGGTACAAACGATTACAAAACAACACTTGTTTGCGCATTTTATAATATCTCTAAAAATGGCGGAGTTAGCTGTTACCCCTATTTTGAAAATTCGGCACAAACACTCTCTTAAGGGTACAAACGAAACTGGCGGTGGTACAAACGGGTACAAACGATTCTGAAACAGCACCCGCTTGCGGCTTTAAAATATCTCAAAAAATGGCGAAGTTAGGTGTTACCCCTATTTTTAGAATTCGGCACAAACACCCCCTTAAGGGTACAAACGAAACAGGCGGTGGTACAAACGGTACAAACGATGCTTGATCGAATGACATTTAGAAAATTTTTGTATCTCCAAGTCGGGTGCTGATGATTTTGTTACCCCCTGTAACTTTCACCCCTTTGAGGTACAAACGAAATAAAAGGCGGTACAAACGGGTACAAACTGAGCTTAATCGAATGTATATATGGAAAAAAAAATTTAGCATAGTTGGGTGCTAAGTTCACATAGGTCAACTACAGGTATTGGTTGTGCAAGATTCTCGAATAATGTTAATTGTGTGAAAGGATTTACTGGAAAACTATTAATTCGGCAAATGTATTAAGTGTTCTACCAAAATGCTTTATTGCATGTAAATTTTAGTCATCAAACACTAGTATGTAATATTTATTGTTTTTATAATTTTTTTTCTAGATTTTGTGCTAGCACTAATATACGCATCAAATTTTAAAGGTCTCCCTATTCTCAAATTTTAGTTTGTGTTTCAACCAGTATATTTTGTTCTATTTCTAAGGTTAAAGTAGGGGGTGTGATTTGATGGAAATGACTTTTCGACGGTTGACAGCATTGTCATGTTGTTGAAACCTAACCTCAAAATGTAAATCAGGTAGGTTGTATTTTACACTCGTTTAAAGAGAAATACTTTTGTTGTGTGGTTGAATCAAAAAGAATTTCAAATGCTAATTAAATATTTTTCACGTAAACAGAACAATAGACTGAGGAAAAGCTGCATATATAGGGTATGTTTAAAAGGTCTGTACAAAATGTTACCACAAATTCCCAAAACTAAAATACGAGGATCTAGCGCAATTTACTTTAATCAAAAAGTTGGTAGTAACCAAGATATCTTTAAGCTATTTTTTAAATAGCAGGATTTGCATGAAATTTGGTATTTAAGGGTTTTTAAGATGAGGAATTTAGATTTAATAATAGTTTTGATATATCCAACAGATGGCGCCACCAGCAGCCTTTTGCCTACATTAAAAGTTCTATAACCTTTTGTGTCTCGGTATATCAATTTTTTGGTTCAAAATTCATTTTTGCTTATAATCTTCTCCAAAGAAGGTATACCTTGTAAATGTCACTTTGAGCAGCCGTTTCTGAGATAATTGAATTTAAATGTTTTATTACATACTAACATAACAACCACTAGACAATATTAATTATTGTTATTAATTACAAAAAAGTATTGTCAAACGATTCAGTCTAATACATTTTTTTCGTAATTTTGAAGGTTACCACTTAATTCTTGAATTGGCCGTGTCCTACATTAACGCAGAAATGACCGACATGATATTAGTTTATGGTTATTGCGACGAAAATGGTCGACAGTCGGTGAGAGTATACCAAGAAGCATTTCCTAATGGACGCATACCAAATCACCAAACATTTGCTGCTGTTGAAAGGTGTCTTTGAACAACCTGTAATTTTGCTCCTGCAACTGTTGATTATATACAAACTCGTACGACTAGAACACCGGAGACTGAGGAAGAAATTTTAGAATGAGTTGAAGAAGATCGAGCGTGAGCACTAAACAACTAAGTCTGAAAGTTGGAGTTTTAAAGATACGGGAAATAGAGTTTTAAGAGAACAGTTGTTGCATCTATTTCACCTCCAAAGAGTACATGAGCTGGTATCTATCGACCTCGAACTAAGACTAAACTTCTATCGTTAAATTAATAAACCAGGAGATAATGATCAAAATTTTTATAGAAACATTTTATTTACGAATGAGTGCTGTTTTACAAGAAAGGGCATTACTAATTTACATAATGAATACATTTATGCTGACGAAAACCCGCACGCAGTGAATGTTGTGCATTATCAAGGTGAATTTAAAATTAACGTGTGGGCAGGAATTATTGACAGTTTTATTATTGGTCCTGTCATCTTACCATCTCTTTTAAATAGGGTAAATTACCTAGAACATCTAGTATATATTGGCCAAATTTATTTGATAATCTTCCACTGGTTATTAGAGAAACTATGTGGTTCAAGCAACGGTGCATCACCACACTTCATGTTATACCTCAGAAATCACTTAAATGAAAATTTTCAGAATCATTGGATCGGCAGAGGAAATAATACTCCTGCAAATTGGCCACCTGGTTCACCGGATTTGACGCCAATAGACTGCGTTTTATGGGAAACCCTTAAAGAGATGGTATATTCTAGAGATCTAAACAGCGAAGAAGAATTGTGGGCACGAATACAAAATTCAGTAGATATTTTACGGTTAGATGCAGAGAGACATGCAAAGTGAGCAGTCCAATTTTCTTTTTAGAATTAATGTGTATATGGAAACGGGGGTCATTTAGAACATTTACTTAAAGTTTTATTTAACAATTTATAATTTAATACAAGTTTGCTGTTTGGTTGGTTATTGACTTTGTGTGTTATTCCTCTTGTTCTTTGCCAGTTCATCATTACATTTTATCATTATTAGCTCACTGTTGTAAAAAATGTTGTTGTTGCTGACCCTTAAACGTGCTCCAAGCTTCTTGGACCAGTCCTAAGCCTGTATAAAGTGTAAAGGAGGCTATAATAAATGTTAGTATACAATAAATCGTTTAAATTCGATTATCTCAAAAACGAGTACTCGAAGCGACATCTACAAGGTCTACCTTTTTCGGAAAAACAATGTCAAGCAATAAGAATTTTGAACAAGAAATTTGATATATCAAGGATAAAAAAAAGTTATTGGGCTTTAAATGTAGGCAAAGGGCTGCCGAGGCGCCCTCTACGGGTACATCAAATCTATTATCAAATCTGAATTTTTCATCTCAAAACCCTCAGATACAAAATTTCATACAAATTCTGCTATCGTTGAGAACCTATTTCAAAAATAGTTTTAAAAAAAGAATAACTTTGACACCCTGTATCTTGGAAACTATCAACTTTTCGACTAAAATAAATTGAGTTAGATCCTCATATTTTATTCTCTGGATTGTGTGGTAATATATTGTACAGCAGTGGCGGCTCATACTTTGAGTGGTGAGGCAAGTATAGCAAACTCCATAAGTAATTCTTTAAACTTTTGCAAAAGCAACAAAATACAAAGTATCTATACATAAAACGTTTAAACTGTACAGAAATATACTTAAGATACAATATTTTTGCGATCATGACAACAGAACACAAAGCATCAATCATAAATAATTACGCACCAAAGTAAAATGAACGAATGTTGAAAGCTGCACTACAAGCTGAACAAGTTTATTTACACTAATTTTAAAGGTTCTTAAACACCAACGGTATTCGTCTGTTTTTTTTATTTGCAAAATTATCTATCACATTTTCAAAAAAATGTTTATCACTATTTAAAGTTTTAAATAATTGTTTTTCTATAGCAATTTGTGATATATAGTATTTCTAGAATACGTTTTTATATGTTTTAGGGCAGAAAAGCTTCTTTCTACAGATACAGATGTTATGGGTATAGTTAAATAAATACTGAGAAGTTTATACAATTTTGGCATACATCCGCGTAATTCATTTTTATACATAAACTTAAGCATCCCCACAGTTGAACTTGAATTACCTAATATTTCTTTGTCACCATACAAGGCCGCCTCGAGTGGGGGGTCCGGGGTGAAACACCTCTCTCCCCTCCCCCCTCCCCATTATGAATTGGTCAGTCAGAAAATGTTTCCGTGAGTCGGAAATTTTGCAGGAAATTTACTGCTCGATATAAGTTGATGACTACGCTATTTTGAAATATTGGTTTAGTAAACAAAAAACTGTCTATACAAAAACACAAACGTTTACTTTCTTTTAAATTGAATAAGTCAATTTTCAAAATAGAGTTCGTTTAGTAAGCTATCAAGAACTTCATATTATGCAACCTAAATGTAGAAATACTATACTCAAACGTGAACCTAAAGCCTCTATATTGTTTTTCTTCGGTCACAGACTGTCGTCGACAGTCTCTTGGCGTCAGTCGTTGACTTACATTCTCCACAATTGAACCCTTTTGGATTGGTATGACAAATGTCGACACTAAGCTGCTTAAAATAGTCACCGGTTGACACTTATATTTTTATTATCTTTTATTGCGGAAACATTTACGGTTGCACACATACGGCCTTAAAATAATAGTTTATTCTAAAGCACAGTGTACAGCAAGTTGCAATAATTGTGTTGTGTGTCTATACAAAAACATTTGCTATGAATTCTAAGAAAAAGCGCATTAAAGTTGAATGCACATTATGTGGAAGTGTGTTTGATAGTGATTACAGTAAAAGACATCAGATTAAATGTCATGATGAAAAACCGGTCCGAGTAAAACATGTTACTGCTCCTGAAAATCCATTTGTGGCAGCCAAAAAGCAGAAAATACAAAAACAGCCAATCGCTACAACGATGACGGAGGTAGCTATACAGATATTAATATAATATTGTTATTTAAACCAAATAAGCCGAATTGCATTTTGTATAAGCATTTCATCTACATTTGTGTCACAGTAGTACCGTTTACTATAGTATAATGTTGTTAACTTTTAATCAAATAGCTCATGAGGGAACTTACGAAGATCTATATACTCTTTAAATTTGGCTACATTTAGTAATTCAAAAAAACGGAGTCTATCTAGATCACTAAATCTTACTTCAATCTGATTGATTATAACATCTACAATTTCAAAAAATAGTGCTCTATATTTCTGACGCCCGCCTGGTAAATCTTCCCGTCTTTGTCTATGACTAGTAGATGCCGTTGAGTTGTTATCGCGAACAGTTTCTAGTGAATCATAAATTTGATCAAAGACCACGCTATTTGATCTGAATTCTTTTAATTTTATTAAGAGCGATTGCCGTCTGGTTCTCGCGTATGTTGTATCAGTGAGTTTGTGTTGCAAAATAGAAAACACTACGTCGGTTTGTTCAAAAATTAATTTATATACTTCTAAACAAAATATAAAATTATTATCTTCTAAAAACTTTTTCAAACCTGACGCTTCCCGTACAGTAGAACTATCAAACTTGTCACTTTCTATAATGTTACTAAAAAACTTCTATTAAATTGCTTCTATTAGCAGAAACGGTTAGCACAGCTCTTGATGTAAAGTTCCATCGCGTTGGAGCGTTAGTTGGAAGTCTACGTTAGCAAATTTCGTCTAATAAAGCGGTGCGCTTAGACGATTTAGTAAAAAACGAAGAAAATCCGGATAACGGTTGAAAAAATATTATGGCTTTTTCTAATGAATTACAAGCATTACTTAGCACTAAATTTAATACGTGTGCAAAACAATGTTTAAACAAAGCTTGTGGAGCGACTGCTTTAATTTGTGCTTGTAGCCCCTTAAGGTGACCAGCCATAACTGCAGCACCATCATATGTTTAAGCAATAAGTTTGTTCTTAAAGTCAAACTTAGCAAAATTAGCATTTAGAAATTCAAACAGGCAGTCTGAGGTTTTTTTGATACTTACATCAAAGAATCTCATGAAACGCTTTACTACGATTCCATCTTTGATATACCTAATAATTACTGATAACTGGGATGAAGTTGATACGTCTGTGGTTTCATCGATTTGCCAAGAAAAATAATCGCATGATTTTTTTCATAGCTAATATGTTTGTTTAAAACATGATGAGGTGATTCTATTAACTCGTGCTGAATTGTTTTTGAAGTACCTAAAAATACTGACTTAGTGTCGCTATCGCCTTCTATAAATTTTTTTAAAAGAGGATCTCTTTTACCGAAAACAGATAAAAGTTCTAAGAAATTGCCTTTATTTAATGAAGATTCACTTTCATCAAGTCCCCGAAATGGTAGTTCTTGATAACACAAATACAGAATTATCTCCAATATCTTTTTAAGTATTACCTGGTTTTCTGCACTTGTTTATTATATCTTTTAATTTCAATAACACGTGCACTGCCCAAAACGTTTACAATGTTTTGTTTACTCGATGGATATAATTTGCAATTGGAAGAAATGTGGTCTTTAAATTTTACATATTTAGAAATTGAACGTGATAAATTTTTCGTCCGAGTAACCTGTTTTACTACTCGTAGAAAATAGAACGCATGGCCAGCAGAGCAATTTATTAATTTGTGTACTACCACACAACCACGGGCATTTTTGGTACCATAAATTAGCAAATGCTCTATTTAGTTTTCCTGCATTGATTAAGGATTTGCTAAGATCTGGGCAAGGTTTTCCTAAATTTTTAATGTATATTTTATTTTCGTAGGTTAACGATGTAAATCCGTTTTGAATTATAAAATGTACAATGTCGTCACACTTTCCGAGTTCAGTTTGGTTTGACATTTTACGACTGTCGCTAAAGATGCATACATACAAAAATTTACAGCAGACGCTGACTCTTCTATGTTTCTGGTAATTAATAACTATTACCGTTACCGAAAACACTAATTACGCACTAAATTAATTAAACTAAACAGTAGTCAAAGCACCTCATCCTAATTGCAGTTTTTAAAATAAACACTAACTAGATAAATTTGAACTGAATACTCGTACGGATAACGCAAGTTATGTGATCCCCATTTGTTATACCTATGAAACCAATAAAATTAGGAAATATTAGGAAATATTAGGAAAAGGCAACAATGTAATTAAAAGACAATTTGTTAATATTTATTTCAGTTTATAAACGTTCCCATGAACGGAAGCGCTACAAAGTAGCACAAGGATAAGTGACACTGCAGATGTCAGGTCACAGACGGTCGTAGGAAGTCACGTACCGAGATTACGCCGAAGTAAGCCTGCAACATTGTAATTATGAATAGATTTTAAGATAGCAACTATGTATCATGAATAGAGTCAAGTGTAAGCAGACATTATGTAACGTGCATTTTTATTAAGTGTAACATTTTACGTTTTCTCAAATAGTAAATACCTTTCTACAAATTACTATTTTTATATTTAATATTTATTAACTCGTGTGTATTACTTTAAACGTGTATTAATTTGAAGATTGATTTTCATTAATAAATTACTGTCCAACTTATGGAAAATGATAAACAGCTCGCAATTAATTAGTAGATATAAATTTTGTTCCTTATGTGGATATACGAGTCGAGTTGATAGGCGATAAGCGGTTGGTATAAGAACGATTGAGATAAGCGGACGAGGAGTTGTCGTTTGTTCTTCGTTCCTATATATTGTTTACGTTGATAATACTGTGTCCTGTTTGCTTTAACAGTCGGAGTTTGTTCTTTGTTCGGATATACTAAGTACGTTGAAAATACTGCTTCTACACATTGCACGTGTGTTTTAAGGAACATTTGACGGACGGTTTTTATTGCTTACGCGTGCCTACTAATTGTTTTTAGTTGTTTTCTTGTGAGACAAATGCTTTAAGGAACATTTGACGGACATTATTTTAGTGATACGCGTACTTTACTAATTTGTGGTTTTAGTTGTTTGTCTTGTGAAATAGGAGTCGTAGAACTTGCTAAACTGACCGATTCTTTCTTTAGGATTAATGTGTGTGCGATCTAGTCTAGTGTCCCTTGGTTTTATCAGATTAGTGCATACTTTGGCTTACTTAAATACAGTGGATACTGTAGTTTCTGCATTTTTCTAACACCAAAGAATCTAAAATAGATCATTGTTTGCGCAACTTTCGTTATTCAAAAGCATTAGATTTTCTTTGTTACCATAGGTAGCAAATAAAACACCTCCCGTTACTGTTAGTCTAATGCATTACATCGTGCCTTGAAGGCCCGTGATTCTAAATTTTTATTACCATTTTTTTTTCGATTTGTGTTACAAAATATTTCGAAATTATTGTCTCAGGAAATAGAATTAACAAGAAATTTATCAATGCTACATAGTTCCATCAGCATGATAATATCTGCTGCTAACACTAGTGAAATACGCAGGTGTGATTAGTGTAAAGTGTGAGAAATTCCATCCACACCCTCACAGTCAAGGGTGCAGTGCTTCGTTAGTGCAGGATATCGGGAATCCCACATTCAATTGCGAGGAAGCGTTGCTGAAGGACTGTTTGTAAGTTGAACTATTTCCTACTTGTTTTTACTTTAAATACCTGTCCGTTGCTTTGCCATACCTTTGGCGTTCTGAGACCTTTTACCAGAGACTTGCATGCTATTTTAAATAAAAGAAAAAAAAAGAGAAAAAACAATACTACTGGACTACTCATATTAATTGTGTTTACCTATTTATATTTTGTTAAAATTTTATCTGCTTTATGTCTAATTGGTGTGTGAGGAAACGTTTCTGCTACTCCCCAATATTACCTCACTTTGTACTAAAGATTTGTTATATTGCTTTTAACGTTGTTATATTATATAGATTATCCCAACAGTTTTTTTTATTCTACAAAGTATTGAACAATTTATACTTGATCCGTATGCTATGCTTTTTCTTTGTTTCAGGTTTGCAGGACTAATTTGTTTTTCTTTCAGGTTTACTATTCTAATTTTCTATTGCAGGTACTGTTACTAACCCCTTACCGCCGCATACATCATAGGTCAGTCTGCTTTCTACAACCCCCCCTACTCTCCGATTGAGCCTGGTCATTTCTTTGGCTTTCTTTGTGTTACGTAGCATAAATTTGGCGCCCAACGTGGTTGCCACGAAAAAAACGTAACAGAGATTTTGGCGCCCAACGTGGGGCTCGATTTTTTTTTGGCATTGATTTTTTTTTATGTATCGGCTCGAAATTATTTTTTTCTTCCTTCTCGTTTAGGCCCGATTTTTTTTAGAGGGGCCTGATTTTTTTGATTTGCTCTTGATTTTCTAAATTTTTTTTTTATGACCTTGATTTTTTTGGCCTTGACTTTTTTTTTTGGTGTATCGGTTCGATTTTATTTTCTGCCTACATTGGCTGGCTCTAATTTCTTTTCTGGTGTAGTCTTGAATCTTTTTCCTTCGCTATATAGAAATTCCTTGATTGTAATTTTTTCTTTTTTTGTTTTGTGTGAATTATCAGAGTTGTGTTTTCGCTGGTAATTTGGTTCTGAAAAACACTGGCGCCCAAGTTTTCTGTACACCACCTTCTTTTTTTTCCTTTTCTTTACGCCACTTTCGCTACCTCACTTAAATATAATCCTAATGTCCCCGATCTAGATCTGGTTGTACTATACGACTTTTTTTTCCTTCTCTCCTTCTTGATACCTCGGTTGAAGCCTTTTGTTACTTTTTCCAGTTATCCGTTTGTCGTTCCCTAGCTTACTTGAGGCTTGACACTTGTGTCGTATGTTGGCTATTGCTGTTGGTTTCCTTCCTCACTACTTTTCTTTTCTTTTGGTTACTGCGCGCGCGAAACCAATTTCTTGAGGTTGGAAACTGTGCTGTTTCTTTTCTAAAGAGATATCCGTCCTTTGACGAATTAATGGCAGCGTTTATGCCTTTACACCTTGGTCCTCTCCGATTGCTACTGCTTACCTATCTTTCCCTGTGGATTTCTTTACTTTTAGTTTTGTCCGACATTTTGAACCCTACGTGTCGCTGTCCCTAATGACTTGTAACTTTTTTTTGGCTTATTGGTCTTGTGTTTTCTCTGATAAGCTTGTGTCCGAAAACACTAGCGCCCATTTCGTATTCCTATTCATATTTTTGTAGCTAGTCCCTCCCGTGACTTTTTCTTCTGGCTAGTTCTACCATTTGTTCACTATTTGACTATTATAGTCGCTTTCTACATCCATTTCCTGAGGTTGGCTTCAGATCTATTTTCTTTCCCTTTAGGGATTTCGACTTAGTCGCTTCTGTAGGTCTGTTAGCCATACTCTGCTTGAGTAATCGTTTCATACGAATCTGTGTTACCTCAGTTGGAAGTATTCTAGATTGTGTACTAGCTTGTCTTTGTTCTTTACTTTGTCTTGGTTCTTTCTTTACTGCACACTTGAGGATGACAGTTGAGTCGTCTAGTTGGTTTGCTACGGGGTTTTTTTCCTCGTTTTTTTTTCTCTTGGTTTCTCCGCGGGAAGCCAAAACTTTTCTTTGAGGTGGAAAACAGAAATGTCCCTTTTGGGGGACATCCGTCTTTTGACGATTTTGGAAAGTAGCTAAGACCTTTGATCCTCATTGGGTGTTTACTTAATGCTTTCTTTACCTATTCTGTCGTTGTTGGTTGTGATAGATGACTTTGTCCTCTTTTAAAAAATGTTCCGTTTCTTATACTGATATTGGTCCTTCGAACCGGATAAAAATAATTTTTTTTGTTTGGTTCCTTGTCTGTCGCTTTTCTTTTTTTTTCACCCCGACGTCTTTATTTTGCTAGGGGAGAATTTGTAAGGTGCATTTTTATTAAGTGTAACATTTTACGTTTTCTCACATAGTAAATACCTTTCTACAAATTACTATTTCTATATTTAATATTTATTAACTCGTGTGTATTACTTTAAACGTGTATTAATTTGAAGATTGATTTTCATTAATAAATTACTGTCTAACTTATGGAAAATGATAAACAGCTCGCAATTAAATAGTAGATATAAATTTTGTTCCTTATGTGGATATACGAGTCGAGTTGATAGGCGATAAGCGGTTGGTATAAGAACGACTGAGATAAGCGGACGAGGACTTGTCGTTTGTTCTTCGTTCCTATATATTGTTTACGTTGATAATACTGTGTCCTGTTTGCTTTAACAGTCGGAGTTTGTTCTTTGTTCGGATATACTAAGTACGTTGAAAATACTGTTTCTACACATTGCACGTGTGTTTTACGGAACATTTTACGGACGGTTTTTATTGCTTACGCGTGCCTACTAATTGTTTTTAGTTGTTTTCTCGTGAGACAAATGCTTTAAGGAACATTTGACGGACATTATTTTAGTGATACGCGTACTTTACTAATTTGTGGTTTTAGTTGTTTGCCTTGTGAAATAATAGTCGTAGAACTCGCTAAACTGACCGATTCTTTCTTTAGGATTAATGTGTGTGCGATCTAGTCTAGTGTCCCTTGGTTTTATCAGATTAGTGCATACTTTGGCTTACTTAAATACAGTGGATACTGTAGTTTCTGCATTTTTCTAACACCAAAGGATCTAAAATAGATCATTGTTTGCGCAACTTTCGTTATTCAAAAGCATTAGATTTTCTGTGTTACCATAGGTAGCAAATAAAACACCTCCCGTTACTGTTAGTCTAATGCATTACATCGTGCCGTGAAGGCCCGTGATTCTAAATTTTTATTACCATTTTTTTTTTCGATTTGTGTTACAAAATATTTCGAAATTATTGTCTCAGGAAATAGAATTAACAAGAAATTTATCAATGCTACATAGTTCCATCAGCATGATAATATCTGCTGCTAACACTAGTGAAATACGCAGGTGTGATTAGTGTAAAGTGTGAGAAATTCCATCCACACCCTCACAGTCAAGGGTGCAGTGCTTCGTTAGTGCAGGATATCGGGAATCCCACATTCAATTGCGAGGAAGCGTTGCTGAAGGACTGTTTGTAAGTTGAACTATTTCCTACTTGTTTTTACTTTAAATACCTGTCCGTTGCTTTGCCATACCTTTGGCGTTCTGTGACCTTTTACCAGAGACTTGCATGCTATTTTAAATAAAAGAAATAAAAAGAGAAAAAACAATACTACTGGACTACTCATATTAATTGTGTTTACCTATTTATATTTTGTTAAAATTTTATCTGCTTTATGTCTAATTGGTGTGTGAGGAAACGTTTCTGCTACTCCCCAATATTACCTCACTTTGTACTAAAGATTTGTTATATTGCTTTTAACGTTGTTATATTATATAGATTATCCCAACAGTTTTTTTTATTCTACAAAGTATTGAACAATTTATACTTGATCCGTATGCTATGCTTTTTCTTTGTTTCAGGTTTGCAGGACTAATTTGTTTTTCTTTCAGGTTTACTATTCTAATTTTCTATTGCAGGTACTGTTACTAACCCCTTACCGCCGCATACATCATAGGTCAGTCTGCTTTCTACAACCCCCCCTACTCTCCGATTGAGCCGGGTCATTTCTTTGGCTTTCTTTGTGTTACGCCAAGCCCAACGTGGTTGCCACGAAAAAAACGTAACAATTAGGTCTGCAAGTTAGCACAGAACTATGAGGATGTAGGGAGATTTTATAAGGCCCGGGAGCTCCACTCGCAGTCAGTTCATCAACGTTCAGCTTTCACATTGCAGTCCGTCGGTAACTCACTTGTACAATTATTAATTAATGTATTTCGACTTAGAATTATTTAATTCAAGATTGTAAAATTCCATTGTTCAATTCTGTATAAAAATTAAATAAATGTGTTAAAGTTCAAAGAAGTCTTTTTAAAAAGGACCGCTCGAAGCCACGAACCTTAACTCGCATAAGACAAAACGAACACTATATGTACAATTGAAAATCAAGCTAATGTTTAAATGATTATAAGCATATTTTCAAAATTTTACATTATGTTCGAATAACAGGTAGGTGACAACTGATTCACAATATAAGAATCTGTCATAGAAATGAGTCAGACACAGAAAGTACAATAAGGCTTTGAATTGGCATTGGCATGGGTTTATCGCATCCGCACCGCTTATAACTACCATGAGAGGCAGTTTGAATACTTGCCTCACACAGTAAATACGAAAGTCTGGGAGTAAACAAACACTCATTCTTAATTTTCCTTTCTTTCTGTTCTTGTTCCTAAATAATTGTTAGATTAGGTATTTATCGCATAACACTGTGTATTAAAATTCGATATCGAACGAATAGACATATTATTATTTTAAAAAACGAAATAAAAACCCTTTGCTCTGTACGTTTGTTATACTTGGCAGTTCGGATTACATAATAAATACTAATCCATGGCTCATTTAAAAGTGATTCCTTTAAAAGTTAGCCTATATTAATTAGCACCAAGTAGTTGATTTTATAAATTTACATGCTCCGCCAAACCTGTAATTGTAAATCGTTTCTATTTTAAACATGTACTACTATTTTGTCCGTCGAATATAAGTGCACTTGAGGCCAGGTACTGGTCTGCCTCTCAACGCAGCTTATAAGAGGCCTGAGTTATGTATAAAAATGGGTTGAAATTTCTGAACTGCAATGAGCGTTGATCATTATGAATTAGGATCCATGGTCAGTTATAATAGAACAGAAATTAATAAAAATGTGGGTAGATTTTAAATAAAAAAATAAAAATTTTTAAATTGATATTAATGAGTTAGTTTTGAATTTAGATTTTTTCTGTTCTAATTTTATGGTGAGGCATTGCCTCGCCGGAGAAGCCGCCGCTGTTGTACAGATCTTTCAGAGACATGCTGTATATTATAACAAATTTGCTGTGTCTCCTCTTTCCAAAACTGGGCAAATGAGCACGGACAATGTTAAACGTTCGAGGTTTGCATTTACCGTAACGACTTCTGAAGCGGTTAAAAAAATCCACGACCCTGTAAATAGCGGTCGCCTATTGAAATGTATGAGATAGCTATTGTAAAATGAACGTGAATGTAAAATAGTTTTAAACTTAACTGTAAATGTGGGTTATTGTTTATGGTTGGGTAATAATCTAGTAAATGCTAATTAACAAAATACGTGTAAAAAAGTATTTGCGTACAAGATAAGCATAAAAAAAATAAGTGGATGTATACACATAATCAATTTTTGAAAGCAACCAAATGAAAGAGAATGATATTATACGTCGAAAGTCTGAAATAAATAAACCATTGATTAAATAATTGATTATTTACAAGACCTATATACAAGCCCAAGAAAGAAACTTATTTAATCTAATATCCGGTGTTTAGAATTAAATTGACTGCTATGTCTAATTGAAAGAAAAGGCAAAACTGGTAATTATAATATGATTCTAATTTATTATAATAGTATTTGAGTGGTGTGACGAACAATCGTGTATGTATATCTATCTTCCTTACACTTACACAACTGTCACATAAAGGCAATTTTCCTATTCGTAGCTGTTCCTAGCTATATCAAGCAAATGAGTTAGTAAAGACTAGAAATGAAGTGCCACTTCCACGTTTCCCCTACCTCTACTTTAAGGTATATGTGTACGTTCAGACTCGTATATTCTAAATTTCAGTGAAAATTGGCACACAGTGAACAGGTTGCTCCAATAGGTGAGTTACCGATACAAAGATTTTATTAATAAGAATTAATGTGACGAACGAAAAGTAATGATGCGTTGTTAGTCTCTTTGTATAAGTAACAAAAGTGAGGTCTGTATAAAATCACAGTTAAAAATTAAAGTATGCACAAAATATGGCAGTCTTACTGTGTAAAAGTATTATAAAGGCATTTTTAATACCCACTTTCTGAAAGTGTAGGAGATTTAATAAGAAAGGTAGGATGTTTTTAGGTTACCTCGGAATAGTGCAATGTAGAGCAACATAACTATGAAAAAATCTTTTGGTTCTGCTTATGCAATTGAACTTTATTAACAAGTTAATTCTATTTATTTGATTTATTTGATGAATATCAATAACTTTGAGTAGATATACTGTGCCGATTATTTACCACTTTAAGCGTAGGAATAGAATATGGTATTATTTCCAAGGTAGTCCATTTCTAGGTCAAGAGTGAATGATCTTTAATCATTTTGAACATAGTTCTAGACCACAATTAATTGTAATTATTTGTTAAAGTCATATACTTGGGTGAATAAGTTTTTTTCATTGCCAAGTCGTATCTAATTTTAGGCTATGATTGAAATAGGTTTCTGTTAAGTCAGGAGCGGGCGTTTTTATTGCTCAAGGTTGTTGCTTTAGATTAAAAGCGACTAACCTCTATTTCTTTTCAAAGCAATATATTTTTAAATCACTTGGTGAAACCCATTGTAGTTGGTATGGGTGTGACTACTACACCAAAAGTCCCGGGTTAGAATCCCGACACGGTCCGCTTGAAAAATGTTAGGCGAGTATTTTTCACAAAAATACGCCTTCGTTCGGATGAGAGGTAAAATGGAGGTTCCGTGTGTGAGTGTTGTCACGCACGTTAAACATCACTACCTTGCTTGGAACAGCAAGGGTTCGGCAAAATTCAAAAGATTTCTAGGTAAAAAAAACTCGCTTTTGGCCAATGCAGGACCTTCGAGTGGAGCATTGGGAAATCAAACGTAGAATGAAACTCATTATAAAAGTACTATGGCTGGGTGTAATCACTGTTCGACGGTATCTGATTTTAGAGCAAAAATGAAGGTTTTATTTAACTTAAGAGTTATCTAAATTTAAATCATGCCACGTATAGTTGTAGTTATTATTCGAATTATCTATCCTTAGATCACATGTGAATCATATTTATTTATTTTCATCCTTAACTATTGTTAAATTGAGGCCAACAACTTGTATTAACAAGTTCTTCAATGAAAGTGGTCCATATTTAGGATAATAAGACGTACAAATAAGTTTCCTCCTGCAAAAAGCACGGAATACGCAATGTGTTGTTTTTCTTGGGTGCAGGCAATCTAAATCTCTAAGTATATAACAAAATTGGACTTTTCCCACCAATAAAAACCAAACATGATATAATAAAAACGCAGTGAGCGTAATTACCAGGATATGGATGCTGTTCGTTAGTTATTTGCAAATATGGATAATCAACTTTAAACTAATATAAGAACTAAAAGATTTCATATCAACGAAACAAAAAATTTATATTGATTATATATTTCGAATAAGAAAGAATACTAATCGGGAGTAATGAGTGTTTGATTTAAACAATTCTAAACTCTCAAAACCCTTTCAATTATTTGTTATGTAAAAATATAATTATTCTCTGTAGACTTTTTTACAGAATTGTAATCAAGTAAGTTTTGGTTTTGTCTGTAAACTAAAAATGTCAAATTAATTTTCGTTCGTTAATTAAAGGGTTTTTCGTTTTGTTTGTGATTGAATCGATTCTAGTCAATCAAAATTAAACTTAAATAATGATTGAACCAGCGACAAGCTATATGTAAATTAAAGCATATACAAAAGTGATCCTTCGAGCACGGATTTTGAGTTGTTTGTCGGTTAAATTCAAGTAATTAAACATATCGTAATATCGGACGTTTAACCGCGAGCGTAAATCGTTTCGTTAGTACTAAAGGTTGAAAGTGGTTACAACGTACAAAGAACACAGTGTATCAATAACTACATTGTGGTTTTTGAAATTTGGAAATTATAGGCCCTTCGTGTTGTTGAATCTACGTTAGTGTATAGTATTGAAGAGTAACTTTAACTCATTCAAGTTCGCTGGTATCCTTGGAATACATATTTTCGTACTGCAGGTAAAATTATGATTAGCCTGTAGATAAAGAACTATGGTAAAAATAACTTAAGCTGGTTTGTTAGGTGCGTGTATTAAACGGGAGTACGTATACTTTCGGTCAAGGATACAATTTGTAGGCGTTGCAACATTAACACTCGGTTGATATTCGAAGCTTGCAACGATATAATTGTTTTGGCGGCAACTGACATTCATTATAGGCTCCGTTTAAATTAAAAATAAACGGTGAAATTTTAGGGCATCTTTCTGTTAATCGAATAATAGATTGATGAAATATTTTCGGCACGGTCTAATATTTGGAAATTAGACGGTGAAATACTTTCGGCACCTTCTATGTTATGGAAATGGAATGGTGATATACTGGGCACAACTATATTCAAACTAAATAGTGAAAAACAAAGCATCATTGAAGCTTAAGGTCAATAGCTGCACGTGAAAGTGGTAAAATAATCTACGGAATTTCAAGTAAGAAATTAAACCTTTCGGTACTCCCTCAACTCGATTTTTGTAAGTAGTATTTATTACCAATTTTAGTTCTTTATTGTTATTTGTCGTTTCGTTGCTTAAATTTGCTTTTTAAAATGGATAGTGAAGTAGAGCTTAAAACATTGAATGGAAAACGCGGTGCTTTAAAAGCCCGTATTACTAATACTGAAAAATTTGTGAATGGGATACTTGAAAGTAAGCCTATTGATAAATTAGTGGATAAAGTAAAATTAGGTGAATTAAATTCGAGGTTAGAGAAATTGAGTAGTTTGCTGGTTGAGTTTGATGAAGTTCAACATAATATCGAAATGGCGGTATCTGATGAAAATTATGAAAAGCAATTGGAAGAACAAATGGCACTTGAAAGTTCATATCATAGTTTGGTTGCATTATGCGATCTCGTTTTGTCTAAAAACAGTTTTGATAGGTTAGATAATTCTGACAAGTCAGTGAAGTTTTAAATGCTTGCAGTTCCAATAAATCGGGCGAGACTGTAGGAGGTTCAGTTTTACTCCCCGAGCACGTCCTCAGCTTCCGCCGATCCCGTTACCTCGGTTTAATGGGAAGGCAGAAAACTGGTTGGAATTTCGGGATACCTTTTAGTTTTTGGTAAATTGTAACACGATTCCATAGGGAAGATAGAGAAATTCTACTTCCTTAAGGGTGCGTTCGAGGGCGAAGCGAGGCATGTTATTCACTTGGTGGATGTCTCAGCATTCAAGTATTCCATAATGTGGCAAATGTTCTGCCAAAGGTATGACAACACGCAGCTGTTGGTCAACAATCAATTAAAGCAATTGGTAAATATTGCTAATTTGCAAAAAAAATCACCTGCCGACCTACGCAATATTCTTGTTAGCATAACAAAGCATTTACATGCTTTGGAAAAATTGGGAATAAATACAGAAAGTTGGGATCCAATAATAATATTTTTGATTGAGAAAAAGTTAGATTCTACTACACAAAGTGTGTGGCAAGAGAAAAAATTTTATGGGAAACTTCCTACCTTGGAAGAATTTAAAGTGTTCCTAAAAGGTCGTATTGAAATATTAGTAATGTTAGAAAAAAACAAAACCAAAGAGAACTTTAAATTTGAATATAAAGTTAGTTCTAAAACTAAATCGTTTTTCGTAGGTAATGCAAATTGCGCAATTTGCAATAGTAAGCATGTTTCTAACAATTGTTCAGATTTTCTGAAATTGTCGGTGCAAGCTCGCTATGAAAAGGCTAAAGGTCTGGGCATATGTCTTAATTGCTTACGAAAAAGTAACCATTATTGTAAAAACTGCGATGTAAGTGGTTGGATAAAATGTGGTGCGAAACATCACATACTTCTGCATTTCGTACAGGCAACGAGAATAAAGTCGAAATCTATTGAAAATGATCAGCATAATAAAGTTGAATCTGGAGACGTGTTGCCGCTTCAGGTAACATCAATTTTTGTCGGTAACACAACCAGAAGTGTTACTATCTACTGCACTTATATAAATTGTTGATTCGAATGGTGGGTTGAAGACATATCGAGCACTGTTGGACAGTGGGTCTCAATCTAACCTAATTAGTTTGGATGCTTGTAACCAGTTGAGGTTAACAAAGCAAAATGTTGCAATTTCCATAATTGGAATCAATCAAGTAATGTCCAACATTAAACATAAGTGTTTAGTAAAAATTCAATCGCCTTATAATAGTTATGAAACCACAATTTCGTGTTTGGTGGTGCCAATAATAAATGGTACAATTCCTAGCCAGGATCTGAATATATCGGTGAACATTTCCAAATCATTTAAAACTAGCAGATCCTTCCTTTGCATCATCTGGAAAAGGCGACATTCTTCTTGGAGCTGAAGTATTTTATGAGCTTTTTTTGCATTGGACAAATAAGTTTGGGAAAAAATAATCCAGTCTTCAGAAAATTAGATTGGGTTGGGTTGCTACGGGTTCTATGATACCCTGCAATCAAAAAACATTGGTTAGGTATAATCTGAATATAAATGTTGATGTTCAGAAACAATTGGAAAAATTTTGGGCCGTGGAAGAAATTGTTTTTGGAAATAAATTACTTTCACAGGAAGACATCGAATTTGAAAAAATATTTGTGGAACTACCAAACGTAATGTTGATGGAAGGTTTCTTGTTAACATTCCATTTTGTGATTGTCCTTCAAAGTTAGGTGATTCTCGGCAATATGCATTGAATAGATTTCTTTCATTGGAAAAAAGGTTAAATAAAAATCCTACTTTGAAGCAAAAATATGTCGACTTTATGGTAGAGTATGAAAATTTAGGAAACATGCCAAAGTTTCGTTCATATTCTAATGGAATTTCGTATTCCTTACCACACCATGGTGTAATTAATGAAAATAGTGTGACTAGTAATCTAAGAGTAGTTTTATGGTTCGGCAAAAACAGATACTGGACTTTCAGTAAATGATTTGCAATACACTGGACCAAATCTTCAGGACGAATAGATCGTTATTCTTATGAGATTCCGGAAATATAATGTTGTCATCTGTGCAGATATTTCGAAAATGTACAGAATGGTTTTGGTAAATGAGAAGCAAAGATCATTACAGAAAAATCTGTGGCGATCAGATCCCATTCAAGAAATTAGTGAGTATACACTCAATACCGTCACTTACGGGACAAAGTCAGCTCCATATTTGGCAATTCGGCGTTTGAAACAACTTGGGCTAAACAACTTGGAATTATATCCAGTTGCTTTTACGTTGATGACATGCTAGAGTACTCTGATAACATAGAAAATACAATTAAATTGGATAAGGAGGTTGATTCTATATTAAAAACTGGTTGTATGATACTTAGGAAATGAGTGTCAAATGATCCAATAGTTATTGATAGTCTTGGGAAAGTAGATGCAACTTTGAACAATATTCACTTTGGTGAAAAGGATCAACACAAAACACTGGGATTATACTGTGCATTTAAGTTGGACAATTTTATGTTTAGTATTGATTTTAAGGTAGATGTGTCGAAAAATACAAAAAGGTCAATTTTGTCAGAAATTTCTAGAATATTTGATTCTCTCGGTGTGTTGGGACTTTGTATAATCTTAGCAAAAATATTGTTGCAAAAATTATGGTGCAAGGATTTGGCGTGGAATGAAACATTGCCCATGCAAATTGATTCTAAGTGGGGAATATTAAAAAATGAATTTTGGAGTTTAAATCGGTTGAAAGTTGATCTCCAAGTAATTTGTACTAATCCTGCGCAAATTGAAATTCATGGGTTTTCAGACGCTTCTGCGGAAGCGTATGGAGCATGTGTATATTTAAAAAGTACTACACCTGACAATGAAGTAACGGTTTCCTTGCTTTGTTCAAAGGTGAGGGTGGCTCCACTTAAATCTTTAACAATTCCTCGTTTAGAATTATGCGGTGCTCTATTGCTTGCTAAATTAGTTAGTAAGGTGAAGGATTGTATAGAATTGACATTTAATAGTGTGTGTTTATGGTGTCACTCTACTGTCGTGTTGAATTGGATTCAAATTTCTCCTCATTTGTTACAAACATTTGTTGCTAACAGAGTCACGCAGATTCAAGAACTGACTGAAGTTGGTAGTTGGAACTATGTAAACTCTGAAGATAATCCTGCAGACTTGTTATCTCGAGGGATATCTCCTCAAAAATATTGAATTGTGAAAAATGATGGTTTGGTACAGAATTTTTACTATTAAATCAGAGTTAATGGATAATTCCTAATTTCCAGGAAGAAATTGATTTGACAGAAATGAAAAGAAAAAAAACATTTGTAGTTTGCTTGTCGAAAATGATGGTTTTCCCTTTCAGAACTTTAGTAGTTTTAATCGACTCAAAAGAATTGTTGCATATTGTTTTCGGTTTAGTAAGATCTTAATTTGGAAAAGATCCAGATTTAGAAAAGCTTTAGATGTAGAAGAATTGGAGTATTCCCTTACCGCATTAATAAGATTAGTGCAAAAGGAGGTTTATGGTCAAGAAGTAAGAAATCTTGAAAAGAAGCTAGACATTTCGACAAAAGGAATTCGTAGCTTAAGTCCCTTTCTCCATGACAAAAGTATCCTCAGTGTGGGGGGCAGATTACGGTTGTCAGAATTCGACTATGAAAGGAGGCATCTAGTTCTTCTTTCAGCGAAACACATATTTACCCTTTTATTGTTTGAAGCGGAACATAAAAGATTATTACATCCAGGTCCGCAAAAGTTATTGAGTTCAATTCGTGATAAATATTGGGTTATTGGTGGAAGAAATTTGGCTAGGAAATTGTCGTTTAATTGTATTTAATGTTTCAAATCAAATCCTAGACCAATTGGTCAAATTATGGGGATTTTACCCAAAGAACGTGTGCTTCCATTTCTTCCTTTTTATTACGTTGGCGTTGATTATGCATGTCCCTTATACATTAAAAACAAATATGGTAAAGAGGCAAAGTTATCAAAATGTTATATTTGTTTTTTCATATGCCTTACAACTAAGGCTATTCATATTGAGTTGGTTACAGATTCGACGTCTGATGCATTTTTGGCTACGTTTCGTAGATTTGTTGCTATGCGAGGTAAGCCTACTTGTGTTTTCTCCGATAATGGTTCTACCTTTGTGGGGGCTAACACTGAACTAAAGCAGTTGGTAAAATTTGTGAAAAATCATTCTTCTGAATTATCGAATTCGTTGGAAAATGAAGGAATTTCATGGAAATTCATACTAGCAAATTCTCCAAACTTCGGGGGGATTTGGGAAGCGGGAGTGAAATCTTGCAAATTACATTTGAAAAGAGTAATTGGGAACACCTCACTTACCTTCGAAGGTCTTTATACACTGCTTACACAGATCGTGTCAGTCTTTAATTCTCGTCCGTTAGTTCCATTGACATCAAGCCCAAATGACTATGATGTGATTACGCCGTCATATTTTTAATTGGCCGTCGGTTATCTACACTTCCAGATGCAAATATGGTGGACATACCAGTCAATCGTCTTTCAAGATATCAGAATATTCAGATGTTATATCAACACTTTTGGAACAGATGGTCTAAAGATTATATTAGTGAATTACAGAGTCGGCAAAAATGGTGGGTTCAAAGTGATAATCTTCAAATAGGCCAGTTGGTACTTATTAAAGACAATAACTTACCTCCTCTGAAATCGAAGTTAGGCCGGGTGAGTGCTACTGTTTTTGGACCAGATAAGAAGGTGCCCGTTGTAAAGCTCAAAACTCAATTTAGTGAAATGCAGCGTGCCGTGAATAGATTGTGCTTACTCCCTTGTGAAAGAAACTAAAGGTTTGCTTATATTAGTGTTAGGTTATACATCTTTTTTTTAATTATATTGTTGGAGGAACCCTTTCAAGGTGGTGGGGGGAGGGATGTACAGAACTGTAATCAAGTAAGTTTTGGTTTTGTCTGTTAACTAAAAATGTCAAATTAATTTTCGTTCGTTCATTAAAAGGTTTTTCGTTTTGTTTGTTATTGAATCGATTCTAGTCAATCAAAATTAATTTTAAACTTACAGCGACAAGCTATATGTAAATTGAAGCATATACAACCATATTGTTTCAACTAATATTGGAATGGCTGGATGCAAACTTTAAGAATTTTAGCTATAAACTATATTACTATTGTTGATGATTTTAATAATTTATAGTCTTGCTTATAATAGTGCTACAATGAGATTTACAAATCCTCTGGAAGAGAAGGTAGATTTTTAAAGGTTCCGATTTTTTTAAGTGTTAATTTTTTAATCAGCATTACATACTATTTGCAATTTTCGAAGCTACCTTATGGTAGGTACTTCCTGTTCTTTTATACTTTTAATGACAGTTATAAAGGTATACGAATAAGAAGATATAGTGTTGAAGGTGCAGTGTACAATGATATTTTCAATTAGACAAATTTGGAATTTTCGTTCTTAACTATTTTCTGAGAGAATAAACTTTCTATAAATATTTCCAAGTAGCAAAACATTTAAGAACACTACTTTAATTAGTTCTTGACTTACTCGAAAAGGTTGACTCAAAGTTGAAAAAGAATGCTAACAGATGGACTAGGTCACATATAACAAAAGAGACATCAGCAGACTGACTGACAATACAAAATCGGTTGTTAAACAACAGAGCAAAAGACCGACATCCTGACAGAAAGACTGATAAATGGCCAATTTAAATTAGGGGTAGAAGTAAGCAGGCAGGCATACACACAGTCATTGGTAGTGCCATAAAAGCAAGAGTAGTTATTTAATTTAAGGTAAGAAATATTATCTCCAACTTTTTGTCCAAATAAAATGCGTTTTATACTGAATCCCTTTAGTACTTCTGTATAAAAAACTATTAATTTATAAAAGTTATTTTAGAAAACGTTGCATTCTGATTGCTTTTTCAAAACTCATTACAGAAATTTAGTCAAAGGTTAAAGTTTCGACTAGAAACGCCTTGTAGTCCCTACAGGACTACTTTGAACGCCCCACACACTCTGCGTCCCACACACTCTGCGCTCCACACACTCTGCGCCCACACACTCTGCGCCCCACACACTCTGCGCCCCACACACTCTGCGCCCCACACACTCTGCGCCCCACACACTCTGCGCCCCACACACTCTGCGCCAAAATCCCACTCCGGCCAAGACCCCATGTAACCTTTTACAGAACCACCTCACTGAGGTGGTCGCATTAAGACCACATGGGCCTAGTAGACTTTGTCTAAATCACTTCGAAGTGTCGATCGGATCAAGATCACTTCGCCCAAGTAGACTTTGTCAAAATCACCTCGAAGTGTCGATCGGATCAAAACCACTTCGCCCAAGTAAACTTTGTCAAAATCACTTCGAAGTGTCGATCGGATTAAGACCACTTCACCCAAGTGGACTTTGTCAAAATCACTTTGGAGAATTGATCGGATCAAGACCACTTCGCTCTAGTAGACTTTTTCAAAATCACTTCTGAGAATCGATACGATCAAGACCACTTCGCCGAAGTAGAGTGTGTCGAAATCACTACGAAGTGTCGATCGGATCAAGAACACTTCGCCCAAGTAGACTTTGCCGAAATCACTTCGAAGTGTCGATCGGATTAAGACCACTTCGGGCAAGTGGACTTTGTCAAAATCACTTCGAAGAATTGATCGGATCAAGACCACTCCGCTGTAGTAGACATTTTGAAAATCACATCTGAGAATCGATAGGATCAAGACCACTTCGCACTAGTAAACTGACGAAATCATTTCGGGGCGTTGACCGGATCAAGACCACTTCGCCCTAGCAAACTGCAGAAATTCTTTAGGAGAGCCGATGGAAGCAAGATCACTTCGTTCCAGAAGATTTTGTCGAAATCACCTCGGGAAATCGGCCGGAAAAAGACCACTCCGTCCTAGCAGATGCTGAAATCACTTCGGGAAGTGATCTGATTAAGATCGGATTAACATCGGATCAACATCGTATCAACATCGTATCAACATCGTATCAACATTGTATCAACATCGTATCAACATCGGATCAACATCAGATCAACATCAGATCAACATCGGATCAAGATCGGATCAAGATCGGATCAAGACCGGATCAAGACTGGATCAAGACCGGCTCAAGATCGGATCAAGATCGGATCAAGATCGGTTCAAGATCACTTTGTTACAGTAGACTATGTTGAAACGACCCTTAGAAATTGATCGTATAAAGACCACTACGGGCAAGGAGGCTTCATAGAATAAGTTGGAAAATGCAAAAAGCGCAGACACGGGTTTTTTTTTGAAATGTTTAAAAATATATATTTATCGTAGCAAGGAATTGTGTTGATGGTGTACGGTAAGCGATATCGTTATAGCAACACCATTGAGATCGTTGTATACAATAATGTGTTGTGTATGTACCAAGGCATCGCCAGTTTAAATCCAAGAAATCCAATCAAAACGTCAATTCCAAATTTGTTGTTAATTACTTTTAATTATTAGGCAGTACAATAAAAAACACAATAAGAAAAACACAATAAGAAAACACAATAAGCTACGAAACACAATAAGAAAACACAATAAGAAAAACACAATAAGAAAAACACAATAAGAAAAACACAATAAGAAAAACACAATAAGAAAAACACAATAAGAAAAACACAATAAGAAAAACACAATAAGAAAAACACAATAAGAAAAACACAATAAAAAACACAATAGAAAAACATAATAGAAAAACATAATAGAAAAACATAATAGAAAAACACAATAGAAAAACGCAATAGAAAAACACAATAGCTGAATATGTAATTTTTTTTTTGTTAATAGCGATGTAGAACGATGTGAAACAATGTAGAACAACCTAGAACAATTTGTAACAATTTGAAACGATTCGAAACGATTCGAAACGATTGGAAACGATTCGATACGATTTGAAACGATTTGAAACGATTCGAAAGAATTCGAAATAATTTTGAATGTAGTAGAACAATTCATAAAAAATGCAAAATAGAAATTAATGTTGTTGATATAGAAGTAAGGTCAAGTTGTAGAAAACATGCATGCGCCATTAAGTGGAAAAGTTTCAAGCAATGTATGTAATCAAAGTAAAGCTTAAAATTATTTTACAGATATAGTATTCGAAGGGGTTTTTTATATCAATGTGAGGAATATGAGTTGTATATTTTAGTTCATAGCAAGTGTGAAATTAGTAATGTAGATATAAAAACGCCAAATATATCAATCTGTGTAATTTAGTACGAAACGGAGCTATCATGTTTTATAGTTTGTGTTATTAGCGGGTAACGTGTATGATCCGTTCAAGTGAATCGGTCGTGCAGGCGTACGTTTGACATATTAGTAAGAAATGGTCATAATTAAACTTACATTGTTTAAAAATATTCTAATACATACGCGCAAATGGTGCCGGTGTCATGTTTTAGTTGATTAACTGATATGCCCGTGTATATTAGGTATTTTGTATAGGTGTATGAACAATTGAAACAGTCAACACGGCGTAGAATGATAATAGTGCCAGATATAATACTATTCCAGCTTTCTGTATATAGCAAGTAGTCTATTGAAGAAAGTCAGAATTCTACATTGAATATCTTTTGTTGAAGGAATATGAAATCAACCTAACCTCAAAGTTAATCCTTAAGAAATATAAATAAACCTTTAGTAAACACAAACATACATGAGGTGTAATGTTGCAACATTAGTATGTTCTGAAAAGTAGTATATCTGCAGCAATTGATTTTGACTTATACATAAGAAAGAAGTATTTACTTGATGTGCATCTTGTGTATGAAAACGGAAACAAAGCTGTCTTGGTAGTTATATTATGTAACGGCCTTAGAAAAGGAAGCCACAACAAAATTGTTAGAAAACGAAGTTGACCCCAAGTGTTGTAGTTACAGTGTAAACCTATTAAATCAGGCAATGTGTATGAAGCGTTTATTGTAGTGCTGGCAATAAAATTCGATTAATCGATTATTTGATTAATCGATTAATCGAAAATCGCGGTTTTTAAAAATTAACAAATCGATTATTCGATTAATCGAATATTCGAATAATCGATTAATCGAATATTTGAATAATCGAATATTCCAATAATCGAATATTCGAATATTCGAATATTCGAATATTCGAATATTCGATTAGTCGACCAATAGGACACACCTATTAAAAATAATGGGTAAATAAAATACAGTTAAAAGAAAAATGGTTTGCTTTTATTTCTATTAACAGGCAAGTCCTTACAGAACGAAAGCTCTAGTAAAATTAAAAATATAACAGTACAAACATGCTGTAAAAGATTTATCCTAAAAGGAGCAACGTCCGTTTTATAATACAAAAGAAGATCCTCGATTCCACTTTAAACTAAACCTTCCAAGAACTAATAAAACTGTACACAAAATTACAAACGATATATTGTTGTCAAATAAATTCGAAATACATCCACCAACACCTATAATCACTGTTATTTGATTAACTGACTTGAATCAATTGGAAGAATAATTTTTTATTGTGTTAATTGACTAACATGATCCGTGACGTATATATAATTCAGTTTGATTACCTAATAGATTAAAATCAACTACCTACGTGAGTGTACAATAATATAGTAAGGAAACGCCTGTATTAATAGCTGTTCGATTTCTGATTACCTGAGTGGGTCCACTATTATAGTTTATAATTTAGTTGTTGCTTATTAAACTGCAAGTTCATAATTTTAAAATTATTTTGTAAGTTTGTTTCTAACTTGAACTTATAATACGTAACTAAATTATAGCCGTATTATTTGTATTACCTATATAGAGCCCAAGTTTTCTTTTTCCTATGTGTGCAAGCTATAACGCGAGGGAAGACAAAAATACAACCACACATAGTACAATTTCAGGACAAGATCTTGCTATGAGATGGAGGAGACTTGAAAATGAAATGAACCACGACTTGATGCATTTTGTAATTGACTACCCCGCACGATAGTGATTTAATCAGACAAACGATTATTGGGTTAGAAATAATTTGTTTGACTAGTTGATTAGTCGATTAAACGGTTAGTCGATTAAACGGTTAGTCGATTAATAGATTATCTAGACAACCATACGATTGATTGACTAACCGATTAATGAACTAGCCAATTAGTTAACTAAAAAAATTGTTAACAATCGAATAATCGGTTAACCGATTAATCGAATAATCGATTAATCGAATAATCGATTAATCGAATATTCGATTAACCGATTATTCGAATATTCGATTAACCGAATATTCGATAGAAAATCGATTAATCGGTTTAATCGGTTTGCGAATACTGCAAAATTCGATTAATCGAATACAACTTTTCGAATTTTGCCAGCCCTAGTTTATTGCAATAAATTAGATTGATTGTTACATATAAAATTAGGTAGTTATGTACGATTAAAATATAGTTTGATTCCTATGTACTTGGGGAGTATTACCTGAAAATGAAAAAATTGATAGTGTATGCAATGAAGTGATATAGGTACAAACCTTGTAGCATGTTATGGAAAATTTGTACTAAATGCTGGACGCATTTGTAAGTGATGAATTTTTCTCGCCATGCATAAGACATGGGTAGGACATCCATTCGCAAGATGCAAACGTTGATTGTATTTGTAGTAATTTGTTAAGGCATTTCACTTAGTCGGTTCCCAATGATGTAGAAATACTTCTGTAAAAGCTCTTGAAACAGCAGATCAATTTGACCTCAAAATTCCCTAACCAAAGTTATACCTATGTGCATAGAATAAAAATTTAAAAAATCATTTATGGAATAGCAGATAATTAATATGTATATACATAAATAATATGGCAAGTGACAAATATTTAACACACAACACATGCTGTTTAGAGCATATCAGTAAATGCAGTGAAATTTGAAAGTATGTTCTAGTGCCGAAATAGTTTACGTTTCTCTTAGTGAATATTTAAAAAAAAAAAACAAAAAAACAAAAATAGTACTGATGAGCATAATGATGTATTAGAGCTTTGGTGTAATTTGAAAGTCAATAGTAAAACTCACCTTTGCAATAACTTATAAGTAATAGTAGTAGATTGTCCAATGGTAATAGTTAAACCGCAGCACACATTAACACATTAATGTAGCATAATGAAAGTGTTAATGTAGTGTGATATCTTCCACGATTGAGTCATAGATCGTTGAATCTAAAAGGCCTGGTAACGTGTAACTGAAAATTGCCAATTGTTAGTGATGTTATAGTAAAATGTATGTAATACTGACCTTAATTAATGTAATAAACGCTGTTACAGAAAAAAAAAAGCGGAAATATGAACGATAATTTGTAAATTTTGTATTTGCTAGAAACCTCAAGTTGTACATGTAATATTCAATAGCTGAATGTGAACGTACAGTAAACAAAACAACGGGCAACGTTTTATCAAATGCTGGTATATATTTTGTAATGATTGTACGTACGTTTGTAACCATCCATGTGCCATTTTATGTTGAAAAGTAACGCATAAAAAGCTCCTGAAAAGTAAATTTAGTATGGATGCACTTTAAGAAGAGAAAAACTAACCTCAATGGCATGACTGGCGCGTCCACTGAAATATGTAAATAGAAACCTGATGTTTATGACTTGGTATGTATTATCCAACTGTTGGAATGTAGCAAAGTTGGTAGAAGCCGTCTTTTTGTATGTTTGCGTAACAACGCATTTCGTTTTTGTTAGAAAATATTGCAAATATTAACAATAATAATAATGTAATCAAGCCAGGTTCTTTGTATTTGTTCGATAGGTACTTGTAATGTTTGATAACTGAAAGTTATAAATATACGGTACTATGGAATGGTGTGACACTGTAGTTGTTTTGGATAGTAACATGATTGTCTAAATCGAGCGAAATCTAAATTGGGGCAACCTAAAAGAAAGATGCCGTCACTGCAATATAATCATTAATAAAGTAAGATAGTTTTACCTGTTTTCCCGATGCATATGGTTTATCTGGCGTAGTGCAATTTTAATGTATTTGCAACTGGATTGATCTGCAGTAAATGTAAGCAATAATATAAAAAAACTTTCTAAGCGCGAACCGTCCTAAATTGCAATTTTAGTAAATATGGCGTATCGTAACAAATGACAGAACGAAGCTCAAATCGACGCAGCCGCGATATTTTTATTAAACGTTGTAGAACATTTATATCCGGGATTATTTCCGATGAGTAGACGAAGTGATAGGTTGTTAAAAATTAAAATTAAGAAAGAAACTCGACGATAGCATTGAATCTTGAACTATTTGAATGCTAGGTGGATTTTTTAGCCCGGCACTATTTGAAAACGCCGCAGGTGCTGTATGTGTTGACCTGCGCATGAACGTAAATATAATAATTCATAATGTGTGCAATGTAGACGACCCGAAATACTTTAATGAACTGTGATCTGCCTACAAATGGCATGGGAAGTTACTTCTTAAAAATAGAACGCGGATATTTTGTATAATAATAATGGTTAATTTTTAAACCTCCGAACCTTTCTTAAATCATAAGCGATCGCGTTGGTTTAAACAATTTAGAAAATTCCAAGAATAGGTAAACGTCAGTAATCGTATTTTAGTTAACATGGCTTATAATTTAAATGTAATATAGCTGAGTAAAGCGTATGAAAAAATGTTTTGGTACTTTTTTATGCATATTGTTGAATTAAATAAATGCTGGTGTTGTTTATAAAGTTGACGAAAAAATAAAAAAAAGTAAATTGAACTGGGAATTGAACCATTAAACTTACGATTGGTAGCCAAACATAATAGCATCGCGCTATCGAGTTGCCAGTATTTGGGAATTGGTTAGTAGTATACTTTCAATCACCTTTAAGTACGCAGAATTACTTTCAATTTAGCGGACCAAACACGAAATACACCGAATTCTGACCAAATCACGGTCTATTGAAAATGCTCGGCTATCATCGTGAAAAAACGCCAAAATGAAAAATTAATTATTTTAGAAATAAATAGCCAGCGTATATGAAAAAGCGATGTTTTTTATAATTTAAATCAATTAACGGTACTTCTAAATCATATTAGATGAATTGTAATGGAAAATTCCAGAAATTCGAAAGGAAGTGTGTTACCATAGATTTTGAAGGTACACGCTCGTACTTTTCCGTTGGTGATCGTTTCCTTGATTTTGATGTTTCTCGAATAAATTATACAATTTTTAATAAGTGTTTTAAGAAAAAAGTGCAGTGGTAGCTCGCAAATGGTTAATTATTCAGGTTTTAGAATACGAATAGCGTTGTTTGGCATATATTAGAAATTGTTTAACGCCCGAATACGAATTTTAGAAACCAACTCGATCTTTTCTCTCTTTCGTACCAATGCTAACGAAACAGTTGCCGACCTTGTCGCACGGCCTTGTTCGGTTTTAGATCAGAATTTTTGAGGATCCAAGCTTTTTAACACGTTAACGAATACGTCGCTTCAAATTAATCTTTTCCCGGAAAATCCTTATTTCTCCGCAAGTTATCGGTTTTCCGCCTATAAAACCGGCCTATCCTAAGCACGCAAAATTCTCCACCTAACCACCACCCGTCCGCTGTCCCCAATCTCCGTGAAACCCTCGGACGCATATAATTAGAAAACAAGAGAAGGGAATCGAGCTGTATATCGGCTGTTGTGAGAATTGCAGGAACGGTGTAGGCTAGCTCAGAACATAAATAAGCTGAAGTACAAGTCCAACGCAGTTTCAAGATGTTAAACCATGACGAAAATAAGTGCTCTTAAATCTGATGATTATTATAAACAACTAGAGGTGTTGGTTGTGAAATATTTTCAACTGATGTTGATTGTGCGAAGAGGATAAATTAGAAAAACTAATTAATTTTAAGACAAACTAGTTCAAGTGCTGGGGAACTTGACAGCTACACCATGACGACGTGTCTACACCATGACATAGCACAGAATAGTCGGGGAAATTGGGTATATAACTGTAGGAACCAGACTAGAAGGTGATCGAGGTGCATCAAACACGAAAGAGGACAAGCAAGCTATGTTCAAAGACAACGTACATTACAGTGGCAAGAAGAAAACTGTTTACAGCAATAGTGTGAGCACAGCACAGTGCATTCTATGACACACTAGGGCGCATGTGGAAAAGCAGACAGAAGGAGATAGCAGCCTTCTGGAATGTTCGTTTCAGATATATGAGGATGCTAGCATGGACAGTACAAGAGTTAATAACAAATAGGTTGTAGAACTAGTAGTGGAATGTAGATATCTATGGAAATAAAAATATCCGAGAAATAGAAGGTACAGGATACGTTCTAAAGCATTTCTGGGGAATAGTCCGGGATGGACTACAAGCAGAGATAGGAAAAAGAGGTAGAGGTAGATCCGAGATCAGAACTTTCACAAGATAGTGATAGATGCAGACGTGCAACATTTCTGCGAAATCGTGTAGCGTTGGAATATCAGACTAGGAAACAATGAGGGTACGCGTTCAACCAGTTTATGGACTGAAGATCTAACGATGATGATAAACTAGTAAGTAACTTTTAAATGATCGATACTGATGATGCAGTTACTGACTCTATACGTAACTTAACAGTCAAAACTATTACATATTGAAGTCGGTTTTACAAAGATGTAGCCTAATACAACAGGCCCGTATTTTAAAATTTTGGAAGTACGGTTTTAGACTATCATCAGTAACCTTTCTACACTAGACTATAGTAGATTTAGAGGAAGCAAAAATTTGTTTTTAAGTTTTCGGTAAACACTAGAAGAATTGGGATTAATATGATAGCATATTGACCGTTATCAGCAGATTCTAATTTTCTTAGAACTTGAAAGTGCCTCTTTGGTGTCGTAACTTTGTCAATTTAAGACCGGTAAATACAGTAATAATGAGCAAGTGTAGTCATCCCACTTCTACGCTTGACAGTGGCGAAGAGGTAGGAGATCTACACAGATATCGAAGACATGCTAAGATACTTAAAAGGACATGAAAATTTAATAATTACGGGGGATTTTAATGCAGTGGTAAGTGAGGGTAGGGAAGGAAATATAGTAGGTTTATTTGGTTTTGGCACGAGAAATGACAGGGGAAATAAGCTGGTAGAATTTTGCGACAAGAACAACTTAACCATCACAAATACATTATTTCAACATCATGCTGGAAGACGATACACGTGAAATATGCCAGGAGATATAGGAAGATATCAAATAGATTATATTATTGATAGACAACGGTTTAGAAATCAAGTAAAAGACAGTAGAAGCTACACGGAAGCAGATATAGACACTGATCACAACATCGTGCTTATGAAGGCCGCACTTAAATTTAAAAATCTAAAAAAGAGGAACGGAAAGAGGCACTTTGACTTTGAGAAGCTAAAAGATAAAGATATCCACGAAAGATTTGAAAAAAAAGTCAAATAAATTGCTGAAACATATCGGGAAAATTTCTGATACTAAGAAAGTAGAAACAGAATGGAATAACATTAAATCCAGCTTAGACATGACGGCCAGAGATATTCTGGGGTATACACAAAAAGAAAATAAGAAACCATGGATAACAAAGGATATTCTGAATTTAATAGAAGAAAGACGAAAATACAAAAATAAATCAAACGAAACAGGAAACAGAGACACAAAGCCATTAAATGGGAAATTATTCGCAAATGCAGAAAAGCTAAAGAACAATGGATTGATGATAAGTGCAACGAGGTACAAACTAAGATGGAAATAGGAAAGACAGACGAAGCATACAAATTAAGTAGAATGAATTTTAGGGATATAATACCATATAGCAAAAATAAAAGGGATGCGGGAGGAAACGTCATTATAGAAAATGTAGAGTAGCTAGATTGCAGGAATATATAGGGAATTTATATTTAGGAGGGGAATTAACAGTATTAGAACAGAAATCAGACATTGAAAATGTTGACCTGGGATATCCTATACTTAGAGATGGGTTTGAATTAGCATTAAAGGGTCTGAAAAATGGTAAGGCACCGAATACAAATAAAGTGCAAGCAGAAACTCTAAAAGCCGCTGGATAAGCAGTAACAGAACGTCTCCTTCGACTTAAGCTATATGTATGAGACAGGCGAGATACCCAAAGATTTCAAACGTAACATTATAGTAACTATACCAAAAAAAGAGGCGCGGATAAATGTAAAATTTTTCGAACAATAAGCTTGCCAGCACACGTTTCAAAAATATTAACTAGAATTGTACAAAGACGAATGAAAAAACGAGCTGAAGAAATACTGGGAGAAGTTCAATTTGGGTTTAAGCGAAACAGGGGAACACGGGAGGCTATTTTAGCTCCGAGGGTGATAATGGAGAAAACAATAAAGAAGGGGGAAAGCGTATATATAGGGTTTGTAGATCTTCAAAAAACATTCGACGATGTAAAATGGAAAAAAATGTTCGAAATACTCAAAAAGATTGGAATCAGTTTTAAAGATAGACGGATAGTACATTGCTTATACAAAGAGCAAACAGCGGTAATAGAATTAAAACAAGAAAGTAGAGACGTAAATATTAAAAAAGGGGCGAGACAAGGATGTGCCTTATCCCCATTAATGTTTAACTTGTACATAGAATAGGCAATGAATACTGTGAAATGCAAGAAGACACTTGGAATTAATATGCAGGGACAAAAGATTGATATTCTTAGATTTCCAGATGATATAGCGGTATTCGCATCTAGCAAAGAAGAGTTAGAAGCTGCTTTTAATGAAATGGAAACAGTTCTAACGGAGAAATATGGTAAGAAAATTAACAAAAATAAAACTGAAGTTGTAGTGTGCAAAAGAGGGAAAAATAAATCAAAAACAAGAATACAATAGGTAACAAGAACTTACAAGAGGTAAAGGATTTCTGCTACCTAAGAAGCCAAATAACGCAAGATGGGAAAAGCACAAAAGATATAAAACAAAGATTAGCACAAGGTCGTGCTACATTTAACAAGAAAAAGCAACTACTGTGTTCAAAGACCACAAACATAGCAACAAGGAAAATATTGCTTAAAACATATGCGTGGAGCACAGCACTGTATGGCTGTGAAGCCTGGACAGTAGGAGAAGCAAACAAGAAAAAGGTAGAAACTTTTGAAATGTGGTGCTACAGACGTATGATGAAAATACCATGGACAGACAAAATTAAGAACAAAGAGGTACTAGAAATGGTAGGGGAATAAGGAACTATGTGAAAAACGGTAAAAAATTAGAGAGATAGGATGATAGGCCACATACTAAGACATGAGGGAATAGTGCGGAATATATTAGAAGCAGAGATAGGAAAAAAAGAAGTAGAGGTAAACTTAGGCTAGACTACTGAACACAGATAGTGAAAGATGTAGGCTGTGAGAATTTCAGGGAGGTACGCTTCCAACCAGTCGCAAAATTAAAAAACTAATGACAACAATAATAACTGTACTTAAACATGGTGATCATTATAAACAACTACAGATATTAGTTTTGCCAAACTCTCAACTAATGTTATTTGTGCAAAAAGATTTACTTGAAAATTAATACGGCAAATGTGTAAGTGATGAGGGATCCTTGGCAGCCACAGGCTGCTTAACCCCCTTCATATACCACTGAATCTCCGTGAATTAGGGCATATAATTAGAAAACAAGAGAAGGGAATCGAGCTGTATATCGGCTGTTGTGAGAATTGCAGGGAACGGTGTAGGCTAGCTCAGAACATAAATAAGCTGAAGTACAAGTCCAACCAGTTTCAAGATGTTAAACCCCATGACGAAAAAATAACTGCTCTTAAATCTGATGATTATTATAAACAACTACAGGTGTTGGTTGTGAAATATTTTCAACTAATGTTGATTGTGCGAAAGGATAAATTAGAAAAACTATTAATTCGACAAAAGTTCAAGTGCTGGGGAAACTTGACAGCTAAAGGGTGTCCCCCCCCATGACATACCACAGAATATCGGGGAAATTGGGTATATAACTGTAAAACAATAGAAGGTGATCGAGCTGCATCAAACACGAAAGAACAACAACTATGTTCAAAGACAACGAACATTACATACAAGAAGAAAACTGTTTACAGCAATAGTGTGGAGCACAGCACAGTGCATCTATGAAATAGGGGCAGTGGGAAAAGCAGACAGAAGGAGATAGAAGCCTTCTGGAATGTTGTGTTTCAGATATATGAGGATGCTAGCATGGACAGACAAAGTTAATAACAAATAGGTTGTAGAACTAGTAGTGGAATGTAGATATCTATGGAAAATGAAAAAAATAAGAGAAATAGAAGGACAGGATACGTTCTAAAGCATTTCTGGGGAATAGTACGGGATATACTACAAGCAGAGATAGGAAAAAAGAGGTAGAGGTAGATCGAGATCAGACTTTCGCACACAGATAGTGATAGATGCAGACTGTGCAAATTTCGGGGAAATGTGTAGGTTGGTTCAGACTAGGAAACAATGAGGGTACGCGTTCAACCAGTTTATGGACTGAAGATCTAACGATGATGATAAACTAGTAAGTAATTTTAAATGATCGATACTGATGATGCAGTTACTGACTCTATACGTAACTTAACAGTCAAAACTATTACATATTGAAGTAGGTTTTACAAAGATGTAGCTAATACAACAGGCCCGTATTTTTTAAAATTTTGGAATACGGTTTTAACTATCATCAGAACCTTTCTACACTAGACTATAGTAGATTTAAATAAAGCAAAAAATTTGTTTTTTAATTTTCGGTAAACACTAGAAGAATTGGGATTAATATGAACCATATTGACCTTATCAGCAGATTCTAATTTTCTTAAACTTTCGGTGGCCCTTTGGTGTCGTAACTTTTTCAATTTAAGACCTAAATAAATCGTGAGCAAGTGTAGTCATCTCCTTCCCTCTACCGCGATTTGGTATAGACCTAATATGAAACATGTTTTAAATAAAGTGTTACGGCTAGAAACTCAGTAAGGAAGTTTGATAGTACCGACTGATTAAATAATAAACGTATCTATTATAAATGTGTTTTATTTTATCAAAGACAAATCCTTTATTTTTATGGATCTAGTGTTCTTAGCAGATGCACAATTTTCATGTCAACTGTTTTCATCATACCACTTTGAGGGGAACATACACAGGGTGTTTTGAAACATCGTTTAAAGATTTTAAGGGCATATAGTACGATCCAAAATAAGGTTAAAAGTCATAATAAACACATGTCCACAAATTAACTCTTTACGAGATAATAAATAAGTAAACGGTAGCATATCCCAGTAACAGGTGCTTATCAGCTTTTGTTTTATGACAGTTTAATTTGACGTTTTGTGCAATTTGTAGCAAATCTAATGCTGAAGTAAGCGATATCGTGTTAATGTTCGGTAGTGCTAATGGGAATTCTTTACAAGCACGTCGCTTCCATGCTGAAACCTTTCTTGTTCCCCAACTGCCTTCGCATGTGATGTTACCGACGGCGTTTCAACGCCTAAGAGAAACTGGTTTGTTTGACAAGCGGTCATATGATGCTGGACGGCAGAGAATAGCATGTACTCCACGGATAGAAGATCGAATGTTGGATATTATTGATGAAAATCTCGAAACTAGTCTTAGAAAAATATCGACTCAAGTGGGTGTAAGCAGCTGTCTTGTTTGGAGAACTCTTTACGAGCAACTCCTATACCCCTACCATATCAAACCGGTATAGCCCTTGTTGCTCCGGATTATCAAACGAGAATGACTTTCTGTGAGTGGTTTTTGCAAACAGCTGCTGATCGGCAAGATTTCGCTGATAACATCCTTTTCACTGATAAAGCTGGTTTTACTAAAAATGGAATATTTAATTTTCACAACAATTGGAGATGAATAGGGTAAGCAGGTCCCATTGCTTGGCCTCCAAGATCTCCCGATTTAAAGCCGTTGAACTTTAGTATCTGGGTTTATTTGAAAAGTTTAGTGTACGGAACACCGGTAAAAAATCTTCCAGAGTTGCGTAAATGAATAGAACACTGTTGCCAGATAATTCGAGAAAAACCATTGTTTTTTGAAAGAGTGCGCGCTTCCTTTGAAAGAAGATGTAGATCCTGTGTCGAAATGGAAGGACGTCATTTTGAACAACTTCTTTACTTATAATCTATTTTATGTTAAAATGCAATAACATCTTAATAAAGCAAACTTATTCCGCAATTACAATAAAATCGCTGTTATCTCGTAAACAGTTAATTTGTGGACATATATTTATTATAACTTTCAACCTTATTTTCGATCGTACTACATGCCCTTAAAATCTTTAAACGATGTTTCAAAACACCCTGTATAATATTTTTATTTTTTTGGAACTTAGGACACCTTTCTGTTAATCATTAGAAACTTAATTCCATGTTGGATAGGACAATCAGTTGATCAACTTGCTTAAAGTACTTCATTATAAGATCACGAAGTGCGGTTCTACTAACTCCGTTTTTCTAATTTGGGACGCCTCACTGCACCACAATATTCTCACAAATCCTTATCTTTTAACACAATAAATCTTGGTAATATTTTTCTGTGTGCTCTATACGTAGGAAATAGTAATCAAGTTGTAGCATATTCAAAAGTTTTCTCTGCCCAATATATCCGAGATTCTTCTTAAGGTTTGTTCGTTGTAACAGCAATTTGTTAAGTAAGCGTGCGGAGAGCTGAATTTGAAGAGTCTTCAACCATTTACAACCATTAAAAAAACTCGATAAACATTCATAAAGGACTATTAATTTGGAGATCAATAAAGAAATTACAACTCAACATGATGCCTTTTTCAGACCGGCCATTAGTTTAATAGAATCACTTTCTCGTTCCCTGTCTAAAAGAAACTACGACCTGATACATATAAATTCAACAAAATGTTTGTGGTACGCCAAACGTCCTTCCACTAAAAACGTAACTATGAAAAATGCATTGAATTAAAACATCTACGTGTAAATCTCAAATTTTATTACCTCTTGCAGACAAAGGCAGTGTCAATACGATTCCCGGTAGGACAGAAATTGATGAAAAGGTAAACTCACTATACCAGGACGATTGATAAATCCTTAATAACAATAGATCATCAAACTTGAACGCGAAATTTCGAAACTCAATAATTACCAAACAGGTAGAAAACGAATCTAAACCACTACGCATCGAACGTTTTATTCTATTCAATAGTAATCGCGATATGGCAATATTTACATAAACACCTAGCAAACTTCTTAAATCCCCAGGTAAGTAATAGACATTTCAGGTTTTAAACTACTGATATTTTGAATTAGGCTTTCGCGACTATCATCTGCTACAACTATTTTCCTCGGGTTTGTAGGCCGTCCTCTTTCGGAGAGATTATTTCTCGACGTTTTGATAGCGCGATAAATTAGCATCTTCAGTAGATCTGTGCTGGTGGTTGATTGGATTTGATGCGAAAGTCGTATTTATGTCAGTTTTTGGAAAGGATACCTTTTCATTGGTTGAGGTGACGTGTTATAGTTGTGGTTTGCATATTGCTTACTGGGTATGTTCTTTTTACTGCTGGGATTCACATGCGGTTTCCAAAAAGCGTCATAAATACGACTTGCATATCCTAAGAGCCTATCTTTACCTCCTGTATAAAAACATAATAGGTCTATGTGAAGGGGAGAAAGTGGCACCAAGAGCCATTATCTGTTCTCCAATGTTTAATTAAAGATATAATTTGAATATTGGGTGTATCTTACAAATTTAAAAATCAAAGACTTTTGCATTAAAATGTTCATTCATACCAGTGTTATTTTTGTATATGCGTCAATTAAACTATTTCAGTTTTAATTACGAAAACCCTAGTAGATTGCGTAATGTAATTAAATCTTTCCAATGTTAACCATTTTAGTTATGTATCTATGCATACTTGAACAAAACAAATTTGAAGCAATTTTCGAGACATAACAGTGTTTTTGTTCTTTTTTTTTATTCTAACTCTCACCATATATTATTTTGCTTGTTTTTCATGTAATCATTAGTTAGAGTTTTTTTAGATAAAAAAGTAACAATGGGTTTCAAAGGAAGTAGTTTATTATATTTTATTCGAGTTATCCTTGAGACACTCGGTATAATTTCTAATCAAATTTTACCAAATTTTAAAATTAAGTAAGTGTTAATATGAGGATAAAAAATAAATAAGTGTACATATAATTAGTGATGGACAATTATTTCATCAATATATGTTAATATGTGGAAAACAGTAAAAAATAAAAGAGATAGGATGATAGCACACATACCACCGCATTAGGAAATAGCGCTGTTTATATTACAAGTAGAGAAAGGAAAAAGGGAGGTAGAGATCACCTAGATTGGACTATTGCATACAGATAGTGAAAGAAGTAGACTATGTAAATTTCAGACAAATGTGTAGGTTAGCTCAGAAAACAATGGAGGTACGCATCTAACCAGTTCTGGGACTGAAGACTTAATGATGAGATGTTAAAGTTTTTATTTTCATATAACGATAGTTTCTAATTTGTCTGCTATAAGCAACCTATTAATTTGCTGAATTGACTTTCCTACTCACTAAAGCATTCTGATGTGTGTTTCCACCGTTCCAATTGGGTATACACGTTCGATATTTTGACCGGAGCAACTTCTTGATAGTTTTCTAACGATATACAAAACTACTAATCAAGACTAATGTTAAAGAAAAAAGTAAAAATATTTTTTTAACTAAAATTGAACATAAGTACAACTTTAAATAAATTACACGATTTTTAAGTATACTAAAAACAAACACGTAACACAAATTTTCAAACTAAATTAATTATTTGTATCAAAAAGATAGCAACAATGTATTTTATTTTAACTTCAGTTGTTTTTTCTGCATTACATAAAAAGCTCCATATTAACGATAACCCCTGTTGGACCTTTACCAAGTATGTAGACATTTTTTGTTAGAACTAATATTATCATTTTGTTTTTAATCGCATCTGCATGAAGTTACTCAAAACATCGTTAAGGTAATGTATATATAAATTCCTCAGTTTTCACCGTTGCATGTTTTCTAATTTATGATTTTATAATGCTAGCTTTGAAACTTTACATTCTATTGATAAAAATTAATTCTTTGGACGTTTAAATATCTGGCGGAATGTACTGTTATTTAAATAATTAAAATCAGTGTTTTTTTCACTTGGATTTACTGCCTTTATTATTTATTAATAATCTTCAGTACACAAGTGACATCGGTATGAATATTTAATAAATAATTTTCTACTTACATTGAAAGTAACTAGCCATATTTTTGTCTAGTCTTGAAATGTAAAGAGCCATGTGGCACATGTAAACATTAAGAAGGTTACAGGAAGAAGACGGTAACTTGCCAGGAGTTAAAGCGCGATTTGAATTTTGTTGCACCCCATGATGTCATCTTTTAAAGGGAGTAGGGTTATCCAATACCCTTAATATTCGTAGCTTTGGAATATGTGTTTGAACATTATGCCAGTACCTATCAGCAAACAAAATTTATCCAGTACTGTTTGAAGTTCCAACTAAATCCTCGCTGTTTTAAGTCTAATATGTCTAACATGCCAAATTATTTATATCTATGTTTTACTCGACAGATTAATAGTGATACCTGTATGTAATATCCTTTTAGAGCTGTCACTTTACTCAAATCCTACAGTTAATGTGATCATGAACGCTTGGGGTTACTATAGTCGCTATAGCAGCTATAATCTTGCTACATGCAATATAAATGTTTGCGAAAGGGGCTAGAAAGTGGGAATTGCAATAACCACGATAAGTTTGCTTTAAAAAACAGCCTCATTGTGGCTTGGTTAGCTGCAGTCGTGAAAAGAGTAAATCAAAGACGAACGATCAGAATGTGAACAACAGTGACATAATTGTCCTCATTCCGTAATATTCTGAACACTACTTATATCTTGGCCAGGCTGTGCTCAATGACGCTTTCTTTTAGTCCTTATAGAAACGCCTACAAAATAAGAAAAGCCTTAAACTTCTCCGGATAAGAATCCAAAAGTAAAATATAGTCATATAAATGTTGAAAATCTGAATTTAATCAAGCCGATTTGCAAAGAATTGGCCTCATACAATTTAATTAGAGCAAGATATATATATATATATATATATATATATATATATATATAATATAATGTCTAAGGGAGCTACAAAGAGTTATAAGGGTTGTTTAGTACAAGGTAGTATATGCCAAACAAAAATAATCCACATATTTGATCACATAAACCTAAAAATGTATGTTTGCCGTATTTTATGTATACTAAAATACCATTCAAATATAGTAGTTGAAATTAAGTGCCAAAAGGCAATTTTAAAATGACTAAGTGGCGTAGTAAGATGTGAAATGCTCAAGGGTTTATACCGAGTTGAATTTTAAAAAGCCTTTGAAAGTACATTTGCCGTCCAAAAGCCGGATGCGTCTATGAATGTTCACTATCAACATGCATCCAGGGTCAAGTATACTTTATTTTGGTTTCATTTTCTATAGAATCAACTTTTGGACAATATTTGTAAACTCAAAATTATTAGTTATAAAAACGTCAAATGTGATTGGTGGAATGTAAAGATTTAGGACATATATTAGAATTTAATGTGATTATGAAATTGTATAAAAGACATGGACTAGGGTATGTGCGACACGAACTTATTTATTTGTTATGAACTTTAAGATGTAGTGGGCTAGTAGTGAGTTAACATGGTCGCCTTAGAGAGTAAACAAAGGGATTATTTTTCGAACCAATTTTGTAATAAGACGTGTTTTCACAACTGTGCTAATTTGTATACAAATATTTAAAAAGAAAATAAAAGTAGTTGTTGTAAAAGGAGTTTAATTGAATAAAGTGGTAAAGAAACAAGCATCGAAAATATAAAGTGAATAGTAGTGATTGTGCGACGGTAAATTATTAGATTTGGAGAGTGGTTTAAAATGTAGCAGGTAGCAGGATATCGGGAGTGTATACATAGAAAAGAAGTTAGGTATTGGAGAGCGATTTAAAGGAAGAAGGACATCGAGAGTGGTTATATATAGAGAAGTAGTTGAATATTGGAGAGCAGTTTAAAAGGTAGCAGGATATCGGGAGTGGTTATATATAGAAAAGTAGTTGGATATTGGAGAGCAGTTTAAAAGGTAGCAGGATATCGGGAGTGGATACATAGAAAAGAAGTTGGATATTGGAAAGCAGTTTAAAGGTAGCCGGAGCATCGAGCAAAAAGAAATAGGAACGAGTAGATTGGAATTAGATACGGAGAAGCCGACGGATTTATAGAGAAAACAAGGATTCGAAACGGAGATTAGCACAGGGGAAGTTGTAGCACTAGTTTTTCTAAATTCTAAATTTGGGTTGATCATTTCAGGTATTGGGGAGCAGTTGAAATTCAAGGACACCTGGAAGCGGCACGGATATTTAAAAAACATCATTGTGAAGACGCACACGGTGATCAGGATCTTGAGCTAGAATTCAGGGAGGCATTAACGGAGTATAGACCAGGTGAGTGTTAAAATCTATCTTTAATACGTCAAAAATAGTCACACAAATTTGGTTGTAATTTAGTTTGGCACATAGCAACTTTGATCTTATTAGAAATTTTGGCATATACAAAAGTAGAATATCAATTTTAGTAGTAAAACAAAAGGTTGCACGTTGGTTGGAATTAGCACATCTACTTATAACGGGACCCACTATAAGTAGTTAAACACCCTGAGATTAAGAGTTTTTTTTAATAGTCGAGGCATTACATTAAACAGTTTATACAAGAACCATCCAAACGGGGCAAGAAAGGGGCGTGCATTAGGTGTGCACATTTTACAAAAGTATAAAATAGAGGGTACAATATAGGTGAAACACAAAAAGTAGAGAGAGGGGTGATATATATATATATAGAATAATATATATATATATATATATATATATATATATTGATATAATAACGTCGTACTCGGTGTAATGAACGTTTTACTTAACGCCACCTCTCTGTGTATTACTCTATTTAATCTTACTAATTTCATTATTATGCTACGGCTAGCCCTTTTTAATCTACACAGAGTGCACAACGTTACGATGGTCAATTTTTTCTTTTCACCCCTTTATGATTACCTATTTGAATTGATAAAACGAAGTCAATTATTTTCATATAATAAAAAGAAATATTATTTACAATTTTTGAAATTTTTTAAATACATCCTTCAATCAATTAATATCATATGTATTGTTTATCCCAAAATTTATATACTTTGAATTCAATATAAAGTCACCAAAAACTACACCTTACAAAAAAATCTGGAACGTTCTAGACTTCTTTATGCTTTTTTACGTAAGTTTAACGTATGCAAATGTTTCTTGTTGACTTCATTACAAGTTTGGATAAATTGAATAAATTCAGTATTAAAATTTAAATTGAAAAATATCTTAAAATTAAATAGATCTGACCTGTAATATGTTGTTCGGGTTGTGGATCAACACCCGTTTACTGTCTTCAATCGAATACCAATGCTCTGCTTTGTTGAACCAATATTTGAGTACAATTACTCCTTGTTTTCCAAAAATCCCTTCGTGCTTCTTTATTGTATAATTGTCTGCAAATTCTTTAAATTTCTTTCCTTAAATACTTTCGACGCAGCTTAGAATTGTAACAGAATTGTACCAAAATTCAATTAGAATTGCCCTTTTAGAATCCAGAAGTATTATAGTCGACACATATTTGAAATGTCCAGAATTATTGTCGACACCGACTTGGAATATTATTGTCAACCCAGACTTGAATTGTCCAGAAATATACGCTGATTTGAAATATTATAGTCGACACAGACTTGAAATGTCCAAAAATATACAGGCTTGCAATATTATTGTCGACACAAACTTGAATTATCCAGAAATATACCAGCAGTATTAAATTATTATTGTCGACCCCGTCTTGAAGCCGTTTTCGATAAAAAATGGCAAAAAGTCTTCGTAATTGTTGCACTATTTTCACTGTAACATAAACTTGATATTCTATTATACTTTATTTAAATTACGCGTAGATTTCTGGTTAACAGTGTCGCAGCTTCGACGTGCATCAGTGTGAACTCAGTCGTCTTATCGCAGAATGGGTGTTAAATAGCTTTTTCCCACTACCTCTGGGCTGAGTTTTCAAGCAGTTCTGCATATTATCTCAACCAACCAGGTTTTGTCTTTAATATTCCCTGTATTTTGAAGTGGTTTCCGATGTAATTAATTCGGATTTCCGTGTAATGGTGTTCATTTGCTATTGATACTTTATTATTCGATATCTTTGCCATTCGTTGTTTTGTGTAGATATCGCCTTTTGCATAATTGTACAAAATAAATAATGTAGCTCTAATGCTGTTTTCGTTCATGTATTTATGCGTTTTTGAAACTGCATTTTCTTATCAAAATGCTCATCGTTCCAGCGTAATTGCATAAAGCCTTGTTAGGTTTTATCTACTCTACTGCGTATTTGTTTTATAACTAATTAGACACTTCTCAACGTATGTTTAATTACATGGACGATTATTTCTCCTGAATACGCGTTGTATTGTTGAAAGATATTCTTACTGGCATTACTTAAAATTAATAACGGTCTATATACAGAGTATTAAATACTTGCTATTTACATAATGTACGAATTACCTATTTTTCTGCTGAATATGCCTTCTATTGTTGTAAGATATGCTTACTTGCATCGTTTAAAGTTAATTACGGTCTATATACAGGGTGTTAAATGCTTGCTATTTACATAATGTACAAATTGCCTATTTTTCTGTTAAATAAATGCAGTTTTCTGATTCTTATTGCTATTTATAGTTGCTACACGACCCTTGCTACTCAATACACCCCTAAACAACCTCTTATCACAGCAATATATATATATATATATATATATATATATATATATACATATCGCCATAACAATTACGATAATTAAGACACTTAGAAATTGAAATATAGAAATAATGATCCATAAAACTTTTTAGCAAGCGCTATAAATCTAAAAATTGCAAATCTATTGTTGATAACCCTACTTATGCTCCTCCAAATACAATAATGAGGCCGAACCTTGTAGGATCTTGTAATACTAGTGCGTTAATTAAGTAAATATTAAATAATAGGAAAGAATATGTATAATTTCAAATCACTAAATGAGCTTCCACGCTTAAATACATAAAATTTTTGTTGACGCTTGGGTGGTTTACATTTAATAACGTGTCTATTTCATTATAATATTCAAATAGGTCGCAGAAATAGTAAAGTATCTGGTAGCTTTTTATACAACCAGCAAAAAAGACCGGAATTTTACACCTTTCATATTAAATTAGATAAATACACACAGATTTCCGGTAAATAACCAGTCTAGGAAATCGCATTCATAAATATTCACCAAAGTTTAAAGAAAACGAAACCATGGTAAATTACTCCAGTGGTCACAAACTCATAAAACAGCATAAAATTTAATGCATAGTACCCAACAAATAGCTCGGCCGTCGGTATTATATGAAACACACCTAAATTACTTCGGCCTTCGACTTAGGAGAGTTTAAATCGTACAATCCCTGAGAACAAAGCAAACGGCGAATACCAATAAAATATTGTAGCCTATAAAACCTCCTTATAATAGTGGGAGGAGTCTGATCACATCACAGCACGTCAGTGCATCTTCAGCAAAGTCGAAAAATACGCAATTATCGAGTTAGAAATAATTTATGGACCTAAGTTACGTTCAAATATGTATTATACAGAAATATGGCCACGCTCCTGTGATTTTCAATTGATCTAAATTATTTTTTACAGAACGAAAAATTTATTGAAATGTCATGCTTAGTGAACACTACTATTAATAAAATTAAAATATACATCCTATATTTGTATTTATTTCGTCCGTTTTAGATAAATTTTATCCTTGTCTATCTGGTTTCTATTTAATGTATTGCAAACGTGTTATTAGATACCCGACGAATCATACGATACGCGTCTTAGTTATTGACGATAAGTAACTTTTCTGTGACAAAAAACACAAAACTGTTTTAATGTTTTTGCTTCGTGTAATCTTTGATATTACTGCATCAGTGGTTTGTTTTAATTCCCAAAGAAGATCAAGAAAAATATAAAACAAATCACAACAAACATACAAGAAGTATTTACTTCAGCGGTTGAACCATGAGCAGGGGGTCAAGGAGAGCGAAGAAAACAAAGATGATAAAAATGTTGAACGTCAGTTCCAACCTGGGAATACTGATGGGTTTGATAGGGAACACTCTTGACTTTGCTTGAAGGAGTGAAATACAGGAGCTTGCCCCTCCATTACATCTCAAATATACGGCTGCTGCGCATAACTATTTAGATGAGTCTCAGATACAATTTAGTTCCAACTTTGTAGCTTTTTCCTGCATTCCATAACATAAGAATTTGGGTACCTTAATGACACATTTTGTCGAAATTGCTTGTATCTAATCTTGAAATTGATTAGATATATCTTTTGAGAGCGTCATCCCAGCCTAACCTACCTGCTATGCTTGCTGAAGCAACTACTATGGGATGAGTGTTGCTGGAGTGGGGCGAAAAATTGTTGCATAGAAGAAAGGACAGACTGTCTTGTTACTTTTTCCTCCATTAGAAGTTGCAGCGATTTACCAAAATTGTATCGTTGTTTTTATCTCATTTCATACCAAGAACTGAAGTAAAAGGAGTTTCTCCGGAACTACCAATTGATTCCAATCCGCACTCACTGAACTTGTGCAAGACGACACTTCGTCAGTAGTGTGTTCCCACAGACATAACTCTATATTTGCTTGTTTCATAGTTTTAGTTGTTTTTTTGATGAACAAATCCAGCTTCTTTTCATTCTTCAACGAGGTGGTACAGTTGTCAACGTATAGCAATTTCTAGAGCATATGGTTAAGTGCATTTCCGTTTTGCTTGAGGTGATGGTCGATTACAGCTCCCAGTAAGAATGAACTGCAAGTCAGACCAAAGACAACCCGATTGTGTTTGAAAACCTTCAGCTGCTTAGGGTATCCTTTCTCCCACCATAAAAACCTGAGAAAGTCTCTGTCCTTGGGGTGCACACTAACCATGAGGAAGGCTTTCGGAATATCCGAGATTACTCCAATTTCATGCTGTCACAAGCGAAGTAAAAGCCACGGAAGCAGTTCCAACAGGTTCCGCCCTTTTTCCAAACAATTGTTGAGAAACGGTTTTCCTTTTACTTTACAAGATGCATAGTAGACGGGAGAACCTGGTGTAATGGTGCTATTCTTGATTACTGCTCGATGTAGAAGATAATGCATTTCCCATTTTCACCAGAAACTGTCTCCTCTACAATTATCCCTTCCTCAACCTATGCTTTGAAGACAGCTTCATATTTCTCCAGCTTGTTCACTTCTTTCAACTTGCGCACAATAGAGTGAAGTCTTTTTTCTGCAACCGAGCGATTTGTAAGAAGATCTGACTTTCCTTCACCCAAGATAACTCCACTTCGAATGCGTTTTCTGCATTCATTTTAACTGTGTTCTGGAAGTGATGCATAGTCATTATTTCCGATTCTTCCTTTTGAGTCTATGAAGAAGGTTCTTCTATACCGAAAACGTCTAAGCTCCAGAGGTCGCTTACTTTCATTTCACAGGAGAGCAGGGAAGTATTGAGATTCGAGAGCTTTTCAGTTTTTCATCTTGAATAAGGCAGTGCCCCTAACACAGTCCACTGTAGCACAGTTTCTTGAGCGAGCAGGCCACAGCGTAGCTTAACGGACTTCCCTGTTAAAAGCTGCGAGTAGTAGTCGCTTCCAATTAGGATTTCCACATATGGAGAGCTTAATTCTTTCATCCATAGGCCATGAGGGAGTTGAGGAATGGATTCGCGTATCATTGGCTCGTCCACGGCGACAAATGATAGAGTGCCTTTCTTTTCAATTCCGATTAAGTTGATATTATATTTTTTGTGTTTTCCCACTCCAGCAATACTTTCTCCTCCGTGCTGAATCTGTTCGGCTCCGAAGGGTCTGAGTGTTATTGCCACAGCAAGACATTTCTCACATAACACCACTGTGAGCCAGTATCGATGACCAGTCTTGCTGTTTTCTCGTCTTCTGAAGAGACAACTTTCACTAGTAAAGTTTGTAGAGGTACATAATCGATTATGGCATATAATGCCGACGGCTACCCCGGAGCTGCAGTCTCTTTTGGCTAATCACTCACGGTGGTAGTATTTGTACAGGGCGCTGTATTATTCGTTTCTCCAATTTTCGGAGACATATTTGAAAAGTGACGTTTACGACAAATCGAACACTGAACCTTCGCTTTACATAACTTAATGGGATGTCCAGGACATAGACAGCAGAAACAAGCTTTAGTCGCTTTTACCTAGTCTCTCTTATCGTTTTACTTCATTTTTAATGCCTTTCTGCAGGCTCCAGACGTGTACCTGTTTCCACAAAAATGCACTTTATAGATTCTCTGTTGGAACTAAGTCCGTGTGCTGTCTGAAATTCATCTTCATAGGAATTTGCTGCTGATCTACTTGTCTTGCTATTTGCCTACGATATTCCGAATCCTTGTCGAGGCAGGGTGATGCGCTCTTCACCTTTAACCTCTTTTAAGAATTCCATAAGACTGATAAGACGGGACGTTGTTGGATCAGCTGGGTTTTCCTCCTTTTTCGATTGATGACTTCTGTGCCAGGCTTTGGGTGTTTTCTCCGGTAGACAGGATTCCAGCAACGGAAACAGTACAGCAGTCCATTCGTCATTTGTTAGCCCCAGAGAGTTCAGTGCACGAACGTGAGCTTTCAGTTTGTCGAAAATGCTGGAAAGTGTAATCTTCCCCTTTTCACTAGCAATCTGGATAACTATCTTCAATAACTCGCGTACTTAGACCTACACCAGAAGTGATTTTTTACCAAACCTTCTTTTCCGGACTTCAATGGCTTTGGCGTAATTAGCTGGACTCTGAGGATAACTATTTACCATCTCTTCAGCTCTGGAACTTTTTACTATGGACTGGGTAAGATACGTGAACTTGTCATTTTCACTGATATGTTGGTCTTCGTGTACTTTAGAAAACCGAGACTAAAACCCAAGCCACTCTTTAACGTCGCCGGAAAATTCCTTTAGTTCAATTACAGGAAGCTTTCATATATACTTCCAGGATGTGATGGAGTGTATTCAAGTGGAGGAAAAAGAGCTTTCTCAAGGACACTGCAGAAGTGAAAGTATTTTGCCTTATACTCGTCCATTTCCTCTTATTCCTCTTCTCGTACTTTCTGGTCGGTATCTTGGAGTAGGCTATACCGCTTTGTTAGCAGTCTCTGGAGCTCTGATATCTTTGCCAAATCCGTGTTCTGCTGTTGTTGATATTTTTCTTTAAATTCAGTGGACAACTTTGCCAATTGACGACGGGTGGTTCATCGAGCTCGCTTCAGAACATCCATTTTGTGTAATCAATGTAGCGTAAGTCACGTAATCAGCTGTTTGATTACGCCGGGGTCACCAGAATAAATTGCAGAGGGTTATATTCAAACTTATACGTGCGTTGAAAGGTTAGAATCTACCCGATTTATATTTTCAACTACTTACTGTGACTTTTAACTGCTATTGATTAATCTCTAAAATGAACACACTTAGATTGTATGGGTTCTTACAGTTTTTATTGACGTTAATTACTGACTTTTTATTTTGACGTACAGCCATTAGTTAACTACGATTAACGAAAACTATCTTATTCCTAATTGCGCAGTAACATTACTGCTTACATTACTTGCTTTCTTGCTGCTTGTTTTCTAATACTTGAACTGAGAGGAGAACGGAAAAGAGTAAAATGAAAAACAAACATTTCAAATTCAACCGCTACGGAAACATGTTTGAAACTTATTCTACGACATAACTACTACATATTTCCCAACAACCTCCGTGAGATATTTTTTTATGTAAGTCTTTTGCTTCTCAACGCAACCTGTATCGGTTAATGTTAGCTGTGCCAGAGTGAAACTCAATACTGTCGTGCACACATCCTTTACATATCAGCTTGTAAAAATTACACGGCTACTTCGAATTTCATTGCAAGCATCTTCAATTCCTTGCCACAACTGTATTCGAGTTTCAATTGGTACAACATAAACTGAAAGTAGCTCCAAATACAGAAATCACACGGGTTTAAATCTGGTGATCTCCAAGGCCAACTGATTGGGCAATCTCCTCCAATCTATTGGTTTTCGTGTTATACAAAAATTGACGAACATCTGTACTATAATGACCTGACAACCATCATCTAAAACCGGAATATTGTGTCTGATCATCAGGGAAACATATTCAACCAAGTCAGGTAAAACATTTTCAGGAAAATAGTAGTTAATCTTGTCCGTTAAACGGACCACAATTCCCAGCAGCTAGTCAGCATTGACACCTACTCGAACATTACCAAACCTTCTCTCGTGAATGTGTCTTCTTCGCAAAATAAAATATGGGAAAAGAAATTAGTATCTTGAGCTTTTTAGATCGCAATTAGTTTGAAAAATGTACGCGAGCAGGGAAATCACCATCCAACATCGAATGAACTTTTTTAAAATGGAAAAGATAAAGGTTTTTTATGAATGATATTCCACATGGTAGCTAGTCTTCTGATGCTAATCTCATGTTATTTTCAATTTGCTACAAAATACATTCATTGATTCCTCTGTAACATTTGAGGGTCTACCATGTTCGGTTTTTTAAAAAAATACTGAACCCGTTTCTCTCAATCTTTGACGTAGGGCTGTAAACGTTACGTGGCTAAGATGCCCTGCTGTTCCCCTTAACCATCATTACATTGTACTTCGCCATAGACTAAATGCATATCAGCATACTCTTCACTGGTAAAATGAACCCAATTTTATAGGAATTACATTGGTAGGTAAGGTACCTTCGTTCTAGCCCAAAAAGAGCAAATTTTCCCATTAGAAAATCTAAGGTCCATTCTGGTTTTTTTTGTACCAAGCATTGAAATCCTCATAATGAGAAATTGAGGGTCAATTCAGGTTACTTTTCAACCAACACCCACGACGGAGGAGTCTATTACATTCAGTTTTTAAGAATATGATAACACTGAACTATATAAAATTTTATTGAGGATAATATATTTACAATCTATATTCTACATTTGAAATAAGTATTATATTTGCTCTTGCTCCATAATTGAATAATGTCCAACAGGTAGTGTTGCATATGAACCAGGAAGCAAGTGGCGTTTATCATCGTGCGGACTTAGGGCAATCTTCTCCTGAGCGATAGTGTGGACGTGATGCTTGGATGATTGAATTAGATTCTGCGTTTCAAATACTTCCTTGTAATCTTCTGTGCACTCCATATAATCTTCAAACGTAATTCTAATTTTTATTACTGATCTTTTAATCCCTTTAATTTTCTTTGTAATACAAAAGTATCGGATGCCAGGTGATTCTTCCTCTTCTCGTAAGAGTTCAGTTTCTTATTCCTCGGCTGTTTTAAAAATCCTCGTCGCATACATCTTTGATCGTAACCCAATAAAATCTGTCATAAGACGTCCATTATTTTCATCCTTCATCATCCCCAATACTTTTTTGTTAATTGGCGTAATTCCATAAATGTTGTTGGCAGGATAATCGGAAGTATCAAAACGTTGCCGACAATCCCGCTTCATAGTTTCTTAAGGATCCTGTTTTACTATTTTATAAATTAGACTATCCGTATCCGTGTAAAGAACTCGGCACCCATCTCCAAAAGCGGCGTTCATATATCCATAGTGGAAATCGTGGATTGTCAACTTGGCTATGTCGAGAATGCACATGCCAACATATATAGGTTTGTTAAAATATATTTCAGATTTAAGAAGTTCCACAGCCACAAGGTTTTCATTGAAGATTGTAACATTTTTGAATAACGGGCTGGATATATTGGCTTCACCTCCATATCTTCCGTTCCAGTTTTGCACAAGTTTCACATTACAATGTTTTCGTTTGTTCTCTATAGCATTCCCAAAAACAGCATTGTTCATTAGCTTGAACAAGTTCTTCTCAAATTCGTTCCTTGCTTGTTTCCGAAGTTCAGTATTGAGATCAATATATGATTTTAGCCAGCAGCTTTGTTTAAATTTCAGCACCCTGTTCAAATACTTCAGCCAATAGCATCACATCGGTCTTAAGGTATAAGTCAGAGTACTGCTCCAGGTTTTGAATATTAAATGCTTCCCACACTTTTTGTGTGTGCGCATACTGCTTCTTAATAATTCCTCTACCTTCTAGCATGTTGTAAAACTCTTGTTGACTAGGTAGTGAGTGTAACCCAACTTTTCAAACGAATCGATAAAATCATATGGGTATACACCTTTTTTAGTTAATAATTCAAACTTCTCATTTGTCAATCAAGAAAATTCAATTTTTGATAACGGATATTCTTTTAGATATGTTTCACTATAGATATGGTTCACTACCGTTCCTATATTGGTATCGGAGAATAAGAAAAATAGACATGTAAATCTCCTAATGATTCATAACCAATATTATGATGAAGATATGGAATGCTTTATGCATATCGATGGATCTGAAACATTTAACACCCATTATGTATGGATGAAAGACTTGAGTCGGCTGGTGTCATCACAACTTAGTTCTGATCATGCGAAGAAACACTTTTGTGATCGTTGTCTACACAACTTTAGTACCGAGGAAAAATTGTGTAATCATATTAATGACTGCAAAATGAAACAATTATGTCTACCTCGACTGCCTACAGAAGAAGACATGATCCTTCGCTTCAAGAATTTCAATACAAAGTTAAAGTTCCGTTTGTGATATATGCAGATCTGGAATGTATACAAAAGTCTACCGGAATGAAAAAGAAGTACCAAGAACATGTGCTATATAGTGTTGAATATTATGTAAAATGTGACTATGATAACTCATTATCATTTTATCGGTCATATCGGGGTGAAGATTGTGTGAAGTGGTTTACTATGGAGCTACGTCAGTTTGCATCAGACGTTGAGACGGTATTTTTATGTCCCTATGATATGTCTCCGCTGACACGAGAACAACAAACTGCATTTACGACTGCAACACATTGTTATATTTGTGAGGAGCCGTTCAGTCCAGAAGACAAAAAAGTTCGTGATCATAATCATTTAGTGCCGACTAATAATTACAGGGGACCAGCGCACGAGAGTTGTAATATCAAGTATCAAGATTCTCATACAATTGCGATAGTTTTTCACAACTTGAGTGGTTATGACAGCCATTTCATAATTAAAAGTATTGCTGTAGATTTGGATGGCCGCGTGGAAGTGTTACCAGTAACAAAGGAAAAATATATCTCCTTCACAAAATATATTACTGAAAACTTAGTCAACTATAGATTCATCGATAGCTTCCGCTTTATGAGCTCATCTTTAGAAACATTAGCTTCATATCTAAAGGAATATCCGTTATTAAAAAATGAATTTTCTGGATTGACAAATGAGAAGGTGTATACCCATATGATTTTATCGATTTGTTAGAAAAGTTGGGTTACACTTCACTACCTAGTCAACAAGAGTTTTACACATGCTGGAAGGTAGAGGAATTACTAAGGAGCAGTATGCGCACACACAAAAAGTGTGGGAAGCATTCAATATTCAAAACCTGGGACAGTACTCTGAATTATACCTTAAGACCGATGTGATGCTATTGGCTGAAGTATTTGAACTGGGTGCTGATATTTAAACAAAGCTGCTGGCTAAAATCATATATTGATCTCAATATTGAACTTCGGAAACAAGCAAGGAACGAATTTGAGAAGAACTTGTTCAAGCTAATGAACAATGCTGTTTTTGGGAAAACTATGGAGAACAAACGAAAACATTGTAATGTGAAACTTGTGCAAAACTGGGACGGAAGATATGGAGCCGAAGCCAGGATATCCAGACCGTTATTCAAAAATGTTACAATCTTCGACGAAAACCTTGTGGCTGTGGAACTTCTTAAATCTGAAATATATTTTAACAAACCTATATATGTTGGTATGCGCATTCTCGACATAGCCAAGTTGACAATCTACGTTTTCTACTATGGATATATGAACGCCGCTTTTGGAGATGGGTGCCGAGTTCTTTACACGGATATGGATAGTCTAATTTATAAAATAGTAAAACAGGATCCTTATGAAACTATGAAGCGGGATTGTCGTCAACGTTTTGATACTTCCGACTATCCTGCCAACAACATTTATGGAATTACGCTAATTAACAAAAAAAGTATTGGGGATGATGAAGGATGAAAATAATGGACGTCTTATGACAGATTTTATTGGGTTACGATCAAAGATGTATGCGACGAGGATTTTTAAAATAACCGAGGAAGAAGAATTGTTTAGCATCCGAGACTTTTGTATTACAAAAAAATTAAAGGGATTAAAAGATCAGAATAAGAATAGAATTACGGTTGAAGATTATATGGAGTGCATAGAAGATTACAAGGAAGTATTTGAAACGCAGAATCTAATTCAATCATCCAAGCATCACGTCCACACTATCGCTCAGGAGAAGATTGCCTTAAGCCGGCACGATGATAAACGCCACTTGCTTCCTGGTTTATATGCAACACTACCCGTTGGACATTATTCAATTATGGAGCAAGAGAAAATATAATACTTATTGCAAATGTAGAATATAGATTGTGAATATATTATCCTCAATAAAATTTTATATAGTTTAGTGTTATCATATTCTTAAAAACTGAATGTAATAGACTCCTCCGTCGTGGGTGTTGGTTGAAAAGTAACCTGTATTGACCCGCAATTCCTCCTTATGGGGATTTCAATGCTTGGTACAAAAATGACCAGAATGGACCTTAGATTTTCTTATAAGAAAATACATGGAAAAATTGCAGTTTTTGGGCTAGAACGAAGGTACCTTACCTACTTACATTTATTTTAACTTTTCAACACAACACAAGTAACAATAATTGTTTGGTTTAAAATATTTTGATATTCTCAAATATCTGATTGTTGGCTATTGAAAGCCAGCTTGGTGTATCTAGTAATCAAATGAGATTTTATAGAGTAAACACAAAAAGTTTAAACTGAATTTTCTCAAAAACGGTGCGTGCTAACCATTTCAAACAAGAGTACATCATAGGAAAACCCTTCAAGTTTTTAAATTTGACGTAAAGTAAGTAAAAAATTTAAAGATAAAAAATTGTAATTCAAAATGTGCCCCCCTCCTCACCTCATTTAGCGCTTGCGAATTCGATAAAGGTAATTGTATTTGTAGTGGCGAATTCTCAAAAGGGTAATTATTTTGTCAAGTATGAACAATTTATATAGCGGCATTTTAAAGATATTTCTCAAAAAGCTTTAGCTTATTCTTGGGATTAATAAGGTAATTTGGGTTAAATCTACATAAAATCATGACCAGTACGTGTGGCTTCCGTTTGACAGGAGAGTTTCTAGACCGTCTTGTATATGACTAATTGAGAGCTAATTATAAATGAAACGTAAACACTGCGGTCTAAGATTGAATTCTTATCTCGTTTTAGTATATTTATTAATAGAAAAGCAGACCAAAAATGCAGTTGTGTGAAGATCTTAAGTCAATTACAGTATAGTTATATTTGTAGTATTATTGACAGCATTTAAGTTAGTGATATGAATAAAAGATATAAGAAATAATTATAAAATTTAGCTTTAATACTACTTTACCTTTTCTTTATCTATTATGTAGCCAAAACATAATACCTAATATAATAATAGCACACTAAAATAAGCCATATATTATTATTTTAAGAAATGCTAATGTTTTTATACATATTTCGAAACAGAATGAACAGAGAATCGGATCCTGCAGAAGTCTATTTAAATAGAGGACATGCATCTACTACAGAAAATAGATCCTGTTTTTACGAATTTTTCAATCCCAATGGCAAGCATCATCGATTCTTAGCGCTCATCTTTATCTCTTGGTTAGGATTTGGTAAGTGATATTGCATAATAGCATATCTTAAATATTATTGCACCAAACATGAAAACACGAAACTTTAAAAACTCAAAGAAAACCTATGATTATTGATAAATGTTAAATAATAACTGACACAGGGTTTCTATATCAAACTTAGCCACTCTTAGTAATTCTTACGGTTTTGTAGTTTACATTTTGAACAAAAACATGTCGGTTTTAATATCAAAGGGGAAGGTTAAAGGTATATTGTATTAATTTTATATTTGTTGAAATTTTGTTTATTTAGTGATCTACTACTAATGGATTTAGTTTGTTCACGTTAGGTTGGTAAGTTGACTTTTATAGTAGGATGCCACTTCTGGAGCGCATACGGTTTTCGATGTGTTAATAAGAAACGTGTTGTATAATTCAGAATCTAATGACGATGTGAAAGTGACGGAATTGTTTTACTCTCATAAGTTAAAACTAGAGTATAATAATTAATAACCTCCAAACGGGAAAACTTCAACGAGTAGATTAGGATCAACTACTGACAAATGGTCGAATCTCCCCCCCAGTTGAACGATTTGCTCCAAAACCTAGCACCACCCATTTGCTTATAGCTAGCACTAGATAGCACCAATGTTGTTGAGCTAGCACCCAAGCTGTTAAAGAAATGTGGCCAATTATTTCGGGGATTGACGTTAGCCCCCCTAGTGCTCCGCTAGTACCTTAAAAACAAGATGGCAGCGATTTAAAAAAAAATTGTGCCAGATTCCCCCTAGTTGTCCGATTTGCTTCAACATCTAGCATCTTTTTGCTTATATTTAGCACCAGCTAGCACCATCATCCCCGCCCACACAACATTACACTACACTACAGATTCTCCACCACCAGCTACACCTCAGTTCAAACCGGCGAGAAGGGCAAAATTTCCATCAGCAAGACCGACCTTGTACGATAGACAGCGCCGTAAATAAATTAATATTAGCACTTAATGCTTTATCTGCTACCATGACATGTACCATACGTCATGGACCATTCCAAAGTGTTTATAGTGGCCTGTATAATGAATGATGTGCAATGTTTGTTTCACACACACTATGAAAAAACCGCGACCACGTGTTCGATGACTGCGGATGCACTTGCGGCTTAAACCAAAAGTCTTGAACACCACTCTCGTGACTGTCACTACCCCAATACCGCACCTTGCGCTATATATATATATATATATATATATATATATATATATATTGCCGTGGAACTCGGGTAAAATCCTCACCAACAAATATATTTTCGAAAATTTTATTAAATTTTCAAAACTCGGAAATAGAAACATTTTCAAAAATTAAATAATACAAAAAAAATTTCTTACCCGTTTTCTTCTCTTCCTCGGTTGAATGGCCTTCTTCAACTGCTTTCGGCTAGCTTAGTTGGACCTCCTTTTGGATATCTATATTCACTCTCATATTCTATCATTCACGCACACTCCCAATAAAACCACAAAATACAACAGACATACAATCTTTTATTTTTTACTATTTACAAATAATATTCAACATTATCCACGTTTCCGTGATCAAGTTACGCTTCAATAAATTCTATTTTGTAATGTCCTGTATTTTTAATTTAACTTAGGAAACACATAGAATGTACCCGGAGTAAATGGGCCCTGAATAATATTTTATTTCTCATTCCTCTTATATAATTTATTTTAAATCTAAGTAAACTCTGGAGTATGGTGAGCTCATGCTAACCCAGTTAATTATAAATAATGTATGCCCTTATACTTTGCATACTATTAAAACAAACTAAAAAAAAATAACCCATGTACTCTTCACAAAATTTTACGTCCAGATGGAACGTTAATAAGCTTCATATACACCTTCAGGTTTCTATTTAAACACCATAATAAAGTTAGTTATACGTATTATGTTCAATACGCAATATAATGCACAATACCTTCAAAATCACTCTCATACGTCACTCAATATACATAGTTTCATAGTTTATAACAACACAATCTCAAATCGTTACCTGGAATTTCTAGAAGATCTCCGCTCCGTGGACGATGCCATGTTTTATTCTTTGCTTTGCAGGCTGTTTCTAGCTATTACTAGAAGAACTCCATGTACGTTAAACTGCTAGCGCTGCCTCCACGGTGTATCCAATTTCCAAATCCAACTCAATTATACGTCTTTCAAAATTATTGACTGTAATCTACGTTACTTAACGTCCCGACACGAGTTGGTTAAAAATTATAGGTGATACCTTAATTAAAAAATGTAATCTCGGCACACTAACCGCGTACTAATTAAGAGGCTACCACCATGCAATATAATTTAAATGATTTTATAATACTTACAACTCGTGTTAACTTTCATACGTCGTTTGAAGCGATCAAAATATTAAGGGCCTTTACCACGTTTTCCAAAAACATTTATACACTTAGGCTGCCACCTCCTGGCCGCCTTTTCATCCAAAATCCCCTGTTAACAACAACACATTCCTACAATTTTGCACTCAACCAATATCTAATCCCGCGAATTTCAGCACGTCGTTATGATATTTTCAGAAAACTACGCTACACTATCCTTGTATTTGTCTCGCGTTCAACTAACTATATTGACCAATCGTATATTTACTGACGTCCTACAAGTTCCTCCTATACTATCGTTGTCTCTTGCTTATGCGTTTTCTACGTCTCTTTCTAAACTGGTTTGAGTGGTAGAAAATCGATATTCCGGACCATCTGCTATCTACCCCACGTGGACGCCAAACTTACGTGCTTTAAATAACCGCTCATTAGCGTTTCATGCTAAAACATCCGACCGTTTGTACAATCCTTAGAATCCTTGTTTGTTATCTACAAAATAAATGGAACTTGACATTTAAAATTCTGCAGGTGTTTAATTAACTGACGTTTTACCACAACACTTCCACGAGTTGGAGTTCAGCGTATTTCTGCCCCACCGATATATTTGTTTGTTAGCAATGCTTTTCACCTTGGTATTATTGGGTTTTTACCCGCTTTTATGCATATTATACGTCAATAATCGTTCAATTAAAATCAATTAAATTAATTAATTAATGGCATTGGCTTCTACCATTTATTTCTTTGCAAATCTACTTAAATTTCATTCATTATTTGTAAAATTTCGTTAATACCTGATACTTAAAAATGAACTAACTGGAATAAATTTCGCCCATAAATTCTGGTTGTTCCTTTATACAGGGTGTTTTGAAATTGCTTCGTTTATATTTATTTTCGATCTTTTAAAACCACTATAATATATATATATATATATATATATATATATATAGGGTGCAGGTAAGCGGAAATAAAGAATGCTGAAGGGTTAACTGTAAAAGTAGCTTTAAAACGCCTTAACATACGGCCCCCAAAATAAGATTGATTAACTTATTTTTAAACTACGTACTAATGAAAATAAAACGAATATTACGCTACATTTAATATTCATCTTAAAACTTTGAGTTGTGCTGTATACAGGTAGAGGACACAACTTGACTAAAGGTCTTTTAATTGTGCCATGCATAGTTTTTACCCTAGCCACTCGAATATCCCTATTGCTTTCAGAGTATAAATAATAGATGCGGCCTAGTCGCCAGTGCAGAGGAGGAGCTTGGTACTCTTTGATTGAAACCAAGGGCCCAATTTGGATTTGAGGAGATGAAGTGAACCATTTAGTTTTTTGTTGCAGGGTATGTAAATAACTGGTACGCCACCGTTTCGAGAAATCTTGTTGTATGCGCTGAATTAGCTGTCAGCGATCCAAATGAAAAATTTTCAACGCAGTAACATCAGTATCTGGTAGAACAGACACAGGTTCTAAACCAAGGAAATGATTCGGTGTTAAATATGAAAAATCTTCGGGATTAGTACTTAACTGGCACAAAGGTTTTGAATTAAGTAGAAATTCAATTTGAACAAGAACAGTATTGATTTCTTCATACGACAACATTTAATTTCCAATTATCTTTTTGAGATGAGATTTGACTGATTTAATCCCGGCTTCCATAAACCTCCGAAATGAAAAGCAGAAGAGGGGTTGAATGTAAATGTTATACCTTCTGCAACCGTAGAGTGTTTCATCATTTCATATAATTTACGAGACGCTCCAGTAAAATTGGCGCCACAATCACTATGAATAGTCACACACTTTCCACGACGAGCAATAAAGCGACGTAAAGCAGCGATGATGGCCTTTTTTGAAACACTAGACACTAACTTCAAATGAACGGCTTTAGTGCTAAAACAAATGAACAAGCAAATATAAGCCTTTTATGATTTAGAGCCTCGTTTTCTACTCATTGTAACGGCAAGAGGACCGCCATAATCCACGCCAGTATGCAAAGATGCCTTTCCGGGAGTTATTTTCGAAGTTGGTAAATCGCCCAGGGGAGGGTAGTAAGCAATAGGGTTTACGCGAAAGCAACGGATGCATGACTTCAAACATTTATGAACTGCTCTTTTAGCAGATTAGAATCCAAGAATTGTGTGTCATTAAAAATTGAGTAATACGAAGTCCAGGAAGTAAGTTCTTATTATGGCAATCCAAAATGATACCGATGCGATGATGGGAGTAAGATTGGAAATTTCACCTCAAAAGGTAGGTCTGAGTTTCGAAGGCGACCACCCACCCTGAGTAAACCATGTGTATCCACAAAGGGAGTGAGAGGTCTGAGCGATTTATTAACTGGTGTACCATTTGCTATATTACAAATATCTTGAGAAAAAACTTCTTGTTGAACTTTTTTGACCAAAATATGAAGAGAACATTGCTGTTCAACCATAGATGCATAATCGGGAGCGTCTCTGCGTGATTCCAATGGTTTTCGAGTATTGGAAGTGAAGTGACGAACACATGAAATAATTCTACGTATTTTTGCCAAATTTGAAAAGTGAGTAGTCAATGAATCTAAGAAATTGTTTGAAATAACAACATTTAATAATAAAATTCGTCTTTCCGTTTCGACTGACAACGGATCTAATGAACGAGACACGTTAAGCGATGGCCATACTTCTTTTGGAAGTTGAAGCCAATGAGGCCCTTTTTACCATAAATGATGTTGCACCAATTCTGAGCCTACCAGACCTCAAGAGGCACAATCAGCTGGGTTTTCTGAAGATTTAATATGAAACCATCATGCTGAAGGGATGCGGTCTTGGATATGTGAAATTCGATTGCTGACGAATGTTTTCCAATTATACGATGATGATTTAATCTAAGCTAGTGCAATGGTTGATTCGGACCAGATATAAATACTATCGGTTGACAATCGTGTTTTGTAAGTAATCCGAACAAAATCTACCAAGTTTGACAACAGTAGTGTACCACATAGCTCCAAACGAGGCAAAGAAATACGATTAGTAGGAGCAACCCTAGATTTAGCACACACCAATAACGTTTTTATGTTTCCAACTGTGTCGACGACTCGAAAATAAACAGCGGCTGCATAGCCCGCTTCCGAAGCATCACAGAAACCGCAAATCTGTAAATTTTTGTAATCAACATGTAAAATCCATCGAGGAATCTCGGGTTTCGATAATTTTGACAATTGTTCCAAATAATTTTTCCATTTTGATACAATATTTAATGTAGGACTTTCGTCCCAATCCAAACCCAATATCCACAAATATTGGATTAAATGTTTAGCAAAAAATACTAAACGAATAAGTAGCCCCAATGGATCAAAAACTCTGGCTACTTCAGAAACCATCCTGCGTTTCGTACAATCCTTTGAAATAGGACTAACGTGATAAAAAAAATAATCCCCTATGGGTTTCCACTGCAAACCTAAAATCTTTTGTGACAAGTTATTTGAATCTTCAAAACTAAAAGTTGTCGGATAACAAGACGATTCTCGTAATCCTTCAAGAATTTTTGCTATTCTATTTACGCAAAGTAAAACCTCCTGCTTCACAAATTTGATTTAATTCGAAAATTAAGCGTTTTGCTTCCTCCACCGAAGCACAACCACTCACCACATCGTCCACGTAGGTATCTGATGCCAACACCTCAGCAGCAAGAGGAAATGTGGCTGACTCCACTTGAGCTAATTCCTGAATGACCTTCAATGCTAAAAATGGAGTGGAGGTCATTCCAAAAGTGACGGTGTTTAACCGATAATCCCTGATAAGATCCGAAGAATTAAATCTCCAAATTATTTTTTGATATTGACGATGATCTGGCGAAACCTCAACCTGCTTGTACATCTATTTGGTGTCAGCTGTGAATACCACAGCATCTTTACGAGTGCAGCAACAAAATCATAATGTCTTTCTGCAACGGAGGATCAACTAACAAATGTTCATTTAACGAACCACCAATTAGGCGCAGAGGCCGAAACATCAAAAACCATTCTGAATTTGGTTGTTGCACTCTCTGGTTTGACAACGGCATGATGAGGTATGTAGTATTCTGACAAACCATCTATTGAATTTTGACCCGATTTCGAACAAAGTGTCATATGACCACTCCCAATGTAATCTTGCATAAAATCACGATATGAAGTATATAAATGAAAATCTTTTTCCTAACGTCGCTCGAATGAAAGAAATCTACGAATGGCGATCTCCAGAGCATCGACAAAAACAGGTTCTAGGCCTTTAAACGGCAAGCGGACCACAAAACGACCACCCTCCTACCTAGCATGTGCCTCAACGAAGTGCAATTTGCACGTTTCTTCCACCAAGCTCACTCTGGACGAGTCTGGACTGTTGTCTAGTTTGCGAAAACGACGTAAATTAGAATCCAATGGTTCCACAATTGCACATAACGAAGTGCATGAAGAAACAGGAGAAACAAGTTTTCCTGTCAGTATCCAACCAAATTTTGTTTTTATAGCGGCAGGTTCATCCAGCAAACCCACACGAGATTCATTCATCAAAATATGAGCGAAAATATTTGCACCTAGCAACATTTCTATTTTGCCAGGTTTATCAAAATTTTCGTCAGCTTAGTTTAAGTCAGACGTATGCGACCAATTATTTGATGGTAACTGTACCGTAGATAATTTTTCACAAATCTCCGAGAGAACAAAAACATCCACATGATATTGAGGATTTCTTTGTCCTCTAGGACGAATTTTACATGACAATGTACCTAAAACCTGAGCTGCAGGTAGTCCCAGTCCTTCCACCTTTACCGAAACTTTTGATTTATTCAAAGCCAAGCGTTAACGACATGTGTCAGTTATGAAACTCCCATGCTGCCATTATTCAATAAAGCTCTTACAGTTTGGACTCTTCCAAACCCATCATAAACGGATACTTTTGCCGTAGCTAACAAAGTGACTGTATTTGACGATTTTGCCGAAAATAAACTACTACTGACAGTGTAGCTAGCTTCCAATTGCGGAGTTGATAAAGACGACAAAATTGTTGACGATGAAACCACAGGCACAGAAGAAGTAACATACTCAGTCTGCAATGTTGAGTTTCCAAAAAGCAGCAAAGTATTGTGGAGTTTTGAACACCTTTTGCACAACTTCTTTGATTTACAGTTGCTAGTATGATGTCCATGCAACAATTAATGCACAACCCTTTTTCTTTAACAAAAGTATAACGTTCCTGCGGTGACTTCCCAAGAAACATTTTACATTGATATAAATAATGTGTCGCATTACACAACAAGCATTTATTTATCTTTGACGTAGTCACTAAAGACGTATGAGATTGTGATTTTGAATCCACATGAGAGCGTTTTTCCCAGTCCACATTCTTACTTGACGATTTAAGATGTTTATCTGCTAGCACCATACTGCTGATTTCTAGCGACTTACAGTGCTTTTCAACAAGCGATTTCAATTGTTCAAATGTCGGAAATCCTGAGTGTTTTCCAACTTGAACGTTTTTAGCAAGTCGGCCTCCAATTTTTTTGATAACATATTGAAAATAATCAAATCCAACAAATCAATTTTCATTTGACGAACGCCAGCCAAATTTTCTACAAAGCAATTTACTCTCTTAATTCTACATGTGAGTTAGATTGAGCTCTAGAAATCTTTTCTAACGCTGAAAGGTATGTTTTTGTCAATAAACGACGACACTCGTAATGCTGAACGATAATTGAATAAGCGGGTTCAAAATTTTCATTTGTGACAGCCAGATGATGAATAAGATTTTTCAAATTTGAATCTAGAGAATCCAGTAAGAAGAAATATTTTCAATGGGTAATAAATTCTGGCTATCATAAATTAAATTTTTGAACATGCTATGATAAGCGTTAAAATCACAAAACTTTCTAGTGAATTTACTTATTGAAACTTGCGGCAATCGAATACTGGTAACACCACTAAGACCAGTAGGTGATCCAGATCTATTTTCAAATGAATTTTGAAGTTCAATGTCCAATGAATCAAACATGCTTTCAAACTGAGCATTACAAATTTTAATCAACAGTAGCATTTTATCTAATTCGATACGAAGCCATCCAATTTCCTGAATGTCTTCTGCATTTTTTTTTTATCGAAAATGCATGCATGATAAGACACTTCAACTTCTTGTATGATATCTGTGGAGGCTTTTGTAAACAATTTTATTGCCGCCAAATTTTCACGAGTCTTTTCCAATTGGTCAGTACTAACCAATAATTCTGAAATCCTATTGACAGCATCCTTCATGTCCAAAATTAGACGATCCATAAAAATTTTAAATTGAGTCATTGTGCTGAATGACCCCAATTAAAATACCAATAACCAAACCTTCAATACAATTTTAAATAAACTTTCTAACAAGGAACATACCTGAGAACCAAACCAACCAGTAAAAATATGTTCACTTTGTTAGAAGCTCCAAAAATACCAAGATATGAATTTTTACAACAGATGTGATTTGTTTGTCTGGTGCCGATGCAATTATAAACCACAAACCCTAAAAGCTACCTGAGAAAAAAATACTTCATGTACTCAATATACTTTTGAAACAGGTAACATAAAAACTAAGCATTTATTCTATAATGTCCCGTTATTTCCAAGGAACAAACTGTATATAACCAACGTTTTAAAGCTTTTAGCTTAGTAGTAAAAAACTTTGATTGAATAAATATAATTATTATGGTGAATGAATAAATGATAGCTACACTAAGTGTTAGTAGTTATCGAAGGTAACCACGAAGATGTAATGAAACAATTAGGTTGAAAACTTGATAAATGATTAAGATTAAGGAAAATTCATGAATTAAAATAATCACATTATGAAAGGATAAGATATCTGAGTTCGAAAGATCAATAAATGTATGATATACAGCGTGTAAATAAATTAATATTAGCACTTACTGCTTTATCTGCTACCATGACACGCACCATAAATCATAAACCATTCCAAAGTGATTATAGCGGACTGTATAATGAAAAATGTGCAATGTTTGTTTCACACACACTATGAAAAATCCGTGAACACGCGTCCGAGGACTGCGGATGCACTTGCGGCTTGAACCAAAAGCCTTGAACACTACTCTCGTGACTATCACTGTCCCATACCGCACCTTGTTCTATATATATATATATATATATATATATATATATATATATATACATATATATAGTTTAGAGATAATGACCTTTTATAAATATGATGATATATTATTAATGGGTTTGAGGTCAGCTGTAGGAAAGTAAACTCTTTTTTAAGGCTTAAATTTTCGAATTTTATTTAAATTCTTGATCACAGGCTTTCTAAAATTTTACAATTAACTAGGCTAACATATAAATGAATTGATAGTAACTTACAAGACGAGGTTAAACATTAAATTAACATGAAAATTACATCGAAATCTATTTTAACTAATTTTAGAAAGCCTGTGATCAAGAATTTTAATAAAATTCGAAAATTTAGGCCTTAAAAAAGAGTTTACTTTCCTACATATATATATTTCCTATATATATATATATATATATATATATATATATATATATATATATGAAAGGAAGGGTGCAGGAAAGCGAAAATAAGAAATGCTAAAAAGTTAACTGTAAAAGTAGCTATAAAACGCCTTAACAGACCTGCATCGAAAAATTGTATATATTGTAAACTTGTTTATGATTTTGTAAATAAGAATTTATGCATTGATTTACTAGGATAGGCCTTTGGCCTAGGTGTAGTGTCAAACAATAAACAAACAAACAAACCAGCTAGTACCAAAAGTTGTAGAGCTAGCACCATAGCAGTTTCAGATATATGGCCAATTTTATTGGGGGGATTGACGCTAACCCCCCAAGTACTCCAATTTGTTTCAAAACCTAGCACCATGTAGCTTAGAGGTGGCACCAGCTAGCACCCAGGTAAGAAAGCTAGCACCTTAACAAAAGATGGCGACGATTTTTTAAAGAATTTTTGCCAGCCCCCAGTTGTCCAATTAGCTTCAAAATCTAGCACCTCTTTGTTTATAACTAGCACCAGCTAGCACCAAAGTTGTAGAGCTAGCATCAAAGCCGTTTCAGAAATATGGCCAATTATATTAGGAGGGGGGGCAGCGTCACACTAGCCTCTGCCCCCGAATTGGCTATATTTCTGAAATGGCTATGATGCTAGCTCTACAACTTTGGTGCTAGCTGGTGCTAGTTATAAGCAAAAAGATGCTAGATTTTAGAGCAAATCGGACAACTGAGGAGGGCTGGCAAAATTTCTTTAAAAGATTGCTGCCATCTTGTTTTTAAGGTGATAGCTTTTTTACTTGGGTGCTAGCTGGTGCTAGCTACATGGTGCTAGGTTTTGGAGCAAATCAGAGCACGAGGAGGGGGGTATTGTCAAGTTGCCCCCCCCCCCACCGAATATACTTGGCCATTTTTCTAAAACAGCTTTGGTGCTAGCTCTACAACTTTGGTGCTAGCTAGTGCTAGCTATAAGCAAATGGGTGCTAGGTTTTGGAGCAAATCGGTCAACTAGGTGGGCCAACTTGACGGACTTCAAAATAAATCTTATAGATATTTGTTCATAAACCTTTTATAAGAATATAGAGTTGTAACAATATGGTATACAAAATTAGCATAGATCAACCTGAATCGTACTGTGCATGCGGGATAATTTTCATCCAAGTCTTTATTTGGATAAAAAGTTTGTTACGTTCAGCCCCCGTCTCTTACAAAATCCGCTCAATTATAGTTCACTAGCATGTTGACACTGTTTATACATCTTCTAAATCCGCAATACGTGATAACTCGTGATTGCTTTGTTCTAGGCAACTACTTGTCATTTTTTATTTAGTTTGAAAAATGTTGTCAAAAAAAAGATACAAGTTGTATCAATCACTCCGAATCTTGATGCTTACTTACTTTTGTACTTGACCATTAAAACTAAATACAATGTCCTTCGTAACATTACCAAAGATTTAAACGAGTAATCATACGCATACACATTTTGTATATCCTACGTATTTGTGTGCGATGACTCGGTTCTAGCTGGATTCTAGATGGATTCCGTTGTTTATGAAACGTGAACTTCCAATCCCGCTGATATAGCTACTGTTGCTGTTGGGTTCTGATCTACGCTGTGCTGACCGTGCTAATCTGTACCCGTACTGGAGGATTAACCTATTACCAAGATGTTTTAAATTTTCTGTTTACTTTGGACTAACTGCTTAACACGTAGAGGTCGATAAAGATTTTATGAGTCTCGTGTAAACAAATCCGTATTTGTCTAACTCATCAACCTTGTGACCATAGGTATCTATACCTATTGTACGAGTCGGGGCCGGGAATAAAGAGTTCTTAAATGGAATAGCTACTTCCTAGGTAATTGGGTGCTCCTAGTGAGGCCACGACCGTTGTAATAGATACTTTTGTGATACCGACTGCTCACCTTAACAGTGTCTTCACCATACCGCATCATATGGTACAGAGAAGTACCACGATTTATCAATAAGTGTTTTCCTATTCAACCCGTATTTTAGATATACCATAAGTTGAGCATTAACTAATTGTACAGCGGATTCCCGAGTTCCTTAATTTTTAGCTATCAATTACTACGTTTATCTCGACATAGTTGAACTCACTTGAAAACATACCGGATCGAATTGAACTCGATTTGAAACCGTATATACCGAACGTAACCAAACCACTCCAACGAACCACCCTTTTTTGATCCGCTTGATGTATGTGAACAACCTCAGACATATTATTGAATTGTGGATAGACATAACCTAACGTTTCGAATTTGATGAAAAAGCTGGAAAATGAAAGACTAGGAAATTATTATAGTGCTTCAGTTCTACTTGCAAACAATGCAGATGTTATTAACATCAAGTGAACTATTTCGGTATAAGTGGAATAGAAAGAAAGCAGCACAACGAAAGAAAGCTCCTAAAATGTAAGCTCTGATGTGCAGGAAAGGTGTAAAAGTTAATATATGTTTACTAGGTTTCAACAAATACATTTCGCATCGTTGCAAGTCGCATTACCCATATTGAATATAAAACGGCGTCGTTTACAAAATAAACCTAGAAGTTTTGATTGGTGGAAGAACATTGTACTTAAAACTTTTAATGATGCCGACTGTTACAAAACTCACTACATCTGTAGAGAACTTCGCTCAACACTAAAACCAAAACCGAATTCATTAACTAGCTCGAGAAAGTTGTTAATTGCGAAAAAAATTTTGCTGTTGGAATGTATTTTCTGGCTAGTTGCTGTGAATACAGTGTCGGGCAATGCCTTTGGTATTCACAAATCAACAGTTCATAACATTGTACATGAGTTTGTATATGCTCATCATCATCATTAGATCTTCAGTTCTAGAACTGGTTGAACGCGTACCCTCATTGTTTCCTAGTCTGAACCGACCTACACATTTCCCTGAAATTTGCACAGTTGCATCTATCACTATCTGTGTGCGAAAGTCTGATCTCGGTCTACCTCTACCTCTCTTTTCCGATCTCTGCTTGTAATATATCCCGTACTATTCCCCAGAAATGCCTTAGAACGTATTCCGTTCTTCTATTTCTCCAATTTTTTTCGTTTTCCACAGATATCTTTATTCCTCTACTATTTCTACAACCGATTTCTTAGTAATTTTGTCTGTCCATGCTACCATTCTCATACATCTGAAGCACAACATTCCAGAAGGCTCCTATCTCTTTCTGTCTGCTCTTTCTACTGCCCCTATTTCATAGACGTACTGTGCTGCGCTCCACACATATGCTTTGAACAATTTTCTTCTTGTTTCTATGATCGTTATTTATAAACATAGCTGCTGCTCTTTCTTGTTTGATACAGTTTGGTCACTTTTTATTATTTTACAGTTATATACTCTATTTCCCCGATATTCAGTGGGTAAGCCGCTTTCGGTTGCTAAAGTTCGTCTAGCACATGAACCTTTGTCGAATTAATAGTTTTTCCAATATATCCTTTCGCACAATCAACATTAGTTAAAAATATTTCACAACTAACATCTGTAGTTATTTATAATAATCATCAGATTTAAGTGCACTTATTTTTTCGTCATTAGCTTTTATGTCTTTAAACTGGTTGAACGTGTACCTCAACTTATTTATGTTCTGAGCTAGCCCACACAGTTCCCTGAAATTCTCACAACAGTTTATATACAACTCGATTCCCCATCTACTGTTTTCTCATTATATGCCCAATTTCACCGAGATTCAGAGGGTATGTGAAGGAGGGCGGCTACGTGGTAAAGTTGGTATGCGTGTTACTACTACGCCGAAGGTCCTTGGTTCGAATCCCGACACACTCTGCTTGAAAAATGTTAGACGAACATTTTTCAAAAAATACGCTCTCGTTCGGAATTCGGATGAAAGATAAAATGGAGGTCCCGTGTGTGAGTGTTGTCACGCACGTTAAAGATCCCTACATTGCCTGGAACAGCAAGGGTTCGGCAAAATTCCAAATTTTGCAGGTAAAAAAAACTCGCTTCCTTCGGGCGGAGCATTGGAAAATCAAGTGAAGGGGGTTAAGTAACCTGTGACTGCCAAGAATCCCCCAACACTTAGGTATTTGCCGTATTAATAGTTTTTCAGCAAATCCTCTCGCACAATTAACATTAGTTGAGAATATTACAAGACCAATACTTGTAGTTGTTTATAATAATCATTATGTTTAAGTACAGTTCTTTTTTTCTCATTAATTTTTCTATCTTAGTGATGGTTGGATGCATACCTTTATTGATTTCTATTCTAAACTAGCTTACACATTTCCCTGAAATTCCCATAACCTACATCTTTCACTATCTATTTTCAATTGTCTAACCTAGGTCTACTTGTACTTCTCTTTTTTTCATCTCTGCTTCTAATATATTCCGCACTATTCCCTCATGTCTTAGTATGTGGTTTATCATCTTATCTCTCCTATTTTTTTACTGTTTCACCCATATTTCTTTCTTTCCTTACCATATCTAGTACCTCTTTGTTCGTAAGTCCATGATATCTTTATCATACGTCTGCAGCACCACATTTCAAAGGCTTCTACCTTTTTCTTGTCTGCTTCTCCTACTGTCTAGACTTCACAGCGATATATTGCTGTGCTCCAGACATATGTTTTAAGCAATCCTTTCCTTGTTTCTATGTTTGTTGTCTTTGAACACAGTAGTTGCGTTTTCTTTTTAAATCTAGCACGACCTTTGCTAATCTTTATTTTATATCTTTTATGCTTATTGCGTTATTTGGCTTCTTAGGTAGCAGAAATCCTTAACCTCTTGTAAGTTTTCCCTACCGATTTGTATTCTTGTTTTTGATTTAATTTCTCCTTTTTTGCATACTAAAATTTTAGTTTTATTTTTTCTAATTTTCATCCGATCATAACTACGTTTGCTAATTTGTTGCTTGTACGAACTTTTAGTTAATGAAGGACAGTGGCAAAATATTGCAACTTTGGTTGGAGATGAATAAATATGTGAGTAATTTACATAACTTTATCAGTAGGCGCAGATGAACAAGAGCTGTAAAGAATGTGCAAAGGTGTGCAAAAATTACAAATGCAGTGGTCTCCTACAGTTAATAAATTTATAACACGGGGTTCTAAAAATTAGATTATACGAAGTTGTTCGTTAGAGAAATGACATTTTTCCTACAACTAAATTATGGTAAGCAGAATGTCATGTCCAGCTGTGGGGATTGCTGTGTCTTCTTTGCATCGCTTTAATGGTCTCTCTTGGGAAGAATTGGGTCTGCATTTTTCATGTTACTCATCGCATAATTACAGGTGTTGAGATTGGACTTTCTTCACTCGGATCGTCGAAGTGTGCTTAGCACGTTGGCTGTGATGGTTTGAGTATTTATTTAAAAATAAATTATTTACATTGACTGACCTCCAAAATAATTTTCCTATATAATGTTTTTAGAGTAACCCTATTGTTAAGGCCTGACATTAGTACATACTACGGGACCGCCTGCAGCGGAAATGCATTTCAGTTTGTAGATGGTCTCCTTTATTGATGTAACTATAAAAAAATATTTTTTTATGAACATTCAAAATTTTGTTAACTAAAGGGCTGAAAACGGTCCATTATAGAGTTTGTTAAATTTTTTCTGCTTTAAGTAGATGTTGAAAATTGAAGTAGAAAATTTAGTTCTAGTAGGGTATACATTATTTTTGCCATAAATTATTATTTTACGTAGATATTTCCTTATGCGGTGTAAATCCTTCGGGGATATGTTTTAAGAAAATGTTATCTTCTACGCGAGCTGATATTCTTTTTGTACCATGTTTTTACTGGAGGTTTTGTAAATGTTCTTACTGATATCATGTTTTTTAACTATAGGTTTTGTAAATAAAATTGTTTTAATAAGGTTTCCCGTTTCTTTCTTTCTGACCTCATCCCCACTACAACGTTTTAGTTAGCATGGCATTGCTTATTTGAACTCCTTTCCTATTTTTTGTTGCGGTACTAGGCGCGGGATAATTTCTTAGGTTAGATTACTTTTTCTTTCTTGTACGCACGGAATACAGTAACTAAGAATTGTTACAATTACAGAACCTTCAGGAATTTTTTAATTTAAGGAGTATACTATCAAAAGAAAATACAAAAAAGGTACATACAAGAAAAGCCTTTAAGGAATAGCGATTGCCTAGATCAAAAATCGGAACAGTTAATATAAAAAGCAGCTTACAATTATTGTGTCCGATGTAGTTACAAAACCTTGGCAGGAGGTAAATAATAGAAAAGGCGGCCTGAAGATTTGAATGTGTTATAGGAGATGTCTAACTGGATGAATAGGCTAACATTCTGTAAATAATAAGCTAAGTATACTCTATTTCCGAGTTCAGAATATCGTAGTAAAAAGCTTTTGTTTAAAAATAATTTTGGAATATTTATGCGGTTAGCTGTTATAATATATTTATCTAATTGAGAGTTAATCGCGATTAAATAAGTAACAATTAATTTAGATATCGAGCTCTAATCTCAAGTTTGAGCTTTGGAAAATATTCACGTCTCTGTACTTCCTAGTAGACTTTTAGTTGCAATGTTTGTTTCAGTATTAACTTATCGCTTACGCCAATTGTTATATGAATTAGACCGATAAGATATACTTATGGAACCACAGCACCTACGAATCTTTCTCTAAAGCTTTAAAAAGAACATTCACTTATCGTTGGGATCCATTATTTGGTATTTAAGTAATACCTACTAAAATTACACTATGACGTAAGGTTTAAGAAATGTTAATCCTCTTATAAATTTTTTGAAACAGAATGAACAATGAATCACAAATTCCAGACGGTAGTTCAAGTGGTGACGGCGGATCTACTATTGAAAATAAATCCTGCTTCTACACAGTTTTCAATCCCAATGGCAAGCACCATAGATTCGTAGCACTCACTTTCATGTGTTGGTTAGGATTTGGTAAGTAATAATGCGCAACGGCATAACTTCAATATTATTATAACTAAAAGTTAATCTTTTTCTTAAAACACAAAGAAAGCATGTAATCATTAATAAATATTAAATAAAACTGACGTATATAAGCAAAATAATTTACAATATTTAGATAGTGGTTAAGATTACCTACAATTGAAAATTATAAAATCATGTATTTATTAAGAGTGTACATGTTTTTGGTTCACAATTGGAAAATATTTAATAAATTCTAACTGAATCAAAATAAGGACTCTTCCTGGAATGTAAGAGGAAGCATGTGGACTGGCCGCTACGCACTCGGGGGCCCTCATGATATAAGGATATACAAAATAAACAACAGTCGACTTTAAAGTTATAGATAAAAAGATTACATTGCCAACTTCAATAAAAAAAATATATACGGCGTTTATAGTATGTATAATGTACAATTCTACAAAAGTTTCTTGATTTTTCGGTGACACATAGCGTTGTTTAAATCTAGTTGACGTTCAGTTTTATTTCTGTTGATAATATCGCTAAATTAAAATATCCAGTTTTGTTACATTTTATCCTTAAATAGCTTTGGATTGGTTTGAATGTCAAAAACGTTGGCTCGGAATAATCAGGGCGGACTGAGGTAAATGCGCCTCGAAATATAAATTAAAATTGGGTTTTTGAGTTGAATAAATATATAACATAAGTAGTAATACTCATATTAGAAAATGTATTATTTATTTATTAGAATTACTATAACATAAAGTAAATATATATAAAGCACACTTTAATATACCAATTAAGGTTAAAAAATACAAAATATACAACAAACAAAAATAATATAAATCCCAAGTAATAAATATTTATTTATAAGAACTGGTATGTAAAAGCGAGTAGAGTGCAGTATAGCGGGGGCTTTCATGAATAAACAATAAACTATTAAATTGCCTGAGCGTGTGAAATAAATAAATTGGGTTATATCGACTGGTAGCAAGTTGACAAAGATTAAATACATACAAGACTAGCACATAAAAAAAACTTATCCCCAATTTCCAATTGAAGAAGCGAGTTCCAATCTTGCACTTGTGCTTATGCAGTGGTATAGCTATTTAATAAGATCAAGTTATCTCACGAGCGAACGTTTTCCGTGTTAACTTCTCTAGTTGAAATATAAACATTGAAACTTCTACGAGCCGTTTTATAACTTGTAGCGTTATCAGTTTGCAAAATCGTCCATAATGGATAATTGCGAGCAAGAATTGATGAGCGCGACTGCATATTTATTAATTTGCCAAACCAAAAAGTATAGCTACATAAAGGACTCTAAGACTCATTATTAATTTATAATTTAACGTTTCTTACTCTTAGAGTCAGGGTCGCCACTGGATCATTTGCCGCCCCTGTGCAGACTAATTTTTGCCGCCCTAACTGCTAGTTTTACAAACTTGTTTGTTATCAAATACATTACATTTTGTAAAATTTGAACTGATTGGAGCAAACTTTAAATGCAAACTACTTACGTGCGTAGACAATTAAGAGTAGCGCCAATCACCACAAACAATAGGTCCTTAAAGTTAAAAAAATTACAATATAAAAGTCACTAACACTATTTTTATTTCACAATTTTTACAGTGCAGTAGTGCCCCACAATTCAAAAATCACTTTTCGCGCTTTTGTTTCGGAAAACTTTATACTAACGTTTTGCAAATAAAGTGTCTCGCACAGTCTATGCCCTATTGTTAAAACAGATAGAGCTGATAGCCTTTCTTGGCTCATAGAAGACAGCAAATAATTTTTTGTAATTTTCAGTTTTGAAAAAGAACGTTCGTCCATTGCCACTGTAACCGGTAAAGTTAAAAATATGCCAACAACAAATGTTAAATTTGGAAATGATGATGATAGATCATTTTCAATAATATACAGAGTTATTCTAAATGATGGAACATTTTTATAAATTCGTATTTATTAAAGTACAAATTCAAAATGAACAATCGTTAAACCATTGAAAAGAGGAAGTTTCAAATTTTTTTTAATACATTATAAATGTTCAATGTGTCCACCGTTAGCTGCACGGCAAACGTCTACGTGGTAGGTAAACTCATCCCACACACGAGAAAGCGTATCTGCTGTTACTAAGTGCACGGCAGCAGTGATACGGTTCCGCAGATCGTTTAGGAGATCTCGGTGGCCAGAGGTGTAGAGCCAGGTCTTCATTTCCCATGCGACCTATCCAGCTCTGAGGAACGGATGTATTCAAAAATCCTCGTACATCGAGGTGCCAATGAGGCGCAGCTCCATCTTGTTGAAAAATAAAGTCCTGTTAATCTTCCATAACTTGAGGGAACATCCATTGTTCTAACATGCTTAAGAACGTTATTCCCGTTACAGTTCTTTCCACAAATAAAAGAGGTCCATAGACTTTTGTACGGGTAAGTCACAGAAAACGTTTATCTTCGGTGAGTCTCTTTCGTGTTGCAATGTTGAATGTAGATTTTGCAAACCCCATATGCGAACATTGGGTCTATTGACTTTTCCAATAAGGTGGAAGTTGCTTCATCGCTAAAAATTGTACGCTGTAAAAACGCGTCCTCCTCATCATTTGTAGCACATAACTACACAATTCGAGATGCTTGAGAGTTGTAATCGGTAGTACAGCAAACGTCGTCTCAGAACTTTCCTTACAGTTGATTGGGGTATTCCTAGTTTTCTACTAGCTCTATTGGTAGACTTACGTGGACTGCGAGCAAAACTTTCTTCAATCCGTCTGACATCATCCTTTGACACACGCGGTCAGCCTGTGCTTTTTCCTTTTCACACACTTCCAGTCTGTCGAAATTGCTTAAACCATCGGCTAATGTTTCTTCTAGTTGGTGGTTCAATTCCGAATTTGTTACGAAATGCCTGCTGAACTACAACTTGCGACACACTTTTTGCGAACTAAAGAACGCAGAAAACCTAGTGCTCCACATTAGCCATCTCATTCACAACTGACAGTGAAACGAAATGACGGCCTATTGCCGCGCGAACTCGATCGGTTGCTTTTGGAACCATAACCGCCCGCCTTCCTCTATTCATTGGTATATGGAACCGTATCACTAATGCCGTGCACTCAGTAACAACAGATTCGCTTTCTCGTATCTGGGATGAGTTTACCTACCGCGTGGATGCTTGCCGTTCAGCAAACGGTGGACACATTGAACATTTATAATGTATTAAAAAAACTTTGACATTTCATCTTTTTGATGGTATAACGCTTGTTCATTTTGGATTGGTACTTTATTAAATACAAATTTTTGAAAATGGGTCCATCATTTAAAATAACCCTTTACTTTAACAAGCTACGAGAGTCGTTCAATAAATCCTTAGAAAATTCAACAGATGGTGTCCGTAGTACCGAAAATAAATTTTTCACAGTAATCAGCATTTCTAACTAGTCAGTTGCTAGAGCTTCAGCCGTATCCATCACGTAGTTTCATTTTTGTTGTTGATTGAAGTAAAAACTTTTATATGATCATAACAATGGATAAAAGTGAGTTTAGAGCAGTGACTAAACACTTGTATTTAAAAGGGTTAACGACGAAGAAAATCAAAGCTGAGTTGAATGAAGTTCATAACACATCTGATCCTGTGTTTGCAATTGTTTACAATTGAGTGAATGAGTTTAAACGTGGCCGCACATCCACAAAAGGTGCTCATCGTTCCGGACGCCCTATGGAAGTGTCTACCCCCGAAATGATTGACAAAATCCACGATATGATTTTAAATGATCGACGAATAAAAGTGCGCGAAATAGTTGAGGCCACAGGCATATCGTAAGACAGAGTCCCTTCGATTTTACTCGAAAAATTGGAAATTGAAAAAATCTCGACAAGATGGGTGCCGCGTTTGCTCACAGTGCAGAATAAACGCAATCGTGTGGTCGATTCTGAGGCTATTTTGGCGCTTTTCCGTCGCAATCCAGAGGATTTTCTGCGTCGATAAATAACTGTCGACGAAACATGGATACATCACTACACTCCAGAGACAAAAAAACGGTCAACAGGGAGGTCATCGCCCAAACAAATGCCTATTTTGAGGAGCTTCCGAAATTCTATTTTTTGAATGGCTTAAAAAATTTTGAAAAACGCTTAGAAAAATGTATAGTACTGAAGAGAGATTATGTTAAAAAATAAAAGAAAATCTACCCAAAAAATGTTTTTTCTACTTTTTTTAAGGACTTATTGGAAGACCCTCATATTTGGATCCTCATCAGATGCTAAAGAGAGTTGTACAGCTTTTGTTTCACAACATCAGCATTAATATCGCTAATTCGAACTTTGTCGTCCGTTAGTGATGTGTGAATTTTCCAGCAATATGATTTAAGTTCATTATCATCTTTATAATCTGATAAAAGCAATTTCTGTTTCATCTCTTGCTTTAAGTCATTTCAGCAAATCTGGAACACCAAGGTTTAAAATGTATGCGAAACCTTTGAAATGTAAATCTCTCCTGTTAAGCGAATACGATCGGTTCCTTGTTATTTTGGTGTGCTATCTATAAGTATTGCTAATTCCACCATAATAATGTGTTTCCTGCTGCATTATCTAATATTATCATTGAATTTTGTGCTCTATCTTATACTTGTTAAGTGAATCGTAAACAGGTATGGTAATATCTTAACCAGTACTAGATCCATTTGCAGAAACAAAATCTATTAGCAGCGCCTACCCAACCATTGTAAATGAAATGAACTGTGTTGCCGTATGAAGATGTATTGGATGCTGAGGTCCAATCATCAACGGTAAGTGAATAATTAAAAATGTTTTAGCTTCGACATTTTTAATCTTTTCTTGTATTATAGCAAACTGATTCAGTACCTTTTCTTTCATAGTCGTTCGCTTAAGCAGTGCTATGGTGTTATTTAGAACAAGAAACAATCTTTGTGTCGCATCGTCTTCAAGAAACTAAGGGGTAAATATTTGGTTGTTATCCAACCAATCAAGATTTTATCCAATTCTTGTTCCTTGCTAGTTGACTGAAATAAAAAAATAAGTGTTAGAACGAGGATCGGTCAATTAATAATTATACTTTTAAGGTTTTACAATGCGACGATCCTAAGACGTTCTGATTGCAAAAGTCTGAACTCTAAACGAAAGACAGGGTAAACCCGGGATAGATGGCCATGATTTTTTCAAAAGCCAGTTTCACAACCTAATACACAAAAATAACCTGAAATTGTTACATTAATTTCCTTTTCAATTCATAAAATATAAAATTCGATTGCATTTACAAAGATACACTAAATTTCACACTAATTAAAAATTCATAAAAAATATGTTACACTTGGCTATCATACCCAAGTATCTGGGTTAGATGTCCAGACATGTAAGAGATAGATGGCCATCGGACAAAACACTTTAATATCAAAGAGAAAATCATAAAAGAAGCATTTTATCATTTTAAATATGCTTTATTGAATCCCTTGATGTAAAAAATATTTATAAAGATATTAATTGTAGTTAAATTATAACTTAAACAGAACCTTATTTGTAAAAAGCATTTTATACCTGAATTATTGAATTGAAAACTGTCCTTATAACTTACTAAAAAGAAAGTTTATAGGCTTAGATTAATTTTTTTAAAATAGCATTACCATATCGATGGCACATCAACATATGATGTGCAGGATTCGTGTAACTAACGGTGTCATCTGACACACTTAATCCAAGCACAGATTTTATCTGTTTTTGAGTAGTCCTCTCCACATCCAACGCACTATTCCTCTAGGCCTAGTTTTTATTTTCGTTTTTCGTCAAATTTCAATTTTAACCTGTTAATATTTTCTTCTGACGTCAAATTTCTAGCTTTAAGTTTTCTATGTCTGTTTGTTTCAGTTTTGGGTCCAGCTGGAATAGGTGATATATTGCTCAGAATTTGGGAAGGGGTCGTTTGGGTAGTTTCATTTGAAATCACAGGCCAAACTTTGTCTGGTCTTGTAGAAGGTCCTGGTACAGATGATGTTGCTCTTCTTTTAGAAGCATTGTGGCCACATTTGTCTGCTGAACTAAAGTCGGTGGATCTAATTGTGGATTGTGACAAGGGTGGTGAGTTTCTTTCCTGGAGAGTTTGTCCAGATACGTCGATGTTATCATTTTCTCTAAGTCTATGTGGATGAATTCCAAAAGCGTAATCTGGAATTGCATCTGGATTTAAGGGATAGATTCCCGTTGCATTGAACATAGAGATGGCGTTCCGCGGTGTTGCAGCCTTTCCCCAAGCATCTCGTAGTAGATTGCCAAATTATAAGCTTCCTAGCTTCCGATCTGGATGGTTCCTTTGCCATATGTCAACGGCATTGTAAAAGTAATGCTTTAAAGATTTGAAAACAGATCGGTCCAGCGGCTGCAGATAATGGGTAGTATAGCTGGGCATGCACATTAATATGATACCATTCATCTCAGCAAACTTCAACATCTGTACCGAGCTACAGTGTGAAGTATGGCCATCCAAAATCAGCACAACTGTTCTAAGAGCTATGCGGGGCAAAAAATGATCGTTCAGTCATTTAAAAAATATTTCAGCATTCACGTAAGCAGATTTTATGGACATGACAACTTTACTTCCCGGTGGCATGTAATCCTCCCACTCCTTTTTTTTTGTCAATTCCCCTCATGACAACATAAGCAGGAAGAAACATACCTTCAGCATTGCAGCATGCAAGTACTGTAATAGTTTCTCCTTTTTCTGACAAAGTAATTGTATTAACTGTTTTTGAGCCCTTTTAGCTACAACAGCACCTGATCGACTATTTAACTGAAGACCTGACTTATCTATGTTAAATATGCTTCCCGGTTTATTGAGCAAATCGTTTCTTCCATTACGGTTGAAAGTAAGTTGAAATATTCTTTGATTTTATCACGATTCATGCCCTGGACTATGGCCAAAGATACACCTTCAGATTTTCGCACACTTAGATGAGGATGTCGAGATAAGAACAGTTGTAACCAGTCGTAACCTGCTTTTCCTTTTTCGTTATGAAATTTATGTTTTAGGCCAAGCTGCACAGAAAAATTATAAGTCAGACTTCGTAGACAGTCCTTCGTTAAGGGAAATCCATGGGCCAGCATTTTTATTATGTGACGGACAAGTTGTAACTCATTAGCTGTACCCAAACAAGAACTAGGCCTCATTGGAATTTTTGAATCACATCCAGTCTTCAATTTTCTCTCAAGAGTTTTCCTTGGAATTTTAAACTCTGCGGAAGCTTTTCTCACAGAATAACCATCATTGTTTACTTTTTTAATAGCATTTTTAAGGTCTTTTTCTTTTTATGATCCTCTAGAAGAGCCGGCCTTTCGAATGTACTTATTTGGCATCTGTAAAAAAACAACTACGAAAATAAAATTTATCACACTACTCACCGTCAAACACATATTTAAATTGAAAGGATGTGACATGCTACATAATTTCAAGGGATATTGAAATCTAAAATCATGAAAATTACTGACTTTTCATTGAAATACAAAGATATGCGTAACAGCGACAATTACTGACGTTCTTAACTAACTACCACCTGACCGGCAGCGCCGTACAGCGTATCGTATAGAAACTATAGGCGTTGGCCATCTCTCCCGTATGGCCATCTATCCCGGGTTTACTATATATGTAAATAGGAGTATGAGAGTAAAAAATGAAAGCGATTTCGGGAAAATTCATGAAGTTTTTAATTTTAGATATCAAGTAGATTAGAAATTCCAAACACCTAGTATTACCTAATTCAGTAACAACTATTACGCTTTTTATAACTTACCTTAGATGAGTTATTCGTCGTTGTTAATCATCTTCAAAATTGGATTTAATATTTGTTTTGATGTGGACGTTCCTGGTTCACAAAATATACCGTTATACACTGCTGCGCATTTAAACATTAAGTGTTTTTTAAACCACTACTATTAAAGCATTAGATTTTTAAAATCGCACTTTTTTCTTTTCTAAGCACAGTTTACACGTTCCGCTTTTATATTTCCCGTTTTCCACATTTACGTGGTAGTAGTTGCTCACCCTTACTTTTGATATTTTTGCTTTTTATTTTTGTATATTTGATAATGTTGAAGATCATGATTCGGTTATGTAAGGGTGTCATATTAAAATCGTCGTAATGATCATCCCTATCTAACCTGATAATGTTCCCACTTGAAGTGGACAGAACAGGAATATACGTTCGATCTGAAACGCTGTCATCGCTGCTATATAGTCCAAACTTATCGACTTCATTTTCATCTTGCGGCTTATATGTAAAGGGCACTTTTGATCGTTTCATATTTTACTTTAAAATTTTAACATACAAGTTACAACCACAAATTAGTACCGAATAAATAAGCAAACTTTGGGGTGAGTGTGTATATCCAGTAAAACACAAAAGGATAGCATTGAAATACTGTAGTTAAAGCTTCTAATTTTTGGTATATTCAGTTTCTACTTCTAGGATGACGGGTATTTATTGTAGGATAAATCGTTACTCTCTCTCCACATATACAAAGTGTTTCAAAATTGCACGACACTATTTTAAGGGAGTGTTCTTTAGCACAAAATAAACATAAAACTTCTAATAAACGTATGCCCTAAAATGTACCCCTATGGAGTTATAACCCCTTTAAGGGGGCTAGATGAAATTGAGTTTTTTTAATTATCTGAAGAACCATAAAACATATTTTATTCAGATTTTTGTTGCCTACCCATGTTTTTATGCCAAATATGATAGGCTTATCCATTTTTCGATAATAAGATCAGGAGCGTCCCATTCGGGGGGGGGGGCAATCACGTTTAACCTTGTAATTTTTTTGTGTGTAAGCTTTCTTAAATTATAATGCCAGAATTAGAATCTTTTGACATTTCTGAGTAAAAAAGTCACTCTTGTTTGAAGTCGATATCTGTAGCCGTTTTCGAGTTAATTGGGGTGAAGCATTCAGGATGCACTATGTACTATACATACCTACATAGATGTTGAGAGTTGAAAATATTTATTACAATTAAACATTTAAAGTAACTGTTCAAAATGCCCACTATTTTGTTGTATGCAGCATCCAGCACGGCGAATCCATTGCTTTCTGGCAAGTTTTATAACATCAGGACGATTCTTAATAGTATCAGCAGTCTCCACGATCCGATTCTTTAACCCCTCTTGCGTGTAGATAGGCTTAGAAAAAACTATAGTCTTCATTCAACCCCAAACAAAATAATCTAACGGCCTTAGATCGGGAGATCGAGGTGACCATTTAACAGGTCCATTTCGGCCAATCCATCGGTTACCATATTCTGCGTTTAAATAGTCAGTGACAATATGAGAGAAGTGGGCTGGGGCACCGTCATGCATAGACCAAATCCCACATCTATTGGGAATTGGAATATCCTCTATCAGTTCATAAAGATTATTTTGCAGAAAATTCAAATAAAACACTCCTGAAAGTCGTCATGGTAAAATGAAGGGGCCGATGAGATTGTCACCAAGAAGTCCATACCAGACATTTTCTTCATCCCAAGTATGGGTATTGCAAAAATTGGTAATTCCATTTCTTGTAAAGTTAGTTTATCAGTCACTAGCAAGCGGGTCAAGAAGTTACGATATCGTGTGCATTTTCGAATTAGCTACTGCGAAAAATTGGTTCGTTTAATGTAATTTTGCGGTAACAAATCTTGCACAGATGTCACGTGAAATGCGTACAGTTGCTGCTCGTGCAATGTTCGCCAAACGCTTGCAGATGAAACACCAAAACGAAGAGACAATCTTCTGGTGCTAGTACTAGGAGATAACTGAACAGCAATGAGCATTTGTTCTTCAACATTTACATCTAGTCGAAATCTTTGTCGACCAGCATTTACTCGTGTAGGTTTTAGCGTGCCAGTTTCCCTAAGACGTGTTTCAATGGATTGAAATGTTTTACGATTTGGTATCCTTCTAGTTGGAAATTGTTCTTGGTATCTGCGAACTGCACAGCGCCATTTCTCTGTACTTCACCATAAACTAACAGCATGTCTGTTTGTTCTGCAAATGTGAACAAGTTTGTGGTGTCCCCCATAATACAACAAATTAAAGTGTCTTCAAAGTACCAATTTACACAAAAACTAACAGAACTAGTAACACATATTAGTAACTTATACAGTGTTTAAACGTAACAAAGGTAATACATAGTAGATACATAATCACCTGTCAAACAAATAAACGATATGGAACTGTTATAATGTAGAGCTTCTAATATCCAAGGCTATTTTATTAACATCGCATTTTGACATTTAGCTTTAGTTTTCAACATCTAAGTAATACATTGATTAATTTGAGACATATGTATAGTTTAAACATATGCCAAGTTGTTACAGAGATATTGAAGGCATATGTTTATTAGGTTTATACCTATACATATGGGAAGTTTATATTAAAACTAAACGAATTTTAAGTAAGGTATGTATCATAGGGCATCCTGAATGCTTCACCTCAATTAACTCGAAAACGGCTACAGATATCGACTTCAAACAAGAGTGACTTTTTTACTCAGAAATGTCAAAAGATTCTAATTCTGGCATTATAATTTATAAAAGCTTACACACAAAAAAATTACGGGGGTTAAACGTGATTGTTCCCCCTCGAATGGGACGCTCCTAATCTTATTATCGAAAAATGGATTAGTCTATCTTATTCGGCATAAGAACATGGGTAAGCAACAAAAATCTAAATATTTTATTCTGATTTTTGTTGCTTACCCATCTTTTGTGGTTCTTCAGATAATTAAAAAAACTCAATTTCACCCAGCCTTCTTAAACAAGTTATAACTCCATAGGGGTGCATTTTAGGGAATATGTTTATTAGAAGTTTTATGTTTATTTTGTGCTAAAAAACACTCCCTTAAAATAGTGCCGTGCAATTTAGAAACACTCTGTATATTCAAATGTCAAATCTTTTTTATAGTCTTTAGTCATAAGCTTGGGTGCTGCAGTTACAACAATGCATTTCAGAAGAATAATATTTGTAAGTCCACTATTTCAGTAACTTATAAACGGTAGGTAATGAAAACAAAAGGCGTTTATATTTTTGTACCATTCAACTAGAACGCTGGGTTCGGTATCAAAATTTAGGTATGCAATTCACATAAGGGTTTTCTAAATAAGTACAATGCTAAGCAAGCATACGTAAACTACAGGTTTTTCAAAATAATATAAATGATAAATAACAAAGGCTAAAGAATACTGAGTATGGTTTGAGCGAACTGACGATATAGTGACAATATAGTAGAGGTAGCTGCTTGTTGAACTTCTTATGTTACAGTTATTATTTATCAATGATTGTGAAGTGAGTTATAGAATATTTGAACTCGGACAAGATAACAAAAATTTCAAACAAAAGTATTATGTTTATATGTTATACTTTCTATATGTTTCACAAAAAATATTTACTTTTAGCTAAAAGTGTAATTCGCAATATATTCGTTGGGTATTCCATTTCGAATGGACCTGCACCTTGCCTAAGTTCCAGAGTACTAAAACAGGTGAAATGGCTTGTGTGTTCTATTGAGATAAAGAGCCAAACTACAGGTCCAACTAAAGTAGTAGGGTCGTTAGTAGTTATTAGAGACTATAGGGGTCGCTATGGCAGTCTAAGACACGCTACCGCGATCTGGAAGGCAACCAGAAATCACCACATTACTTCTCAAGTACACAGCGCACCTAAATTATAATAAATGATGGCATTTTCTGGGGTAAAAGATTCCGGAGTTAAAATAGTCCCCCGTTCGGATCTCCGAGAAGGGACTACTTCGGAGGATGCGATCGGAAAGTTAAGAATAAGAGTCGGGAACATTTTGCAAGTCGGAGCGTGGAATATAGGAAATGTGAAGCAAGTAGGTAAGCTACAGAAACTAAAAATCAAAATGAATAGGTTATCACTAGACATAGTAGGGATCAGCAAAGTTCGGCGGCCAGAGGCGGAGGATTTTTGGAATGGAAACTTTAGGGTAATTCTCATACAAGAGCAGATGAAGGAGATTTGGGTGTGGGGATAGTTATGCGGAAAAAGATAAGATACTGTGTAGAAAATTACTTACAAAAGAACCAAAGGGTACTCATGGTTAGATTAGAATCTAAACCGGTAAACACAGTAATAATACAAGCATAAATGTCCACTTCTAGCTGCAGTGACTTAGAGATAGAAGCTATCTACAAAGATATCGAAGACATATTAAGATACGTAAAGGGATATAAAAATTTAATAATTACGAGGATTTTAATGCAGTGGTAGGTGAGGGTAGGGAAGGAGCGGTAGTAGGTTTATTTGGTGTAAGCACGAGAAACGACAGGGGAAATAGGCTGGTAGAATTTTGCGACAAGAACAATTTAATCATCACAAACACATTATTTCAACATCATGCTAGAAGACGATATACGTGGAAGATGCCAGGAGATATAGGAAAATATCAAATAGATTACATTCTTGTTGGACAACGGTTTAGAAAACAAGTAAAATACTGTAGAAACTAATAGACACTCACCACAACATCGTATTTATGAAGCCGCACTTAAATTTAAGAATTTGAAAAAAAAAAACGGAAAAGGGCACTTAAACTTAGAGAAACTAAAAGATAAAGATATTCAAGAAAGATTCGAAAAAAGTAAAATACATTGCTCAAAGATATCGAGAAAATATCTAATACTAAAAAAGTAGAAACAGAATGAAATAACATTAAATCCAGCCTAGACGTGGCGGCCAGAGATATTCTGGGGTATACACAAAAAGAAAATAAGAAACCATGGATATCAAAGGCTATCCTGAATTTAATAGAAGAAAAACGAAAATACAAAAATAAATCCGTCGAAACAGGAAAACAGAGATACAAAGCCATAAAATGGGAAATTATTCGCAAATGCAGGAAAGCTCAAGAACAATGGATTGATGAAATGTGCAAAGAGGTACAAACTAAGATGGAAGTAGGAAAAACAGATGAAGCATACAAACTAATTAGAATCAATTTTAGGGATATAAAACCGTACAGCAAAAATATAAGGGACGCGGGAGGAAACGTCGTTATAGAAAATCTAAAGAAAGTGGGTAGATGGCAAGAATATATAAGGAATTTATATGCAAGAGAGGAACTAACTGCATCAGAACCGAAATCAGACATTGAAAATGATGACTTGGATATCCTGTACTTAGAGATGAAAAATGGTAAAATGGAAAAATGGTAAAGCGCCGGGTACAGATAAGGTGCAAGCAGAAACTCTAAAAACCGCTGGACAAGTAGTAACAGAACGTCTCTTCCAACTTGTAAGCTATATGTATGAGACAAACGAGATACTCAAAGATTTCAAACGCAACATCATAGTAGCTATAACGAAAAAAAGGCGCGGATAGTTGTGTAAATTTACGAACAATAAGTTTGACAGCACACTGATCAAAAATATTAACTAGAATTGTACAAAAACGAATAGAAAAACGGACTGAAAAAATACTAGGAGAAGACCAATTTGGGTTTAGGCGAAACAAGGGAACACGAAAGGCTATTCTAGCTCTGAGAATGATAATGGAGAAAACAGTAGAAAAAGAGGAAAGCGTGTATATAGGGTTTGTAGATCTGGAAAAAGCATTCGACAATGTAAAATGGAAAAAATGTTCGAAATACTCAAAAAGATTGGAATGAATTATAGGGATAGACGAATAGAACATAGCTTATACAAAGAGCAAACAGCAGAATTAGAACAGGAACGTAGAGAACCAAACACTAGGAAAAGTGTGAAACACGGATGTGCCGTATCCCTATTAATTTTTAACTTGTACATTGAAGAGCCAATGAATACTGTCAAATGCAGGAAGACATTTGGAATTACTATGCAGAGACAAAAAATTGATATGCTTAGATTTGCAGATGATATAGTGGTATTAGCATCTAGCACGGGAGAGCTAGAAGCTGCTTTTAATGTAATGGAATCGGTTCTAACAGAGAGATAAAATATGAAAATTAATCAAAATAAAATTAAAGTACTAGTTTGCAAAGCAGGGGAAAATAAATCAAAAACAAGGATACAAATGTGTAACACGAACTTACACGGTGTTAAGGATTTCTGCTACCTAGGAAGCCAAATAACGCACGATCGGAAAAGCACAAATGATATAAAACAAAGATTAGCACAAGGTCGTGCTATATTTAACAAGAAAAAGCAACTACTGTGCACAAAGACAATAAACAGGGAAAAGATATCTAAGTGTTGGAGGATCTTGGCGACCAGAGGCTGCTTACTAGCTGTACAACCACTGAACGAAATAGTGTATATAATTGTATAACAATGCAAGGGGGCCTAATTGCGTCTAACAAAAAAGAACGGCGCCTATGATGAAAGACGACAAACATAGAAAAAAAGAAAATTGTTAAAAGCATATGTGTGGAGCACAAAGTATGCCTGTGAAATACGGGCAGTCTAAAAAACAGACAAAAAAACGGTAGCAGAAATCTTTAACTTCTTGTAAGTTCTTGTTACCTATTACCTATTACCTATTTGTAGTCTTGTTTTTGATTTATTTTCACCTCTTTTGCATACTAGTACTTTAGTTTTATTTTTGTTAATTTTCATACCGTATCTCTTTGTTAGAACCGTTTCCATTTTATTAGGACCAGCTTCTAACTCTTCCTTACTAGATGCTATAAGTGGCCTATCATCCTATCTCTCCCATTTTTTACAGTTTTCCAAATATGTCTTTCTTCCCTACCATTTTTAGTACCTCTACGTTCTTAACTTTGTCTGTCCATGATATCTTTATCATATGTCGGTAGCACCACATTTCAAATGCATCTACCTTTTTCTTGTCCGCTTCTCCTACTGTCCAAGCTTCACAACCGTACAGTGCTGTGCTCCACACATATGTTTTAAGCAATCTTTTCCTTGTTTCTATGTTTGTTGTCTTTGAAAACAGTAATTGCTTTTTCTTGTAAAATGTAGCACGATCTTGTGCTAATCTTTGTTTTATATATTGTGTACTTTTCCATTTTTGCGTGATTCGGCTACCTACGTAGCACAAATCGTTAACCTCTTGTATCTTCTTGTTCCCAATTTGTATTCTAGTTTTGAATTTGTTTCCCCCTCCTTTACATACTAGTACTTTAATTTTATTTTGATTAATTTTCATATTGTATCTTTTTGTTAGGACTATTTCCATTTTATTAAGAACAGCTTCTAACTCTTCTTTCCTAGATGCTAATACGGCTATTTCATCTGCAAATCTAAGCATATCGATTTTTTGTCCCTGCATAGTAATTTCAAATGTCTTCCTGCATTTGACAGTATCTATTGCCTCTTTAATGTACAAGTTAAAGATTAATGGAGCTAGGGCACATCCCTGTCTCACCCCTTTCCTAATGTTTACTTCTCTACGTTCCTGCTCTAATTGTATTACTGTCGTTTGCTCTTTGTATAAGGTATGTACTATTCGTCTATCCCTATAACTCGTTCTAATCTTTTTGAACATTTTTTTTTTCATTTTACACTGTCGAATGCTTTTTCCAGATCTACAAACCCTATATACACGCTTTCCCTTTTTTCTATTGTTTTCTCCATTATCACTCTTAGAGTTACAATAGCCTCCCGTGTTGTTTCGCCTACACCCAAATTGATCTTCTCCCAGTATTTCTTCAGCTCGTTTTTCCATTCGTCTCTGTACAATTCTAGTTAATATTTTTGACAGGTGTGCTGTCAAACTTATTGTTCGAAAATTTTCACATCTATCCGCGCCTTTCTTTTTTGGTATAGTTACTATGATGTTACGTGTGAAATCTTTGGGTATATCGCCTGTCTCGTACATATAGCTTACAAGTTGGAAGAGACGTTCTGTTACTGCTTGTCTAGCGGCTTTCAGAATTTCTGCTTGCACCTTATCTGTACCCGGCGTCTTACCATTACATAGGATATCCCAAGTCATCATTTTCAATGTCTGATTCCTGTTCTAATGCTGTTAGTTCCTTTTCTGCATATAAATTCCCTATATATTCTTCCCATCTACCCAATTTCTCTAAATTTTCTATAATAACGTTTCCTCCAGCGTCCTTTATATTTTTACTATACGGTTTTATATCCGTAAAATTGATTCTAATTAGTTTGTATGCTTCATCTGTCTTTCCTACTTCCATCTTAGTTTGTACCTCTTTGCACTTTTCATCAATCCATTGTTATTCAGCTGTCCTGCATTTTCGAATAATTTCTCATTTTATGGCTTGTACCTCTGTTTACCTGTTTGGTCTGATTTATTTTTGTATTTTCGTCTTACTTGTATTAAATTCAGGATATCCTTAGTTATCCATGGTTTCTTATTTTCTTTTTCTTTTTGTGCCAGACATCTCTGGCCGCTAAGTCTAAGCTGGATTTAATGTTATTCCATTCTGTTTCTACATCCTTAGTATCAGATATTTTCTCGATATCTTGTAGCAATTCATTTGATTTTTTTCGAATCTTTCTTGAATATTTCTATTTTTTAGTTTCTCAAAGTCAAAGTGCCCTTTTCCGTTTTTTTTTTTTAAATTTTTAAATTTAAGAGCGGCTTGCATAATTACGATGCTGTGGTCAGTGTCTATATCTGCCTCTGAGTAGCTTTTACAGTCTTTTACGGGATTCCTAAACCGCTGTCTAACAAGAATGTAATCTATATGATATCTTCCTATATCTCCTGACATCTTCCACATATATCGTTTTCTAGTATGATGTTGAAATAATGTGTTCGTGATGATTAAATTGTTCTTGTCGCAAAATTCTACCAACCTATTTTCTCTGTCGTTTCTCGTGCCTAAACCAAATGAACCTACGAGCGCTCCTTACCTACCCTCACCCACCACTGCATTAAAATTCCTCGTAAGTATTAAATTTTCATGTTCTTTTACGTATCTGTCTTCGATATCTTTGTAGATCGCTTCTACCTCTTCCTCACTCTAGCTAGAGGTGGGCATGTATACTTGTATTATTACTGCGTTAACCGGTTTAGATTCTAATCTCAGCATGAGTACTCTTTCGTTCTTTTGTAAGTAATTTTCTACACAGTATCTCATCTTTTTTCGCATAACTAGCCTCAAATTTCCTATCTCTGCTCCTGTATGAATTACCCTGAAGTCTCCACTCCAAAAATTCCCCGCCTCTGGCCACCGAACTTTGCTGATCTCTACTATGTCTAGTGATAACCTATTCATTTCGATTTTTAATTTCTCTAGCTTACCTACTTGCTTCATACTTCCTGCATTCCACGCTCCGACTTGCAAAATGTTCCCGACTCTTATTCTGGACTTTGCGATCGCATCCTATGAAGTAGTCTCCTCGCAGAGATCCAAATGAAGGACTATTTTAACTCCGGTATTTTTTACACCAGAGAATGCTTTTATTTTATTTAAATTTAAGTAGGCCGTATACTTGGGAGTCAATTTGGTGGTTTCCCGTTGCCTTCCACATCGCGGTAGTGTGTCTTAGACTGCCATACCGACTCCTATAGGCTCTGCCAATTTAAGTACCGAAAGAGCCTCTGCCCTCTTAGTCTGGTTCCTCACTAACGACCCTACTACTTTGGTTGGACCTGTAGTTTGGCTCTTTAGCTCATTAGAACACGCAAGCCATTTCACCTGTTCTAGTAATCTAGAACTTCGGCAAGGTGCAAGTCCATTTGAAATGGGTGTTTATATAAAGAATGTAAATTTTCAATCCAACTATGGTTTCGTAGATTCTAACACCATGTATGTGTCAGGCCGTGAAGTTTTCAGACTAACTCTTGCATATAAAATGGTATCGAAATCTAATATAATTTTAATAATTTTGCTGCCTGCTAAAAGTATATACACTCTTTTTAACACCCGGTATGTGATAACCAATGTCAGTCACGTTTGTGTTTCTACGCAAATGTTTGCTTATAATACTTGCTTGTTATATAAGAAGTAATTATAGAGCATGGATAGTGGCCTTCTTAATTCAAATTTTAGAAAGAGGTACCAACTGTTCCTCTTATCTATTATTTAGTTGTTGTGTAATACCTACTAGAATAATACAATTGCGTAAAAGATTTTTACAAAGTGTAATATTTAATATTTAAAAAGCAGTTCCGGTTCGTCATGGTTATTCCCAGTTGCTAATTAGCTTACAAAATTGCTGGGAATATTTTTACACAACTAAAGACGAATTAGAATTCAAAATCACTAACAAAATATGTGAGAATATATACATGAAGTACCATATAAATGCTATGAACTTTGTAATATTACTTTAAAAACGCTGATTGCAATCAAAGTTGATTTGCATTAATAAATGTAATAAATGCAGTATTGGAGCAAATTAAAACATTATTTCATTATTACTTATCTTGTGGAATATATTTAGTTAAAGTAGCTTTTTAATTTATGATTTTACTACATCAAACTATTTTATACTAGGTCCAATTTAATTTCATTTACTAGTCCAGTATTAGAGAAATTTCAATAATTCATTCATTATTATCCATAAATGGGTACCACTACTCATTATTTCAAGGTCTTATTCAATATAGAAAATCTCTGCAATATAAACGTTTTTGATTTAATGACCACATTTGACCAAGAAAATTTTTAGTAACGCGATCATTAATATTAGTTTTTCTATTCTGATACTGTTGGGACGCGTACTTCCATTGTTCTCTATTTTGCGCTAACCTACACATTTTTCTGAAGTTCCCATAGTCTACATCTCTCACTATTTGCGTGCAATAGTCTAATCTAGACCCACATCTACCTCTCTTTTTTCTTACTAATATACCCTGCACTATTCCCTCATGCCCTAGAATGTATCTTATTGTTCTATCATTCGCATTTTTTTACTGTTGTCCACATATTACTTTCTTCCTCTACCATTTATAGTATCTCTTTGTTCTTAACTTTATCTGTCCATGATATCTTCATCATACCTCTGTAGCATCACACGTCAAAGGCTTTTATCTGCTTCGCCTATTGTTCATGTTTTACAGTCGTACAACGTTGTTTCACACATATACTTTCAGCGATCTTTTCCTTGTTTCCATGTTTGTTATCTTCGAATATATTAATTACTTTCACTTGTTAAATGCAGCACAGCTTGGTACTAATCTTCGTCTAATATTCTTCGCATTTTTCACATCTTGTGCTATTTGACTTCATATGTAGCAGAAATCGTTTACCTCTTGTAAATTCTGGTTTCCTATTTGTATTCTGGTTTTTGATTTATTATCCCCTTCTTATACATATTAGAACTTCAGTTCTATCTTTATTAATTTTTATATCATATCTCTCTGTTAATAATGTTTCTATTTTTTCAAGAGCTGCTTCCAACTCTTCCGTGCTAGATGCTAATACCGATATATCGTCTGCAAATCAAAGCATACTAATCGTTTACCCCTGAATAATAATTCTAAATGCGTTTCTGTATTTGACAGTATTTTTTGCCTCCTCGATTTACAAGCTAGAAACTAATGTGCTAGCGCACATTCCTGTCTCACCCCTCACCGCAGTTTGCTCTTTATATAAGCTATGTACTACCCGTCTATCCTCATAACTTTTTAAGTATTTCGAACATTTTTCTTCATTTCCCATTGTCGGATGCTTTTTCCAGATCTGCAAACCTTATACACATTCTTACTTCTTTTTATATTGTCTTCTTCATTATTACCCTTAATCTAAAATGGTCTCTCGTGTTCCCCTATTTCTCTTGAACCCAAATTGATTTTCTCCTAGTACTTGTTCATCCCGTTTTCTATCCGTCTTTGTAAAATTCCAGATAATATTTTTGACACTTGTGCTATAAAAATTATTGTTCGAAGATTTTCACATCTATTTGCACTTCTCTTTTTTGGTATAGCTGCTATGGTGTTACGTTTGAAATTTTTGAATATCTCACCTGTCTCGTACGTTTAACTGATAAGTTGGAAGAGATGTTCTGTTATTGTTTGTCCAGCGGATTTTAGAGTTTCTGTTTGCACTTTACCTGTACCCGGTGCCTTATTATTTTTTAGGTTTTTTATTGCTAGTTCAAACTCATATTTAAGCATAGGATATTCCAGGTCATTCATTTCAATGCATCTTTCTTGTTCTAGTCTTTATAGTTCCTATCATGCATAGAAACCCTATATTTTTTGCCATCGCATCCACTTTCTCAACATTATCTATATTGATATCTCCTCTCTTCGTTCTAATTAGTTTGTATGCTTGTATGTCTTTTCAATTTCCATCTTAGTTCGTACGTCTTGCATTTTTCCTCAATCCATTGTTCGTTAGCTTTCCAGTATATGCAAATGATTTCCCAATTCATGACTTTGTATCTCTATTTCCAGTTTTGTTGATTCTATTTTTGTATTTTCGCCTTTCTCCTATTAAATTCAGAATATCCTGTGTCACATATGCTTCCTTATTTTGTTTTTGTTTATAGACCAGAATACCTCTGGCCTCCATGTCTACGCTGGATTGTATGATATTTCATTCTCCTTCAACTTGCTTAGTATCAGAAATTTTTCCGATGTTCTTCAACAATATGTTTGATTTTTTCTCAAATTTTCTGTCGGTATTTTTATCTTATATTTTCTCGAAGTCAAAGTGTCTTTTCCATTCCTTTGTTTTTACTTTTGAAATTCAAGCGTTACATGCATAATTACTATGCTCTGGTCAGTGTTTATATTTGCATCTGGTTAGCTTCTACTATGCTTCATACTTGATTCCTAAACCATTATCTAATAAGAATGTAATCTATGTAATATCTTACTATGTTCTCTGACATCTTCCACGTGTATCATCTTTTAGCATGATGACAAAATAATGTATTTGCTATGGTTAAATTGTATTTGTCGCAAAATTCTATCAGCCTATTTCCCCGGTTGCTTCTTCTGTTTAAACCCAATAAACATACCACCGCTCCTACAGCCCCTACCTCTACCACTGCAATAAAATCTCCGGTAATTATTAAATTTTCATGCCGTTTTACAAATCTTAGTATGTTTTCGATATTTTTGTGGATCGCTTCTATCTCTCCATCACTGTAGCTAGAGGTTGGCATGTAAAAGTATATTATTACCGTATTTACAGATTTAGATTTTAATCTAACTATGTGCACTCCTTCGTTCATTTGTAAGTAGTTTTCTACACAGTGTCCTATCTTTCTTCGCATAACTATCCCCACACCCGAATGTCCTTCCTCCAATCCTGTATGAATTACTCTAAAGTCTCTACACTAAAATTCACCCACTTCTGGTCACCAAATTTCGCCAATCTCTACTTTGGCAAATGTTAGCTTAACCGATTAATTTTCAAAACCTTTAGTTCCTCCACTTGCTTCATGTTTCTAACACTTCACGCCCCGACACGCAATTTTTTTCCCGGTTCTTCTATTTTTCTTCAAAACGGTCCTGTTTAATGGATTAAAATGGGGTACTATTGTATAACGCCGTGTTTTTGGAAGGCAATATGATGGTTTCCATTGCCCTTCACATTGCTTTGGTGTGTCCTAGAATGCCATACCAAGCCCCATGATTTCTGCCATTCTAATTACGAAAAAAACTGTTGCCTTGGTCTAATTCCCCACTAAAAACCCCACTATTTTGATTAATGCTATAGTTCGGTTCTATAGCTCACTGAAACACGCAAGCCGTCCTACACGTTCTGGTATTTTAGAACTTTTACAAGGCGCAGGTCCGGCTAGAACGGAGTATTGCATCATCATCATTATCAAGTCTTCAGTTCTAGAATTGGTTGGACGCGTACCCTCATTGTTTCCTAGTCTGAACCAACCTACACATTTCCCTGAAATTTACACAGTCTGCATCTATCACTATTTGTGTGCGAAACTCTGATCTGGGTCTACCTCTACCTATCTTTTCCTATCTCTGCTTTTAATATATCCCGTACTATTCCCCAAAAATGCATTAGAACGTATCCTGTCCTTCTATTTCTCCTATTTTTTTCGTTTTCCACAGACATCTTTATTTCTCTACTATTTCAACAACCTATTTATTATTAACTTTGTCTGTCTATGCTACCATTCTCATACATCTGAAGCACAACATTCCAGAAGGCTTCTATCACTTTCTGTCTGCTTCTCCTACTGCCCCTATTTCATAGATGTACTGTGCTGTGCTCTACACTAAGCTTTGAACAGTGTTTTTCTTGTATCTATGTTCGTTGTCTTTGAACATAGCTGCCGTTCTTTCTTGTTTGATGCAATTTGGTCACCTTCTATTGTTTTACAGTTATATGCCCTACTTTCCCGATATTCAGTTGTATGAGAAGGGGGATAAGCAGCCTTTGGCTGCCAAGTTCCTCCGGCACTTGAACCTTTGTCGAATTAATAGTGTTACGTCGTCATCGAACAATTCGGTATTTTGTGACAATAAATACTTTGTGCGTGCATCCTACAGTTTGAGTGAAACATTTTATATACCGGCAATAACAGTGCATAAAGTGACAGTCGTACTCGAGCCTTTAAAGAAGCAAGTCGCCTTCGAACCCTTGAAAAGGACGGTTGTGTTAGAGCTTTGAAAGCGAGACCGACACCATTTTCGTGCGTGTTTCTGGTTCTCCGTAAAAGCTTTTGTGCGTGAAAGTGTCTATTGCCCCCAGCGGCGCAGGACTTAAGGTATTTATACCCTTTTACTAAGTAGTTTGGTGTAGTTTTTTTTTGTTATTACATAACCGCTCCACCATTATCGTTATTGCTATAAAAGCAATTGGTCCTTCATTGCAATTTGCATATCATATATCTTAACCTCCTTAACCCCAATCAATCATTGTTCCTAAGTCGAGCCGGATTCATTAGTCCTGTGGTATACGCATGTCCTAAATTAAAATATCACATTGCATTCAAGCGAGCTTTTTAATTAATTAATATTTCAGTTTTAAATTTGTGCTTAAAGCCCATATTTAGCGGGTTAAAATGTGTAAACATTATTTATACTTTCTTTAGATTAAATTAAGCGATTTCGCCGTAATTGAAACCAGCAAGCGTTTTAATTACAAACAAATCCTTAACATAAAATTTGTCAGTTTTCAGTTTTAAATTTATTTTAGCGGTATAAAGCAAAGCAACCTGAAAACTATAAATCGCTTTATACTTCTTAAACGAAAAGGAAAGCGTTTGCTTTGTATTTAAAAGCTATTGTACGTTTTAGTATCACATGCAACCCTTTTTCAGTCGGTTTACGGTAAAATATTGAACATCTGCAGGAGTAATATAATGTAAAGCTGCATCTTTCGGCAAATACGTTAAAACCACGTTTCCTGTGATCTTTTGATGGTAAGCCGCTCGGGTTGTTAAGCGGTACATCTTATATTCACGCTTTTGTTTGACGAACCGTTAGTCATAAAACGTGATTTATTGGTTTATACCCTATTTTAACATTTTTCGTGTACATCTGAGCGTTACGGTTTTATAGCATTTATTGTAGTCCTTTCAGAATCTTTGACAATGGCTCCAAAGAAAGCACATGTGGTAGAACTAGAATTACTGAAAACACGCATTTTAGAAATCTTTGAGCTTTGTAAGACTATACAAAGTGACCCAACTTTAAAGGCATTGTTCCTTATTCAAACAAGGGGAATACATGACCTTTATGCAAATTTCAATACAATTTTAGTCGCTGTCTTGGCCTCCTGTGACGAGGTAGAATCATTAAATTACAACGCTGTACGGAAGGAAGTAGATTCCGCTTATTTTTTCATACTGGTGCATCTCGAAACGATGCAAGAAACGCGGGCACAAATTACAGAAAATGCTCCAAGCAGCACGGTATCAAAATTGTTACCGTTAAAGCTCCAAATTTTTAATAATGAGGTAACTGAATTTTCATCTTTCATCGATTTATTTGACAGCCTGGTCTATAATAACGCGTCGCTGTCCAATATCGAAAATTAAATTATCTTATCAGTTGTTGTACCGGGAGTCTTTAAGAATCGTTAAATCTGTACCCATTTCGGGGATAATTTTATTATTTCCTATAACGCCTTGCGTGAGAGATTTAGCAATCCGCGTTTATTGGCAACTTTGCATTGGAAAGCAATGAAAGACTTTCTACCTTTAAAATCAGAAGACCCTAAGAAACTTAGGGCACTTATTGATTGTTTTCGGAGAACCTTGCTGTTCTAACTAACTTAAAGTTTCCCACTGAACATTGGAACTTTATTCTGGTCGATTTGCTTTTAGAAAAACTTGATCCGTTCACTAGAAAACGCTTCGAACTCCAATCGGATCCGAAGCAAATACCTAATTTCGAGGATTTGAGATATTTTTTAACCCAACAATGTGCAGCGTTGGAAACCTTTTCTTCAACCGCACCTGCTTCTTATTCGACGACTGTTCATACATCTCACACATCAGTGCCTAAGAAATCCTCAGCGTTTCAATTTAAACCAAGAGTTTCTTCTAACGTAGTTTCACTGGACACACCAAGTAGCTCCAGTGACTCAAAGAATTCATTTGCGCACCATTGTCCTTCCTGCAAGGGCAATCACTTAATTTACAGATGTCAATCGTTTCTAAAGAAAACTCCGACAGAACGTTTCGACATTGTCAAACGCTTACGCCTTTGTTTAAATTGCTTACGAACAGACCATGCGTCCATGCAATGCAAATCTTATAATTCCTGTCGAACTTGCGCCAAGCCGCATCATACCTTGCTACATTTTGAATCGCAACCTGCTTCTAGCCGTTCAGCTGAACCGATCGCTACACCTATGCATAAAAATGCCAATAGGACGCAGTCAGCCTCTCCTATTCCGGCAAATGTTTTGTCTTCACAGACGAATTCAAATCTTGGGGTTACTGTCTTACTCTCCACTGCTGTTGTGGAAGTTCAAGATCGTTCTGGTAGATACAAACCGATCAGGGTACTTTTAGACCCTGGCTCCCAAGCTAGCTTTATTCGAGACGATTGCGTGAGCAAACTTTGGCTTCCACGCATACGTTCTCAAGTTCCGATTTATGGACTTGGGCAGACAACTTCAGCAGTCAATAGGGTGCCGTCAGCTGCACCATTCGCTCTATGTTAGACTCTGAAAATCTCTAGAAGTCACAACTTTTGTGCTTTCGTCAATATCTGGCAAATTACCTAGCGTTGAAGTTCCTAATAATTGGGAACACTTATGCGGCCTGCACTTTGCAGACCCGACCTGGAACTCCCCAGGAACCATTGACATGCTCCTTGGAGCAGATGTTTATCCGTTCATCGTCAATGGCGGTGTTATACATGGCAAATTTCTTCAGCCTGCCGCCATAAATACAATTTTGGTTGGACTATTATTGGTCCCACAAAAGCTTGCAGTCTGATACTGTCCAAGCATTTTTACTTCTGTAGAAGATCCTATCGACCAGACCCTAAGGCGGTTTTGGGAGATAGAAGAGTTGCCATCCAAGCCTTATACTTCTCCGGAAGAAGAAAAGGCAGACTTGATTTTTGAAAACACGTTTTCTCGTGACTCTAGCGGTCGTTTTATTGTTGCGTTACCGTTCAACGATACTTTGCCCGTTTTTGATAAGTCCTTTGACATGGCTAAAAAACGATTATTTTCGTTGGAGCGCAAATTGCATGCTCAACCGGAGCTACGCGCACAGCACAACAATTTCATGCAGGACTATCTTGATGCGGGTCATATGGCATTACTCGATTCTCCGCCCGTTGGGAACGATAATTATTTTTTACTCCATCACCCTGTGTTTAAAGAAGAAGGTCATACTTCTAAAATTCGTGTGCTTTTTGACGCCTCTGCAAAGGCTAAAAACAACGTGTCACTTAATGACACTCAATTGGCTGGACCTAGTCTCCAAAATGACATTTCGTCAATCTTACTTCAATTTCGCTCTCATCGTTTCGTTTTTACTTGTGATGTTCGCCAAATGTATCGACAAATTTTGGTTACCGAAAACATCGAAAGTTTCAATTAATTGTTTGGCGGTTCTCCGCAGAAGAACCCATTCAGACCTATCAGCTTAATACAGTGACCTATGGTATTAAGTCATCGCCTTATCTAGCATTAAAGACTCTTCAGCAATTAGCCATTGACGAAGGCAAAAGGTTTCCGTTAGCCGCTGAGGCTATACGGTCAAATCTATATATTGATGATTTCGTCGCCGGTGGAGATTCTATACAATCGGCCCGCGAAGTTAAAGATCAACTTATCCGACTTTTACATTTGGCTGGTTTTGAACTTCGAAAATGGAGTTCTAATTCAGTTTCTATTTTGGAGGGCATTCCGTCAGATTTTTGCCAATATACTTCTCTCGATTTCGATTCTGACGAATCAATAAAAATATTAGGTCTTCAATGGTCACCTACAGAAGATATTTTCTCGTTTCGGGTTAAACCATTAAACCAAATATGTACAAAGCGCAACATACTTTCACAAGTTGCCAGAATATATGATCCATTAGGATTTTAGCCCCACTAACACTTTTTGCAAAACGCCTAATCCAGCATCTGTGGATGTTAGGTTTAAATTGGGATGACATCCCACCAGCAGACATTTCGTCTCAATGGCAGCAATACCAAGAAGAGTTGCCGTTATTATCGTCATTAAAGTTACCACGTTGTTTACCCCTTCGGATCCTTTTACTTGTCATTTGCATGGGTTTTGCGATGCTAGCGAGGTAGGGTATGCAGCGGTAGTGTATTTTCAGTTCATAAATCAAACTACCGGAGAAATAACTGTACAATTTGTAACCGCTAAAACAAAAGTAGCTCCAATTAAGCGCATTTCAATTCCACGTTTGGAATTATGTGCCGCCGTTTTATTAACCGATTTACTTTCTTTTACCATTCGTTCTTATCAAGGCTTGATTGACATTTCCGATGTTTCAGCGTGGAGTGATTCTACGGTCGCTCTCACTTGGATACGTTCTCCACCTTTTCGTTGGAAAACTTTTGTGGCAAACCGTGTTAGCCACATTCAAGAAATCATTGCACCTAGCCGATGGTTTTATATTAAATCTTCGCATAATCCGGCTGATCCTGCATCTCGGGGATTAATGCCAAGCGCGGTTATCTCATGTTCGCTATGGTGGGCGGGGCCTGAATGGCTTCACTACCCTAGTGACTCGTGGCCGCCTCAACCAACATTGTCAACCTCAATTGCTGAGGTAACTACGGAAAAGAAGATCCTAACATTTGTCGCTCAAACAGATCCAAACGTCATTGACATTTTACTAAGTCGCTTTTCATCGTTATATAAAATCCAAGGCATCGTGACTTACATTTATAGATTTTCTAAACCCATGGCTCAACGTCATACGGGTCCCTTAACAGACATTGAACTACACAATGCTCTCATGATTATCGTTCGGCATGTACAAAATGTTACATTTTAAAGGAAATAGCTTCGATTAAGGCAAACCGTAAATTACCTAAAAGCTTGCGAAAACTTTCTCCATTTGTTGATCCACAAAACATCTTAAGAGTAGGTGGGCGCTTGACACATTCTTCGCTTTCCTATTCCGAAAAGTTTCCTGCGTTATTGCCTCAGCGGCACCGATTAACCGAACTTATCATTCTGTCAACTCATGAAAGGTATTGCCATCCCGGTGTTAATACCACAGCGTATCTTATCCAACAGAATTTCTGGATCCTTTCTATTAAACATTCAATCAGAAATTATTTATCATCCTGTCATAGATGTTTTCGTACCAAACCGGTCCTGGTAACTCCTCCTATGGGAGACCTACCGGCAGCACGTATTACCCAAATCAAACCGTTCAGTATTGTTGGTGTTGATTTTGCTGGCCCTCTTTAATAAAGGCTAACCGCCTGCGAGGCTCTAAAACTCTTAAGGCCTATATTTGTATTTTTGTTTGTTTTGCCACTAAGGCAGCACATATTGAACTTGTTTCGGATTTGTCGGCAGACGCGTTTCTTGCCGCTTTGCGACGATTTATAGCACGTCGAGGACGCTGTTCTCAAATATTTAGCGATTGCGGTACTAATTTTGTAGGTGCCTATCGTCAGCTTACGAGTTATCTGCATAGTGCAGTAACCTCAGAAAGGATAAAGTGGTCGTTTAATCCACCTAGCGCCCCTCACTTCGGTGGCTTGTGGGAAAGCGGTGTTAAGTCGGTAAAGACACACCTATCTCGCGTAATCGGCGAACAAAACTTACCTTTGAGGAACTGTACACAGTTCTTACACAAATTGAATCTGTGCTAAATTCAAGGCCACTCTGCGCTTTGAGTTCGGATCCAAATGACTTGCGTTGCCTAACACCAGGTCATTTCCTAACTATGGAGCCTCTTTCTGCACCACCAGATGAGGACCATTTAACCAACGTTGTACCATTAAAAGCAGGTGGAAACTCCTGCAAAACTCCACCAAGATTTTTGGGCTCGCTGGAGCCATGAGTACTTACATACTCTGAACCAGAAGGTTAAATGGCACTCTAAGGTAGGTGTCCGACAAGTGGAAAAGGACACTATTGTCCTCGTCAAGGACGACCAGCTTTCTCCACTTCAATGGAAGTTTGGTCGTATTATTAATACTTTTCCCGGTGCGGACGGTATTATACGTGTCGCTGAAGTCAAAACGGCACATGGCACACTAAAACGACCTTTGGTCAAACTAGCGCCGCTACCGGTATTTTAATTTTATTTTTATGTTTAGATGTATATACACATTTTTTACATGTATAGTAGTATATTATTTTTACATATTTGCTTATTTACATATATATTTTTATTCTTTGCATAGTTGGTAATATCGCTCGCTGTAGTGCACCACCCTATCTTTCGTTACCTCCTTTCCTAGCAAGGTCAAATCCCATGTGATTTCCTTCACCCAACCTACTTCCCTCCTTTTCAAAATTCTATGAATTTGGTGGGCGGTATGTTACGTCGTCATCGAACAATTCGGTATTTTGTGACAATAAATACTTTGTGCGTGCATCCTACAGTTTGAGTGAAACATTTTATATACCGGCAATAACAGTGCATAAAGTGACAGTCGTACTCGAGCCTTTAAAGAAGCAAGTCGCCTTCGAACCCTTGAAAAGGACGGTTGTGTTAGAGCTTTGAAAGCGAGACCGACACCATTTTCGTGCGTGTTTCTGGTTCTCCGTAAAAGCTTTTGTGCGTGAAAGTGTCTATTGCCCCCAGCGGCGCAGGACTTAAGGTATTTATACCCTTTTACTAAGTAGTTTGGTGTAGTTTTTTTTTGTTATTACATAACCGCTCCACCATTATCGTTATTGCTATAAAAGCAATTGGTCCTTCATTGCAATTTGCATATCATATATCTTAACCTCCTTAATCACCATTAATCAAATAGTTTTTCCAATTTATTCTTTCGCACAATCAACATTACTTGAAAATATTTCACAACAAACACCTGTAGTTGTTTATAATAATCATTAGATTTAAGAGCACTTATTTTTTCGTCAATGGGTTTTTCGTCTTGAAACTAGTTGGTCTTATACCTCAGCTTATTTATGTTCTGAGCTAGCCTACACAGTTTCCTGCAATTATCCCAACCGCCTATATACAACTCGATTCTCTTATATTGTTTTATAATTATATGCCCTATTTCACCGAGATTCAGTGGTACGTGAAGGGGGTTAAGCAGCCTGTGGCTGCCAAGCATTCCCCAACACTTAGACATTTGCTGTATTAATCGTTTTCCAGAAATTCCTTTCCCACAATTAACATTAGTCGAGAGTATTGCAAAACCAATGTCTGTAGTTGTTTATAATAATCACCATGTTTAAGTACAGTAATTATTTTTGTCATTAATTTTTTCATCTTGCGACCGGCTGGAAGCGTTGCTCCATTGATTTTTGTTCTTAGCTAGCCTACAGATTTCCCTGAAATTCTTACTACATCTTTCACTATCTGTGCGCAGTAGTCTAACACCTAGGTCTACTTCTACTTGTTTTTTCCTATCTCTGCTTCTAATATACTCCGCACTATTCCCTCATGTCTTAGTATGTGGCCAATCATTATATCATGTCCACAATGTCTTCATCATACGCTTGTTGCACCACATTTTAAAGGTTTCTACCTTATTCTTGTCTGCTTCTCCTACTGTCCAGGCTTCATAGCCATACAGTGCTGTGCTCCATACATATGTTTTAAGCAATATTTTCCTTGTTTCTATGTTTGTGGTCTTTGAGCACAGTAGTTGCTTTTTTTGGTTAAATGTAGCACGACCTTGTGAGAATCTTTGTTTTATATCTTTTGTGCTTTTCCCATCTTGCGTTATTTGACTTCCTAGGTAGCAGAAATCCTTAACCTCTTGTATGTTCTCGTTACCTATTTGTATTCTTGTCCTTGATTTATTTTCCCCTCTTTTACATATTAGAATTTTAGTTTTATTTTTGTGAATTTTCATACCATATCTCTCCGTTAGAACTGTTTCCATTTCATTAAGAGCAGCTTCTAACTCTTCTTTGCTAGATACTAATACCGCTATATCATCTGCAAATCTAAGCATATCAATTTTTTGTCCCTGCATATTAATTCCAAATGCCTTCCTGCATTTGACAGTATTCATTGCCTCTTCTATGTACAAGTTAAAAATTAATGGGAATAAGGCACATCCCTTGCCTCACCCCTTTCCTAATATTTACTTCTCTACTTTATTGCTCTAATTCTATTACTGCTGTTTGCCCTTTGTATAAGCTATGTACTATCCGTCTATTCCTAACCCATTCAAAGCTTTTTGAGTATGGCAAACATCTTCTCCCTGTACTTCCTCAGCTCGTTTTTCCATTCGTCTTTGTACAATTCTAGTTAATATTTTTGAAACATGTGCGGTCAAGCTTATTACATGAAAATTTTCACATCTATTCGCGCCTCTTGTTTTGGTATAGTTACTATGTTGTTACGTTTGAAATCTTTGTGTATCTCGCTTTTATCATACATATAGCTTACATGTCGGAAGAGACGTTCTGTTACTGCTTGTCCAGCGGCTTTTAGAGTTTCTGCTTGTGCATTATCTGTACCCGGCGCCTTACCATTTTTCAGGCTCTTTAATGCTAATTCAAACTCGTCTCTAAGTATTGGATATCCCAGGTCATCATTTTCAATGCTGTTAGTTCCTCTCCTGAATATAAATTCCCTATATATTCCTGCCATCTAGCTACTTTCTCTGCATTTTCTATAATGACGTTTCCTCCCGCGTCCCCTTATATTTTTGCCATATGGTTATATCTCCCTAAAATTTATTTTAATTAATTTGTATGCTTCGTTTGTCTGTCCTATTTCCATCTTAGTTTGTACCTCGTTGCACTTTTCATCAATCCATTGTTCTTTAGCTTTCCTGCATTTGCGAATAATTTCCCATTTTATAGCTTTGTATATCTGCTTTCCTGTTTCATCTGATCTATTTTTGTATTTTCGTCTTTCTTCTATTAAATTCAGGATATTTTTTGTTATCGATGGTTTCTTATTTTCTTTTTGTGTATACCCCAGAATATCGCTGGCCGCCATGTTTAAGCTGGATTTAACGTTATTCCATTCTGTTTCTACTTCCTCAGTATAAGAAATTTTCCCGATATCTTTCAGCAAATCATTTGACTTATTTTCAAATCTTTCGTGGATATCATTATCTTTTAGCTTCTCAAAGTCAAAGTGCCTTTTTCAGTTCCGCTTTTTCAGATTTTTAAATTTAAGTGTGGCCTTCATAATTACGATGTTGTGGTCAGTTTCTATATCTGCTTCAGGGTCAGTCTTTTACTTGATTTCTAAACCGTTGTTTAACAATAATGTAATCTATTTGATATCTTCCTATATCTCCTGGCATCTTCCACGTGTATCGTTTTCTAACATGATGATGAAATTAATGTATTTGTGATGGTTAAGTTGTTCTTGTCGCAAAATTTTACCAGCCTATTTTCCCTGTCATTTCTTGTGCGTAAACCAAATAAACCTACTATCGCTCCTTCCTTACCCTCACCTACCACTGCATTAAAATCCTTGGTAATTATTAAATTTTCATGTTCTTTTACGTATCTTAGTATGTCTTCGATATCTTTGTACGTCGCCTCTACCTCTTCCTCACTGTAGCTAGAGCTGGGCATGTATACTTGTATTATTACTGTATTTACTGGTTTAGATTCCCATTTAACCATAAGTACTCTTTCGTTCTTTTTTAAGTAGTTTTCTACACGTCGTTCTTTTTTTTTTTCGCATAATTATCCCCACATCCGAATTGCCTTCCTCTGATCCTGTATGAATTACCCCGAAGTCTCCGCTCTAAAAATCCCCCGCCTCTGGCCAGCGGACTTCGCTGATTCATACTATGTCTAGTGCTAAGCTATTCATTTTGAGTTTCAGGTTCTCTAGCTACCTGCTTGTTTCATACTTCTGAAATTCCACGCTCCGACTGGCAGAATGTTCACGGATCTTTTTCTATACTTCGAATAACATCCCGAAATAGTCCCCTCCCGGAGATCCGAATGGGGAACTATTTTACCTCAGTAATTTTTTACCCCAAAGGATGCCATCATCATTAATAACAATTTGAGTACGCTGTGTACTTGGGAGATAATGTGGTGGTTTCCCGTTGCCTTCCACATCGCAGTAGTGTGTCTTAGAATGTCATACCGACCCCTATTGTCTCTGCCACTCTAAGTACCGAAAAAGCTGCTGACCTCTTTCGGGGACATGTCTTAGTCTGGTTCCTCACTAAAGACCCCACTAATTTGGTTAAACCTATAGTTCGGCTCTTTAGCTCATTGAATCGCGTAAGCTATTCTATCTGTTCTAGTATTTTAGAAAGTCGTCAAGGTGCAGGTCCGTTCAGAATGGGTAGTATTGCGATATAATAATAATAATAAAAAAATTAAAATAATTAGATATTAAACGTGGTACGTAATTTCAGATATGAAACACTAATCGGGATGGTTATTGGGTAGACAAAGATTTTTTCTTGAAAACTAAATACAAAAACAATCTTACAATATTTGACATATTTTGAAAGAGAATTTTTAGGAAAATACAAATATGAAAAAATATACAGATTGTTCCACTAAAAAAAATACAACTTTCGTTTGTAGCTTGTAAAAATTGGACTGTTTAGAGAAAACTAACCACATTACTGGATTGAAAACCTATGGGAATAAATTTTGTACGTTTTCTAAAAGATCCTTTTAGAAATGTTACAAGGATCGATGAGAAATTTTTATTCTTCAAAACACCCTGTATGTCAGATACGGTGAGAATTAGAAAGATTTTGTCAACACATTTAAGTGCGTCTCGCAAAAGTAGCAAACTATTACGTAGACCGGTTTACGTTACCATTTGTAATTTCTGAGATACCCGTGAAAACCATCGATAATAAAACACGATGTACATCGTTTAACGAAATTCAGATAAAACGTTAAATAATTCGCACTTGACTCGCTTTAAACTTTAAACTAATGTTAGAGTTAGTCTGTGTGATTCGTATTTAGCAAGTTGTTTGTTTCAAAACAAGTAGAATATTCATTCTTCATAAATCTTTAATGGTAAATGCTCCAATCGCGAAATAAGTTAGCTGAAATGCTTAAAATAAGATAAGAATCCAGAATATAAACGTTCCAGAGAAGGAAGAAACTATAAAACAAAAGAGTGTTACCTGCTTCAAAATTACTTAAATTGAATATCATTGAAAAGAATCATTCAGAAGCATGTCCAGAAAATTCCCAACTAGTTCCAAGCTTTCAAAAATTGTATAAGTGGATCTGCATTAAAAATCCCTAAAAACTTAAATTTACAGAAAATTCTAAGTCAAACGTTGTTTCTAAAATCCATAAAACCCGAAAAGCAAAAACCTTGATTGTGGTGAAGATCTTGCACATAAAAACGAGTGCAGTAACAGTGTAGCGACTTTTCAATGTTCCCAAATATTCTATTTATGTATTTTTGAGACTCAAAAATGGTTTTGTTAAACGGATTTTACTCAATCAGCTACCAATTAAGTAAACTACAGACGTGTTCCTAAAACTAGTGACGGTTGTGCGTACATTTTGCCTCTAGTGATCTCACTAAAATAAAATTTATTTATGAGAGGGATGGCAAAAGTTAATATAACTTCACCTGTATTATTGGACGAAATAGTCACTAACTAGCATTTTCTTTCTCATATTCTTAAGATTCTTTTTGGTAATTATAATTTCAGTAGTATAAAATTGGTAATTTTTAACCAGTTTTGAATCCGAGTACAAAAGTAATACGATTAGTTAATCGATATTTAGATGTATCTAACTCTTTGACTAATAACTCTATTAAAGAATCTACCTACCATGTCATATAGTCAAACTATCTTAATCTCTTTTGCTTCTAGGTACATATTTTTGTTATGATAATCCATCTGCACTACAAGACAGCATCATAGATGACTTCAATATTACAGCAACACAATTTTCGCTATTATATAGTCTGTACTCATGGCCGTCAGTAATAGCGTGCGTTGTAGGAGGAGTACTAATAGATAAGTATGTATCAGATGTATTCTAAACACTCCCTGTATGTTTGTTGTGGTGTGTTTAGCATCCTTCTTAATCTTCTTTAGAAATTAAACCACTCATAGTTTTTAAAATTATCTTTATTTACGTTTCGATCCATGATCTAGGATCGTTGTCAAAATAATAAAAACACCAAGTTTGACATTTATGACATAAATAACGTAAATAAAGATAATTTTAAAAACTAAATGTATTCTAAATTACTTATGTGGCAAATGTTTTATTTTATTTTGAAGTGCACTGCTATTAAAATAATAACCTTAACTTAAACTTATTGTAATTTCCAAATGTTGTTAACTTATTGAAATACGTCTAAGCATGATCTAAAAAAACGTGTTTATTTTATTTTATTGTACTTCTTCAATACTGAATTATATTTTGTAATGGAAATTGTTGAACAAGTTCGATATATATATATTTCAATGTGTCTTTTCAAACGGTACAAATGTAGTCATCAACGATCTATTCCAAAAGATAAGTGCGGATATTTATTCAACTTGTTCAACAATTTCCATTATAATATTAAATGTCCTATTGAAAAAGAAGAAAATGAGCTTTTTGAACATGTCGCTATACCGCGTAAATGGAAAACAATATGATATACAAAATCAACGCGGACGGGAATATATGTATATTATGGCTCAAAAAACTTTCTGTCCCAAAAACGAGTCCGAGGTAATAATAAACATAGCAAACAGTGCTATAAAACTGACAGATCCGGAATTCCACGATAAAGCAATTACAAAAGTTTAAAATTATCCTTTTGAAAAATGATTACCCAAAGGAGCAAGTTAGATTTTGGGCATCTTGGAGCGACTTTTTAAAAAGCTTTTTCCAAAAACTTCTTCTAACAAATTTATTTTATAATAAACTACAATGATTAATTTACAAGTACGTTATGTTTATTAACGTTGGCAATCGAAATTATTCTAACTTGACTTTCACTAATTAAATAAATTAAAATTATAGTGAGTAGCTGAACTGACGACAATGTTAAAGTTGAGAAGTTCTAGACTGACTGGCTATCTTGGGTTCTTGCGGATATTTGTGCTATCTTTGCCCCTCACATTGCTTGTGGGAACTACAGAACTCATGTCAACTTATTTCTGTATTTAATACAATGTAACAATCCTAATTCTAACAATTGCTGTCTTATAACCTACTGTGACCTGCACCTGAAGTATTACGTTACGTCTAAAATACAATGTCTGTTTCCGTTCTCACTCTCTGGCATGTTGAACTTTCCTTAACCTTTTTATTATGTCCTTCAATTTTACATTATTGCATATAACTTAAGTTTCAATAGTTCTTAATAGTTCCATTAATTGCATACATATTCTAATTTGGGGATATGTAACTCTTCTCAACGTAGATGAAAATTAAGAGGTTTTGCTTAATTTTTGAAACTCATTGTCCCTAAGGGTTCATTTATTACTTCCTTAATTCCTTTTGTTTCTTGTTTCTTATTACTAAGATACATTCTGTACAATACATACATAGTTAATAAAATGATTACAATGATTAACAAAATTGGCCAAACACTGATATTGTCATAATGTACTTTTAGCACTTTCAATTCACCTAAATGTTCTTTGTAGTTGTCGTTGAGATCGTCTAGGTCTAGGTGTTCTAGGTGCATAGGTTTCTTGCTGATTTCTCGTTTTCGGGTTGCGTAAGCTTAAACTCTAGTTCCGGTAAATTTGCGAATTTCTTCGTTACTGTTGGGTCTTGGTAAACTCGAATAATTTCATTTTTCAATTTTAAGTAGCAATCTTCTTTTATGGTGATTACTTTACTTCCAGTTAATGCTAAGTTGTTTTCGTCTTGGTTGCAATGGGCGGTTGCTATTACCTCCTGCGAAAATACAGCAATTCATTTGTTGTCTGTAACTTTTTGAATCTTCATATTTGTAATTTGTGCTGGTTTTGGATCACAATTCTTATAGTGACTAGAGAATCTTAATAGTTGTACATCACAGGGGCTATTTGCTTGAATAGCTGTTGTCGTTAATGATTAGCATAAGTACTGACTTGGTGCTACTTCTTTGCATTTTTCATTCGTGAAGCCATACCTAAGTTCATTCAGGGAAAGGAACTTTTTTAGGAATAATAACTTGGTACTTGCTAGTAACTTTCATGGGGAAAGCAAATAAATGATAATAATTATAAGTGTTACTTTCTACTATGGGGATTTCTATTAAAAACGTAATTTCATGATTTTTTACATGACCTTTTACTATGACTATTTTTTCAAATATACGTATGTTAGATTCTGTTACTTCAAGGGGTAGTTTACTATGAGTTATAAGTGATCTAATTCCTAATAATTCGTTTAATAAATATAAGTATATTGGATTTTGTTACTTCAAAGGGTAATTTACTATTAGTTATAAGGGATCTAATCTTCAACAATTCATTTAATAAATCTATTCGTTCAATTATACTAGCGTGTAACGTGTTTAGTTTAGCAAATGTTACAGCGTCTTCTAATGTGGCTAAAATTTGTTGAATTACAGTAAGGGTTGATATCATTTGGTTAAATATCTTGTTAAATCTGATTAAATCTCGCATTTCTAACATTGTGGTTTACATGTTACTTTCAAGGGTTAGTATTCTATTTGTGATACGGTCTTGATTCTTTATTAGCTTTCTTAGTGTATCATTAAATTTTGTTATGCTTAATTAGGTTAAAGATATTTGATTTTTAACAATGGTTTTTATGTCATTTTGGTTTTCAATTAAGTGTTGTATGGCGTTGTCATATTGTTCTGCATCTTGGTTGTCTAAGTTGATCTGTTGGTATTAACGTATTAAATTTATTGTCTGTATTCTTTAAGATATTTTTCATTATACTGTTATAATTAAGCATTTCTATCGCGTATTCTTTTCTTGTTTTAATTCTGTTAAGTCAAATTTCTATGCGAATGTCCAATAATCTATTGTATTTTGCATACTTCCCAATTTTACTGGTAGTATACCGGGGTTGTTCTTAATGTCCTCGACTAATATGTCGTCGTCTGTTCTACCTGGGTGGAGGTGGACGGCAAGGGTGATGGCTGTCCATCTGAAATTACAGGGTGTCTTAAATTCTTTAAGTGAATATATTTTACTATGTTTCCGTTATCTACTACGGCTACATTTTTGTCTGATATCTTTTTGATTTTGAATGGACCTAAATTTCGGGGGGCTGTTTTGCGTCTTTTACTTTTAAAATGTTTCTCGTAAACGGTTTGTTCTATTGCAAATTTATTTATATCGGCATTCTTATTACGGGTTGTGGTAATACGTTCCTTTTTGTTATCTAATTTATTCTTTATATTGTCATAAGTTATTTTTATTTTCTTTATGGTCTTTAGCATACTGTTGGTCTACTTCTTTGTTGTAACGTATATTGTAAGGGTTACGGGAATCTGAGTGTCCTAATGTTAATTCATGGGATGTGAACTTAGTTGATGAATGGATCGAGTTGTTGTAAGCGATTAATGCGTATGACATTAAATTAGTTATATGTTCTTTCTTATAAGTTAGTCTTAACAGTTTAATTTGTTCTAATCAAGTTAGATGTAATCTTTCAGTTAATCCGTTTGATTCTGGGTGATTTTCCGTTATAAAATGAATTTTTATATTGCGGAGTTCTAGGGTATTTTGTATTGTTTCGTTTCAAAATTCACTGCCATTGTCTAAAGTTATGGTTTCTGATGTACCGTAAAATGTAAAATATTGTAAGTATCCTTGGGTTACGTCAATACTATTTTTTGAAGGGATGGGTATCGCTTGTCCTACTTTGGTGAATGCGTCTACGATTGTTAGAAGGTTTTGTGCTTCTACTACTAGAGTGTCTGCATGTAATTTTTGAAAAGTTTTGTCGGGTGTATTGGTTAGTATTAAGGATGCTTTTGGGGGTGACCTGTCGTATTTCGCTTTGTCGCATAATTCACATTGGTTAATAAAATCGGTGTAAGTCTTTCATGTCTTTAAAGTAATATCTTCTTATGAGTTGCTTGAGGGTTTCGTTGATTCCACGATGGTTGGTTTTTCCTTTGTGTTGATTGTTGATTACGTCATTTATTTCGTTTGGGTCATCTAAAATTATTAATTTTTTTGTACAGTTAACAATTTCAGGGCCTGAGTTATTAGATAATCTAACCAAATAATTCTAAAAATCGTCTGTATAAATGTTCGGTGGTGAAATAAAAGTAAAAACGCTTTTTCTCGGGGTATATTCTTTTAGAATTTTAATTATTTGCTCCTCGTTATCGTCTTTGGTTATTTAGATTTGATATATTTTCTTATTATCGGTTTTTGTATATTGTACTGGATTGGGGTTTGTTAAAACTTCGGCAACTATGAATTGATTTATTTGGTTTTATGTTGATAGCTTCATTTATAATTTTAATCGCGGTTTTTGGTTCTTCGTTTTGTGTTGAGTGAATGGTGTCTATTTCTTCTGGGTCTTCTCTTATCTCTGTTTCGTCTACGTTACCTATAATCGATTCCGTTTCTATTGCGTTGAAGTCTGCTCAGTGCATCTGCTTTATTATTATAAATTCCTGTTTTGCATATAATTTCGTAATACTATTCTTCTAATCTAATCCTCCATCGTTGTAATTTTGAATTTGGTTCTTTGAGTGTGCATAACCATACTATTGATCTATGGTCAGTGTATATATAGAATTTTTTTCCATAAAGATATGGTCTAAAATATTTTGTTGCCCAAATTATCGCCAATAATTCTTTCTCCATTGTACTATACTTTTCTTTCGTCTCGTTTAAGGTTCTAGATGCACAGCCGATTGGTTTATTGTTTCCTACTTTTCCTTGGTTTAATACTGCGCCTAATGCTACGTTCGATGCGTCAGTTGTTAATATAAATAGTTTTGAAAAATCGGGGTATTCTAATATTGGGTTATTGGTAAGGATACATTCAATTTTTTCTACTGTCTTGATAAATTCTGAGGTGTGTTCAATTTTGTTACTTTTCTTTAAACAGTTTGTTAGTGGTTTGGTTATTTGTGCGTAACCTTTTATCAATTTTCTGTAATGACCACTGAGTCCTAAAAATTCTTTAATTTATTAGTTTTGGGTAAGGGGTAATTTAGTACCGCGTTCGTCTTCTCTGGATTTGGCATAACTCCTTGTGGGGTTATTATGTGTCCTAAAAATGATACTTCTTTTTGCAAAAATTCGCTTTAGTCTAATTGGACTTTGAAATGGGCTTGTCTTAGTCGTTCGAAAACTTCTCTTAATCTTTCTATGTGTTCTACGAGTGATGTTGAATATACAATTACATCGTCCAGGTACACAAGATTTTTTTCGTTGTGTATTCCTCTTAAAATGTTATCCATAACTCTTTGAAAGGTGGCGAGTGAATTCTTTAATCCAAACGGCATGCGTTTGTATTTATAGTATCCTCTAGGTGTGCTAAAAGCTGTTTTAGTTGTGTCCTTCTCGTCCATCTCTACTTGGTGATATCCTGAGGCGAGGTTTATTGTGGAAAAATATTAACACTCTCCTAACTTATCTAAAATCCCGGTTATATTGAGTAATGGGTACTTGTCGTCTACCGTCTTCTCGTTAAGCTTTCCATAGTCGAAAACCGTTCGATATTTGTGTTTGCCTGATGCGTCTAATTTTTTCGGGACTATTAATACGGGGCTGCTTCATGGTGAGTTTGAGTGTCGGATTATATCTCGTTTCAATAGATCTGCTACCTATCTATCTGCTTCTCCTTGACTTGCTTGGGGTAGTCTATATGCTTTGGTAAAGATTGGTTTGTCGTCTGTTAATTCTATTTGTTGTTTGACGGTGTTGGTAAAAGTTGAGGGTATTCCTTCGCAATGAAATATATCTCTATATTCGAAACATAAGTCTTTGATTACTCTCTCCTTTTTGAGATTAATGTCGTTATTAAAACGAATGTTAATTAAATTTTCTCTTAACATCCTGTCGTGTTCTGTGTGGTCAAAATTGTTTTCTAAGTTTCAATCTCTTTCGTCTATTTCCATCTCGTTAACGTTTACTTCTTTTACGTCTATTAGGGTTATCAGCGACAGTTCAATGGGGTAATCATTTGAGTTTAAGATTGTCGTAGTGGCGTAATTCTCTTTAATTTGTACTAATGCTGTGGGTGTTTCTACTCCAGGTTGAAATGATATGTGGTTTATGATTTCTACTTCGTTTTTTGAATTTACTAAAATTTCTATTTGTTTTTCTGTTCTGGGTTTGATGGTGTATTTTTGTTCGGTTTGAATATTACTATTTTGAAATTTAATGTGAATTTTTCCGTGTTTTGTTCTTATCGATTTTTTATATCGATGTTGGTTCCTAATTTTCTTAGAAGATCCATACCTAATAATCTGTCGTCATCATCATCATCATTTTGTTATCGACCTTACTTAAGGTCGGTTTGACGCAGCTCTAACTTCTTTTCTATTCTGTGCTAATCTAAAAAGCTCCACATACCCTTCACAACCTAAATTTCTAATAATTTGACTAACATAGTTTGGTCTAGGTCTTCCTATATCCTTCTATTTTTTTCCTATCTAGCTGGCTCTACATAGATATTAGCAACCTGATGGTTGTTAAAGAACTCTAACATGTTTACATGATTACCATTTATAAGGAAATGAAATATAACCTGGTTATCCGCTTCAAAAAGGAAAAATGTTAAATTATATGTTATGGTAAGGCTTAAGCAACGAATCGCTGCCAACATGCCAGACCGCTACCTAATTGTGAGTTATGCCATGGTGACGTTTATTAAATTATGTTATGGTAAGGCTTAAGCAACGAAACGCTACCAACATGCCAGACCGCTAACCAATTGTGAGTCATGTCCTGGTGTCATTTGGTTAACTGATTTTTATTTTTCTTTTTGTTTTGTTTTCGAACTTACTTAAAGTCGGTTTGACGCAGCTCTAAATTCTTTTCTATTCTGAGCTAGTCTAAATAGGTCTACATACCCTTCACAACCTACATCTCTAATAATTTGACTAATATAGCTTTGTCTAGGCCTTCCTACCCTATTTTTATTTGGTAGTCTATAATCTAAGACTTTACTAAATAGTCCCTCATGTCTTAACTGGTGCCCTATCATTCTATCTCTCCTGACCTTCAATTGTTTCCACATACAGGGATCCTCACCTATCCTTCTATAAACTTCCTCGTTTGTTACTCTATCTGTCCAACTAATCTTTAACATTCTCCTATAACACCAAGTTTCAAAAACTTCTATCTTTTTCTTATCTACTTCTTTAATTGTCCAAGTCTCACTACCGTATAGTAGAACGCTCCATACGTACGACTTTAAGAAACTTTTTCTATTATCTAAACTAATACTATTAGCTATTAGTAAGTTTTTCTTTTTTAAAAACATTTTTCTAGCTTGAGCTATTCTAGCTACTATGTCCCTTCTGCTACGTCCATCTTTTGTAATTATACTACCTAAATAGCAAAATTCATCTACCTCCTCTAACTCGGTATTACCTATTTTTAATTTTGGTTTAGAACTAGACTGTAACTCACTTGTCATTATCTTTGTCTTTACTGAGTTAATTCTCATACTATAGTTACTCCGTAGTATCTCATCTAAAATATTTAAAAACTCTCCTAACTCTTTTCTAGACTCTGCTATAATGGCTATATCATCTGCAAAACGTAACATGTCTATTTTCTGTCCCTGTACACTAATACCTATCTCTTTACTCTCTCTAGCTAAGTTTAAAGCTTCCTCAATATAAACATTAAAAATCAAGGGAGACAGTATACAACCCTGTCTAACACCATTTCTAATCTTAGCTTCCTTTTCTATTTCATCAAATCTAATTACTACGCTTTGGTTTTTATATAGACTGTAAATAATTTTTTTATCCCTATGAGAGATTCCTATTTTTTGCAAAACCCTTAACATAACAATCTAATTAACCCTATCAAATGCTTTTTCTAAATCTACAAACGCAAAATGAGTCTTTTTATTTTTTTGTAACCTTTTTTCGATAATTACCCTAATCATTAGTATCGGTTCTCTAGTCCCTCTGTCTTTACGAAAACCATATTGGTCTTCGCCTAAATAATTCTCAGTCAAAGCTTCTACTCTATTTTTAATTATTATTGTTAGTATTTTAGAAGCATGAGAAGTTAAACTAACCGTTCTAAAATTCTCACACCTATCAGCTCTTGACTTTTTTGGGATTGGGATAATAATATTTTTTTCGAAATCTATTGGAACCTCACCTCACCTGTCGTATTTGTTGTTAAATTCAAAGATGCAAAATTTATGTTTTATTTTTACGTTAAAAGTTTTTGGTAGGGGTATGTTTGCTATGAATTGGTGTAACGTCGTTTTGTGGGCTGTCATAATTTTGAAGGGTTCTTTTTCTACAAGATCAAAATAGTTTATCTTTACGGTTCTGGGGCTAATTAAAGTTTTTGAAGATCCTGTGTCGATTAATAATTTGAGTTCTGCGTGGGGTATTTCTATATAGGGTAAGATTTGTTGATTAATGTTATTTAAATTAATTACGTTTGATCGTATTGAATCGCTTTAACTGAAAATTTGAGCACGCGGTTTCTTCGTCGTTCTCTTCGTAATTTTCATACGGGTCGTTACATTCGTAGTTCCCTGCATGGTTTGTTTCATTGTCTTTGTTGGAGTTTGGGTAATTATCCGTGTCATGATTATTAAAGTCTTCCACTTCTTGGTGGAATAGTTCTTCCGAGGTGAAGTTTCATTTTTGATTATAATTTGGTCGGATCTATGACATGTTTGTGTTTTGTCTAGTGTTACCAGATGAAGTGTCCATAGGGGTTGGTTTGTAATAACCGTTAGAGTTGTTATTCGTCGTAGGTGTGTTTTTGATGGGGTTTGCGCCGAATGTTTGTTTTGGTTGATTCACGTTTTGGTTAAATCTTGGTGTGAATGCGGGTTTTGTAGAATTTGAATTCGATCTTAGAAATTGTCGGAATTGGTTGTGGAAATTTGTGTTGTTAAAGTTTGGGTTGCTACATCCTGGCTGATTCGTTTTTGCGTTGAGTGGTGTAAATTTTGGTTGTATGGATATATGTCTCGCGATTTGTATGGTTTTCATCGGTGAGTAATTTTTGTTTGCGTTTGGGTTATACAGTCTGTTTCGGTAGTACATAACGTTCTCTTTTGCTACAATCATGTTCATGGCTTCTTCTAAATTTTTGGGGTGTTGAAACCTTATTCTGTCCGATAACCGTTCAGGTAAGGCATTGTTGTATGTGTATGAGGCCATTTCGTCATACATTTTCGTTTTAAATAGTCTTATTTTTTGGTCGGGTTCCTCAATTTTTAGCTTTTTTAAAGTTAAACTTTGTAGGTCTTTAGATTTCATACCGAATTGATAGGGTGATCGATTATTTTCCATCCTTAGGTTTATTAAGCCAAGGACTAGACATTTCATGTTTCATTGGTCTCCGAAATAAGCAATCAGAATGCGTTAGAATTCTTCCCATTCGATCAGGTCTTCCCAACTGGCAATTAGAGTTAGTGCTCTGCTGGTCAGCTTGCTTATTATTAGGCGTAGGAGTGGCACGTTGCGTTCGCTGTCTTCTGGTTTGTAAAAGGATTTTAAAAATATTTCGCACGCGGTTATAAGATGCATAGTAGAGCTTGACTTCCGTCATATTGTGGAATGCTTTCAAGGTAAAGTTTTAGATTGGAATTCATGGTTGTTGATGGTTGTTATAACAATTAATGGTTACCTTCAGTTCGTATAGTTTTGGTATAACTAAGAGTTATTCTTCATTTTTTGTTGTTACTTTTCAGTTTAGATTGTTACAGTTATTTAAAGAATTGCTTTAGGTATATTTTATGTGTAGTTATAAAATGCTTTAATTACATTAAAGAATTTCTGCTTGATAATTGTCTCGTCAATTACTGTCGCGTTGGAGTGTGTAATTTTAGCTTTGCAGAGCTAATTGTTGCGATTAGGTTTCAGTTTTTTGAATAGCTTTTTGTAATAACTGCGTTATAATTACATGCTTTTGTTCAGACTTGTGATGAGTAATTTAAGTGTTGCAATGATAAGTGCATAGAATGCTCCTTTGTAATTACAGAATTTCGTTGCCTTGAAAATGTCTAATTATAAAGTTTTAAGTTTTTTGAATGATGTTATTTCAGTTTTTGTGAGGAGTAATTTGTTTTGTTACAATAATGAATTGCGTAAACGTTTTTATAATTATATACTTTCGTGTTAAAAGTATTCAATTATAGAGCTTTATAAAAATGCGATGGTAATCGAATCGTTTGAGTAATAACTGCTGTAATAAAAGAATTTCGTTCTATTTATATATTAAAGCTTCAGACTTTGCTGAAAAAATAGTTTCGTTTTATTTTAATAAATTGTAGTAAATTGCGCACATAAATGCGTCTTTATTTTATAATTCCCTCGTTAAATAATAAGTTTCCTGAGTAAATTCTTTTCAGAAATGATAAAATAATAAACCGTGATGAAAATTGCACATAAAAATTGTTCTTACGTAAAAAAAAATTTCTTACTAGCTAGTATCAATATTCAGTTGATAATGATTTAGGAAAAATGAACTTTGGTACTTGCATGAGTTTGTTTGTCAGTTTCATTATTTTTTTCTTTGCCTCTGGACTTCGTCTATTTTTGTACTCTGCCCAGTTGGTTCTCTTTCCAGATTAAAAATTGAAATTCACAACCACCAGTTTCCTCGATTTTGGATTCTGCTATTGCCCGTCTGGTATACAATGGACTGCGCCAGTTAAGTTTTGGGCCTCTTGGAGCGACTTTTTAAAAAGCTTTTCCAAAAAACTTCTTCTAACAAATTAATTTTATACTGAATTAATATGATGTACGTTATGTTCATTAGTGTTGGAGATCGAAATTATTCTAACTTGACTTTCACTAATTAAATAAATTAAAATTATGGCGAGTAGTTAAACTGTCAAAAATGTTAAAGTTGAGAAGCTCTAGACTGACTGGCCATCTTGGGCTCTCGCGGATATTTATGCCTCTCAAATTGCTTATGGGAACTGCAGAGCTCATGTATGCTTATTTCTGTATTTAATACAATGTAACAATCTTAATTCTAATAATTGCTGTCTTAAACTTACTGTGACCTGCACCTGCAGTATCACGTTACGTCTGGAATACAAAATCTGTTTCCGTTCTCACTGTCTGGCTTGTTGAACTTTTCTTAACCTTTTTATTATGTTCTTCAATTTTACATTGTTGCATGTAACTTAAGTTTTAATAATTCTTAACTCTTAATAGTTCCATTAATTACATATATATTCTAATTTGGAAAATGTGTAACTAACAGATTAATAAAATTTTTAAAAAGCTAATTATAAAATATTATAATAATCATCAAATAAACAATACAATAAATGATAATAAAAAAAATATAAATCACGCAACCTCGCTGAAAACTCACAGAAATTTTCAAAACAGCACAACATCGCAGTAGTGCATAAAGGCTCCAATTAAAATAAAAATTGGTTACCAAAATTAAAAGATATATCACCAAAAAAAAAGAAAAAATTAAATAATGTATAAAATTCCATGACAAAATAATTCTAGTTTCATACAGGGCGACTCACCACTTCATAGAAATATTTTAACTTGTTACGCTTTATTTTAAAAGTTTTACATAGTAGTTTATTAATTTAAGCTTAGACACTTTTTTAGAACTCTGCATGGCAAAATTCCTTGTAGATCAAAACAATACCGCTGATGCCGTGAAAACCACGCCTAGTTGGTCTTCGCACGGTTGTTGACGTAATTGATTTATTGTTGTGGTCGCCGAACATTCTAATACGCCAATTTTCACATGGGAATGGTTTGATTCCAACCAACGCGAGTGAAAGTGCATCAACCTCGGTTGGAAGGGTAGACATTTTATGTGATAAATGTAGTAAGGCTCAGGACACTTTCGTAACGCCTTCCGTAGAGAGAATTCTTCCTTACCGCTTGCAGTGGAATGCTGATGTGAGTGTTTAGACTACCATTATCGTCGTTCCTACCTTCCTACCTGTCTCAATTATCATGTCAAAGAAGCACTCGTGAAGCCATACCAGCCTGCAACAAGTAGCCGGCAACAAACAACAAAAGTAGCTAGAGTCACTCCCAGATAACAAAGACTGTCGCACCCGGCTGGAATCACGGGAGTAAGTGTTTTTTTATTTACCCGGAGTTTTATAAGGGAATGCGGGGTTGAACGTTATAAACTGTTGCTTAAGAATGGACATAAATTGATATTTATCCAAAAATATTACTTTTTAAAGACTAAAATTGAACGGATGCTTTCAGGATACGTACAAAAATAAGGAAGCGACCCGCCACATGTACTATTTGAAATTCCTTGGTGGGTGACCTTCGGTATCACGTTTGTGGTCTATTTATTTATTTTTTAATTTTTATTTGTTCCAACGTTTCAGTAGTCTGCTACCTGAAATTTAAGCAGACATGGCTTTCCCACAGAAAGTAACCGTCAGTAAGGTGCGTGTGTGTGTGCGCGCGCTTGAGGGCATGTGTTATGTGTGTGTGTGTGTGTGTGTGTGTGAGAGGATTGTGTGTGATGTTGATGTCCGTGTTACGTTCCCCCTCTAGGACCAGAACCATTGGCAGCCGGATATCCCAGTCATTAAGGAAGAACGCTTAACGGATATTGCCTTGTCAGTCCGGACCATCGGCAGCCGGATATCCCAGTCGTCAAGTAAGAACGCTTAACGGACATTGCCTTGTCAGTCCGGACCATCGGCTGCCGGAAATCCAGATGTTGAAAAGGCAATGTAAGTGTGTGAATAAACTTTTGTGTTTGTAATGTGTGTGTGTGTGAGGGTTGTGTGTATGTGTGTTGTGTATGTGATGTTGGCATCTGTGTTACGTTCCCCTTTTAGGACCAGGACCATCAGAAGCCGGATATCCCAGTCGTCAAAGAAAAACGCTCAACGGATATTGCCTTACCAGTCCGGACCATTGGCAGCCGGAAATCCAGATGTTGAAAAGGCAATGTAAGTGTGTGAATAGGTTGTGTTTGTAAAGTGTGTGTGTGTGTGTGTTTGTGTGCGGACTTGAGGGGGTGCGTTGTGTGTGTATGTGTGTGTGTGTGAGGGTTGTGTATATGTGTGTTGTGTGTGTGATGTTGATGTCCGTGTTACGTTTCCCATCTAAAACTAGCGCCATCGGCAGCCAGATATCCTAGTCGTCAAGGAACAACGCTCTATGACAAGCCAATTGTAAAAGTTTTTGGTATGGTTTGCGGCTGAAAGCTTACAAACCCACGAATTGATATGTTGTTTTATAATAAGTAATGCCAAGGACACCAACGGACTCTTGAAATAATGTTTATTTGTTACTCAGTAAACAGCATTTTTTAAATTTTGATACAAATAATCGGTGTTCTACTTTACACGTATGCAGCTTGTACAATGCTATTTTATGAGCTAGTAGCACACAATTGGCAGTTGCAATTTTTTGATTGTTTTAGTGTTGAAAATACCCAATAACCGCAGTAATAAATTTAAGAAGATCAAATAACAGTAAGCATTTCTTGTATACGTTTTAATTTCGTAGAAAACATCAAAGCTTTGGCTTTTCAAAGTAACGTTTTACAACCTTGCTACACACATAGTTTGAATTAAAACTCAAAAAATGCAGTTTACTAATGAGTAACAAATAAACATTATTTGAAACGTCCATCGGTATCATTGGCACCGCTAATAGTAAAACACATGAATTTGTGAGTTGGTTAACTTTAAACCACCAAACCAAGTCATAGACTTGTCATGTAGTATACACATTATACCAGAGGTAACCCATCAAAGAATTTCAATTAGAGCATGTGATGGGTAGTCTCCTTACTTTTATACTTACCCTGAAAGAATTTTAAAAATAACTTGTTTTTGCGTAAATACCAATCTATGACCTATGCTTAAGCATAGGATAAAATATTTTTTATGAAGTTATAAATCACCCTGTATATTTGATCAAAAGCCACAATAACTTGAAAAAAGACTAAATGGTCACAAATTTGATAAAAGGAATCAAACTGCGCTTGCTAAGCATGCAGCATAAACCAACCATAAATTTTATTACGAAAATACAAATATTATCAAAATGGAACTAAACAGAAAAACGAGAAGTATGAAAATGATATACACTGCCCAAAACCACACAGTAATAAATGACAAAACTAAAATTCATAAATTCAGTAAAAATTACTAAAAGTCAACGGATAATAGGTAGTGCAAACATAATAATTAAAAACAATGAAAATTGTAACGCATAAAATCCAATTAAAATTTCAACACAGATATAAATTAAAAGTATTTGCTAATTCCAGCAGGTTAAATTAAAGGTGATGATCTATCATTACCACAATATGCAATAAACGGTATTTGAACAGAAACTTGCAACCTACAACAAAGAAATTAAAATCTATATACAAATTGGTATTTAATAAATGTCTTTAAAAAATATATTATAAATTGGCTAGGGGAAATTCTAACTCCCAACTTTAACAAGTCTTCAATCAAAAGTAACGTCTTAGTAATTTATTTTTGAACTTAAAACAGGTTTAGGGTTTAACTGTAAGTGTGTGTTATTGCGTATTGTTTGGTAATAATGTAGTAAATGTTAATTAACAAAACACGTGCAAAATTTTCGTCCAAGCTAAGCATAAATAAAACGTTACTTTTTCATATGGTCGTTTTGTAAACATGAATTAAGTATATATATATATATATATATATATATATATATATATATATATATATATATATATAGTATCAATAATTATCTTAGTGTTTAACGACCTTGCTTTATATATTTATAAATAAATTATTGGTTGTGGGTTTCAGGTCAGCTGGCAAGTTCAGTACTACTCTTTTTTATAGCCTAAATTTTCGAATTTATTTTAATTCTTGTTCACAGGCACTGCAAATGATAAATTTTAAAAACTGGTACAGTTTGGTTTTAAAGTTACATACTAAATCGAGGTTTATATAAATAATTAGCAACAATGTAAAAAATAACAGGAACTATAACTTAACATAACTAAAAATAATATAAAATGTATAATTTAATAAAATGACACCATTTCAATCAAATTTGTCACATTGTTCTTTTATTTTGTGTGTGTGACAGTATGGCAAATTGAATGCATGCATGTATGTATGCATGTAACGTTTTTTATGAATTAAGTGGGTTTTAATCTGAGTGTGTGTGTGTGTGTGTGTGTGTGTGTGTGTGTGTGTGTGTGTGTGTGTGTGTGTGTGTGTGTGTGTGTGTGTGTTGTGTGTGTGTGTGTGTGTGTGTGTGTGTGTGTGTGTGTGTGTTGTGTATGTGTGTGTGTTTCTTTTTTTATATTATATAAATATTTTATTTTTATGAGTGTATGTTTATAACATCTCACTGTAATAACAACAATCAAGTACTTTGATCCAATACGTAGTATCTTGTTTCAAGTATCTAATTTTTAAAATTTAATAAATAGGTATATATAGAGCTCAAGTTGTTTATGTCAGTCTTTTTGTTCATTGTACAAAATTTTGATAAATATACACATTTCTAAAATAGTCGTTTGGATTCTGATTTTGAATTTGAATAATTTTGGGTTTTGAAAGTCCATTACGTGATTATTTTCTAAAATATGTGTAGTTAAAGCACATGCATTCAGTTTTCGTTTAACATCGTTTTTATGTTGAATTATTCTTTGTTTTAAGTGTTGGGAAGTTTGACCAATATAGATTTGGTTACAATTGGTACAGTTAATTTGGTAAATTAAGTTTCTTTGTTGTAGTTTAGGTGTTTTGTCTTATAATTTGGAATGTAGTTTTTTTAAGGTGAATATATTTCGTTTGGCAATTTTGAATTTTACATTTTAAATATTGTGGTTAGTTTTGTTGTTAAATTTTTAATGAAAGGAAGTGATCTGTAAATTATTTGGTTTTGTACATTTATGTTTTCATCATTGGTGGTATTATTGATTTGGTTGTTGTTTGTTTTATATTATATAGTTTATGGTTGGTATTACTGTTGCCGCTATTATATAAAAGTTGTTGAATAAGATTTAATGGATAATTATTTTCTTTTAAAATTTTTGAAAGTTTGTTTATGTTTTTATTGTATAATGATATATGTGAAATTCTTTTAATTCGTTGTTTTAATTCTAAAATGAAGTTTATTTTAATTTTGTATGAATGGTATGAATGATAGTTTATATATCTATTCAATTTATAGGTTTTGATACCAGTCCAGAATTATTTTATTTGTATCATCTCTAATTAGTAGGGTATCTAAAATGGAACTGATCTATTTTTCAGTTTCTACAGTAAATTGTATTTTTGTATTAAAACTGTTAAATTTAATAAGTGTTTCGTTAATTTTATCATAAGGACCACATGTGATGATGTCATCAACAAACTTTTTAATAAAGGGTACACTGAAAGAAAGTAAAGGTAAAACATTATTTAATAAAGAATTCATTATTATTTCTGCCATAATAGGGCTTAGATTCGAACCCATTGGGCAGCCCGAGATTTGTAAAAAGAAATTTTCATTGAAAGAAAAATAGCTGCTGTCAAAAATTAATGATATAATATCCAAAAATAACTTTTGTGGTATTGTACAATTTTCTTTTATTTTATTCCAAATTAATTTAATATTAGTGAGTACTAATTCTTTTGGAATATTTGTGAAAAGAGACACGACATCTAAACTTATAAGTACATAATCTAAGCCCTATTATGGCAGAAATAATAATGAATTCTTTATTAAATAATGTTTTACCTTTACTTTCTTTCAGTGTACCCTTTATTAAAAAGTTTGTTGATGACATCATCACATGTGTTCCTTATGATAAAATTAACGAAACACTTATTAAATTTAACAGTTATAATACAAAATACAATTTACTGTAGAAACTGAAAAAATAGATCAGTTCCATTTTTAGATACCCTACTAATTAGAGATGATACAAATAAAATAATTCTGGACTGGTATCAAAAACCTATAAATTCGAATAGATATATAAACTATCATTCATACCATTCATACAAAATTAAAATAAACTTCATTTTAGAATTAAAACAACGAATTAAAAGAATTTCACATATATCATTATACAATAAAAACATAAACAAACTTTCAAAAATTTTAAAAGAAAATAATTATCCATTAAATTTTATTCAACAACTTTTATATAATAGCGGCAACAGTAATACCGACCATAAACTATATAATATAAAAACAAACAACAACCAAATCAATAATACCACCAATGATGAAAACATAAATTTACAAAACCAAATAATTTACAGATCACTTCCTTTCATTAAAAATTTAACAACAAAACTAACCACAATATTTAAAAATGTAAAATTCAAAATTGCCAAACGAAATATATTCACCTTAAATAAACTACATTCCAAATTATAAGACAAAACACCTAAACTACAACAAAGAAACTTAATTTACCAAATTAACTGTACCAATTGTAACCAAATCTATATTGGTCAAACTTCCCAACACTTAAAACAAAGAATAATTCAACATAAAAGCGATGTTAAACGAAAACCGAATGCATGTGCTTTAACTACACATATTTTAGAAAATAATCACGTAATGGACTTTCAAAACCAAAAAATTACTCAAATTCAAAAATCAGAATCCAAACGACTATTTTTAGAAATGTGTTATATTTATCAAAATTCTTGTACAATGAACAAAAAGACGGACATAAACAACTTGAGCTCTATATATACCTATTTATTAAATTTTAAAAATTAGATACTTGAAACAAGATACTACGTATTGGATCAAAGTACTTGATTGTTGTTATTACAGTGAGATGTTATAAACATACACCATAAAAATAAAATATTTATATAATATAAAAAAGAAAACACACACACACACACACACACACACACACACATACACACTCAGATTAAAACCCACTTAATTCATAAAAAACGTTACATGCATACATACATGCATGCATTCAATTTTGCCATACCGTCACACACACAAAAATAAAAGAACAATGTGACAAATTTGATTGAAATGGTGTCATTTTATTAAATTATACATTTTATATTATTTTAGTTATGTTAAGTTATAGTTCCTGTTATTTTTTACATTGTTGCTAATTATTTATATAAACCTCGATTTAGTATGTAACTTTAAAACCAAACTGTACCAGTTTTTTAAAATTTATCATTTGTAGTGCCCGTGAACAAGAATTAAAATAAATTCGAAAATTTAGGCTATAAAAAAGAGTAGTACTGAACTTGCCAGCTGACCTGAAACCCACAACCAATAATTTATTTATAAATATATATATATATATATATATTGTTATATATATACTGTGATCCTACCTTATTAGTGATAGGCGTAATATATCTATCTGTCACTCCTTGTCTTATTTTAGAGCCTTGTTGAGTTATGCCACACAATTTACCTTTAAATATTTTACACGGCTGCTGCACTTAAATATTCTACAGGGCCGTCAAACACGTGGCGGAATCTACCTAGGGTGGGTCCGTCCTAAGCAAACACCTCTCAACTAGACACCCAAACAAATATCCAAGGATTTTTCAAAATAATTTTAAATGCCAAAAGTATACCCAAACACTAGTTCCACTTTTATAAATTTGATTAAAGCAATGCGTAGATATTAAATACTAATACCTGGAATCCAGATACAAGCGCCTCCTTCCAGCCGTCCTGAAGCCAAGTGACCAGCTGCAGGCACCTCCTGTAAATAAATAAGTAACTCGAGCAACTGGTAATCTCCAGACTATAAAACTACTAATATTTCTACAAATTTTATGTTATACAAATACTCAGATAACTCCAATTCCACTATGCTTTCGTCTTCAAACAATAACGGTACAGACCAGCACTCCTCTTTTAATTAACTTTTATTCGCCGTAAAACTGCTACTATTTGCTATCTCCAGGTACAACTTGACTTTCAAAACTTTCTCGTAACTTTTTAAATGTAATAAAACTCATAACAGTACAAAAACACGTCTATTTTTTCGTAATATAAATTTGAAGTCCCTTATAAAAAAAAACCGTCTTCTTTTGTTTCCGTTGCCATGACAACTATCTCTACGCACACTATGTAATTTATAATTATTAATAATTGATTAATAATACAGTTGTTTTCTCTAGATACATTCATTTTCTAGATGGTTTGTAATCCAGTGATTTATGTATATTGAACTTTTTACAATATTGAAAATAGCTAACAAACTTTGATGGTTCAGCTTTTAAATTGTACGCAACAGACATTTATGTCTTATTCCTGTCATTACATAACCAATCTTTAATTGTTAAAACATATTCAAACTGAAATTGATTTACAAATTTTACGGGAGTATCACTTAACTCCTTAAAATTTTAAAAGCGTGCAGTATACCAAGCAATTTTGATATTTGTTTTTACATTCAAATGGTTCTGAAAACGCTAACTCCAAATTAAATTTCATATACGTGCAACCATAACAATTAAAATACGTATACAATGCAAACTTATGACTAGCTTAGCCTGGTCTATGGCCGGTATATGTTGTTGAATGCAATGCAGTTTCAAAAGCTTTATAAATTTATAAACGTGGAATAGTTGTTGTTAATTTATAAACCAAAAAATACCTGAAAGAAAATACTCAAACAAAACCAAATATACCCCCATTCTAGCAAAGTCGTTTTGAAGCCCTATTTAAACATTTTATAAGCCCACCCCCTTCTTGACAGTATATAAGGCCCCACTGATTTTAAATAAAAATGAAAATTTACTTCCTGGATATAAGTAATTCTTTTAATGGTTGAGAAATTTTAAATTTTAGTTAAAATCACTATAGTTTTTTTTCTTTATGTATGAGGATTAAGTGTTAGTTTCTGTATATTCTGTATAGTTTTAAGCTCGTTAGTATTATTTACAGTGTTAATTTTATTCTTGCGATACTTTACTTTCCACATGGAAATATGGATACAAATTTTCTATATGAAAACGTCCCCGACATTCACCCTGTCATTCTCCAATTCGTAAGTATTCCTTCTGCAAAAATTCTTCTCACTCGATAAGGACCTTCGTATGGAAATAACAACTTGGCACAAATATTTCTTTCCCAATTTGACATTCTCAATCTTTTAACAATAACAAGATCCCCAACTGAAAAACCACTTGCTTCTTGATTTTCTTGTTACGTTTCTCCAACTCCCTTCTTTGTATCGTTTCGACTTGTTGTCTGGCTTTATGCAACAACTCCGTTATATCCTCCACTTTTGTTCAGCTCTCCACGGTCTTGCTGGAATCACCTTCTTCATCAATGTCACAGGACACATTCCTGTCACTGAACTTGGTACAAAATTAATATATTCTTCTATTTGCGGTAAATACCTTACCCACCGATCATGTTGTTCCTGCGTTATTAACCTCAAAAACTTTATTACTTCTCGAATATATCTTTCACACGGATTTCCTTGAGGATGTCTGATACTACAGAATGTCATCTTTATTCCATCCTTCCTTAATTTACTTTCAACCCTTCGATTACGAAAATACGTTGCATTGTCCAACAATACCCTATTCATCTTACCTATTCGTTCTACAAACTTTCTTACAGAACTCAATACATGCCTAGAATTACATCTCCTCGCTGGATAAAGCTGCACAAACTTTGTAAAATATCAACTACAACTAAAATATGCTGATATCCGTTCCTACTCGGTATCAAATTACTCAAGTAATCCATTGCCACAATATCTAATGGACCTTCCGCTCTTATACATCTAACTTGATTCTGCAACACCACATTCTTATCCTTTCCTAACAAACACGTCTCACACAGATTTATGCAATTTTTCACCAATTTTCTATCGTTTCGTGCAGAGAAAGCTTCCTAAATATCAAGAACGTCTTACGAATCCCTATATGACCAAACGAAGTATGAATTTCCTGGATCAGCTCAACGGCTACCTGTGTCGTTAACACTAATAATTCATCATCCCATAACCTTTTCACCAAAACTCCCTCGACCATATAAAAACCTCTGTCTTGTTCTAAATTCTCTCTGAATAATTTTCTCTGATCACCCTTATTTCTTCGTGTGCTTGCATCCGATGAAATCTGGCATTCGACCATCTTCCCAGATCTTCAAACACTTGCAATGCAATCAAAAATCCATTCCTACTATCCGTTAGCAACCCTTCATCCTTCCTACTAAAGAAATCAGCCGTAACATTTTCTTTACCAGGTTTATGTCTAATCTCAAAATCATATTCCTGCAATCCTAACGCCCATCTATACAATCGACTGTTCAAAAACTCTTTCTTCTTCAGAAACGTGACCACTGTGTTATCCGATTCAACCAGAAATTTATTACCCAATAAATAAAATCTTAACTTCTTCACAGCATATACGATTGCCAGCATCTCTTTTCCGCTGTCGAATACCTAGTCTCGCAGTCTTTCAGAGCCCTCGAAATAAAACAAATTGGCACTTCTCTCCTTCTTGAACCTGCACCAACTCAGCCCCTATTGCAAAACTCAAAGCGTCTGTCCTTAAAATAAATGGATCCGTAAAATTGGGATATTTTAATGACAGTTCCTATAAAACACCGCCTTCAACTCCCGAAATGCCTGCTCCTTTGCTCGTTCCATTTCCACCTTTCGTTCTTTTTAACAACTCCAACAATGGAATGCACAACTCCGAATATTTTGGTATGAATCGACGATAATAATTTAATACACCTAAAATCCTCTTAAACCTTTCAAATTTCTTGGCTGTTTCAAATTCTTCAACTCGTCCAAGCGTTTTTCACAAATTCTAATTCCTTCGCTGCCAACGACAAACCCCAAATACTTTACCTGGTCCTTAAAAAACTCACACTTCTTCGAATTCAACCTCAAACCTCCCTCGTCTAACCTTCGGATCACTTTTCTTAAATGTTCTAAATGTTCTAACTCGTTCTTAGAAAAAATCAAAATATCATCGACACAGTGCGTACAGAAGTCTTCGTACTCATCTAATAACTTCTGCATGGCTCGAACTAATGCAGCGGATGACGTTGAAAGACCAAATGGAACAACTCTGTACTCATAAATCTCCCCTTCAATGCTAAATCCAGTATACTTCCGACTTTCCTCGTGCAAAGGAATTAGCCAAAAAGAATTCTTTAAGTCCAGTTTGCTAAAAACTTTCATCTCGCTTACCTTGTATAACAAATTATCTAGTGATTTTGGTTGCTCAAATTGTGGTTTAGTAATCGCATTCAATCTCCTAGCATCTAAACATATTCTTAATTCTAAATTATCAGATTTAGGCACAACCACTACCGGATTGATATAGGGTGTTCCTGCTGATTCAATAATTCCCTCTTTTAACATCTTTTTAATCTCATTTTTCACTCGACCCCTTAATGCAAATGGTATTGGATATACCCTAGTACGAAAACTTCCCTCGTCTGTGACCTCTAACTTATGCGTATACTCCTTCGCAAACCTAGGCTCATTACTAAAAACTCCTGCATGTCTATTAAACACCTCATATAACATTTCCTTCATATCCACCCCTATTAATCCTATCTGTTCCTCATCAAATACCTTCTCAAATATATTACATAACCGTAACTCATCAATTCCATCATAAATTCTATTCTTAGTCTTTCCTGATCCTATACTATCTGTATTTATCTCATCCCTAGTATCCCAATTATCCTTAGGCACCACCCATTTCTTCTCTAAATTTAATACCTTTACCATTCGTGCTTTACCATCTATAACCAGTCCAAATTCCTCAATTACATCTATCCCTACAATAAAATCTAAATATAATCCTCTTGCTATCCAAAACTCTACTTCACCTAGTCTGGTACTTCCTAATACAATCGATACTGTACAACTTTGTCTATCGTAGTTAACTTCCTCTTAATCGCAGACCATAAATTAATACTCTTAACCCTACAAATTTTCCCTTTGAATAATTCTGCATGTTTCAAAACTATTTCCTCTCTCACCAGCGATAACTGCGACCCTGTATCTATCAATGCCGTGTAAACAGAATCCTAATATGAATAAATGGTAACTCCCGCCTTCTTTCAAACTTATTATTTAACAACTTATCTACTAAACTAATACTATGCTGTGTCCCTAAATCTGATTTTCCTAACACTAATAAATCGACGTTTTTTTTTGTACCGTGGGTTTATCGTGGACCTCCACTTTCTCTATCCTATCCTCCGATCTCTGCGGCGTGTCTCTTGTTGTTACGTGTTGGATCGTCAAGTTTCTATCTGTCTCCCGTTCTCGGTCTCTAATCCCTGTCGGTATTTCCCCCTGATCCGTTGATCTCTGCTCGCTTTCTCTCTGCCACCTCTGTCCAAAACTCGTTCTTTGCTGTCCAAAACCTCTGTCATTCCTATCAGTCATGTTCCAGTCATTGTTCCCCCTATAATTATCGTCTCTATTAAAACGTTGTTCCCAATTATTATTCGTTCTCCTTTGATTTCCCTGATATTGCTTTCTGTAGTTGTCCTGTCCATTCTCCCTATAATTGTATCCTTGCACCCCAGTCCTCTGGTAGTCTGTGCTATTCCTATTCCTATCCCAATTCCTATTATCACTATTTTCCTGGTATTCGTTTCAAACGTCCTAGCTACGTCATAATTTCGCATCATTTCCAAAAGTCTCTTAAAGTCCGAACGTTTTGTATCGCTACGGCCCTAGTTATTTCCGCCTCCATATGCCTTGACAACAATAATATAATTTCATCTTCTCTTAATTTAGGAATCAGGTGCTGCGCCTGGTTATACTTTTCAATCACATAATTTTCTCTCGATCCTTGGTATGACCTATAGTTCCCAGTGTTTAAATCCGTTCGAATATTAGCCTGATGCGTGTTTCCCAATATTGTTCTATGAATAGCCTTCGAAATTCCTCGTACGAACTATATTGCCTCCTCACGATACAGTGCCATTTCTCTGCACAACCCCCCAATGTCACGCTCACCATCTGCATCTTCACCCTCTCAGGCTCACTCTCTACCATCTCGTCCAACTTGCTAAGATAGACCATCGGCTGCTCATTCTTTCTGCCTTCAAACCTCGGCAAGGTCTCTTTCCCTAGCCTATACTGGTATCCTGCATCACAAACAACTCTTCCCCTTTCCAATTCAACCAACTGTTCTCTCATCTGTCTAACATTCCCTTCAAGACCAGACAATCCATTTACCGTATTCCCCAGAACCGTCGTATCCCTTCTCAGCTTCTCTTCCACCTCCTGACTCGCCCGCAATTTGCCTATAATTTCGTTTTTAGAGTTAATATTGTCCTCCGTCTGAATCCGAACTATTTCACCTAAATTCTGCAATTTTTCTGTCTGTCTAACTTCGACCATGTACAGCTCTTCCCTTAATTCATTTAAACCTGTTGTTACCTTCCCTTCTACAACCTGGACTCTATCCTCTACGTCCTTCAGAACTTCATCCTTAAATGAACACAAACTGCTCTGTATTGATACATTAATTCCTTCAATTTTCATTTCCATCATATCAAATTTTTCCTTAACTTCCGCTTGTGAATTTCTAACCTCGGCCAACAATGATCCTCTCAATTCTTCATGCGACTTAGTTAACGACCCTTTTAATTCCAACAAAACCATCATCACATCTTGGATCTGCATATTCTCTTTTCCCTTATCAATTTCATTTTCTCCCGATGTATCCCCTGAATTCACAATAATCACCTCCGGCTCCACATATCCTCCAGCTTCATCCCTAGCATCCCCTGCTGCTACAGTCTTAACCACCGGTTGCCCTCTCACACCAGTCTCAACTCCATAAACTTTCCCTGACCTCGTGATTCTCTCCTCATCAGACATGTCCCTTTAATTTTCAAAATAAACTTCAATGATGTGCCCCACTAAGCTACACAACCTCTGCAAATCTGAATCAGCCCTATCGAGCCCCACCTAATGTTTTACCGCCGCTAAAATTGACCAAAGTGTGAATATCAAATTACGTCTTAGCCTACTACAATAAATTCAAAACCTTCAACAACTGTCAAATAAATATATATGAAACGTCAATCAAATATTAATTTTCACTTTTAAATAGAATATATGCAACGTACAACTAACAAATCTACTCGAGCCTCACGTTGTTAGCGCCATCTGTTATATTTTGGTATATATTGAGTTATAGAGAACCCTTTTATAATCAATTACCACCTATTTTGTATTGTTTATTCATGATTACAGGATTGATCTTTCTTTTTTTTATCTTAGGACAATTATGACAATTGCAACCGAATACACAAGCATTCTTCAAATAATTGTAAATGCCAAAAGTATACCCAAACACTAGTTCCACTTTTATAAATTTGATTAAAGCACTGCGTAGATATTAAATACTAATACCTGGAATCCAGATACAAGCGCCGCCTTCCAGCCGTCCTGAAGCCAAGTGACCAGCTGCAGGCACCTCCTGTAAATAAATAAGTAACTCGAGCAACTGGTAATCTCCAGACTATAAAACTACTAATATTTCTACAAATTTTATGTTATACAAATACTCAGATAACTCCAATTCCACTATGCTTTCGTCTTCAAACAATAACGGTACAGACCAGCACTCCTCTTTTAATTAACTTTATTCGCCGTAAAACTGCTACTATTTGCTATCTCCAGGTACAACTTGACTTTCAAAACTTTCTCGTAACTTTTTAAATGTAATAAAACTCATAACAGTACAAAACACGTCTATTTTTTCGTAATATAAATTTGAAGTCCCTTATAAAAAAACCGTCTTCTTTTGTTTCCGTTGCCATGACAACTATCTCTACGCACACTATGTAATTTATAATTATTAATAATTGATTAATAATACAGTTGTTTTCTCTAGATACATTCATTTTCTAGATGGTTTGTAATCCAGTGATTTATGTATATTGAACTTTTACAATATTGAAAATAGCTAACAAACTTTGATGGTTCAGCTTTTAAATTGTACGCAACAGACATTTATGTCTTATTCGGTAAACGTCCTGTCATTACATAACCAATCTTTAATTGTTAAAACATATTCAAACTGAAATTGATTTACAAATTTTACGGGAGTATCACTTAACTCCTTAAAATTTTAAAAGCGTGCAGTATACCAAGCAATTTTGATATTTGTTTTACATTCAAATGGTTCTGAAAACGCTAACTCCAAATTAAATTTCATATACGTGCAACCATAACAATTAAAATACGTATACAATGCAAACTTATAACTAGCTTAGCCTGGTCTATGGCCGGTATATGTTGTTGAATGCAATGCAGTTTCAAAAGCTTTATAAATTTATAAACGTGGAATAGTTGTTGTTAATTTATAAACCAAAAAATACCTGAAAGAAAATACTCAAACAAAACCAAATATACCCCCATTCTAGCAAAGTCGTTTCGAAGCCCTATTTAAACATTTTATAATCCCACCCCCTTCTTGACAGTATAATATATATATATATATATATATATATATATATATATATATATATATATAACTTAGACTTTTATCTAAAGCTCAAATGATAATTTCTAATCGAGCTAGTAATTGAAAGATGGAAAATATAAGGTACTGGACAGGACGCAAACCTGTATCTTAGTCTTTCTAGGAGTAAGTGTGTGTACTTTTGCTTGAAAAATTTCTTCAAAATCCCCACATTTATAAACTGTATCCCCCTTGACAAGCTAATACTATCTACTAGTTTCCCACAACATTGATGAATTAACCGAATAGATAATAGATGCTTGCAGTTGAAAAGAGGATTGTTAAAACCTTTCTTAATCTCAGGTTTGTCATTTTAATACCTTCTCTCCTGCATTTTCTGCTTTTTATTTCGATTTCCTTTAATAATGTTATTTTAGTTATAACTGAATAGCCTTTTATAACTAAAAGCACCCCTCCAGCACATTTTGAAGTCATTAACTGTGAAACATTTGTCCAGTTTCTAACAGCTTATACATTTTTAATGCAGTGAAATTTTGTGCGTATTATACGTATACCGACTTCTTCTTTAATTTTATTATTAGGTAAACAGGTTTCAAAGAAAGTATGTAAAATTATTTTTTTTACAATCGCTAAATAAAGAAAATAAAGAAAAGTTGAGTTTATTGAGGACATTCTGTTACGGTATTCCATGCAGACAATAAAAAAAGTGGTAAAGTAAGCAAAGAAAATCGCCCACACCGAATACCGCAATAAAATAAGGGATATGGGTATCTAAAAGAATTGGATGACGTGCTAGCTAAAAACGACGTAGAGTGGGGTGGGTCACACGGGAAAGAAAAATTGACTATCCCAGTTAAGTAGATTTATTACAAACCTATAGTTAACAAACATAGTACCAAAAATACTATTTACAAAAACCAAAGCGAAGATTTACGCAATCGTCATGTTAAAACATGATGTAAACAAAAGCGTCAACTCGCCTATAACACAACTTAATTTCAAAATATACACACATATTCACTATTGTTGCCGCAAATAACGCTGACACTAAAAACCTTTCGAATTTTATTTCTGAAATTCCAATAAAATCTGTACCTAAAAACGATTATAATATAAAAGATTCTTTTGAATTTTCTGAACAAATAAATAGTTTTTGTTTACCAAAAAATTACGTATTAATCAGTTTAGAGGTTGTTTCCCGTTTCTCAAGTATACCTAAGAATTTAGTTATCAATAACATTAGTAAAGTTTGGACCGAAATTGAATCAAATTGTAAGTTATCAAAAACAATGTTTTTACAAACAATTGAATTTCTATTTGACAATAGTTATTTTTTCTTGATTAATAAATTTTTCTACAAAGTGTTGAATGTCGGATGGGATCAAATCTCAGTCCCATTATTGCACAAATAATTATCGATGAACTGTTGAATTCTGTTAATTCACAATTTCCATTTAATCTTCTATTTATCAAGAAATGTGTTGATGATTTAGTGACAGCGATTCCATAAGTTAAGTAGATGGAACTCTTAACATTTTTAATAAATTCAACAGGCACATTCAATTTAGAATAGAAATAAATCAAATAATTCAGTATCATTTCAAGACACTTTATTAATTAGAAACGATAAAAATGAGATCTCCTTATATTGATATCAGAAACATACATATTCAAACAGATATTTTGTAACGATTTTATTTCTTATCTTGATGTGTTCATATATTTAATCTCTTTATTTAATAATAAACAATATAATGCATAATAATGCTATACAATCCACTAATTAAATATTTCCTATTACCCAATAAAGTATTAGCATTCAATTCAAATTAAAATTTAATTTCCACGGTGACAAAATAAAGTTTCCATTTAGTTTCATTCCTAGAGCTCCATCTATTAAGAAATTGTGAAGTAATTTTGTTGCCGGGCAGCAACTCGCTTGACCCTGACACTTCTAATACAGCTGTGGTGAAAGCAGGTCGAGTTGTTCCTCGAATCCGAGGACAATGGTTTTTTGCAGTTTTTCGTGTTGGAAGCACGTGCGGATTAAGTTGTTCTTAGAGGAGAAAATGTCATCTCCGAAAAGGCACTTTTGATTGTCCACTTGTTGGAACAGCTTGTAGATGACGTGAAATTTTTTTGGTTGAAGGGCCGTGGTAACAGTAAGTAAAATTTGATTCTGTAACCATATTAAGTAAAGATTTTCAGTGCAACTTTATTTATATATAACATGAAATTTTACATATAGTATTCAATTAAATTAACATGCAACGTTTGATAATTTTCGTGGTTTAATTTATACATAAAGCAACTTTAAATTAGCATGCAGATTGGTAATCAGAAGTCTGGTTTAACGTAATTTTAATTAAAAGCAAGAAGAAAATATAGGAGTTTACGCTTTGTTCAAGTGTGGACCTGGCGAAATTTAATTACTTAAAATGGATGCCGAGTAATGTGGAGCTTCAGTAAGCAGAAAAGTTATTTGTTCTAAATTGGAGATTTCCTTATTTTAATGCTGACGCAAGATTCCTAGCAGGTATTTTCCAGTCAGACGGAGTTTTGGTATGTAGAAATTTGTTTTCGTATGTTAGCTGAACTATGGACATAGCAGTTAGATAATTTTTTTGTTTAATCAAGTTATTTAAACTTCAAAATAGGTCAAGGACAGACTATAAATATATTTTTCAATATTAAGCAATAGGAATCTGTAACTTTTACATTTCTTAATATTTTATTAATTCACTGAAACTACGGAAGATGTCATTACGTGTTAGAGAAAGTAAATTCTTCTATTTAAGAAAAATTAGAAATTAAACTTCTATGTTTGCTATTTCATTAATAACTATTTGGAATTATGTATTGTAAGGTTATGATAGATCTACCCAAACTAACATTTTTGTTATCAGTAAGTAACAGTTTAGAAAGCAACTTTATGCTTTAACAATTGTTAATAAACATTGGCTAGTTATTTCTTACAGAAATAACCACATTTAACTTGATTGGTACTGATTATATCCAGTGCCTTTGTAAATAATTTTCACAAATTAAACTAATCAAAATATAATATAAAAAAAGGATATTTTGTAAAAAAAGGCACATAATTGAATACTAAAGGAATAGATTTTTATTTTTGAACAAGACTATTCTTTTTAATTAGGATGAATGAAAGTTGATTCCATTTGAATTTTAAAATTTTGAGTATAAATGCACAAACAGTGCTATTCTTTGTTTAATCTGTTCACAGGTGTAGCAGTGAATTACTAAGGTCAAAGTCGAGCCATAAGGTAAGAAACTTTAGGGATTATGTTGTCTTTAATAAACTGTATAGCGTTTATAGAATAAAGGTTTCCGCATTCGCCTTGTACAAGGGACTTAAGTAAGGTCTTCTCTGTATAGAAAAATACGGTGGCGCCTTATTCTTCATATTTTTGGTCGCAATCCAACCCCGACCCACAGCTCATGTTCCACCCAGAGCATATAGTTCGACTAGCCGCTTTGCCTTTGAAATTTCCACAACTTTGAGCCATTTTCCATCAGAACTTGCCGTGGGCTCTATTCGCTTATTGGAAATTCTCGTTAAATAAAATCCCATAACTGAAAAAGCTATAATTTAAATGAATATTCCCATCGTCCATTTAAAACAAAATTAAATTTTATTTTAGGATTAAAAGATCGAATTAAAAAGATATCTCATCCTTCATTTCATTAAAAGAACATCAAAAAAGTTTCAAATATTCTAAAAACTAACAACATACGTGAAATATAGAAAACCGATTGTCCACACCGTCACATTGGTGCCACAAATAACACTGCTACTGAAAAGCTTTCGAAATTCATTTCTAAAATTCTAACAAAAGGTGGCCCTAAAAGCGATTTAATATAATTCCACATATGATAACAAAATTATTATATAACTCCAAAAAACACATTAATACAAACAATAACAATTGTAATATTGATAGCAATAACACAACTAACGGAAATAACAGAACTTTGCAACTGTATAAAACACTACCAAATATAGATGACCATCTAACTCATAAATCAATTCAAGTATTTAAAAATTACAATTTCAAATACGCTAAAACGAATATTTTAACATTAGAAAGTATTTTTTCAAAATTTAAAGATAAAACACAGGATTTATTTTAAAAAAACCTTGTACATCAAATTATTTGTATAGATTGTGATAACCTTTACATTGGACAAACTTCACAATCATTCAAACAACGTATAACCCAACACAAAAGTTACATTGGAATTAAATCAAATTCTGGTGATTTATCACGCTACTCAATTGATTTAGATCACAAAATTGACTTTAAACATTTTAAAATTTTAAAACCAGAAAAAGATGTACAAAAAAGACTTTTCTAGAAATGTATCATATTTTTCGTAAAAAAATCGTATAAATAGAAAAACGGTTATTTATGGTTTAAGTTCGATTTACACATACTTACTTAGTCTTCATACGTAACCTATACGTTTTGCAATAATTTATATTGTAGTAACTGACATTATAGACATACACACCCCATCACATTCATACATACACATACATACATGTACTAATAAACAAACATACATAATCACAAATACGCATGGACACATACAAATATAACATTTCCACGCACTCACACTCACACACACACACACACACACACACACACACACACATACATGCACCCTGTATTTAAAGTTTTAAATAATAAAAAGAGTGAAACTGAAAAGTTTCAAAATCTGTCAATTTTATTTTTATACAAGTAAAACAATTTTCTTATACAAGCAATTGAAACAACAATCAGCTAAAGAGATATTTTAATTTAATTTTTATGTTAATTTAATAAATAACTTCCTTTTGTAAGTTGGTATCAATTCATGTATTTTAGCCGAGTTAATTGAAAAATTTTAAAAAACCTGTAATCAAGAATTTGAATTAAATTCGAAAATGTAGGCCTTAAAAAAGAGTTTACTTTTCTGCAGCTGACCTCAAACCCATTAATAATAATAATTATATATATATATATACATATATATATATATATATATATATATATATATATATATATATATATATATATATATATATGCATATATATCAACTTACCTTGTGTAAAAAACTACTTATAATATTTATATATTAATACTTGGCTTATAGCCGTAATTTTGAGCGTTGCTTCCTGTCTATATCTGACATAAGTCAAAAATTTGACAATTTTAGATATGATTGACAAAAATGCTAAACATAATTGAAAGTTAGGTTTATATATGGTACTGTACACGATTTGGATTTGTAAATTTCCCAATTATAGCCATCGGCTTCGGTAGCGTAATTGGTAAACGCACAGTTCCGGCAAAACTGAGATGCAGGTTCAAATCCTGTCCAAGACCTTATATTTTCGTTCTTTCAATTACTATCTCGATTTGAAATTATCATTTGGGCTTTACTTAAAAAGTCTAGGTTATTATTTCATCTTATTAATTGCTATATATATATATATATATATATATATATATATATATATATATACAGGGTGAGTTTTTAGTGTGGCAACGGTCGATAACTCCGTTATTATAAAAGCTACATAAACCAAATTTGGAGGCATATTAGGCATGCCTAAAGTGCACATTTTAAAAATATTTGGAAGCATACAGGGTGTTTCATAATTCCAGGGCATATTAAACTTATATTTTTTTAAATAAAACACCCTATATATTATTACATTTTTGAAAAGCCCATAAAAATAGCTTTAATTTGATATTAAATTGTGTCTGTCTATTCCTTTTGGTTTTTGAGATATTCAACTGTTTTTAGAAAAAATGATCCCGATTAGATACATTGCCACTGCACTAATACACAACTTATGTTAATTTTCAAGATGCAGAAAATTTTACCATATACCATAGTATATTTGTAAATATCACTTTTTTGAAATTTCTTCCCAGTATACAGGGTGTGTCAGGTTTCGCAAAATGCAATTTTTAATATTTTTTTTAAATGGCACCCTACCAATTTTATTGCTACAATGGATAGCTCATTAAGTGTCCTTTCATTTTTGTTAAGCATACCCTATACCTAAATCTATTACTTTCTGAGATATTTTTGATTTTCTTCAAATTTTATGAATGTTTTTAATTTACATAACTAAAAATAACTTACTATGGGAGAATATTATAAAACAATTAATACATTTTGATTACCAATCAACTACAGTTATCCAATAACAATTTTCACTAAAAATATAACAACCTACAATAATACGCTATTAACAGAATTCTGCCAGATCAACAACATGCATTTTATAGAAAATGTTCAAACAGGAAATCAGGCAAGCTTTGAAAAAAATAACTATTACATGTAAAGTGTCATTTAGGTTTATTAATTGTAGTGTGTTGTCATTTAACAGGATATCTCTCTTGGTATATTCTTGATGCAAGTAGGAAATATTTTAAACTTGCTCCCAATACCCAAATCATATTTATTTGTTCTTCCACTGTAAAATTCATTTTGAAAACTCCTTCAAAGATTACATTTAAAACAGAACTGATAATGTGTTAAATGACAACACACTACAATTAATAAACCTAAATGACACTTTACATGTAATAGTTATTTTTCAAAGCCTGCCTGATTTCCTGCTTGAACATTTTCTATAAAATGCATGTTGTTGATCTGGCAGAATTCTGCTGATAGCGTATTATTGTAGGTTGTTATATTTTTAGTGAAAATTGTTATTTAATAACTGTAGTTGATTGGTAATCAAAATGTATTAATTGTTTTATAATATTCTCCAATAGTAAGTTATTTTTAGTTATGTAAATTAAAAACATTCATAAAATTTGAAGAAAATCAAAAATATCTCAGAAAGTAATGGATTTAGGTATAGGGAATGCTTAACAAAAATGAAAGGACACTTAATGAACTATCCGTTATAGCAATAAAATTAATAGGGTACCATTTAAAAAAAGTTTTAAAAATTGCATTTTGCGAAACCTGACACACCCTGTATACTGGGAAGAAATTTCAAAAAAGTGATATTTACAAATATACTATGGTATATGGTAAAATTTTCTGCATCTTGAAAATTAGCATAAGTTGTGTATTAGTGCAGTGGCAATGTATCTAATCGGGGTCATTTTTTCTAAAAACAGTTGAATATCTTAAAAACTAAAAGGAATAGACAGATACAATTTAATATCAAATTAAAGCTCTTTTTATGGGCTTTTCAAAAATGTAATAATATATAGGGTGTTCTATTTAAAAAAATATAAGTTTAATATGCCCTGGAATTATGAAACACCCTGTATGCTTCCAAATATTTTTAAAATGTGCACTTTAAGCATGCCTAATATGCCTCCAAATTTGGTTTACGTAGCTTTTATAATAACGGAGTTATCAACCGTTGCCGCACTAAAAACTCACCCTGTATATATATATATACAGGAGTAACAAAATAAGTGTAAAACATTTCAGGAGGTGATTCCTCATCGTAAAAGAGATAGGGTCCTTCATATAAAGAAACTTTATTGGAGCATCCCTTGTTAAGATACAGCCCCTTAAAGGAGGCACATAAAATTTGTTTTTCATTTTTTTTACAAACACTAAAAAAGTTACAAAATTGAAATTAATGTGACATTTTTTCTATTAAAAATACACTTACTCAGTAATTTATTTGGTTTAGCCCATGGTTGTATGGGGTGGAAAACGCAACCCCTAAAATTTATTTCCAATGTAACTTTTTGTCTTATTATTTGTTTGTCATCTAAAAATTTATTTCCAATAGCTTGTTTCATTCTAAACAAAAAATGTCTCTTGAATTTTTGCCCAAAATTAACCAGTTCGCAAAAAAAATTATTTTACAAACAACTACAGACATACATCGTCATAAATGCGAACTGGATTATTATTGTTATTCTGTAGTAACTACCTGCATCAAAGTATGATTAAAGATGAATAAACAAATTTATTAATAACAAAAAATACAACATGTAGAAATCATAGTAAATGTTCGATATGTCCACCTTCAGTCATTGCACATGCGTCTAGACGTCGGCGCATTGAGCCACGTATTTGCTGAAATACTCCTGGAGTCTCTCTAATTACACTGCACGCATCGATGATGCGGTTTTTTAAGTCCTGTACATCGCGAACAGGAGCAGGATAAACCAAACTCTGTAAATGACCCCAAGTCGAGAAATCGAGAGGATTTAAATCCGGGGATCGAGCGGGCCAATTCTGTGGTCCGCTTCGACCTATCCAATGATTTGGATATGTTTGAGTTAAATGCTGACGTTCTGCTTGACTAAAATGGGCGGGAGCCCTATCATACATAAAAAGCATAACCCTTCTGATACCACAATGAACTTCTTCCAGCAGTACTGGATGCACTTCTCTTATAAATTGAGTGTATGCCTCACCATTTAATGGAGGAGGTAGGAAATGAGGGTCAATTAAATAATCCCCAATAACTCCGACCCACACGTTAAAACAAAAATGTTCTTGATGGTTAGCTTGGACAATAGCGTGAGGGTTTTCATCAGCCCATATGTAGTTATTAGGAAAATTAATAATCTTGTCCCGAGAAAAAGTACATTCGTCTGTGAATTCGATCGTCTTCAGAAAGTCGGATTTTCTTCTAATAATTTCCAGCATCCAATTGGAAAATTCAAGACGGTTCGGAAAATCTCGCGGTAACAGTGCCTGTACTCGTTGTAGATGGTAGGGGTATAAGAGTTGTTCCTTTAAAATTCGAAATACCGTCATATGATCAACATTCAACTCGAAAGCAATCTTTCTAGTACTGCTAGTGGGTTGTTCTTCAACCAAATTCAGTACTGCTTCTTCAAGCTGTGGTGTTCTAACTTCTCCATTGGTTTTAGGTCAGTAGAATTAATTCTCTTTTTTATAAACTCAAGCTTTCGGAAATTTATTTTTCCACTATCAAGAATAATATAAATAAATACATTGAATTAATTATATGAACAGGAACTGACTAATTGCTAAAAATTATAGAAATAGTATTTAATATCTACTAAAGTGAGATAACAATAAATTGGATGATTAATAATAGTAGATAGGATGATGTTGGTGTGTAGTATAATTAAATATAAAGATAAAATATTTAAAAAATGTATAAAATGTGTTTTAGAATTTTTAATAGTAATATTATTTTGATGTTGATGTATATTGTCTTGGTTTTTTAATTTTTGTAAAGCATTTGTTGTATGTTGATATTGGATGGTTTATTAAAAATGATCTTGTGTATATAATTTTTAGTAAATATGTATGTATATGTTTTGTTTAATCTATTTAGTTGGATTTATAAGTTTGTGTGTGTGCGCGTGCGTGCGTGTGTGTTTGCGTGCGTGCGTGCGTGCGTGCGTGCGTGCGTACGTACGTGCGTGCGTGCCTGCGTGCGTGCGTGCCTGTGTGTGTATGATTGTAAGAAGATGTTATGTGTAATTTAGTTATTTGTTATTGGTTTATTTAGGTTTAAAAGGTAAGTATATATAGAGCTCAGGTTTCCAATGTCTGTTTTTTTGTTGAGTGTATTGGAATTTTGATAAATTAACACATTTCAAGAAATTCGCGTTTAGATTTTTTATTTTCAATATGTAGGGTTTTTGGATTGTTGAAATCTATAATGTGGTCTGTTTTTGTTATGTGTGTGGTCAGAGCAGTTGCATTTGGTTTTATGCGTATATCACTTTTGTGTTGTGTGATTCGTTGTTTGAGGTTTTGCGAACTTTGTCCAATGTAAATACCAAGGCAATTTGAACAATTTAATTGGTATATGGTGTTTCTTTGTTCTGAAGGTGTGGTTTTGTCTTTAGTCTTTGAAAACAGGTTATTTATTGTTAAATTTGGTTTTTTGCAAGCTATATGTTGAAATTTTTAAAAATATGCTCTATTTTTGGAGTTAATTTGTCGAAATATTGAAATATTTTGTATTGGGTTGTTTGATTGGGTATGGTGTTAGTAGAAGTGCTGTGAGTTATTTTGGTTGCATTGTTGTATATTAGTCTTTTTATTAAAGGAGAAGGATAACTATTGTCTTTAGTATATTATAAAGTTTACTTAAGTTTTTTTGGTATAGAGATGGATGACATATTTTTTATTCTGTTATTTAGTCCTAAAATAAAATTTATGTTCATATTTAATGGATGGTGCGAGTAGTAATTTAGGAATTTACTTGTAGGGGTAGGTTGAATCGAAATTACATAATAGATTCTATAGATGGCTATATAAGTACGAGTGGTTTTTGAGATTTGCGGAATGCTACAGCAAAATTTATAACCCGGGTTCATGCTCCAAAGGCAATTCAAATAAAAAAAGACAAGTTATTTGCAGTCCGCAATAACAAATAGTATATAAAATAAGATGTATCTGTAAACAAACTCTTATGAAAATAATAAGATCTATTGACAAATACAAATCGGGCTAGTAGTTATATAGCCATTAACACAACATTAGCTTTATTACTTTACAGGGGAGGAAACATCCACTGACCGACGGTTTCGGTTTTGTTAAGCCTCATCAGAGCAGATTAGTTTTCAACCCTATGAAGTAATCGAAGCTATTATACTGATATAATTTCGAAATAGTACAGAATACAGATATATATATATATATATATATATATATATATATATATATAAATATATTACAGTGAATAAGATGAAATAATAACTTAGACTTTTATGCAAAGCCCAAATGATCATTTCAAATCGAGCTAGTAATTGAAAGATGGAAAATATAAGGTCTTGGGCAGGACTTGAACCTGCATCTTGGTTTTGCCGGAACCATGCGTTTACCAATTATGCCACCGAGACCGATGACGACAATTAGAAATTTACAAATTTAAATGGTGTACACAAGTATACATAAACCTAACTTTCAATTACGTTTGGAATTTTTGTCATTCATATCTGACATTGTCAAGTTTTTGACTTATGGTAAACGTATGGTTCCCGCAAAACCAGGATTCAGGTTCAAGTCCTGTCCAAGACCTTATACTTTCCATCTTTCAATTTCGGTTTTGCATAAAAGTCTAAGTTATTATTTTATTTTATTCACTGTAATACGGTAGTATACATCAACTTACCTTGTGTAATTAACTATCTAAAATATATATATTATATGTAGAATTGTTAAAGAAAAATACTAGAGTAAAATTGAAAACAATCAGTTATATGTATTATTGAGATTTGTAACACTTCAATATTCAACACGCTATATTATCTAAAACCTTTATTTCATTATTATTATTATTCATTCTTATTTACTAACTTGCAGTTGGTTTGGAATTCGCTGGGGTACAATTATATACCTGGGAATAGCAACAATAGGGCAATTAACATTTGCCATTGGAGCGCTATCAAATGCTTTCTGGACTATGGCATTAGGACGTTTTGTACTTGGGTAAAGTATACATATTATGTAATAAATACTGGCTCGACAATCAAAATGAGTCACTTTAGACACTCAATGCGGCCTTCTTGAAGTTGTAACTGATTATTCGACAGGTTTACAAACGTAGCTTACCGTTCAAAGGCTAGATTTTGATACTGTGCTATTGTTGATGCTTAGATTTATTGAATTTTAAAGGAAAGCATTCAAAAGCTTACACGAGTGAAGAAAAGTTGGTATATTAACAATATATTAAACTTCAGAAATGCTAAGTTCAACTAAATTTAAGGAATATACCAGAAAAATTTGTGCAAAAATAATTCTTGCATACTTTATGGTATGTTATATAATATACTTAATAATTACGTCTCTTCATAATAGTCATTGCATTGAAGTACCACTTACTTTATTGACCTTGTGTAGTGGAACTATTCTTAATCTCAGGTTTAAACGAAATCGTTACATTATATTATTCAAATGACAATTTGCACCAGAGTTTAATCAAGTTTAGCCCAGTCTGATTTTCTCTTATCTCGCATTGAATTCGATTGGTGTACCTTCATAACTATCACAGTATCTACACTCGTTTACCTTTATATCATTCGTATTATAACTACTAGGTGGTTGACTTGATTGATCAAAATATGCGCTAGTGTTGGGTAGCGAAATATAAATTCTATGACAATTTTCACGAAAAGTGCTTAACCTATTATAGCTACCAAATTCCTAAATTTTGATAGTTTTTGGATACCTTTGTAAGTCTAATACTCAATAATCTACAAACAGCCCTTCTCCGTGTAGCTGTTATCTTCTTTCCAATACCAATTACCTATAGATTCGATAAACTTTAGTTATCTGATGGCAAAGTAAAATTTTATGGAACTGTTAAAACTTTCTAACTGACACCCAATTTTTCTAATCTTTCTATTACTGTCGCGCTACTAGCATTCACTCACCCCATCAGATTCACATGTATATAATTTTAAATATTCTAAAACTACCTTATTACACTATATAGCCTAATTACAAATTTGTTTTATGCTTTCTTTAATTGAAACTACTTAAAATCTTACTTCCATTTTTAATGTGTTACATCCTGGGTTTCTTCGGTGAGGTAATTTTCTCGTTTGATATGGTTGATTCTTGAATTACTTTTTCTCCCTTTGTTGCTCCAGTAAAAGTAAATAGTTGTATCTTTAATGCTTCTTTAGGAGTCTAATGTTATGTTTTCAACTATAATCTATTTTCTACTCAATTCCTTATTTCTTTAGATAAATACTCAGCCTATTCAATTTTAAATTGCAATAAAAGCTCTTTCAAGTCACGAACTGTTCTATTAATATTTATAATAATAATAATAATAATAATAATAATAAGAATAGTAATAAAAATAATAATAAATGCTTTTTATTAGGTCAATTTGCATTAAAATTTATATGCATTTGCATGATCATCATATTGTAATATATAACTTAATATACAAATATATTCTCCAGATGACTAGCCATATGAGTTAATAGCTAATTGATTCCCAATAGGGCGACGTTCAGAAATCTTAACGGAATACTAAGATTCTGCTCTTCCACTCAACTTTTTTCATTTTATATCAACAATAGTATATATATATATATATATATATATATATGTATTATGTTATTTGATATTATAAAATGGTTTAAAAAAAGATAGTTGTTAGTACTGAGGGTAAACACATTAATTTACCACTCCTATCAAGGTATTTTAAATTTAAAACACTACGATAAAATAAAGATTGATAAATAATTACTTGTTAAACGCAGATGAAATGTTATGTACTAGTGATGCAGCGTTTGAGGTTTGAAAAAAGCATTTTTTCACTGTTCTTCAATACAACGTGTATCTAATGTAATTCCAACTGAATGTGTATAAATGTTGTTAAAAATGATGTTTGTAATTGTTCAAGGATACTCTATTCCATTAATTAATTTATGTACCTGTAAATGAAAATAGGTTAGCATTTTTAATTATCATAGTGATGAAAAAATTTATGGAATGTCAACCAATGACAAGTTATACAAATGATACCAGTATCTATTCCAAAATAGTAATTAAGTACAGATAATGCTGAAGCAATGAATGTACCTCTTAGATGTAAATTTTTTAGAGACTATTTCCTAGGTGATAAGTGTTTATAATAAGTTAGTTGATTTTAAAATTGTATACTATATAGATGTTTTGGCTTTCTAGAGAGCTTGTAAATGAATTTAGAAAATTAATATATGTGTTTAAAATTTATTCATTTCATTTGAGCGTGTAACAGGAGTACTACCACACAGAGTTTCATGTTTGTGGAGTAAAAGTGTATCATGCAATAATTAATAAGGTTTATACAACCAAGCAAGTTACAGAAGAGTAATTCCAAGTAAAGCGAACAACGGGTCATCTCTAGTGTTGATGAAGGGTAGCACCAGTGAGCTTTAGATATTTTGCAGCGGGTTTCCAGTTGTATAGGATTACAGTTCATTTTATGTGGTGAAGTATTGCAAGAGTTCCTATTAATAGAGCCTTATCTAAGTATACAGTTGATGAATTATTAGTTTATTATTTGTAGAACCTAAAAAAAAGTGAATTTTATTAGAACATAAAACTAAAACGTACTTTTAACAGGTATTAACTGCAAGCATTCGCTAGACGATTATGTTGCATCCTGTATCAAGGCCCATGTACAACCCAAGCACATTCAGAGGAGTTGCAGGTATATGAAGTTATCCTTATATATACATCATTTAAAGTTATTTGTTAGTAATTTGAATCTCAAACGTTTATCTAAATTATACATTGCCGAGTCTATTTATCAATCTTTGAATATAACCACGACATACAAGTACTAAGAGAGGTTAAGTGGTTTTAACTAGACGACGCTTTATGCGCATGTGTTAAATATACCTGTAAGAGGACGAAGAACCCACGTTTTCTTACAGAGTAAAATTGCTAGATTCAATTATCTTTGAATGAGTCTTAAAAGACGTGGCATAAATAAAACAAAAATTTTTCTTTATTAAATCTTACAAAACTACACAGGTTAGCATAGTATTTTTCAGCGTGCTTAAATATATGCAAGCACGTCAGGTTGCGGTACTATCAGGAAAGATTTGCCGCCGCTTCTAAACATTTAAAAGGTCGACACCACATTTAGGTGGGAAACTATTAATTCTTTAACTCATATATTTTGAATTATATAATTATATCTGATATCTCCCATACACTATAATATACATGTATATATATATATATATATATATATATATATATATATATATATATAATATACATGTAAATATTTCCATGGAATGTAGTCCAAATCAAACAACAGAATACAAATTTAATATTTAATCAACACCAAACGTTTCGGTACATTTTTCGCACCTTTTTTAAAGGCTTTGAAAAGGTCTTTTAAATAAATTGTTCATGTACGCTATACAAATGCCTATTAATTCGTTTTCCCCTTGAGTACTATTTTTTATTTGACCCTAGAGGTTTTTTTTTATAATCCATAGGTAAAAATTTGTCACAAAAATATGTACATAAATTATCCTAATCTGATATTTTGTTTCGTATCGAACGAAAATATAAAAGCGCTTTTCCCTCGAATAACTCTATAGAACTCTTATACCACTGTTCTTTTGTTACACCCCTTGCATCACATAACTCCTGTATACGCTCTAAAAACTCATTTAAATTCGCATCGCTTTCACCATTAAATTTTATTCCCCATTTACTAACTTCATTTGATTCATTCATGCTAAATTTCTCAAACAATTTTGTAACATCCCTATTAGTAGCATTGTCATCATTTTCGTTATGCTTTTTCACAGCTTCCTCTTGGTCTGAGCTTTCATAATCACCTACATTATTCATAACTTAATATAAAAGATCCTGCTGTTTGTTTTTTCGTAAAAGGTTTTGCTCGGTTTTAAAATCCGTAATGTTACTTATTGTTTTGGTTAGCAAATTACCGCGAATTTCAACTAATTTTACATCACCAGTTTTTATTCGCTTGATCCTATTTAAAAGTAATCCAATTTAGTTTTTAATTTTCTTTAATGTGCTAATAGTAATTTCTCTTCCAAAAAAAAACTTTAATTCATGAAGTTTAATTGAAATTACTTCGAATTCCCTTTTATACCTTATATCTGATAATCATTCGATTTAAAGACTTTACCCTCCTTTTCTAACAATACAATTCCCTCAACACTATACATAGTTCCTTACAAGTTAAAGTTTTGTCTGCTTGTTCTCCCCGAGAATTTATTTCATAAACTAACTGTTCTTTCAATAATCGGTCAACTTGTAATTGCAACATTTTCAATTTGAACGCAGTTCATCGTTCTAAAAACAAAACTACTTACTTTAAAGTTTGTGCACTTTTGAATTTAATATGTAAAAATAGCAACCGCAATATCAACGATTTAAAATAACCTTACATGTGATTTTCCAATGCTGCACCCAAAGGTACTACATTGGCCAGGAGGCGAGTTTTTTTTTACCTAGAAAATTTAGAATTTTGCCGAACCCTTGCTGTTCCAAGCAATGTAAGGATCTTTAACGTGCGTGACAACACTCACACACGGGACCTCTTTTTACCTCTCATCCGAACGAGGGTGTATATTTGTGAAAAATGCTCGCCTAACATTTTTCAAGCAGACCATGTCGGGATTCAAACCCGGGACCTTGGGCGTAGTAGTCACACACATACCACTACGCCACGGAGCCGTCGATTTAAAATAACCACTGGAAAGCGTAATACACTCTGATTTTGTTGTATAAATCTTGATCGTACGTTTATATTAAAAAATATAGTATTTTTTTGGTTGAGCGCCAAATTAGAAGACGCACATTCCTTTGATAAGAAGTTTGATTTACTCCATACTGATAATCATCGTATGCTACGCAATGGGATTATGGAATAGGACAACTATACATTACCTCCAAGGGCTTCCCTTTCGACACCCGTGGCTACGTCTTCCTACACGTACAAAATCGGAGTGAAATCACAAAGTGTTATGTATTCGTCTCCTAATTTCGTCCAGGAAAACGTGAAGTCTAATTTTCAAAGTTTCTGTTCTAGTTCACACTAAAGAATATGATTACAATAACAAGACTAAAATTTAAAGGACATACGGCATAAACACAATTTAGTATACCTGAATGCAATTGCATGAGGGTGCACAATTTAGTAATAATTTTTGTGTTTACATATACATATACCGTAACTGGTTCAAAATCTTGTTATCCGATGATGGACTAACTGGTTGGCAGAAACGTATGTTCTCGTTGGAACGACTCTAGCAGCGTTACTTGGGAACAGCTTGAAGTGGAAGGATTATTTGGTAGGCAATTTACTAACACACAGCATTTACAATAATACGTATCAAAACCACTAATTTTGGTGACGCTTCTTCACAATTAACTCTGGACACGCCACGACTATACAGTCAAAAATGGAAATACAGAAAAGCCTATAATTGTGGAATAAGTAATTTTATTCTTAAAACCATCTGAATACAAAATGCCTACCTTTAATGCAGAAGGTTTGTAGAAATATTACCGTTGATTCGATTCAAAATCGAAAAATACAAATTACTACACTTTATATTTAATTTTTTTATTTATTTTAAATCCAAATTTAGAATTTGATACATTGGCGATCATCAACAATCTACAAATTGTGTATATATATATATATATATATATTGTTACGTGTATTATTTACTCAGCTTTACAATCATCAAAAATTATTAGAATTAATTATTAATTATCAAGTGCGAAATAACAGTCATAGGAAGTTCACACACAACTACCAGGAAAGCAAATTCTTAATCAGCATGAAACATAGAACCACACACAGGAAATGAACGATTACTAATTATGAGAGAATAACGTTTAATTATAACAAAGAGATCACGCACCAATCAGTGGGAAGCGCGAATTAATAAAAATAGGAGCGCGCCCAAAATCGACAGAACGTACAACGGTCTTGAAGAAAGTAAATCCTTGAAGGTGTGTGCTTCCATCCCCAGCAGCCTAAGAGAAATGTAAGTAAATATTTGTGACTTTAATTGTAACTGTCATGCTATAATATTTCTATTTAATTATCATGCTTATAATTATATATGTATCTACGTAACGAATGATCGTTACTAATATGTTAATATGCTTGTAGTCATGCTGTAACTATTTATAATCTGTACGCCTTACTGTAAAATATGTTCATATGCTCGTTGCTTAAGATTAAACACTGATTCTGTACTTCGGGTTATTATTTATGCATGAACTTCAATCACCAGTCCTGGTAGGAACATGTAACTAATAAATCGACCCTGAACTCTATCCGCGGGTAACCCTCTAGACATTCTTAGATACCCCCTGAGCTACGCACGTGACACATGCGGTATAAACAACGCACACGTCACATATGGTGGAGGTTCGCCGGCTCCTCTGTCTTACACACATGGTAGAGGATTTTAAGGCTTAATCACCCTTAAAAAACTAGACTGTTAATCAGCAGTTCCTACTTATGTACGAATAAACGCGAAAAGAAAAACCCTAATGACGACAAGCGCCGAAGCAGACAGTACAACTAGCACAACAATTCTGTATTTTTCTCCCGGAGAAATTACTTACGACGAGTACATTTTAAAATACATCGATTGGGCGATCGAAAACGACATAGAGCATCATTGGTATGCTACACTTTTTTACAAACTAATCCAAGAAAGTAAGAAATCTTGGGCAATAAAATACTTTCAGGTCCCGTCGAACACATTTAAAGCGGAAGCACAACAAAATCAGGACTACACGCAGGCAAATAACCATTTTCGTAACATAGTACGTCGGTTCGATGCATTATCACCATGGTACACATAGATAATGGATGTTCCCAAAAGTACCCTAAACATACCTACAACACAAGAACAAAATTATTAAAAACGAAACTAGTTCAATTCTTCCCAACGAAACTGAAACGCAAACGCGACCATTTAATCCCCGAAATTCACTTCTACGGTCACCGCCAAATACACCAACATCATTAATTGTTTCGCACGACGAACTAAATTTAGATGTCCGAATACAGGTAAATAAAACTCCAGAAAATAGTATTAAAATCAATAAAGAAATGGCTAATAATACAATAGCGGCAACGGAACTAATGCCAACGACGGCTGTACTACCCAAATTCGCAGAACCAAACAAATTTACCCCAGGTAAATCGAATTGCTTGAGTTTATACAAGAATTCGAACGTTGCGCGGAAGCAAATTTTGGGAGGAACCCAATAAAATTCAGTTCCTTGGACATTACCTACGTGAAAGTTCAAAAATTGGTACGACAATTTCAAATCAGAAAACGAAAACAAAATAAAACGTGGTCCGATATAAAAATTCATTTTAAAATATTACGGAGGTCCAAACGCACTAAGATTGATAAGAATCCAATTAAAAATCGTCGTCAATTAACGAACGAACCTACCATAAATTATTTTTATGTTTGTTGAACATTGCGAACCAATTACGTCCGCAAATACATATAGATGACTTTCGTGAATACTTCGAGGCAGGATTATTACCGACCTTAAGAAATAATTTCCTAATGCTGTCAGCAAACTTCGAAATAACGGAAGACCGACTAAAAGATATAGCGTTTCATCTGTCTGAAATGCAGACAAATGCAATACAAGATGCACTAACACAGAAAATGACTGTACTAGCACTTAAAGAAAACAGCAAAACAAATAAAATGAAAATCCAAACTATACGCATAGAAAACGTACCCTTCAATCCATAACAATAAAACTACAATCCACGAGGAAGGTCACAAACGCGTGACTCGTACTATAATTCCCGCACTTTCACATCAAAAGTAAATTGCCTAAGATGTGGCAGAACAGGTCATTTTTATAGCCAATGTAAAAGTGATACATTAGCCTACAGACCTCGACAACGAACACCCCAAAGACCAAGAATAGTCAATTTCTCCACAAGTCGATCAAAGTCCCCAAACGCGGAAAGGCGGCACGCAGAATATATCCCCAAAACAAGCACTAAATCCCCGCGTGTCGCATCATTCTATAAACCAACATATACATTTATAAATAAATATGATAGCAAAATGTTCACATTCGAAGCCATAGTAAACGGTTCTAATACAAACGTGTTAATAGACAGCGGCAGTTATCATAATATCGTAGCAATAAATCATTTTGAAAATATAATAATTAGAAAACAAGCGCACACAAATCTGATAACAGCAGATAACTATAAAGTTAAAGTCTTAGGTACAACCGAAATAAACGTAATTTTACAAGGAAAAATTTAACACTAGAAGCATTAGTAATCAGAGACCTACCAGTACCAGTAATATTAGGATTACACTTTCTACGCACTCAGTCGATAACTCTTGATTTTCGTGAAAATCGAATAATTTTCAATAACCAGCAAACGCCAGAATCAAGTTATAAAAATACATCAGTAACCAAATATAACAAGAATCCTATATTACATAATAAAATTAAATTAAAAATGACACGCTTATACAAAGAGACAAGATAACTACACTCACATTAGAACCATTTGAAATCCAAAAAGATAGTCATTTCGTCCCCGATAATAAAAATATTATTAACAAACATATAGTAATAGAGAAATTACCACATACAAAAGGTAACGAATTCCACATGGAAGTCGTATCCAAAGTACACGAACGCACAAAACTGTTCAAAGGTACAACATTAGGTTCAATTAAAAACTCTGAAAATACAAAATTAGACTTAAAACAATTTGTGGCAACAATAACAAAATCAACACCAGAATTTAATATCAACAAAGAGCTATCGTCAAATGAACAAACGCAGTTACAAGAATTGTTAACCGAATACCAAGATATATTTACGGAAGACGTTGCAAACATGGGCAGAACCAATTTAGTTACACACAAAATAAATACGGGCGATGCACAACCAGTAAAAAGCCGACCGTATAGAGTATCACAATCAGAACGTGAAAAATACAAAATCAGATAGACGACATGCTCCAAAATGGGATAATTACAAAAGTATTTCGCCATGGGCGAGCCCCATTGTTTTAGTAAAGAAACGAAATGGAGAAACAAGATTTTGTGTAGATTATAGGAAATTAAACAGCGTAACTAAAAAGATTGTTATCCCTACCAATAATTGATGACATTTTACTTTATCTAAAGAACGCAAAATATTTCACAGTGTTAGATCTTTTAGCGGTTTTTGGCAAATAGACGTACACGAAGACAGTAAAGAAAAACAGCATTTATATCGACTGACGGACTTTACCAATTCGAAAAATGCCGTTCGGTCTCTCAAACGCGCCTAGCACATTCCAAAGTCTAGCAGACAGAGTTTTCGAAAATCTCAAATGGAAAGAATTAGTACTATATATGGACGATATTTGTATCTTTTCAGATACATTTTCCGAACATTTACGTAGATTGAGGAATGCCTTCAATCGCCTTAGAAAGGCAGGTCTTACTTTAAAACCCTCGAATGCACCTTTGCGTCCACGCAAGTTAAATTGCTTGGACACATAGTAAACGAATCGGGAGTTTCACCGGACCCAGATAAAATAAAAGCTGTAAAGGATTTTCCAGTCCCCACTAACGTTAAAAATTACAAAGTTACTTAGGCTTAGCAAACTACTATCGAAAATTCATTCCAAATTTTTCAACAATAGCACACCCACTAAATCAATTAATTAAAAGGACGTGCCTTTTCACTGGACAGACGAACACCAGCAAGCTTTCGAAACACTGAAACATAAATTAATTACATATCCAGTTTTAATACACTTTGACCCTTTAGCACCAAAAGAATTTCGAGCAGACGCAAGTAAGTCAGGACTAGGCGGCGTGCTATTGCAAGAACACGAAGGAAAACTACATCCAATAGCATATATTTCGCGAACGCTTACAAAGTCAGAAACAAATTATACAATTTCGGAATTAGAAACATTAGCTGTAATTTGGGGCCTAACTTATCTAAGACATTTAATTTATGGAAGACCAATAAAATCATAACAGATCACAGTGCAATCTGTTTTCTAAAAATATTAAAACCCTAATAGCCGTTTAGCAAGATGGGCGATACGCCTCAGTGAATACCAATACACTGTCGAACATAAAAGTGGCAAATGCCATAATGATGCTGACTGTCTTTCCAGAAACTCGACGTCACTACCAACTCCACAAGATGACGAACAAAATATTGAAATTCCAACTTTTACACTCACAAAAGATAATATGGCTAAGTACCAAAAACTAGACCACAAAATCAAGAAACTAGTTAACGCGATAAAACACCCAGAAAGTAACCCAATTGCATTAAATCGAAGAATAAAAAATTATGAGTTTCGTAATGGCATCTTATACAAAAAGAATGCTAACCCATACGGTAAGTCATTACTAATCGTCATTCCCAAATCTCTAGTAGGAGAAGTATTATTTTCCAACCATACGGAACCTATGTCAGGACATCTAGGATTTAATAAAACACTAAATAGAATAAAATCCCGATACTATTGGGACGGCATGTTAAAAGACGTACGCACCTACGTAAAGGGATGCGTCGATTGTCAAGCTCGTAAAGGGCACAATACACAAAAATTCCAGGAGAACTTCAAAGTATCGAAGTGTCCATACCATTCGTTATGGTAGGCATTGACCTACTTGGACCATTTCGACGTTCACGAAAAGGTAATACGATGATTATCGTAGCAACCGATTACGCCACTCGTTATGTGGAAACTCGTGCAGTTCCTAACGGAAAAACAGAACATGTCGCAAAATTTTACTCGAACAAATAGTTGCGAGACACGGAAGTCCGCGAACCCTATTAAGTGACCGCGGAAAAACTTTTCAATCAGCTTTAGTAAAAGATTTAACAAAAATCATGGGTGTAAGAAATGCATACACCACAGCATATCATCCACAATGTAATGGATTAACTGAAAGGTTTAATAAAACCCTAGCAGACATGATGTCCCTTTATACTAGTACGGATCAAAAGATTGGGACGAATTCCTTTGTCATGTAACATTCGCATATAACACTGCTAAACAGGACACAACCAATTTCAGTCCTTTTCAATTACTATACGCGCGCGAAGCAACACTTGCTACAGAAGCTTCTTTAAATTACGAAATCGAAAACGAAGATGTAAAAAGATACGCGAACGCGCATTACTAATTAGAAACCAAGCAGTACAAAACATTCAAAAAGACAACGTTATGCAAAAATAGATACGATAAAAGGCATCGTGTAATAAATTTCAATGTGGAGACCGCGTACGTGTCTTCACACCACGACGTTTTATAGGAAAAAGCGAAAAGCTTTTGTTAAGATATCACGGACCATACGAAATTGTTCAAAGGTCCGGTCCAGTAAATTATGTAATTAAAAAAGGTAATCACTCAAATGCAAAGTTAGAGACAGTTCACGTTAGTAGAATGATTCATTATAATGATCCATGGCAACCAGAATCTATTCCAGAACAGCATTATCGTTCTAATACTGAAGGTACAGGCACAAACACCCAAGGCTAACATTATTAAAACCCAAGGCTAATAACGATAACGGAATCAACATATTTTTGTTTAAGTACAGAGTAATTCAAATAAATTAATATTAGCACAAAACGCACAAACCCCTTAGCACAAACGCTCAGGTACACACGAATTGACAGATACAAAACTTTTCTTACTATCACAAAACAAGTACAAGTTATAAATAGATAACACAAACATTAATTCTAATTTCAATGACTAACCAATGCACATAATAGAACCAACGAGAAAACTTTCTATATATCCCAGCTTTAAAGTAATAAATAATTAACATCTTTATAAGCAAACACTTACCTTCGTTACAAATATAATAGTAGAATTGAAAGCGCAGGTATATTGCACAGCACGGTGGCTTGCTTGTTTATTAATTACAGCAAGCCACTCAGCTGCGCGAAATACGCAGCGTTTTTCATCCATTAATTTTCTTTATAAATTCCTCGTTTTTCAAAACAGTTTTACAACACAAACACGCACTTGCTTACCACAAAACTTTTAATTAAAACTAAACACATTTGCATGTATGATAAACAAATACTAGCCTAGTTATCAAGCAAACACGGAAATACAGTTGATAACACGCAAGCACTTACTAATTAACATGCGAATTTTAGCAGGAACTAACGAACCAGATTAACTATAATCTTTTTATTAATAAATATTATAACTTCAAATTATTTTACATTAAAAAAATTTAACAATGCAAAACTAATAAAATTAAATTGACTTTCCTGTTATCCTATAACACGACACCTTTATTTTAGGTATGCAATTCAGTTAGCTTTTATGATAGTTATCATTACTTATACTAACGCCAACCTACCAGTTATTATGACATCAGGAGTCATTTGGAAAGACCTACCCTCAACAATATTATATACAAGCACAATTCCGATAACATATAGAACGGAACTATATAAACAAGCAGAAGAAGTTCATTCATATACATACGATCACCTTTGCAAAGCACAATCAGGCCACATTTGTAAAATGAGCGAACACTTAGAAGCAATTGGCACAATATTCGACAACGAATTAAAGTCTTTTCTCAAGCTACCAACCCAATGTTTTGGAAACAATTAATACCAAACGCTTACGAAGACATAGACACACAATCAGATCCTGAAACAAATAAGTACCGGAAGAAACGCGCATTAAATTTTATTGGCGACTTCTTCAGTTTTTGTTGTGGAGTAGCCACTGAACAACAATTCGAATCATTACATTTTGACCAACAAGAACTACAAGTACTTTTATTTAGAATCGACTCAGGATTACGAAAAATCTTCGCGAAATTTCAAACACTTCTATAAATTTTCAAGCCTATCAAAACAGATATCTGACAGTTTCATAGAAACACGACAAAAATAAACAAACTAACTGAATTCGATAACAATCTACGGAATACAATCGACAAAACAATTAACGAAGTAGATTTTAAAATCCAACGTGGAATGTACCATATTTACACAACACTTATACGACTTTTAAACTTTGAACGATCAGTTAACGTAATGGAAATAACAAACGCATGCAAAGACCACAAACTTCCAACTTCTATAATAAACACTTTAGTACTACAACACGATCTAACTCGTTTAGCTACAGAATTAATCAAAAATAAATACAAGCTAGCAATACCAATAAAAGATATTTCCAAATATTACAAACTTCCGATTTCCGATTGTACAATATCAAATAATGAAATTTTTATACAACTAAGAGTACCAATAATCAATTCAGGCTTACAATGGACATTATACGAACTTACAACGACACCATTCGCATGGCAAAACGGCACATGTCTTCTTCTACACGATACAATGTATCTAGCAGTAGCAAAAGTCCAAGACTCAAATCAATCACCTATTTTAAAGCCAATTTCAGGTACATCCCTAAATCATTGCAAACCACATCATGATAAATTGTGTTTTATACCCAGATTCTCTTCGGATGAATCCTTTGGGCACCAATGCGCTTATCACATGTTCTTAGGAACCACAGTACAAGAACTAGGAAAACACTGTTCACTACGTTGCCATTCCTCTTCAGCAATGCTGATATCAGAAATAAAAGATGACACATTCGTGATAACGCACCCTAAACGCGACTTGAGTATTTCATGTCCACTAAAAAATACGAAATTAAATAATTCCATTTATGACCACCCAGGAGCAATAAAGCTATACCTTCCGTGTAGCTGCTCATTATCATTAAACTCAGAGGAAATCATATCACCAAGATTCCCTTGTGGACTCCAAAACATAAAAGATTTTACAATACATCACTACTTACCAGCGATGTGGAGTAATTTAAAACATTTGTTCTTCAAAGTTCAAACCACGAACCAATGTTTAATAACATAACAGAGTATCTCAATCCAGATTGGGCTTCTACAGTCCCACATTTAAACCTCAGTTCATCTTCTGCATTTAGTAAGATTGAAGATGACATTGAAGACCTTATGCACAAAAATTATGCTGACCTATACGCTCCACATAGCGATAATATTTATTTAGTCTGGAACACTGTATTGTCTATTTTCGTGCTATACCTCCTTTATAAAAAATACTTTGTGCCAACACATATGATAACACCAGTGGTGGCACAACAGGGTCCAACACAATACCCAACTGCAGACATGGAATTCATTATTATAGTAGCCTGCTTCCTACTTTTCCTATTAGCTCTATCTTATATGGCATGGCTAATCCTATGTCGAAGACCATCAAGAAGAATTAATACGGACATATCAACAAATGCAGATTCCACTATTGAACTACCTACATGTTCAGAGGAGGAACCCAGCCAAGTAGATAACAAAACGCACAAACTGGATGACTGTAAAGAGAATAATATCACAGTAACCATAGTTCCACGACCAGGCACAAGTGTTACGTCCAACACAAGCCGATATTATATGAAGAGATAAATTGTGATGTAGTAAGTACAACATCCTAAGTCATCACCAGGTAACATTTATTTTTTTATATATACTAACAACACTACTACTATTACTAGCGAAAAGAAAAATACAATATATATAACACAGTTAGAAGCACTAAAACAACTAACTACACTGCGAAACGAGTTCTGTTCCAGTGAAACAGTAGACCATTTCACTTGCTTATTCAATTATTTTTCTCAAACGCTATCCGTTTTATACTCAACTACTGTTGCCACCGAAAAGAACTACGTTTGTCCTAAATTAACACAAGTGTACAAAAGGACACGCAAAACTCTTTAGTTTTGAAGAGCTATCAGAATTAAAGACACAATTTTAAATTTCGTTAGAGACGTTGTTTACAACGCTACTTTCTTTATAAAATTTTTAGCAAATTTGTATTTTATAAGCTCTTCAATAGTAGATGTTAAGATAACTTTTGAGAATTATTTTCGAAAAGATATAAAAGTATCTTTAATACATGATGAATTAAAGTATAAATTAAGGAAACCAACAGGTTTTCATTTTTGGTTGCTAATCAATGCAACATAGCGCTATATAAGTAAAAAGGGAGAGATAAGTCTAAATAAAAGACATATGTGATTATTTTAAATTTAGTAGATTAGTGGATAAAAGACATAACAGAAAACGAATTCAAAGACGTGTCTATGCCACGATAGTAATTAACGTACTGAACGTTACAGATTATACGTGTTTAATAATATAAGATATTATTTTGTATAACAGATATTCATCATTCAATTCTCAGATTAGTATATAATCAATTTTTATATATAAAATTTTTACTCGAGGCAATAAACTTATTTCTAAAGAAATGCCTCCATTACTAATGCATATTATGCTCTTATGTAAATTTTTACAACCAACGTGTGAAACCACAATCACACCAGGTATATACCTACAAAGACTACCAAATATTTCATTTTATGAAACTTCCACACAACTTCTATTCAGGTTTACACAACCAACACAAATAGAATATGGAAGAGAATGTGTGAATTATATATGTGCAACAAACCACAATTTTGTAAAAATACTTGACACCTGCAACATATTTAGACGCAATAACGCCGAATTTTACTGCTGAACACCTAACATCCAATGATAAAATTTTAATGGATGATGGAGATCTGTTTGATATTCAATACATAACACGGAGCCATATCCCTCGTGTTTTTACGACTCCTTACGAGATAGATCTTTGACAAAACAAAATTTGTTAAAAGAAAACTTCCAATAAATGAAATTCATTATGAAACACCTTTCCCATTTTTAATGCAAATACTGCAAATTGTAACAGTCCATTATTTATGTCTGTAATTATAGCAGAACGACTTTCATTATACGAATGGACAAGATCTCTAGCTGAAATGTGCCAGCATAAAATTCCGCATATTGACGTCATTCCAATGCAAACATTGGAATTAGCTTTAAGTAGAATAAAAATGAAACATTAATGCAAAATCTTTCATTATCTCTAGAATATACCTCATCGTATTATACACTACCACTTTTGGAATGCGTTATTTCCAAAAGGCAACACTAATTGGCATACACGTACCATTAATAAGAAATGAATTCAATGGACTAACCATGCGACGAATCGTTAATCCACCGTTTGCATGGAACCACTATACATGCACAGTGTCGATACCGACCATTGACGTAGCCTACATACAACACGTATCTACTAATAACTGGAAATTTGTAACCCCACGCTGCGATCCATTCAAGGACAGTCTATGTTTCTTAAACCGACCATTTGAAAACAACCCATTGGCAATATCTTGCGTTAAACACTTACTTCAGGACAGCACAGGATACCAACTGGCTAAAGCTTGTCCAATAGAATGTAGAGATACAGGAACAGAAACAGAGTTCCTAACACAGTTAGATGTCAATCATTATCTAATCACACATCCTCATCCAAACACCACTATCCTTTGCAACCACATGAACCACTCCCTACCGTCATATTCCAACATCGGAGCAATTTTACTTCAACTACCATGTAAATGCTCATTACACGGACAACATGCAACAATAGTAGCCAATAAAGTATTATGTTTGGAAGAAGTCGATGTACAGCTAACCCACATATTACCAGCTCAATGGACCAAATTTAACAGTTTAACACTACCGAAAGTGGGACAACCCAACTTAAAATTCGACAGTTTGGCCGACTGCTTAGACGAAAATGGATTTTACGTCTCGATGTTGACAACAACGACTACTTACCTTATTACCTACTCTCTTTGTCTCTAATCCTTTTCCTCACAAATTTTGTAATACTGTATCTCATGGCCAAACGACTACGTGTCATAACAAAGACACTTAAACGCAATGGAATACGACAACAACCACAAAAAACCCAAAGTAAACGACCAACAAATTTCTCATCGCTATTGCCACCGCAGCCAATACAATCCGAACATAACCGAGACAATGTAGATACAGAAGAAAACCACGACTACTTATTACCATCACCAACCCTACCTCCAACAGACATTGTCATCAGACCGCTACCAACTCTGCCGACAATGCCACAACTTCGAGAAACGTCTACCACAAGTAGACACCTAGGTCACCGAAGCCAATCACCCAGCGAATATGTTACAATGTCGCAACTGCTTAGAAAACCCAAAACTTTAAATACATTTCGTAGTGACTAAAAAGTATAGTGTACGTGCCTTCAAAAAGTGTTTGCCCCAAAGTGTAATTATGTATTATTCATCGTATCTTATGTTTCAAACTTTTATGTATTATGTATTATCTATTGTAATTTATATTTCAAATCTTTGTATTATCTATCGTATTATGTATTATCTATTGTAATTTATATTTCAAATCTTTGTATTATCTATCGAATTATGTATTGTCTATTGTAATTTGTATTCCGAATCTTTATGTATTATGTATTGTATATTATGTTTCAAATCTTTACACATTAAGTATTATCTATTTCATATCATATATCGTGCATGACGTATTATGTATTAGTATTGTACACTACATTTCTCACAGGCAATGCTCTTGGTAGTTGTTCCTCAAACATTTTCAAACATAGCATTTTTCCCTCTCTCTTTATCTTCTTTCTTTTTCTTCTTTTTGAGCCATCACTTAACGCCAAGGAAACTTGGAGGCCAAGTTTTTTTAGCAGGGGGGTAATGTTACGTGTATTATTTACTCAGCTTTACAATCATCAAAAATTATTAGAATTAATTATTAATTATCAAGTGCGAAATAACAGTCATAGGAAGTTCACACACAACTACCAGGAAAGCAAATTCTTAATCAGCATGAAACATAGAACCACACACAGGAAATGAACGATTACTAATTATGAGAGAATAACGTTTAATTATAACAAAGAGATCACGCACCAATCAGTGGGAAGCGCGAATTAATAAAAATAGGAGCGCGCCCAAAAATCGACAGAACGTACAACGGTCTTGAAGAAAGTAAATCCTTGAAGGTGTGTGTGCTTCCATCCCCAGCAGCCTAAGAGAAATGTAAGTAAATATTTGTGACTTTAATTGTAACTGTCATGCTATAATATTTCTATTTAATTATCATGCTTATAATTATATATGTATCTACGTAACGAATGATCGTTACTAATATGTTAATATGCTTGTAGTCATGCTGTAACTATTTATAATCTGTACGCCTTACTGTAAAATATGTTCATATGCTCGTTGCTTAAGATTAAACACTGATTCTGTACTTCGGGTTATTATTTATGCATGAACTTCAATCACCAGTCCTGGTAGGAACATGTAACTAATAAATCGACCCTGAACTCTATCCGCGGGTAACCCCTCTAGACATTCTTAGATACCCCCTGAGCTACGCACGTGACACATGCGGTATAAACAACGCACACGTCACAATATATATATATATATATATTGGAACAGAACATTGCTAAACTCCTACATACAATTTAGCAATGTTCTGTGCCAAAATTTTACAAATGTCGTTTCCCTCAGAAGGCTATAATACAAAGGACACTTTCTCGTTCGTCAACCGTTTTAGGAAGTTTCAGTTACCCAAAGATCATGTTTTACTCTCTTTAGATGTGTCCTCCTTCTTCACAAACATACCTCTAAATCTGGCTTTGGATATTATTTCACAAAAATGGGAAAACATACAATCCAACACAACTTTTTCTAAATCCTTATTTTTGGCGACCATTGCCGTCGTTTTTAATAAGACCTATTTTGTTTTTGAAGAGTCATATTATCTACAAAAATTTGGGACACCCATGGGATCCACTTTATCTCCTATAATAGCCCAAATAGTAATGGACCATCTTCTAGAAACTGTAATTCCGATGATAGATTTCAACATGATATTTCTTGTGAAATATGTGTATGACATAATCTGCTCTGCCCCTCCTGAAAAGATTCAGGGACTTGTAGACTGTTTAAATACGTTCAACAAACATCTAAAGTTCACATATCAACTCGAAATTGAAAGAAAAATTCCGTTTCTAGACTCTTTAGTCATTCGGGACTATTCAAATAAATTATTATTTGACTAGTATAGAAAGCCTACCAACTCAAGTAGATATGTCAATTACTTTTCCAATCATTCTTTCGGACATAAGGTGAAAACAGTATTAGCTTTGAAACACAGAATAAAATCAATAGCTGAACCTCAGTTTCTCAAAAACAACCTAAAATACTTAGAAACTACATTTTGCAACAACGGATATCCTAAGCAACTATTAAAGAAATTAATTTACACCAATACTATTCAACAAAAAATTGATTCGAGACCTAACATCATTACATATAAGAAATTATCGTTTGTACAAAAACTAACTCCCTTGCTAGCTAAAATATTGAAACAACCGAACACTATCATAGGATATAGCTATGAAAAATCAGTTAGAAACTTTTTTACAAAACTGAAGGACGATACTAGTAAACTACTTAGAAGTAATATTATATATAAGATAACCTGCTCCTGTAAAAAACGTACGTTGGAAACTCCAGTCAGTGGTTAAAAAATCGTCTAATACAACATAGATCAGATGCTAAATTGGGAAAGAAAAGTTGTGCCCTTGCACAACACATACACAGTACCCAGCACATCCCCAAATACGAAGAGGTGGAAATATTAGATTACGAAACAAACTATAAGATTCGGATCTTTTTAGAAGCGTATTACATATATAGAGAAGATAATTCAATTAACCTTAGACAAGATACTCAAAATTTACATCCTATTTATTCTAATCTTTACAGGATAACATAATTATTTCCAATTGTATAAAGTCAAGGCTCATTGCAAACATATATTATTGTTTAATCTAACTGTACATATGGAACCTAATTTATGCAGACTGGTTTTCTAATATTGTTCAGTCTTGGCTGTCTGTTTATATCAAGTAGATGTGATATTTTAATATTAAGTTTAAAACAAAAAAAAAACTCCCTTGGTGTGCTCTGTTCATACATCATTTACATGTCATTCACATGTCTGCTGTTTTTAAAGTTTTAACAACATCCCCATTTTTGGGGTTCTTTTGATTATTTGGCATTAGATTTTAAGTAAGTACTGTAATATTTTAAAAAGAATTTTTAACTTATTGACATTTAAAAATTTTTTTTGTAGTATCTTTGATAAAGGCAACAACCTTTGCCGAAACGTTAGAATATTAATAAATTGATGCAAAAATAATATCGTATCATTCTTTGTACGACAATATCCCAATTTGAAAACTACAGAAATTGATTTTCAAATATATATATATATATATATATATATATATATATATATATATATATGAATATATATCTATTAATAGACCCAGTTGGCAACTTCTATCTAGTACTCTTCGGCCTGGCAAGTATGAAGTATCAATAATCCCACCATATTTCTAATATTACAAATTTATATGAACAAATACGCTAATCACTTGTACGACATTCAACTCGGTTATCTAGCATTCTATATATTGCAAACTAGTTCATTCTTATTAAACAATGATAATAATCCAACACCTTGCGTACTATTTTTAGACTGAAGAAAATTAAATTGCCATCAACGATTTGACCATTAACAATAACTTTCCCAAAATGAACCCGCAATAGAAAATGAAAAAGGAATGAGGTGGTTCTGTGGGAGTCAATCATTTCACTGATTTTGTTGACGACGGTTGCGTCAAAGGAAGGATTATTGGTGCGATTTTGCAACGTATGACTTGAATTATTTATACGATTTATAATAGGGTTCATGATAATAAGCGGCTAATTTAGTTTACTATGGGGTGTAATTTGCTTAGATGTAATTAAGAAAGAGTGTTTATTAAATTCAACATTATTTGTTCACTGAACTAAGTTGTGTTATATTTCCATTATCAGTGTTGTATGAGAATACGATACTAATATTTGGCGCCCTGAGATTATTAAAACTGTTTAGTGTTTTGCTTCTATAGTTACGATGTTGTAGTCAGTGTCTATATCTGCTTCTGGGTAGCTTGTACAGTCTTCCACTTGATTGCTAAATCGTGTTCTAACAAGAATGTAATCTATTTGATATCTTCCTATATCTCATGCCATCGTCCACGTGTATCGTCTTCTAGCATGATGTCGAATATATGTGTTTGTGGTGACTGAATTGTTTTTGTCGCAAAATTCTACCGCCTATTTCCCCTGTCATTTCTCTTGCCTAAACCAAATAAACCTACTACCGCTCCTTTCTTACCCTCATCTACCACTGCGTTAATATCCTCGTGATTATTAAATTTTCATGTCCTTTTATGCATTTTAGCATATCTTCAATATCTTTGTAGTTCACGTATACCTCTTCTTCTGCGTAGTTAGCGGTGGGCATGTATACTTGTATCATTACTGTATTTACCAGTTTAGATTTTTAATCTAACAATGTGTACTCTTTCATTCTTTTGTAGGTAGTTCTCTACGCAATGCTCTATCTTTTTTCTCATAACTATACCCACAGCCAAATTTTCTTCCTTCAATCGTGTATGAATTACCCTAAAGTCTCCGCTCCGAACCGAACTTCGCTGATCCCTAACAATTTTCAAGTTCTCTAGCTTACCTGCTTGCGTTATACTTCTGTCATTCCACGCTCCGACTCGCTGAATGTTACCGACTCTTTTTCTAAACTTTCCGAAGTAGTTCCCTCCCGGAGATCCGAATGTGGGACTATTTGGACTCCGGATTTTGTTACCCCAGAGGTAGCCTTTATCTTAAATAAAAATTTAAGTACGTTATGTACTTGGGAGCTAAGGTTGTGGTTTCCCGTTGTCGTCCAAATCGCAGTAGTGTGTCTTAGAATGCCATACCGATCCCTATGGTCTCTGCCACTCTAAGTACCGAAAGGGATGCTGTCATCTTTCGGGGACCTGTATTTGGTCTCGTTCCTCACTAAAGACCCCATTAATTTGTTAAACCTGTAGTTCAGCTCTTTAGATCACTTGAACTCTTGAGTCATTCTAACCAGTACCCGTTCTAGTAAACTAACTCTTCTTCAAGGTGCAGGTTCATTCAGAACAGCTGTACTATAAAATAATTTTTGTTATTTTATATTTCTTTATCCTCGTGACTATCAGCTATAAATCAAACCTCCCAATTTTCTAAACCTTAATCTGGTATCACAAGGTCGAGAATTTCTTCTTTTTCTTTTAAGCCCAAGGTAATGTCGGATGGTAAATGGCTTGAGACAAAGAAAAACTCTTAAGATATGAACGGCTAGTCGAGTGTTAGCTCTGGGTAGATCATGAGCTTGGGTCATGGGTGAATAATAGACCAAAAATACATTTAATGAGCGCCACCGTATTTTTTAATACAATAACCAACAAAATTTTACTGTGCTTGTATAAGGGGAATGCGGAAACCTTATCTTAACACTACTAACATAGCCATAAAACTTGAATTTCACTCTTTCGGACACACTTACCAAGACCTCAACCACCAGATGTCATACAGATGTCTCAGCTTTACCTGTGAACAAACAAAAGCACAACATGGACACCATTTGTGTCCTCAAAAACATTTGCCAATAATAGAATAATAGAATTTAGGCATCTAAAATATATTGAGGGAATTTATTTTCATTATACACACTTTTTACTTAAGGAGGACTTGCACTATTTTCTTTTTTATTAAATGTTGAATAATAAAACGTCTTTCAAAAACAAAAGGAATTCTATTAGAATAAATGTCTGATTGTATACATGTGACTGCAATATTTAGGTTTGTATCATTGTCATAATTTTTCATAATAATTCTAGTGAAGTTTAACATTCAAAATCAAGATCTATGAGTAGATCATTTCTATAGAATTTTATTAGATAGACATATAATTTATTAATTGTTCATAACACATAAGTTTATTTTAATCATTGAAGTACTTCCTTGATTATTACAACAAAAATTAATTATCAAAGAGCAGAGATTGTAATACGCAAATATTCTAATTTAATTATAATCTACAAAAAACACGCGAATTTCATATATCAATGAAAATGCCTTTACAAGATCTGAAAATCTTTAAACATAATGTAAAATTAACCAAGACAGCATATGGCGTCTAGATTGGAAAACAGAATTTACAATATTTTTTGTCTGACATAAGTTGTCATTCAGAATTTCATAAGATACATTGTTTGAGTACGTGTGCAAACAAACTGACAAGCAAGATACTTATTCGTTAATGTTACTAACTTCTTAAAAAAACTACTTTATATTTTCGTTACTCAAATAAACAATGTTGGGTAATTCATAATAATTTACTATAATTTCAAAGCTAAGAAAAGTTATAAACACTCACGTGCATCAAAATGTACAGCAGGGGCCAGACCTTGACGTCAGCTGTTGAACATTTCCAGCGTAATATCCGTGTGTTATTAGTCATCGGTAAGTTTGAAATATCGAGATCCCATGTAGAATGGACGTTTACTTTACTGCGTATTAAATTGAATATAACGAAACCATAACTCCTAGCTTTAAATTACTGCCATAAAAATTTGTTTTAGTTTATTATCGAAATTATTGTTGAAGATATGTCCTCAAGATATTGCACTAAGATGAGAAATATTAGTATAATTTATTGTATTAATATATACCAACTGTCTCAAATGATGTCCAAAGGGGTTCCATATTCTCAGGCCTGTCGGGATCAACTAAACTACTTGGAGCGAGGCTTATCAAAAATCGTGCTCACGCAACCGCTGTTAGGCTCGACCTGCAGACCGTAAGAATTTATTATTCTCTACTTTTTCTTAACTTTATTAGAAGCCATGTGTTTCGACAGGGCCATTTTGACTTTATCTCGTCTGCAAAAGCGGCTTGCACTCTCGGACGTTGGGAATAAAGTGCCAACTAACAACTTGACAGCGCTTGGTAACAAACTTCAGAGTATATATATACTAGAATCTATGTGTTATTACGAATATTATATATTAATTTTTATTGGATGATAATTCACAAATTAAATGCTTTAAAATACAGCTGTTTTATTTTTATTTTATTGAACTAACAGTAACTAGAAAAAAAATACGTTACACAGCCCCTTCCCAAGAGAAAAAATTCGAGGTATAGAAGAATTTTTTCTAACAAAAATTTCTACGACTGAAGCATCAAAATTACTCATATTAACCGTATAAACATCTAACTACTCACAACAAAACAGCACAATTTTTAACTATAACTAACGATGAGTTTAACCAAAAAAAATAAGAATCATTCACTAATTGATATGGGAGGAATATTAATGCATGGGAATGAGTGATCAGTAACTACGCGTACTACACGCCTATAAAGGGACAAATTCGGGGAGTCATAATCGGTATTTACTTCAATCAGTTAAGAATATTTAGGGGAATCTAACACTCAGTAGATGCATGTTATCTATAGTTACAAACGCAACAACCATATCAAAGTCAAAAATTTTACCTAAAGCTAAAAATATTTTACTATAAATCAGAACTGTAATAAACAAAATCTATAGTATGACAAAATTACTACTAAACAAAAATCTGTACAAGGAATACTCTTCTCTACTTTACTATATCTGTCCTAAGGATTTTTGTACATAACTTTCCAAATGCTGATTATATTTAAACTAATTGATGAATTTAATAGGTACCAAAACTGTTAGTTACGAATATTATATATTAATTTTTATTGGATGATAATTCACAAATTAAATGCTTTAAAATACAGCTGTTTTATTTTTATTTTATTGAACTAACTGTAACTAGAAAAAAAATACGTTACACAGCCAACAGCCCAATTATAGAAATTAATTATCTAGCGAAGAAGGTCTGATACTGTTCAGTATACCATAAAAGATTAAGAAGAAAGAATTTTCTGTAGACCAGTAATTACGATCAGCTGGTTTATGCCAATTTGATTCTGACCAATAGCCTCAATTTTTCAAGACCTTGGGTTAGGACTGTATTACTATCATCTACAATAGGTTAATTAACATCGTGGACCTCTAATGCTTTTAATGCCGATAACGAAAGCGACACGCAGTTGGGCAAGAATGTACCTTATTCCAAGGTGTGAAACAAGCGTCGGTAATATACGATTTAATACGTGCAATATTGAAGAATAATTATTATTTAGAATTAATGTAGGAATTAACAAAGAAATTGGTTAGTACTGAATCGTAAATGTTAAGAGTGAAACTTAATAACTTGTACAATAAATATGGCATTTACATACGTAATAAATTACGATACTAAAAACATTAATAATTTTCCCGTTAATTTATTTTTGGTTTGAAACCCACTACCAATCCATCATCATAGCTGATGTGACAAAATCAATTGCAAATTTATCGTTGAATTTGGTTCGTGATCGTTTTTGAATATTTTTATACTATATATTTTTCGCTTCAGTTAAAAAAGTTTAGTTGATATGTCGAGCTTATTGTGACAGTTAACTTTTAGAAAAACCAAATATTTTTAGAATAGGAGCAGAACCTCTTGGCGTGGCACAAAGTAACTACGCCGTCGCATGGTTCAAAGATAAAGAATTGAACATGGTATTTGGACTTCAGGAAAGTTGTTCGAGTTTTGGAAGCGTTTTAAATTTTTGGGTAATGGATCCACTTAAGCATTGGATGAGCAACTTTTATTCTGGCTATCAACTAATTGCAATTTTATTATTGACTGGTGAGTATGCAACATTTTTTTTACTCTCAATAGTCTAATACAAATACTTTCAGCATGTATACCCTGTTTATTTTCATTGCTCTGTTCCTTAATATTGGGCGCAATACACAAAAGAGCCGTAGAAAGTCGTACTCAAAATAATAGTAACGCCTCAAAAGCAATTACATTAAAGAGTATAGTAAAATTCCAGTGGAATTTTTGGTTACTAGTAGTGGTTTGTGTTAGTTACTATGGTGCTATTTATCCATTCTTTGCCTTTTCAAAGCAAGTATTTCACAACCTATAATTTCCTTCTTACAACTTTGTTGTCTTAGAATATTTCTCATGGATAAATTTGGTCTGACATCAACTGAAGCCAACCGCCTAAATAGTTTGCTCTATGTTATATCTGTCTTGGGTGGACCCCCATTGGGATTTGTTATAGACAAGGTTGGTAAAAACATTGTCTGGCTAATAGCAGCTGTAATATCTACAATGGCAGGTCATACCTTATTGGCATTTTTTTCTTGGGATCCATATATTGGTGTGGTAATAAATGTATGGCAGAACCGTATAATTTTTTACTGTAATATTTTTAGATTCTAATCAGTATTGCTTCGAATACCATAACAATCGCTTTTTACCCTATGGTGGCAATGATAATTCCTGAAAACCAATTGGGAACTGCGTATGGAGTGTAAGAGTTTGTATATTATTATTTACGACTTTTTAATAAGGTATTGCAGGAAACTGGATTTCAGTTTAATTTCGTTTTTGTTCCAATTACCTACCTAGTAATTTGTTATGGGCGAAATAAGCGTTAAGTTATAAATTTTGATTTGCCCGGAAGGGGCGGAGACCCCGTAACAATTTAAGTGTGTTTCGGCTAACTACAGTTGTACGGGAGTGAGTTTCTATGGAAGAAATTGTAAAAATAATAAATATATAAAGAAATAAAAATAATGAAATGGCTGAAATACAACAACTACGTTACATTAATCACTTATGCCGAAAAGCTTTCTCTACAGTCATAATTGAGGGCTGCCAAACGTTCTGTCACAGCAATCTCTTTGATATTATCCCTACGGTTATTCCGTATAGACTTCTTTTGCTTTCGTGTTTCCTAAATTCTGTCACATTGTAGGTTATTTTTCTCTACAATACCGCAAAATCACTCATTAAATTTTTGTCAAATTAAATGGAATTATGAATCGAAATGCCTAAAAATCACGGCTTTTTCTAAATACAACACTATTCGTGAAATGAATGGATATCCTTTTACCATAACCTAATTTTTATTCTGAAAATAAAATTTAACTTAAACTTAATTTCTACTGGCATTAAATAATTCCAATGTACATGTAAATATGCTAAAAAGGAAATCTAAATTCTTTAACCTTACCCTGGGCAGGTATTATTAACATAAATTCCTAAAAAGTTTACTAAATTAAATCCAGCAATAACACTTTCACTCCAAATTTTATTATTTTTATTATTATATTAAATTGCATGCCACTATAAATTTTAATTTCTAGAAATGTCTTTAATAGCCAACATAGACAACAGTTAAATATCAACTTTCTCATTAACTATTTCGGTGTCAACTTAAAATACTAAGCTTTCATGTTTTAATAATACTAAAATTCACTAATAAAACTTGTATTTAAATATTGTTAATTCTCTACTCGATAAATACCAACCAGTTTACATTTAGACAATCCAATGTATGTAATTATAAAGTATCAATATAAAAGCGCACATTTACTCACTGTAGAAGATCTAGATGTATCTTTATTTTTGACAATTTCCAGAAACCAGCATATTTCCATTTCTTGCTTGCTTTTCAACAAACAGTTGCCTAATACACACAACCCACTTAATTGAGTTATCCTTGCTGGTAGCCTTTTTATTATGGCACACACAAGTTTTCAAGATTACGCACACGAAAAAGACATTCTTTGCCAAAGTTGCAAGCGATGTTTACAAAAACTCGAGCACCGTTTAAATTTCTCCATATGAAGAACGTCACGTTGCATACTTGAAGCTAGTTTAGTTCAATGTTTCATTTAGCCAACCACGGGGCCATTTCCACCTTATTACGTGTGCGAATGACTTCATTTTGACATTTTTCTATTCCCTATTCGCAAATAATCAATTTGATTAATTTTCCCGGGGAATGCAGCTACTAGGCGGTTCTGCGGATCAAACAAATTTGCGCATGACTGCTGATATCAAAATCCCGGGTTCGATTCCCGATACGGTCAGTTTGGAAAGTGTTAGGTGAGCATTTTACACAAATATACACCCCCGTCGAATAAGAGGTAAAATGTAGGTCGCGCGTGGGAGTGAAATTACGTACGTTACAGGTTGCTTGTAAATAGCAAGGGTTCGGCAAAATTTAAAATTTCCAGGTAAATGAAACTCGCTTCCTGGCCAATGTAGTATATTCGGGTGGAACATTGGAAAGTTAAGTTAGGGGTGTAACTACTGTCATGTACTTCCTACTCCTTTGTAGTTTAGTAAGGGTTATGCCATTATCTGATCTTTCCAAACAAGTAAATCAAGCGTGAACTAATATTGAATCATCATGCAAAAGTCACGTGCTTACGGCTATTTTATTACTCTAGCAGTTTGATTAAATACATTGAAACCTTGTTACTTGGTATTGAATGATATAATTAATTATCAGAAACTTGATATTGGTGGGTCTCACTACTAAGCGTCTGTATTGTCTACATTGTATAAAATTGCATATGACATGGTCTGAAATTTACTTTGTATTGCAACTATATAATACTAATTCTATTTCATGTTACCAAAATTTGTAGTAAAGTCTCTTTTATTTGAGGTAATTATGGCATGGAACATACCTATTAGTCGTTTCACTGTTATTTACTTTATAATTCTAAAGCTTTCTTAAAATAACATGATTCCGCTATGAAAATTTCTAACATGTTAAAATCTAGAAGCAAACTTTAGTACATAATTACGTCGCCGCTACAGAAAATTATGTTAATTCGGTTTTACAGTTCGTTTTAAGTATTAAACAGTTGATTTAAATACTAATACTATTGTGATAACCTTCCTTTTTCAAGCATTTTGTCATTAGCAGTTCGTACTTTGTTATTGGTCTTCATTTTGATTGCTTCCCAAGTCTGCTCTATTTGAACGTATATATGAAAACGCTTCTGAGTTGCATGTTCGGACAGACTATTAGCGCAAGCGTGAAGAAGTGGGGTCAGTTAGAGAGTAAGAATGGCGATGTACAGCAGGATGGAGGCGATTGATTGCAAATTTAGAATTAATTGTATTATTGATTCAGATTTGGGTATTTGGAGACCAGGCGACTTCAAGTGAGTTGTCGTGGGGTTGTGTTCGAACTGAATGTACGACAAATTGTATGAAATGTGGATTGGTTGAACGGTGTTGGAAGACCAATCATCTTGCGTCGTGTCCATTTCTAAGAATGGAGGATCAAGTTGCAGTTGTCCGGTTATTAGAAGATACCTGGACGCAGAATGTCGTTACAGGGTGAACGACGCTGAATTGTATTAATCTTATTTCTCTGACTGGGTTTGCCGTTTACTCCTACAGATGTTTCCTGTGAAGATAAAATAATACGTAAAGTGCTAAGTTTTTTATGTTACGCGAGTTATGTATCCCCAATTTACATATATATATATATATATATATATATATATATATATATATATTGAATATATTGAATCTAATAGGAATTATTAGAAATTGTTAAATAAATTATAAGTTCATTGCAACAATGTAATACAAAGGTAACCCAGAGAGGTTATTAACAGTTCATAAGAACGGATATGCAACTTTGTATCCGAGAGGGCAGTGATACTGCAGGTGACGGGTCACAGACGGTCAACATACCGCAATTACCTAGAAATAATATTGTTACAATGTAATAAAGTGTAGAATTAAAAGAAAAGCAGACATGAGATCTGCAAGTTCCCACAGCCATGTGAGGGGCAGGTTATTATAAAAAGCCCGGGAGCTCAAGGCCCGGCAGTCAGTCTTCGAACTCCATACTTTATTGTTCAAGCTACTCACCCTAATATTAAGATAAATAAATTTGTTAAGAATTTGGAAACGTTTTTTAAAAACACCGCTCCGAAGGCCCGAACCTTAACTCGCGTAAACTGGTGTTTTGTTTTGAGAACAGAAACAAGTTTTGAAATTAGAAATTTTACAATTGCTCTAATCAAATTCTTTATTGCCAAATTAATTATGTATTCTGTTTCATAAAACTTATCACCTGTTACAGGTGTACTAATAGATTGTTTATCGACACTGGAATAATTTTAAAGAACGCTTATAATGCTACAATTGCTTTGAGTTTGTTATAAAACTTTCGTTTTCTGTTTAAAAGTCAAATTTTATCATGTAGTAAGCAACTGATCTTTCCTTGGCTTTTCTGTAATCCAAGCGCCAGGCCTGTCGTATTGGAGTAGCTTTTGAATATATATATATATATATATATATATATATATATATTGGTGTGACAACGGCTCGCGTTGGAGTGGGAGCTAAAGGACGCTGTGATAACGGTACAGCAAATTGTTAATTTAAAATTATTATCTTCTTCCTTTTCTTTATTTTGCTTGGCTAGCTCAACGAATGTTATGGAATTTACTAAATGAAACAAAACACTGCAATCTCAAGAAACATCTATACAGTTAAAAACATTTTTCTTTCATACAAAACAATCTACAGTTTAAATTCATACAGACAATAATTACTACCAGTTACTTAATTATTAAAATATTTCTTACCTAATTTTTGTTAACATTTACCCTATCCTTTTTAATTAATAGGTGGGAAATTATCTGATCCTTTATCGTCACGTTCGTGAATGTGATTGGTCAATAACTGTCACGTATAATTTATTAGAGGTCAAGACGCTGCAAACTCTGAACTCAAATTTCGATTCAAATTATCCCCTTCACAAATAATAAAATGAGAACTTATTCTAAACTTAAATTACCAAATATTCATTTACTTTTACTAGTCAACAAACAAAGAAATTTAAATTAATACTTAGGAAATCAAATAGCGCTTATTCAGCTGATAGTTAACAGTATTAACAGCTTCTGATTCCATTTTATATTGACGTTAAATCCCAGTTTACCGGTTTGTTCATATTATTTCAAATCTCCTTTTAGAATATCAATTTGCAAAAGTGCATCTTTTTTTTAAATTAATTAGGTTTAGAGAAGCTTTTGTATCGAAGAACATTCAACTTCGATAGTACTTTTATAAAACAAATGATGCTCCATCTAATAATCGCGTACGATAACTTTTGTGTTTGAAACTACTCAAATTTATAAATTTCATATTTATGCAAAGTTCTACGGTGCTTATTGTATATCGTAATATTATAGCTCGCTCAAACCTATGCATTCAAATTTTTACTCAACGTTACATATTACTTGGTGACAAATTGCAAATTAATAAATAGATGAATCCTTTTAATAAAGTTCCGGTTTTATATCCAAAATTTATAACTACGTCACTGTTTCCATACTATTCCAGATTTATTTGGAAAAATTACTCACCTGAGAGATGAAAAATTTACAAGCATGTCGGCATTTAACGACCAATTAGTGACAAGCTCAATAATTTACGAGCATAATAAAAGCGTCGTGAATCTTTGTCTAATATACGAAGTTGATGGTTGCATCGCACAGTATCAAAGAGTAATGCAGAAAATTATAAAACCGATTTTCTAGGTTTTTAATTGTTGCGCGAGTTCCTTGAATAAACTTTTATTTATTTAATGATGTTTAAAGCATTACTTAGTAATGAATGATGTATTTGAAAAATTCTTTATTATTCACGAAGGTTCTGGTTTAATGTTTATTTTAAAAATCATAAAGTATATTATAACGTTATACGGAAGTCACTTTAGCTAATTAATTAAGCTTTAGCTGTTTTATTTATTCTTTATAAATGCAATAAGATTGATATAGTATTTTTACGATAAACGATGCGAATATTTTATCCACGGGAAATGAAATAAATTCGAATGCGTCTTTATGCACAGAAAATTAATTCAGTATGTTGATAATGCCATAGAAACATGTTTCATCTTGTAGTAATGAAAACTCAGTTTTAATAAGTAAGGTTTTATTTACACACACGCAATAAGATTTGTTTCATACACGGAAAAATATGCTTTTTATTAAACCAAAATGAATTTAATGGCTTTGTACATGCGACTTCATTTTAGTCTCCAAGAAAATATATTTCACTTTGCTTTCACATCTACACACGGAAAGTTTAATCACATAATTAATAAGAGCGTTGCCTTTTAATGGCAAAGAAGTATGCTTGTATTTTTATACATGGTAGAATAATGGATATTCGGAAATTTTTATTCTTCCGGTTTCGTTCTATTTGATTGGGTTTTATCGATAGAATTTGGGTTTCCATGACCCTTTATGTCCTCTTTATCACATCAATATATATATATATATATATATATATATATATTATAAACTTATATATTTATATTTATAAACTTATATATTTATATTAATATTTATTTTAGGTGCTGGTCTATGCAGAACCTGTTTAGTGGTATTAATGCAATTGTAGCTGGTGTAATAGTGGATCAAGTTGGATACATTTGGTTAGAATTTTATTTTATTTCCAGTTTAATAGGTATGTATCTTCGATTGTTAGTGAATATTTAAATTTTTTAAATTACATTAATTAACGCAAGATAACTGTTTAGTATAATTTCATGTACAAAAAGGTGACGATGGCATATTTCTAGTATCAGTAAGTTTTTGCAGTGTTTTTGTACCGAATTTAACTCAAAATAGAATTAGGAGATAACTTACTATTAATAATGACTAGAAAATTATTTATTAGCGTAGTATCAAGTAGGTAGTTAAATAATTTAATTTTAAAGCCGTTGTAAATCAGGTGTGAGATGGACGAAATGATGATGAATCTTTGAACATACATTGATGCAGCTGCTCTTGTTTCATAATGGATAAATAAAAAAGTTAGCCAAGAGCAGGTCAAGCTCGCACTATTAGGGTTCCGTACCAATACTACAGTGAGCAATCAATAAACCAAATTAAGCTGTTTTAATTTTTTATGTATATTTAAATCTTATCCAAATTTGATTGTGATAGCTAAAAAATGAATATATTGTCTCACATTGTACTGGTACATTAGTAACTACGTTGCCTATTACTGTGCTTAAAATTTTTTTTCTTAGTAACTATTACACTGTCATAAAAACCTGCAGTTTCCCGTTAATCTATGACTTAATAGATACTATCCCTATTAAAATTAAAATTTTAGGTTTGGAAATGTAAAAGATCGTGGAGGAACGGTTATTTCTGGCACATTTTGAGCTATAAAAAATATTTTTAGAAGCCTTTTAGAATCTTCTTTTAAATGATACCTCACACGATATATATATATATATATATATATATATATATATAAATATATTACTCAAATTTAGACCAGGGTAGAAAATTAATTAACCACATCAAATAATTTTAATCACCGGGTATAAGGAAGCTTTGGGTAATAATACGCTTCATTTAAAAGCATGTTGGATAAATTCGTCATTTACTTTTAAACATAGGGTTTATATTGTTTAGATAATGTTAATCACCGTGTTTATTAAAGCAGTGGAAAATAGTACGCGTAATTAAAGGCCTACTGTGTAGATTTAAATCATTCAATTAGAATGTAGGGTTTGTATAGAATTTCATTGGATAATAATCATTATTAAAACCATGGAGCATAAAAATTTATTCGTTTCGTTAAAAAAAATAAAGGGGTTTTAAATTATTCACTGGACGCTTTCTATAAAAGGAAGTCGAGTTAAAATGCTCAACTTGTATTTAATTTAATTGTTGCAAGTACTAAAACTAGCGAGAAATTACGTGCGAAATTTATATTAATTAATTCAATTTTTAAGTAACGGGTATTAAACAAAGTGTACAAATAATAATTAATATTTAATTAGTATTCGCTAAAAATTAAAGGGTAGAAGTCAATGCCATTCATTATTATTTTAATTGGAGTTAATTGAACCATTAGTAATATATAATAAGCATAAAAGCCTGTGAAAATCCAAGGTTGGTAACAAACAGCTAAAAGGAAAGTTAAAATACCATGAAACAAAGCTCGGAGAATCATATTAAAACGTTCATTAGGAGCACACACCTGCAAACTTTTAAATGTCAAGTTCTAAATAAATTTGAATAGATAAACATGCAGCTTCTACGTATATTGGAAACGGTCGGATCTTTTAGCAGGAAATGCTAGATGAGAGGTTATTTTACTCACGTAGGAATCCACGTGGATTTAAATAGCAGATAGTAAAGAATATCGATTTGTACCACTCAAATCAAGGTAGAAAGGGACGGATAAAACGCGTAAAGCAGAGACACTGATAATAGAAGGCGTGATTTGTGAAGCGTTACTAGATCTACGATTGGTTGAAATAAGATGCAGATATGAGAGGGGAAGCATATCAGTTGGTGTGTAAAAGTAATTAGTTGTTCTCGGACGTGTTGCGAGGCGTGTGGAAAATTCTTAGATTTTCAACTAGGACGAGTGCAAATTTTTAGTAGAATCGCTGTGCCGAGCCGTCTGAAGGGAAAAGAGAATGCGAATTTCTAAAAATTGTCCGTTGCGGGACAAATTCGACTTGCAAGCGGGCCATTATATAAACCCGTGCTTATAGGTGTTTCGCTCTTATATTTTTGATTTTATTCGATACTTTAAACAGTGTTGCTCTTTATTTTTTGATTATTCGATACTTTAAGTAGAATACGTGGTGATTACGTGCTACAATGAAAGTTATTAGTACAATTGAGAAGATAAATAAAGGTAACAAAGTCTAGTTATATTTGCGGGTATTACTGTACCAATTATCCAAATTAATAACGATAAATAAATAAATAGAAGTAGGCAGTTTTTGGTATAGCGTGAAAGAATTATGAATTTCAGTGCTATGTTTCGGGGGTGTTAATAATCAAATGTTATTCGTAAACGTGATTGGATCCACAAAACAAGATTTCTATATACTTAGATGAGTTCCTGAGAAACCCTTAAACCGTTTAGACGAATGGGGGTGTAGAAAAATTTTAAAGGCGGCTAGAAATCCGAAGAAGTAAACATAAACCAGCTGGAATGGTGGGATGAGCAAGTCCGATGTACATTGAAGCCACGAGTGCAGTAACCTTCAGTTAAATTATGCAATTTTGTTCGATCTTAGATGTTTTGGTGTGTGTTGAATATTTTTATAATTTGTTTGATAAAAATGGACAGTAGTAAATTTGTATAAACAACAAATTTTTAATTTTAAATTAAAATTTTCTTGTATAAGTAAAAAGGAGTATTTATCAGGTTTATGTTTTTGAATATGATGAAAATGTGGGTCTGTCTTTGAGCTCAATTAGACTAACCCGTTAAATTAACGTAAAGGGGTGGGAAATGCTCCCTTTTATTCAGACTCAGGTCTGCAAATATTATTTATTTAATTAGTATGCATCCTACAAGGACTCTAATTCCGGATGCAAATTAAAATGATGACAAATTTGAACTTGAAATTTTATGATGCTGAAATTTATGCTGAAATTTAATTTTGAAATTTTAATGTATTGTGAATATTGGTGTAAATAGGGTTAACGTTGATGTTTGTGGTAGGAATGTGTTTTCTTTTATGAATGAGGATGAAAGTTTTAACTAGGTGAGCAGCCGAGGCGGAAGGATTCAAGAGGCGATATTCAGGTAAGAAATCGATTATCAGAGGAGATTTCACCGTAGTAACGAGGATTATAGCAATATATATATATATATATATATATATATATTGCTGTGAAACCTACAAAAAGCCTCACCAGAGTAAAAAAAGATATTCGAGCCTCTCGAACTGGGCACCAAGATTTGCTGTGATTCTCGCCCTGTTGAATCTCTTCAGATAGTCGCCTTTTTACTCTTTCCGCCTCGGCTGTTCACCTAGTTAAAACTTTCATCCTCATTCATAAAAAAAAACAAACACATTCCTACCACAAACATCAACGTTAACTCTATTTACATCAATATTCATAATACATTAAAATTTCAAAATTAAATTTCAGCATAAATTTCAGTATCATAAAATTTTAAGTTTAAATTTGTCATCATTTCTAATTTGCATCCAGAATTAAAGTCCTGGTAGGATGCATACTAATTAAGTTACAATATGTGCAGACCTAAGTCTGAATAAAAGGGAGCATTTTCTACCCATTTACGTTAATTAAACAGGTTAGTCTAATTGAGCTCAAAGACTGACCCAAATTTTCATCATAATCAAAACATAAACTGCTAAATACTCCTTTCTACTTAAACTAGAAAATTTTACCTTAAAATTAAAAATTTGTTGTTTATGCAAATTCACCACTGTCAATTTTTTTATCAAACAAATTATAAAGATATCCAACACACACCAAAACATCAAAGTTCGAACAAAATTGTATAATTTACCTAAAGGTTACTGCACTCGTGGCTTCAATGTACATCGTCCTTGCTAATTTCACCATTCCAACTGGGTTATGTTTACGTCCTCAGATTCCTGGTCGCCTTTTAAAATTCATCTACAACACCATTCGTTTAAAAAGTTTCAGGGCTTCTCAAGAACGCATCTATGTATATCTAAATCTTGTTTGTAGATCCAATCACGTTTACTAATAACATTTGATTACTCACTTCCGAAAAATAGCACTAAAATTCATACTTCTTTCCCGCTATACCCAAAACTGCCTACTTTTGTTTATTCGTTTATCGTTTCAAATTTGGATAATTGGTACAATAATACTCGCAAATATAACTAGACTTTATTACCTTGTATCTTCTTTTCTAAGTGCCCTAATGCATAATAATTTGTATCGTAGCACGTATTCTGCTTGAAGTATGGTATCACATCAAAAAAATTAAAGAGCAAACTGTTTTAAAGTATTCAACTAGAAGCGGTTTGTAGTCCCTACGGGACTACTTTGAACGCCTCTACTTGCTTTGTGACCCACTATCTTTACGCCCCACCCTCTTTACTCCCTACCATTTTTGCGCCACGCCCTCTCTACGCCCCGCCCTCTCTACACCATGCACCCTCTACGCACCGCCCTCTTTACGCCCCGCCCTCTCTACGCTCCACCCTGCCTACGCCACGCACTCTCTACGCCACGCACTCTCTACGCCACGCACTCTCTACGCCACGCACTCTCCACGCCACGCAGTCTCCACGCCACGCACTCTCTACGCTTCGCACTCTCTACGCTTCGCACTCTCTACGCTTCGCACTCTCTACGCTTCGCACTCTATGCCCCGCCCTATTTTCGCCCCGTCCTATCTACGCCTCGTCCTATCTACTCCCCGACTTCTCTACAACCCGTTCTATGTACGCCCGCTCTCTGTACGCCCTGCCCTTTCTACGACCCGTCGTCTCTACGCCTCGCCTTTCTTACACCTTGCGCTCTCTACACCCCACCCTAGTAGACTTTGTCGAAATCATTTCTGGGAGTCAACCGGATCAAGATCACCTCGCTCAAGCAGACTTTGCCGAAATCACACCGGGAGTCGATCGAATCAAGATCATTTTGCTCTAGTAGACTTTGTCAAAATCACCTCATGGAGTTGATCGGATCAAGATCACTTCGCTCTAGTAGACTTTGTTGAAATCACTTCAGGGAGACGATAGTATCAAGATGCTCTAGTAGACTTTGTCAAAATCACCTCGTGGAACGATCGGATCAAGACCACTTCGCTCTAGTATACTCTGTCAAAAACTCTTTGGGGAGTCAATCGGGCCAAGATCATTTCGCTGTAGTAAACTTGTCGAAATAACTTTATGAGTAGATCAGATCAAGATCACTTCGCTTTAGTAAACTTTGTCAAAATCACTTCGGGAAGTCGATCGGACCAAGACCACTTCGCTCTGGTAGATTTTGTCGAAATTACTTCGGGGAGCCAACCGGATCACGGACACTTTGTGTTAGTAGACTTTGTCGAAATTACTTCGGGGGAGTCGATCGGATGAAGATCAGTTTGCTCTAGTAGACTTTGTCGAAATCAATTCAAGGAGTCGACCGGATGAAGAGCACTTCGCCCTAGTAGACTTTATCGAAATCACTTTGGGGAGGCGACCGGACCAAGATCATTTCGCCCTAGTAGACTTTGTTGAAATCATTTCGTGGAGCTGATCGGATCAAGGTCACTCCGTTCTAGTAGTTTTTGTCCAAATCACTTCAGGGAGTCGATCCGATCAAGACCACTTCGCCCTAGTTGTCTGTCGAAATCCCTCAGGAGAGTCGATCGGATCCAGACCACTTTGACTTAGTAGTCTTTTGTAGAAATCAATTCGGGGAGTCGATCGGATCAAGATCACTTTGGCCTAGCAGTCTTTGTCAAATTCACTTCGGGGAGTCGATCGAAATAAGATCACTTCGCCTTAGTAGTCTTTGCGAAATCACTTTGGGGAGTCGATCGGATCAAAACCACTCCATTCTAGTAGTCTTTGACGAAATCACTTCAGGGAGTCGATCGGATCAAGACCACCTGGCCCTAGTAGTCTTTGTCAAAACACTTCGGAGGAGCCAATCGGACCAAGATCGGTTCGCCCTAGTAGTCTTTGTCGTAATCACTTTGGAGAGTCGATTGGATGAAGACAACTTCGCTTTAGTAGACTTTGTCGAAATCACTTTCAGGAGTCGATCGGATCAAGACCACTTCGTCCTATTGGACTTTGTTGAAATCACTTGGGTAGTCGATTGGATCAAGACCACTTCGCTCTAGTGACCTTGTCGAAATGACTTCGGAGAATCGATCGGATCAAAACCACTTTGCGCTAGTGAATTGTCGAAAGCACCTCGGGGGAGTCGATTGGATCAAGATCACTTTGCCATAAAAGACTTTGTAAAAATCAGTTAGTGGAAGTCGATCGGATCAAGATCGCTTCGCCATAGTATTCTGTCGAAATCATTTTGGGAAGTCGATCGGATTAAGACCACTTTGCCCTAGTAGACTGTTGAAATAACTGCGGGAGTCGATAAGATCAAGATCGCTTTGCCCTAGTAGATTGTTGAAGTCACTTCGGGGAGTTGATCAGGATCAAGATCACTTCGTCCCAGTAGCCTTTGTCAAAATCACTTCGGGGAGTCGATCGGGCTAAGATAAGTTCGCCCTAGTAGAGTTTGTCGAAATCATTTCAGAGAGTCGATCGGGCCAAATAAAAATCGATACATGCAAACCAATCAAAATAAAGCAATATTTATTAATTGTTGCCAATGTTACGTATGAGCACATGTGTAATAACGTGTTTGCAAATAGCAACTTATGCTAAAGATAACCTTCACCTGAAATCTATGCAATCAATTTTGCCATTAGTGATTTAGATAAAAAGAAGTTTTTTTTATGCCGCAATATGCGTTTAACATTTCTCAATTTAAATTCAGAAATGAGTGTAATACGTATACGTAAGCGGTATTGAATTTAGGTTTTACGCTCGGAAGCTTTGTGTTTCAACACATATTTGGTATTTTATAAGAACTTTTAGTTAACGTAGGCAACCGCTTGGTTCTACCTTCTCTGTACATCATGCTGCCTTATTACTACGTATTCGGTATGCTCGCAAGACAAAGTTGTTAATTGCTGTTAATGTAAATAAGGAATAAATAACTTATTGTAGACAGTTGTATAACGTTTATAAATTTTGTTGGAGTATATTTTCCTTTGGACATTAATGAAATTTCAATATAAAAAAAAGCATTTGTATTTATGATTATGAATACTGAAGTTGAAAATACGTATGATTTTTTTCAATTGTTTTTTATTCTTGATTTTTGATGTTTGCTAAAAGAAAAGTGTCGTAAGTGGATCTTAAATTAAAAAATATCAAAGGAACGCAGGACGTTTACTATGTTTGTATTTAAAATAAATGAAATATAGAAGAAATTAAAAACCAAAACGCTTGAAATGTTAAAGTTTTCAATTAATGTTAATATAAATAAGGAATAGTTGACTTATTGCATACCATTGTATAGGGGTTATAAATTCTGTTTGGCTATTTTACGCATATTAGACGCTTGTCGATTTTTTAAAAAATCAACAAAAAATAAAGAAGAAATTAATTTAATTGGGCATTGAACTATCGAGGTTGCGTATGGTAGACGGGCGAAAGGAAAGATAATCTATTTTTAACTTTTTCATACAATTTTGCTGAATACTAACAATAATAACAATTGATTTCCTTAATAGTACCTACGATGCGACGTTTAACTTTAAGTAATGTAAATGACAATAATCGGTAACTGTACTAAAATATTTACCTAACTGTTTAAAGTAATTAACGATTTCTTGTATTTTATTTGCTTTTTATACCATTGTTGTGTGTTGTACAATAGGAAAAGCAGTGGAAAAAGCTATGTTAAACTCAATTTTAACCTTAATACTACCTTAAACTATAAAAAGTAAAAACTAAAAAACTATTTACAAAGTGCGGGTAGACGGAGGTGTTAGCCTTATGCTACCGAACTTTATTTTGTAGAAAATGTTTTGGTTGTATACGTGTAGTAGTCGAAGCCTCAAAAGATATATATCGTTTTCAAAAATATTTACGTAGACTTGAAATTTTTCAGATGTATTCGGTAATAAACGTCAAATAAAATTTTTAACTTTTTGTGTTTAAAATAGACCGCGTCTATTAATGTGTGATACTTTTTCATAATCAGAATCAATAATTATCAGTACTGTAAAGAATTATTATGTAATTTAGATTTAATTTTTGGAAATTTGTAAATTAACTGTGTTAATTGAGTTTCAGATAGTGCGTACTCGCTCTTTTAGGTCGTAACACAGGTTAGATGAGTTAGTATATATGCGCTACTTCCTGTTTGTAAGACGTTGCCGTCTTTGTCCGCCATTTTGGAGGATAATGCTAATACTTCCTATGAAATTATAGGTTTGGTTAGCATCTACACTATTTTTAAAAGGTTAAAAACCCTGCTATGGTTTACACCAAAGAATGCATTGCAAATGAATTTGAAAGCTTATACATGCAAAAATTTATATTTACATATTTCACTAATATGAATTAAATACATACATTATGTATGTACAGAAGTCAAATAAATAAAACTGAAAAATACAAATTTGTACATCATACATGCATTTTAAGAAATGAAATAAACATCTTACCAAAATATATCATTGGCTTATTGCATATTACAGGAGGAAGAAAACGGATTTTAGGTGCAATTGACAAATACAACAAAACACGGGCCATTGACATACAAATCAAAAAAATTATCATGGAAACCTAATTTTATTGTTATAAAGATTTGAAAATGTATGCCTAGTGGCATTCTTATTTCCACATCCTCATGCATAGTAGAGAAAGCATCCATAATCCATAATCCATAATCCACAATCCACGATTCGGATAAAAATATGTAAGCCATCATTTTACCATTTGTTACAAAAACTAATAAATATGAAACTCCTCTAAATACAGTAATGTATAAAAAACACCAAGCTCTAACTGTAAGATATCAGTTTCTCTTAAGTTTCAGTTTTACAATAAATTGTTTGCCCATGCAATATCGGTAGGTATGTAATAATAACACTGACGGTGAAATAAGTACCTATAAAAAGAATAGTAAAGTAATCTTAAGTAAAACCAATTGTTTTTTTTAATCACATACGTGGATATATTCAATAAGTCGAATATTACTATCACAATTTATAATAAATTTTTGGAAATGCAGCAAATCAAATTAAACAATCTTTGAATAGCGGTACGGTTAGATAAACAATAATTCTAAACGTCAAATAAATGCCAAATAAATGACAATCATAATTGCAGTCGAAATTGTGGGCGCCATCTATTCGGTTAGTGTTAATACTAAAATGCGCCAACATAATCGTCTATAGAGTGGCAGCACCGTGGTACGTAACTTGCTTTTGATATTTCTCAAATAAATAACACAAATCGCAGTAAATGTTTTCAAAGAAAGATGTAGAATTTATGGTAGATGTAATATTTTTTGGTACACATTAGAAATATGTTAAGGATTGTATACCAATTTTTTAAACCAACTCAATCGTCTGTTCATCAACGCAAATGTACCGGTTTTAGCTCTGTGCGTTTAGGTTTTTAGATCGTAAAATATCAAAATTTTTTTTGTTTTTATACACATATAAGCGAATACGTTTCTGCAAGTTGGACAATATCTGAAAAGTAAAGGTTGGAAATGGTTCTTGACTAAATATAAATCACAAATTATAGATTGTAGATCGCACTGAAGCATATGAAAAAAAGTGTTGGTTTATTTAATGCATATTGTTAAATAAATGGTATTGCATGTTTTAAAAAGCATCATAAAATTAAATCAAAAAAAATTAATTTTACTGGGCATTGAACCAGCGGAGTTAAGATTCGTAATCAGAGACGTTGGACTTGCGCTGTCTAGGAGATGTTTATTCAAATCGCGGTAGTTGTATACTTGCTATGTCTTATGTCAAATAAGAAATACATCGTCTTAGGAATAAATCACGGTCTATTGTAATTGTTCGGGCGATTCCGTATATAAACGTCAAATGTAATAAGTATTTATTTTTCAAAGCAATAGCTGGTGTATATTAAAAAGCGATGTTTTCGTATAAGTCTAGTGAATATTCGGTACTTTTAAATGATATTAGACGAATTATAAATTTAAATTTGAGAAATTTTAAAAGAAATGTGTAATCATAGATTTTGAAGGTACATATTCGTTCGCTTCCGCCGGCTTTCGGAACCTGGTTTTGACATTTCTGAAATAAATTATACAACTTGTAATACCTGTTTTAAAAAAATACTATACTATCAGCTTGCAAAGTTGTTAATAATTCAGGTTTTACAATACGAATAGCATTGTTTGGTATATATTAGAGATTTTTTAACGTCCGAATACGAATTTTAGAAACCAACTCGATCTTTCTACTCTCTCGTACCAACGCTAACGAAACAGTTGCCGACCTCGTCGCACGGTCCGTTCGGTTTTTAGATCGGAATTTTTTGAGGGATCGAAGCTTTTTTAACACGTTAACGAATACGTCGCTTCAAATTAATCTTTTCCCGGAAAATCCTTATTTCTCCGCAAGTTATCGGTTTCCCGCCATAAAAACCGGCCTATCCTAAGCACGCAAAAATTCTCCACCTAACCACCACCCGTCCGCGCCCTCAACTCCGAAACCCTCGGACGCAAATCCCAATAAGCGATCGATTTGCGCCTCTCAACTTTAACACAAAGACGGGCGTACAAAACTTATAGTTATTAGATAATCAAAAAATATAAGAGCAAACTGTTTAAAGTATTGAATCAAAAACGAAAATCTAAGAGAGCGAAACTCCTATAAACACGGGTTTATATAATAGCTCGCCTGCACGTCGGTTTTGTCCCGCGACGGCCAGTTTTTAGAATTTCTCATTCTCTGTTCCCTTCTCGACAGTCCGGCACAGCGATTCTACTAAATTTTTGCACTCGTGCCAGTTAAATCTAAGAAATTTTCACACGGCTCGCAAACACGTCCGAGAACAACTAATTAATTTTGTATAGAAATTGTTGTGTTTTCACCTCTCATATCTGCAACTTATTTCAACCAATCATTTCCTCGTGACGTTGCTCAAATCACGCCTTTTATTATCTGTGTCTCTGCCTTGCGCATTTTATCTGTTTTTTTCTAACTTGGTCCTAGTGGTGCAAATCGATACTCTTTACTATCGGTTATTTCAGTCCACGTGGATTTATATGTTAATATAAGCTACGGTTTATCCGACCGTTTGCAATATACGCAGAATCTGCATGTTTATCAGCTCGAATTTATTAGAATTTGACATTTAAAAATACGCAGGTGTTCACTCGTAATACTTTAAATAACACTTCTACGATTTGAATATTATTGGGTTTTTAAAAGCTGTTATGCATATTATATATTACTAATGGTTCAATTAACTCCAATTAAAATAATAATGAATGGCATTGACTTCTACCCTTTAATTTTTAGCGAATTCTAATTAAATATTAATTATTATTTGTACACTTTGTTTAATACTCGTTACTTAAAAATTGAATTACTTAATATAAATTTTGCACGTAATTTCTATTTGTTTCTTTATACTTAGAATAATTAAATTACATACAAGTTGGGCATTTTAATTCCGCTTCTTTTTATAGAAAGCGTCTAGTGAATAATTTAAATCCGTTATTTTTAATGAAACGAATAAATTTGTATGCTCCACGTTTTAATAACGCGTATTATCTAATAAACTTCTATACAAACCCTACATTCTAATTGAATGATTTAAATCTTTACACTAGGCATTTAATTACGCGTACTTTTTCCCAAAGCATCCTTATACACGGTGATTAAAATTATTTGATGTCGTTAATTAATTTTCTACCCTGGTCTAAATTTGAGTAATATATATTAAAACTTTTTTCTTTTGACCGAATTAGCCCCCGCCATTTTAATTTAAAAATATTTTTGTTCTATTTTCTGACTGACGAAATATATGCGCGCCATAAAGACCTAGCATTGTGCTAAATTTGAAGTTCCTACGTTACATAGTTTTCGGAAAAACCCTTTGTGACAGACGGGCGGACGGACACGAGAGTGATCTTATAAAGGTTCAGTTATACCTTATAAGGTACGGAACCCTAACAAGAAAAGCTTTGTGAAATTTTATGGAAATGGTATTTGAATAAATGCCTAATCGTGTTGTAGACAAAGATTTGTTACTGTTCTTTCTTATAAAAAAGAGCTTTGAAAAATGATTATATGATGAACATTAATAAAAGTAAAAAAAAGGTGATGGAGTGAAGTAGTGTAAAATCATGTGAAGCATTGAATATCAGATTGAAAGCTGAAACACTGAAAGGAATAGAAGAATTGCGTTAGTTGAGTAGTAAGATAACCTGCGACGGTAGAAGCAAAGACGACATAAACTGTAGGTTGGCACATGCAAGAAAAGCATTTTTGAAAAAGAAATTTGATAATACTAAAAATAGATTTAAGTATCAGGATTACATTTTTGAAGGTCTTTGTAGTTTTATAGGAAAGTGAAACATGAATAATATGCAGTTCTGAAAGTAAGAGAATAGAGGAGTTCGAAGTGCGGTGTTAGAGACGAATTTTAAAAATTAGCTAGGTAGATCGGGTCTCAAATGAGGAGGTATTAACGTACATTGGTGAAAAAGAGCTCTTTGATGAAATGTTTAGAACTGCGCGCTGTCTTGAGCTAAAATTTCCAGAGCAATTTTGGTATGAATAAGTTCTATAACGCCATAACTTACACAAAGAAATTATAGTAGCCATCTTGTTTTTTGACCCGTTAGGAGTGCCTGTTTTACCGGGGGGGGTGTGGAGGGGGGCAAAACGGGCAGTTGCCCAGGACGGCACTCTTGAAATAAGCGGTATCGGAAAACCGATTGACACATTGAATTAAAAAAATCAAATGAAATTTTAAAAAAGTTGGTGTCATCTTGTGAACTCGCAGTGCGTTTATTAACACCATTTACATTTATTTTATATTTCTACAAAACGATTGAACAATATATTTACTTTCCTAGTGCTACATAAGATACAACTAATGCGATGGAATACTACCGTTGGAGCCTGAGGGTTCACCGCTTCTGTAAGACTACTTTGAAGGATATGAATAGCAGAGTTATAAAAAACCCTTGGCTTCGGAATTCCTGTGACCCATAAAGCACTTATACATTTAGTTGATTATGTTTCCTTAAAGTGAAACGACTGGTTGCTACCTTTAGCAAATCATACTGCAGCAAGAACCGTTTTGATCAGTACAGCAAACTGCAGATTCTTAACAACTAGTGTGTGTGTGTGTGCGCGCGTGCGTGTGTTGTGTGTGTGTGTGTGTGTGTGTGTGTACATGAAGTGAACTTTAACGTTTGAACTGTGAAACTAGTAATACAAACAGTAGGCAGTAGTTTTATTGGAGTATTATCTCCGTGCGGTGTAGTGTATCCTATCATTCCCTGTTGCAGCGAATCTTCCAACATCAAGGTAGCGATTACAAATATACTATAATCATAGTTTGTATTTGTTTTACTACTAAACAGTTGGAAGCTAAAATGTCCGATTGAAAAAAAAACTAAGTTGACACAAATACAAAACACTGTGAGAAAAAAAAGAAAAAAAGCAAATGTTTTAAGTAAAAATGCATGCGTTACATCTTTCTTCACCACGCTTGAAAATGAACATTTGCACATCGACAGGGCAAACAATAAATGTGAAACACTTTTCAAATCTACCGACGTTATTGATTTAGATCCCGCACCTGAATGCTCAATATTTGAAATAGACAAAAGTCGTCAATTTTGAATATTATCAATATTGGCGAAGAAGACAGTTAATATTTTACTGTTTCAAATTTTAATGGTGGTTTAGACAATCCTGGGTTGTGGCAAATAAGTAACAAATAATTAATAAATAGAATTGTAATGTAAATTCTTAAAACAAAATATTTATGTTTTTTTTTCAAAATCTTAACGTGAATTTGATGGACACACTAGAATTTTACTGAAATTACATTTTTTTCTAAATTGCTAAATGGTCAAACGCTACAACGTGAATGGTTACTATATTCTAAAGCAACCTCAAAAGCTTACTGCATTTTCTGTGGATTGTTCACAAATGGTTCTTCTCAACTTTCACGTGAAAAATTTAACGATTGCAAGCACACTAAAAACATTTACTCGATTTGATCTCAAACAATAATGTTTTAGTATTGATTCAGAACTTCAATAATAATATACTGAGGGAAAATTGTTTTGGAGATAAGTTTTTAAAAGACTGACTGCAATAATACAATTTCTCTCAGACAGGGGGCTAGCATTTTTTCGATCTAATGAAAAACTGGAATCACCTAATAATGGAAATTATTTAGGTGTTATGGATCTAATTGGGCAGTTCGACGAGTTTTTTCCAGAAATTTAAAAAGGCATCGGAAACCAAGAAAGAGCAAAATTTCATATCTTTCTTCCAGCATTTGCAGCGAAATATTAGATGGTACGGGCAATAAAGTAGAAGTCAAGTTATAGTTAAAATATTACTCCCTTATCGCGGATTGCACATCTGACATTTTGCACATTGATTAATTAAGTGTCGTATTTAGATTTGTAAACGAAAAGGGCAATGCAATTGAACGTTTTATTACTTTTATTTCAATATCGAATAACAAAGAAAAACCCTCGAATCAGTTGTATCTTCGCTGCTAACTGAACTTGCTTTGGAGATAAATAACTACAACAGACAGTGATACGACAACGCCAGTAATATGTCTGAAAAATATTCTTGGTAAAAGCCCGCTTGAAGGAACGTAATCCACTAGCACTTCAGGTACCATATACAGCATGCTCTTTAAATTTGGTTGGAACATTTGTTGCTGAATGTTGCACTCCTGCTGTAGATTACTTCATGTTTCTATAAAAAATGTAGAACTTCTTCAGTGCAAGTACAGTCGCTGGCAAAAGATAAACTCGTACCCAACGGGTACTTTAAAGTTATACCTTAACAAATTCGGAAGAATTTAAAAAAGAAAAAGCGTATTTATAGCAACCTGAAACCGAATATCATTGAAATGATGCAAAGATCATTAAAGTTATGGTATTAAAAAGACTAAGTAAAACTAGTTTGTCAGTAGCATTATTGAAGGGATATCCATCATTTAAAAGATATTTACTTAATATTTCCAACGATAGTCAGCAAAAAAATTCTACTCGCACAAAGCATTTTCACTTCATAAAAAATTAAGAAAAAATGAATTAGTCTTCTTGTTAGTTGTCTGGACAATAATCTTGGAACGGATAAACTCAACAAAAATCTACAATGTGTTGATATTAAAATTGTTATAACAGCAGAATTGTATATTTCGTTATTGATTTGTTTCAAAACCATGAAAAATGAAATATTTGAAGAATTCTTTTTTAAAGTTTTTAAAGTTTAAAGTTTTTTAAAGCTAACAAATGAATCAAGGAATTCTCTGGAAATAAACATATGACACAAAAAAGAAAACTGCTATTTGGCGAAGTGGACAATAAAATTGAATTCGACAGTAGACAAAAAATGAAATACGAATATTTTAAGCCTGTTCTAGACCAGATAATATCCGAAATTGGTAAACGACTTTCTACTCCAGCGTCTATCAAAGTTTTGGATTTTTGTTCGATCATCGAAAATGGGAATAGATTTTATAAAAAATGCAGCCAATGAGTTGGTGAAAATATATCACAATGATCTTAATACAAAACTTGAAAAAGAACGCATTCACTTTAACGAAGTTCTGAGACTATTTACTTTGGAAAGACAAATTGAATTGACAGCAACGACGTTTTTTAAAGAAGTTATTATGGAAAAGTCCTTAATATTAACATTTCCAAATATTGTCACAGCTTTAAAAATATATCTTACAATGCCTATCTCATATGTAAGTGGCGAAAGGAGTTTTTCAGTTCTGAAATGCGTATAAAACTATTTATGAAGCAGTCTAACTCAATTACATTTAAATAGTTTGGCTATACTAAAAATTGAAAATGATATTTTAAAGACAGTATTGCTGACCAATTTTCTATACTCAAAAAACAAAGAGAAGCAGCTATAGGTGCAATACCAGTACATTATTATTATTTTTCTTTTTGGCCTAAGTTGCAAAATTTATAAGCAATGTATTTTTAAAAGTATCGTTTTTTGTTTTTAGTAGAATATTATCTTTATATTCAAGAAACATATATGTATATAAAACATAGAAATACAACGGCAAAAATATTTTGCCTAGAGCGGCACTTCCCAAGCATGAGAAAACGGAACAAGTTGTCATCAGATTGTCAGGGGACATACATAAGTGCGTGGCAAAATCTTATTTGCCCCAAATGCGAACTTCACAAATATGTCGGAAAGCATAAAATTAATAGGACATTCTACGATACGAACGCACAAATCTTAAATATATAAATCTTAACTTACATGTAAGCTAAAATTCTCACTAAAAAAATACTTATATTGGCTTACTAACGGGAACATGCCAACATAATTTACATTGTTATAATTACTGTTAGTACATTCGGCCGCAATTTTACAATAACTTCTATATACAATTGTTTGTCTAAAAAGGTATAAAGATGTAAAAACGCTTTAAGTTTGTAAATGTTCTTAACCTATTTTATAAAAATAGTTTATTACACAACGACTATATAATGAAGGCTGTTATCCCCGGGAATGAAAGTTACTACACGAGCCATCGAGTGTAGTAATCATTCCAGAGAATAGTAGTTATTGTAGAGTTGCATTCTATACTTTATTTACAGCTAATTTTCAATAAATACCCGTAATTCATAACTTTATTTTCCAATAAAATGTGTTTTAAAATTATTCCAATTGAAAAATTGATCATGATAGAATATCAATAGAGCTAGCAGTGTTGGTCGTGAAACTAATATTGTTTTTACCGGTCATACTCGTAATAGAGTTTGAAGTGAAAGCTTCGGAGTTGTATACTTCTCTTGAAATGGTGTCAGCTGTCGCTTATTTATTTTTTAGCAATTCGTTGACGTATGCTTCAGCTATCAGTGTCTATTTCAAACCTACATGACGTTTTAGGCCGATTATGTCGACAGCTCTTTACAACTGCAGACGACAATCACTAAATATCTTAAGGATCAAATATTAAGTAAAAGTTTTCATCAATTAGGGTGGTGCGAATGTAACGTTGGCAGGTTGATTTAAAAATTACTAAGATTTTAATGTCCGACATAGAACAAAAATAAACATCTTAAATAATTGATAACGTACATGGAGTTAATGTTAATATTTAAATGACGAGCTGCAACAATAGCGAAGACAACAACTTTTACATTTATTTTTGTTCTCCCATGCTCGAATTACTTTTTTAATGCCAGGCAAAATTATTCATTTAACTGGAGACGTATTGGTTCCCGTTGTCAACTTCCTCGTTTAGCATTGTGTGTAGTATCTTCTTAGAAGGACCACCAGTGCTTAAGTTGGTAATCGGTCATTTATTCATTTTCATTTTCATATTTATCTTTTGACTAGTTATTATAAATTTTGTCTGGCGATTCCAATTATACTAAAATGTCGGAGACTTGAACGGTTACCGATAGTCGGTTGGTTATATTTGAGTATAGAGGGCGTATAAGAAATATTTTACCCTTATAAATACACCAGGATTTGTGTATAATTCAAGAGCCTTGTTGGTTGTTTTGAAAAAAGAGATGCGCCCGCCTAACGAGTTGCAACAACAGCAAAACCGGTCACTGGCTTTTCTTTTTGCAAAACCACCAACGATTTTTACATTGATTTCGTTCTGCTATGCTGGAATTACTTTCCCAATACCGGCAAAATTATTCAATACTATTTAACGGGAAACTTATTGGTTTTCGTTGACCAACTTCCTCGTTTAGCATAGGGTGTAGTACCTTCTTAGAAGGTCTTCCAGTGTTTAAGTACGTAATCGGTCATTTATTTATTTTCAATTAAATGTACTTATTTTAATATGGTACATCATGATTGCAATTTAAGACAATCCTATACCGACTTTGGTCATTTGCAGGGAAACAACATTAGAATTCTAAAAGAGGTACTAATTGTCACCTCGTTTTGTAAATAGAATAGTATTCTTAATACCTAAGTCTAGCATTCATGCTATTTACCGATGGATGCTTCTAAAATCAAATGCTATCATTTCTTCAATACCTTATTTGGAATAGGGTTTAATTATTATAAATGGAAATAAATCTAAATGTCTAAATTGCGACTTCAAAAATGGTCTCATAATTACGTGCGTCATTTGAAAAACTAATTTTTTGATTTTCAGTGTCACTGACTGCGGCTGTAGCATTATTAATTCTAAATGGAAAGCGGAATGATACTTTGAATATGACGCCACTTCAACGTGAATTACATCACCAACTATCTGCAAGTATATCATTTATTTATTTTAAATACAGTTTTCTATTATGTCTACAACTAAATTAATGTTTTCAGTACTGTTTTTACGGTTCTTACGAACGTGACTTTCTTCTATTTGTAAAAGCATTACACAATTTTTTACTAAGGTCCAGTTCAACACGTTGATTTAATTGTGATGCATAAAAGTGCCATCAATAATATGAAATTATAGTTTTTAGTTTATCCAAAGTCTAAATAATCATCTCAAATTGCAATAGTAATTGAAAGTAAGAAAATATAAGGTCACGGCAATTCAATTTATTAGAAAGATCGAGTGTCAATCTAACCTTTTTCGCGAACGTATATTTTGTTTTCATTAATTACCTGCTTGAGTTGTACTATTATTTAGTCTTTGTGAAATATATATATATATATATATATATATATATATATATATAATATATAACCCCCCCTCTTCAGTTTGACAATTATAATATATGAGCAAATTAGCAATGCACCAAATTGCCCTATAATTTCCTTTTTTTAATTGATTTATTAACTTCTCTATTGGGTCTTTAAATCTACACCTCGACCAATGAAACTCTTATCTCGGGTTAATTTTGTGAATAATCTATATCTGCATACAGCGTGAGTTCTGAACGATATACAGATGTATGTGACACTGCCAGTCAAATGACCTCTAGTTAATTCTACTAAAGCAATTTCTAAATGTGACAGTGTAAACAATTACTTGAAAAATACGCACAGTAAACAGTATATATTAGTTAATAATTTAAGATTTCAATCGAGTATAATGGATTAAGTGTTTAAAATATGACACGGATAATAATAATACTACCTGAACTTCCAATGAAACGTCTTGCTGCTGAACAATGAAGCTCCACTGCCTACAGCAACGATTCGAACCAGATGTGGGTTCTTAATACCTGTGGATAAGTACGTTTTAAAATTTTGTAATACTGAATTTACGCCTTTTATTGTAGGGTTTAAGGTACGCCAAATAATCTTTAGAGACACTTATACTTATCGTCGTTGGTCTTATAAGGAAACTTCGCTTAGTGAAATTAACACCGTGCTCGACACCAAAGGTTCAGGAATCTCAGCGTTCTGATAGCACCACTTCGGAACTCTTCTGTCTACTCAAAAACACTCCCAGAAATCCAATGGTCAATAATAAGACAATGACAAGGACTCTTGCATTTATCACTTTTTAATATCAACGGTTCTTTTATACTTTGAACATCACAGAAACATTTTACATACGTTGAATTTTATGTTGGAGATTACAATAATAAAAGGTATACAATTCGTAAACTGTTACAAAAAACATTATATTTCTCGTTCTATAGTTTGTAAAATTCTTTTTTTCAGTCTTTTTCAAATCAGTCTTTTTCTTAATTTTTTAATTCAACAACCCCCTTTTTAATTTTTTAAAAACTGTCACTTATCTCTATGGAGATGCCCCTTAAAACATTAAATCAGCCTACTCTTTTACAATTCTTTTCCAACTAACATTCTATGATCCAACTTTTTATTAATAGATCTTATTGCTCTTGTCAAAATCTAATTTGGAGTAAACTAATACACAAATGTCATTGGCCGAAAATTTATAAATTGATATTTTAATCCTAACAACAAGTGAAATTCAAATGATATAATATACTTACAACTATATACTGAAGAGTAAATAAAACTTCTACATCTTATAACTAACTTAAATCTAATAAAAACATACTAATTGACTTTATTTTAGGCTTTACGTACATATTCAAATGAAAGTGAAAGTTTAACATCTTACACCTAACTCAAATCAAATGAAAATGTACTAAGTGACTTCAAATCTTAGCTATACATACATATTCACATGGCAGTGAAGTTTCCTTTTAAATATTTAAACAAAATTTTGTGATATACAAGCAACAACAGTTCACTTCATTGGCGCATACTTTTCAAAATTACTTTACGAAATCACCAACACCCAATTTGAAATCTTAAAACTCCAATTTTTTTTAAAATATCATTTCACATATCTTTAACAAGTAACTGCCCTAACCATCTCCTTCACCAATCATTTTACGAACTAGAAGTCTATATCTGAGTGGTACTTCAGTGCGTCTAGGTTCAAATCTCATACATATCACATAATATCACAATATATATATATATATATATATATATATATATATATATATATATATATATATAATTAGTATTATTTCTCGAACGAAAGTATGTAAACAACTTATTCAATTAAAATCTTGGGATACACTTCTAGAAAAATGCAGAAAAGAGGATGTGGTACCTAGCCACATATTGAACAATTTAGCAGGTGCGCTACAATTACTTTTGTGTAGAGATAGCCATACTAATAGAAGGATTAATAACTTTAACAATAGATTAAAGAAACGAGTTTTATCTTTGGAAATACCAATCACTCATACAGAGATTGTTTTTTAGTCGTACAAACTTTCGAACATCAAGAATTCTCTTCGACAGTCTCTGCCGTCTCAAACTTTTAATAATTTTTGCAGTAATCAATTATTTACGTATAACAAACATTTTATGTTAAAAAAAGGAATATCAAGAAATTACAATCTTTGCAAAAGAACCAATTAAACAACAAACAATTATTTAAGGATAATAGTAAATGGATAGTGAATCATAGCAGTATGCTTATTCCAGAGAACGTCAAAGGATTTTTGTCTTTAGGTCCACAGTTTAATCTGGAAATGACGACTACCGACATCAATATTGGCAAACTGGTAGCGGATATTGAGTCACCAATTTAATCACCCATTTTTGCACTAATCCAGAATACAGGAGTACACTTAACAAAAATAATCGCATGTATACAGTTGTAAAATGTTCCTTAGGGACGGACAATCCTAATATTATTGTAACGAAAGCTGACAAAGGTTCTATCACGGTCATCTTAGATAAACAAGATTATTTAACTAAATCCAACGAATTGCTTGATAATAAAATGATATATAAAAAACTCAATAGAGATCCGACGTTCACTATACAAAAGAAGGTTAACGATCACATTAAACTTCTGTTTAATCACTCTATGATCACACCAAATGATAAACAAGACCTAATAAAAAATAACTGCAGTCCAGGCAAATATTATGGTTTGCCCAAAATTCACAAAACTGGTATACCTCTTAGCTCAAATTATTTCTTGTATTAATTCTCCTACTTACAATGTTGCTGCCTTTTTGTCAAAAATTATAAAAAATTTCTTTCCGTCACAGAGATGGAACCTTAAAAATAATTTTTCATTTGTAGACGGTTACAGACATGTCCAATTACCTCCCGACCATATCCTGATTTCTTTAGATGTCCGCTCTTTGTTTACTAATATTTCCATTGAGTTAGTAGTGAGTATTATCAAGGAGAAATGGAACCAAATTCAACCACATTGTAATCTGGATTTGAAATCGTTTTTATCAACTATTGACCTAGTTTTTAACAACACATACTTTATCTTTAACTCTACATATTACCTTCAGACTTTTGGCACACCTATGGGCTCACCACTGTCTCACATTATTGCTCAAGTCGTCATGGATTCTTTACTAGATTTTGTCATGAATTTACTTCATTTTAACATTCCCTTTATTGTCAAATATGTGGATGACATCTTGTGTTCCGTGCCTGAGCATTTGATTGAGTATACAGTGTATATTTTCAACAGCTATAATTCTAATTTGGTTTTTACATATGAAAAAGAAGTTGACCAAAACATCCCATTTCTAGACACATTGGTGATTAGATCGCCTATCAATACGTTGCTTTTTGACATCTACAAGAAACCCGCTGACTCTGAGAGGTATATTAATTATCACTCCAACCATACGCTTGCTCATAAAATTAACACCATTATTGGTTTAAAACATCGTGTTAGCAGAATATGTGAGCCAGAGTTGCTTCATAAAAATTTAAAACAATTGGAATTTACTGTGGTGAATAATGCATATCCCAAACCTCTTATAAAACGATTATTGTATACAAAACACCTACCAATTTCAGCACTAGATCGATTAGAGGAGAAAAAATTCAGGAAACTATCTTACATTCAAAATCTAACACCTCAACTTGCCAAGATTTTGAAACAACCGGGCTTGTTTATCGCATGCGCCTATAAAAAATCGATAGGTAGTTTGTTTACAAAAATAAAAGACAGCACAAATAAGTCTCTGTGCAGCAACGTTATTTACAAAATACAATGTAGTTGCAAAAGAACGTACGTTGGTCAGACAAAACAGTGGCTAAAGAACCGCATCATACAACACAAAAGTGATGCCAGGATTGGAAAATCTAATTGGGCTCTTACGTCGCATTTGTACAATACTAAACATACAGCGAACTTTGAGAATACTACTATATTAGATATAGAATCTAATTATTATAAACGACTTTTCTTAGAATCTTTCTATATTCAGCAACAACCGAATCCACTGAATAACAAAGTGGATATGAACAACATGAATACGGTCTACTCTGCGCTCTACAAGTTTAATAATGGTCATTTTCGCAAACAGTGTAGAAATGTTTAATTATGTATTCTGTTTCGTGTTGCTTCATTTATTAGTGTGTACCATTTTTCCAGGAAACTATTAAGATACAGGTTTTAGATTATGACTTACTATGGTCACCAGGTGACAACATTATCTATTATTAAATAGGATTAGTTTAGTTATGCTTGTTGCGCCGTATGATTAGGCTTAAATCCATGTTGTTAAATGTTAATTAATTTATTTATTTATTTTATCCAATTGACTGTGTTACATTTTAATTGTGTTGCCGTAATTACTTTTAAAAATTTAACCAAGTTGTATGTCATGTATAAGTGTTGTTTGTTGAGTTTAAATCAGGTTTAAGTCATAGTAATTTATGTAAGTACACAGCTATACTGTTTGAATTTAATTGTAATAATCTTCATTTCATTTTTCAGTCTATGAAGAAGGCATAAAGTCAATGCCGAAACGTTCAATTAAAAATTACAATTTGACTCTGTAGTTTTATCTGGTAGAACGAGTGTATCCCAAGATTATAATTGAATAAGTTGTTTTTATATATATATATTACTGCTAAGCCTGCTTTGTACTATAGCCCCAGAATTCAAGCCCCGCCTTTGGGCGTTATAATACTGCGTATTTACCTGTACGAGCACCACAATTTGGGTGCCGTAATACTGCGTAGTCTCCCTGGTAATACTTGAGCTCTACTGTTGGTCGCTATAATAATGCGTGGTTTACTTTTCTCAAAGCCCCTAAAACTGGGCGTCATATACTACTCTGAAATCTTCTTTGGAATCGCCTTTGACATAGGGCCTCGCGATTTGTTCGTCATAAATAAATGCGAAGTTACCTGTGTAAAGTAAACTCCAACAATGTAGTTTGCCACGGCTGCTCTGCTCCTGTCTGAAAAATACAACTAACTACGCCACAAAAAGAAAGATGCTGCAACGGTAAATCTCCTCGATTTATTCAGAGAAAAATTATACACAAAAATCATCATCCAAAATCAAGTTCTCAGATTACTTATATTACATGTTATCCTCCTTTTAAATAATACATTGTATCACAGATTCCCAGATTAATAATCATAAAGAGTAATAGGGCTTTACCGCCAACTTTACGTTACCTTGGTTTAATACGAGCCCATAGTAAAACCTTTAATTACTCGTGTTAATTTCAGCACAACAAATTATAAAAAGTCCCTTTTACCTTGTACATAATATTATAGTACAATATTCAACTTAATAACCTAAATTCCCCCTAAGCAAAATATAGAAAATAATATCACAAAAATTCAATCGTTAACTGTTTGCGATTCAGTTACTTTTAGTTCCACAGCACATACCCATAAAGTATAAAATTCATTGTACATCAAGTAAACACAAAAAATAAATGAACATCTGTTATCTGGATTTTTATTGTCCATGGATCTGCTCCCATACCATTGATGTCTGCTGCCTTTATCGATAGCTATGCCTTCAGGAATATCTCCCAATCAGGACTGCACCAGCGGTAACGGCTACCTGCGACTCTCGATTACCAGAGACTTCCAAACCTCTCTACTTCAGCTACGGATCTTATTTACGGTAGCTGAACAATCACGTCGTTCTACCATCAACCTCTACTCCATTTAAAGTGCCTACTGTGCACCAAACCTAATATTACGCAGTCGGTATTTACTTATTTTCGTCTGCTACCATTTGCTTTCTTTAAAACTTTTTGTAATAGCCTTGCTGACAGCTGGACGAAACTCAACACCACTGGTGTTAGTTATATTGTAAACTCGAAAACTGTTGTTACTTGCGGACAAGTCAGCTGTAATCTCGTTTACTATTACTAACGTAGTTAGCGCGTAAAGAGAAGCGAAAATAAGAGCGCCATACCACCAAACCCTTGTCTTTATATAAGCTTCTAAATCCTCAAAATCCGTCGATACAAAAAAAGTTTTTTTGGTAAACTTCCAACGGTTACCCAATTTTTAAAACTCACAAGCTAACGTTTAGTCATTTCTCCGAAATTTCTACAACAAATATCAACTGCCATCCAAATCCTAGAATTTTGCCCCGGTACAAACCCTCTCACGTACTATATCTCTCGCAACCGACATTCAATTCTCGAAAATTTAGTCTTTACTAGAATAAATTAATGTTAAAAACACGTCTTCCATAATACCCATATTATATCCATCTCCTTTCAATATACTTCCTCAATCTAATATTTCTTACCTTGTCTAACCCCCAATCTGTTCTTATTCCACTTCCTAGTCTGAATTCCAAATTTAACAAACTTTGTATTATGTCTTTCTTTCTCTTACTCCGACTGCCAAATTAATCTCTCTTCTTTTAGTTAACCACTTGCATGGCAATCCAACAAAATAACCCCACTCAAAATATGTCTATATTAACGCCTTGTATTGTTTCTCACTCTTATCCATACTTAACCAAATAACCCTTCTTTGTTACGCTTGTTGTCCACCTGTAGCAGTAATCAAACATTACCCTTTATACTTGTCTCCGTCCATTACCTACTTTATCTGATAGTCTTACTTTGTTTCTCTGTTAGCAAGTTTCATCTGTCCTTGATGACATACCCCCTTTAAATAAGATGCAAATAAGTTTAACTCCCTTCTTTCCATATGCATTAGTATCTAGTATCCTTATTTCAGTTTTCCCCCATGTTAAATGAATACTTGGTACGTTATGTTTCCATCCTATTCTTACTTATTCTATAGGTAACCTTCCTTGTTATGTTTCGGTCCCTACATTTCTAACCAACAGCAATAAATCTTTCTTCCTTGAACTCGATGTATGTTTGTCTTGCTTTATCTACAAATTATACTCGGAAAGCTATTAAAACTGAAACTGCTTGTTTGTCGTTATACACAATCTTTAGAATTTCAACGGTTTAAAATGCTCACCCTCCTTGCTTGAAATCATAGAAAAAACGTTCTAACAAATACGCCTCTTCACTATAACGTAGCTTTTAAAGATAGCATATCTACTTGTAAACTATATTAGTTAACGTTTGCTTCAAAATACCATACAATAATTTAAATATGAAACAGAAATCGTTAAAGCTTTATATTTACACCCTATGCTACACTAATTACCTACAATGATTCAATATGTTTATGATTTTTAAATATACGCCAAAGAATATTTATATTATAAAACACGCTACTTTAATTAGTATTAATGATTATACTTTTATGCTAAATTGCATATAAGCATCCTAAAAATTGTTTCTAAATCAAATCCTACACTAGTAATTTGCAATTTGGTATTTACATGCAGAAAATTGAAATAAATTGCCAATTAAATTATCTAACCCCTTTTACCATTCAAATACCATAGAAAACACATATATATATATATATATATATATATATATATAATGACGTGATTAGGGAGTCACAAGAGGTTATTGAAACCCAAACCCAACAAATAAAAAACGAAAAAAAAAACGAAAGGAACCGGAAAAATATAAAAATTTTCCAAAAATTTATGATTACACCATGTATAATATAAGCGTATTGTAAATACATAACCAACAATATACTTGTAAATAATCACTCTAAAATAAATACAAAGCCATTTGTTTGTAATAAAATGCACTTTCCGTGCATAAAAATAAATAATCTTAAAAACACGTTTTGTTTGCATTTTAAAGCAATTAAAAGCATTGTATATTTATGTAATAAATAACCAACCGTGTGTAAATCATCCATATAACATTTTAAATAAAATATGTACTTAGAACTACGTAAATACATAATTAATAAACAAACATTTATTCTATGAAGTCGCAGAAACATTAAAAACCCATAAAATCGATAAGAACTATTTATTATTTTTCGCATTACTACAGGATAGATGCGATGCGACCAATAACCTTTGGTGTTAGAGTAGGACGGACAGCGCACATCACTAAGAATTAAATCACGCTAATGAGGTAATAAAATGAGAAATTTCCAGAAATCTTGCATTATTACGGTGTAATATATTTATTACGGGACTTGAGAACTCTAGAAAGACTATCAAAATAAATTGTATATAACTGGGGAACTTTATTATTCAATCGCGAAAATATTACTTTGAGAAGTTTTGAAGTATGCAGCATGCATACAACAATTAATAATTACGATTTAACTGTGAACAGAGATGTAATTCTTATAACGTAATTTGCATAAATATGAAAGTTGTTAAATACAGTTACGTATTTGGATTTGAAATATACAATGAAGATAGAAAATTTTTCGTGATAAAAGCTACTAAATAAATGCAAGTAAGATGCATTTTTAGTAACCAACGGTTTAAATGGAAAATAAATTATGAAAAATCTTATAAGCTGATTTTGAACGTTAATTTAAAATAGAAACACAAAATATTTTACTGTTAATTGCGTACTGGATAAGCGCTTTGGGGATTTTGCAAGTATTACTTTTAGAATTTTCTTTCTAATCGATATATGACTGTTCTTGTCATTTAATTTAATTTAATTTAAGTCTTAATCATATAATATTTTTTTTTGTAAGCGTGTTTACCAGAAAAGTTTGTGGTCAGAGTTCAAAACACTCTGATTATTTTTAATAGATTATCTGTCAAGGATTTTTTTGGCCTAACAAACCCTACAAGCGTGGGAATCAAAGCCAGGTAAACTATCCACACGAGAAGAACTTTGGAGTTCTGTAAATTTTAACCTACATAATGTGAGCAACATTTTGATAATTATTAACAAGTGCTTGTTAGGAATAGTATTATGTTTGAAGCGAACTATGCTGGAAATGTTCATGTTCCTTTGTATGAGAGAAAATATTTTAGACTGTATAGATGTTTTTTGATATTGCTGTGTAAATTCCATTATGTTCGTCGAACTAGCCAGGCGAAGTAAAGCTAGAAAGGAAGGTAAACGAGTGATTTCAAATTTTACAATTTGCTGAATCTGTATCACAGTACCCTTTTAGCGACGCCCAACGTCAGACTGTTATCACATCAATAATTAAGCGGCGTCTCCAACGTCCAAGTGCGACCGTTGTCGCATCAATGATTAAGTGTCGGCTCAACCTGTGGCTCTGAAAATAAGAGTTTCTTGTCTCGTAATATTTTTTTGGAGTTTTCTTTTTGTGATATCTGATTAATTTCCAGTATTAGAAATTAACATAAATAATTAAATTGAAGATGCACTTTGAAAACTGATGTTTCTAAATGAAGATCTAAGGAAATGGATGATTTTGTAAATTGGGATTTGACGTTGATTTAAAATAGAAGCAAAAGATATTTAGTACTGTTTATGAATTGGAGAAGCGCTTTGTGGATCTTTGCAAGTTTTACTTTGTTTGTAACTGATATTTGAGTATATGTCATTTTAGTTTAAGATGGAATAGTTTTAATTATATTATAATTTTTTTTTAAGGGTTTTTACCAGGAAAGTTTGTGATCAGGGTTTTAAACACTCTGATCTTTTTTATAGATTATCTATCGTCTATCGAGAATTTTTTTGCCAAACAAACCTTACAAGCGCGCTAATCAAAGCCAAAAAGAAGAAAGTTATGTAAATTTAAACCTAAATAAGGTAAGACTTGTCAGAAATAATTTGATGTTTGAAAGAAAATATTCTGTAAATGTTCTATATAATTTTGTATGAAAGAAAATATCTTTGACTGTACAAATGTTTTATGATATAGCCGTCTTTGATTTCATTTTGCAAACTCTAGCATTTCCGTTGAGCTAGTCAGGCAAAGTAAAGTTAGAAAGGAAGATAAATCAACAATTACAAATTTTAAAATTTGTTGTATCTGTATCACAGCACACTTTTAGCAACACCTTAACGTGCGGCCGACAAGCCAAAATTTATGACTAAAACCAACTTAAATTTAAGTTTAAGGGCAGTTGTTTTCTTATGCTACATTTAATAGTCGAAAAGCTTATTTCAAAGTGAGCTAGTCATTGAAATAAAGATTATACAAGGCGATAGACATGAACCTAAAATATGTACCGTGGCAAGCAGCTTAATGGCATAGAGGGAAGGTTACGTATTTTATCATTATGGCAATCATACTTTCAATTACGTTTAGTATTTTTATGCAATAAAGGTTTGCTGCTATCTGTGATTTAGTTGCGTGGTGGTACAGTTCGTCAAGAACACATTCCAGTGCTAATCGGTAGCTATAGGTTTAAATACAGTCATTTTCAGGTAGTGTGGCAGAAGTGCATGCTAAAACGTTCCACAATAGATGGTTTTTCAATCAAGAATAAAATTCGTAAATTTGGTGTTACTTTTATTTATAATTACTAATTAATTAACGCTCAAAAGACCAGTTAAATACATATAACAGTTGATTAAAAACATTTCACTTGTTGCGTAACATGTATTAGATATATCTATATAGAAAAATACGTCTTGAATGTTCACTTTCAAGCTGGGAGTTTAAACATGAACTAACTCTTTTATTACACAAAAAAAAATATACCATGGTCCTGTTTATTATAAACCTATTGCCTGTCTAAGAAATTCTACAAATCTTTTTGATAGTAAAGTATGACTCATACATTTCTGGTTTACCTGCATTGATGTATAATATTTTAAAATATTTGGCAGTATCCATTGTAATTTAAAAGCAGATAGAATGACTTTCACTATGCTGGTAATATATATGTCTGCTGATTAATTGAACCCTAATTTTGAACACATTATTTAGTATTTTCGATTTCTCAATTGGTCAGCGTACATAGTTTTTTGTTTAATTACTAGTTCGATTTGAAATCATCATTTAGCATTAGTATAAACGTCCACAATGTAATATCATTTCATCACTATTAATTTATGCTCTAGTGCTAGTGTATATACTATCATAGTAATCATGTAATAAATATAATAATGATGTTTTAGGAACTTGGCTTAGAGAAGAATGACCGTACCATAATTTTAACAAAATGTGAATAAAGATGCAGTAACCTGGAAACTTACTGGCTGTGCTGTTGTTTATTTCATAAGTAAGCTCTGTGATTAGCCGACACGATTGTTTATATCTTATTACCACAGAGATTTATAACGCGGGGTTTTACTTTAAATAAAAGCAAGGTAGAAGGGGTGCCTCTTGTTATAAATTTAATGGATGCATTTGGTGTATTTGGGCGATCAGTCTATAATGTTAGTAAGCGCGAAATTTTAGATCCCTTTATGCTAAATCGAAAAGAATTACATAAAAATATAGGAATAACTTTGATAACCAGTTGAGAATATTTTCATGACTCATTTAGTGAAGACAGATTTTAAAAGTTAATATTTTAAACGTGAAAAGAGTGTACGAACGACATAATAACTCTAAACTAGAACAAGAAAACGCTTAAACCGAACGCATTATATAATAACCACAAAAGGTGCAAGCAGTCAGTCGAGACATGAGAAACTATGAGAAAATAGACGTTTGCAAAAATATGACGAATAAACACGTAGGAGGTGTGAGAGAATGTTAATAAAACTGTACCTAAGAGTACAGTCGTGCAATAGTCACGCGAACAAACATGGTCTCAGCACGAAGGTCATAGAAAAAAAATATAAACTCGGTTGACATGTGACGGGTAGAGAGGAAGTCATTTTAATAAAAGCCACCAAACCGAAAAAGAACAGAAACTCGGAGTCTTATGCCGATCACATTCCAATTATGCTAAAGGTATAGTTAGGAACTATGAACAAAGGGGGCCCATACTTTTGAAACTCCATTTACAGTGAAGTACAGGAGTTTGAACACGAATAAAATCGAAGACTTGTAAAAGCACTGGTTTAAAAATGTGGTTTTAACGTCAATACACAAGAGTGATGAAATTGTGTTCGCCCGTCAAAGCAGTTTAGATATTATTTCTTTAAAGTGTAACATAGGGATCAAAGTAGCAGAAAGTAAAACTTCCAGAAAGTATTGGCGTTTATGGACCTCTTCGTTGCTGTAATGATTGTTAGAAATTGGAACTAACTGTAAGTGAAACCTTTTGTGCATATCTGCATTTTTGTTTGCGTTATGTTGCGTACATACATTTTTATTTTATTGCTGATAATGGTATTAATAAAACTTAAGTAACGCTTTTAAAGGACTACCAAATAGTTATCCATCAACATGTACATGCCCATGTTTAGTGTTAAGTACGGTATTAGTGACAATTTGGACTAATACATCACTTGAATAATATTTTAGTAGAAATAAGAGAATTTATGGGGAAAACAGCATGTTGTTTTCTTTTAACACGGGAAGTTTTCAGAAGTGTTAGTGCGTTCTGGCCAGTCATGGAAGATTATGGAAAATTAGGTCTCTTGTCTTAGAAAAATTGATGATAAACTGATCTTATGTTAGAATTTAAAATATTTCATGTAATATATGTTAAGCGTCGTGATGTGTCAAATTGTATTTACAAAAAAGCTACATATTTGTCCAAAAAAATATCCACCAACATCAGTGACATGAAAAGTTTTTTTCCAAGAAGGTTGAGAAAACGTGATACAAGGAATCTACTAAAAACAACCACCTTCCGAGTAAAGAGGAACATTGTAGGGTAAGCTGCCGAGACAATCGATGGTTTGGTACCCGTTTAATTGTGACAGGAACAAAGTAAAGTAAAGAATTTCAAGGTAAGTGAAGGAAACGAGGTTTCAGCTAGTAATACATGTGTAATGTATAAACTAGTTTTATTACTTGATAACCTCAAAATTGCTTTTTCTTCTTTCTTTTTCCATAGGAACGCTTCCCGAACCACCGTAGTCAGTTGGTGCAGCTGTACAAACTGTTATGGTGTCATGTTCTTTCAGGATCAATCCAACTAAAATTAAAGTATGTGTAACGACCTTTTTACATGTAACAGATTTGAAATTAGCCTCGCTTTTGTTTCCTAAAAATGTACTCATAAAATTACCAACTGTTTAAGTAGCATCCGTCCTATTAAATTAATTGTGGTTAGATCAATTAAAACTACTTTATATATTCAATACTAAAAACAGCATTCGGTAATTGTTTATGAAAAAACAAGACTCTAGAATACAATTACCGAACGTAACTTACCAACTTAGTGTTTTGAGAACGCCCTAGTGAGAGAAAAAGGTTGTTTCAAAATACTTGATCAAGGAAAACGGAAATGGGTTCAAAAATGCTACATACATATATGTATTACTTAACACAGGAAAGGTTTTTAAATAATTTATTAGAGATAGTAGGCCATATAAAACCTGGGCTTCTATTAGCGCTACCAATCCCATGCGGTCATTTCTGAGTCAAAAAGGGAATCGTTTAAAATTCCAGGTATACATTTATAAAGTTTCCCGAAATGTGGAATTTGTACACATGCGAATCAGATAGATTGATTGTAACGCAATGGCGTTACTTTAGCTATTTATAAGGTGGTAAAATTACATTTAATAATTTAGGGTATAATTATTAATTTAGGCCGACTGACCTGGTGATGATTTGTATGTCGAAAAATGCCAAGCAATCCTCCGGGACCAAGCCATCTGCTTGCCGGACAACATCTTGAAAACCTTTCGGCTACGCCTCAGAAACTTGTCTGTCCTTATTACATCCTGTTGTTAAAAGTGGAAACAAGCATTCCTCTGTTTTACTACGCGGGCAGGCGCAATGAACTAAAGACTAACATCAACATGGGTAACAAAGTAACTGAAATGTTATTTTAAAACCATGAACACAGATGGAGTTGTATGTGACGAATAAATATTATTTTTAATGAAGTACATATAGAAATTTCCAATACTGTTAAGGATCCTTGTGAATTAAATAATTATAACTAATGTGCATATTAATGAGGGGCGAAATCTTATTTGCTACACAGCTTCTGTCCAAAAAGAAAAAATCTTGGATAAACAAAACAAATCCTAAACATGGAATCAAAGATTTTTTTATAATCGTTGGCGTCATTGTCCCAACACAATCTACTAACCAAACAACAACAAACAAACAACGACCAACTTAATCTTAAACATTGACTTATAGTCCACCTAAAAAAAATAAGAAATTACTTATAAAATACAAGACTAGTAATATGGGGAAGATGAGGATTAAAAAAAGTGAGCGAATAAGTGTTATAGTAACTAACGCGTACAACACGTCCAAAAAGGAGATATATCCGGGAAGACAAAATCGGTAGGGCTTAATCGGGAAAATCTGACACTCAAGGAAGTGGCAACAACACTAAGCATGCGCACATATATAGCCATAGTACTACTCAATAATTAAACATTCTATTGCTAAAAAATAAACTAGACGAAAAATTACGACTTATAGATTTAAAAATATTTTTCTTAAAACTTTTGCGGTCCTAAAACTAATTCTAATTTAAGAATATTCACACACGGACAAATGCTATTTGATATAGACTTCCTAAAGTTCTGAGAACTAAAGACTCAAATCGGGAATCAAGATTGTCTACCAAAAAAAATTTTGACAACTCTAACCCATCTAACCATTCCTTAAAATCATCTGCTAAAAATAAACAGCCTAAACCTATATACATACTTTTCAAATCTCTAAAAGAAAGTACTTGAGTGCAATGTTCTACCTTTCACAAAAAAACTTTGATAGAACTACCCCACTAAACTTTCAACTCCAAAAACGCATAGTCATACACAGACTAGCATATCTCAACAATATGCTTTATTAACTCTCAACGAAATTCATAAACTTTAACTTTACCATTCTATGTCCGCACCACTGTGGACACACTAAAACTGATTCGATTTCCTATCAAATCAAACATCTTCCACTATCACTTTGGTCAAAACCTTTTCTACTCAAAATATAATTAACTAAGTTGAGCAACTTCACAAAATCTCCAAATAGCGTAAGCGACACTTGCTTATCATGACTCTAAAAGTTCTAACGTATTATACTTCAATAAGGCTAACACAGACATACTCAACTTCTTCAACATCATCATTGTGATCAACCAACTAAACTCCTTGAACATCATCATTATGATCAACAAACTAAACTCCTTCAACATTATCCACGTGCAAGTATCCCAAAGAATACTAACCTAATAATCATCAACATCACTAATGTAATCAACATACTCAATACAATCAACATCATTTACGTGCAAGTATCTCAAAAATTATTAATATATCGTACCCAAACATTTTCACTACTACTGTTGTTTCAACAAAAAAATATGAACTAACACGAAAGTTTAACCGTTACTCGAACAAAATTATCACCGAAATGCTCGACATACTTCATACTACAAACGTTTTCTTGACAAACAGAAATCAATGTCACAATTTATTTTTCTGGAGTGTCATTATCTAAATCTAGAGCAGAATATGGTTTTAAATCTTTAAGGTGCCATCAACCGGCTTTAGAACCATCTATATTACTTAAGTCATATATTAAATTCGAAATTTTCTTACGAACAACACACACAACAAACTTTGGTGCCAATTTTGCACTCAATTTCTCACTAGCTTTAGAAAGTACCTTGTTAGTTCTCCAAACTTTATCAACGACTCTAAATGAAATATCTGTTCTACTCAAATTGTATTGTCTGCTTGCACGCTCATAAGCCTGATGCAATCTCGCACGAACATCCTTAAAAATTTCCCATAACTTTTGTCTGTCTGAAACATACAGAGGACGATTCCTAGTGATAACTTCACAATCATCTGTTGAAAGAATTCCAGCACCATAAAATTTTCCACTGATCGGAACACTACGACCAAAAACTAAAAAATTTGGAGTATAACCAGTTGGCTGAATTTATTGCGTACTAAATTTGAGGTAACTCTAAGTCCCATGTGTTATGATCATCTATATACGACCTAATTGCGGTACCAATTGTTCTATTTGTGCGTTCTACAAAATTACATCGAGGTGCATAAACTGCAGTATACCATATTTTTCAAATCTTAAATTTTTTACATAAACCTTTAAAAATACAACCTGACAATTGAAAACCAGTGTCACAAATAAGAAATTGAGGTATTCCGAAAACTAAAAATACTTTTTCCACAAAGCGCTCAATCTTAAGAATCGAAACATGAGCTGATAACTTCGTCTTGATTTACTACTGAAAATGGCTTCAGATATTTTACATACCACTTAACGGCTTCCGTGTACTAAACAATTCATCAATAAAAAAACTAATCATGACGATAGCTAGCAAAAAAAATGTCAGTATTCAGATACACTCTCACTCTACTCCAAACCGAACTGTCGAAGTGCTTTACCACGCGAGCAGGCGCATTGAGCCGAATTCTTGCATCAAAACGTTAGCGAATAACAAGGAAACTGGAAAGCTAACTTAAATTTGTAAACACAGATGCAGTTACATATATGATAACGAATAAATATTATATTAGTGGAATTGAAATTTATGCTTTCAATACCGTAAAAGATAATTGTGAATGATTAATTATAAAAAGGCTTAAATTAAAAGGAAACGGAATCATTTTCGTTACAGTATATGTATGATATACAGGGTGACTCACGAAGAACTTTATATACTTTTATCATATGTAGAGTCCTTTAGGGGGATTGTTATAGGACCATTAAAAATGCCAATTCCTCTGCTTTATAGATATACAGGGTGATTTGTATATTTGGACAAACTACTTATTTGACCATCTACACTGATGTCTAGCATTCGATTGGCGTTTTCAAAACTTAAAACTGTCAGGACCGGCTTGAGAAAAATAATTGGTACGGTTTATAATAGAATGTTCACCATGTATATGCTTTTTTAAATTGCAGTACGTGATTTTCAAAGTGCATAAATAGACAATGAAAACCATGTATGTGATATATTTGTCACACTTTCGTTGAATTTTTTATAAACAATCTATTTTGGCAAAATCTGAAAAGCCACCAATACGTATCACATAAAAATGTAATAATTTAAAACTAACATTAGTAATTTTAGATATTCTAACCAAAATAAGTACAGCATAAATGTTTAATGCTTAAACTACACTATTACTGTCATTTTGTCTAATTTCCAGGGCCGGATTAGTTATTTTTTCAAAGTTTAGTTTTTAAACAAACATCGTTCTGTTCTTCTATTTAAACCTGATAAACAACTCAAACTACTTAAGTAAATTAAACATAATTTCATATTTATTAGGCTAGTGTTTATTTGGTGTAAAATTTGTATTAATAAATCACGAAATGTAAGAAAAACAGTAACAATGTATTAACAGTAACAAAGAATTTTAAGAATTTTCAAAATAAAACAACTACATAAAACAAAGATTTAGAAAATTTGAAGAAAATAAATTCAGAACAATGAACTAATAACTACTATAGGTACTCGAATTAAACCTGCAGCCTCTATACATTTTTGTTGTGGAATTGATAAGCGTCTTATTGATTTCCGAATGGTCAGGGGATCGTTCCTAACAATAATACAGTATTGGATAATCCTATTAATTAATTATTATTATTATCAGAAGTTCTGATAATAAGAACGATAAAAACTGCCAACAATTAATTGATAGAATTATTTATTGCTTTATTATTATCGAAAATCAATAAGGCATTTATTACTTAAAGTTATTAATTTTTTTCACTTACAGCTTGTTCAATCTAGCACCGAAATCTAAAAGTAGCACCAGTGTCGTTTCAGAAACGTGGACTGTTTTACGGGTACATATCTTTTCCCTCGTTTGCTCAAAAATGTACCAGCTGACAGCGTCAACCCCCCCCCCCCAACAAATGACAATGTACACCTAGCGCACAAGCAGACCCCAATTGCTAAAAAATTTAATAGTCGAGCACTTAATTGCTTACAGTTAGCAACAGCTAGCATCAAAGTATGAGAACTAAAGCTGTTTCAGAAATATGGCGTATTCTATTCGAGGGCGGCCAATTTGACACCAGGACTCGCCATTACACTAACTAGTTGTAAAACTGTAAAACATGGCACTATGCAGTTTTCCAGCACCATCTAGCATTCAACGCAACAAGGTAGTACTGCAATATCAAGTAGGTGGTAAGCTGTTAAAAATATTTACCACCATGTTGCTTGCTAGCACTGTGAAGCATTAAAAATATTTCTATTTCTATTGTACTCGGACAGGGGCAAATCGAGGCAAACCACAATGCATACCACTTCTCAAACGAACCAGTTTCTCTTAGGCTTTGAAAAACCGTCTTAAACATCATATACGAGGGCAGTTCGCGATCAGGTAACGTTTCAGCGACGTGTTTGTAAAGAATTCCTATTAGCACGACCGTACATCAACACCATATCGCTTATTTCAGCATTAGAATACGCAACCATTGTAATTGCTACAAATTGCACAAAACTTCACATTAAACTGTCATAAAACAAAGGCTGATAAACACTTGCATACTGGGATATGTTATCGTTTATTTATTTATTATCTCGTAAACAGTTGATTTGTGGACATATGTTTATTATGACTTTCAACCTTATTTTCAATCGTACTACATGTGCTTAAAATCTTTAAACGATGTTTAAAAACACCCTGTATAACCACTATTGCACATATTGTTCTAGTCAAGATTTTAATAATCGAAGTTTTTTGGTTTACTTGTATTATAATCTTTTTGTGTCTTGATTTATAGGTTTTGCTGGTATTTACTGGGTGCCAGTTAGTGCTAGTTGTAAGGCATCTTGAGCTAAAACTATGCTAATATTTGGGATATGAATAGGGGCTATGTTCAAACTACACCCTCCCAGATAATAAATAGTGTTATAACAAGTCTGCAAGTCTGTTTGAAGGGTGCTAGCTCTAGAATTTGGGTGTTAGCTTGTGCTAGGTGTAGGCTATCTATAAAAGTTTGAAGTTATGGGAATACTGGGGGGGGGGATAGCGTCACATTAGCCGCCCTCCGGTATTCAACCGTTATATTGACGCTAATTCAATGGTGCTAGCTTTAAGATATGGGTGCTAGCTAGTGCTAGGTGTAGGCTATCTAGTATTAAAAATTTGGAGTTATTGGAATACGGGGGGGCCCTAGCGTCACATCCCCCCCCGTAATCAACCGTTATAAAAATGTTTTTCTTAACTAGCGTGGATGCAACTTCAGAAGCCTCTCCAAAAATTTTCACTACAATATTTTTCTTGTGACCTGCATAACCTATCATATACTATATATTTATCATATACTATCTGCGATAAACAATTATATGTCCACAGTTACTTGTGCGACAAAAATTTGGGTGTGGCAACAGTAACCATGAAATAATAGTAATCATCCGAGGGAATAGTAACCTTCATTTCAGCGAGTTGTGTATTATACTTTATTCACAACTAAGTGTGAGTATAAGAGAGCGTAATTTATATAACTTGGCTATTCAAATTATCGAAATTCTATAATAAATTAGCAAAAACCAACACGGCTAGTTTTTTGTGTTATTGTATTGAGACGTAATATTTGATATTTGTCATTTGACGTTGGTTTTAAATTTTAAAGGTATTGGGATTTAATAATACTATTTTCCATTGGTCGATAAGAGGGAATAAAAAGCCATTATTCCCTCTGGTCTTCATTATTCTCTAGTGTGATTAATATATAGCATTGTACTGCAAAAACCACAGGTGTAATACGTATTGTTGCGATCCACTATTAGGTAACCCGTCAAACATACAAACGCCCGGGGCACAGCGTATTCTTCAGCATTCGAGAATCCTTCTACAAAGTTCTAGATAATGAGTCATATCTTAATGCAGGGTATATATAAGGCCGTTTATGAATGTAAGAGTTAGTCTATTCTTGAATGTCTAATATAAATTATGTCGTTGTAAAGTAAACGTAGTTGAGTTTTTAGAATATATACATAAATGATATGCTGTGTCTAATGTGCATGCAACTTGCAGTATACATAAATAAATAGAAGTGTATAAACAAATAGTTGTGTTAGTGTTGTTAATGAACTTATGGTAAAGGAGTTAATTTAAGAAGATATTAGTACTTGTAAATTCATTAGTGTAATAGTGCTTCATTGTTGAGTGGACTGAAAACATCTATAAATAAGGCATATACTGTTAATTAGACTTGTGAACAGTGAGCAATAAAGACCATTATTATTACTTGTTTTAAATTAAAGAAACGCGGTAGGAGTAACCCGTTACACTGGTGTCAGGTGTGGGGTGATTAATTAAGTCTAAAGACATTTAAGTAGTTTGTATATGCCTGTTACATGAAACCAAAGTAAGATGGAGGCAGAGACTTTAATGAATTTCCTTAAGGATTTTAAATCCGGTATGGAGGAAAAGTTAAGCGAAAATACTACGAAATTAGAGGAAAAGTTTAGTGAAAATGCTGAGAAAATGGAGGAGAGGTCGGCTAAACTGGAAGTGACACTAAAAGAAAAGTTGAATGAAAGTACAGCCACGTTAGAACAAAGATTAATGGAAAGTTCCATTGCATTGAAAGAAGATTTCACTGAACAGGTAAAAACAGTTGAGCAAAAGTTGGATAATAAATTGGTAAAATGGAAGAAGATGTGATGAGGCTTCAAGAACAAATGATTTCACTAACAACGCGACCACTTGAATTACCAAGCCATGTTGTTAATCAGAACATTCCAGAAATAAGAACCATGGAAAGAAGCGAGTCAATTCCGTCTAAATTTAAAGTAAAACCACCTACGTTCGATGGTAAAACACCTTGGCCCACATATTTGAAACAATTTGAAGCTGCTGCAATAGCCAACGGTTGGTGCAACAAAGAGAAGGCCATCTCCTTAATAGTGGCCTTACGGGGGGAGGCTCTTAACATCTTACAAACGATTCCCGATCACCAGCAGAATGATTACGGCCTCTTAACATCAAAGCTTGAGATGAGATATGGAGATGCTCACCTTCAACAGGTTTACCACGCACAAGTTAAGAACCGCTCGCAAAAGACAAGTGAAAGCCTGCAAGAATTCGAAGCTGACATTGCCAGGTTAGTTAGATTGGCATATCCGACGGCACCAGATAGCTTCCTCGAACAACTTGCTGTCCAAACATTTGTGGATGGCGTTAAGGATGGCGAAATACAGCAAGCGCTAAGACTAGCACGTCCAAAAATGTTGGATGACGCACTGGCCCATGCGCTTGAATTTGAAGCAGCTAAGCAGACATCACACAGGATGGGTCACAAAGTTCGGTCTGCCTTAGAGGAACCTGGTCAAGCTCAGAACAGCATAGATGAAATAGTCAACCGTGTGGCGGAAAGGCTCGAACTACAACGACCGCGGCGATTGCGTCTGCGATGCTGGAACTGCGGTGAAGTTGGTCACATACAGAGACGCTGTACTCAACCAAAAACAACCGGTTGAGCAGCAGGAAAACTAAAGCAAGTCGACGTAAGGGGCGAACGTCGACAGCACAACGTAGTGCCCGGAGATTATCATCCGTGCTGCATCGTCAATGGGGAGTCTGGACAGCATTTATATCGATGGAAGAATTAATGGTAGGGGTGTCCGATTACTCGTGGATACAGGAGCGACAAGGACCATTGTGAGACCAGATTTAGTTGGTCGTGGAAAAGTGCTACCTGTATCGGTGTGTCTTCGAACGGCAAGTGGTGAGAAAATTTGTACTCACGGAGAGACTGCCGTTATGTTGACAATTGGGGACAAATTAATTAATCATCGAGTGTTGGTAGCTGAAATTACAGAAGAAGTGATCTTGGGAATGGATCTCATGAGAGAATATGGGTTTCATGTAAACATGAAAGAAAATGTGCTTCGGATAGATGATGATGAGATTCCATTTCAAGGTAGGAGTAACCAGACGATGCAAGTTCGATTGATTTGCGATATGAAAATACCCGAGAAGGCGGAAATGATAGTAATGGGACGCCCGGATGGTACGCTCCGGGATGGACAAGTATGCATGATGGAAGCAACTGAATCGGGAATGGGTCAGGAGGGACTTCTGATTGGAAGAACGCTGGTAAAGTCTCGAAATATGGTACCAGTAAGGGTGCTGAACATTAATCCCCATACAGTGACCCTGAAGAAAGGCATGATTGTGGGAAGTTGCATTCCAGTATGTCATATTAAACGTTGTGTGGACGACACGAAAATAAACCAACCAACGGTTGCTCACAGAAATTGCTGGATATGTTGATACCCTCGTGTCAAGGATTAAATGGCGACCAACTGGGCAAGGTAAAAGAACTGGTCGGACGATATCGAGGTGTGTTTGCACTGGATGATAGTGAGAAAGGAAGGACGAATGTTGTGCAACACAAGATCAATACTGGAGATGCGCAACCGATAAGACAACACCCCAGGCGGCTTCCTTTGGCAAAACGTAAGGAAGCTGAGCAAATTATCACCGATATGGAAGAACAGGGAGTGATTGAACCCTCGAATAGTCCATGGGCATCCCCGGTAGTGCTTGTCAAGAAAAGGACGGGTCGACAAGGTTTTGTGTAGACTACCGGCGGCTTAATAATGTGACAAAGAAAGCCAGCTATCCTTTGCCCAGAATTGATGACACCTTAGATACTCTATCCGGATCTAAATGGTTTTCGACCTTGGACTTGAAAAGCGGATACTGGCAGGTAGGCTTGGAGCCAAACGATAAAGAAAAGACTGCCTTTACAATTGGAACTGGATTATGGCAGTTCAAGGTCATGCCATTTGGATTATGCAATGCTCCTGCTACTTTTGAACGATTGATGGAGTCGGTACTGCGTGGACTGTCCTGGAAGACATGTCTGGTGTACCTGGACGACGTGATAGTGTTAGGTCGGTCTTTCGAAGAACATCTTAAGAACCTAGAGGAGATATTCCAGAGATTAAGGGGCAAACCTTACATTGAGCCCCAAGAAGTGTCACCTGTTTGGAAAAGAGGTGAAATACCTAGGACATGTCGTTTCGGAGACCGGAATAAGAGCTGACCCTGACAAAATAAAAACGGTACAGGAGTGGCCTACACCAGCAGATATACACCAACTACGCAGTTTTCTAGGATTGTGCACATATTACCGACGTTTTATACTTGGGTTTGCGAACATTGCCAAACCGTTAACAAAATTAACCGAAGATGGACAAGAATATGATTGGAATGACGACTGCCACAGAGCATTTGAACAACTGAAACGGCTACTAGTTACAGCACCAATTTTGAGTTATCCACGGATGGAGGGAAAATTTGTGTTGGATACCGATGCCAGTAACACAGCTATAGGAGGCGTTCTTTCTCAAGTGCAGGACGGACAAGAAAAAGTTATTGGGTATTTCAGCAAGGTCTTGTAGCGGCCAGAAAGGAACTATTGTGTGACAAGAAGGGAGCTGTTGGCCGTCGTCAAATCCGTAGAGCACTTTTATAAGTACTTATACGGCCGTAAATTCCTGTTGAGAACAGACCATGCTGCACTGAAATGGTTATTGCAGTTTCGAAATCCTGAAGGGCAAGTGGCAAGGTGGATAGAGCGGCTGCAGGAATATGACTTTGATACAGAACATCGTGTAGGAACTAGCCATCGGAATGCAGACGCTCTATCAAGGAGACCTTGTCCGATGGACTGCAATCAATGCTCCAAGATGGAAGAGAAAATAAGTGTCATCCATAGAATGACGGTAACCGATGATACTTGGCAACTCGAAAGAATACGAGAAGACCAGGAGAATGACGCCGAATTGGGACGTATTATTGAGTGGAAAATAGAGGACAACGGCCAGCTTGGGAAGAAATTAGTATTTCAAGTAGGAGCCTGAAGGCATACTGGGCACAGTGGGACTCCTTGATGATGGAAAATAGAATCTTGAAACGACGCCTGGAATTTGAAGATGGCACTGAGAGACTTCAAGTGATAGTGCCAAGAAGCAGAGTGCCGGAGGTGTTGCAGCACTTGCACGATGGTATTTCCGGAGGGCACTTTGGCGTGAAAAGAACTCTCGAAAGAGTGAGAGAAAGATTTTATTGGGTGAACTGCAAAGAAGATGTGAAGGAGTGGTGCCGGAAATGTGAATTGTGTGCCTCTGCAAATGGCCCGGTCACAAAACGGAAAGCCCCAATGAGACAGTATAACGTCGGGAATCCTTTTGAGAGGGTAGCCATTGATATAGCTGGTCCGTTTCCTGAATCAGAGAAAGGAAATAAATACATCTTGGTTGCGATGGATTATTTTACCAAATGGCCGGAGGCATATGCTATACCTAATCCAAGAAGCCGAGACGGTGGCAGATGTACTAGTCAGGAGTTGTTTTGTCGTTTTGGAGTTCCGTTGGAATTACACTCCGATCAAGGTCGAAACTTCGAATCGGCGTTGTTTCAAAACGTCTGCAAGCACCTTGGAATCAGGAAGACTAGAACCACGCCACTTCATCCCCAATCGGATGGAATGGTTGAAAGAATGAACAGGACGTTAGGAAGTACCTGACCAAAGTTGTCTCTGAACATCAACGAGACTGGGACCAATATTTACATTTGTTCCTACTGGCGTACCGATCTTCGGTACATGACAGCACAGGATACTCGCCCGCTTGCGTAATGCTAGGACGTGAATTGCGGCTACCATGTGATCTTCAGTTTGGATTTAAACCTGGAGAAGAGATCGCAGGTGAAGATTACGTTAGTAAGCTTCGTGAAAGATCAAATAGTATTCACGAAAACGTCCGAAAGAATATACAGGCAGCAAGCGATCGAATGAAATCACAATATGACACGAGAGCGCAAGAAGGTGGTTATCAACCTGGAGATTTAGGTGGTTGTACAATCCACAAAGAAAACGTGGATTGTCGCCAAAACTACAAAGACAATGGGAAGGGCCGTACGAAGTGTTAAAAGGATTAATGATGTAGTGTACCGGATCAGAAGATCCCCGTGGTAAACCGAAAGTGGTACACTTTGACCGTTTAACATCCTACGCTGGCAACAACCAGGAAGACTCGAATAATGATGATGGTGTTCGACAAGTTATTAATCATGAGCCAAATGTAGATTTTGAGAGCTTTATGGCAGCATATGGTGGTTCCGCTAAGGCGAGATTTGGCGTTGTTGTTGAAAACAGCAAGATCTGTTTAGAGCACCAGAAGAGTATTCCCTTGCACATTGCGTAGCTCAAGATTTGGCAATGTCAAGGGAATAGCTGTTGTTTTCAAGAAAAGTTTGGACGTGTAGATGAATTAGTACAACAGCAGCCAACTGTAGGAAAAGCTTTAGTTCTTCAAGATAACAATCGTTATGTTTACTATCTGGTCACCAAAATTCTTCATGGCAAAGACCTAGTTATGGACATCTATGGGAGGCTTTGCTAAATCTTAAGGCGCAGATGATGGAAAATGGAGTAACGAGACTAGCGGTGCGCAAGCTGGGCTGTGGACTGGATCGCTTGGATTGGAGGATAGTCCGAAATATGCTAGAAGTAGTTTTCCAGGAACCAACGTCCAGGTTCTTGTTTGTTGTTATCAACCGGTTGCCTACCAAGACCATGAAAAGAGTGTTGACTGTTACTTCCAACGACGCGGTGGATGCACCAGAGGAGATAGCTGCCGATACCGTCACCAGTCATCGAATTGGCGTCAAGATGGATTTACAGTTACGAGACGTAACGGTTTTAAAGAGGGGGCAGTGTTGCGATCCACTATTAGGCAACCCGTCAAACATACAAACGCCCGGGGCACAGCGTATTCTTCAGCATTCGAGAATCCTTCTACAAAGTTCTAGATAATGAGTCATATCTTAATGCAGGGTATATATAAGGCCGCTTATGAATGTAAGAGTTAGTCTATTCTTGAATGTCTAATATAAATTATGTCGTTGTAAAGTAAACGTAGTTGAGTTTTTAGAATATATACATAAATGATATGCTGTGTCTAATGTGCATGCAACTTGCAGTATACATAAATAAATAGAAGTGTATAAACAAATAGTTGTGTTAGTGTTGTTAATGAACTTATGGTAAAGGAGTTAATTTAAGAAGATATTAGTACTTGTAAATTCATTAGTGTAATAGTGCTTCATTGTTGAGTGGACTGAAAACATCTATAAATAAGGCATATACTGTTAATTAGACTTGTGAACAGTGAGCAATAAAGACCATTATTATTACTTGTTTTAAATTAAAGAAACGCGGTAGGAGTAACCCGTTACAGTATGTCACATATTAGTTGTAGGTAAAATAATTCCTATATCGATATTAGCCCCACGCTTGAAGGCACAAGTCACAAGTGTAATATATTTTATTATTTCACAATGACTGAAGAAGCGTAACCGCGACATAACTCGGGTATGAACCCTGCAAAGGCATTTGAGTGGTCGTAGATTTATTGTCAACACGGTTCAAAAAACGTACCAAAAAAATAAGGGGAATGGAGCCACTACATCTAATATCTCAACATCTAAATAGAACTACTCACAAGAGCAGATGTAGAAATCCTAGTGCAACTACAGTTAGTACATATATTGAGATCACTATTTGTGACCCAAAAAATAGTATAATAATCATAAAAATGTCACAGTTCTTAACTGTAAAATATCCAAAGATAATAAAAGAATTTCAATAAGATGTTTCTATTATTCCAAACAAGTAAGCTTCTTTGCAAACAAATGTTTTTCTCATAAGTATTTACATAAATACACCTTGGCATTTAATTATAATCGTAAAGAATTGATTTATCATAAAACTTTTCTTAGGCCAGTTATTTTTACAAGTTACACTTTGAATCAAAGGACTATCAAATCTGCTAGTCGTATAATTACAAAAAGAACGAGTACTTTGATCTAAGTATAAGATAAAATAGTTACTTTTACTTTTAAATTACCCTTTGACCATTGTAAAGACAAAAATGAACATACGGTGATCCTATTTCACACAATAACATCAATTTCAAATTACATTAAACCGAGTAAACGATTTTACAACGTAAAAAGTGTACTTCAAATCATTTCGATGATTCCTTAAAAGTAATAGGTTAAACTTTACCATTTTAATTGATGCATCTTAGTTAATTTTTTATTTTTACTACTTGTTGAATATAACAAATGCTCTTTCCGTAAACACGATAATTCAAAAAAATATCCAACGGATTTTGTCCAAACAAATTTAAATAAAGGTATTCTTAACTTACGTGAATGTACTTTAAATTACATTACCATGCGGTATTTTCAAACTAAAGCGGAACTGCGACTTAAATATCATCCATTGTCAAAGAATTCATACGAGCATTTCCTAATCAATAACGGACGCCATGACTAAAACATATGTTTGTTGTTCCACACAAACGAAACTCGATTCTATATCTTGATAACCATTTATTTAGCGCTAAAAATATTTTATTGAAATAGAACTAAATTAGATTTAAAAGTATTCCTTTGTGAAGTCTTTAGGGAAGCCACACAAGTTTAACCAAACCCATCACCAGACTATTAATAGATTCCAAACCCTGCAAAACTCGCGAACAATGTTAACAGCTTAGTGGGATCTAGTAAAGTGTCTCGTTTCTAGATTGGGTCGCGTATTAATGCGCGGTAATTAAAAACACAGATATAAATAACTATTAGAACAGCACCGTGAACAAATATATATTAATTATTCGCCTAAATATGTGGCAACCAATAATGCATAAAAACATGACTTGATTCCATTTATTGATTAAATTAGTACATTCTAACCTTGATGACTTAACGCAATTAATTAGATGAACTTTTTAAATTTTAATTATACAAATTATATCTTTACGACATTTGTAAATGTTACAACCGTACTCAGCTAATCCCAATTATGTGTGTAAGTATAGTTGTCCTTCTTGCGTTACTTCCGTACTTGGCGCTGTATATTACGTCTGATCTGGTGAAAACAAAATTACTGCAAGAAATTAAGGAAGCGAACTTATCTGGGACCAAGACTACTAATGTGCTTGGTAAACAAACATTAAAAACGTCGTAAAATATTTCGAATGTCATAAACTAGGGCGTATTGTTAAAAAATGCTTAGAAAAACATAGAAAACAAAAGCAATGGAATACTCAACTTGAAAAAATAAATTTTGTATCCTCTGCTCTCGGAAATTGTATGAAACAAAGCTAGTTTGTAGATTTAGGAGCAGTGACTTATATGTCATATAAATGTTATGGGATAGTACATCAAAAAGATTGTCAACACGTATTTGTTGCTGATAATACATACTTAGAGGTTAACTGTGTGGGTAGCGTCGTTTTAAAAGTAACCGAATGTAAAACAACTACGATTATCAAAATTAAAGATTCTCAACGTGTTCCTGATTTTTGTGCTAATCTTCTGTCAGTAAAATCACTGCAGGTGTAAATGTAGTTAAATTTTATTTCACTGGTTGTAAAATAGTAGACAAAAACGGTAGCGTTATGGCAACGTTTGACTTTTTTTCAATTTTCCATCCAAACGTACTACATTGGCCAGAAGGTGAGTTTTCTTTTATCTGGAAATTTTGAATTTTGCCGAACCCCTGCTGTTCCAAGCATGCTAGGGGATTTCTAACGCGTGTGACAACATTCACACACGGGATCTATGTTTACTTCTCATCCGAATGAGAGTACGTATTATTGTAAAAAATGCTCACCTAACATTTTTCAAGTAGTCCGTGTCAGAAATCAATTCCCGGGATCTTAAGCTTAGTAGTCACACACGAACGAACTAAGCCACGACGCCGCCAGCGTTAGGGCAACAGCAAGCACAGTTAACAAAATGAACGGTTTGCGTTACGGGTGAAACGAGCGTTACGCTATAAATTTGGTTTTGTTCTGTAGGGGTGGTGACCCCACAACAATTTTAGGGTGCACCGGCTAACTACAGTAGTGTGGGAGTAAGTTCCTACCGTAAAAATCATATAAATACAAAAAATAAACATTTGTATTTACTGAAATACAAACTACGTTACTACATTCACTTACCCTGAAATATTTTTTTATTTGTAATAATTAAGCTACGCTAAACAATGTAGTCTCAGCTGTTCTTTCGATATTTCCCTGTACAAAAAACTGTTGTTCCGAATAAGTTTTTTAGGTTTATCACATTATACGTTACCTCTTTCTACAATCCCGTAAAAACACATTAAAGATAGTTTTAAAATAAAATGCCTTTCCCAAATACGACTTCATCACTGGAATGGATGGATATCCTTTCACAATTTGCTATTTTTATCTAGTTCATAAATCAATGCAAATAAAATTCATCTTACATTTAGCTTCTTTTAGGATTACATAAATGCGATATGAATACAAATATACTTTCTTTAAAAAACCTAATTTCTTAACATCAAACTGGCCAGATATTACTAAAAGAGATCCTAAAGGAAAACATTAAATCAATCCATAGTACTATCGAACTATTGTTCCCGTTTCCAATATTGTTTCATATGACATCCTAAATTCCATTTTTTAAATGCCCTTAATAGCAACACATAGAACACTGTTAAATACAAACTTTCCGTTTATCATTCCATTGTACATTTAAAATGCTAATTCCACTAATAACCTTTACCCTCACAATTCTTAATACTTCTATATATACCAACTTTGCTTTAAGATAACATCATGCATAAATTTAACCAACACTAGTTTCGTCGCTAATTTATCGTCTAGCAAAATAACTACTTTTACTTTTGATTAATTTTCTATTAGACGAATTCAAACCTGTTTACATTTAAATTCACACATACATAATTATAAATTATAAACATAAAAGCTTATACTTTACTCGCTATTTAAATTCCAAAGTGGCTGTAAGCTTAAGGATGTCCTGAAACACCAGCTTCTTTTCTTTAAACAACAGTTCCCTTAACAAAACTAACAACCCCCTTATTTAAACTATACCTCTAAGCAACCTTATTACGGCACACATGAATTTTCAAATCCGCTAACATCTTTTTCAAATTTTCAAGCGAAGTTGCATAAAAGCTCGCACACCGTTTACATGTTCCCTTTTGAAGAAGTCTACATTGCTGAAGCTGTGCTCCGTTCACTAACTTTATAACCTTCATTTAAACCCAAGTGTTTATCAAAATTTACAAAGCGTAAGAATATCATTTCTGCCCTTAGCTGCAGCAAAGGTGACCAAACAAAACAACACAACCTCACCGTCTCATAATACATGCTCGTATTACTATATTTCAACATTTCTAACTGCTTTGTGAACAAAACCTTTATCGGTGATAATTTTTCATAGGCATTCTCGCATCCGCTCCAGAGTATTTAATTATTTACTATCGTCCAATAGCTGTTTTTCGTTCTTTTATCCCATTTTACAAGCCTTTAGGGGATATGCCATTGTACTACAATCTTATTATTGAGCTTGCATTGATTCACGTAAAAATGCTCTATTAATGCTATCGTATATAGTTAGCAATCTTGCAAATGGTTAGATCATTTGTAACCTAATCTATATGAGTTTTATTAAATCAGCGTCTGAATTTAAGTTGTTGAACTGCATTGTAATAATATTACCCCTATTTTATTTGGGAGTTATTTTTATTATAACTATACTTTTATTCTATAAGAGTAATTGTGCTCAATTGTATTAAAAATTGTAAAACGTTTGTCTATTTTGGGATAATTATTGTATGAATTATGTACATCGATCCCTTATTATTTACGCCTATAATCATTCTAAAATCTTTTTGAAAGTAACATTGCTATTCTAAAAAGTTTCTATTTCAATTAGTCCGTTCACACAAACTTACTATGTTAATTACTCATGCTTACCCGAAGTACTACGCACCAACAACTGTAGCAAATAATGTGTCGCAAAACTGGCTGGATTATTAAACGAATCTGAAATTTAGCATGAGTTAACTAGTCCATGCATGCTAGAATATAATGGCACGGTAGAGTGGATGAATCGGATAATTGTTGAGTATGCACGTGTATGTAATTTGGTGCTTGTTTAAGTTAAGAATTTTAATATAAAGCTATATGCACGGCTGCATACTTAATTAACAGATCACAAGGTGTAGCTTTACTGACTCCGAAGGAAATGTGGTCAATTGGCATACCAAATTTATTGAATTTGTGTATTTCTGGCTGTAAAGCAGCGGTGCATTTCCTTAAGAAAAACGAGGAAAATTGTAGACAAAGGCCGAGTTTGCTTAATGATGGGATACGCCGCCATCTACAACATATCGATTATGTAACTTGAAATCTAAAAGTTAGTAATCGGTTGAGATATGCAGTTTAAGAATGGTGCCTCCAAATGTGTCCCGTCAACCATTTTGATCCAACTATCGCTTTTTCTTACACCATCTTAGTACAATTTGTAGATTTACGCACCACTAAGTCGCTCAATTTTCGAAAACTACTTCTGATCAACTTGACAATTTTTCGACAACTATGGTTCCGCAATTTGCTACTTTGTCATGCGTGGCAGTTCTTTATTTATTTTAACCTTTAACCTTATCTAACGTAATACGCAAGTCTTGACAGGAAAAATAACGCTTATAATTGAGTTATTGTGGATTTTCTCTGTTTGTGTAATCCACATCCTTCTCCCACCTTGCATATCCCGCCCAATACCTCCCACAATTCTTAATTGTGTTTATCATACTCGTTTACTAAATGAAGTTTAAACTAATTACTACTCAATTTGAAGGTGTTCTTCAAACAATGCTAACAGCTTCATATTCCTTGAATGTACACTAAACTGACAGACATTATTTAACATAATATTTTTCCTGTGCAGACAAACAAGAAAGCAGTAAAGTAAGTAAAGAAAAATTGTCTACACCGAATACCGCAACAAAACTGGGACAGAATGGTAGAATCGAAATCCAAATGAATTAAATTTTGGGCTAACTTAAAAACGTCGTAGAGTGGAGTGGGTGATACAGAAAAAACGAATTGGAAATCTCAGTAAAAAAACACCTATATTACCAACATACAGTCCCAAAATAATATTTACAAAAGTCAAAACACATATTTTCGCAATCGTGTTATAACTTGATATAAACAAAGCGTCAATTTACATATAATATAGTATAAACCTAAACATTTTAAAATATCGAGAACAAAATCTTGTAATCTAAATAATGTGTACATATTGCTACGATATCGCTCTTTGCCAGATGTACAACGATCAATTGCATGCTGATCGCCACCTCTCTGTGCTTTTAAAATAATTTAAAATTAAATTTATGCCTCGAGTAGCTCAGTGATACCACGCACAAAATGAAGCGACGGTATTATAAAGAAGAATTTTTACTCACTCCTCTCCAACATTCAATACACCTTAATAAGCCAATCGAAATACACCAAAGATTGTATAATATACTAAATAAAATTTTTTGTTATATTACAATTTACTAATCTACGCCCTTTTTAATATCATTTACTTTTTATACAACTTCTAAATAAAAATTAAAATAAATATTCCTATCGAATTAGCTCTTTACGAAGATTATAACTTTTACACCTCTTTATAGCAATTACAGCCAGCAAAAAAAGATGTATTTTTACCACGAATAGTTTCGTTTAACGCTCAAAGAAGTATCCTCTTTCTTAAACATAAATCTACGTACCAACCAAATTTTGTTGACCTTTTACACAAAAATATTTTAATCACATGCAACTTTTAAGCTCTCTTCTGAACACACAAATTATGTAAAATTATAAATGCAACATGCTATAAATTGTATAAATAGTTCTATCCTCATACTTCTCTTGTTTTTTCTTGTTAGAGCATCCCGGCCCAAATCGGTCGTTCGTTCAGTAGCTTGTGTATGACCTTAAAAACCCTATTAACATAGCATTTTATACTTAATGCTTCAAACCCTAATAATATATATATATATATATATATATATATATATATATATATATATATATATATATATATATATATATATATATATATATATATATATATACACACACAAGGAAAAGCATTAGACATAAAATTTACAGTATTTCTACTTGCCCTTACACTTTGTAAATTTAGAAAATAACTATAATTAATATGAATAAAATATAAAACTTAATCTATACAATTAATAGTGAACAATTTGCAAAGCAATTCGTAAATCTTAATTTTAAAATAAGTAAAAATTGCTCTACTTGAGCTTCGGTTTTATATGACTGGGAACTAAAACAAAAACAATCATGCAAGCACCTGTTTACAGAGACGAGAATTTTTACACGCAGTGTAATTCATTGTGCAACCAAGGGTAAGAAAAACTAAAGCAATTACGTGGTTATCAATTAGCAAAAGAAGTGTATATTTCATCGCAGCATCAAAGAAAAAGAAACAAAACAGAGTCCTTTACCTTAAGAAGTGTCTGCCTCTGGTGCTATAGCAGATTGGAAAGTGCGTATTACATTTGTCAACCAACTATATAAAACAATTTCACTTTGATTAACTTATTTTACCACAGAAATCAAACCATTTAACAAAAGGGCATCTTAATTAGCAGCGCGACTTACCGGACTCCATTACGAAAAAAGAGCTCAGTGTGGAATAGCTAGCTTTCAAAGTACGGTTTGTATTTATAAAGAAGAGAACCACGTAGGCGGCAAGGTGTTTGACTTTCAAAAATATGATCAAACTGTAAAGAATTCTCAGGCAGCACCTGCAAAGGTATATTCCAGCTGCCAAGCACAGCTTGCAAACAAGGAGATAACGGCTACCAAGAATTGTTTACAAGAGGGGACAATCTTATAGCTTTGGACACCTGCACAGCTGCAAGATAAAGCATACCACTTGATGGAAGTATAAACTTGGTATAGATAACAAACCCAGTCTAGGTCTTTTAAAAGAAAGTCATACATTTATGAGCAGCTGTAGTTAAAACCTCTATACCGATATGAAATCTGGAGCAGCTAATCGTTTTGGATTATGATAAATTTAAGATGAAGATGAGTAAGCATAAACTAAGGCACGAAAGAGTTCACAAAAAGTTTGTGCAATTTAGGCCTGACGGTAAGGTGTGTGTTCGCTTTTATCCACAGTCCTGTAGTGGCGAAAGGTAAATACAATCTTTTTTACTTCGGTCTAGCTACTATTTTAGCCAAAATGGTGGCGGTGGCGTTCAGGAGATGCTGCCCAAAATGCCTGTATTCATCTGTTCACGAATCTCTTTATGACATCGATCGGGTGTCCAAAATATGCTATATCAACCACGGGGAAACTTCTAGGTATCATGGTCTATATATTGGATAATTTTCTCGAAAGAGTCTCGTCCAGAGGTTATTCTGGTGAGGTCCGCGACATTTGCTCGACGGCATGGAAATGTTTCCTTAGGTCCAGGATATTTTCTGAGTGTCTAGAGTATATCCCGGGTGTCCGAATTATTTCCACGGTTATTGGAAGAATTTCTGTGAGCCAGGAGATTTCCTGGGAACAGAAAACTATCCATGTTGCCCAAGGAATTTTTTTTGAGCTGCAGATGATTTTTTAAAAGATATGGGATTTTCAAAACCTGAAGAATTTGCTGTGTGCTGAGAATATATCTCCGAGTGTTGCAGTAATTAATCGATTGATCTAAAATCTTTCGAAAAGTGAGAATGAAATCTTTAGCATATTCTTGGTGTACGTATTTAACATAATCGTAAAGGATGGTCAGTAAGTATATACTGAAAACTCTTAAAACTCAGACAGATAAGTATTCTCATGCTTCGTCTTATTAGGAGTCTTCAGTAATTAATCATCTAGTTCACTTGAGGATTAATATTGGTCGATGAAAGGTTGGATCTCTCTGTGGTTTGATTTGTTGTCGGAATAACACTAGTCATAAATTTGTTTGTTCCTTTGAAACTACGCGCGCGTAAGTATGCTCGCTCACACGCGGCAACTCAGCAAGTAAATGCTTTTGCAATACACAAATCAATGCGGACAAAAATAATTTCTTAAACCTTTAAACAAAACATATTGACTAAAACAGCAGCTATAGATTTCACAAACTGACAGGGAACGCACTTTTCAGTTCTAACTGTATCACTTGATACTATGCAAAAAGTTCGGAAGTGTATGCTCCTGGTGAACGGCGCTAGAACAAACTGTACGTGTTGCATTGAGTATCGCGTAATACCACAATTGGTCTCATTTGTGTTTGGCGATTGACGTTGAAAAACCACTATTTCAAGTGTTGGTGCACAATGGGATGTAAGGATGTTCCTTATACCTATCAGGTTGGTGGAAGCTGTGCTGCATACCAGTTTCAACAGCCATAGCCACAACGATATTCTCAAATGGTTTCTGAACATCTTTCACAGAGCGGTTTTCAAATTCTCTTGTAAAACAGCCTGTGTTCTGAGAATATTATGCACGACTAGATAACCCTCTAGCTCCAACCAGTTATTTAGCGTATTGGCGCTATCCAGCTCAAGCACTACCTTCGGTATTAATAAGCGCACCTAGTGCAAGTCAGTTGTACTGATCGTCGAAGAAAGCTATTCATCGAACTTGTATGATTCTAAATAAGCCTGACGTTAGGGTACCGAAAAGTGCCGTGGACTGAAGGTTCCCTACGTTGGGCGCCGATAAATGTTGCTGTGGATTGAAGATGCCTGACGTTGGACGTTAATATTCTCTGGTCTGTAGATGACTTTATTAAAAGTGTTGCTCTAATTATTTTGCTAGCTCAGTTAAAAATAAAACCGCTAAAATCAGATGTGAAACTAATAATGACATTCTCTAACAAACAAATAACAAAATAACAATTGCTACATTCACAACACCTTTTCTTTAACCAATAATATCTTACATGTAACCTCAAAAAAATACTTTCATACAAACATTAAAATCTAAAGCTATAATCCAATACTGCCCAACGACTTCTTCTTTCAAATAATATCCTAAGTCTAAGATAAAAATTTCTTTTCTAATTAAGATTTTCATCTACAAATTATTCCCTATTTAAATCTTATTATGTACACCATTTTATAAAATAAGCTGGATAATTTTAACAACTTTTCCTTAAAATTGGATTTTAAAGTATCTGATCAGTTATGCTTAAAAATAGTTTTTTTTTATATAATTGACAAAATGTACCAAAAGTCAGTCACTCTCAAATTAAGCTATCCACTTGTACAGCTTTTACACAAAATCTTACACCTTTTAAAATTTAAAAAAATGCGATTTTTATTTTACCGCGCTGGTCGCCTTTTTCCTTATCGTGAGCATACATTCATGTCCAAATCATTAAGATTCCTTTGTTAAAAAAATAACTAAATTTCATTCCAAGTCTATATACCAAATTTTTCCTAATTGTTTAAAATTGTATAATGAATTTACTATTAAATACCACTCTGGTTTCATATATGTTTTATCTCAATTGATATTAATTTTCTATTTTATTTTTAAAACATTATAATTATCTACTTCCTTCAGAATGGCAATCAACTTTAAAAATCGTCAATTGAAGCCGTCTGTTTACTGCAATACTTCACTACTATATATCACTTCATATTCGACAACATCGTGACATTTATAGAATGAGTATTCAGCAAATGCTCTTTAACTTCCCCTTTTAATTGATTAAATAAAATCGAGCCCTGCAACGTCACGCGTCTAGTATATTCAGCAACCTGTGGTCGTCATTTCTATATTATCATTGGTTTTTTCCGTAGATATAACTCAACTTTAAAAAACACGAGGCTGTGCCAATCAATTGACGTCGTTCCTTATCGTTGTGGTTTATTGATGTAGTTCACTTTAATTGAATGCCATTTAAATCCCTTATTTTTAAGACTTTAAGATTTATAGCGTTTTGCCTTAACTGGATGTGCGTTTATATTCCTTATTTGATTCTTCACCTTCTGAATTAGATGTACAATTCACTCAGTTTTTCTTTGAGTATCGACTGAAACTTTGAATGGATACGTTTGTTATTATATACGCGCTTTCATCAAAATACGACCAAATGAAATCAAATATTGTACACGCGACCCTACATAAGTTTGGCTTTATAATCTTTTGAAAACACGATTACATGAAATCTTTTATAATAATCATCTTGTAACAATTTTATTTTAGCAGTAAAAGAACCTATTCATTAAACGTACAATGAATATTGAAATACCTTTATTAACTAAAATAAAGATTCGAGTAACAATCAAATTTTTATAGTATTACTATATCTAGGATTAGTAGTCTATTTGTTTCGGAGTTCGGTGCAATTCCACAGCCACTGGCGCGCGTGAGAGGTTCGAGAACCCCACTTATGATCCTCCCACCATGCAAGAACGCAGCGAGCGCACTCGTCGATAGTTAAAGGCAGCGTGAAGATGCATTCAAAAAGAATGGCGAGTGACCTCCGGGTCGCCTTATTTTGGTGAAACACTTCCTGAGTAACGGTTAGTATTTAATCCACATTTTGCATATTCGTTATCATATTAGCTAATTTACAAATTTATTTAGCGCAACAATACGTCAGAAATTGCAACGATAAATTAGAAACCGCACGACCACTTTGAAGTTACAATTTAGAAACCTTAACTTATGGACTACGCAATGAAAGATTATATTTGTAAATAAAATTAGACAACGGAGGAGTACGCTATGAAGTAATGCTGCCGTGAACCAATGTGAGAAATCCGCTTCGCTCCTACATCTGTATTAAAGCATGGAAAACAAGCATATTTAGCTGCAGGCCCCGCACTGCGAAGTTGTTTCCATTGCAACCAAAGACGACAGCCGGTATTGGGTTCGTAATAGAATTAAGAATTTCCTCAGTACTTCCTTCTGAAAGTACATTATTTCATTTTGTTTGTTGGATATACAAAATTGTTATTCACTTTACCTGTGATTAGACTGGTTTTCCCAGTATCGGGTTTGATTTCACTTAGTTCCGTAAATATGTGACTACACGTGGCTACAACGTAAATTAACAGCTGCTATTACGTCACCTGTTTGTTTGAACAATGCCGTCAACAATTGCACAATGGCTTAACAGATGTTTAGCATTACAGTACTGCCACTTTTGATAAAATTAGAGAATATCTTGGTGATTCTTTTGACTTCAAACTAATATTAATTTTGTTAAATTAATGAGAAAATTTCGTATATTCATTTGTAAGTGACCTACACAGATCTGGTTGGGTTATAAAAACCTTAATATTGTTAGTTACACTGAACTGTAATATATTTGAGTAAGGATCAGTTGATAAACCTTACAACAATTTTGCAAGAATATCAAATATTTATTTTATTTAATTATAATGAAATTTTATTTACTGAAACAAAGAAAATTCTTTCTAGTAAATTAATAATCTACATTTAAAGTTTTTATTCTGATCTGGTTTGATCAGACCTGATAAACAAAAGACAGCAAGAGTTAAATTTTATGATTCCAGTATGTAGGAAATATTCTCTATGCATTTCAGGTATACTTGAGGGACGCAAATAGTGTTCCCATTTTTTTAGGTGACTTAACTATTATTCTTTCTTACAGGAGCAGTGTCTTATTCTGTTAAGACAAGTTTGTATGTCAGCGAAGGCGATCTTTTTCTTTGGGTCTCCAAGTCCGCCCTTAGAAATTTGCTATGCCATTAATATAAATCAATCTGGACTTGGTGGCGCCTGTTTGTTTTAGTTTGAGTGTGACCCCACAGATTTCGACTTACCCCCATTGCTCATAGCTCTACCCAAGGAATAGACCCATAGTTACGTCGGAAGACTTTGTTTTGCATACACCTGACTTGGAGCATGGTGATAATAAAGTAGTGTCGGCCAGGAAAATTCGTTTCACTAGCGCCCATGCGTGAGGCTAGCGGAGCCAACAATTAGAGAGAGAAAAAAAATCGTTACACTGGCGCCGGCAACGTTTGGGGCTTCGAAATTTGTTTGTTCATAGTTTGATTTACTTCGAAATTTGTTTGTTCATAATTTGATTTACTTCGAAATTTGTTTGTTTATAATTTGATTTACTTCGAAATTTGTTTGTTCATAATTTGATTTACCTCAAAATTTGTTTATTCAAAATTAATTTTACTTCGAGATTCGTTCGTTCAAAATTATTTTTACTCTGAAACTTGTTTGTTCAAAAATAATTTTACTTTGAAATAGTCTGTTCAAAATTTATTTTGCTTCGAAATTTGTTTGTTCAAAATTGTTTTACTGAAATTAGTTTGTTCGAAAAGTAATTTGCTTCGAAATTTGTTAGCTCAAAATTTATTTTGCTTTGAAGTCCATTTGTCCAAAAATTATTTTGCTCCAAAATTTGTTTGCTTAAAGTTTATTTGACATTTAGATTTGTTTGTTCGCTTTTGATAAAAGATTGGTTGTAACGTTAAACCACAGTCAATCAATTAATTAACTTAGTTAAATTTATTTTAACTTTCATTCTGTTTTGACCCTTAAATTTTTTTGATATTGTTTTGGCAAAAATAATTTTACCAAAAACTTTATTTGATTTTTACCTTTAGCAGTACGAATTTGTTTTGATCACTTTTGTAAGGTTCAGATCATTTAGATCTTTCAGTTTGATTCCATTAGGCTTTTGTAATCATGTCGGATATTCCGAATTGTTTGTCTGCTTAAAGAAGAACGGGAGTAGTGAGTGAGAAACCAGTTTTGAGGAAAATTTTAGGAAGACTGTCAGCTAAAGAAGCTGATAAGCCTGTTGTTTGATTTGTTTGAGTCAATAAAGAACATCTTTGTCGAAATTTGATGATAAGGCTAGAGATTCTATTTTGAAGGTACATTGGAGTGAGCTGTCGTTGTGTCGTTTGAGAATTGCTCTTTGTGCATAAGCACGTTTTTGATTTTGTTAGCAGATTTTGTTTAGATCGGCATTGCAACGCAATTTAGTCTAGGCGGAACTTGTCGTCGTGGTTGGTCGCTCAGCAGTATGTCAGTCCAGACGAGACTCAGGAAGAGTTGGTCGCTCGGCTTTACATAAGTCTAGACGAGACTCGAGGTGAGTTAGGCGCTCTAGAATTTTTTTTTGCATCTTTTTTTTGATTTGATGTAAACTTTTGGTATTGTTAGTCTAGGTGAGACTCGTAGAGGGTTTGTCACTCTAGCATATTTAGGCGTTGTGAAGCATTGTAGTTGTTTCGACAGTTCAATTGGTAGTAGGGTGTGAGTGTACCTGAACACTGATTTTTTTTGTTAGCTATTGTCATGATTAGTTTTATTATTGATGACTCATAAGCAGGTAAATGACTTTTAGTTGTTGGTGATTGGTTCTCGAAATATTCGATTTTGCAACCTTTACGTAGTGCCACGGCACATTTGATCGAGAAATTTTGGAGGAAAAGTATTTCTTGTCTATGGAGTACCACAGTTTGTTATTTGTGATAATGGTCCACAATTAATCGGACGTATTTTTAAAGCTTTGTGTGCAAGGTACGAAATTCAAAGATTTGGTATAATGCTGTTTATGCTCCTCAATGCAATTTTGTGGAAAGAATCAATAAGACAGTTGGTACAGCAATCCGTTCATACGTAGAAGAACATGATACGTGGGATATGGAGATATCAAAGATCCGGTGCGCGATCGACTCAGCAAAGCATGAGTCCACCAACTATTCGCCAAATTTTTTAGTTTTTGGTCGTCAGGTACCTTTAAGTGGAAAAGCTTATAATGATAATTTTATACCGGGTGAAGATGTTGATGTCGTCTCCAGTGGTAGACCTTCTTATGTTTTGGATCGTCAACCTTTGTTTGATATTTTGGAAATGTCCGTGAAAATTTGCATGTAGCTTACCAACGTTCGAGTAAACGCTACAATCTTAGAAGAAGAGACATTTCATTCCGACTCGGAGAAAGTGTTTGGAGAGCTAATAAGGTCCTCTCGAGTGCTAGTGATAAATTTTCCGCTAAGTTAGCCCCTAAGTTCATTATGAGTAAAGTTCGGAAAAACATTCCAATTTAGTATATGAGTTAGAGAACGAAGATGGGACAAGAGCAGGAAATGGCACGTAAAGACTTGAAACCAGTTGAAGCGTCGTATCCAAAGGAAAATGATGATCCTGACGATTAATTCCGGTCCGATCATCTCTTTGATATTAAGTAATGACGTAGTGGTTTGTTTTGTTTTGTTCCGATTTTTGATTTAGTGTCGTTTCACTAATTTTGAGTATTTTATTTGAGAAGTGAAATAAGTGGTTACAGATTTTGTAAATTTTGTAGGTTTGAGGTGTGCCTTGGTGTGCACGCTGGACATTTTGCTTGCGCGTTGCTCAGAGATGTGTTTGAAGGATGTCTTTGACAGATATCCTTACAATGTAGAAGTAGGTGGGCTATTTAATTGTTGGTCCTGATTTCTACATATCGAGGTAGAGAGAATATTAGATTATTCTTTCCCTTGTTCCTTTTGACCGTTCGAAGTTCTTTGATTTGATAAGGTCAAAGTTGGCTTGGTGAGTCTTACCATTTGCTCCATCACTAATGAGATCAGTTGTTTGTTAGAACTTAGTGATAGGATATTCAGTAGGGTGTAGGATAGTACAGCCCTGACTGGCTCAGTTTTGTATTTGGATTAGATAAGTAACCTTATGGTTAGGTTACCTTTGTTTTGATCATCTTTTTGCGATGAAGCGATGATATTTTGTATTTGCATTTGATAAGTAACCTTATGGTTAGGTTACCTTTGTTTTGATCATCTCTTTGCGATGAAGCGATGATATTTTGTATTTGCATTTGATAAGTAACCTTATGGTTAGGTTACCTTTGTTTTGATCATCTCTTTACGATGAAGTGATGATATTTTGTATTTGCATTTGATAAGTAACCTTATGGTTAGGTCACTTTTGTTTTGATTATCACTTTGTGATGATGGTGTTTAAATATAGACCTATTAGTAGGGTCTTACTTTTGATTATCACCTTGTAGTGATGATGTTTTGAATAGTTATGCTGTCTTGATGAGGAAGCATTCCTTTTTTTGTAGATAGAGCTAAATGAGCTCCTGGAAGTGAAGTTTTTTTTGAAATTAGAAGTAAATCGTAAGTGTTTGGTTATAGGTAAGAAATATTAGCCTTGTTAGAAGTATGAATCTCAAGTCAGGAAATATTGTAAATTTGAATTTTTTTTGTCCCGTGGAGTGTTTGACTTTCTAATTTGACCCCCTCCCAATTTTGATTATTACCGATTGTGACTCTCCGATTTTGTCTCCCGATGGACGTCAGGTACGCGTAGTTACCAACACACTCATTTGTAAATATTTGTCCCCCCCATTTGAATAAATTTATAAAATTGCATAGTTAGTTAGGAAGGTAGGAAAGGCTAGTATTGTTATAAAAAATTTTTTTTGTATTTGTTATATTTGAAGTTTTTCTAAAAAAAAATTTTTTTCTTTTAGGAAAGGGGTAGTGTAACAATTTTATTTTAGCAGTAAAAGAACCTATTCATTAAACGTACAATGAATATTGAAATACCTTTATTAACTAAAATAAAGATTCGAGTAACAATCAAATTTTTATAGTATTACTATATCTAGGATTAGTAGTCTATTTGTTTCGGAGTTCGGTGCAATTCCACAGCCACTGGCGCGCGCGTGAGAGGTTCGAGAACCCCACTTATGATCCTCCCACCATGCAAGAACGCAGCGAGCGCACTCGTCGATAGTTAAAGGCAGCGTGAAGATGCATTCAAAAAGAATGGCGAGTGACCTCCGGGTCGCCTTATTTTGGTGAAACACTTCCTGAGTAACGGTTAGTACTTAATCCACATTTTGCATATTCGTTATCATATTAGCTAATTTAAAAATTTATTTAGCGCAACAATACGTCAGAAATTGAAACGATAAATTAGAAACCGCACGACCACTTTGAAGTTACAATTTAGAAACCTTAACTTATGGACTACGCAATGAAAGATTATATTTGTAAATAAAATTAGACAACGGAGGAGTACGCTATGAAGTAATGCTGCCGTGAACCAATGTGAGAAATCCGCTTCGCTCCTACATCTGTATTAAAGCATGGAAAACAAGCATATTTAGCTGCAGGCCCCGCACTGCGAAGTTGTTTCCATTGCAACCAAAGACGACAGCCGGTATTGGGTTCGTAATAGAATTAAGAATTTCCTCAGTACTTCCTTCTGAAAGTACATTATTTCATTTTGTTTGTTGGATATACAAAATTGTTATTCACTTTACCTGTGATTAGACTGGTTTTCCCCAGTATCGGGTTTGATTTCACTTAGTTCCGTAAATATGTGACTACACGTGGCTACAACGTAAATTAACAGCTGCTATTACGTCACCTGTTTGTTTGAACAATGCCGTCAACAATTGCACAATGGCTTACAGATGTTTAGCATTACAGTACTGCCACTTTTGATAAAATTAGAGAATATCTTGGTGATTCTTTTGACTTCAAACTAATATTAATTTTGTTAAATTAATGAGAAAATTTCGTATATTCATTTGTAAGTGACCTACACAGATCTGGTTGGGTTATAAAAACCTTAATATTGTTAGTTACACTGAACTGTAATATATTTGAGTAAGGATCAGTTGATAAACCTTACAACAATTTTGCAAGAATATCAAATATTTATTTTATTTAATTATAATGAAATTTTATTTACTGAAACAAAGAAAATTCTTTCTAGTAAATTAATAATCTACATTTAAAGTTTTTTATTCTGATCTGGTTTGATCAGACCTGATAAACAAAAGACAGCAAGAGTTAAATTTTATGATTCCAGTATGTAGAAATATTCTCTATGCATTTTCAGGTATACTTGAGGGACGCAAATAGTGTTCCCATTTTTTTAAGTGACTTAACTATTATTCTTTCTTACAGGAGCAGTGTCTTATTCTGTTAAGACAAGTTTGTATGTCAGCGAAGGCGATCTTTTTTTCTTTGGGTCTCCAAGTCCGCCCTTAGAAATTTGCTATGCCATTAATATAAATCAATCTGGACTTGGTGGCGCCTGTTTGTTTTAGTTTGAGTGTGACCCCCACAGATTTCGACTTACCCCCCCATTGCTCATAGCTCTACCCAAGGAATAGACCCCTAGTTACGTCGGAAGACTTTGTTTTGCAGACACCTGACTTGGAGCATGGTGATAATAAAGTAGTGTCGGCCAGGAAAATTCGTTTCACTAGCGCCCATGCGTGAGGCTAGCGGAGCCAACAATTAGAGAGAGAAAAAAAATCGTTACAATCTGTTGAGTACTTTCATTGCAAAAAGTAGATAAAACTGAAGCGTCCTTCTACTCGCAGAATATAATAAAACATGATTAATCTGATCTTAATAGCAGTGCCTCTTCGTCATTACGAACGAAAATTCTTTCCATCACGTGCTCATGCATCTATAATTTAACATACAAAGTGTTTTAGTAAACATGTTACTCTTTAGAAATAAACTGATATTTACAAAAATTTGAGCGCTTTTTCTTACAGTTTTCCTAATCTGCTTGAGTTTACGGCGTTGTATCTTTACAAAACGATGCTAGATAACCTTTTGTGACAACAGCCCCACGTTGGAGTACCGCTAAAATAGTGCTGCGACACCCTCTCTTTAGAGTGAGAGTTAAAAGGGTACTGTGACAACGGTCTAGCAATGAGAAACCTGAAATTATTATCTTGCCTTTCTTTTCATTTCTTGGCCTGGCTAGCTCAACGGAAAATTTACTATACAATGATACCGATACATTCAAAAGCATTTTTATTTTATACAAAACAGTTTTTAAAACAATTCACAGTTAAAGTTCATACAAACACTAAATAAAATTTTTACCAAATCTTTGCTAACACATACAAAATACTTTTTAATTAGTAGACAAACAATCTACCCATCCTGTATTCTCAAGTTTGTAAGGGCGATTGGCCGATAGTCCTTGAAAAATAATCTAGTGAAGGTCAAAATGCCTCGAACTTCGATCTCAAAATTTACCGTAAATTATCTTACATATATATAGTAAATTGAGAATCTGTTATAAATCTAAACTGCTAAATATTCAATTATTCTTTATCAATTAACAACAAAGAACCAAAATTTTATACTTGCGAAAAATAGTACTTATCAAAATTTCATTTTCATCGTAATTAATGTTATTAAATATCTCTTGATTCCAGTTGTAGATTGACGTCAAAATTACAGTGTACAAGATTAGCCATATTACCTAAAATCTCGATCAGTTTTCAAAATGCATCAATTAATTTTAACAATAACCCTCGGTATCGAAGAATGTTCAATCCTTATTGTATTTTACAAAATAATCATGTTGCATTTAATAACTTATATGTTTGCAACTATTTAGACGTACTAATTTACAGCGTACTATTCTGCTCCAAATCTTACATAATGAATGACGAATCGCAAATAATCTTCAATCTAACATGTTACTCGGATTTAAAAGGAATCAAACGCGAACTAAATCTTGAATGAATAAATTTTGAAAAAATATCCAATGAATTGTTTTAATCAAGTTCCGGTTTTTATATTAAAATTATCATTACACGTTACATTCTCTAGATTCTTAACGATTCATTTGTAACATCACGTACTTGGTAATTAAATATTTCCAAGAATGTCAAGGATTTCACGGTCTAATTAGCATCAAGCTATGATTTATGTATCCTTGTATAATGTACGAGTTCAACGGCCCATCGCTTGATTTTGTACAAAGGGGTTCAAGTATATGCTCCTGATCAACGGCGCTCTCATACGCCTGCTTCAACTTTTGAGTATCAGATTATACCACACATTCGTGCAACATGTCACACCTGACGAATTACGCCTCACTTGTTGCTGCTATAAGCAAAAAAAGATCAGAAGAACTCGATATTTATTATAAAACATTTGCTATAAATTTTAGATGGCCGCTTCCTGCCTCAGTGCCTTCGTTCGGATGAGAGGTAAAATGGAGGTCTCGTGTGTGAGTGTTGTCACGCACGTTAAAGTTCCTTACCTTGCTTGGAACTGCAAGAATTTCGTAAGATTCAAAATTTCCAGGTGATAAATTTGCTTCTTAGCCAATGTAGTACCTTCAGGTGGAGCATTGGAGAATCAAATGTAGGTGTAAATTTAAAGCACTATGTTCTACCATATTCAAATTAAAGCAAGGTGAGCTTGAGATTTTATTTGTAGTAGCTGTGGTTACTAACTTTTATTGATTTTTTGTTGCAAAAAATTTAAAGGGGGCAGGGTGTAATGGCCCTCTTGTATGATTTGAATTGCGCCTTAAGATGTACTGTTAGGAGGAACAGGTCAACCTTGCCATTGAATTCTGTGTGGTGACAAAAGAAGGACCGCGAATGTATTCGGATGTAAGTAAAATAATGAATAAGGTCTGAGAAAACATATGACTCTCGCAAGACGAACCCAGCAAGTTCAAGGGAGTGGTGTGAATTTTCGGTATGTTTAGTGATACGTTCTTTGTATATTGTTGAACATAGACACTTGCTTGTGATATTTCCATTATTGCTAATGGCAGTTCGATTCCTTATGAAACTGTAAACACGAACATAACGCTCGTTTTATCTGCAAACAAATGTCTTTTTATATTTTGTGTGGTTTACAATATTAATCATTTCTTATTAAGCAGTATTGAATATACCGATATTAATAAAATATAACACAGGCGCCCGAAAGATTTTTATTTAATGAGCTAGGCCAGACAATTACAATATTTAATAGGGATTTTAAGCAAAAAATAAATGAAGGCTAAAACAAGTTGTTACTTGCAGTCCCTGCGGGTAAATATTTTCACTCGTATTTAATTAAATTTCTTATTCCTTACTTTTATTCACCGTCATTTGCAAATTTTCATTAACAATTTCAACAGCTTTATCAACTTAAACTATTACTTATTAATTACCCTGTAGAATTTTTACTAAAATTGTACCATACCACTTTATTAGTCTTCGTGTCAAGCTACAGGTTCGTAGTCTCTAATGATTTACTCTCTGTAATTGCTTACTTTCAAGAACATAGTTTAATTCTTGCAAGGTGGTGCGTAGTTATATTCAGTTCTTTGCTGCATGTTAAGTTGCCTATATTTCTAAATGTTTACTCAGATACAAGTTTAAGTTTTGTCTAATAAATTGCTAAATAGTCTTTAACAATTTTATTGTACAGAGTTCAGTTCCTTTTTGTATTTAAAAGATTGATAAACATCAAATGTTTAAATAAATTCTAATTAGCTGGAATAATATCTTCATACATAACACAAGTGGATTTGAATACCACGTGTAAATACAAATTCTAGTTCCTCAATAAAACAGGTTAAGTTATAAAGAAAACATTTGTTTTCTATTTGGTCTGACACGATGGTAAACAAGATCTTCTTTTTCAATTTACCTTCGTGTTGAATAGGCGTTTCGTAGTATTATAAAGCGAATTACTTTGATGCTAAAATAAAATAATATTTTAGGAACCTCATAATATGCTACTAATAATTTCTCCATCGTATTTATAACGGATGGTAAGGATTTGTATGGAACAATAATCATGTTTTTTGAAACATGCCAGCCATGTTGAGGCTAATAATAATTTATTTTAGGACCTACCGACAGGTTGCTTAACTTGTACATATCTAGAGGATATGGTTTCTTCATCAGAAAACTCAACTAAATGTTAACATACCAAACCGATAGTATTTTACAAAATTTAGTAAATTCAACTTTAGTTCCTGTTTTTATTTCAGGTATGCGTCACACAGCAGTTTCTGCCGTAATAGTTAAAATCCTTAAACTTCAAGAGGCTTCATATTCGATACTGTTTCAACAGAGAGTACAAAGTCCACTCGCACACCTGGAACAAGCTTACATCTTTGCAAGCTCTACGTGGAACATCTCATAATGTCAGGGTAATGACAATAAACTGTTTATCAGTAGCAGGTATGAGATTTTATAAATTTTTAATGTCTGTGAGCATATGATGCTCCATACTTCAACAATTCATACCTTAGCTTTAAATTAATTTAAATGCTGCTTGTTTCTAAGCATAGGTTTATCTGATAATTGCCTGTTTATTAGAAATTTAGTCATTAATTCAACTTTAGTTCCTGTTTTTATTTCAAGTATACATCACACAGCAGTTCCTGCCGTAGTTGTTAAAATCCTTAAACTTCAAGAGGCTTCATGTTCGATACTGTTTCAACACAAAGTACAAAGTACACTTGCATACCTGGAACAAGCTTACATCTTTGCAAGTTTTACGTGGAACATCTCATAATGTCAGGGTAATGACAATAAACTGTTTACCAGCAGCAGGTATAAGATTTTATAAATTTTTAATATCTGTGAGCATATGATGCCCCTAGTCGATTTACTACTGTCAAAGGTAACATTTTACACTACAAGAAAAATTCATACTTCAATAATTCATACCTTAAATTTAAATTAAATTAAATACCGCTTGTTTTCAAGCATAGATTTATCTGATAATTGCCTGTTTATTAGAAATTTAGTTATTAATAAAAAGGCCCAAGGTTTCATAAAACTTAAAGTCTGAACATTTAAATTGTCATATTATTTAATGCATTTAAATTACATGTTTATGTCTGATATAAATTTTATAGTTTACAACCAGTGAACAAGATATAACTCAGAATATTTTAAACTGTTTCTTACTACTAAAACTGATATTATATTTTAATTAAATTAAAACTACAGGAATTCTATTCAATTGTCTCAGGTATTTGTTTTCAACTTTAACCCCTTGAGATTTCAAGTCTTATTCAGCCTCTGCGACCTTTAAGGGTTGATGCTAGCTGTACCAAGGTAAGCCTCCTTATCCTGTCGTGTACTTACGCCTTTTATCACACCTAAAATGGAGTAGGGTGCAAAACATTTAGAGATAAATTTAAGGTACTTAAATCTATTCGATTCCGATATAGTCTTAAAATCTAGTATTTTGCTAAGAAAATTATAATAAGCTTAAAACGTGGTATTAGGTTACTAAAACATATGTTTTCAGAGATATTACAATGTGGTGGACGGGTTCTACAAGGTTGTTTACGAACACATATAAATTACCGCTTACCTTACCTCTATACATTCTTTAATATTACTTATAAAGTGGCTTTAAATAATTTTATACGAAAATGTAGGCAACTTTCCATACACATCGTGCATAAGTCTTTGGGTCGATGTAATTCCGTGTTAGTTTAAAACGTTTACAACCAAAAGGTAAATGTGGGTTTTTCATTTATCGAGTGTAGGTTCGCTTGTGGAAACAATGAGATACGTTACGAATATGCAAGGTTACCAATGGGCTTTTCCAATATAAGTTTAATGAAATTAGTTTTGATGTTTCTCTTATTGGCAGGTAGATGTTTTGAAAAATACCATTCAGGTAGTCCATTATCTAGAGAGAAATATTTTGAAGGAAAGTGTGAAGGAAGTGTGCAGCATCCGCACAAGAATAGTATTGAATTGTTTTCAGTTTTTACCAAGATAATAACAAGTGATGCTCTAATTAGAAATATTCTGTCCTTTAATAAGGATGACTGTGATTGTGTAATGTTCTGTGAAACCCTTTCTGTTTGTTAGGAGCAGGGAATAGTATACGCGCTATCATGTTATACGATAATGGTATTAAATTTCGGTTGATAATAAGTGATAAGTAATAGGTGAACTTTGAGTTTTTGCATGGCGTCTACCGATGTTACTTATTTCTGATTTGATAAATCTACGATGTTAATGTGCAACTTACTGTCCTGTGCACTTGGTTAGTTCGACCTTTGTCAGCGATAATAGGATATGCTCCGACGAGATTTGGCGACACAGATATGAACAACATGAAGTGTTGTTTTAAACGACAATGACGACGTTTGCTAATTCGTTACTTGTATGAACTTTTATTTAATGAAAGACAGTGGCAAAATATTACAAGTTTGACTGGAGATAAATAAATATGCAAGTTATTTTTCTAACTTCATTAGTAAGCGCAGGTAAACAAGTGCTGTAAAAAATGTGCAAAGGTCTGCGAAATTAGAAATAAATTCATAACACGGGGTTCTAAGAATTAGATTGTACGAAGTTGTTCTTTTGTGGGGTGACATTTTTCTAGAACTAAATTATGGTAAGCAGAATGAAATGTCCAGCGTTGGGGATTGCCGTGTCTTCTTTGCATCGCATTGATGGTTTTCCTTGGGAAGAATTGAGTCTGCATTTTTCAAGTTACTCATAGCATAACCAAAGGTGTTGTGATTGGAATTGCTTGACTCGGATCGTCGGAGTGTGCTTAGCACGTTAGATGTGATGGTTTGGGTATTTATTTAGAAATAAATTATATACATTGACTGACCCCAAAACAATTTTCCTATATAATGTTTTTAGAGTTACCCTATTGTTAAGGCCTGACATTAGTACATCATTCCGGACCGCCTGCAGCGGAAATGCATTTCAGCTTGTAGATGGTCTCCTTTCTTGATGTAACTATGCAAGAAAATATTTTTTTCTATTAACATTTAAAAATTTTGTTAACTACAGGGCTGAAACCAGTCCATTATAGATTCTGTTTAATTTTTTCTGCTGTATATACATGTTGAAATTGAAGTGGAAAATTTAGTTCTGGTAGTGCATACGTTGTTTTTGCGATAAATTATTATTTTACGTAGATATTTCTTTATGCGGTGTAAATCTTTCGGGATATGTTTTGGGTAAATGTTATTTTTTTTCTACGTAAATTGAAGTTCTTTTTGTACAATGTTTTTACTGGAGGTTTTGTAAATGTTCTTTCTGATATCATGTTTTTTTAACTAGACGTTTTGTAAATAAAATTCCCTTAATAAGGTTTACTTTCTCTCTGACCCCATCCCCCTCTATAACATTTTAGCTAGCACGACATTGCTAATTTGAATTCCTTTCCTATTATTGGTTGTGGTTCTCGGTGCGGGATAATTTCTTTGCTTACATTACTTTTTTTTTCTTGTACGCACGGAATACGTAACTAAGTATTGTTACTATTACAGGAGCTTCAGGAATTCTTTAATTTAAGGAGTAAACTATCAAAAGATAATACAAAAAAGGTAGATGTTACAGACAAAAAAAACCTTTAAGCCAGAGGTGTCCAAACTTTTCGCGGCACGGGCCGGATTATAATTAGATCCATGTTGTAAGGGCCACATGTATATACAAATTGAAAAATATCATTTTGAGTAAGGTAGCATTAAATACTATTAATTTATACTATTTTATTTTAACTTGAAAATACAAAATACTAAACAAAAAAAGTATAATTGTAGTATAATTGTATAATTATTTTATAAAAATTGAAATATTTTCATACAACTTCTAATGCGAATGATGAAACTGTATTTTTTGTTGAAGAATGTCTTCATAGTTGGGATCAAAATTTGTTACACCAATCATAAGCAATGACTGCAAATGATCATCAGATAAATTTGCTTTATATTTTGATTTGAGATACTTCATTCGAGAAAAAGTTTGTTCGCACACGTAAGTAGTCCCAAACATTGAAATGAATTTACGAGCAAATTTCTTCAAATTTGGAAACTCTTTTGCATCCAAATATTTATAAAAATCTATTAAGTTTCCTTCCTTGTATTTGTCCTTGATTTGTTCGTTTGCTTGAAGATCAATAATTTCTATTTGAAGCTGGCTTGAAATTTCAGCAACGTTGCAATCAAATGGATTTTAGAACAGCCGAATTTCTTTTGAATTCATGTCCAAATCAGAAAATCTCTTTTGAAATTTTTCTTTTAAATCGGCGATGACTTTTACTGCAAATGCAATTGGAAATTGTTCTTCAGTTTTTTTATTAAATTCATCACAGCACGGAAAATGCGTAAAATTACATTCAGTCACTTGACTTTCGAATAATTGTAGTTTTTTTCGAAATGCTTTAATTTGAGAGTATAAATCGCAAATTAAATTGTTTTTCCCTTGTAACTTTAAGTTTAAGGTATTTACGTGTGCCACAATATCTGCAAAAAACGCCAACTTCCAGAGCCATGCAGCATTTGATAAAAGTGGTTCAGGATGTTTTTTCTCTACAAGAAATAAATCAATTTCACTTCTAAGCTTAAAAAATTGCAATAGAACTTTTCCACAACTAAGCCATCGAACTTCAGTGTAATAGGACAAGTTGACGTACTAGGATTCAATTTGCTTAAGAAAAGATTTAAATTGCCGATGATTAAGTGCGTGTGATCGAATAAAATTTACTACAGAAACAACTGGCTTCAAAACGCAGTTTATATCGACATGTTTTATACATAATGCTTGTTGATGGATAATACAGTGCAGAAAAATTGGTACTGACGCTCCTGAAGCTTCACAAGCTTTTGTAATTTGTCCAACCACGCCGATGTTTGTACCAGACATGCTACTTCCTCCATCAATCGTCACACTTTGGAGTCGATTCCAATCTAAGTTAAACTTTATTAGCGTTTTTTCTACTTCTTCGAATACATCTTTTCCAGTTGTAGTACTATGCATGCTGTTAAGGGAGGCTAATTCTTGTGTGACATTAAGTTCGTCATCAACTCCACGAACAAAAATTAAAAGTTGTGAAATGTCACCAACATCAGTTGATTCATCAATAGCAAGAGAATATTGAGTGAACCACTGTGTTTTACTAGTAACCTGGTGGAGAATATTGTTTCCAATATCGTCAATTCGACGAGCAATTGTATTACGGGACATGCTGATCATTTTGAAGAGATCCAACTTTTCTGGGCACAATTCACCAACAGCCGCCATTATACACTCTTTAAACATTTGTCCATCCATAAAAGGTTTTCCTGCTTTCGCCAACAAATAAGCAATCTTTATACAAACTAAAGTTAATGCTTCATTTTCTGAATTTGCTTTCCTAAATAAATTTTGCTGAGAACATAAACTACGGTGCATTGCTTTGTATTTTTTAGTACGGTGCTTGTCCTTGAATTGTAAGTAGGTTGAAGAATGTTTTGTTTCATGATGTCGACGTATATTATATTCCTTCATTACAGCAACAGTGTCATTGCAAATTAGACGTACTGCTTTATTAGCCTGTGTTTTCACAAAGAAATATTTTACTCCCCATTTTTCATTAAAAATGCGACATTTGTCATCTATCTTTCTTCTTTTTCCTTCCATGTTAGGGGATTCTAAAAATTAGCAAAATAGGAAAATAATTCCTTTTTAATGAAAATATCATATTATTGTTAAAAAATAATATAATCATGTATTTTTAAAATTCTACTAAATAAGTTTAATAAATACCATTAAAAAATTTTTGAACGCTGTTGCATATGTAATTAAAATTTAATGCTAGTTAATATTTGCAGGAATTCGGGCGATATTTAAGGGAAGTACAACAAATATAAATTTACACTTGCCTGTTTATAAATTCGAATATCCCTAAACTCCAATTACAAACGACGGTGTATCTTGATCCTTGCTTTTCATTAATTTGTCTGCACCCGTAGCAATGTTTTAACACTCTGCATCGCACTGGCACTGTCGTTGGAGACTTTTAACACATATCTGCAATGCACATTTGAAGTGGGGCGGCATTTTCTATACTTCTCGCGCTGCACCGACGGGCGACGAGCGCCTGGCTATACGCAGCAGCAACGGAACAGCCCCGGGTGGCGCTACTGTGCGCGTGCAATAATTCCATAAAAACAGTATCGAAATCAAAAACGATATTTGTTTATTTATACTTAAGTGCTTTAAGCGAACTACTCAAAATTGCTGATGCTTTATTTACAACAAAACAATAAGACTCTGCTTATCGTCAAAATTCACATGCGTATAAAATTTCTTTTATGTTTGAGTTACCAAAATATATTTTTTTATTTAGTCTTATAACTTAGCAGCGCGACAGACATTTGTGTTTGGTCAAGTACAGCAACTTCGTTTTATTGGCCACGTAGTTTTTCATTATACCTTTATGAAATGAAAAGGTTTGGGCGAAAACCTCATTATGTTTTAAAACCCTCCGCAGGCCGGATAAAATTACTTAGTGGGCCGGGTTTGGCCCGCGGGCCGTAGTTTGGACACCTCTGCTTTAAGCAATGGCGATTGCCTAGATAAAAAATCGGAATAGTTAATATAAAAAGCAACTTACAATTATTGTGTCCGATGTGGTTACACAACCTTGCCACGAACTAAATAATAGAAAAGGCGGCTAAGAGTTTTGAATGTGTTATAGGAGATGATGAGGATTAACTAGATGGATTGGCTAACATTCTGTAAACAATAAGCTAAGTATGCTCTATTTTCGAGTTCAGATAACGCAGTAAAAAGCTTTTGTTTAAAAATAAATTTGGAATATTTATGCGGTTAGCTGTTCTAATATATTTATCTAGTTGAGAGCTAATCGCGAATAAATTAGTAACAATTAATTAAGATATCGAGCTCTAATCTCAAGTACCAGTTTTAGAAAATATTCACGTCTCTACTTCCTAGTAGATTTTTAGTTCAATATTTGTTCCAGTATTAACTCATCGTTTACGCCAATTGTTATATGGATTAGAAAAATAAGAAATACTTATGGAACCATAGTACCTACGAATCTTCCTCATTCATACTTCAAAGCTTTAAAATGAAGATTCACTTATCGTTGAGATCCATTATTTGGCATTTAAGTAATACCTACTAAAATAACACTATGACGTAAGGTTTAAGAAATGTTAATCCTCTTATATATTTTTTGAAACAGAGTGAACAATGAATCACAAATTCCAGAAGATAGTTCAAGTGGTGACAGCGGACCTACTATTGAAAATAAATCCTGCATCTACACAGTTTTCAATCCCAATGGCAAGCACCATAGATTCTTAGCACTCACTTTTATGTGTTGGTTAGGATTTGGTAAGTAATAATGCGCAACGGCATAACTTCAATATTATTATAACTAAAGATTAATCTTTTTTCTTAAACCACAAAGAAAGCATGTAATCATTAATAAATATTAAATAAAACTGACGTATATAAGCAAAGTAATCTACAATATTTACATAGTGGTTAAGATTACCTAGAAAATTGTAAGATCATGTATTTATTAAGAGCCTAAATGGTTTTAGTTCACAATTGGAAAACATTTAATAAATTGTAACTGAATCGAAAACGAAATGTAGCGGAAGCATGCGGGCCAGCCGCTACGCAGTCGACTGCCCTCATAATAAAAGGATATAAAAAATAAACAACAGACGACTTTAAGATTATAGATAAAAAGATTACATTGGCAACTTCAATAAAAAAAATTTCTTGATTTTTCGGTGACCTATTGTAACAGTATTTTGACCACTGCAGAACACCAACGAATTTTTAGTCCTAATACCTCTTGTATAGTTATTAATATCATGCAAACCATTTTTAAACAAATAAATATTAGTATTGGTATTGTACGTGCTAACCGCCATACGGAAATGCTGGTTTGGTTGCTAACATAAGGCGCTGATTGTTAATACAATTATTATCAAGGCCAAGCAGCTTTCCTGTTTCGTGCATAGCACATCTGCACTCACATTAGCTAGTGCTCTCGTCGAGAACGATTATAGAACTAATAAGGGTTCTGGCATGTAACTTGCGTCTGGCTTTTTGTGCGGTAGTAAAGCCCTAGCGCGCTGAACACTAGGCTTTGTGTTTTAACGATGGTAAGAATTAAAATAATAATTAATTAGACCAACTGAATAATTTTGTTGTAGCGCTCTTTTCGTATTTTTTCTTTTCTTCTGTTATAACGTTCCTTTTAACGATGTTTTTAAATGACTTTTAATAAATAACTTCGTTTGGACAATTCCTTTGATAAATTCATTTAATAATTCTTTGGACATTTGTGTAAATAGCACTTAAAATATTCTTTTAATGATTTCGTACAAGTTACGATAAAACATGTTTTTCAACGCTTTGTAGAAAGTCTTCAATTAGATATTTATTTTATAATTCTCAACTTTAAGAAGTCGTTTTGTATTATCTGGTTTTATAAAACTAAGGCAGCGAGTATGCTATACTTAAAGAAGATATAAATTCTACTTTTGCATCTGCGAGTATCAACTTATGGTTTATTCACGTCAACTTTGCGATAGGGTATCGATCCAATATGAACGTCCTTTAACCGTACGATAGTTGGTTGGATTTTATGTAATGTTATGGAGAAAACAATAAGTTCGAATTTTAAGGAAACGTTCTACAAATTTGTAGAATTTTTATGGTTTAGAAATTGAGTCCGATGATGCATTGGAATGGTACTGTTGAAACTTTCGTTCAAGATTTACACACAGTAGAACTAAGTTTAGTATTAGAATTTGGTTGGTCCCGTTTGTGCGTATAACAAAAACGCATGGAAGTTAGTATGGTCCGGTCCAAGGGTCACGCTTCTGTGAAACATATGGATGTTACGTCACTTATTTTCTGAAAAATGTATGTATTAAAACCTGCCCTAACATGTTGTAACGACAACATGTAAACAACACCTGTAGAGCCAAGGTAAGAGATTAGAATTATTCTTGCATCACGTCTACATTTGGTGATCTTTGATACGAGGCTGCTTCAGAAAATATTTTTGTAACTATCTATTCTCATAAATTCGTTTCGCAAACTAAGAAGGATTTTAGTAAATTTTTATTGTCAATACTAGTTCAGTATAATTACAGTTACTAAATTTTATGAGGTTAGGCAAACATAAAGAGTTCTTATTGATGTTTCATATATGCATGATTTCACTTACAATTTTTGAATAATGAATTAATAGACAAAGTAGTTAAAGTTTTATAACTATGTAAACAGAAAAAACATCTGATATTTCTGGTATAAATTCAAATTAAACTTTTGTAACTAAAGCAACATTTAAAGTTTTTTATATTTTTCTTTGAATATATAATCCTACGTTATGAGTAGATGAAACTTGTATTATCTTTTCTTAAACATGAATTTTATATTTACAATTTTTATGAAAGAACAATTTTAATTAAAGAAGCAACATTTAATTTTCTTAATTAATTGTTTTATTCTGAACAAGTACGTTCAGAAGTAGGGTAACAAAGTATAAGATCAAATAGAGTAAAGTAGTAAACCCAATTTAACAAGAAACTTTAATAGCCTTTTCAGAATTTGAAGCATGAAATCTGTGTTCATATTATTGTTGCCTGATTAATCTTTGTTGTTTTTTATATGAGGTAGCAAGAGAATACCTCTTGTGTCCTCATTTTTGTATATTTAATTAAATTTTCTTTACAGCTCCTGCGTTAGCAGTTAATACGGTATTCCTCCCTAAGGACGCCCAAGTCCCCCTTAGGGAAACCCTGTGTTTAAAGTTAATGACTTGGTGGCGCCCTATTCAAACCCCTGTTTTGTTGAGAATCTAGCCCTAGTAATAAAATAATGCTTTGTAAAAAGAACCATGACCAATCCTCATAAGCTCTGCCCAAGGAATAGACCCCTAGCATAGTCGGAAGATATTTGCGTTCCATCATTTTAAGGAAATCCTTCCTTAAAGGTTACTGGTCACATTTGGGTATATAAAAATAACCCCTAACTAGTTAACCCAACCAGTAATTAATTAATATACGTAATACTATAGCTTAATAACCTTGTTTAAATCTAGCAGACGTCCAGTTTTATTTCTGTTGATAATATCGCTAAATTGAAATATCCTGGTTTGCTACATTTTATCCTTAAATAGCTTTGGATTGGTTTGATTGTCGAAAACGTTGGTTTTGAATAATCGGGAGCGGACTAAGGTAAATTCACCTCGAAACAAATTAAAATTGCGTTTTTGAGTTAAATAAATATATAACATAAGTGTAATACAACTAGTTACACATATTAGAAAATATATTATTTATTTATTAGAATTGCAATAACATAATGTAAATATAAATAAAGCCCAATTTAATATACCAATTAAGGATAAAAGATGCAAAGTATACAACAAACGAGAATAATATAAATTCTAGGTAATAAATATTTATTTATACGAACTGGTGTGTAAAAGCAAGTGGACTGCAGTATAGCGGGGGCTTTTATGAATAAAGAAAAAATATGAAATTACCTCTGAGCGTGTGAAATAAATAAATTGGGTTGTAACATGTAACAGCTGGTAGCAAATTGACAAAGATTAAACACATACAAGACAAGCACACAAAAAAAACTTACCCTCAATTTTCAATTGAAGAAGCGGGTTCCAATCTTCCACTTGTGCATAAGCAGCGGTATAGCTATTTATTAAGATCAATTTATCTCACGAGCAAACGATTTCCGTGTTAACTTCTCGAATTCAATTTGAACATTGACTCTGCTATGTCGGTTTATCATTTGTAGCATTATCAGTTTAGAAAACCGACCGCACTGGATAATTGTCAGCAAGAATTGATGAGTGCGACTGTATATTTATTAATTTTCCGAACCAAGAACTATAGCTACATAAAGGACTCTAAGGCTCATTATTAATTTATAATTTGACGTTTCTTACTCTTAGAGTCAGGGTAGCCACTGGATCTTTTGCCGCCCCTGTGCAGATTAATGTTTGCCGCCCTATCCGCTAGTTTTACAAACTTGTTTGTTATCAAATAGATTAAATTTTGGAAAATTTGAACTGAATGGAGCAAATTTTAAATGCAAACTACTTACGTGGGTAGACTATTAGGAGAAGCACCATTCAACACAAACAATAAGTCCTTAACGTTAAAAAAATAACAATATAAAGGTCACTAACACTTTAAGCTTTGTTGAATTTACACTTATTTGGATTATTTGAATTTGAACCTTTTTACTAGTTACGTTTTGCGCCGTATAGTTAGCGTTGCGAAACGTAATTAAGAAGGGTTGTAAAAGTGGGACTATATAGCTTTTGATTTTTTTTTTGTTGCGCGGCGATTCGCGCTTTATACTTCCACAAGAATGGTCGTGTGCAGTTCATACACAGACTATTAGTATTTTAAATTGAGTTGGCGGCAAACAGCTGCAATGCATTCTGGTTTTTAACAATGTTTGTTTTATAAATAACACTGCGTTTTACAAGTTTTATGCGTTTCTTTTTGATAGTGTTAATCTGCAGACTTGCTTGTAGATCACGTGAAGGAATAAGTAAACATGGTCCATCGAGCGAATAGTAATTACAATGGAAACGAAGTTAAGGTCCTTCACAATTACAGAAGGTATTGAGCGTCTATGCCACGGAGCGAAACAGTAACCTTTCAAATAACTGAAATTGGAGCGATTATAAATTTGCGTAAAAAGGATTGGTCCAGTTACCCATATATAAGACTTCATTTATCAAAAATAGCGTTTATTTGAGGAATCAAGTAAGTTTTCCGACCAATTTTCAATAATCTGTGTAATTTTGAGGTTACAACTTTACTTTTATATGTTCATAACACGTTTTAATGTGGTGCTTTCCAATTAAAATAACAGTTTTCATATGCACAGATTCAATTTGCGTTGAATTATAGTCGGAGGGTTAAGCTAAGTTATTAAAGAGCTTATTTGTCCTTGCATGCATTTAATTACACTGCCAAACAGGTTCTTGCAGGCGTATTTTCTTTCTAAAAATAACCTTGAGCTTGTACTAGGCCGCCCCCTATAATAATAGGTAGAAGTATCCGTAATGTTTAAGTTGGTCCGATAGGTAAGGGTCAGTCGGGGTTAAGCGTGCGAGAGAGTGCGGCACGTTATCGAAACGCGCGTCGGTTGTTCTAGAACCCAGTTAAGTTGTGAACTTTGCGTTGCTAATAAATTATACATTTTTATCCGTAAGAGTGTGGCAGTGATAGTTGATGCCAATAAGGATAAGTTGGATTGTACTTTACAGATAAGTTATAGTTGTAGTATTGTTTTTTTGTTTGTTTTTTTAATGGCAACGCCGCTGGCCACATGGTAGTCACGGTGCGTGCTGCATTTTTTTTATTTAGCTGTGTTTGTTTTTTTTTATTTTGTGACGTTGGTTACAATTCATTAAACTACATAAATCCATCTACGAGTTATTATTACATATCCACAGGTTGTAACAGGTAAAAACTTAAAGGATCACGAAAATACCACATGTAGAGGGGTTGCCGCTAGCCTGGGCCAACATCTGCAAGGGTAACCACTCGTTTCCGCACCTCCTGGAATGTCTGAGCTTTCTGAGGGAGCTGGTTCAAGCTATAGAAAGTTGCACATGCTAGCGGTGACTCATTCATAACTGTGCATTGCCTTAAGCGATCTGAATACATTTATTGGTTTTTAGAAAGTTTTACTTGCATGTTTTGCAGGGCGGCAAGACGTCGAAACCAGTATTGTATAACCTAAAACCATTGAGCGGTTAAACCATCATTTAGTATTTGAAAATTAGAAGTCAATTTTGATAACATAAGCTTAAAAGGTTTGGCGCGATGTATGTGATTGGTTTTTAGCGAGGCTTACGCAATTTAAAGGTTAAGTTGTTTAATTTAAAGGTATTTTTCAAATATGTCTGAACAATTAAAGATGTTTATAGCGAAAAGAGGTCTTCTTAAAAGCAACTTAACAAAGTTTAAACAGAAGTATGAGCAGGATTTTGCTGTTTTAAATGAAGAAGTTAAGTACATTGAACTTAAAGAGCGTTATATTCGTTTTGTCCCCTTGTTGGAGGAATATGAGGCGATTCAATTAAAAATCGATAATCTTGAGCATTCGGATTTACACTTATTTGGATTATTTGACTTTGAACTTTTTTATTAGTTACATTTTGCGCCGTATAGTTAGCGTTGTATGAGTGGGACTATGTAGCTTTTGATTTTTTTTTGTTGCGCGACGACTCACACTTTAGACTTTCACAAGAATGGTCGTGTGCAGTTCATACACAGACTATTAGCATTTTAAATTGAGTTGGCGGCAAACAGTTGGAATGTATTCTGGTTTTTTAACAAAGTTTGTTCTATAAATAACACTGCGTTTTACAAGTTTTAAGCGTTTCTTTTTGATAGTGTTAATCTGCAGACTTGCTTGTAGATCACGTCAAGGAATAAGTAAATTTCACGATTTTTACAGTGCAGTAGTGCTCCACAATTTAAAAGTCACTTTTGGCGCTTTTGTTTCGGAAAACTTTATACTAACGTTTTGCAAATTCATGTTCTATTGCTAAAACAGATAGAGTTGGATAGCCTTTCTTGGCTCATAGAGAACAGCAAATAATTTTTAATAATTTTCAGTTTTGAAAAAGAAAGTTCACCCGCTGCCACTAACCGATAATGTTAAAAAAAAGGATCTTAGGTCATTTTCAATAACATACTTTAATAAGTTATTTGGATGTATCTCATCAGATGCTAAATGGGGTTGTATAGCTTTTATTTTCTAACATAAATCATCAGCATTAATATTGCTAATTGGAACTTTGTCGTCCGTTAGTGATGTGTGAATTTTCTAGCAATTCGCTTTGAGTTCATTATCATCTTTACAATCTGATAAACAATAAAGTACTTTAAAGATATTCGTCTGCTGTTGAAGTAATTTAAATCTTTCGTCCGAAACAACAATAACATCGAGATCTAAAATTTTGAAGTAGAAATTCGCTCTAAAGGTTTCCGAGAAGAAACGACGAGTTCATCCTCCCCTTCAGAAATAAAGATACACTTTTTTTTATAATCCTGGAAACTGATTTTTCAGGAAACGGGTCCTCAATGTTGGCGGATGAAGTTATTTCTTTGGTCTGCGTTACAAATACATTAAACTGGACATCAGATCTTAGTCCAATAAAGTAGATCTTATCACAGGCAGTTTTACCGATAAATAAAAGTACAACTTTGTGTTTTTAAGTTTAATGGTTCCGGTAGTTTTAAGGGCACAAATCATTAATTCGACAATTTAAAAGTATCCAATGCAATAAAATCTAAACATTTACATAAAACGAAACACTTTAAAATACCGTCTTAGAGTATCATAAAGCAATTAATTCAATGCTCCGGCTATATACGTCCGTCTTGGGTGAGCGCGCTTGCACCACTCTCCTTTTACTCTAAAACGCATTATTACAACCCGTCAGGACCGGGCTTGCTACATCACCCTCAACGAAAACATGCACAATAAATAATTAAAATGTTTTTGTTTTAACTTAATATTCACACCCCCTCAATACTACACTTTCTTAGTCGAAATCTTAAACGTCGAAATGTCAACAAAACTTAGAAATTTAACTAATACCTTCCCACCCTACAACAATACTAACACCCTTGTTACGCTTCCTTCCTGTCAGCGTACTTAAATTGCGTCGTTCTTTGAATCGCCGTTTGTATAAATTGAATACTTCAGAATAGTTTCAGATTTGTATGCAATTTAACTCGCGTGTATTAAGTTAAAGATAGATTAATTGAAGACTGATTTTCCTTAATAAATTCCGTTACTATTCTTAAATCCTTCATCAACATACTATCTATTTTACCTAATCATCATAAGCCGCTTTACCATAATTTTTTAACTCAAATCTAGTTGCTTGAAACGTAAAGTTTATGTTATAATTATAGTCAGTACCTTGTTTTAGGCATCTGTTATCTGGTTATACAGTACGACCGCGTATAAATGATTCTAGATTACTTCCATCTAAAGACTCTTTGAAATAATGAATCCTACTTCACCGATAAAGCTTGTTTCGAAGTGCTTATCACCTTCGTATGTTTGATAACACCGGAAGGAATGTAAATTGTTGCTATTAAACAAGTTAATATTATTCTTTTCTGCATACGGCAAGAGCAATTGTCGATTTCGCTCTGTGAAAAATTTTCGAGTACACGCTGTGTGCTCCTTCCGGGGGATAGAACCGCCTGTTGCTTGGCCTTGGTTGATGAGGCGTTTGCCCGTCTCTTTTGTGGAGGGAATACACGGTTTACGGAATCCCCAGTCCATCTGCTCCGCCCTGCTTTAGAGAGGGTGCAATCGAGCACCTACACCGTGGACTCACGTGGTGAGTGTTTATTCACTATTTTGGTATAGGACAGCTGTAGAATTATTCAAACAGTATATTGACCAGTTTTATTAGATGACTAAACTTGGTAGTTTTGGAATGCTTGTCGTTGTGCGAGCGGATACTTACTTATTATTAATATTGTAATCTGTGACGACTTCTTTATGGGAGGACAACTTGATGTAGTTAAGTTTATACTTACGACAATTTTGAGTATTAATATTGTATTTACTGTGGCCAATTTGTCTATTTAATTGTATATTTAAGTGTAGATTTATCATGATTCTTTAGAGCTGTTGGTTTTAGTGTGGTAATGTTGCATTTTTTTTTGTTTTGGTTGATCATTAATATTGAGGGAGTAACCTAAAACTGCAGCTCGCCATTTAAAAAAAAAGATTCTCTTGGGTTTTTTTTTGCTGATATATGTATTTAGTTTTGATTTGATTTTTTTTTGTTGTGTCTGTGGTCATACTGCACTGGTACGTCTATCCAAAATGTCAATTAGGATAATTATACTTATTCTGTTACTTTCTTATTTCTATTTCAGGTTTGCCTGACTATTTTCATTGCAGGTATGGTCCCTAACTCACTACAGCCGCGTACATTATAGGTGAGGCTGCTTTCTCCAACCCCCCCAATCTCCGATTGAGCCCGGTCATTCCGTGAATTTTCTTGTGTTACGCACGGATACGAGTCAACGTAACACCCTAAACGTCTATAAGAAATTCATAACGTTTTAGGTTATATATATATATATATATATATATATATATATATATATATATAAATAATATAATGCTTGGCGACCTTGCAAGAATAATACTTTTTCTTTGTAGGTTTTTTTAGGTCTGCTGGATTTAAATAAATACTCTTTTTTATGGCCTAAATTTTCGCATATATTTTTTGTATGCTTGATCACAGGCTACAACTGTATTAACGCTTTATAAAGAAATTCGTTGATGATATAATAACAGCTGTACCTGAAGACCAAATACATGAAACGTTAGAAATATTCAACAAATACAATCCAAACATACAATTCACAATTGAAATTGAAAATAACAACACGATCCCATTTTTAGATATGTTATTAATAAGAAAAAACAATTTAGTAATTACAGATTGGTATCAAAAACCAATAAGTTCCAAACGTTACCTAAATTATAAATCAAATCATCCCTTTAGCATGAAAACAAACTTTATATTAGAATTCAAAAACAGGGTCAAAAGGCTATCACACACTTCTCTACATGCAAAAAACTTATTACTTTTGGAAAACATATTATTAGATAACAATTATCCAAAAACATTGATCAAGAAACTTCTATATAATCACAGAACAACACCAACAAAAGATAATCACAATACACCAAAATCCAGTACACCTCAAATTTATACACCCATACCATTTATTCAAAATTTAACTACTAAATTAAGCAAAGTATTCAAAAACTTAAATGTCAAAATTGCCAAAAGAAATTTACTAACAATAAGAAATCTACACTCCAAACTTAAAGATGCAACACCAGTCAAACTTCAAAGAAATGCCATCTACAAAATTAACTGTTTAGATTGTGATCAGTGTTACATAGGCCAAACGTCACAAAATATTGGTCAAAGAATTACCCAACACAAAAGTGACATTCGAGTAAAACCAAAAGCTTGTGCATTAACAACTCACACCCTCAATCAAAATCACAAAATGGACTTTTCAAATCCAAAACTAATAAAAGTGGAACAAAATCTTTTCAAAAGGACTTTTTTGGAGATGTGCTACATCTATAAAAGCCCAAACAACTTCAACAAAAAAACGGACATTGACAACCTAAGCGTCATATATTCATATTTATTAAAATTTAAACATTAAATGCCTTCAATAATACTCAAACCCCTCACCTCAACCACTTTTTATTATCTCTTTTTTTTTTTTACATTTATATATACTAAATTGTTGATAACACAGATTCCAATTAAATCACTATTACAACACACACACACACACTAACACACACACACACACGCACACACACACACACAGACAAACATACAAAATTACACAAACACATTCACCCTCACATGCACACACACACCTACATGCACATACACCCACAAACCAACACTGTCGTTAAAAACAAATAAAAAACTTTTATCAAAAATGACACTGTCATTTTACTATCACTATTTACATTAATATTTATTCTATAAAAAACATTATTTTATTCCAAACACTGATGTCAATTTCAACCATCCTCACTGTAAGTTTTTCTTATCTTTATTCATCCTTTATAAAGCGTTAATACAGTTGTAGCCTGTGATCAAGCATACAAAAAATATATGCGAAAATTTAGGCCATAAAAAAGAATATTTATTTAAATCCAGCAGACCTAAAAAAACCTACAAAGAAAAAGTATTATATATATATATATATATATATATATATATATAAAAGGTTCTTGATAATTCTTGAGCGTAGTTAAATTAGAAAAGATTTTGTTTTTTGATTCTTGGGATAAAGTCGCTCATAAAATTAAACACAAAACATTAAATGTGTATCATTTGTATTAAATCGTACGTTTCGGTGATAATTTACACCTTAATCATCGATCTACATGAAAAAGTATATAAATAGGTAATTCATATAACAGGTAATATATGTTTAACTTACTAATTACTTGATAAAATTATTTTATGTATTCACCCATAACAAAAAGTAACAGAAGGAAGCTTGTAATATTACTGATTAAGAATTAAAATTAATTTTAAATTTAGAATGAAATGTCAGTTCACTTATTTGACAAAAATGTAGGATCAAGGATGACATCAATCAACAAATTATGACACTATTTGCTTATATTTTTTATTTAAATAGTAGTATGTGGTTTATTTGTAAAAAAATTTTTTGTATGGTGGGTTGCATAAAAATAGTTAGATAGATAGATAGATTTTAAAATCATATATTTTTACAGGTGTAGTAACCAGGTTAGCTTTTGACTTAAATTAAATAGAATTCTGTGTGTATGCAATATCATTATAGTTAGTATATTTTTTTTGGATTAAAAGTGTATAGGTATGAGTAAACTGTATGTAAATTATTGATGTCTTCTTTGTGATTGATGGAATTTGGTTCTTGGTTTATATGAAATGATTCAAAGAAAAGTCTTTTTTTGTAATTGCTTTCTATATCTAAAATTTTTACATTATCATAATTGACTTTGTGTTTTGTATTGTATAAATGTATAGAAAGAGCACAAGAAGTTTTTCCTAATTTTGCATCACTTTTGTGTTGTGTCATGCGATTTCGGAGCCACTGTTTGGTTTGGCCTACGTAGGAAGCTTTGCATTCACATTAAATTTTTACACTAAATTGCTACATAAAGCTTTATTTGTTTTTCTTTTAGTTTAGTAAAAGTTTCCAATGGACTTAGTATTTGAATTTATTATAGTTACAAAAGGTTGTTTTAGTAATTTTTTATTAGTGGTGAAAGATTAGTAATATATAAAAGTTTTTTGTAAATGATATTAGTATGTTTATTTTGAGGTGGAAATATGATTGTGTTAGTATGTAGTAGTTTTGATAAAAGTGGTTTAGGGTAACCGTTGTTGATTAAGATTGATATTAGTTCTTTCAGATTTTTTCTTTAAATTTGGGTTCACAGATAGAGACCATACGATGTTTCAGTCCTAATATGGTGTTAATTTTTGTTTCATGCTATGATTGGAATGGTAATTTAAATATCTTTCTGAATTTGTAGGTTTATTGTAAATATCAAAATTGATCTTGTTGTCATTATTGCGGATAACTAGTGTATCAAGAAATGGTATTGATTGGTGAGATTCTAGTTCGTAAGTGAATTTCAAATGTTTGTTAAAATTGTTAAAATGTTGAATGGTGGTTAGTAAAAAATGTTCAGGAAGTGAGCAGAGAATGTCATCAACGTATTTGACTAGAAATACCATTTTGAAAGGTAAGTTAGGTAAAACACTTTCTACAAGTTTGTCCATTACTATTTGTGCAATAATAGGGATAATGGTGAACCCATAGGAGTACCAAAATCTGTAAGTAAAATTTTGAGTTAAAACTAAAATATGTGTTGTTGAAGATAAGGTTTATTGAAGTGATAAATAATTGTAATGATATATGGCAATGTGGTTCTATGGAATCCCATTTTCTGTAATAATTTGAATGACTAAGTTGACTGGTATGTTTGTAAATAAAGAGTTAACGTCGAGAGAAACGAGAATGTGATCTTGAGGTAGTTGAAAGTTACGGTATTGGTTTACGAATTGGAAGGTATCTACTATGTTGTGGCCTGTAATTGAAAAAGATTTTTGTAATATGGTAGATAAGAAAGAAGAAAATGCATATGTTGGAGAATTAATTGAAGAGATAATAGGTCTTAAAGGAATATCTGGTTTATGGATTTTTGGGAGTCCATAATATTTGCTTGGAACAGAATTATTGGTGATAAGTAGTGATTTTTGTTCATTTGTAATCATGTCTTTTTGAATAATAATTTAATGTGATTGTTTATGGTGTGCTGTATGGTGAAAGTGGGGTCCTTTTTAGTTTTTTATATGTAAGTTCATCATCTAATAAGGTGTTGGATTTATCTATATATGTTGATTTATTAAGTATAACTGTTACGGCTCCTTTGTCTGCTTTAGTGACAAAAATATCAAAAAAAAAAAAAAAATTACTAAAACAACCTTTTGTAACTATAATAAATTCAAATACTAAGTCCATTGGAAACTTTTTACTAAACTAAAAGAAAAACAAATAAAGCTTTATGTAGCAATTTAGTGTATAAAATTCAATGTGAATGCAAAGCTTCCTACGTAGGCCAAACCAAACAGTGGTCTGAAATCGCATGACACAACACAAAAGTGATGCAAAATTAGGAAAACTTCTTGTGCTCTTTCTATACATTTATACAATACAAAACACAAAGTCAATTATGATAATGTAAAAATTTTAGATATAGAAAGCAATTACAAAAAAAGACTTTTCTTAGAATCATTTCATATAAACCAAGAACCAAATTCCATCAATCACAAAGAAGACATCAATAATTTACATACAGTTTACTCATACCTATACACTTTTAATCCAAAAAAATATACTAACTATAATGATATTGCATACACACAGAATTCTATTTAATTTAAGTCAAAAGTTAACCTGGTTACTACACCTGTAAAAATATATGATTTTAAAATCTATCTATCTATCTAACTATTTTTATGCAACCCACCATACAAAAAAAATTTTTACAAATAAACCACATACTACTATTTAAATAAAAAATATAAGCAAATAGTGTCATAATTTGTTGATTGATGTCATCCTTGATCCTACATTTTTGTCAAATAAGTGAACTGACATTTCATTCAAAATTTAAAATTAATTTTAATTCTTAATCAGTAATATTACAAGCTTCCTTCTGTTACTTTTTGTTATGGGTGAATACATAAAATAATTTTATCAAGTAATTAGTAAGTTAAACATATATTACCTGTTATATGAATTACCTATTTATATACTTTTTCATGTAGATCGATGATTAAGGTGTAAATTATCACCGAAACGTACGATTTAATACAAATGATACACATTTAATGTTTTGTGTTTAATTTTATGAGCGACTTTATCCCAAGAATCAAAAAACAAAATCTTTTCTAATTTAACTACGCTCAAAAATTATCAAGAACCTTTTATATTAAAAATATGGGATTTTATCAATACATCCGTATAGAACATGGAGAAGTAATGGTCACAAATTTAAAATACTGGGCCAAAATTACAAAAAAACTTGCACACTTCAATAACAGGAAGACCTTCTTAGAAAGATGTCGAAGAGAAGAATTGAAACCTAAACATATACTTGATTCAACCATTTTATGTCTCGTCTAATAGGTACTGAAGTGAAAAGATTAATAAACAAGTTACTAACCTAAATCACAGGTTAGAAAATCTTTATTAAATTTAGAAATTGAATACACTCATGCAGAAATACAATTTTGGCATAATCAACTTTTCAAAACTAAAGAAACCATCAAAGATTCTATACCTATAGATTTATATATTAATTTCAAGAACAAACAAACCCAATCATATAACAGACAATTTATATATATAAAAAAATTACTAATTAAGAAATTTAACGCTTTAAAATCACATCAAATCCAAAGTAAACTCTTTGTCAACAATAGCAAATGGATTTGTAACTTAAGTAATGTAGACATCCCTGATGACATCAATAGTTTTTTATCTTTAGGCCCCAAGTTTATTTTAAACTCATGTATTTCTGACATCAATATGGGACACTTATTAGCAGATATTGAAATATTACTTGACTCAATGGATATTACTTCACAACAAAAATGAATAAAAGATGTCAGGTTACAAATCTAATAACCAATTTTTAAAAATCCTAATAATAAATTTAATTCAGATTCTGTAATCTTTAATAAATTAAAGAAATTCCTAAAGGACCATCCTGATATTTTTGTCACTAAAGCAGACAAAGGAGCCGTAACAGTTATACTTAATAAATCAACATATATAGATAAATCCAACACCTTATTAGATGATGAACTTACATATAAAAACTAAAAAGGACCCCACTTTCACCATACAGAACACCATAAACAATCACATTAAATTATTATTCAAAAAGACATGATTACAAATGAACAAAAATCACTACTTATCACCAATAATTCTGTTCCAAGCAAATATTATGGACTCCCAAAATCCATAAACCAGATATTCCTTTAAGACCTATTATCTCTTCAATTAATTCTCCAACATATGCATTTTCTTCTTTCTTATCTACCATATTACAAAAATCTTTCCCAATTACAGGCCACAACATAGTAGATACCTTCCAATTCGTAAACCAATACCGTAACTTTCAACTACCTCAAGATCACATTCTCGTTTCTCTCGACGTTAACTCTTTATTTACAAACATACCAGTCAACTTAGTCATTCAAATTATTACAGAAAAATGGGATTCCATAGAACCACATTGCCATATATCATTACAATTATTTATCACAATCAATAAACCTTATCTTCAACAACACATATTTTAGTTTTAACTCAAAATTTTACTTACAGATTTTTGGTACTCCTATGGGTTCACCATTATCCCCTATTATTGCACAAATAGTAATGGACAAACTTGTAGAAAGTGTTTTACCTAACTTACCTTTCAAAATGGTATTTCTAGTCAAATACGTTGATGACATTCTCTGCTCACTTCCTGAACATTTTTTACTAACCACCATTCAACATTTTAACAATTTTAACGAACATTTGAAATTCACTTACGAACTAGAATCTCACCAATCAATACCATTTCTTGATACACTAGTTATCCGCAATAATGACAACAAGATCAATTTTGATATTTACAAAAACCTACAAATTCAGAAAGATATTTAAATTACCATTCCAATCATAGCATGAAACAAAAATTAACACCATATTAGGACTGAAACATCGTATGGTCTCTATCTGTGAACCCAAATTTAAAGAAAAAATCTGAAAGAACTAATATCAATCTTAATCAACAACGGTTACCCTAAACCACTTTTATCAAAACTACTACATACTAACACAATCATATTTCCACCTCAAAATAAACATACTGATATCATTTACAAAAACTTTTATATATTACTAATCTTTCACCACTAATAAAAAATTACTAAAACAACCTTTTGTAACTATAATAAATTCAAATACTAAGTCCATTGGAAACTTTTTACTAAACTAAAAGAAAAACAAATAAAGCTTTATGTAGCAATTTAGTGTATAAAATTCAATGTGAATGCAAAGCTTCCTACGTAGGCCAAACCAAACAGTGGCTCCGAAATCGCATGACACAACACAAAGAGATGCAAAATTAGGAAAAACTTCTTGTGCTCTTTCTATACATTTATACAATACAAAACACAAAGTCAATTATGATAATGTAAAATTTTAGATATAGAAAGCAATTACAAAAAGACTTTTCTTAGAATCATTTCATATAAACCAAGAACCAAATTCCATCAATCACAAAGAAGACATCAATAATTTACATACAGTTTACTCATACCTATACACTTTTAATCCAAAAAAAATATACTAACTATAATGATATTGCATACACACAGAATTCTATTTAATTTAAGTCAAAAGTTAACCTGGTTACTACACCTGTAAAAATATATGATTTTAAAATCTATCTATCTATCTAACTATTTTTATGCAACCCACCATACAAAAAAAATTTTTACAAATAAACCACATACTACTATTTAAATAAAAATATAAGCAAATAGTGTCATAATTTGTTGATTGATGTCATCCTTGATCCTACATTTTGTCAAATAAGTGAACTGACATTTCATTCAAAATTTAAAATTAATTTTAATTCTTAATCAGTAATATTACAAGCTTCCTTCTGTTACTTTTTGTTATGGGTGAATACATAAAATAATTTTATCAAGTAATTAGTAAGTTAAACATATATTACCTGTTATATGAATTACCTATTTATATACTTTTTCATGTAGATCGATGATTAAGGTGTAAATTATCACCGAAACGTACGATTTAATACAAATGATACACATTTAATGTTTTGTGTTTAATTTTATGAGCGACTTTATCCCAAGAATAAAAAAACAAAATCTTTTCTATATATATATATATATATATATATATATATATATATATATATATATATATATATATAATTTGTTTTGTTATCGACCTTTAGTGTTAATTTAATATGATAGTTTGTGGGTTATAGGTCTGCTGGAAATAACTACTCTTCTTTAATACCTAAATTTTCGCATATATTTTATGCTTGATCACAGGTTTAACTAAAAATATATAAACACTGATTAATACTATAAGTATGACAACTTGCAGCTACTTACAATGAGATTGGTTATAAATATGATTGGAACATGAAATTATTGTGTATAAATTAAATATTTAAAATAGCTTTTTTAAATGGTAAAAAATTTTTTTAATGTAGAAAAGGTAAAATATTGGTTTGGCAGAATTTCAAAAATTTGATTAATACTATCTTGGATTTATATGTATGTATGGGTGCATGTGTAAGTAGAATGAGGTACCTAACTGTATGTTTGAGTGTATGTATGTGTGTGTGTGTTTGGATGTGTGTGTGTGTGCGTGTGTGTGTGTGTGTGTGTGTGTGTGGGTATGTGTGTGCGATAGTATGTCTGTGTTCCCAAGTAACGTAAAGGTTACCATATATAAGGGTATGTGTTTATATAATACTTAACTATCCAAAGTTTTGTAGAAGTTTACTTATTGGAATTGAATTTTAGGTTTAAGAGATATGCGTATATAGAACTAAGATCACCAATATCACTTTTTTTGTTCATAGATTTTGTATTCTTATAAATATGACATACTTCCATAAAAATTCTTTTGAAAGTATTGTTTTCTATTTGAATGATATTTGGGTTGTTGAAATCCAATTTATGTCCGTTCCATTTTTAGACACTCTGTTAATACGAAAAAATAATAAAATAATTACTGATTGGTACATGAAGCCAATAAGCTCTGGCCGATATCTAAATTATAACTCATATCATTCTTTCGATATAAAAGTCAACTTTATTTTAGGAATGAAAAACAAAATAAAAAAGATTTCACATTCTTCTCTATATAATAAAAACATATTAAGACTGAGCAGTATCTTAAAAAATAATAATTATCCTAAGACGTTAGTTAATAAATTATTATATAATCAAAGGTCTGAAAATAATTTAACTGTAGATGTACAAAATAAAAAATATATAAACGGTGATATAAACCAAATTCATGCTTCTTTGCCTTATTTAAAAAATTTAACACCAAAATTAACAAAAATATTTAGAAACCATAACATCAAAATTGCAAAAAAGAATGTGACTAGTGTTGGTAATCTATTTTCAAAAAATGAAAGACAAAAATTCTCAGGTATTACAAAGAAACGTTATTTACAAAATAAAGTGTTTAGATTGTGATCTTTCATACATTGGCCAAACTTCTCAAAATTTGAAACAAAGAATTACACAACATAAAAGTGATATTCATACTAAACCTAAAGCATGTGCATTAGCTACACATGCACTTGATGACGGACATAAATTGGATTTCAACAACCCAAATATCATTCAAATAGAAAACAATACTTTCAAAAGAATTTTTATGGAAGTATGTCATATTTATAAGAATACAAAATCTATGAACAAAAAAAGTGATATTGGTGATCTTAGTTCTATATACGCATATCTCTTAAACCTAAAATTCAATTCCAATAAGTAAACTTCTACAAAACTTTGGATAGTTAAGTATTATATAAACACATACCCTTATATATGGTAACCTTTACGTTACTTGGGAACACAGACATACTATCACACACACATACCCACACACACACACACACACGCACACACACACACATCCAAACACACACACATACATACACTCAAACATACAGTTAGGTACCTCATTCTACTTACACATGCACCCATACATACACATAAATCCAAGATAGTATTAATCAAATTTTTGAAATTCTGCCAAACCAATATTTTACCTTTTCCATATTAAAAAAATTTTTTACCATTTAAAAAGCTATTTTAAATATTTAATTTATACACAATAATTTCATGTTCCAATCATATTTATAACCAATCTCATTGTAAGTAGCTGCAAGTTGTCATACTTATAGTATTAATCAGTGTTTATATATTTTAGTTAAACCTGTGATCAAGCATAAAATATATGCGAAAATTTAGGTATTAAAGAAGAGTAGTTATTTCAGCAGACCTATAACCCACAAACTATCATATTAAAATATATATATATATATATATATATATATATATATATATATATATATATTTTGAGTACCGAGCGAGGTCCCAGTAGAATCCACGGTTATTTGGTATGCATTTACGTTGATCTTTTCTGGACGGTACAAGAACCACGATACAACAAAAAGAACTTTCGAATTTGATTATTTTTGGATGAGGATAAATGATGCGTCCTCACTAACACCTTGTCTCCCACCTCAAAAGTCGTTATTTTATGAGCAGCGTCATGTTTTCTTTTACGTTTATTTTATTTATTTATTATTTATTTATTTATTATAGTCTTTATTATTATTATCAAATTATTACAAAAACATAAAAGATATACAAACTAGTAAAGTACAAAAAATATAAATAATTGGATAACCATAAAGTTGTTGAAGTAGGCCACAGAAGAGGCGAAGTTTAGCTGTGAGCTACTCTTACACTTAACCCCTACTGAAGCTAAATATTAAAAGTAAAGAAAGGCAGCGGAATAGGCTGATGGCATATAAATAAAACTAAACACAAGTACTAAAAGGAAAGTAAGAATTATAAAAGCAAACTAGTTGAGTTATATAATTAAAAACTATTTCTTAGCTAACGAAGTTAGTAGTACATATTCTCTTGTCCATGAGACAGTGATAATTATAGTTAGAAAAATGAGATAGCAAGTTAATATGAGCATAAAAGGTATACAATGAGTGAGCATGCAGAAATTAGCGTATTGCGCTGTAACATAAAAACAGGGCTAGTTCAAAAGGCTACTGTGTAATTTGGATTGAATTTTATGAAACTAATAGAGCGATAATCGAAGGATAAAGAATTAAATAACTTAACTGCATTATAAGTGAAACATTTCTGAAACATGGCAGTACTGTGTCGAGGCATAGTTAAACGTTCATTATATCTCACATTTACTGAGTGAACGAGAGATCTAGGAACTAACTTATTCTTTAATGTAACTGAGGATGCTTCAAATAGCAACTTAAAAACGAAGCAGCCAAGATGAAGGGTTCTACGATCATCCATTTTTAACCATTTGAGTTGTTTGATCTTAGCGGAAATATGATCGAACTTTCTAAGACCGAACACAAAACAACAAGAATTTTGCAGTATTTGAATCCTTTTTTTATGAATGCTATCGAGACAAGGGCCATAAACAATATCGCAATAATTTAGATGAGACAAAACCAAAGATTCAACTAAAGTTAATCTTAATTTAAAAGTTAAAAAATGACGCGAGGCATAGAGTAATTTAAGAGAAGAGTACGCTTTAATAATCACTTTAGCCACGTGTGAATGAAACTTAAAGTTATTGTCCAAAGTAACTCCAAGAATTCTAGAAGAATTAACGACAGGTAAAGGGACATTATCAATGTGTATAATTATATTTAAAGCTACAGTGTCGTATATACTGTTGTGACAGAAGATTATTAGTTTAGATTTTTGAGAATTAAGGATCAGATTATGAGCCTTTGACAAAGAACTAAGAAGTTTTAAATCTTCATTAATTTGCTCTTGAGCGTTTAACATATCGCAAATAGGAAAACTATAATAAAGATGTGTATCATCAGCATAAGCTTGAATTTTACAATTCTCAACAGACTTTAGAATGTCAGATGTATAAAGAGAGAAAAGAATGGGTCCAAGAATGGAACCTTGGAGAACCCCAGATAAAACTGGCAATGTCAACGAATAGAGTTGGTTAACCATAATTTTCTGGGATCTATTAGTAAGATAAGATTGTATAAGAGACACTGCTGACGAGCTAGCACCATAATATTTAAGTTTAGAGCACAAAAGCTTATGATTTACTGTATCGAACGCTTTCGAAAAATCAAGAAGAATAAAAAAAGTTATAAGTCCATTATCTCGCGCACGTAAGATATCATCGGTAACGCAAGCCAAGGAGGTATTTGTACTAAAAAACTTACGAAATCCAGATTGAACATCTGGAATTAAATTATTCGAAACAACAAAGTCATATAGCTGAATGTACAAAACCCTTTCTAATATTTTAGAAAATGCAGTCAGAATACTTATAATACGTAGATCCGACAGCAGCTTGCAGTTGGGAATTTTTGGTATAGGTCTACCTATAGCCTCTTTCCAAACATCCGGAAAAACACTGAATTCAATGCAACTATTAACAATATGAAGAATAACTTGTTCGATGTATGGAAAACAATACCTAATCATGAATAACGACAAGTTATCCGAACCATATGCATTTGATTTAAAATGATTTAAAACATAACGTATATCCTCAACTGTTACCAACTTGAATTCGAAGCTATTAGAAGGATTAACATTGTTGTTGTTGTAATAGTCAATCTTTTCTTTACATAAGTCGTCATTTTCTTTATAGACTGATGAAAAAAAGTTGTTTATCTTATCAGGGTTAGAAAGTTTTAAAGGCAAGGCAGTATTACCTGAATTCATAATTTTTAAAGAGCTTAAAGCAGACCATGTTCGTTTCGGATTATTGTCTTTAGCTATATTGTATATATAGGTTCTATTTGCTTTCCTAATAGCAGAAAGAGTGCTATTGCGAAGTTGTTTATAACTACCCCAGTCAAGGGGAGAATTAGACAACTTGAATTTATTAAGGGCCAAGTCTCTACGCTTCATTAAATATCTAATATCACCCGTAAGCCATTGCGCTTTAGGTTTAGACACGCGTACTGATTTTAAAGGAGCATGTGTATTAAAAACACCAAGAATAATTCTGTTGAATGATATCACTTTCTCATTAACGTTTTTCTCCAGAAAAACAGTACGCCAATTAATTGATTGAATGTCCTTTATAAGGTTATCATGATTAAGATTTTTAAAATCACGAATAGTTATAAAGCGCTGTTTTGAGTTTTTATGCTTTAAATTGATATCGCCATACACTAGTTTATGATCACTAACCGTATCAGCATTAATCTGATTTATCAGCCCGTGACAGTAACTTAGACCTAACCAGCACCACCACATCTACTGAAGTATCATTTATAACGGGAAAAGGAACATTTTCGGCGTCATTTATTTTAGCTACCCTTTTCTCATGAACCTCTAAATAAGTAAACCCAATACTGGAATGGATGACCTTATTTAAATACCTTTCCACCTTATTTATATAATGCGCCCATTTCTGATGTTGCGCATGGCAATACGTTCGGAACAACCAACCAATCTCTCGATTCAACCTCAACCATATTCCTTTGAGGGAAATAAACAGATGTATGAACTACGGATACACCCTCCTCCTTCATTTTATCCAAATATACTCGACTAACAAATTGCAACCCGTTATTCGATAAAATAACTTTTGGCTTTCCCACTTTCACAAAGTAGTCCAACAAACATGTAATTATAAAACGAGCCGTGGCTCTTTTCAAGGTATAAAGAGAAACCCTTTTACTAAAAACATCAATAATCGCAAACAACTACGTTACGCCGCCCATTGACACAGGCAATGACCCCATCAAATCCACACCTTCTGTGTGGTTCGGTGCCTCAACCATAACTGGCAACATTTCGTCATTGCTTCGCTGTGATATCTTAGCCTTTTGACATACGTCACAACTTCCAACAATTTTCTTTATACGATCTCGCATTTTCTTCCAATAAAAATTGCGGCTTAACGCCAAATAGCATTTATCTGCACCAAAGTGCCTATTTGAAGAATGCATTTGGTTTACCAAGGTATTAACCTTAAGAGGTAGGTACACACAATCGAAACCCACCAACTTCTCCACTAGCTCTCCCAAAAACAATATTCTCGTGCAGAATACACCACTTTCGGATCGCTTCGTTATCTACCCCTTGATTTAATTTAATTAATATTTTATGACAAAATTCATCTTTAGATTGGCACTGCCTTAAATACTTAATATTATTCAAAATTTTACTTTGTGCAGTTATCGTACTTTTCTTCAACACATTGAACTCAAACATTACTCGAACTCTGTTTATCAATCAAATTTGTTTGACCTCTTTTTGGTAAATCGAAGGTATTGGATATGGTTTCACGAAAAACGGCGTTTCGTATTTTATTCTAATTTTATGCACGTATCCTTTAATACGACCGGGCTTTTCTAAAAAAACCTGAAAATGCGCGATCATTATTTCACGCAACCTCCTTTTGTATGCATTATCAAACATCTCAGCCTTATCAACCACCTTCTCTATTTGCATAATAACGTCCTCCATTTCAACCCGCAACTGTTGCTCCCCTGTGTCCACCCTCTCGTGACTATACCCTTCTCTCGCATTAATCTCTGCAATACTTATTCCAGCCGTATCGGTTATTTTTTGTTTAAATTTCACTGTAACAATCGAATCTTAAAAGCACTCTGAAAAGCTCAACGATTCAAAACATACCCTAATCTTATAATGGGTTAACCAATCGCATCTTAAAATCACGCTACGTACCAAAGACGGCACTATAATGCAAGCAAATTCAAAACTACAGCCATTTAATTTAAAGTCTAGCAATACTTGCTGCTTAATTCTTTTACCCTTGCCTTTCCATGCGCTCACGATAAAAGTATTATTTACCGGCAAAATAGGAATTTGCAAATTTCTCTTCTGAATCTCTTGGAAAAATCCCTGCGAAATGCATGATAACTGGCTTCCGCTGTCGATTAAAATTGACGTCATAATATTTTGGACATACCCTTCAACTACCGGCATAACATTTTCGTCGTCTCTCTTTTCCTCATCACTTCCTTGCAATACCTCATCGTTATTTTGCGCAAACAACATGTTAAGTTTACTAGTATCATTAATTCCTTTCTCAATTTCTTCTTCGGTTTCATCCGGTTCACTTTTTATTTTTATACAATTCACCTCCCTTCTTGTACTACGATTTTCTGAATTTTTCTCTTCTCCTATTCTATTCCCGTACAGATTTATTTGCTGAGACCCCAATACGTTATCGTTTTCATTTGTATCCATAGTCCTCTCCGAAACATTCCCTGAATTCGAATTTTCTCTGTTCACATTCCTATTTCCTCGGGGCTCATACCGCCTCCAATTATTTTCGATATTCGAGCTATTTTCGTTTCTAAATGGAACGAAGTTATGACTACCTCTATATTAATTGGATATACCCCCCTGTTTGTAAATTTCATCCAAGTTGTTACAGGCGGAAAAGCTACTAAGTGTATCTTTTCCAGTCAAATTATAAAAAGGGGGTGGCCTGTAAAACAAAAATTAAAGGGGGGTCACCGGCACTAGCTAGCGGAAGGTCGTGGATCATATAGAGGGTTAAAATTTTGAAAAAAGGGTTAAATTAACTTATAATATACTACAAAAATGTGGCACTTATCTTTCATAAAATATTGTGGCTTAATGACAATTGCCAAGGGCGCCAGACAAGTCGAGAATGTCCAAATGTTCGTACAAAACCTTGAGAGACTTTTCATCCCAAGGAGGACAATTGTTTCCTTTAATCAATTCCTCACTTTTTTACTACTTATATAAAAAAAAATAAGAAAAACTATTGACTTAATCAACGGCAAACAAAACTATTTAATTCACAGAGCAATAAACGTGAACCTCTTACATTCATAGATTTAGAAATTTAAGTGAATAGGTGACTATGGAACTTATGAAAATTTTGAGTACATAAGGAGTTATCAAACCCTTGTATATGAAAGAAACTTATATTATAAATCATACACTAAATTAATCTTACGGTTTATGGCCAAAACGTCCTAACAAATAAACTAACTAAAAATTGGTCATGCTACTTAACTATAAAGACTTACTTACTAATAATTGTCCATTGTTTGAGGGTTGGTTTTCCAACGTAGAACAGTTCTTAATTTTGGGAACAGAATCTCGATGGTTGCTTCTGTTTGTAATGTTTAAGAAAATTGACTGGCACACGAACTCGGCAGAATTTTTGACAATATCACTTACTTGCTGCGTCACACGCCTACAAGTTTTTAATATTTATCTTGCATCACTATAAATCCGCGACATATGGGCATAACCCTCGCGAAACTGGAAGAGTAACACTTCTTTCCAATTTTTTTCTAACGTGATACGAAGTGGAATATTCTAGCTGTCATGCCGGAGAAACGCTACCCGCAAACTACGTTTCTCTCTACTTCTTGACCACGGACGGCCCCATTGGAAGAACTCCCCGTCTTTTGGCCAAGCCTTGAGTTATATAGACTAAATTCCTACCCTAATAATCACGTACGTCATTTTCTGTTATCCAATGACTGAACTGAACTTCCCACAAAACAAGATTTCAAAACCAAATCCAACCCCTTTTAGATGAGAATCACGGAAGCAATTATTCTCCCACGGGTTTAAATTATCTTTTACTTTCTACGAATTACTTAAATATGGCAATGTGGAATCTACCTATGGCGGCCGTAGTCTGGCATTAACAAAGACCGGCTAACCTACTTGAGCCGAAATGGATTTTAAATACAATGGATGTCTCCAGACTACTTAAGATTACTTGTAATATTTGAACAAATCAAATTAGAAATAGTGTCCGCTATTATAATGTTTTGTTTCCTATAATCCGCTGTAAATCAACGAAAGTATTAAGCTTTTCAAACTGAAATTGGTTTTCCTTTATTTACGCTAAAAGGTACTATACATTTTAAAAGGTTTATTGTATTTGACTTACGATGGGGTCTTGAGCTTTAAATGATGACCTGCCGCTGGAATTTACTAGCCCGAAGCTATCGGTAAATGTGGTCTTTTATTATAAAGGATCCTAAATAAAATGAGGTGATTTATTGGTGTAAATTTTTGTTTATATTTTATTCAAGTTACTGAATTTTTAATTAATTAATTTGTTTAATCGTTAACATTACAAAATAATGTTACAAAGTTTTATAAATGTTTTTCGTTTCGTTTATGGTGCGACATCCCCCGTTATAAATCCCCTTTTACGTTTCGAAATCGAAATGAGTTGCAATTAATTTTATAATTTCAAACTCAGATAAATCCTCGTCTAAATATTGGCATTCTTTTATAATTTTCATAAAATATTCTGCCCTGTACCCAGATTTATGATCAGCGTACGTTAGTTTGTAATAGAGCTCCCGTCCTTTTCAGGACCCCAGTACCTTTCCAGAAAACGCTTTTTGAAATACTCATTGATAAAAGTGTCTTTTTTTATGGATGCCCATGTATACGCAGAATCTTTAAGCGATTTAACCGCAAACACGACTTGTTTTTCTGCCGGGACGCCCGCTTCAACAAAAATTTCTTGTAACTGCTCTATAAAAGTTACTGGATTCCGCGAATCATTCGGTCGAAATCATAAATTACAACCGCCTAGTTCCCTAAACAATGTTATGTACGTTAAATCTCGTTTTTTTCTAAATCTAGATTACAACTAAGCCTTAATTTTGCCTTATCATTTAAATTTTCACAATCGTTCGTCATAGACTTACTAACCCCACTATTTGAATTAAGCTTAATCTCGTTCAGACTATTAATCACCTGGTTCTTTATATGTTCCACGCTAAACCCCACATTTTTAGTAAAACTACTTAAATTTTCGTTTACCGCTTTAAAAGAATAATCCAACTTTTCAGCTAGACTATTGTTATTTGCCTGCATTAAGATGATGCTATTTAGTAGCACTCTGTTGCTCTCTAACAGTTGTTTGATGGATTCAGAAACCCCTTCCGCTCCTGAACTTTCGGTATTTTTATTCTTTCTCGTTGGCATCGTCGTACTGCAATCGCTATTAATAATATCAAATCAAGTTTCAAAGTTACAATATAAACTTCATTCAACACGGGTGTTATTTATCATTTAATACAGTTCAAACTCGGAAGTACCTTGTTTACAATCCCGTCCCGTAGTGTAAATTCCGTTCTAATTTAAAAGTCCACACTCCACACTCTTAGCACAGTAAAACCCTTCAATTATTCGTTTAGTTAAACATGTTTTAAAAGAAAAGTCAGTTAGCCAAATAATGTAATTATTGCACAGTTTTGGTTGCTAGACAACCGTAACTTGTTCGGTCTGCTGTACCCACATTGCACGTAGTATAGCAGCTGTGCTACAAACACGCCCACTGTCTGTCCGACTTAACAAGTGAACCACCACAATCTGCAGGTTTACGCAAGATAGTTGGCGTTCTTTGTCCTTGATGCTTATAGAAAATAACAATTTTAGATCGTATCTTGTTTTTAATTGTAGTCTCGTTTCCTTCACTTCCTTTAATTCTTGATAATGTACCTTCTTACTTGCCCACGTTGGGCGCCAATTTGTCACATGCACTTTTAACGATAAATAAAGGTACAAATTCGTGTTTTTAGTTTAATGGTTCCAGTAGTTTTAAAGGCACAAATCATTAATCCGACAACTTAAAAGTATCCAATGCAATAAAATCTAAACATTTACATAAAACTAAACACCTTAAAATACCGTCTTAGAGTATATTAAAACAATTAATTCAACGCTTCGGCTAAATACGTCCGTCCCGGGTGAGCGCGCGTGTCCTACTCCCCTTTTACTCTAAAACGCATTAATCCAACCCGTCAGGACCGGGCTTGCTACAATCTTTAAATTATTTAGTGCCTCTATCAATGATTTTATGTTCACCTTAGTATTTTGAAGCATTCAACTCACAACATTAATCTTATTTAAAACGCTATGCCAAATTGAAGTGGAACACAAATTGAAAACTAGTAATTTTGCAGAAGTGAGTTTGCCAAGGTTCTTGTGTTCATATCTCTTGTGCATTCTTCTTGAATTTCTTCCAAAGCATCACAAACTTCTACAATTTGTATTTTAAGTGGTAGCAAGGCTTTAGTGCGACTTTCCCATTTGGAATACGATAGCCGTTTTAAGGTTAATTTTGGAAAATGTTTTAATAAGATGTTTCATCTGACATTTGATGTTGAAAAAATACATAAACTTCTTGAACAAGATTTAAAAATTTTTCTATTTCAAAACTAACTTTCGCAGAATCGTTTATAACAAGGTCCAAATTGTGGACGAGACAAGGGATAAAAATATCCTAGGATATTTGTCCAAGATTTTTTTTTTGAAAACCAATATGTTTACCACACATTCTTGCCCCATTATCGTATCTTTGCCCTCTTCGATTATTTAAGTCTAACTTTAAATCTTCCATTTTTTTTCAATAAATTCAAATAGGCCTCGTACAGATATATCCGTAATTGGGTAAAATTTCAAAAAGTGTTTAAATATTTGTAGTGGCTCATTGATAGAAACATGTCTAACTGTAATAGTAATTTGTTTAATGTGCGACACATCTGGTGTACAATTTAAAATGAGGGAAACGTATTTGGCTTCTCGTTTCGGTTTAATATTTGATTTTGAACAACTTCTACCATTGCAGCTATCATTTCATACTGATGTTTTCAATCCAAATAATGTGGTGCACTTTTGTAGCATTTTGATTGAATCCGTCAAAAGTGTTCTGATAATACAGCATCAAATTTTGAAATCATTTGGACCAACTAAAGACAATTACCATTATGTGATTCAAATAAATTTGCGATTGTACCTCTAAATGCTAAACATTGCTTAGAGAGAAATTTAACATTTAATAGTAACCTTTCAGTTACAGTCCTCCAATGATTTTTTTCTAACTTATAAAGTCTCTAACTAGTAGAATCGATCGGTGACCACTTTTTCAGCGCTTTATTTAAATCAAACATGTTTTTAGAGTTTCTTATATGACGGTCATTTGATTCTTGTCCTTTAAGAATCGCGCTTGAATGCTGCCACTCACACACTCGCTTTGATTCGCTCTCAACGCTTTTAACTAATTATTGTTACATCGGTATTGAATAATTTACAAACAACACAAAATACGGTGTTTAAAAAAGTTCAATATACTAACCTTGACCGCTTAATCTTTTCACCATTACTTAGTGTAAGGTAGTAACAACAGTCTGAAAATTTTCTATTGTTGGCATCACTGGGGAAAAGAAAGTTTTTGATTTGCGTGGTGAAATTTTCAACGATAAATTGAATTTCGTTTGGTTTTATTGTTTTTGGCCATTTTCCAGGATCATCCAAAATAAGATAAGTATCAGTAGTGGTGTTAGTAGTAATTTTTAACTCTAATCGTTCCTCGTCGCTGATGCAGCTAGTGGCACATGATGCATTTGCTGCTTGGTTTTTAGCTTCAGTATCTGTTACTTTCTCCTTTACAACAGGGTTAGCTGCATTATTTGGTACGGAATCTTTTATTGTTGATGTCGAAGTCGAAGCGTCATTGTTGAAATTTTCATTGCAGAGGCTTTTGCGTTTATCGCTCAAGAAATTATGTAAAGCACCCCTTATTTTTTCTGTTCCTAGAATTTAGCTTTTTTTTTTGCTTGTATTTAAAACCGATAAATGTTTTGTTTTTCTGTCAGACATTATGTTACAAAAATTATTAGAATACTGACAAATAGGGTTTTTGTTTTCTTTAAGATCTTAACAAACTATCTGAAATAGCAACAAAATTAACACGATTATATCATAAAAGTCTTCTTTCACTTACAGTCAATACCAAGTTTACTATAATCGAATTACAAACATGTTCCGTAACCGTTCACTATGTATAATTCACCTTGTATATATCATAAAATACTGCTGCATACCTAATCGATTTTTATACATTATCCCTACCTAATTAAACTAACCAAACACAAAGGAACAGATAAGAATGAAGAGTGCTCGAGCAACCTTCAAGCAATCAACACGCGTCCTCCGACATGCCGTGCATCTGGTCGCGTTAAAAGGCATAATCAGTTAAAATGTTACATTGAAGTGCGTGATAAGTGAACATTGAATCAACAGACAATTCATCATCAAGTATAAGCCGTTCGCCACTTCAAACAACAAGAATATAGTCGAAACTACACCACATGTCAAATCAAGTTTAGTTATCCTATCATTTATACTACAAAACAATCTGTTATAATTATTATCTGATTATCCATTATTTTGCTGGTCATTTAGACTGCTAACCTTTCATTCAATCAGCATACACAAGTCAACACCAAGCCTAGCTTGTTTTCAAATACGCATGCTACAACTTGGTACTTCATTTACTACACTTTTCACCCCATAAACAACAACGCGTGTTTTTAAATACGCACGCGCCAAAACAAGTTCATAACTCAGTAAGGACTAAAACGAACAATCGGAGCGGTTAAAGAGTATTTATATCACGAAGACTAACTGTCTAAAACTGAGAGGAAGTTCTAAGCGCCGCAGAAAAATATTCTAAATATTCCGATGTTAAATAAGAGGTAGGATTGTGAGTTGCTTTGCGGTCAACAACCGGTCTATTGTTGAAAGAAAACAGAGAATAGACTAAATATTATGAAACTTGAAAGCTGAATGTGTACTATTTTGAAACGAACAATAACCAAGGCGTTTTCTAAAACGATACAAAAATGAAGGTAGTTTATAAAGGAGGTAAAATTCTGAACAGACTTTAGAATTTCAGTTGTTTCAAAATCATACATTAAATGTAAAAGCGTTTAACATCTGTACTACAGGTGGCCGCCTTTTATTTCTTCCGCTTTGTGCACTGCACATTTCGCACTTATAGTAATGGCGACCCAGCTTAGAGTTCCAAATTAATTAATAATTTTATTAGTATACAATTTATCCCATTTATAATGTTCTATTGTTATTAATAATAAACGGTCAAATGATGTTGGGGCAAATTGGATCTTAGATACATTTTTAATTAATTTTATCTAAGAATATGAACGCTATCCGTTTGCTACAGATATATATTGCGTAAATAGTTTGCGTATGCTATGCACATATTGACAAAAGTAAAGTCTAAACTTATAAATCTTTATGGAATTAATATTTTCATTATTCTTATTTTTTAAATTATTTTCTAACTCGGAGCAATTTTCTTTTAATTCATCTGAATTAATTTTTTTAAATTTTGAAGATTATGCAAAAATTTATAGACTTCGCTGTGCATTTTAATTGTTCATAACTATCTGCTAAGAATTAAGCGATGCGTTTTTTTTAGATCTTTTATTTTGAAAAAATATATTTTATATAGTTGAGAATTGTCATAGGTTTAATCTGTAGATTTACAGTTATGTTGCCGTTTCCATTTTTTATTCTAACAGCTCGTTTAATGTGAGATAATATTTCTAGAGAGCTTGCTAAATCTCGATGATGTTTACGAAAATTTATCTACCCATTCCCTACCTGTCTTTGATTTTGAGAATGACCTATTCTCCACTTTGTAAATTTCTACATTTTAAATCGTAATGGGTGTAAAAAATCCACTCGCGACTCTTATCGTGAGACATTGATAGGTTTAAAAGTTAAATTTTTTATACACATTGTCTCTTCCTTGATGCAGCAAAAAAAGGTTCTTATGTAATACTAAAAAGAAATTATAATTTTATAATTTACAATTGCTGCATTATTTACTACTGAGTTTAGCGACATCGTAATCTATTATTTTCCCCCTCTCATGTTGGTCCTATTATCGTGTAATAACTTTTTTGTTTGTAGCCTAGTCTTGGGGTGTGTGAGTGCCTAACTACAAAAACTATTTCCTAAATGAAGCAGTTAAAGGAAAGTCAATCTTCCGACGTAGCTAAGGGTCTATTCCTGCCTAAGACCTTGAGAGGTGGTCATGTGTTTTCAAAAGCTATACCTTGCAGTCTTACATTATACTTCACATATATAGACTATACACTATATAGAAACTAAAATCAGTACAGGGCGCCAGCAAGTCTTACGCTCATAAGAAACAAGATTTACTCTAGGGGAGAACTTGGAAACCCTCAGAGAAAAACATTGCATTCGCTGTGTGTACACGGTTATCAAGAAAGAGTGAGTAGCACCTCTAATATAACAATATAGTTAGAGCAAATAAAGGACATAAGAAACGTGCCATCATTAGCAGCATACAAACGTAAGTGAAATATTTTTGGTTGCTATGGCAAAAGAAATCTCACATAAAATCTCTTCCTGTAATAAAAATATATCTGCTATCAAACCATACTATTGGTAGCTACTTGAGGTCTACTGTAAGGTAAGACTACAAAAGAGCTTGCCGTTTTAAACTCTTACTAATATAAAGACCAAGTAGTATTACTGACCAAACCTGATAGAAAACACTATAAAATTGATTGTGAATAGGTCACCATTAATACTTCACCTATTTAGGAATATAGATTTAAGAATTGGATCAAGTTTCCCTGCTTTTAGACGCATTTGTCCAAAATAAAACAGTAAATTTAGTTTAAGTTATTTGTTTAATAAATCTGTCTTCTTTTTTAGGATATAACGGAACCTGTATAAGATCACTCTCGTGTCCGTACGTCGTCTGTCACAGAGGTTCTTCTCGAAAACGATGTAACGTAGAAATTTGAAATTTGGCTCAATGCTAGGTCTTTATGGCGCGCACATACATCGACAGTCAGAAAATAGAAAAAAATATTTTTAGATTAAAATGGTGGGGTTAATTCGGTCAAAAGAAAAAAGTTTTAATAAATATACAGTGTGAGGTATCATTTGAAAGAGGATTTTAAAGGCTTCCAAATTTTTTTTAATAATTTTCAGCCTAGTAGTCTTTATGATATAGCTTAAAATGTGCCAAAAATAACTGTCCCCTCCCCTGTTATCCTACATTTCCAAAGCTAAAATTTCGATTTTAATAGGGATAGTAGCTATTGAGTCATAGATGATCGAAAAACTGCAAGTCTTTTTGACAGTGTAATAGTTGCTGGGGAAAAATTTTTTAAACACAGTAATAGACAACGTGTTCAGTGCTCTTAAAGCGATATAATAAACGGTAAAACCAAAAATAAACTGGCCTTCCTCAATTCAATTTTAAAGAATTCCAAAAAAATTTATGGTAAACTAAATATCAACCTGACATATAATTTTCATACAACCTGCCAACTTATAAAGTGCTAAGTCCTAAATGCAAAATAAAAGGCAAAGAATTAAAACAAGAATCCTAAAAAAGAATGAACTAAACAATAGCACACAAGAAAATTGCAACCTATATTATAGACTATGCAACAAAAACTTTCTTAATGAAGAAGAAATCAATATTCACAACTCAAAAATTCACAAAAAAGTTACATTTGAAAAAAAAAAATTTTTACAAAGGAAGATATTGTCAAGGAAGCAGAAGATGTTTAACAACCCTTTCATTTAAAATTATCTAACCTTAAAACTAACGTTCATATTATTCGAAGAATACCGAAAGCTGCCAGAGTTACATGTGCCTCAACCTTAAAGACTTAATCGCAGAATGAATTAATTCCAACACAACTTGCTCTTGGGAGAACCTATTGTTATCCCCTTATAAAGCCCTTAGCATACCCACAGAGAAAACCGACAAGAAATTATCTATATCGACTATTATAAAGAAAAATCTAAAAAATTCAACAAACATAGACAAGGTAAGTTCAGAGACGCGCCCTTTACAAAACCGTCACATAGAAATAACATTAAATTAATTATAAACAAAGTTTCTGACGGTGACCTATCTTCAACAATTAAAATCTTAGCTTCGGATGAGAACTTTGCGAGCTTCAACAATGACACACTCTCAGAATTAAAATCTAACTACCCTTATCCCTTACCACAAACTCATATACATTGCATTTACATTTCCAATGCTCCACCCGAAGGTACTACATTGGCCAGGAGGCGAGTTTTTGTTGCCTGGAAATTTTGTCGAACCCTTGCCGTTCCAGACAAGGTAGGGATCTTTAACGTGCGTAACAACACACACACGGGACCTCCATTTCACCCCTCATCCGATCGAGGGCATAATTTATGTGAAAAATGCTCACCTGCCATTTTTCAAGCAGTCGGCCGTGTCGGGACTCGAACCCAGGACCTTGGGATCCGTAGTCTTATGCTTACTACATTGATCCACGGCGACGCCACAAACTCATATACACCAACAAAATTGGAGATTACTCCAATTTCTATCACTGCCAAAGACATATCTATCGTAATCAAAGTTTTAAAACAAGCTCAGCTAGAGGTATAGATGTTTAAGACCTTCTCATTTACAAGACCTAACTAGTCACAGTGCAGGCTCATCTGGGAAGACGTTTCATTTCTGAACATCCATTCTTGAAAATAAAATTTTTATTAATTAGAGTTCAAGAACATTTTCAATGTCATTCACCGTAATCATCTACTCAATACTGTTAAAGATATCCTACCTGAATTTTATCATTTTATATATAAGTGTTTTAGATTTCCTGCATACCTTTTGTTCGAGCAACATGTCATCCCTCTGAAAGAGGTGTCCAGCAAGGGGACCTTCTAGCCCCGGTTCTATTCTGTATATCAATAAATAAGTTAATAAAAAACATAAAAACAGAATTTAATAGTTGGCACCTCGACGACGGCTCAATAGGGGGTGACCACGAATCAGTTAATAAGGTTTTTAAATCTATAATAAAAACTCGAAGGATTTAGGCCTTGAACTAAATTTCAATAAATGCGAATTATTTTTCTCAGAATCAGAAAATTCACACATCATAATGAAATTCAACCAAATCGCACCAAATATTAGAATTTTATCAAAATCAAACCTTTTCTTACTAGGTGCCCACTATCAGATGAATGTTTTCGATCAAAATTCAACGATAAATTAGAATTCTTCAATAAAATGTGTTCTCGCTTATCTTTGATACCATCACACATTGCATTCTACCTTTTGAATGAATGTTTTCGATCAACATTCAACGATAAATTAGAATTCTTCAATAAAATGTGTTCTCGCTTATCTTTGATACCATCACACATTGCATTCTACCTTTTGAAAAATTGCTTATTCATCCCCAAACTTACATATCTCCCCAAGTGCTGTCCAACATGGCACCACAAAAACGCTCGTCTTTCGTTAGAGTCCTTAACAAACATCACTTTGAACTCAAATAGTTGGAATCAGGCTACTCTACCAATGTATAAAGGTGGACTAGGAATACGTTCAATTACCTCCCATACCCTTTCAACTTTCCTATCCTCTTCATATTATTCAAAGTGGCTAATAGACTCCATCCGCGAATGCCGCAGCTATATATGGAGAAAAAAAATCAAAATATAAACAATTAGAAAACAACTATATTTTTGTACCGATAGCAATTGAAACTTCGGGTGTTTTCGGTCCTATATGTTTGAAATTTATTAAAGAAATAAGCAAAAAAATATCCATTGAAAATAACGACCCAAGGACCACCTCATTTCTCATCCAAAATATCAGAACTGCCATCCAATGAAGCAACGTCTCCTCTTTCTTAGAAACTTTCCCTTCCACGCATTCACTTGACGAAATATTTACGACCAAAAAATAAATAAATTCACATTCAAAAATCAATCTTGCAACAACAAATCCAACTACATATTTAACCTTCATTCCCCAAAGTACTCAATTCCAATCTAAACCTGTTTTTCTACTTGCCCTGGCCCATTAAACACTGAGTCAGAATATCCAAACAATATCACCCAATACCAAACGAATCCAACCAACACTGAAGTTAACACCCCTAAAAGGAAACGTCTATTAGGCGTACTACAGACAAACCACATACATGACATTAAAATTATGAACGAGCTTAACAAGAATAACAATCGCGAATCTCAAAAATTAACACCACATAACTTATGGGTAAACTCGTCTAACAACAAAGGTGACGAAGAATACCTTTCATTTCACTACAGTTTTGGGAACAACATACCAAAACTAGAATCTAACTTAGTTAAGAGATCGTCAAAATCACCAACGTGATCACTCTTACTAACAGAACCGTTGAAGTCAAATCTAAAGGATCGAAATTTAAATCAATTGGAATGTCTAGCAGCTCACGCTTTTGAAAATAGAATTATAAACTTGAAACCCCCAGGTTTAATTAACCGAAACAATTACTGCTATATAAATTCAATATTGCAAGTGATTATAGCACATCCACCTGTTTGCAGTTTAACAAAAATCCTTTCCCAATACATGCCGTTTGCCTTAAAAAAGAAAATCAGTACACCTACAATTGAAAGCATGGTAAAATTTGTCTTAGAGTTTAATGATATTCCTGCAACGCCCAGCTATGGACGGCGTTCAAACAAAAATCAGAAAAAGGAATACAACACAAGTATTAACTACGACAAACCATTTGAACAATTTTGGATACACAAATTACTTTATGGTACTCGTAATGATGCTTTCGTATAAAAAGGACGTCCAGAAGTTGCCAAAGAATTTCTGGGTTGCCTACTTAATGGTTTAAATGATGAAATACTAGAACTAATGAATTCGATCGACAATTACGAGGCAGTCGAAGAATTTATACCGATAAATATTGATCTAGATGAGGAAAAGCGAGGGATAAGACCGAAAAATAAAAATCCAACCACACGCTATACCAGAACAAGACGTACCTCCCATCAGCAATATCTTTAGTGGTTCATTGTGCACCAGAATATATAGAGCAGATGACTCAATTACGGAAAATATACAGAAATTTTTTACATTACAGCTATATATAGAGAAAGCTACAAAAACATACGAAGCACTCGAGGCCTTAGTTTCCAAAAATTCCAGTTGTGATTGTGTTACACCTTAAATGCTTTGCCTTCAAATTATAGATGCTCTAAAATAATAAAGTCAATAGATTACCCAATTGACTTAAACATCGATTCTAAATTACTATCATCAACAACAAGTTGCACTACAACAAAAAGCAATATAAGTTATTTGCAGTAGTAACCATGAAGGCAGAGACAATGAAAGGTCCCTACTTAACCGATGCATATCACATAGGTTACACACGCTGGTTACGATATGACGATTCAATTGTAAAAGCCGTAACCAAAGAAAGCGTTTTTAATCCACAAAGCGATCGAACTCCATAACTATTATTCTATCTTAAATTATAATCATTAACTTCTGAAATATTAATTACCTAATACATATATATATATATATATATATATATATATATATATATATATGGTTGGTATGTTTCTTGACCTTTTATTTATCAAATCAATAAAAATATTCTTGAGATATAGGTCATTTATTAAAATATAAAATTATATCAACATATATTACGCGTTTCGGTCTTATTAACCTTGATCACATATTAAAAATCTAAAAAATATTATATATAGTTAATTAATAAAACTTACAAAATCTTACGTGTAATTTACATATTATTTTGCATTCTACTAGACTATAATGAATGGTGAAATTTATACTAGTGTTAATATGTCCAAGCAGTATCAGTATAGATAAGATTATTTTTACATAAAGATGTGTTAAATCCTATATAATTGATTATTATTTAGTACATTTGTAAACGTTTAATAAAAAATTTTTATTTTCATATGTATAGGGTGTTTTACTTAAATTGTGTTAGTTAGAATCGTAATATAAAAATTAAACGGCTTTATTATTAATGTTAGTCATTCTTTAAAATTATTTTTAAAAATTATGTGAACTATTATAATTTATTTAATGTATTAAATTTTAAAAATTATTATGTCAGATAATCGTGTATGTTTCTATTGTTCTATGTTATTGTTATATTAATGTGTGAACAATTAACTACTAAAAATTAAAATTAATATAACAAAAGAATAAAAACAAAACAAAAATAAAGTACTTGAAATATAACACAAGTGTAAAATATAAAATGCAATAAAATAAAATAATCTAACAATACAAATACAATAAATAAACATATAACTAAATAAATATAACTAATACAAATATAAATAAAATAAATGAATATAAATAATATAAATAAAATAAATATAATAATATAAATATAAATAAAATAAATATAATAATATAAATATAAATAAAATAAATATAATAATATAAATATAAATAAAATAAATAATAAAATCACACTATTGATAATTTAAAAATAAAGATAAAAAAATATTTAAACCTGTAATGCGTAAAAAATTGACTAGATATATAATGAATGATTTAATATTATTTGTGTATAAGATTGTGGTATATGTGTGTGAAATGTTCATGATCGGTTTTACAGTTTATGCTATTATTTTGTCGTTGGATGTGAAAATCAATAATATATTAACTAACCATAAAAACGCGATTAACATGAAAAAATCCAAAAACGAATTAAAATACCAAATATATTGCACAAAAAAATTTATTCAAGACAACAAAAATATTATAATTACAAACGCGGATAAATGTAAAAAAACTGTAGTTATGTACAAAAATGAATATATAAAAAAAATATACGAACTCCTAAATGATACAAACACATACAAAATCGAGAAATTTAATCCAACTAAGAAAATACAAATGACGTTAAATACTATGATGAACAAACTTTTTAAAGAAAACCAAATAAAACAAGAAGAAAAAAACTTGCTAATAAATCACAACGGTAAAATTCCATATATTTACGGTCTGCCAAAACTCCATAAAAAAAATATACCCTTAAGACCGATTATAAATAACATTAATTCACCAACATACAATTTATCAAAGTTTCTGGCAAATATAATACAAAATATAATTGGTAAAACTGAATTTCATATTAAAGACTCATGGGATTTTCACAAATTCATTTACAAACAAAATATACCAGATGGACACATTTTAATTTCGTTTGATGTCGTATCACTTTTTACAAACACACCTATAGATCTCGCCCTCAATATCATAAAGAACAAATGGAATATTATCAAACAATATACTACTATCAAACAAAAAGAATTCATCGAAGCCGTAAAATTATGCCTACAATCTACATGTTTCACCTTTGATAACAAAATATACTCTCAAATTCATGGAACTGCTATGGGATCACCCTTATCTTCTCCAATAGCTAACCTTGTAATGGAAGAACTCGAGAATAATGTTATACCATCATTGTCATACAAACCAACATTTTATAAAAGATATATTGACGATATATTATTATGTATACCACAAACAAAAGTTACTGAAACCTTAAATAAATTTAATAACTTCCATCCAAGATTACAATTTACAACAGAACAAGAAATTAATAATACCATTCACTACTTAGATATTGAAATAAAAGAAATAGCAACGGAAGCATCCACACCAGTTGGTATAATAAAAAAGTTTGGACCGGAAGATATATAAATTACAACTCTAATACGCCCGTTATTTATAAAATAAACATGATTAAAAACTTAATAAACAGAGCTATGAAATTTACCCACCCCATCAATAGATCAAATAAACTCCAGTTAATAAAAATACTTTAAAACAAAATGGATACCCACAAAATTTTTAATCCCATCATAAAAGAATGCATACATTTCATATATAATAAACCCAGAATAAAAATAACAACAAAACAGAACAAAAACAAATTATGTAAGCATAAAATACTATAAACAGCTATCACACAAAATTCAAAATTGTTTAAAACACTATAATATAAAATTAGTTCATAAACCCAATAATAGTAACAACGCCTTATTTACAAAATTCAAACCACCAACTCCTATAAAAATAAAACCCATTGTGTATATAAAAGAGACTGTACAGGATGCAATAGCTCATACATCGGTAATACAAAACAATATCTTGAAAAACGAATCTATGAACATAAATACTCCGTTCGAATGCATAAAAGAGATACAGCCCTCACTAACCACGCGTTAAATGAAATGCATAAATTCGACTTTGAAAATACTAATATAATAGACACAGAAAAAAATGATAGCAAACGAAACACACTGGAAATAATTCACATCCAACGACAAAATAATAGCATAAACTGTAAAACCGATCATGAACATTTCACACACATATACCACAATCTTATACACAAATAATATTAAATCATTCATTATATATCTAGTCAATTTTTTACGCGTATATCCTATCATTACAGGTTTAAATATTTTTTTATCTTTATTTTTAAATTATCAATAGTGTGATTTTATTATTTATTTTATTTATATTTATATTATTATATTTATTTTATTTATATTTATATTATTATATTTATTTTATTTATATTTATATTATTATATTTATTTTATTTATATTATTTATATTCATTTATTTTATTTATATTTGTATTAGTTATATTTGTTTAGTTATATTGATATTTATTGTTATTTTTATTGTTAGATTATTTTATTTTATTGCATTTTATATTTTACACTTGTGTTATATTTCAAGTACTTTATTTTTGTTTTGTTTTTATTCTTTTGTTATATTAATTTTAATTTTTAATAGTTAATTGTTCACACATTAATATAACAATAACATAGAACAATAGAAACATACACGATTATCTTACATAATAATTTTAAAATATAATACATTAAATAAATTATAATATTTCACATAATTTTTAAAAATAATTTTAAAGAATGACTAACATTAATAATAAAGCCGTTTAATTTTTATATTATGATTCTAACTAACACAATTTAAGTAAAACACCCTATACAATAAAAATAAAAAAATTTTTTTAAACTTTTACAAATGTACTAAATAATAATCAATTATATAGGAATTACACATCTTTATGTAAAAATAATCTTATCTATACTGATACTGCTTGGACATATTAACACTAGTATAAATTTCACCATTCATTATAATCTAGTAGAATGCAAAACAATATGTAAATTACACGTAAGATTTTGTAAGTTTTATTAATTAACCATATATAATATTTTTTAGATTTTTAATATGTGATCAAGGTTAATAAGACCGAAACGCGTAATATATGTTGATATAATTTTATGTTTTAATAAATGACCTATATCTCAAGAATATTTTTATTGATTATATATATATATATATATATATATATATATAATGCTATGATAAGAGGGTAGTTTAATGGTAGATTAAGTCATAGGGGCCGTAGAATAAATGTAAATAATTTTAACGTTAGGAAAATCAAACAATTCCACCAATTATGCGAGTAGATCGACTATTTTACAAAAGGTCAATAGCGAGCACACTGTACACAAATTATATTTAATTTAATGCATAAGAAAGAAGCTCATATTGCAATAATTCAATACTATTTAGTTAAAATAATAAATTGTACGTCTTATAATATGTTTTAAGTTAAATTTATAAGTCCAGAATTGGAAAGAAACGAGTTAAGATAAGGTTTTAAACGTAACAAATTGCATCAATATAAACACATTATCGGGAAAGATGAATAACCTAGTATTCTAGATATTTAAGAACATCCTCAAAAATAGCAACGCATGAATAAGTAAACGCATTCTAATACGTCATTATTAGAAAATGAATACGTGACCAGGAATATTACATTTGCGGAGAAATCCAACATATTTTTAATAACAAAGAAATAACAGACGGTTCGTTATACGATAAGCTTTGGATTATAAGCGACATAAGTATAAAATACGTGACAAAATTGAAAAGAATATTTGGAAAATTTTAAGAATATACTGTGATACACAGAACGCTTACGTGATCGGCAAAGCATTTAATCAAGAATTAAATCGGAGAATTTTGAGAAATACGCTGTTCTACAAGGGATAGGCGCAAAGTATAAGCTTAACTAGAATTGTGGAACAAATGTTGAAGGTCACAAAGTAACATGACGGAGCCATATGTTTCGAATTAAAACAGCAATCAAGCAAACTTTTTACAGAAATATTCCGGAACTGCAAATTACCAAGGAATTGAATACTTATGCTGTTTTTCTGTATTCTTATAGATAATTTCCTAATTAAGTTTATAAATTCGCTTTCTACTAACCGTTAAACTGAAAGCACACCATACATATCTATAAGGTTTTGATCTTGTGGCACAGTAATTTTCTTAAAACTATTCCTCAAAAAGCGCTGTAATTGAGATCAAACTTGAAAAACGAATTAAACAATTTTATCTGATTAGGGTTAACAGTGAAAGCAAATCTTACATGGGACTTTTCCATCTAACGGTACAAATCAAAATTGCTCGATCGATTCCTTTCAAAAACTAAGCAACGTGTTTCACAAACCGAAAGCGAATGTTCTTCGATTTGACAAACTAAATAAACGACGTTACATTACTTGTCATATTGAACAAAGTTCAAACAACCCTTCGATAAATCACGTGCTTTTATAATTCATTTTAAACAACACCCGACTCGTAATTGGATATTATGTAAACAATTCAATATAATAAATAATAAGAAATTAATTACTGACTTAAATAATGGACACACTAAGTGTAGTAAACGAAAGAATTTACGTACTTTTAAATCTCGTCAAAAAATATATTACAATCGCATTTCTGTATCTCCAATTTTTGATGTATGAGAAGTCAATCCTTTAATTTACTTACCACATACGATACAATAAAAGTTGTATTTGTAATATAGATGCAACTAGAAACGTTCTTCTATGCTAGCGCTTCATTTTCTACACATAAAAACCTTATAATTATAGCACTTTTTTTCGGTTTAGCTGATGTTTGAGGTACAATCTAATATAACAGAAGAAAATGTTTAAGTTTCTTATAGAATTTATAATATAGCCTTAAATACTTTTTGACAAATACTTATAATACCATCGTAAATACTTTTTCCTGAATAATGGACTTCTATTGCTTTTTCTCAATGATTTACAGGCGCTATTAAATTTTGCAAGTACTTCAGTATTGTAGCAGATAAGATCCTATCGTGAAGCTTCGCGGGTTCATAACCGAGTTTATGAAGAGGTCGGCAGAGTAGAATGAGTCTGACTAGAAACGCATAACGATGTACAAAGTAGTATCAGCGAACAAGCGCTTAGATTTAATTTACACAAACATATTAACATTAACACTAAAAGTTTTGTCTGTATTTAAATTTTCTGCTTATCCATTTACACAATTAAATAACATATCAATAGCTCTGGTTTGTGTTTTAATTTATCTGAACCCAACAGCGGTAAATATTTCACAATTGGCACTCGAATAGGAACTAGTTAGAAAGGCTGTTACGTAATACTTTCTATTAAAACAGTTTAATGCTTTATTACTCTAAAAATACCATTCAATCCCAATTATTCAACTTACGATTGCTATAATTTTAAACCGCGTAGATAGGCAACCAACTTTACGCCTCCTTAATTAAATTCAGGAGTTTGGTAACCTATCTACGCGACTTGAATGAATAGCAAAACTGAAAGGGTTTTTAAAGTAATGTGGCCGTAATTGTTTTAATGTGAAATAGTACGTATCAAAGTACAAAGAAAGCAAAAGTAAATTAATTATTGGACATCACGTACAAGGTAGGATATTTTCATTTACTGCGTAGCGATAATCACAAAGTAGATTAAAAGTTGCTGGTGTATTATTTACGCTTAAACCTGACTGTATGCGAGCATGGACATACAAAGGAAATACAAAATGGCAATCACCCAAACGAACAACCAATACCGGTAAGAAAAATTTTTTGGGTGATTCAAAGCAGACCCCTTTGAATTCAGTTTTATTTGTGTATTGGTGAAGACGTTCATAAGAGTCTGGGTTGTAACCTTATATAACAGCTAACTCAGAGCAACGGGTAATTTTGAATATCGGTGTTCTTTGGATAGTTGCTCAGCTAAACAAGGTTGCTTACCGTTCCCGAATAGCAATACTGCTTTTAATGCTTGTTTGTTATTAAAAATGCAAGTAGTATAGTATAGACAAGAAAAAATTGTCTTGAAACAAATACAAAGTGCCCTAAAGTAAGAAGAAACAACGATACGAGTTAGAAAAGGAGATGCTTTCTAACTTAATCAAAAATTTGTTAAAATGCAATAAGTTTTTAGTACATAATATGACCTCAATGCAGGAAATAAGTAATGCGAGTTACGTTTCGGGCTTTGGAAGCGGTCTTTTTGATAACTATTTCCAAAGACTTCGTAACAATTTATTAGTTTAAACATACAGTAATTATGGAATTTTAACAAATTGGTTTAAAATTACTCTAAGTCGAAAAATATTTACTAATTGAAATATTATGAGTAGCCTAAGCAAACTGCAATGTTAAAGCTGAATACCTTGACTGACTCTAAATGAGTAGCTTTCAACATGTAAGTATGGAGTTCGCAAACTGACTGCCGTGATCTGGGGCTCCCGGGCTATTTATGTTTTCCCTACCTTGAAGAGCTCATGTCTGCTTATTTCTTAATACTATTCATAATTACATTGTAACAATCTTACTATCTAGGTAATCACGGTATCTTAACCGTCTGTGACCTGCCACCTGCAGTATTACTATCGTCTGTAATACATTGTAGTGCATCCGTTCTCATGAAGCGTTAATAACCTTTATTAATTATCCTTGAATTACATTGTTGTATTTGACTTAATAATTTCTTAATGATTTCTAATAATTTTCTATTAAATTCTATTTTATAATACATATAAAGATTGGGGGATACATAACTCCTCCTGACGTACATGGAAAATTAAGGGTTTTTCTTGCTATATTTTTAATTTAAAATTCATTGCTTGAAATTCATTGTCCCTACGGGTACATTTGTTTCTTTATTTACCTTTGCTTCCTTAAATCTAAAACTGTTTTCTTTATTCTTATATGTAAGGTACATTTTGTAAAATACATATATAATTAGAAAAATTAGAAAAATGATTAATACAATTGTCCAAACACTTATGTTGTATGGTGTAACTTGGGCGTTTTTAGTTCACTTAAATGTTCTTCATAGTTTTCCATTAATTTCACGGCGTGATTAAATTCATCTAAGTCTAGATGTTCTAGTTGCATGGGTTTTTGGATTATTTCTTCATCTTTGGTTTCTGTTGTCTTGAATTGTAGCTTTGGTAAGTTTGCGGGTTTCTTGGTTGCTACAGGATTTTGATAAGCTCTAATTATTTCGTTTTTCAGTTTTAAATAACAATCTTCTTTAAGGGTGATTAATTTGCTTCCGGTTAGTACTAGATTCTTTTCGTCTTGATTGCAGTGGACGGTTGCTATTACTTCTGTTGGGAAAATGGCAATCCATTTGTTTTCTGTAACTTTTTGAATCTTCATGTTGGTGATTTGTACGGTTTTTGTTTCACAATTGTCATAACGGTTCGAGAATTTTAGTAGTTGTACTTCGCAAGAGCTGTCTTCTTGGATTGTTGTTGTTGTTAACGATTTGCATAAATATTTATTTGCTGTTACCTAATTGCATTTTTGTTTGTATAACCATATCTTAGTTCATTTAAGGATAGGAACTTGGTTTTGGGTATGATAACTTGATACATGCTAGCCATTTTTATTGGAAAAGCAAATAAATGATAATAATTATAAATGTTATTTTCTACTATTGGGATTTTTATTAAAAATGTTATGTCATTATTCTTTAGATAGCCTTTTACTATAGCTATTATTTTAAATATTAGAATGTTTGATTCTACTACATCAAAGGGTAATTTACTGTTTGTTATAAATGATCTAAATGATCCTTTAATAACTCACTTGGTTCAAAGATACTAAAGCAAAAGGTGTTAATTTTGCAAATGTTACAGCGTTTTCTGAAGTGGTTAAAATTTGTTGAATTAAGGTAAGGGTTGATATTATTTGAGTGAATATTGTATTGAATCTAATTAGGTCGCGTATGCCTAACATGGTGGTTTGCATGTTAGTTTCAAGGGTTTGTATTCTGTTGACTATACTATCTTGGTTTCTTACTAGCTTTCTTAACGTTTTATTGAATTTTACAATAGTTGATTGGGTTAGAGATATTTGATTGCTAATTATGGTTTTGATTTTCAATTAGTTGTGGTATTGCTATATCATAACGTTCTGCATCTTGATTATCTAAATTGCTTGTGATAATTTTTATTATGTTACCTAATCCGTTAATTAATCTTCTTTTTCGTCTTGTAATTGGTACTGTGGGTATTAATCTATTAAATTTATCTTCTATATTTCTTAAAGTACTCTTTATTATGCTGTTATAATTCATCATTTCTATGGCGTATTCCTTTCTGAATTTTGCGGTGTCCATTGATTGTTTTAATCCAAAATAATTATCTTTGATTATTTGAAATTCTTGTTTTAGTTCCGTAAAATCAAACTTTTGTGCGAATGTCCAATAGTTTATTGTATTTTACATACTTCTCAATTTTATTGGTAGTATACCGAGGTTGTTTTTTACATCTTGGATTAATACTTCGTTGTCCGTTCTACCTGGGCGGAAGTTGACGGTAAGGGTGATGATTGTTCATCTAAAATTACAGGGTGGTTTAAGCTTTTTAAGTAAATGTACTTCGTTATCTTGCCGTTGTATACTACGGCTATATTTTTGTTGGCTATTCTCTTAATTTTAAATGGGCCTAAATTGCTGGTTGCCGTTTTGTGTCGTTTACTTTATTATTCTCGTACACGGTTTGTCCTATTGAAAATTTATTTGCGTCGGTTTTCTTATTACAGGTTGTGGTGATACGTTCTTTGTCGTTACCTAATTTATCTTTTACCTTGTCGTAAGTTATTTTTAGTTTCTCTTTGCGATCTTTGGCATATTGCTGATATATTTCCTTGTTATAATGTATGTCATAAGGGTTGCGTAAATCCGAATGTCCTAATGTTAATTCTAGGGGTGTAAAATTTGTTGATGAGTAGATTGTATTATTGTAGGCGATTAGTGCATATGACATTAAAGTAGTGATGTGTTCCATCTTGTAATTTAGTCTTAATAATCCAATTTATTTTAACAAGGTTGAATGTAATCTTTTAATTAATCCGTTCGATTCAAGGTGATTTTCAGTTATGAAATAAATTTTTATTTTGTGGAGTTCTAAAGTGTTTTGTATTGTGTCATTTTTAAATTCACTGCTGTTATCTAAGGTCATTGTTTCGGATGTTCCATAAAATGCAAAGTATTGTAAAAATCCTTGTGATACGTCAATGCTATTTTTAGAAGTGATGGGTATTGTTTGGCCTATTTTGGTGACTGCATCTACAATTGTTAAATAGTTTTGTGCTTCTACTACTAAAGTATCGGAATGTAGTTTTTGAAAAGGTTTGTCAGATGTTTTGGTTAACATTAAGGGTATTTTTGGGGGTGTTCGATCGTATTTTGCCTTGTCGCATAATTCACAGTGGTTAATAAAATCTGTAGTTAATTCCTTCATGTCTTTAAAATAATATCGTTTTATAAGTTGCTTTATTGCATCATTAATTCCAAGATGGTTGGTTTTGCCTTCGTGTTGGTTTCTAATTACATCGTTTACTTCATCAGTGTCGTCTAATGTTATTAGTTTCTTGTGCATCTGATAAGTTCAGGGCCAGAGTTATTGAATAATTTAACATATAATTCAGAAAATCGTTTATACAAATATTCAGTGTTGAAGTAAAAGTAAAATCGTTTTTTCTCGTGGGTGTATTCTTTTAGAATTTTAATTATTTGTTCCTCGTTGTTATCTTTTGTTATTTGAATTTGATATATTTTCTTGTTGTCTACTTTTGTAAATTATTTTCAGGGTTGGGGTTGGTTAAAACTTCGGTAATTATAAATAGATTGGGCTTTATATCGATGGCTTCGATTAATATTGTAATCGCGGTTTTTGGCTCTTCATTTTATGTTGAATGTATTGTGTCCATCTCTTACTTCCGTCACATCTACGTTTCCTACAATCGATTCCGTTTCTAGTGCGTTGAGCTGTATTCTACTTAGGGCGTCTGCGTTGTTATTATAAATTCCTCTTTTGTATGTAATTTCGTAGTCGTATTCCTCTAATCTGATTCACCATCGTTGTAACTTTGAGTTTTCTTTAAGTTTGCATAGCCATACTAATGGTCTATGGTCGGTGTATATAAAATTTTGGTCCGTAAAGGTATGGTCTAAAATATTTTGTTGCCCAAATTATGTCTAATGATTCTTTCTCTATGGTACTATAATTTTGTTCAGTCTCATTTAGGGTTCTGGATACGTAGCTGGTGGGTTTATCGCTACCTACTTTTCCTTGGCTCAATACTGCGCCTAATGCTACATTTGATGCGCCTGTCGTTAATATAAATGGTTTCGAAAAGTCTGGGTATTCTAATACGGGGTGATTCGTTAGTATACTTTTAATTTTGTCTACGGCTTTAATGAATTCTGGGGTGTGTTCAATTTTATTTCCTTCCTTTAAACAATTTGTCAGGGGCTTGGTTATCTGAGCATAACCTTTAATGAATTTGCGGTAGTAACCACTAAGTCCTAAAAATCCTTTAATTTCTTTGTTTGTTTTTGATAGGGGATAATTTAGTACTGCGTTTGTTTTATCGGGGTTTGGAATTACTCTTTGGGGTGTTATTACATGTCCTAAAAATGATACTTCTTTCTGTAAAAAATCGCTCTTATCTAGTTGCACTTTAAAATGTGACTTTCTTAATCTTTCGAATAATTCTTTTAATCTTTTTATATGTTCTCCTAATGATGTTGAATAAACTATGATGTCGTCTAGGTACACAAGACATTTCTCGTTGTGTATTCCTCGTAATGTATTGGTACTCGTTTATATTCATAATGTCCTCTAGGTGTGCTAAAAGTTGTGTTCGGTGTATCTATCTTATCTATTTCTACTTGATGGTATCCCGAGACGAGGTGTAATGTTGAGAAATATTGACATTTACCGGTGATATTGGGTAGTGGATATTTTTCATCTACCGTTTTTTTGTTTAATTTTCTGTAATTTATTACCATTCGATATTTTCTCTTGTCTGAGGCGTCTAATTTCTTGGGTACTATTAATACGGGGCTGCTCCATGGTGAGTTAGAGTGTTGTATGATATCTTGTTCTAATAAGTCTGCTACTTGTCTGTCGGCTTCTTCCTGGCTCGCTTGAGGTAATTTGCATGCTTTTGTAAAGATTGGGTTATTATCCGTTAGTTCGATATTATGTTTAACTGTATTAGTGAATGTTAGGGGTATTCCTTCACAATGGAATATGTCACGGTATTCAAAACATAAATTTTTAATTGCTCTCTGCTTCTCTTGATTGATGTCGGTATTACAAATTTTCTTTTAACATTTTGTCCTTTTCTACGGGGTTGTAATCGTTTCCTAAATTTTCATCTATTTCCATATCGTTAAAATTTAATTTCTCTACGTTAATTGTTCTGCGGGGTAGTCATTTGAGTTTAGAATCGTCGTATTGGCATAATTATCTTTTATTTGTACTAATGCGGTGGAGTTTTCTACTCCTTGTTGAAATGTTATATGATATATTATTCCCACTTTGTTGTTTAAATTTACTGGGATTTGTATCTTTTTCTTTGTTTGAGGTTCTATCGTGTATTTTTGTTCGGTTTGGGTATTTTGAAATTTAATGGGGATTCGTCCGTGTTTTGTTCTTAATAAACGGTTTTTTTATGTCAATGTTGTCTCCTTATTTTCTTAGAAGGTCTATTCCTATTAGTGCGTCATATATAATGTTGAATTCGAAAATACAAAATCTGTGTTTCATTTTTACATTGAGTGTTCTAGGTAGGGGTATATTAGCTACGAATTGGTGTAGGGTCGTTTAATGAGCTGTTTTAGTTTTAAATAGTTCTCTTCTGCAAAATCTAAATAGTATTTTTTTACGTTTCGGGGGCTAATTAGTGTTTTCGAGGATTCGGTATCGATTAATAATTTACGGTCTGCGTGGAGTATTTCAATATATGGTAGTACTAGGTGATTAATATTATTTAAATTTATTAGGTTTGGTCGTTTATAAATCGGTCTATCTAAAAATTTGTGCACGCTTTTCTTCGTCGTCCTCGTCGTAATTTTCGCATGGTTCGTCACGTTCGTAATTTTCTAAATGGTTTGATTCATTGTTAGTACTGGCGTGAATGTAATTATTCTGGTCATTATCAAATTCTTCTACTTCTTGGTGAAATAGTTCTTCCGATGTAAAGTTTCGTTTTTGGTTATTGCTTGGTCGAATGTGCGTTATTTTTGTATTTAATCTGGTGTTACCAGATGAGGTATCCATAGGTGTTGGTTTATAATAACTGTTAGGGTTGTTGTTCATTGCTGTATTTATAAAAGGGTTCGCGCTGAATGCTGGTCTTTGTTAATTCGTATTTTGGTTGAATCTTAGTGTGAATGCGCGTAGCTGATGATCCTACTCAAAACTATAAAATCTATTAACATTAATAGCTTTTGTTTGTGGTGTACGTGAAATAATACACGGGCAGGTAACAATAATGTTAAAGTACCGTTGCACAGTGTGGCAGTTTTTCAATGTTCCCAAATATTTCATTTATGTATGTTTTTTTTGAGAATCAAAAATGGCTTTGTTAAACGGATTTTACTCAATTGGTATCTTAATTGAGTAAACTACAGACATGTTTCTAAAACTAGTGGAGGGTTGTGCCTACATTTTGCCTCTAATGATCTTACTAAAATAAAATTCATTTATGAGAGGGTTGACAAAAGTTAATGTATAACTTCACCTGTATTATGGGACGAAAGAGTCATTAACTAGCATTTTTTTCTCATATTCTTGAAATACTAAGTAAAGTATATACTCATAACTTTGAGCAAATCTGTTTACTCAAATCAAAACCATCACTTTCGGAATCAACTTTTTGGTTATTATAATTTCAGTAGTATAAAATTGATAATTTTTTTTAACCGGTTTTGAATCCGAGTACAAAAGTAATATGATTAGTTAATCGATATTAGATGTAACTAACTTTTATTCTGTATACTTATTTTAAATATTAATCGATTTAACTTCTTTTAAAGAATCTACTTACCGTGCTATATAGTGAAACTCTCTTAATCGCTTTTGCTTCTAGGTACATATTTTTGTTATGATAATCCATCCGCACTACAAGACAGCATCATAGATGACTTCAATATTACAGCTACACAATTTTCGCTATTATATACTCTGTACTCGTGGCCGTCAGTAATAGCGTGCGTTGTAGGAGGAGTACTATTAGATAAGTATGTGTCATATGCATTCTAAATAACTTATGTGGCAAATGTTTTATATTATTTTGAAGTGAAATGCTACTAAAATAATAACCTCTACTTAAACTTATTGTAATTTTCAAATGTTGTCAGCTTATTGAAATGCGTCTACAGCATGACTTAAAAAACGTGTTTATTTCATTTTATGGTGCTGTTTTAATATTGAATTATATTTTATAATGGAAATTGTTGAACAAGTTCAATGTATAATTCGAACTTAACTTTTGAAATGGCACAAATGCAGTCATCCGCGATCTATTCCAAAAGATAGGTGCGGATATTTATTGAACTTTATCAACAATTTCCATTATAATATAAAATGTCTTATTGAAAAATAACAAAAGGAACTTTCTGAACATGCCATTATACCGCGTAAATGAAAAACAATATGATATACAAAATCAACGTGAACAGGCATATGTGTATATTATGGCTCAAAAACCCCCTGTCCCGACAACGGGACGGTGATAATAAGCCTAGCAGATAGTGCTATAAAACTGACATACCTGGAATTCCGCGATAAAGCAATTATAAAAGCTAAAAATAAACAGCACAACAATGTTTTATAAAAATTCGTTACCTGGTAACCATTATACTGCAAGTAACAGCAAACTAGCCCTCGAAGATGTTGCCGTCTAGAATGACTCTAGGCTCTGGAACCGCTCACCAAGTTGAATATACATTAGAACCATATTTACACGCGTCAACTTGAGCTTATGATTATTAATATAACACCAAAGTAACATTGAAAATATAATTTTAATATTTATTAAATCTAGTCGAAATTACCCTATATGCTAAAATATTTACATTTAATAATCACTAGGTAAAATTTCATAATTCTGTTTCCTCTTATAAATGCATATTGATAATTCTTTTGCGCATTATTGTCAAGTTAAATATTGAAGCCACTTTAATTGTAAAGCTCAACTCTAAACTAAATAATCCTTAACCTATAGCCCTAAAAAAACCTCGTAACTTACTAATGTGTTGTATTTACACACGTGAGGCTGCACTAATTTCTCAGCTACCTAATCTAATAACTTCTAACCTACAAATTACACGATAATATATTGCTGTGGTAACGTCGTATTGAGAGCCACTAGAAGGAGTGATGTGAAAATGGTCTCGCGTTGGGAGCGTCGCTGAAAGAATGCTGCGGTAAGGATACTTGTGGATTGTAAACTTGAAATTGTTTAGTTACCGTTGTTTCTAATTTTTCAATTTGCCGGCTAGCTCAACGAAATTTATGGAGTTTTCAAAATGAAATAAAACGCAGCACTATCACAAAGCATCTATACAATATGAAATATCTTCTTTCATACAAAAACATTTACAACATCGTTTCTTTCAAACATAAAATACTTTCTAAGAAGTCTTTGTTACAAAAATATAGTTGCTTACCTTATTTTACATATACAGAATTAAACTTATTCTTCTAAAGATCTTTCATTTGGTTATAAATTATTTCCACGCTGGTAAGATTTGTTTTGGCCATAAAAATTCTTGACCTGTAGTCTGTTAAAGGTCAGAGTATATGGAACTCTGAACACAAACTCCTGGTAAAATAAGTCCCTACAAAAGAAAGAAAATTATTAGTGTTATCTTAAACTAGATATACAAATACTAGTTCTAAATACTCTAATATTAGTTAAAAATAAATCTTACAATGATATTTGCAGAATCCACAAAACGCTTCTTGTAATTAAAAATCTTATTTAAAATTGATCTCCAAAACGGCATACAAGTTTGTCCAAATTAAAATTTCTGATTTCCAACAGCAATTATCAAAGTACCTTTTTGGGTTAAATCTTCTTTTCAATTATTTAATACATTTTTGAAAATAGCTTTATATTGAAGAATTTTTGCCTTTTCTTCGTAATTAATAATTTTATTTTTGTATGTAATTTGGGTTTAAAAACATCACTTCAATATTCATTGCAACCTCGCCACTATGTTCTACTGCATACTTCTATATAACGCAACGACTAGCCTTTTAAAATAACATTTTTTGATCTACTTTCTGCATCGACTGCATCGGATCAAATTTAATGAATGAATTCCCTTCGAAAGAATAAGCGCTCCTTTATATACAAATTGTCTATTTTTCTAGAATTTCACAAGTATAATCTCGAACATAATGATGGTTCCCGGAATAGTCAATTAGCGTATAAAATTTCGACATTTTATTACCTTCTTTACTGTTCTAGGTATCCGTGACACGGTCTTTTCCTTGTCTCACATGCACTATAATTTGCGGCGTCGCATACTAATGCAAAAGATAATAGATTTTTCCAGAGATTTTGCAGGGTTTTTTTTGATATTTAAGCCACTTCTTGGAATAAAAATGTTTATCTAATGAGTTTATACGTAGATTTAAATACCGATGACTCATATCCTAAAAGTTCTTTATTTAGAATCAATTGCTACAATTCACGGGTTAATTAATTTAAACTTTGATTGCTTTTTAATGCAAAAGGGTTTGCGTTTTATAGCAATTACGCAAAATTATTTATATTTATTCTAAATGCGTAAAGCTCGTTTTATGCTATTTACAGCAAATTTAATTAAAATGTATAGATTTGCATTCTCATCGAAATTCGTTTTATGGTATCTTACAGTTAACACATCCAAACTGTGTTACTTGCTATTTATTTACAATATGCCTATATTATACAGGGTGATTATTTATACACGCGCAGTTTGTGTTTTTGCATTGTACATTAATGAATAAAGGTACGCTTGTATTATACAGGGCGTACCATGAAATTACGGAAAATTCCATTTTCCGAATTTTATTATATTTTGGTGGGATTTATTTTTAGAATTAGGGTCTCAATATGACCTCTCGTGACCTCTTATCGCGTCAATATATATATATATATATATATATATATATATTATATACTTGTTATATATTTAGGTCAGATAACAACACATAAATCGAAGGTAATCTACACGTACATAGATAAATTAACTTACTAACTATACTGTTTTCAAAAATTAGTGTTACTAATTGCACTTTCCACATTGTCAATGTTTTTATTTATAGTAAGCGTTTGAAAATTGTTTAATTCTTAAAGGTATTTATTCAAGTTGTACTACATCAGGAGAAATGCATATCACGTAAATAAGATTTGTTAATTTGTCTTCGGTCAAGTCAATGTAAGTAAATTTGAATCATCTTCAAAAATGTTAACGCTATACTCTAATTTTAGAACTCAGTCTAAGGAACATACTTCCCGAAACGTCAGTTATTTACAAATGACACTCTTATCGTAAAATTTGAACGAAATAAGACCCAGAAAAAATTATTTAGTTTCAATTTATATATATATATATATATATGTATATATATATATATATATATATATATATATATAATCACCGTGTATAACGAATTTTATTAAATAATACGCGTTATTAAAACGTGGAGCATACAAATTTATTCGTTTCATTAAAAATAAGAAATTTAAATTATTCACTGGACGCTTTCTATAAAAAGAAGCAGAATTAAAATGCTCAACGTGTATTTAATTTAATTGTTCCAAGAAACAAATAGAAATTACGTGCAAAATTTATATTAATTAATTCAACTTTTAAGTAATGGGTATTAAACAAAGTGTACAAATAATAAATTAATGTTTAGTGCGTATTCGCTAAAAATTAAAGGGTAGAAGTCAATGCCATTCATTATTATTTTAGTTGGAGTTAATTGAACCATTATTAATAATATAATAAGCATAAAAGCCTGTGAAAATCCAAGGTTAAAATACCATGAAATAAAAGCTCTGAGAATTATATTAAAACGTTAATTAGAGCACACACCTGCGTATTTTTAAAAGTCAATTTCAGTTTAATTTGTTTGGATAAACATGAAAATTCTGCGTATATTGGAAACGGTCAGATAAACCGTAGCGTATATTAACGGGAAGGCTAGATACGGGGTTATTTAACTCAAATAAGAATACACGTGGACTGAAATAACTGATAGTAAAGAGTACTGATTTGCACCACTACAAGCAAGTTAGAAAAAGACAGATAAAATGCGCAAGGCAGAGACACAGGCGTGATTTGAGCAACGTCACGAAGAAATGATTGGTTGAAATAAGTTGCAGATATGAGAGGTATAAACGTAACGATTTCTATACAAAATTAATTAGTGTTCTCGTACGTGTTTGCGAGCCGTGTGAAAATTCTTAGATTTTCAACTGGCGCGTGTGCAAATTTTTAGAATCGCTGTGCCGGACTGTCGAAAAGGGAACATAGTATGCGATATTCTGAAAACTGGCCGTCGCGGGACAAAACCGACATGCAGGCGAGCTATTATATAAACCCGTGTTTATAGGAGTTGGGCTCTCTTAGATTTTCGATTTTGATTCAATACTTTAAACAGTTTGCTCTTATATTTTGGTGATTATTGAATACTTTAAAACAGTTTGCTCTTTACGTGCTACGATACAAGTTATTATGCATTAGTGCACTTAGAAAAGAAGATACAAGGTAATAAAGTCTAGTTATATTTGCGAGTATTACTGTACCAATTATCGAAATTAGTAACGATAAATGAATAAACAAAAGTAGGCAGTTTTGGGGTATAGAGTGAAAGAATTAGGAATTTCTTTGCTATTTTTCGGGAGTGTTAATAATCAAATGTTATTCGTAATCGTGATTGGATCCACAAAACAAGATTTTGATATACTTAGATGAGTTCAAGAGAAGCCCTGAAACAACTTTAGATGAATGGTGGTGTAGAAAATTTTAAAAGCGTTCATAATCCGAGGACCTAAACATAACCCAGTTGGAATGGTGTGATTAACAAAAGACGATGTACATTGGAGCCACGAGTGCATTAACCTTCTGGTAACTTATGCTTTGTTGTTAGATTTTTGATATTTTGGTGTGTGTTGAATAACTTTATAATTTGTTTGATAAAAAATGGACAGTAGCGAATTTGTACAAACAACAAATTTTTAATTTTAAGGTGAAATTTTCTTGTTTAAGTAGAAAGGAGTATTTAGCAGTTTATGTTCTTGATTATGTTGAAAATTTGGGTCTGTCTTTGAGCTCAATTAGACTAACCTGTTTAATTAACGTAAAGGGGTGGGAGATGCTCCCTTTTATACAGACTTAGGTCTGCACATATTGTTAAATTAATTAGTAGGCATCCTACAAGGACTTTAATTCTGGATGCAAATTAAAATGATGACAAATTTAATCTTGAAATTTTATGATACTGAAATTTATGCTACAATTTAATTTTGCAATTTTAATGTATTATGAATATTGATGTAAATAGAGTTAACGTTGATGTTTGTGGTAGGAATGGGTTTTTTTTTTATGAATGAGGATGAAAGTTTTAACTAGGTGAGCAGCCGAGGCGGAAAGAGTAAAGAGGCGATTATCAGAAGAGATTCAACATGGCGAGAATCACAGCAAATCTTGGTGCCAAATTGGAGAGGCTCGAATATCTTTTTTTACTCTGGTGAGGCTTTTTGTAGGTTTCACAGCAACTATGACGACCCAACGCTGGGGCTCGATTCGAAAACCGTAGTTCCCGAGAATTGGGAGGATCACAGCATATATATATATATATATATATATATATATATATATATATATTTATATATATATAATAATAATCAGCAGTTTTGGTCATCAAACTAATATGTAATTTATAGGTACAATATCTTTTGTCAGTATAATAAAATAGTTAATAAAAATATGGAATAAATTACATCAGTTTTTTTGTTAAGACGCGTTTCGGTCAGCGACCATTTTCAATTAAAATTGTCTGTAATGTACAAAATAAGTTAATTAAAATACTAATAAAACATTTATACAAACCAAAACTTCTTTTTTGAAATGAGTATTATAATAAATACCATACTATAACTTATTATAATACTCAATTCAAAAAAGAAGTATTGGTTTGTATATAGTTACTTGTAAAACAGACAAACACGGGAATATTAAATGCGGGGTTTTCGGAAAAGATAATAACGACGAGCTAAATTTCGAAGATTTCAAAAACGGTTGAACCAAAATTTTAAGAAGTATTATTCTAAATAAAGGATTTAACGTAAAAAGTGGCCTAGAGGTGGCATTTCAAATGGTATAAATACTTTAAAGAAAATAAATAGGAGTCTCTTAGTATTTTCATCGCTTCACACTACGTACAGAAAGTTACCACGAGCTTGTAAGTATATAAAATATTTAAAAATTAAATAGTACAGTGTTGGCCTCATAATTTGATACGCGGATAGTGTCGAGTCTAAATTTTTTTGAGATGCAACATAATTTTAACAAGCTCGTGAAGTGAAGTAATGAAACGTAAATGAAATTAAGCAATTATAAAAGAAGTGTAATATATTTGGATTTGAATTTGGATGTATCGTGTATGAACAGCTTTGCAGCACAACTTAGAGGGTGTTCATCTACAAATAGCTGGAGGCGGGAGCAGAGCAGAACCACGAAACCGAGGGTGCAGGAACGTAACGGCATCCCAACGGAGTAGGGATCTTCAAGAAATTCCAGGTAACGCTTTAGAATTTGTTGTTTTTGATAAACTATGAAGGTTATTGTGATGTGTGAGAGTGAACTATGATGATATTTTGCATTATTTTGCGTATTAAAAATAATACGTATAACTAACTTTTATTATGGTATTTAAATATAAATTTAAAGGTGTATATAAAGCTTACTAACGTTCCTCAGGAATTAAAATTTTTTTTTTGTGAAGAGTACATGGGTTTTTGTTGTGTTTGTAATAAGAGTATGCGAAGTAAAAAGCATACATTAATCATAAATAACTGGGTTATCATGAGCTCACCATACTCCAGAGTTTCCTAATTAAAATTAATTATAAATAAAGAAAAAAAGATAAGGTATTATTCAAGGCCCATTTACTCCGGTTACATTCAATGTGTTTGATATTTCTAGTTAAAATTCTGGACTTTACAAAAATCGAATTTATTGAAGTGTAACTTGACCACTGAAATGTAAATAATCTCGAAGTTTTATTTGTAAATAGTAGTAAATAAATATTGTGTGATTGTTGTATTATTTTTTTGTGGTTTTATTGAGAGTGTGCGTGAACGATAACGAGTATGATAGTGAATCTAGGTATCCAAGAGGAAGTCCAACTGAGCTAGCCAGGAAAGCGGTTGAAGAATTAAGGTGATGAAGAGAGGAATCTGGGTAAGAAATTTAGTTTTTTGAAATTTAACTATTGTGTGAAATTTATGACGATTTTGGGTAAATTAATAAAATCCTCGAATGTGTTTTGAGAAAGTACTGGGCTTACGAGGATAACACGGCAATATATATATATATATATATATATATATATATATATATATATTTATATATATATATATTTATATACAGGGTGAGTCACGGGGAACGCCACGGATTTTTATAGCAAAACTGTGTACTTGTTCAAAGTTTTTTTTACAGTAGATCTATGTAAGACCGAAAGGGCTACATTTTTAAATTATTTTGATATATACAGGGTGCCTCAAGAAAAAGTTACATTTCAAAGTTATATTTTTTCTTGTGGAACATTCTACTTTTCGTTGCATTTTTGAATTGTACGTGGAAAATAAACTAGACTTTTATAAAGGCTTATTATACTTAAATGCAGAACGTTTTGATTTATTTCGCTTTTACTAAAACCTAAGGGTTTCGTAAAAATTAAATAATTCTAAAATCAATTCACCCAGACAAGTTTGTTCCTTAACACTTAATATTTGATCACACCCTTCACTGATCAAGTAACTTACTAAAAGCAGATTCAATACAGGGTGTTCAGAAAATGCAGTTTCAATATTGACAGATTCAAAGTATAATATCGTTGTTATTTTAAATAGAACATCCTGTATTTTATCACTTAGTCTTATAGTAATTTTAAATGTCTTTCAAACGGTATTAGAGGTGTCTATACCTACCTCTTCGAACTTTGAAGTAATTTGCATATTTTTGAAATTTAACATGTATTTTCAAACTATTCAATATTCAATATTTTGACAGAAAAAGCCTAAATTCTAGCTCATAATTTGTGGGATTAGCGTTCACTTCTGCACCTTTATAAACAAAAATTAGATCTTTATTATTAAAAAATTGAAATAATGCACATACCTTACAGGGATAATTTGATTAAGAATTAAAAACAGATTCCAGCAGTTAGTATCTGATAGACATGTGGTTCTAAGTAATTATTATAACTAATGGAAGATGTTACAAGAATTTTAATTAAAAAATCATTGAACATAATACAATTCATATTGCTTAAAAATCAACTGGACTAAATTGGAAAAAAACTATAACAATGGTCAATGTGATGACCATTTTCTTGTAAACAGTTTTCATACTTTCTCCAATGATTAAAAGCATATTAATTCTGTCTTGCAACGAATATTTTTGGCATTTTCAAAGTTTTTCTTGATTCAATAATATAAATGTTTAAAACTAATAACTGGTGCACTTGAACAAGAAGTTAACATTCAAGCAATGTTTCATTAAGTGACAGCAGCATACTAGACCTCAGTAGTCATATTAATAACTTCTTTTAAATCGCTGAACACCTACCTTATGTAAAAATGTACCAATAAGGATTTAATATTCGTTTATAAATGATCATTAACTGAAGACCTACTTAAAATTTTAATAATAGCTATCATTTAATCATTTTCCATCAAAAATAATATTGAGTAGTATGAAAATACATGTAAAATTTCAAAAATATGCAAATTAAAGACAATCAAACTTACTATAAGACTAAGTGATAAAATACACGATGTTCCATGTTCCATTTAAAATAACAACGACATTGTTTAGGATATCTTTGTAGTAATTGTACATCTTCGCTGGTGATTTTGCTGTACGTGTATTTCGTTGTAGTATTAACTCTTAGGACCAACTTAACAATAAAACTGAAAACTTGTTTCTTGCTAAGATAGAAATTGTAAAGAATGCTTGAACATGGAATACATTTATTGTAACTGAATATAATTGAAATTATGTAAATACATTGGAAGAATGGGTATTAGCTGTCACGAACTAACCCCTCGAACATTTTAAACGCGAATCAATGGAAACGAAGCACCCAAATAGAAACATGAGCATCTTCCGCCACAAAAGTAGTTCTTGGCACAAAACGCGAATTAACTTCAAATCTTAAAATCTATAATCCCCAACATGCCCCCGGCGTTGAAAGCTCTAACTTTCAATAAACTAACAATAGCTTAAGTACAATAGAAATAGAATGAACAAGTATAGTACAATAATAATAAGTATAGAACATTGAAATATATTTACATGTCGTCAATAGGTAGCGGACAGATCTTAGAAAATGATCGACGAATTAGACCAGTATCAGTTTTAATCGACGCAACGCGATTAACACCGTCGACACCAGCATGAACACTCACAATGCGCCCAAGACGCCACTGTAACACTGGAAGATTGTCTTCCTTTATTAACACCAATGTGCCTTCTTGAAGTTCGGAGTCATTGGAACGCCATTTTTGTCGTTGTTGGAGTTCGGACACATACTCTTTGCTCCAACGTGACCATATTTGTTGCTGAAGAAGTTGAACTCGTTGCAAGGTATTAAGCCTGGACTCTTTAAGATGACTTAAGGAAGGATCAGGAGCAGAAATCATGGATCGACCAATAAGGAAGTGTCCTGGAGTTAAATGCAGAAGATCGTTGGGATCAGAAGAAATAGCAGACAAGGGTCTTGAATTTATAAGAAGAAGCTTAGCAAATCTATGTTTTGCAGAAATCAGAATTGGATGTTTTTTCTCAAAGGAGAACTGAGAATTTTGAAGGCGACCTCCGACGCGTATTACACCATCAGAGTCGAGAAAAGGAGTTAAGCTTGAAACTGAGCTTGGCTTTAGAATGGGAATGCCTTTCTGTAAACATTTTATTTCTCCCGGAAAGGACTCTAGTTGAGATGTTTTAACCAAGCAAGTATGTGAAGGAAATCTCTTCACACGTGAGGGACCTAGGTTCCTCTCTGAAAGGAGTTTACGGCAATTACGCATAAACCGCAAACAGTATGCAATAACCCTTTCGAGTCTTGTCAAAGTAGAAAATTTGTCCCATGGGAAAGGTTCGACATGACGCTCATGATGACAGTGTAAAGTACTCTTTAAATCTGGTAGATTGGAAATACGATCTACGAAAATAGGCCATGAATCTTCAGATTCATGCAACCATGAAGGACCATTCCACCATAGACTACATTCTAATAATTGAGCAGGTGAAACTCCTCTTGAAAGCATATCGGAAGGATTTGTTTCAGTAGGTACATGCCGCCATGTGGCATGAGCAGTCAAAGTTTGTATGTCTGCAACTCTATTGCAAACGAAGCTTTTAAGTTGATTAGGTGGTGTTTTTAGCCACCCTAGAACAACAGTAGAATCGGACCAAAAGACAGACCGCTCAAGGTCTATGCCTAAGGCCTTTGTAGCTTGAGCAGCAAGCTTGGCCAGCAACGCGGCTGCACAAAGCTCTAAACGTGGAATAGTGACAGGCTTCAGGGGGGTAACCTTAGCCTTCGCACACAAAAGCCGAACGAAAACCTGACCTTGCGGGTCAACTGAACGTAGGTAGATAGATGCCCCGTAGGCATGAACTGAAGCATCTGCAAATCCATGCATCTCCACCTGCACGGGATTGCAACAGACAACATGACGTGAAATTACGAGATTGTTTAACACAACCCAATTTTGTCGTAGAAGAAACCAATTATTTTGAATTGATAAAGGAATCGGATCATCCCATGAAATCTTTTCCATCCAAAGAGACTGCATGAGAATTTTAGCGGATATGACACAAGGACCCAGAAGGATCAAAGGGTCGAAAATCTGTGAAATGTCGGACAGTATAGTCCGTTTAGTAGGAATGCCATCTGACGGACTGGAAATTGAATATCGTAAGTGATCAGTTTGAAATGACCAGAAAAGACCAAGTGTTTTGGTGTTTTCATGAGATCCGAACTCAAGAATGCCTGGATGAACGTCCTGCGGATTTATACTAGAAAGTACCTGTGGATCATTGGAAATCCACTTTCTAAGTTTAAAACCACCTCCAGACAGAAGCGTTGGAAGCACTTGGCAGATAGCCTTGGCATCAGAAAGCTGATCAGAACCCGTAAGAAGATCATCTACGTAGAAATCTTCCTGAATTATTCTGGAAAACTGAGAATGTGTGTCCTTGACCAGAATACCTATCTCAGTCAGACATCGAATGGCCAGAAACGAAGCCGCTGCGGTACCATAAGTTACTGTATTTAAATCAAAGGTAGAAATTGAATCATAAGGAGAAGATCGCCATAGTATCCTTTGAAGAGGTCTTTGGCTTGAATTGATCAGAACCTGTCTGTACATTTTCTCAATGTCAGCAGACAATGCGTACCTATGTTTGCGGAAACGTAATAAAATTGAAAAAAGATCCTGTTGGATAGTAGGCCCAACCATCTGAATACTGTTTAACGAATGTCCACTGGAACCTTTAGAAGAACCGTCAAATACAACGCGAAGTTTGGTTGTAAGACTTTCCTCTTTAACTACGCCATGGTGAGGAAGATAGAAAACTTGACCTGTATAACTGAGGTCTGAAGGTGACATATGTCCAAGATTATGATATTCCTGCATAAAGGAAGTATATAATTTTTTGAATTCTGGATTTGACTGAAATTTCATCTCTAGAGACTTGAATCTTTTGAAAGCTGTATGCCAAGAATCACCCAGAACAGAAGGGTTTTCCTTGAACGGAATGGAAACGATAAAACGACCATCAGTGTCCCTTTTCGTAGTTTCAGAAAATTGTCTTTCACAGGAATTTTCCTCCTGCGCGAGAACCTTTTCGGATGGATACTGTTCCAATTCCAGAAACGAGCGAGTTGCTCTTGAACTGGATCAATAACCGAATGAAGACATTTTGCTCGAATCAGCATGTCAGAGCCTAACGGACCAGCAACAACATAACCAAATCGAGTTTTTTGAAGAGTAGGAAGATTTGGACCTAATTGAAATTGTCCAGAACATAAAATCTTGAAAAAGACTGGCGATCCAAGAAGGATGTGGATTTCACCAGGCTCGTGAAATAAAGGATCTGATAACTTAATGTTATCAGGAATGTGAAGCTTGGCAATATCTACATGCCAGTTAGGTAGATTACTGGTGATATTGTCAATGACAAAGCAGGAAATTGTCAATTTGAACCACGAATGATACGAAGAATAAAGCGTGATGTCACAACGTGAACGTATTTGCGAAGTGGCCTTGCTAAGACCGGAAATCGTAACATCAACTGGTTTTGTAGGAAGTCTCAACCTCTTACAAATATCCGAAGTAATGAAATTCGATTGAGAGCCTGAATCTAACAGTGCCCTAACTCTGCACAATCTGCCGTTGGAATCGATAGTTGGTGCGCACACCGTAGGAAGTATTACTTGAGAAGTATTACTAGAAAAGGCAGAAATTGTATGCGAAGAAGCGCCACCCACAAAAGGCAAAGTGTTTGTTTGCCCTGCGGAGACTGTAGAAGTTTGCGAACGTTGAACGTCCTCATGCAAAAGCGTATGATGCTTTGACTTGCACTTCCTGCAAGTAAAGCGAGAAGAACATTGTGAGACAAGATGTCCCTTGTATAGGCAGTTGAGACATAATTTCAACTCCTTTACCTTTGAAATTCTGTTTTGTGCTGATAACCTTAGAAATTCAGTGCAATTACTGAGCAAATGAGAACCTTGACAGTTATAACAACCGCGTGAATTACTAGATGTCACAAATGTTTTGACACTAGTCTTGGATTTTTCATGCCTCTGAGGCACAACCGTAGAATTTTCCTTTAAAGTGGAAAGCAAATCCGCTTGGGACTTTAAGAAGTCTTGAAATTCCGCAAGAGTTGGTAGCTCTTGAGGTAAGGATTTTCGAACAGACTCCCACTCTCTAAGAGTAGTAGGGTCGAGTTTGTTGGCAATAACATAAATGAGAAATGTCTCAATCAGAGATTTGTCGTCTGACAAAGAGCGTAAAGCACCAACATGTTTGGATAAGAAGTCGTTTATTTGACGAAGCTTGTCAGGTGACTCCTTTGAAAGAGATTCGATGTTGAATAAAGATTGGACATGATTATGAACAATCATGCGTGTATTATTGTTCCTTTTGCACAATGTATCCCACGCTAGACGAAAATTGGACGAAACGAAGTCTAGAGACTGGATAACCTGAAGTGCGGATCCGCTAAGGAGGCCCTTAAGTAATGAAAACGCTGGATGTCGCTAATGGACGTATTTTTATTGATTAAAGAATCGAACGTGTCCCTATATTCGAGCCAGTTTTCTAAATTCCCAGAATAGCGCGGTAAACTTATCGTCGGAAGTTTAATGAAATGTGAATTGTGCGATTCTGAATGATTTGATCGCGAACTTGAAGAACGAGATGGTCCACGAAATTCGGGTAAGTCAGAATTATTGACTTTTTCTAGAATCATTGATGCAACAGAAGTGATTCTAAAGAAAGATTCTTCAAAGAAAGTGTATTGTTCTTCATGAACCGAGTCGTCTGAAATAGCAATTATTTGCTTATGAATATCTTCGAAGGACTGCAATAATGATTTTGAAATGACCAAGCGATCATTCAATTCCATGATTAATTCTCTTGAAACTGACTCAGGATTAGAGTCGAAAGTATTTTTGAAGTCATTTACATAATTAATAAAGCGTGTAAGTTTGCCTTTAATCATTCCACGTTCCCGTACGAGTAATTCCATGTTTGAATATTTACTGAAATCTGTTAATAATTATATAAAGATGTTTGTACAAATGTACGAAGGAATAAATAAAATCAGTTGAAAATTCTCAACTGTAGAAAAGAATAATACCCGTTAATGGTATTTTAATTACTATCTTTAAAATAACTAGAATAAATTGGATAATAATATGAAATTGCAATCAGCGTAAATACAACGGAATTTGAATGTTATACAATAACGCTAGAAAATGTTTAATTGTAATAAAATCTGTAGTATTTATGTACCTAACGTTATTGAATAAAGTAAATTTTAATTACGAAATGTACTAGGCAACTAACCTGTTTAGATACACCAGTACGCAAAGCTTTAATTTAAAAATGTTTAAGGAAGGCAGTGGCATAAAAATCGATATTGAAGTAAACAATAAAGGAAGGGATGTTTTATAATACCTGCGTCGTAAACGAGTTGTTTATTTGAAGCGTGCAACCCTCATTAGCTGCGTAGACCTTGAATTTGTGCCTGCAGGCGTTGAATAATACGTACAGTTTTGGAATGCGAGTAGTTGTATGTATAATGGAGCTGTCCATATAGGCCTGGATCCGGCACGATTGAACCATATGTTTAGGATATCTTTGTAGTAATTGTACATCTTCGCTGGTGATTTTGCTGTACGTGTATTTCGTTGTAGTATTAACTCTTAGGACCAACTTAACAATAAAACTGAAAACTTGTTTCTTGCTAAGATAGAAATTGTAAAGAATGCTTGAACATGGAATACATTTATTGTAACTGAATATAATTGAAATTATGTAAATACATTGGAAGAATGGGTATTAGCTGTCACGAACTAACCCCTCGAACATTTTAAACGCGAATCAATGGAAACGAAGCACCCAAATAGAAACATGAGCATCTTCCGCCACAAAAGTAGTTCTGGCACAAAACGCGAATTAACTTCAAATCTTAAAATCTATAATCCCCAACAGACATTATACCTTGAATTTGTCAATATTTAAACTGCATTTTCTGAACTCAGTGTATTGAATCTGCTTTTAGTAAGTTACTTGATCAGTGAATGATACGGTATAATATTAAGTGTTAAAAACAAATTTTCTGGGTGAATTGATTTTAGAATTATTTAATTTTTCCAAACCCTTAGAATTTTAGAAAAAGCGAAATAAATCAAAACCATCTGCATTTAGGTATAATGAGCCTTCATGAAAGTCTAATTTATTTTCCACTACAATTCAAAAATGCAACGAAAAATCGGATGTTCCAGAAGAAAAAAATATAATTTTGGTATGCAACTTTTTCTTGGGACACCCTGATCTACTGTAAAGGAACTTTGAACAAATACACCGTTTTGCTATAAAACTCCGTAGCGTTCCCCGTGACTCACCTTATACATATATAATATATATATATATATATATATATATATATATATATATATACCAGTATACCAGCTGTCTAAGTTAGAATATGAAATGGAGGAAAAAGTCACGTAATTTTATTAGTATTCATTTAACCTATACATATTTAATTTCGTTTTTGCATTTTTGAATTATTTAGAAAAATATTTTCTATTTTGGAAAATATTTTTTCTCCTGTTGTAATTTAAAATAGATGAAAATAAATAATACTTTCCCGTAGGACATTTAGGTGAGCTGTAACTTAATGGTATACATTTTTTTCTTAGCTGTTTGTATCCATGAGACCAAAGTGATTAATTTACTACGCATGATGTAGCTGTATCATTGACTAACATTATAGTAATTCCTTTAATAAATGAATTAAAAGTATAATTATTCGTACGGTCACAAAAAGTGTCAAACACGGATGATTATAATTATAAATCAAATTAAATTAAATTGTCGTAATAATATTAAATACAACACATCCACTCTCATTAGCAGAAGAAAAATTGCGCTACGAGAAGAACTACAAAAATGCTTAAAATAAAAGCCGCTGTTTTCTAAACCTTCCATATGTCGATTTAAAGACAATTTTAAGCATTTGTGGAGTGATTCGATTAACTGCTTCAAATACACACGCTCGTAGCTAATGTTTATTTTCAAAATCAATCTTGAAAACATAATTTTTGAATAAACCTTAAAGAAAAAAACAAGGTTATATAAAAAAATTACGTTGAAAATGACCCAAGGATATGAAACATCCCAGAAGAAAATTGATGCCTTTAGGTAATAAGCAATCAAAAAGTGCTATAAGAAAGTATTATTAGATTCTTTCTTTTAGTTTATAATACCAAAAAATAGTTTCTGTAATCTAAAATTTACTTTTTTCAAAAAAGCAAAATATAAATTAAGATTTGTGAACACCAAATAAATGCTACTAATATTGTCCAGTTTCGTCTCCGTTTAACGCACTCTGTACCATTTTTTCGAACGAGGAATAAATTATACCAATAATAAAGACCCGGATTATAGACTTAAATGTCTGGCTATAGCAAGATAAAAAATTTAATGAATCGATAAATGAACTTTAATTTGAAGATCCAAATTTTTTAAGAATATAAAATAACATACTGTGATATTTTGAAATATTTTTTAAAAATATTTTTAAATTTGAAATTTAATTTTGGGGAGTCGGCATGTGAAAGGGCAAATAACTTTGAAACGCTTTCAAAGTCAATAGTTTTAGAATTTATTAATTGTACAGAAAATTTTAGGAAGCTAAATCAAACCGTCGTAGTTTTCCTCGTATTGTATTATATATATATATATATATATATATATATATATATATATATATATTGCTGTGAAACCTCTTGAATTACCTGGTCTGTTGATTTTCTTCTGTTAATCGCCTCGGCTGCTCCTCTAAATAGCTTTCATCCTCATACATAAAAAAAACAAACCCATTCCTACCACAAACATCAACGTCAACTCTATTTACATCAATATTCACACTACATTAAAATTTCAAAATTAATATTCAGCATAAATTTTAATATCGGAAAATTTCAAAATTAAATTTATTATCATTTTAATGTGCATCCAGAATTAAAGTCCTTGTAGGATGCCTACTAATTACTATAACAATATATGCAGAGTACAAAGGGAGCATCTACCACCCCTTTACGTTAATTAACCAGGTTCGTCTAATTGAGCTCAAAGACATACCCAAAGTTTCATCATAATTCAGAACATCAATACTAAATACCCCTTTCTACTTAAACAAGCAAATTTCATCTTAAAATTAAAATTTTATGGTTAGTACAATTTCACTAATGTCCATTTAAAGTAAATCAATTATAAAGTTATTCAACACACACAAAAATGTCAAACAAAATAGTATAATTTACCTGAAGGTTACTGTCCTCGTAGCTTCAATGTACATCGTCCCTTTAGTTAATCACACCACTCCAACAGGATTATATTTACGGCTTCTAATTCTCAACGCTTTTAAAATTTTCTCCATTACCATTTATTTAAAGTTGTTTCTGGGCTTTTCCGGAACTCATCTGTGTATATCTGACCCTGGTTTTGTGGATCCAGACACGTTTTTGAACCATTTAATTATTAACACCCCCGAAAAATAACAAAGAAATTCATACTTCTTTCACCAATATACGCCAACACTGCCTACTTTTGTGTATACATTTGTCGTTGTAAATTTTGCTAATTGGTACAGTGATACTAAATTTTATTACCTTGTATCTAAGTGCACTGAAGTACATTCATGTTAGCACGTAAATAACAAACTATTTTGAATCACTAAAATATACGAGCAAAATTTTAAATTATTTTATCAAACTAAAATGCACTGTTTAACATCTTGAATCAAGTCGCGGATGTAAGAGCTTTTAACGCATCGAATAGTCAAAAGTCTAAGAGGCCGAAATTCATATTACCACCGGTATATATAGCGAATAGCCGGCACGTCGCTTTTGTCCTCACAACAGACAATTCTTAAGAATTTCTCATTCTATGTTCCCAGTCCGTCGCTCGCGCGTCGGTTTTACGAATTTTCACTAGCCCCATTTAAATCTCAGAAATTCTCACACGGCACGCAAACATGTCCGAGAAAACTAATTAATTTTGTACAGAAATTGTTGTTTCTACCTCTGATATTTGCATCCTATTTTCAACCAATTGTGACCCTCGTGACGTTGCTTAAATCACGCCTTTTACTATATGTGTCTTTGCTTGACGCATTTTCTCTTTCCTTTTCTAACCTGTTCGTATTGGTGCAAATTGATATTCTTTATTATCGATTATATTTTAGTCTATGTGGACTATCTGGGTTAAATAACCCCGAATCGCACCTTCTCGTGAATATTAAGCCCCGGTTTCTCCAAGATTCTTTGAAACCATTTGTTTATCTACACAATTTTCGCCGTACGTGATATTTAAACTACGCAGGTGTTCAAAATAATATTAATTCTCAGAGCTTTTTAAATAAACCCTGTTTTGTATTTCGTGCTAAAGCATCTGACCGTTTCCAATATCCTTAGAATCGACATGTTTATCTAAACAAATTAAACTGAAATTGCCTTTTAAAATACGCAGGTGTGTTCAAACATCCTACTTCTAACTAACACTTCTAGGATTTGCATTTTAGTGGGTTTTTACAAGTTTCTATAGATATTATCTGTACGTTTTGTTCAATACCGGTTACTTGAAATAGAGTTAATTAAGATAAATTTTGCACGTAATTTCCATTTGTTTAGGAATAATTACATTACACGCAGAGCTTTTTAATACTGCTTCTTTTGATATAAAGCGTCTTGTACATGATTTAAATTTCTTATGTTTAATGAAACTAATAAATTTTTATGCTTCACGGTTTTAATAACGCGTATTATCTAATAATATTCATTATACACGGTGATTAAAATTATTTGATGTGATTATTTAATTTTCTACCCTGGTCTAAATATGAGTAATATATATATATATATATATATATATATATTGCTGTGATAAGGGGTTGTTTAAGGGTGCACGACATAGTGAAGGTCACTAGAGAATGAGTAATTAGAATAAGCAGCAGAAAATTGTAGTTATTTTAGGAAATAAGTAAGAAATAGAAGTAGATAGTAAGTAGGCAACACCCTGTGTACAAAGTAGAAATAGTTTTGGGCGACGCAGGAAAGACATAGGAAGACGCATAGTTGGCGTAGGAATGAGAAATACAAGTATTAAACGGATGGTAAAGATTAAATACCCTGTAGATAGTGTTCAGTTGATATAAGTAAAGCGAATAAGAATATTTTTCAGTGGAAGCACGCGTATAAATGATAAAGTATAATTAGACACGCATTAAGAAAAGAGTCTCAGACGATTAAGTAATACGGATGTGAAAATAGAGTTTCATGTAGCTAATATAATGCGTATAAAGATCTAACCATTTTGATAAGAGAAATGATTAAAATTGCGTGAATCGCATGTAAACAATGAAAGTTTAAAGTAAAATTGCATCAGTTGTTTATGGAAAGGCGACTATTCTATCAAAATACAGCATGTTGATAAGTGAAGACACCTGCAGGCAGGTGGGCATTATGAACGAACGCAGAGCATTACATCAGAAAATATTCGAAATGGAATTATTTGATTGGTCCGAAGCAAACGACAGGTTCTAGACCACACCACGGATGCAGTGGGGATTCGAAATTATATTAGCAAGCACCGCGATAAGAAAGTCAGTTTTGAACTCAATGAAGGCCCAAGTGCATTGCCAGTAATACTGAATAATACGTAACAAGTGATACAAAGTGAAATAAATGAGTGTGTATATGAAAATTACCGTTTAAAACGTAAGTAGGATTATTTTTATGAATTAATCGTAAACTAAGACATAAAAATAATAGGGCTTCGAGGTCTGAGGAAAATAGGCCAGAATGCTTGATGTTAAGAAAGATTACAATAAAACAATTTAAATGTCGAGGCGAAAGGAAGAACATAATCTTGAAGTATAGGGGTGAACGAATTACAATTTGAAGTCTATGGCAAGAATGATTAAAGTATAAAATTATAATTTAATGGTGTTGGTCCATAATGGTGATAAGTTGAATGGAATCAAAAATTGGGAAGATTAATTTCAATGGAAGCGTCGTCGTAAAAGATAAAACCAGGTCAGATTGTTAGTTATAAGGCATCTGTTTTTCTACAAGAATTTTATTTTATTTTTAATATCAAATTGGCTAAATATTATATGCTTGTAAACAAGTCAACAAAGGGTTGAATACGTATTGAAATAATAATAAGAAAACGGATTTAGAATATTCTACATTTGTTGGTAAAGATAATGAGTTTTCTTTGGTGACTTTGGGTTTTAGTACAAATTAAATGGTTGTTGATAAATGAAATTTATAAAGGTGAATTAATTTGAAAATGTATTGTAAATAACGTCAAAGCTGTACATAAAGCATTAGTTTCATTAAATGGGATCCAAACTTACTGAATTTTATAATTACAAATATATGCTAGCCGAGGTCATAAGATTGAAATAGTACAGAGGAGGAGCCACAAATTAAGTAGGAAGAGATAACCCGCAAAGGCGGTAACTTGTTGAATTTTGTCATTGGTCGATAAAGTTGTTTATGATAAACTCCAGTTGATAGCAACGTTAAGAAACAGCTGGAGGAGGAGATAATCACAAGCTGTAGGAAAGATTAAAATGGTGGTTCAATAATTTAATTTAGTATTATAGCAATTAAAATAAATAGGTTGCTCAACGTAAGGACACGTGATATTACAGAATTAATAGGTCGACCCAATAAGGGGATATTACAGCAATTAATATGTCGACCCAACGAAGGGGCTCGTAAATTAAACCACAATAAACTGAAATTAAGAGGGGCTCGTAAATTAAACCACAATAAACTGAAATTAGAAGGGGCTCGTAAATTAAACCACAATAAACTGAAATTAAGAGGGGCTCGTAAATTAAACCACAATAAACTGAAATTAAGAGGGGCTCGTAAATTAAACCACAATAAACTGAAATTAAGAGGGGCGAATTAAATTAAAATAAATTTTAAAGTACGATTGTAAGATTTTATATAAATTAATTAAACTAAACCGGGGATTTGAAAAGCTTCAATTAACAATAGTGAAATTTGTACAGTAATTTAAAGTTAGATAAATTTTAGTATTTAAAAAGTTTAGCATATAAATTTAAGAATAATGGACAAGAAAATACGGGAAACACGGGAGGCTTTGAGACAACAAGGAGTAGAGATAGGATCCCAGGAGAGCGTTATAATTCAGGAAACCAGTTCCAGTGAAGAGGCGAACTTCACAAGAAAATAAGATGTTGGATATCTTAATGGCATTGAATGAAAAGATGGATAGGAGTGAGCAAGCCATAAATGCAGTTAAAATAAAAATGGATGAAAACAATGAGAAACTGGAGGGTAAAATTAAGAATCTTAGTGATGGACTGAAAGAAGCAAACCATAATATCGCGGAGATGAAAGCACAATTGAATGAGAGAGTTGGTAGAGTTTCTGAGGAGATAGACGGTTTATGGGATCATATTTCTTTAATCAAAACGAAACGAGAAGAGTTCGAAAGTGAGTCCAACAATAAAATTAAGAATTTAAATATTAAGTTAAATAAAATTGAAGAAAATTGCGAAACGGAATTCAGATCAATAAATCAAGAGATAAATAATTTAAAAAGCAATCCAATAAACTTTAATAGGGAACCAATTAAGCTAATGCAAACGAATCTTTCAATGGAACAATTTACGAAATTTTACGGGGACGGAAAAGTAAACCCTAAGATATTTCTGAAAAATTTTAAAATGTTGATACAGGGATACACAGATGAATTATTCAAATTAAATTTAATCAGGGCAATATTAAAAGGAATGCTAAACGATGGTACAATCTAGTTGAGGATGAGATAGAAACGTTTGAACAGTTTGAAAGCAAATTTCTACGTCAATTCTGGAATGACAACCAGCAAAATCGAATTCAAAATGATTTAATTATGGGAAGATACGATTTGGCGAAAGGGATAACGCGAGAATCATATGCGATTGAGAAATTTACTGTAGCGAAGCAATTGGATCCTCCTTTAGAAGATAAAATTATTATAAAGTATTTAGCAAGTCATTTTAATGCGGAAGTAAAGCGATACATAACGACGCAAAACATAGTGGATAGAGACACGTTTATTGATTATTTGCAGAGATATGATGATTTGGAAAATGATGATGAAAGGAAAATAATTTTAGGGATCGACGCACGAATTTCATAAGGAATGATGAGACTAGGAATAATTATCGAAGGAACAGGTATAATTATGATCGCGGAAGAAATTTTAATGGGGAACTATGGAAACTTTAATAATGATTTTAGGCAGAACAGGGATAATGGTCAGACACCAAGGCAACGAATAGAGAAACGAATCATGAGGGAAACAATAGAGTAATGAATAGACAGGAAAAGGATGATCGACGGACACCAGCAAGAAACATTAATAGTGTGGAATTAAGTAACACGAGTTGCACAGATACAGGAAGAATGAGTCAGGCAGGACCTTCGACGCGAGATCAGGATTTTTGAGTACGGACGAACCAAGGAAAATTCTACGGATTAACGGATATGAGCACCAGCGCGAGTTTATTAAATATGAAATGGATAATGAATTAGGAAGACTTGAGAGAAACTTATTACCAATAATTAATTTAAAGGTGGAAAATAAAATGGTTAAAGTATTAATTGATACTGGAGCAGAGGCATCACTTGTAGCGGAAGAATTTGTTAAACGAGAGAAATTGGGGGATAAAGCGATAGAGATAGCAAGGTGTAATTTAGTGGCACCAAATAATAAGAGATTTAGTGTAATAAATGAAATGGTAATTCTGAGATGTGAAATGGGGATAGAATATGGGAAAATGAGTTCATGGTGGTACCTGGACTGAAGATAGATGTTATATTTGGGATGAATATGATAGATAAGTTGGGGTTGAAGATAAATGCGGAATGCAAAGAGATTGAGTGTAATGGGAAATATATTAAATGGTATGAAGAGGGGAATATAGTAATAGAAGATGACTGCGTAAATATCAATCAGTTTAGTGAAGAGATAAATAATGGGGAATGAAAGTGAAGACATTAAGTGTCCAGATGATTTAAAAATAGGGTGAATGTATTATTGAATAAGCATTCAGAATTAATTGGGTCAAAGTCGAGAATTGCCAAGGGTTATGTGCACAAGTTAGAAGTAATGAATGAGGAACCGTTTAACAATAAGATATATCCTATTCCAGTAGCATATAGGAATAGAGTGAAGGAAGAAATTGAGGAAATGTTACGTCAAGGCATTATAGAAAACTCCAGTACACATTTTGTGAATCCATTAGTCGTCGTGAAGAAAATGATAATAGCATTAGGTTATGTTTGGATGCAAGAAAGATAAATAAGCGAACGAAGCCGCAATACAATTGTCCACCAACGATGGAGAGCATATTAGCAAGAATAGGTAATAAGAAAATATATAGCAAATTAGACTTAAAGAATTCATTGTGTTTGATTCCATTAGCGCGGGAATCAAGGAAATATACGGGTTTTTCGGTAGAAGGAAAATTATACCAATTTAGGGTGGTCCCGGTTGGTTTGTCCTCGAGCACGGATGCATTAGAGAATGTGATCAAGAATATTTTGGGACTGTATGAGGATTTAGTATCCACTATAAGGATGAAATATTAATATTTAGTAATAGTGTAGAGGAACACTACGTACATTTAGAGAGAATAATATTAGAATTAGATATAGCTAGTTTGATTTTGAATTTAAGGAAGTGTGAATTTTTTCAAAGTAGGGTTAGATTTTTAGGATATAGGATAGATAATAAATATAGGATTGAAAATATAGATTAAAAGGACCCAGATTTAAGAGTGAAAAGGGGAAGTTGAAAATAGATAAATTGAATTGGCCCATGCAAGGACAGATGAATAGATAAAAGGAAATGTAAAATAAATTATGAATAGGTATACATAGAGAAATAGAATAGGATTTGAACATAAGAATAGGCATAGGTAGGAATAGTATAGTATAATAGGACATAGGTATGGGATAAATAAAATGTAAATATGAGATTAATAATGAAAAGGTTGAATTTCAATAGGAAATAAAATATAATAATTTCATACCAATGTGAGTTTAAGTTCACGTTGGGCAACAAAATGGACATTGATATAAAATTTTATATTTTAATTTGGGGGAATTATGCTGTGATAAGGGGTTGTTTAAGGGTGCACGACATAGTGAAGGTCACTAGAGAATGAGTAATTAGAATAAGCAGCAGAAAATTGTAGTTATTTTAGGAAATAAGTAAGAAATAGAAGTAGATAGTAAGTAGGCAACACCCTGTGTACAAAGTAGAAATAGTTTTGGGCGACGCAGGAAAGACATAGGAAGACGCATAGTTGGCGTAGGAATGAGAAATACAAGTATTAAACGGATGGTAAAGATTAAATACCCTGTAGATAGTGTTCAGTTGATATAAGTAAAGCGAATAAGAATATTTTCAGTGGAAGCACGCGTATAAATGATAAAGTATAATTAGACACGCATTAAGAAAAGAGTCTCAGACGATTAAGTAATACGGATGTGAAAATAGAGTTTCATGTAGCTAATATAATGCGTATAAAGATCTAACCATTTTGATAAGAGAAATGATTAAAAATTGCGTGAATCGCATGTAAACAATGAAAGTTTAAAGTAAAATTGCATCAGTTGTTTATGGAAAGGCGACTATTCTATCAAAATACAGCATGTTGATAAGTGAAGACACCTGCAGGCAGGTGGGCATTATGAACGAACGCAGAGCATTACATCAGAAAATATTCGAAATGGAATTATTTGATTGGTCCGAAGCAAACGACAGGTTCTAGACCACACCACGGATGCAGTGGGGATTCGAAATTATATTAGCAAGCACCGCGATAAGAAAGTCAGTTTTGAACTCAATGAAGGCCCAAGTGCATTGCCAGTAATACTGAATAATACGTAACAAGTGATACAAAGTGAAATAAATGAGTGTGTATATGAAAATTACCGTTTAAAACGTAAGTAGGATTATTTTTATGAATTAATCGTAAACTAAGACATAAAAATAATAGGGCTTCGAGGTCTGAGGAAAATAGGCCAGAATGCTTGATGTTAAGAAAGATTACAATAAAACAATTTAAATGTCGAGGCGAAAGGAAGAACATAATCTTGAAGTATAGGGGTGAACGAATTACAATTTGAAGTCTATGGCAAGAATGATTAAAGTATAAAATTATAATTTAATGGTGTTGGTCCATAATGGTGATAAGTTGAATGGAATCAAAATTGGGAAGATTAATTTCAATGGAAGCGTCGTCGTAAAAAGATAAAACCAGGTCAGATTGTTAGTTATAAGGCATCTGTTTTTCTACAAGAATTTTATTTTATTTTAATATCAAATTGGCTAAATATTATATGCTTGTAAACAAGTCAACAAAGGGTTGAATACGTATTGAAATAATAATAAGAAAACGGATTTAGAATATTCTACATTTGTTGGTAAAGATAATGAGTTTTCTTTGGTGACTTTGGGTTTTAGTACAAATTAAATGGTTGTTGATAAATGAAATTTATAAAGGTGAATTAATTTGAAAATGTATTGTAAATAACGTCAAAGCTGTACATAAAGCATTAGTTTCATTAAATGGGATCCAAACTTACTGAATTTTATAATTACAAATATATGCTAGCCGAGGTCATAAGATTGAAATAGTACAGAGGAGGAGCCACAAATTAAGTAGGGAAGAGATAACCCGCAAAGGCGGTAACTTGTTGAATTTTGTCATTGGTCGATAAAGTTGTTTATGATAAACTCCAGTTGATAGCAACGTTAAGAAACAGCTGGAGGAGGAGATAATCACAAGCTGTAGGAAAGATTAAAATGGTGGTTCAATAATTTAATTTAGTATTATAGCAATTAAAATAAATAGGTCGCTCAACGTAAGGACACGTGATATTACAGAATTAATAGGTCGACCCAATAAGGGGATATTACAGCAATATATATATATATATATATATATATGTGTATTATTGAGATTTGTAAAACTTCAATATTCAACACATTATATTATCTAAAACTTTTATTTCATTCTTATTATTCATTTTTATTTAACAACTTACAGTTGGTTTGGAATTCGCTGGGGTACAATTATATACCTGGGAATAGCAACAACAGGACAATTAACATTTGCCATTGGAGCGCTATCAAATGCTTTCTGGACTATGGCATTAGGACGTTTTGTACTTGGGTAAAGTATACATTCTATGTAATAAATACTGGCTCGACAATCAAAATGAGTCACTTTAGACACTTCAATGCGGCTTTCTTGAAGTTGTAACCGATTATTCTATACGTTCACAAACGTGGCTTACCATTCAAAGGCTAGATTTTGATACTATGCTTTAATTGATGCTTAGATTTATTAAATTTTGAAGGAAAGTATTTAAAAGCTGACACGAGTGAAGTAAAGTTGGTATATTAACAATATATTAAACTTCAGAAATGCTAGCTAAGTTCAACTAAATTTAAAGAATATACCAGAAAAACTTGTTCAAAAATAATTCTTGCATAGTTTATTAGTATGTTATATAATAAACTTTCTAATGACGCCTTTTCATACTATTCACTGCATTGAAGTACCACTTACTTTATTGACCTTGTGTAGTAGAACTATTCTTAATTATGCCACGGCTTAATCTCAGGTTTAAACGAAATCGTTACGTTATATTATTCATATGATAATTTGCACAAGAGTTTAATCAAATATTAGCTCTGTCTGGTTTTCTCTTATCTCGCGTTGACTTCGATTGGTGTACCTTCTTAATTATCACAGTATCTACACCCGTTTACCTTTATATCATCCGTATTATAACTACTAGGTGGTTGACTTGATTGATCAATATATGCGTTAGTATTGGGTAGCAAAATATAAATTCTATAACAATTTTGACGAAAAGTACTTAACTTATTATATTTACAAAATTCCTAATTTTTGATAGTTCTTGGATAACTCTGCAAGTCTAATACTTAATAACCACAAGCAACGCTTCCCCGCGTAGCTGTTATCTTCCTTCCAATACCAATTACCTATAGATTCGATAAACTTTAGTTATCTGATGGCAAATTAAAATTTTATGGAACTTACGGAACTTTCTAACTGACACGTTACTAGCAGTCACTTACCCCATCAGATTCACACGTATATAATTTTAAATATTCTAAAACCACCTTATTATACTATAAAGTCTAATTACAAATTTTTTTATGCTTTCTTTAATTGAAACCACTAAAAATAGTACTTCCCTTTTTAATGTGTTAGGTCCTGGGTCTCTTCTGTAAAGTAATTTCCTTTTGTGATATGGTTGATTCTTGAATTACTTTTTTCCCCTTTTCTTGTTCCAGTAAAACATTAAATAGTTGTATGCTTAATGCTTCTTTAAGAATCCAATGTTAAGTTTCCAACTATGATCTATTTCCTTCTTTCTTTAGATAATTACCCAGCCTATTCAATTTTAAATTGCAATAAAAACTCTTTAAGTCACGAAATGTTCTATTAATATTTATAATAATAATAAGAATAATAATAATAAATGCCATTCCGAATGGACCTGTACCTTGCCGAAGTTCTAGATTACTAGAACAGGTGAAATGGCTTGCGTGTTCTAATGAACTAAAGAGCCAAACTACAGGTGCAACCAAAGTAGTAGGGTCGTTAGTGAGGAACCAAACTAAGACAGGTCCCCGAAAGATGGCAGCGGCTCTTTCGGTACTTAGATTGGCAGAGATCATAGGGGTCGGTATGGCAATCTAGGACGCACTACCGCGATTGCTAGACAACGGTTTAAGAATCAAGTAAAAGACTGTAGAAGCTATCCAGAAGCAGATACAGTTATAAATTGAGAAATTATTCGCAATTGCAGTAAAGCTAAAGAACGATGGATTGATGAAAAGTGCAAAGAGGTACAAACTAAGTAATATTATCTTTATAAAATTATTTACCTTAACACGATGTTGTTTAAAATTTTGGTTTTTACAAATAATTACAACACTACCAGCTAAGTGGCTTTTCTAGAAGGGCTACGAGAGGTGCTTGATATGTATCGGGAATAAATAACAAAAAATTCAGTACTGAAAATCATCGTATGCTACGCAATGGGATTATGGAATAGGACAACTATACATTACCTCCAATGGCTTCCTTTCCGACACCTGAGGCTACGTCTTCCTGCACTAACAAAATCGGTGTGAAATCACAGTGTTTTGTATTCGACCCTTAATTTCGTTCAGGAAAATTTGAAGTCTAATTTCAAAAGTTTCTCTTTTATTTCACACTAAAGAATATGGTTACAATAACAAGACCAAAATTTAAAGGACATACGGCATGAACACAATTTAGTATATCTGAATGCAATTGCATGAGGGTGCACCATTTAGTAATAATTTGTGTGTTTACATATACATATACCGTGACTGGTTCAAAATCTTGTTATCCGATGATGGAGTAGCTGGTTGGCAGAAACATATGTTCTCGTTGGATCGGCTCTAGCAGCGCTACTTGGGAATAGCTTGAAGTGGAAGGATCATTTGTTAGGCAGTTTACTCACACAACGCATTTACAACAATACGTATCAAGTACCAGTAATTTTGGTGACGTTTCTTCACAATTAACTCTGGACACACCACGACTATACAGTCAAAAATGGAAATACGAAAAAGCCTATAGTTGTGGAATGTCATATCATTCTTAAAACCATCTCTATTCAAAATGCTTAACTTCAATACAGAAGGCTTGTAGAAATATTACCGTCGATCCGATTCAAAATCGAAAAATACAAATTACTACACTTTATATTTAATTTCTGTATCTGCTTAAAATTCAAATTTAGAATTTGATACATCAGCGATAATCAACAATCTACAAATTGTATATATATATATATATATATATATATATATATATATATATATATATATATATGTCAATGGCTCTTATTATTTTCATAAGAGTTTGTTTACAGATACATCTTACTTTTATATATATATATATATATATATATATATATATATATATATATATATATAATTTTGTAGTTTCTCGAACTGAAGTAATGTAAATATAGTTATTATGTTTTTTGGAATACACTCGTTCGTAAAATAACAACTGTCGTGTCAAATTGTAATTTATGCTCTGACGTTTCGGCATGACATTTATGCCTTATTCATAGACTGAAAATTAATGAAGATAGTGATTACAATATTTTAACAAGGTATAACTAAACTACTTACACAATTACTAATGACTAAAGTTGTAAATACATGTACTAATTACTGACATAACTATGAGTGATTGAAAAAAAAAATAGAAATTGCATGAAATCAATTTTTCAAAGTTGACTATTTCTAATAATTTAAAATCGTAGCACTGCTGTAAGGATGCTAATAGGAGGTACATTATGTAGATGTTATTTCTGGTATTTTTGAAATGGTAACGAACAAGACGAATAGAAGGCGACTATATTATGGATAATTCGAAAAAGATGCAAAGGATCTAATGTGTCTGTCTGCGGAAATGGTTATCGTTGAATTTGTAGAGCGCCGAATACACTACACTCAGGTTATTTGTGTCATGTTTATTGTTGATTAAATAAGGTTAATATAGAGAAGCCACTTTTATAATAGAAGCATGTGACTTTTGTTACATTAATAAACATAAATTTAATCAAAATATTAAATATGGTTTAAAACAGAATAATCTAATAAATGTAAATATAACCTGAAACGTGTAGTACAGAACAGAAAATTTAATCTCAAATAAAGTTAAAAATAGGATCCCTAGAATAGTCTTGGTACCCTGGATTTTATTAAACAGCGCCGCCTGAACGGATTATATTACCATTAAAAGTCCAATGACAGCGCTGTATATAAAAGTGACTACACCCTGGTTAAGAATTCGTAAAGAAGCAGTGCAATGCTGCTATAGTGATTATTTAATTTAATCTTATCGTTTTATGGAAATATTGATTTTAAAATTATATTGCTGTATCGTCAACGCTGTTGGAGCGATAACTATTATTCCACAATACTATATTTTCATTTTGGTCTTTAGTTTTGTCAGTAATATTTTGGATTTCTGCGCAGGTCAATGGTGTTTGAAATAAAGTCGGGAACCGTACGAATGCATCATTAAATAACCATTCTATATTCGTTAATAAAAGCGATGTTACAAAAACGTAGTTTTAGAGTGGGTATGAAACATTAATGTTCACAACATTATATAAGCACGCGTTAAAGTGGTGAACACTTCCGTTTACGATTATATGTGTACCGGTGGTCAGTTAAGATTGTGGGATACCGCCTACATTTTCAGTTTGTGTTAGAAATTGCTGTAGTGCTGCTAACCTTGACATCATCTGCTACTGAAAAAGCCGGCCATCGTGGGAGTCAATCATTTCACAGATTTTGGTGACGTCGGTTGCATCAAAAGGTGAATGGAAAGGTTGTTGTTGTGATTTTGCAACGTTTGACATACGAATTATTTACACGATTTAGAATAGGGTTTATGATAATAAGCGGTCAATTTAGTTTACTATGGGGTGTAATTTGCTTAGATGTAATTAAGAAAGAGTGTTTATTAAATTCAACTTTATTTGTTCACTGAACTAAGTTGTGTTATATTTCCATTATCATACTAATGTTTGTAATATTTATGAGCTAAATATTTGGCGCTCTGGGATTATTAAAACTGTTTAGTGTTTTGCTTCCATAATTACGATGTTGTGGTCTTTTACTTGATTCCTAAATCGTTTTCTAACAAGAATGTAATCCACTTGATATATTTCTATATCTCATGCCATCGTCCACGTGTATCGTCTTCTAGCATGATGTTGAAATCATGTGTTTGTCATGGTTGAATTGTTTTTGTCGCAAAATTCTATCAGCTTATTTCCCGTCATTTCTCTTGCCTATCGCTCCTTTCTTACCCTCATCTACCACTGCGATAAAATCCTCGTAATTATTAAATTTTCATGTCTTTTTACGCATTTTAGCATGTCTCCTATATCTTTGTAGTTCGCTTCTACCTTTTCTTCTCTGTATCTAGAGGTGGACATGTATACTTGTACTATTACTGTATTTACCGGTTTAGATTTTAATCTAACAATGTGTACTCATTCGTCCTATGCAGGCAGCTCTTTACATAATGCCCTATCTTTTTCTCATAACTATCACCACAGCCAAACGTTCTTCATCTGATCGTGTATGAATGACTCTAAAGTTCTGACTCCAAAAATTGCCCACCTCTGGCCACCGAACTTCGCTGACCCCTAACAATTTTCAAGTTCTCTAGCTTACCTGCTTGTGTTATACTTCTGTCATTCCACGCTACGACTCACAGAATGTTCCCGACTCTTTTTCTAAACTTTCCAAAGTAGTTCCCTCCTAGAGATCCGAATGGGGGACTATTTTAACTCAGGAATTTTTAACCCCAGAGCATGCCAACATCTTAAATAACAATTTAAGTACGCTGTGTACTTGGCAGCTAATGTGGTAGTTTCCTGTTGCCGTCCACATCGCAGTGGTGTGTCTTAGAATGCCATACCGACCCTATAGTCTCTGCCACTGTTAGTACCAAAAGAGCTGCTGTCATCTTTCGGTGACCTGTTTTAAGTCTGGTTCCTCACTAAAGACCCCATTAATTTGGTTATACCTGTACTTCGGCTCTTTAGATAACTGGAACTCTTAAGCTATTCTACACGTTCTAGTAAACTAAAACTTGTTCAAGGTGCAGGTCCGTTCAGAACGGCCAACAACCCAATTAAGGAAATTAATTATTCGACTAAAAATGTCTGATATTGTTCAGTATACCATAAAAGATTAAGAAGAAATAACTTTCTCTAGACCAATAATCACGATCAAGCTGGTTTATGCCAATAGCTTCAATTCTTCAAGATCTTCGATTAGGACTGTATTACTATCATCTGCTATAAGTTAACACCGTGGAGTTCTAATGCTTTTAATGCCGATAACGAAAGCGATACACAGTTGGGCAAGAATGTATCTTATTCTAAGGTATGAAACAAGGTCGGTAGTGTACGATTTGCTACATGCAATATTGGAGAATGACTACTATTTAGAATTAATGTAGGAATCAACAAAGGAGTTGGTTAGTACTGAACCGTAAATGTTCAGGTTGAAACCTAATAATTTGTACAAGAAATATGGTATTTACATACGTAATAAATTACGATACTAAAAACATTAACAATTTTTCCATTAATTTATTTTTGGTTTGCAATCCATTATCATAGCTGATGTTAATATTTCTTAACAAAATCAATGGCAAATTTGTCGTTGAATTTGGTTTGTGATCGTTTTTGAACATTTATATACCATATATTTTTCGCTTCAGTTAAAAGGGTTTAGTTGATATGTCGAGCTTATTGTGACAATTAACTTTTAGAAAAATCAAATATTTTTAGAATAGGAGTAGAATCTCTTAACGTGGCAATAAGAAACTACGCCGTCGCATGGTTCAAAGATAAGGAATTGAACATGGTATTTGGATTTCAGGAAAGTTGTTCGTGTATTGGAAGCGTTTTAAATTTTTGGGTAATGGATCCACTTAAGTATTGGATGAGCAACTTTTATTCTGGCTATCAACTCATTGCAATTTTATTATTGATTGGTGAGTATGCAACATTTTTTTACCCGCAGCAGTCTAATACAAATACTTTTAGCATGTATACCCTGCTTATTCTCATTGCTCTGTTCCTTAATATTGGGCGCAATACACAAAAGAGCCGAGGAAAGTCGCTCTCAAAATAATAATAACACCTCAAAAGCAATTACATTAAAGAGTATAGTAAAATTCCAGTGGAATTTTTGGTTACTAGTAGTGGTTTGTGTTAGTTACTATGGTGCTATTTATCCATTTTTTGCCTTTTCAAAGCAAGTATTTCACAACCTATAAATTCTTTGTTACAACTTTGTTGTTTTAGAATATTTCTTATGGATAAATTTGGTCTGACATCAACTGAAGCCAACCGCCTAAATAGTACGCTCTATATTACATCTGTCTTGGGTGGACCCTCAATGGGATTTGTTATAGACAAAGTTGGTAAAAACATTATCTGGCTAATAACAGCTGTATTATCTGCAATGGCAGGTCATACCTTATTGGCATTCTTTTCTTGGGATCCATATATTGGCGTGGTAATTAATGTTTCACAGACTCAACCGTATAATTTTGTACTTTAATATTTTTAGATTTTAATCAGTATTGCTTCGACTATCGTAGCAATCGGTTTTTACTCTACGGTGGCAATAATAATTCCTGAAGACCAATTGGGAACTGCGTATGGAGTGTAAGAGTTTGTATATTATTATTCACGACTTTTTAATAAGGTATAGCACATCGTTCTTGTTATTAATAAACCAATTTTAAGTGGTGTTAAGTGTGAGCGATCGCCTCACTTTTGTCATGGATCGCCGTTTAAGTTTCTCCATATGAAGAACACCACGTTGCATACTTGAAGTTAGTTTAGTTCAATGTTACTTTTAGCTTAACCTCATAGCAATTGTCAACAACGCGGTCACATCTGTCTTATTACGTTTGTGAATGATCACAATTCGACGTTTTCCTACACCCTATTCGCGAATAATTAATTCGGTTAATTTCCCCGGGGATGAAGCTACTAGGCGGCTCTGTGGATCAAACAAATTTGCGTATGACTCCTGATATCAAGATACTGGGTTCGATTCCCGATACGGACAGTTTCAAATGTGCTAGGTGAGCATTTTAAACAAATATACACCCCCGTCGAATGAGAGGTAAAATGTAGGTCGCGTGTGTGAGGGAAATTACGTACGTTAAAGGTTGATACCTTGCTTGGAATAGCAAGGGTTCCGCAAAATTCAAAATTTTCACATAAATCAAGAGTGAACTAATATTGAATCATCATGCAAAAGTCACGTGCTTGTGGCCATTTTATCATTCTAGCAGTTTGATTAAATACATTGAAGCCTTGTTACTTGGTATTGAATGATATAATTAATTATCTGAAACTTGATATTGGTTGCTCACACTACTAAGCGTCTGTATTATCTACATTGTATGAATCTACAATGAGATCATCTGAAATTTACTTGGTATTGCCACTATATATTACTAAATTCTATTTTGTGTTATTAAAATTTGTAATAACCTCTACTATATTTGGGGTAATTATGGTATGGAACATGCTTATTAGTGTCTCACTGTTATTTACTTCACAATTCTAAAGCTTTCTTAAAATGACAAGATTCCGCTATGAGAATTTACGGAAATAAATATTTTGTTTATCCTTTTGTGGTTTAAAATAATTTATGAACCTAAGTTCCGTTCCAAACTGCATTTAATAGAAAAAACGATACTTTTGTGGTTTTAAGTTTAGGATTTTAAAAAACTAACAATTTATTGAAATGTCAAAAATCAAAATTATACAGAGTGCAAAGTATGAATTTTTCCATTTAAGCTTAACTTTCATCTTTTTGCATCCGGTCTCTATTTAATATAACACTTATGCGTTACAAATTTTTAATGCAAAATTTGAATGTGCTATAATATAAGGAGGAGAATCTATAGAAAAGGTATTCTCTTTTCAGTAAGTTTTATTTTTCATAAAGTCACTGATCATTAACATAACGTTTACGAATACGAGCATTATTTGACGGACAGTTATTATACTGTTACATGTATCAAGTCCTTGCATATGAAGTGTCCGATATTTTTAGGTAAAAATAAAATTGCATAGACCTGATTTACAAGCATTTATTCATTAGAATAATCATAATTAGTAGTGTCATCAACGACCAGGCAATGCTTTAATTCTTTTATGAAGAAATTTGCACTTTTATGACTTAAAAGTTCCTCTAGTGCCTCAATTAAAGATTCTTGAATAATAAACCGACGATTCTTCAAATGGTATTAGAGGGTTAAAGAAGTGGTATTCGGCATGTGACATGTCAGGCGAATATAGTGAGTTATCAAGCACTTCGTATCATAACCGTGATATGTGTGGTCTAGCATATCAAGCAAGAGTAGCGGTCCACGTCGATTAACTGGAAAAGATTACCTAATTTTTAGTTTTTCATGCTTAATGTATAATCTCTTGTAATATCAACCAAACTTCGTTTGGTTAATGAGATGGTCTAGTCTGTCGGTCGGTCTGTCGGTCGGTCTGTCTGTCTGCCCGTTGCACGGTTTCCGCGATGTTACAAGACATATAATATATGATTCTTATCCAGTTTTTTACGCTGAATACGAATACGCTATTCACTTTTCGATATTTCAATTATTAATCAAGATATTCGGCTTTAAATACGAATTTTTACACATTACTATTTATTATTTAATTTTTTTATATATCGCGTACAATTAAATTTCAAATATTTAACACAAAGGTAAGTAAAATTTGTTGAACTTAATGTCTAAGTTTGGTTGTGAGCCGTACATGCGGCTTAGATTTTTTTTATGGTTTCAACAATTGATGTCATATGCTGTCCTACAATATGACTCTGCTGCTATGGTTACCTGTGATTGCAAGAAGCAATAATGAACTATGACCTCATAAGTGTACCATATTACTAAGACAAATATTTCCACAAAGCTTTCTAGCGAATTCGATGAATTTCGTTCAACTTCTTCCTGCAACTCCTCTTATTTAGGTCGTATTTGATCGCTTACGCGATTCATGTTCTGAACCAAAACTTCCGTTGTGAAAATTTTGAACTAGCTGCGCGGCGGGCGGACCGACGGGCGGGCGGGCGAGCGTGCGGGCGGGTGAGGATGGACTATGATGTAAATGGAACTTTGTCATTACACACAACCAGACCTAGATCTGATTATGTAAATAGAGATGTAGTTTATTACTATTACAATATCACAAAAGCTATACGCAACAACTACCTTAAATAAATTATTTTTGAAACTTATATGGATGCAATAGACTAACCTTTATCACTACTGCGGCATTATATCTGACTGAACCGAGAAACAGTGCAAATAAGGTGATGGCGAGGACAAAATCGATGTGAATTGATGTAGCTCTGACTCCCAGCAGGTGGGGTGGGCCTGTTTGACCGTAGAGTCATCACAGTAAGTCACCAACTCAAAGGTACGACTTTGTAAAAAGTAACCCAACTAGGTCGGTTCATCATCAAGCCCTAAACCTACACAGCTGCATAAAAAGGAGTATAATACACCCATTTTATTCCTATTGTATGTTAAAACATGCTTACTCATAATAGAGTATCCATACATACATACTTGACTGTGAATACCCAACGTAGTAGGCGATTAATCAATTTGTGGAAGATACTCAAGGCCTAACCCCCACCTGCTGGGAGTCAGAGCTACACCAATTCACATCGATTTTGTCTACGCTATCACCTTATTTGCACTGTTTTTCGGTTTAGCCAGATATAATGCAGCAGTAGTGATAAAGCTTAGTCTAATGCATACATTTAAGTTTCATAGACAATTTACTTAAAGTTAATTGTTGCGTACAGCTTTTGTGATATTGCAATAATACTAAACTGTCCTCTATTTGCATAATCAGATCTAGGCCTGGTTGTGTGTGCTTTAATGGTAAAGTTCCTTTGACACCATAGTCCATCCTCATCCGCCTGACCTGAACTCTTACCAGAAGAGGAAGAATCACCTGGTATCCGAGATTTTGGTGTTACAAAGAAAATTAAAGGGATTAAAAGATCAGTAATAAAAAATAGAATTACGTTTGAAGATTATGTCGATTGTATAGATGATTACAAGGAAATATTTGTAACGCAGAATATAATTCAATCATCCAAGCATCAAGTTCACCCCATCGCTCAGGAGAAGATTGCTTTAAGCCCGCATGATGATAAACGCTACTTACTTCCTGGTTCGTATGCAACACTACCTGTTGGACATTATTCAATTATGAAGCAAGAGGAAATATAATACTTATTGCAAATGTAGAATATTGATTGTAAATATATAATCTTCAAAAACATGTTATATAGTTTAGTGTTATCCTATTCTTAAAAAATAAAAGTAATAGATTCCACCGTCGTGGGCGTTGGACTGAAAAGATCTTAAGATCCTCCTTATGGGGATTTCAATGCTTGGTACAAAAAAGTGCAAAACGGACCTTAAATTTTTCCACACGAAAATACATGTAAAAATTACCCTTTTGCGCTCGTACGTCCCTGCATATCTATTGCGAATAAACTATGATCAAGTTGATCAAAACGATTGCGCTTTTGAAGTTTAACAAATTGGACATTTCGTATGCAACGGCCTAATGTTCTAATAAAAGTTTTTATTTTTCATCCTTTAATCTTGCCACTTTACCTTGACTTTCACATAGCTAATATATACTAAATAACTTTTACATACATACACACAAATTCAACTTATTTATAGGTTTACCTAGATCTAGTGGTACATATTCTAGGTATCCTTAAACAAAATAAAAAGAATCAAAATCAAAACATATTGATTTGTATTCAATATTTAAATAAATAAGTGTCTAGGTTCTTCACGTAGACCTTATTGTTCTTTCTGGAGTAGCCGACAGCGAGCTCTTCCTGCTTGTGAATGTAAATGGTTGTAGTTGAGCGAGTGCGTCGGTCGGCGAGTTTATATTTCTAAATGTAACTTTGAGGATGTATATGTATATATGTGTGTTGGTGGGTGTTTAGGTATAAGTAACATTGTTTGTGCAAGTGTTTTAGTTTCTTAGGTTAATTGGGATGGGTGTTTTGTATTGGGATTTCGATTAGGAATAAGTTAAATTTACGGGGGGTAGTAAGTTACGAGGAAATTAACGCCTAGGAGAGGAAGTGAGGGTCCAAGTTGATCGCTGATTTGAATTTTATCTAGAGGGGAGTGGTAATGCGATTAGAGGGTACTTCTGGAACGGGTTCGTTGGCGCAACAGCATATTAGAGAGTGAACAAAATAGAAATAGTAGTGCTTTACTTTAAAGTTGCCGTGGCCGGTAAGAAATTGGATAGTAGATCTATTGGAATTAGGAATGGACTAGGATATCTGTGATACTAGGAAAAATTTTGTGAATGTGCCTGCCTAGAGGGGATAGGGTCCAGAGTTCTTGTCAGGAGTATAGGAGAGAATTGTGAATACGTGGTTTGATTTCTATGGTGGGTAAAGTTGGGTAATTTGTAACGTGCATTTTAGAGCTTAACATCTTAAGCTTTCTGTAACTACTATTTCTATATTTTATAATTATTAACTCGTTTGCGAATGCGTCGTATTATAATAAGTGGATCGCTGTTTGTATAAAGTAAATACTTTCGAATAGTTTTCATATTGTATGCAATTTAACTTGCGTGTATTAATTAAAGATAGATAAATTGAAGCTTGATTCTCATTAATAAATAAATTCCAGCTTATCGGAAACGTTAAACAGCCTGTAATTAATTATTAGATACGATTGTTACATTCACGTTTTAGATGTTCCTTATGTTATTAGCGAGGTAGATAATAGTCGATAAGCGGTTATAATAGCGACGAGTTAAAAAGTTCTGTTCTGTGTTCCGATATGTGAAGTACGTTGAAAAATACTGCTCTCTGTTTGCTTTGATAATAGTGAAAAATTAATGCGGTATTAATTTTTCGAATTGTACATGAAAAAAACGGCACGATTTTAGTTGTACTTTAACTGTAGAATGTGTTTACTCGACCGCACGTGCTTGTTTTACGGAACAGTATTTTAGTGATACACGTTGCTTTACTAATTGTGTTTTGATGGCGTTGCCCCTTTCTTATTGGAGTAGTTCATACTTTGGATTATCCCAAATACTGTGGATACTGTAGTTTCTGAATTTTCTAACCCCAAAGAATCTACAACAGATCTTTGCTTGTGCAAGTTTCGTGTTTGCGAAATATAACAGATTACCGGTTTACTAAGGGATTGTTTGAAGTTTCTCACTGCTTATTGGGATGTTTATGAAAATAATATACCTTTGGTCCCAGTTGAAATTAAACTAGTGCTACAGAATATTCCGAAATTATTGTCTTAGGAAATAGAATTACCAAGAAATTTATCAACTACATAGTTACGACGCGTGATATTGTCTGCTGCTAACCCCAGTGAAATACGTAGGTGTGATTAGTGTAACGTGTGATAAGTTCCATCAACACCCTCACAGTCAAGGGTGAAGTGCTTCGTTAGTGCAGGACATCGTTGAATCCCACACTTCAGTTGCAAGGAGGCGTTGCTGAAGGACTTTTGTAAGTTGAACTATTTCCTACTGATTATTACTTTAATTGTCTATCCGTTGCTTTACCATATCTTTGTGTTTCTGATACCTTTTACAATAGACTTGCATGCTATTTTAAAACAAAAAAAAAAAGGAAAGAAAGAAAAATCAATACTACTGAATTACTCATACCAATTGTGTTTTATCTATTTATCTTTTGTCAACATTTTATCTGATTTATGTTTAATTGGTGTGTGAGGAAACGTTTCTGCTACTCCCCAATATTACCTCACTTTGTACTAAAAATTTTTGTATTGCTTTTACCGTTGTTATATTATATAGATTATCGAAACAGTTTCTTTTTTTTACATTCTACATAGTACTGAATAACTTAGACTTCTCATTGCTGCTGTACTTATTCTTTTTTTTCAGGTTTGCTTAACTATTTTTCTTGCAGGTATTGTTACTAACTCCTTACCGCCGCATACATCATAGGTCAGTCTGCTTTCTACACCCCCTACTCTACGATTGAGCCGGGTCATTTCTTTGGCTTTCTTTGTGTTACGTAGCATAAATTTGGCGCCCAACGTGGCTGCCACGAAAAAAACGTAACAGGTTGTAATAGTGACGTGTGCAGTCATAGAGAAGAAAGACGTTTGAATATGAGGTTTTGGAGATATATTATCGAGTGCATGTGAAATTATAAGGGTGGGATCTGGAGCAGGACAAATAAGGTTGCTGTGGAGGGAATTTCGTATGCTCTTAAGATATACGGGATGAATGGGCAGATAGCCGTATTGAGAAAGCGTCGGGGTGATGAATGAGTTAGTGAAAGTAAGAAGTACACAGTTCACAACGGATAATAGGAATTATGATCTGAATGAGAATTAATTTGCGGGTGGGTTTTTAAATTGTACTGATCGTGGGAGTGCTCGTTGTAGGTTGTTTAAGATGAATTTAGTTTTGGTCCGGAGCTTGGAGAGGTGCGTATTCGTTTTTTGACGGGTTTTATGGTGGTGACTGAGGCACGGACCGGTTGACCAAAAGTTCATAGAACTTTTGAGCTAGAGCATCTAAATTTTGGGGAGTGACAGAGCTTGGCTGTTGAATGTTGACCATAATTCGATTTCGTTCAAGAAAGGAGCAGTGGTTTTTTCTAGGGAGGAGGAGAAGTTGCAGTGGATGAGGAAGGCTAGGTCATCTACGTTTGTAAAAGTGGAAACGTTCGGGATATTTAGTTCTTGTGGTGGGTTAATGATCAGCTTCCAGAGCGTAGGAGATAGAAACGTTGGGAACAACCTTAGGTTTGGTGAAAGTGCGGAAATTGGCGGAGAGAGTGGCTGTGCTAGAGGTTACCTAAAATTTTATGATCAGGAATACATTAGATAGGAAGTATGTAAGTTTCAATTGGTTGAAGAGGTTAGGCCAATAGAGCAGATCAAAAGCGGAGCGAGAGTCTATTAAAATGGCAATGGGGTATTTATGTGAAGAGGAGCGGACGGTGGATATGAAAAAGTTAATGGTCAGTTCAGCGCTACAACTTTTACGAAATTCAAGTCGATACAAAGATAGATGAGAGTGTGCTTCTATATAGGAGTTAATTTAAGAAGGATCATATGTTCAAACAGTTTTACAGAAATGGGATGAATGGCGATAGATCTGTAGGATTCAAAGTTATCAGCTGGTTTATTAGGTTTGGGAATGAGAGATATGGAGGCTAATTTAAGGATGGAGAAACGTACCCGGTATTAAGCACTATTAAAAGAGAATGCCGATTGGTTTCTGATTAGGGGCAGGATTGTAGCAACATTAGGTTGGTGATTTGGTGCGGACCTGGTGCTTTGCGTGGATTAAGATGTGCTACTAAGGAATTTAAAGTTTCAGCGTCGAGATCAGTGCCTGGGTTATTGTCAAGGGGTTGTTTGAGAGTTGTCTATAATGGAATATAGGGTTAACGTAGAGACGTCTGATAGGGGTCAAGTCCAATAACTTTATCGAGTAGCATTGTTGGTAATAGGCAGTTCTGTAGAAAAATCTTGGCAAAAACCATATTTAGTTACAGCTAAACAATTAACATCCGAATTTTAAACCTCTATAAAGAAATTTAAATTTGATTTTGGTCAACATATGGTTCATTCTCCCGATAAGGATTAAAAGAAAAGCAAGTGTGTTCGTTAATTACGTTTGAATTACCTTGATTCACTAATAGTTCCCTACAGTTGCACAGTATTCACATTTAGGGGATACACACTAAATAGTGGTAGCATGGTAACTAATAAAAAACGATGGCCGTAAAGTGGACCCCTACTCTATATTGTTTTTATTTAACTCATTAGAAACATCTGCATTAAACTGCAAACCTCCTCCAATAAATATTACACAGGACAGACGAAATACTCCATATGAAATAAAAGAATTAAATTTTTTCAGGCAATTAATATAAACTAACGTAGACTATTTTTAAAAAATTACTATAACAAAACCAACATAGAAATTTATAACTACAAATTACTGGGACTTCACCAATGGACACGAATATAGCAAATAAATTTTGCGATATCTTTAATAGCGTTTTGCAAAATAATTTTGTACGATTGTCTCCCCTCTTGTCAGGATTGTAGAGCCACTTTGTTAGGGAAAATTTATCAATCATTTCCTTTAAACTGTCGCTTTTATTTCAAACTAATTAGAATTAGATTTTTATATTTATTATTATTATTATTATCATCGTTGTTACTATTAATATACACATACGCAGGCAAGATTAGGTTCGTAATATTAAGTACTAATCGACCTCATAGATATAAATCCCAACTTAACTATTGGAAGTAACACAAATATACACATACAAGCGCTCGTGTGCGCGTGCGTACACGCACAACATACACACAACCGTTGTCACAGCAATATATATATATATATATATATATATATATATACTTTTATATATATTATGTATATAAATATATTATGTAAATATATATTATGTATATATATATATATATATATTATATATATTGCTGTAATTATAGAGTTAATTTAGGGGTAGATTAAGTCATAGGGGTCGTAGAATAAACAAAAGAAACTCCCAAGTAACAAAAGCACATAATTACAGATATTAGAAGAGTAAATAGGTCATTATAAATATTATTAGTTGAGAGCACGCTGTATATAGCAGTACAAGCGATTAAAACGCATATCCAAGAGTAGCTGCGAGCAAAGAAAAGAATTTAAAAATGTAACGAAACGCATTGAAATTAAATCAATGGAAAACCTGTATGGATTGGCTAGATAAATGTTCAAAAAGTGCGTTAATATATCATCATAAACGCAAGCAGAAATTATGCATTATTTGAAAAGCGTACGTGATATAAAAGTATCACATTTGTTAAAAAATCTAATTTAACTAGGAAATAAACAAACACCAAATTTATTCCATTCAGATTAGAATAAAACCAACAACAATAGTACGTGCTGTAATGAACGAAAATTTCTGAGATTTCTGAATAATGAGGTATAATAATAAATTACGTGACAAATTGAGCATAGCTTTGTGCAATTGAACTACACAATTGGTAAAGTTTCCCAAAATAACAAGAGATAAGACACTTGGTGTCGCCCAGCACGTGGAGTCAACGAATCGCAAGCAAAAGGGGCCTAAATATGATGACAATTGAACAACGAACTAGTATATTTTGAAACTGGGCTGTCACTATACTCGAAAGTAATAAATATTTACGTGAACAGTTAAGTAAATTAAAGTGGAAAATTATTTTAAAAGAGTGTATAATTGTGCAAGCGAGCCGTACTTCTAAAGACGTAAGTAGAACAGATTTAGTGAAATTATACAATTTCGAATAATAAATAAAACAGGGCTCTTAATTACAATCTAAATAACGATCGTAATAAAGATCTTGTTACGACTCCTGTTAAAACTTTTAATAACGATCAATTACGATCTTAAATACAATTTTGGATACGAGACTCTGGAGAATGCTGCCTGTTAAAGCAATTTGATAATATCTGAAAATGGTAGATATTCTATTACGGAAATGAAAAACCTTTTATTGGAATAAACTCAACAAAAAAAGGTTTGGATACTAATTTGGTTGGATGTCGACTTCAAATTAGACTCGGAACATTCAGACTAGACACGAAAATTCTTGGGAATGCAGAGCACCTACTAAACCACTTCAGGTTAGATATTTTGATATGATCAATTTCTATAAACTGTTTTTATCTCAATAACAATTCAGAAATGTAAGAGCCGACAAACTGGGGTTTCTTGAGTAAATTTATAAAAGGCAATAGACATCTTGAAACGTTTCAAAAGGTCTCTAAATGTAATAAAAAGTTTGTTTTGTTGACTTAATTTTTTAAAAATTTGACAGATGTAAATAATTAAAAAAGGGAGAAGATATTTAAAAAGGTTGTAAATATTTAATCATTATACTGTGTATTGTAGAATTGCTTTATTTAATTGAATCAGCTAGTCGAGGCAAAGAAATTTACAAATTAACATTTTTACAAGTGCTTGGGTAATAAAAGAATAAATCACAGCATAAATATATCTGCCCAACCGTGGGGCTTATTATAAAAGAAATATCACAGTAAATATGGACTGCCTAAGCGTAGGGCTGCGAGTACCACAGCATAAATATGTTTGCCCAATTAGTGGGGCGAGAATATCACAGTAATATATGTATTACTCTGACAACGGTTTGCGTTGGTGTGTGAGCTAACAGAGTGCTGTGACAACGGTACAACGAATTGTTACTTTGAAATTATTATCTTCCTACTTTTCTTTATTTTGCGTGGCTAGCTCAACGAAAGTTATAGAATTTACAAAATAAAATAAAACACTGCAATCTCAAGAAACATCTATACAGTCAAAAATATTTTTCTTTCATACAAAACAATTAACAGTTTGAATTCATACAGAGAGAATTCCTACGAGTTACTTACAATTAAAATATTTTTTACCTAATTTTTGTTAACATTTACACTATCCTTTTTAACTAATAGGTGGGAAATGATCCAATCCTTTATCATCATGTTCGTAAATGTGATTGGCCAACAACTATCAAGGATAATTTATTAGAGGTTAAGACGCTGCAAACTCTGACTTCAAATTTCGATTCAAATTATCCCCTTCACAAAAAGTAAAATGAGAACTTATTCTAATCTTAAATTACCAAATATGCAATTACTTTTATCAGTCATCAAACAAAGAAATTTAAATGAATACTTAGGAAATCAAATAGCGCTTATTCAGCTCATAGTTAACAGTATGAACAGCTTCTGATTTGATTTTATATTGACATTAAATTCCACTTTACCAATTTATCCATATTATTTCAAATTTCCATTTAGAATATCAATTTGTAAAAGTGCATCTTCTATTCTTAATTTATTAATTTTAGAGAAGCTTTTGTATCGAAGATCATTCAACTTCCATAGTACTTTTATAAAACAAATAATGATCTATCTAATAATCGTATTTGATAACTTCTGTGTTTGAAACTACTCAAATTTAGAAGTTTCATATTTATGCAAAGTTCTGCGGTGCTTATTGCGTATCGTAATATTATAGCTCAATCAAACCAATGCATTCAAATCTTTACTCAACGTTACATATTACTTGTTGACAAATTGCAAATTAATGAATAAATAAATCCTTTTAATAAAGTTCTGGTTTTAAATGCAAAATTTATAACTACACCACTTTTTCTATACTATTTCAGATTTAATTGTAAGAATTACTCACCTGGGAGATGAAGGAATTTATAAGAACGTCGGCATTTAACGATCAATTAGTGACAAACTAAGTGATTTACGAGCATAATAAAAGCGTCGTCAATCTTTGTCTAACGTACGAAGTTGATGGTTGCATCGCACACTATCTAAGAGTAATGCAGAAAACTATAAAACCGATTTTCTAGGTTTTTCAATCGTCACGCGATTTCCTTGAATAAACTTTTATTTATTTAATTATGTTCAGAGCATTTTTAGTAATAAATGATGTATTTGAGCAATTCTTTATTATTTACGAAGGTTCTGGTTTAATGTTTATTTTAGAACTCATAAAGAATAATATAATGTTGTACGGAAATCACTTTAGCTAATTAATTAAGCTTTAGTTGCTTTATTAATTATTTATAAATGCAGTAAGATTGATATAGTATTTTTACGATAAACTAAGCGAATATTTTATGCACGGGAAATGAAATAAATTCTAATGCGTGTTTATGCACAGAAAATTAATTTGGTATGTTGATAAATGCCATGAAAACATGTTTTACCTCGTAGTAATAAAACCCCGGTTTTATTAAGTAAGTATTTATTTTCACACACGCAATAAGATTTATTTCATACGCGGAAAAATATGCTTTTTATTAAAACCAGATGAATTTAATGGCTATGTACATGCCACTTCTTTTTAGTCTACACGAAAATATATTTCGCTTTGCTTTCATATCTACACACGGAAAATTTAATCACATAAATAATAAGAGCATTGTCTTTTAAAGACAAAGAAATATGCTTCTATTTTTATACAGCGTAGAATAATGAATATTAGGAAATTTCAATTTCTCCTGTTTCTTTCTATTTGATTGCGTTTTATTGATAGAAGTTGGGTTTTGAATGACTTCTTGTGACCTTTTTATCACATCAATATATATATATATATATATATATATATATATTGCTGTGATAAGGGGTTGTTTAAGGGTGCACGTTATAGTAAAGGTCGTTCAGGAATGAGTAATTAGAATAGGCAGCAGAAAACTGCACTTATTTAAGGAAATAATTAAGAAATAGACATAGTTGGTAGATAGTAAGTAGTCAACACCCTGTACATAAAGTAGAAATAGTTTTTGGGCGACGCAGGTAAACATAGGAAGACGCATAGTTGGCGTAGGAATGAGAAATACATGTATTAAGTAGATAGTAAATATTAAATACCCTGTAGATAAAGTTTAGTTAATTTAGGTAAAACAAATAAGGATATTTTTCAGTGGAAGCACGCGTATATTTAGAAATAAATGATAAAGTGTAATTAGACACGCATTAAAAAAAAGAGTTCCAGACGACTAAATTAATACGGATACAGAAATAGAGTTTCAGGTAGTTAATATAAATGCGTACAAATATCTAACCATTTTTGATAAGAGACATGATTAAAAATTGCGTGAATCGCATGTAAACATGAAAATTTAAAGTCGAGTTGCATCAGTTGTTTATGGAAAAGCAAGTAATCTATCAAAATACAGCATGTTGATAACGAAAGACAGCTGCGGGCAGGTTGTGATTATGGGGAATCGTGGAGCATTACATCAGAAACTGCTCTAAATGAAATTATTTGATTGGTCAGAAACAAGCGACGTGTTCTAGACCATACCCACGGATGGAGTGGGAATTCGAGAATATATTAGCAAGCACCTTGATAAGAAAGTCAGTTTTGAACTCAACGAAGGCCGAAATGCGTTGCCATTAAAACAAAGTAATACGTAATAATTATAAAAGTAAAATAAAATGAGTGCGAATATGAAGATTATAATTGCCGTTTAAACGTAAGTACGTTTTTAATGAATTTATTGTAAACTAAGACATAAAAATAATAGGGCTTTGAGGTCTGAGGAAATAGACTTGATTCTGATGTTAAGGGAAAAATACAGTAATACAATTTAGATGTCCAGGGAAAAGAAGAATAATACAATTTTGAAGTACAGGGTGAAACAAACTACAATTTTAAGTCTGGGGCAAGAATGATAAAAGTCTAAGTTTGAAGAATTGAAATAAATTGGGTGTATAATTTAATAATGGTGGTCCATAGCGTAATGGCAATAATTTGAATGGAATCCAGAATTGGGAAGATCATTTTATTGGAAGCGTCGATGTGAAAAAGATAAAACCAGGTCAGACTTTTAGTTATAAGACATTTGTTTTTCTATATAAATTTTTATTTTATTTTTAATATTGAATTTGCTAAATATGATGTGCTTGTGAAAAAGTCAACAAAAGAGGTTGCATACGTATAGAATGAGTAATATGATAACAGGTTTAGAATATTCTACACTTTGTTGGTAAAGATAATAAGTTTTCTTTGGTGACTTTGGGTTTGTGAGTACATAGTAGATGGTTGTTCATAAATGAAATTTATAAGGTTAACTAATTGAAAATGTATTACAAATAATTTCAAAAGCTGTACATAACATATTGGTTTCATTATATAAAATCGAAATTTACTGAATTTTATAATTCCAAATAAATGCTAGCCGAGGTCATAAGATTTAAATAGTACAAAGGCGAAGCCACAAGTTGAATAGGAAATTGATAACCCGCAAGGCGGTAACGTATCGAATTTTGCCATTGGTAGATAAAGTTGTTTAAAGATAAAGTCCAGTTGATAGCAATATTAAGAAGACAGCTGGAGGAGGAAATAATTACAATTAATAGTGAATATTAAAATGGTGGTCCAATAATTTAGAGTACGTAGAAAATTAATAAGACGCACAACGAAGGGGATCAAGAATTCCAGTTCATAGTAATAAAAATAACAGCCCAAAGTAGGGGCATGAAATTCCGCGAATAGCATAGCAATAAAGATGTCGCACCAACGTTAGGGCACGAATTAGAGCACGATTTTACCACGGTAAAATAACCTGCGATTAAGAGGCGCGAATTAAATTAAATTAAATTTTAAAATACGACCGTAAGAGTAAAAAAAAATAAATTAATTAAACTAAACAGGGGATTTGAAAAGTTTCAATTAAAGGAATAATAGAGAAATTTGTACAGTAATTAAAGTTAGGTAGATTTATTTAGTATTTAAAAGTTTATAGTAAAAATAGAAATTTCAAAATGGAGAAAGGATCCCAAGAAAACATAACGTTGGAGAGAAGTTTGAGTGAAAAAAGACGAACTTCACAAGAAACCAAAATGGTGAATATCTTAATGGCATTAAATGAAAAATGGATAAGAGTGAACAAGCCATAAATACAGTTAAAACAAAAATGGAGGAATACAGCGAGAAATTGTTGAGTGAAATTAAGATTCTTAGTAATGGTCTGCAAGAAACGAACCACACTATCGCTGAGATAAGGCACAAATGAATGTAAAAATTGGGAGAGTTTCTGAGGAAATAGACGGTTTATGGGATCATATTTCTTTAGTTAGAACGTAACAAGAAGAGTACGAAAGCGAGTCAAACAATGAAATTACGAATTTAAATATTAAATTAGGAAAAATTGAAGAAAATTGCGAAACGGAACGCAGAACAATAAATCAAGAAATAAATAATTTAAAAGGTAATCCAATAAATTTTAATAGAGAATCAAATAGGTTAATTCAAACGAATCTTTCAATTGAACAGTTTACGAAATTTTACGGGGACGTAAAGTTAAATCCTAAGATATTTCTGAAAAATTTTAAAATGTTGATACAGGGATCTACAGATGAATTATTGAAATTAAATTTAATTAGGGCAATATTAAGAGGGAATGCTGAAAGATGGTACAATTTAGTTGAGAGTGAAATAGAAACATTTGAACAGTTTGAAAGCAAATTTTTACGTCAGTTCTGGAATGACAATCAGCAAAATCGAATTCGAAGTAACTTAATTATGGGAAGATACGATTCGGCGAAAGGGATAACGCGAGAATCATATGCGATTGAGAAATTTACTGTAGCGAAGCAATTGGATCCTCCTTTAGAAGATAAAATTATTATAAGGTATTTAGCAAGTCATTTTAACGCTGAAGTAAAGCGATACATAACGACGCAAAATATAGTGAATAGAGATACGTTTATTGATTATTTGCAGAGATATGATGATTTGGAAAATGATTATGAAATTGAAAATAATGTTAGGGATCGACGCACGAATTTTATAAGGAATACGGAGACTCGGAATAATTATCGAAGGAACAATTATAATTATGATCGCGGAAGAAATTTTAATAGGGGGAACTATGGAAACTTTAATAATGATTTTAGGCAGAACAGAAATATTGGTCAGATACCAAGGCAAGGGGTGAGACAGGGATGTGCCCTATTCCCATTGATTTTTAACTTGTACATAGAAGAGGCAATGAATACTGTCAAATGCAGGAAGACATTTGGAATTACTATGCAGGGACAAAAAATTGATATGCTTAGATTTGCAGATGATATAGCGGTACTAGCGTCTAGCAAGGAAGAGTTAGAAGCTGCTCTTAATGAAATGGAAACGGTTCTAACAGAGACATACGGTATGAAAATTAACAAAACTAAAACTAAAGTTCTAGTTTGCAAAGGTAGGAAAATAAATCAAAACAAGAATACAAGTATTTAACACGAACTTACAAGAGGTTAAGGAATTCTGCTACCTAGGAAGCCAAATAACGCAAGATGGGAAAAGCACAAAAGATATAAAACAAAGATTAACACAAGGTCGTGCTACATTTAACAAGAAAAAGCAACTACTGTGCTCAAAGACCACAAACATAGAAACAAGGAAAAGATTGCTTAAAACATATGTGTGGAGCACAGCACTGTACGGCTGTGAAGCCTGGACAGTAGGAGAAGCGGACAAGAAAAAGCTAGAAGCCTTTGAAATGTGGTGCTACAGACGTATGATGAAGATATCATGGACAGACAAAGTTAAGAACGAAGAGGTACTAAAAATGGTAGGGGAAGAAAGAAATATGTGGAAAACGGTAAAAAATAGGAGAGATAGGATGATAGGCCACATACTACGGCATGAGGGAATAGTGCAAAATATATTAGAAGCAGAGATAGGAAAAAAGAGAAGAAGAGGCAGACCTGGGCTAGACTACTGCACACAGATAGTAAAAGACGTAGGCTGCAGGAATTTCAGGGAGATGTGTAGGCTAGCCCAGAATAGAAATCAATGGAGGTACGCATCCAACCAATCCCAAGATGGATAAACTAATGACGAGAAAATAACTGTGCTTAAACATGATGATTACTATAAGTAACTACAAGGATTGGTTGGACAACATTCTCAAATAATGTTAAGTGTGTGAAAGGATTTACTGGAAAACCATTATTTCGGCAAATATCTAAGTGTTGAGGGATCTTGGTAGCCACAGGTTGCTTACCCCCCTTCACTAAATCTCGGTGAAATAGGGCATAAAATTAGAAAACAATAGAAGGGGAACGAGCTGTATACACAGTCTTTTGAAATGCTGTGCTTCAGATGTATGAGGACGATAGCATGGACAGACAAAGATAATAACAAATAGGTTATAGAAATAGTAGGGAACAAGGATATCTGGGGAAAAAGATAAGAGAAATAGAAGGGCAGAATACGTTCTAAGGGATTTTTGGGTAATAGTATGGGATATATTACAATCAGAGATAGGAAAAAAGAGGTGGATGTTGACCTAGATCAGATAGTGATAGATGCAGACTGTGCAAATTTCAGGGAAATCTGTAGGTTAGTTCAGAATAGGAAACAATGATGGTACGCGTCTAACCAGTTCCACGACTGAAGACCTAATGATGATGACCAAGGCAACGAATGGAGAGAACGAATCATGAGGGAAATAATAGAGTAATAAATAGACAGGAAAATGATGATCGACGGACGCAAGCTAGAAATATTAATAATATGGAAATAAGAAATACGAATTGCACAGATACAGGGATAATGAGTCAGGCAGGACCTTCGACGCGAAATCAGGATTTTTGAGTACGGACGAACCAAGGAAAATTCTACGAATTAACGGATATGAACACCAGCGCGAGTTTATTAAATATGAAATGGATAATGAATTAGGAAGATTTGAAAGGAACTTATTACCAATAATTAATTAAAAGGTGGAAAATAGAATAGTTAAAGTGTTAATTGATACTGGAGCAGAAGCATCACTTGTTGCGGAAGAGTTTGTTAAACGAGAAAAATTGGGGGATAAAGCGATACCTATAGAAAGGTGTAATTTAGTGGCACCAAATAATAAGAGATTTAGTGTAATAAATGAAATGGTAATTCTGAGATGTGAAATGGGGGATGAAATATGGGAAAATGATTTTATGGTAGTACCTGGACTGAAGATAGATGTTATATTTGGGATGAATATGATAGATAAGTTGGGGTTGAAGATAAATGCGGAATGCAAAGAAATTGAGTGTAATGGGAAATATATTAAATGGTATGAAGAGGGGAATATTGTAATAGAAGACGACTGCGTAAATATTAATCAGTTTAGTGAAGAGATAAATAATGGGAGTAATGAAAATGAAGATATTAAGTGTCCAGATGATTTAAGAAATAGGGTGAATATATTATTGAATAAGCATTCAGAATTAATTGGATCGAAGTCGAGAATTGCCACGGGTTATGTGCACAAGTTGGAAGTAAGAAATACAGAGCCGTTTAACACTAAAATATATCCTATTCCAGTAGCATATAGGAATAGAGTGAAGGAAGAAATTGAGGAAATGTTACGTGAAGGTATTATAAAAAACTCCAGTACACATTTTGTGAATCCATTAGTCGTCGTGAAGAAAAATGATGATAGCATTAGGTTATGTTTGGATGCAAGAAAGATAAATAAGCGAACGAAGCCGCAATACAATTGTCCACCAACGATGGAGAGCATATTAGCAAGAATAGGTAATAAGAAAATCTATAGCAAATTAGACTTAAAGAATTTATTTTGGTTGATTCCATTAGCGCGAGAATCAAGGAAATATATGGGTTTTTCTGTAGAAGGAAGAATATATCAATTTATGGTGGTCCCGTTTGGTTTGTCCTCGAGTACGGCTGCATTGGTGAAGGCGATGCAGAATATTTTGGGACCGTATGAGGAATTTTGTATCCACTACGTGGATGTCGTGTTGATATTTAGTGATAGTGTGGAACAACACTTTGTTCATTTAGAAAGAATATTATTAGAAAAAAAAAAAAAAAAAAAAAAAAAAAAAAAAAAAAAAAAAAAAAAAAAAAAAAAAAAAAAAAAAAAAAAAAAAAAAAAAAAAAAAAAAAAAAAAAAAAAAAAAAAAAAAAAAAAAAAAAAAAAAAAAAAAAAAAAAAAAAAAAAAAAAAAAAAAAAAAAAAAAAAAAAAAAAAAAAAAAAAAAAAAAAAAAAAAAAAAAAAAAAAAAAAAAAAAAAAAAAAAAAAAAAAAAAAAAAAAAAAAAAAAAAAAAAAAAAAAAAAAAAAAAAAAAAAAAAAAAAAAAAAAAAAAAAAAAAAAAAAAAAAAAAAAAAAAAAAAAAAAAAAAAAAAAAAAAAAAAAAAAAAAAAAAAAAAAAAAAAAAAAAAAAAAAAAAAAAAAAAAAAAAAAAAAAAAAAAAAAAAAAAAAAAAAAAAAAAAAAAAAAAAAAAAAAAAAAAAAAAAAAAAAAAAAAAAAAAAAAAAAAAAAAAAAAAAAAAAAAAAAAAAAAAAAAAAAAAAAAAAAAAAAAAAAAAAAAAAAAAAAAAAAAAAAAAAAAAAAAAAAAAAAAAAAAAAAAAAAAAAAAAAAAAAAAAAAAAAAAAAAAAAAAAAAAAAAAAAAAAAAAAAAAAAAAAAAAAAAAAAAAAAAAAAAAAAAAAAAAAAAAAAAAAAAAAAAAAAAAAAAAAAAAAAAAAAAAAAAAAAAAAAAAAAAAAAAAAAAAAAAAAAAAAAAAAAAAAAAAAAAAAAAAAAAAAAAAAAAAAAAAAAAAAAAAAAAAAAAAAAAAAAAAAAAAAAAAAAAAAAAAAAAAAAAAAAAAAAAAAAAAAAAAAAAAAAAAAAAAAAAAAAAAAAAAAAAAAAAAAAAAAAAAAAAAAAAAAAAAAAAAAAAAAAAAAAAAAAAAAAAAAAAAAAAAAAAAAAAAAAAAAAAAAAAAAAAAAAAAAAAAAAAAAAAAAAAAAAAAAAAAAAAAAAAAAAAAAAAAAAAAAAAAAAAAAAAAAAAAAAAAAAAAAAAAAAAAAAAAAAAAAAAAAAAAAAAAAAAAAAAAAAAAAAAAAAAAAAAAAAAAAAAAAAAAAAAAAAAAAAAAAAAAAAAAAAAAAAAAAAAAAAAAAAAAAAAAAAAAAAAAAAAAAAAAAAAAAAAAAAAAAAAAAAAAAAAAAAAAAAAAAAAAAAAAAAAAAAAAAAAAAAAAAAAAAAAAAAAAAAAAAAAAAAAAAAAAAAAAAAAAAAAAAAAAAAAAAAAAAAAAAAAAAAAAAAAAAAAAAAAAAAAAAAAAAAAAAAAAAAAAAAAAAAAAAAAAAAAAAAAAAAAAAAAAAAAAAAAAAAAAAAAAAAAAAAAAAAAAAAAAAAAAAAAAAAAAAAAAAAAAAAAAAAAAAAGTTTATGTATTAAATTAAACAAAACTAGTTTGGAAGTTATGTATGACACATCAGCGGTATTAAAGGATTATTCATCATTTAACAAAGTATTTACTTAGTCTGCAAAACAATTTTAGTCGCCAAAAGCTTTTTCATTAAAAAATTAAGAAGCACTTTGAGTTTTCTTGTTAGTTAAATGGATAATAAGTTTGGAACGGATAAACTCAGCAAAAATCTAAATCTGTTGATATTGAAATTATTAACAGCTGACTTGTATATTTCGTTATTGAATTTGTTTCAAAGCCATTAAAATGAAATATTTGAAGAATTCGTTTTAAAGTTCCTAAGCTAACAAATGCATCAAGGTATTCTCTGAAATAAGCACCAGACACAAATTAAAAACTTTTATTTTGAAAATGGACAATAAAATTGAATTCTACATTTAAAAAAGAACATAGGAATATTTTAAACCTGTTCTAGATCAAATAATATCCTGAAATTAGTAAAACATTCTACAGCAACATCTGTCAATATTTCGTTATTTTGTTCAATAATTGAAAATACGAATAGATCTTATGAAAATTCTTATTGGTTGGTGAAAATATACTCCAATGATCTCAATACAAAACTTGGTAAACAACGCATCCATTTTAAAAGAAGTTTTGAGACTATTTACTTTGGAAATACAAATTGAATTGACATTAATGATGCTTAAAAGAAGTTATTATGGAAAAGTCCTTAATATTAACGTTTTCCGAAATTGTCAGAACCTTAAAAACTATCTTAACAATGTCTATCTCATATGCAAGTAGTTATAGAAGAATAGACAGTTCTGAAACGTGTACAAATTTTGGTGAAGAAATCTAACTCAATTACATTTAAAAAGTTTGGCTATACTAAGCTTTGTTAACCGTATTTTAAAGTAACTACATTCTGGATTGCTGACTAATTTTGTATACTCAAAAAACATAGGAAGCAGTATAGTTTATATAGGTGCAATTGCAATCGATATTATTATTTTTTTTAAGTTCCGAAATTTTATAAGCAATGTAATTTGTAAAGTATCGTTTTATGTTTTTAATAGGATATTATCTTTCCATTTAGAAACATATTTAAAACGTATTAATACACGGGCAAGAAATATTTTGCACAGAATGGTATCCTGTCTGTTAGATATACTTTCCAAATAGTCGATAAGAGATCTAGTATCAGGCGACAATTCATAAGTGCGTGGGAAAGTTGTATTTGCCCCAAATGCAAACCGCATAATTATGTCGGAAAGCATAAAATTCTTGACATACTACGATTCGAACTCAAACATCTTAAATATATAAATCTTAACTTAAGTGTTAGCTAAATTGCTATTTAAAAAATATTGACCTATACTGGTTTACTGATACGGAATGCCTTACATAATTTATTTGTTATAATTACTAAGTCAGTACATTTGGCAACAAGTCTTAATTAACTTCTACATATAATTATTGTCTAAAAAGGTGTAAAGATGTAAAGCTTTAAAAATAGTGAGAATTAATGCGGGATAAATTTACTAATTGTGTTTTAGTTGTTTTTCTTGTGATGTAAAAGCGGTATATTAACTGTAGCAGTGTAGTTCTGTTTACCATTTTGAAGGAAATATGCTTAATATGTAACGTGTTTGACGTGCTTGTTTTACGGAACATTATTTTAGTGATACGCGTTGCTTTACTAATTGTGTTTTTTTTTGTGGATTTGTCTTTTTATATTTGAACTGTGTGTGCGATCTAGTCTTCGTAGTCCTTTTTATTTCACGTTACTATTAGTTTAATGCATTACATCGTGCCTTGAAGACCCGTGATACTAAATTTTTATTACCATTTTTTTTCCGATTTGTGTCACAAAATATTTCGACATTATTGTCTCAGGAAATAGAATTAACAATAAATTTATCAAGGCTACATAGTTCCATCAGCCTGATAATGTCTGCTGCTAACACCAGTGAAATACGGAGGTGTGATTAGTGTAGAGTGTAAGAAATTCCATCAACACCCTCACAGTCAAGGGTGAAGTGCTTCGTTAGTGCAGGACATCGTGAATCCCACACTTCAATTGCAAGGAAGCGTTACTGAAGGACTTTATGTAAGTTGAACTAATTCCTACTTGATATGACTTTAAATATCTATCCGTTGTTTTGCAATATCTTTGTCGTTCTGATACCTTTTACAATAGAAGTGAATGCTACTAAGAAAAAAAAAAGAAAGAAAAACAATCAATACTACTGAATTACTCATATCAATTGTGTCTTATCTATTTATCTTTTGTAAACATTTTGTCTGATTTATGTTTAATTGGTGTGTGAGGAAACGTTTCTGCTACTCCCCAATATTACCTCACTTTGTGATAAAAATTTTTGTAATGCTTTTATCATGATTATATTATATAGTTTATCTAAACAGTTTTATTTACATTCTACAAAGTACTGAATAACTTAGACTTGTAATATATAATAATTTTTTGTAATTTTATAGTTCTTTATCCTCGTGACTATCAGCTATAAATCAAACCTCCCAATTTTCTAAACCTTAATCTGATATCACGGGGTCGAGAATTTCTTCTTTTTCTTTTAAGCCCAAGGTAATGTCGGATGGTAAATGGCTTGAGACAAAGAAAAACTCTTAAGATATAAACGGCTAGTCGAGTGTTAGCTCTGGGTAGATCATGAGCTTGGGTCATGGGTGAATAATAGACCAAAAATACATTTAATGAGCGCCACCGTATTTTTTAATACAATAACCAACAAAATTTTACTGTGCTTGTATAAGGGGAATGCGGAAACCTTAACACCACTAACATAGCCATAAAACTTGAATTTCACTCTTTCGGACACACTTACCAAGACCTCAACCACCAGATGTTATACAGATGTCTCAGCTTTACCTGTGAACAAACAAAAGCACAACATGGACACCATTTGTGTCCTCAAAAACATTTGTCAAAAATAGAATAATAGAATTTAGGCATCTAAAATATACTGAGGGAATTTATTTTCATTACACACACTTTTTACTTAAGGAGGACTTGCACTATTTTCCTTTTTATTAAATGTTGAATAATAAAACGTCTTTCAAAAACAAAAGGAATTCTATTAGAATAAATGTCTGATTATATACATGTGACTGCAATATTTAAGTTTGTATCATTGTCATAATTTTTCATAATAATTCTAGTGAAGTTTAACATTCAAAATCAAGATCTATGAGTAGATCATTTCTATAGGATTTTATTAGATAGACATATAATTTATTAATTGTTCATAACACATAAGTTTATTTTAATCATTGAAGTACTTCCTTGATTATTACAACAAAATTGATTATCAAAGAGCAAAGATTGTAATACGCAAATATTCTAATTTAATTGTAATCTACAAAAAACACGCGAATTTCATATATCAATGAAAATGCCTTTATAAGATCTGAAAGTCTTTAAACATAATGTAAAATTAACCAAGACAGCATATGGCGTCTAGATTGGAAAACAGAATCTACAATATTTTTTGTCTGACATAAGTTGTCATTCCGAATTTCTTAAAATACACTGATTTAGGTACGTGTGCAAACAAACTGACAAGCAAGATACTTATTCGTTAATGTTACTAACTTTTTAAAAAAACTACTTTATATTTTCGTTACTCAAATAAACAATGTTGGGTAATTCATAATAATTTACTATAATTTCAAAGCTATGAAAGGTTATAAACACTCACGTGCATCAAAATGTACAGCAGGTGTCAGACCTTGACGTCAGCTGTTGAACATTTCCAGCGTAATATCCGTGTGTTATTAGTCATCGGTAAGTTTGAAATATCGAGATCCCATGTAGAATGGACGTTTACTTTACTGCGTATTAAATTGAATATAACGAAACCATAACTCCTAGCTTTAAATTACTGCCATAAAAATTTGTTTTAGTTTATTATCGAAATTGTTGTTGAAGATATGTCCTCAAAATATTGCATGTCTCAAATGATGTCCAAAGGGGTTCCATATTCTCAGGCCTGTCGGGATTAACTAAACTACTTGGAGCGAGGCTTATCAAAAATCGTGCTTACGCAACCGCTGTTAGGCTCGACCTCCAGACCGTAAGAATTTATTTTCTAAGTTTTTCTAAATTGAGCTTATGTGAAATACAGGGCCTTTTGTATAATCCTGAAATGCCGCCTCTCGGATTGGGAATAAAGTGCCGAAACAACTTGAAGCTTGGTAACAAACTTCAGAGTATATATATATATAATCTGATTGTTATACGATATTATATATAATTTTATGGTGATAATTACAAATAAATGCTTTAAAATAAGCTGTTTTATTTTTATTTTATTAACAACTGTAATAAAAATAAAGTTACAGATTTTATTGCTGCTATGTTATTTTTTTTTTCAGGTTTGTTAACTAATTTTCTTGAATTGCTCACAACTCCTTAACTCGCATACACTATGCAGTCTGTTTTACATTAATACATTTCCATATAGCCGTGATTTTTGATTTTTTGTGTTACGCACGGGGTACGAGCCAATAACATAAATTTGGGCCCAAGTGGCCCAAAAATGTAACAGATTTGGCGCCCACGTGGGGTCGATTTTTTAGGGGCCCGATTGGTGTATCGGTCGACTTTTTTAGGTGGACTATTTTAAAGCTACTTTTTGAAGGGCCCATTTTTTAGGCTGATTTTTGATTTGCCTTGATTTTCTAAATTTTTTTTATGACTATTTTTTGGCAATATTTTTGTCTTTGTGTATCGGTTGTTTTTTTTTGCTAATTGGTGATCTAATTTTTTTGTGGTGTAGTCTTGAATCTTTTTCTTCGCTATATAGAAATTCCTTGATTGAAATTTTTTTGTGTGAATTATCAGAGTTGTGTTTTCGCTGGTAATTTGGTTCTGGAAAACACTGGCGCCCATGTTTTCTGTACACCACCTTTTTTTTTCTTCACGTCACTTTCGCTACCTCATTTAAATATAATCCTAATGTCCCCGATCTAGATCTGGTTGTATTAGCCTTAACTTAAGTGTAAAAAATCTAACTTAAAAATATATCCTATATTGGTTACTAACTGGAATCCAACTAATTTATTGAGTAATATGATAACAGGTTTAGAATATTCTACACTTTGTTGGTAAAGATAATAAGTTTTCTTTGGTGACTTTGGGTTAGTGAGTACATAGTAGATGGTTGTTCATAAATGAAATTTATAAGGTTAACTAATTGAAAATGTATTACAAATAATTTCAAAAGCTGTACATAACATATTGGTTTCATTATATAAAATCGAAATTTACTGAATTTTATAATTCCAAATAAATGCTAGCCGAGGTCATAAGATTTAAATAGTACAAAGGCGAAGCCACAAGTTGAATAGGAAATTGATAACCCGCAAGGCGGTAACGTATCGAATTTTGCCATTGGTAGATAAAGTTGTTTAAAGATAAAGTCCAGTTGATAGCAATATTAAGAAGACAGCTGGAGGAGGAGATAATTACAATTAATAGTGAATATTAAAATGGTGGTCCAATAATTTAGAGTACGTAGAAAGTTAATAAGGCGCACAACGAAGGGGATCAAGAATTCCAGTTCATAGTAATAAAAATAACAGCCCAAAGTAGGGGCATGAAATTCCGCGAATAGTATAGCAATATATATATATATATATATATATATATATATATATATATATATATGTGTATATATATATAGTATTACAGTGAATAAAATGAAATAATAACTTCCTGTCCAAATCCTGTCCAAGGCCTTATATTTTACACCTTTCAATTACTAGCTCGATTTGAAATGATCATTTGGGCTTTGCATAAAAGTCTAAGTTATTATTTCATTTTATTCACTGTAATACTATAGTATTTATCAACTTACCTTTTGTAATTAACTATCTAAAATATTTATATATATATATATATATATATATATATATATATATATATATTTATATATTTATATTAATATTTATTTTAGGTGCTGGTCTATGCAGAATTTGTGTAGCGGTATTAATGCAAATGTAGGTGGTGTTATTGTGGATCAAGTTGGCTACATTTGGTTAGAAGTTTATTTTATTTCCAATTTAATAGGTATGTATCTTGAATTGTTAAATTTTTTACATTACATTAATTAACTGTTTAGTATAATTTCATTTACAAAAAGGTGACGATGGAAGATTTCTAGTATCAGTAGTTTTTGCAGTGTTTTTGTACCGAATTTAATAGAGTAAGAAAACAATTTAACTCAAAATATAACTGGGCGATAACTTACCACTAATAACGACTAGAAAATTATTTATTAGCGTAGTATCAAGTAGGTAGTTAAATAATTTAATTTCAAAGCCGTTCTACATCAGGTGTAAAATGAACGATATGATGATGGGTCTATGAACACACATTGACGCAGTTGTTCTTGTTTCATAGTGGATAAATAAAAAGGAAAGCTTTTGGAAATTTTATGGAAATGGTATTTGAATAAACACTTAATCGTGTTGGTAGATAAAGATTTATTACTGTTTTTTCTTACTTATAAAACAGAGTTTTGAGAAATGATTATATGATGAACATTAATAAAAGTAAAACAAAAGTTACGGAGTGAAGTGGTATAAGATCAGGAGAAGAATCGAACACAGATTGAATGCCGAAACATTGAAAGGAGTAGAAGAATTGCGTTAGTTGAGTAGTAAGATAACCTGGAACGGTAGAAGCAAAGACGCCATAAACTGAAGTTTGGCACGTGCAAGAAAAGAATTTCTGAAAAGGAAATTTGATAATATTAAAAATAGATTTATGTATCAGGAAAACATTTTTGAAGGTCTATATGTGAAGCGTGGTTTTATAGGAAAGTGAAATATGTAAAACATGCAGTTCTGAAAGTAAGACAATAAAGGAGTTTGAAGTGTGGTGTTAGAGACGAATTTTATAGATTAGCTGGGTAGATCGGGTCTCAAATCAGGAGGTATTAACGTGCATTGGTGAAAAGAGAGTCCTGTGGTGAAATGTATAGAACTGCGCGCTGTCTTGAGCTAAAATCCCCATTGTATTTTCTCAAAAAATTCAGTGGTAAAACATCAAAGAGAGAAATTTTAATTATTCGTATAACGTAATAACTTACACGAAGAAATTCTTACTATGTGAGTCCATAGTAGCCATCATGCTTTTTGACCCGTTAGGAGTGCCTGTTTTAGGGCGGGCGGAGGGGGGGGCGGCAAAACGGGCAGTTACTCAGGACGGCACTCTTGAAATAGGCGGTATTGGAAAACTGATTGACACATTAAATTAAAAAAATCAAATGAAATTTTAGGTTGACGCCATCTTGTGAACTTACATTGCGTATATTGACATTATTTACAATTATATTTCTACAAAACGATTGAACAATATAGTTACTCTGCTAGTGCTACATAAGATACAACTAATGCGATGGAATACTACCGGTGGAGTCTGTGACCCGTAAATCACTTATACATTTAGTTCATTAGGGTACCTTAAAGTGAAACGACTGGTTGCTACGTTTAGCAAATCATACTGCAACAGGAACCGTTTTAATCAATAGAACAAACTGCAGATTCTTAACAACTAGTGTGTGTGTGTGTGTGTGTGTGTTTGCGCGCGCGTGTGTGTATGTCTGTGTCTTTCTGTGTGTGTGTGTGTGTGTCTGTCTGTCTGTCTGTCTGTCTGTGTCTGTGTCTGTGTCTGTGTCTGTGTCTGTGTCTGTGTCTGTGGCTGTCTCTGTGTCTGTGTCTGTGTCTGTGTCTGTGTCTGTGTCTGTGTCCGTGTCCGTGTCCGTGTCCGTGTCCGTGTCCGTGTCCGTGTCCGTGTCCGTGTCCGTGTCCGTGTCCGTGTCCGTGTCCGTGTCGTGTCCGTGTCCGTGTCCGTGTCCGTGTCCGTGTTCGTGTCCGTGTCCGTGTTCGCGCGCGCGCGTGTGTGTGTGTCTGTCTGTCTGTTCTGTGTCTGTGTCTGTGTCTGTGTCTGTGTCTGTGTCTGTGTCTGTGTCTGTGTCTGTGTCTGTGTCTGTGTCTGTGTCTGTGTCTGTGGCCGTGTCTGTATCTGTGTCTGTGTCTGTGTCTGTGTCTGTGTCTGTGTCTGTGTCTGTGTCTGTGTCTGTGTCTGTGTCGTGTTTGTGTCTGTGTGTGTGTGTGTGTGTGTGTCCGTGTCCGTGTCCGTGTCCGTGTTGTGTGTGTGTGTGTGTGTGTGCGTGCGTACGTGTGCGTGTGCACGTGTGTGTAGTTTTAATGGTGTATTATTTCCGTGCGGTGTAATGTTTTCTGTCATTCTCTGTTGCGAATCTTCCAACATCATGGTAACGATTACAAACATACTAAAATCATAGTTTGTATTTGTTTTACTATTAAACAGTTGGAGACTAAAATGTCCGATTAAAAAAACTTTGAGAACACAAGAAAAAAAGAAGCAAATGTTTTAACTAAAAATGCATTCGTTACATCGCCACGCATAAAAATGAACATTTGCACATTGAAAGGGCAAACAATAAATCTGAAACACTTGTCAAATCTATCGACGTCATTGATTTAGATCCCCTAGCTGAATGCTCAATATTTGAAATAGACAAAAGTCGCCAATTTGGAATGTTGTCAATATTGGCGAAGAAGACAGTCAATCCATTACTGTTTTAGGTTTTAATGGTAATTGAGACGATCCTGCGTTGTGGCAAATAAGCAAGAAATAAGTAATACATAGAATTGTAATGTAATATCCCAAAACAGAATATTAATGCAGATTGTTCAAAATCTAAACGTGAATTTCATGAACACACTAGAATTTTACAGAAATTACATTTTTTTTTCTAAAGTGCTAAATGACCAACACTACAATGTAAATGAATACTTTATTCTAAAGCAACCTCAAAAGTTTACTGCATCTCATGTCGATTATTCACAAATGTGTCTGCTCAACTTTCACGTGAAAGATTTAACGATTGCAAACACGCTAATGAAGACTTCATCGGTCACCAAGAGCATAAAAAACATTTGCTCGCTTTGATCTCAAAACAAAAATGTTTTAGTATTGATTCAGAACTTCAAAAATAATATACCAAAAAAAAATTGTTTTGGAGATCAGTTTTTAAAAGACTTATTGCAATAACACAATGTCTCTCAGATAGGGGGTTAGCATTTATTGGATCTAATGTAAAACTGGAATCAACTAATAATGGAAATTATTTAGGTGTAACGGATATAATTGGACAGTTTCACGAGTTCTTTTTCAGAAGATTTAAAAAGGCATAGGAATCCAAAAAAGGGCAAAACTTCATATCTTTCTTCCAGCATATGCAGCGAAACATTAGATAGTATGGGCAATAGAGTAGAAGTCAAGTTATCGTTGAAATATTACTCGCTTATAGTGGATTCTACACCAGACATTTCGCACATTGATCAATTAAATGTATTTAGATCCGCAAGCGAAAATGGTAATGAAATCGAACGTTTTATTACTTTTATTTCAATATTGAAAAACAACTCAAATCTCTCGAATCAGTTGTACTTTCGCTGCTAACTGAACTCGGTTTGGACATAAATAACTCCAGGGATCAGTGTTACGACAATGTCAGTAATATGTCTGGACTATTCTGGTGTGAAAGACTGGTTGAAGGAGCGTAATCCAAGCACTTCAGGAACCACACACGACACGCTCTTTAAATTTAGTTGGAAGATATGCTGATGAAAATTGCACTCCCGCTGTAGATTAGTTCATATTTCTACAAAAAATGTATAACTTCTTCAGTGCAAATACTAGTTGCTAGAAAAAAACAAACTCGTGTCTAACGAGCACTTTAAAAGTCTACCATATCAAATGCATAAGAATTTAAAGAAGAAAAAGCGTATATAAACCAACCTGAAATAATGCAAAGATGTATAAAGTTTATGTATTAAAAAGACTAAACAAAACTAGTTTGTCAGTTAGGTATAACACATCAGCGGTATTAAAGGGATATCCATCATTTAAAAAGTATTTACTTAGTCTGCAAAACAATTTTACTCGCCACAAAGCTTTTTCACTTCTTAAAAAATTAAGAAAAAACGATGAGTTTTCTTGTTAGTTATCTGGACAATAAGTTTGGAACGGATAAACTCAGCAAAAATCTACAATCTGTTGATATTGAAATTATTATAACAGCTGACTTGTATATTTCGTTATTGATTTGTTTCAAAGCCATTAAAAATGAAATATTTGAAGAATTCTTTTTTAAAGTTCCTAAGCTAACAAATGCATCAAGGGATTCTCTGGAAATAAGCACCAGACACAAAAAAGAAAACTGCTATTTGGCGAAATGGACAATAAAATTGAATTCTACATTAAACAAAAAAAGAAATAGGAATATTTTAAACCTGTTCTAGATCAAATAATATCCGAAATTAGTAAACGACATTCTACACCAACATCTGTCAAAATTTTGGAATTTTGTTCAATAATTGAAAATACGAATAGATCTTATAAAAAATGCAGCCGATTGGTTGGTGAAAATATACTCCAATGATCTCAATACAAAACTTGGTAAACAACGCATCCATTTTAAAGAAGTTTTGAGACTATTTACTTTGGAAAGACAAATTGAATTGACAGCAATGATGCTTTTTAAAGAAGTTATTATGGAAAAGTCCTTAATATTAACGTTTTCAAATATTGTCAGAACCTTAAAAAAATATCTTACAATGTCTATCTCATATGCAAGTGGCTATAGAAGCTTTTCAGTTCTGAAACGTGTACAAAACTATTTAAGAAGAAATCTAACTCAATTACATTTAAAAAGTTTGGCTATACTAAGCATTGAAAACCACATTTTAAAGTAACTACATGCAGACAATATTGCTGACTAATTTTCTATACTCAAAAAACAAAAGGAAGCAGTATAGTTTCATATAGGTGCAATTGCAATATATTATTATTATTTTTCTTTTTCGCCTTAAGTTCCAAAATTTATAAGCAATGTATTTGTAAAGTATCGTTTTTTGTTTTTAATAGGATATCATCTTTATATTCAAGAAACATATTTATATTAAACATACGAATACACGGGCAAAAATATTTTGCACAGAGCGGCATGGTATCCTGTCTGTTAGACATACTTTCCAAACACAAGATAACAGATCGAGTTCTCAGGCGACATTCATAAGTGCGTGGCAAAATTTTATTTGCCCCAAATGCAAACCGCACAAATATGTCGGAAAGCATAAAATCAACAGGACATACTACGATACGAACTCAAACATCTTAAATATATAAATCTTAACTTAAGTGTAAGCTAAAATTCTAACTAAAAAAATATATACCTATATTGGCTTACTAACAGGAACATGCCAACATAATTTACGTTGATATAATTACTAAGTCAGTACATTTGGCAACAATCTTACAATAACTTCTACATACAATTGTTTGTCTAAAAAGGTGTAAAGATGTAAAAACGCTTTAGGTTTGTAAGTGTTCTTAACCTAAATTATACAAATAGCTTATTAAACAACGACTATATAACGAAGGCTATTATTCCCGAGCGATCGAGTGAAGTAATCATTCGAGGAATAGTAGTTATTGTAGTGAATTGAATACATACTTTATTTACAGCTAATTTTCAGTCAATATCCGTAATTCATAATTTTATTTTCCAATAAAATGTGTTTTAAAATTACAACAATTGAAAAATTGATCATGATGGAATCTCAACAGTTAGCAGTGTTAGTTGTGTAACTAATATTGTTATTACCGGTCATGCTTGTAATAAAGTTTGAAGCGAAAGCTTCGGAGTTGTATACTTGTCTTGAAATGGTGTCAGCTGTCACCTATTTTTTTTTTACCGATTCGTTGATGTATGCATCGGCTATCAGTGTCTATTTCTAACCTCGATGACGTTTTAGGCCCGTTATATTGACAGCTCTTTACAACTGCAGACGACAATCATCAAATATCTTAAGGATCAAATATTAAGTGAGAATTTTCATCAATTAGGGTGGTGCAAATGAATCGTTGACAGTTAATTTAAAAATTACTAAGATTTTAATGTCCACATGGAGTTTTGAGAAATGGCACTGCCATGCCACAAAATAAACATCTTAAATAATCGTTAACTTACATGGAGTCAATGCTAATATTTAAATGACGAGCTGCAACAATAGCGAAATCAACAACTTTTACATTAATTTTCGTTCTCCTATGGTCGAATTACTTGCTCAATGCCAGACAAAATTACTCATTACTATTAAATTGGAAACGTATTGGTTTCCGTTGACAAGCTCCTCGTTTAGCATTGAGTGCAGTACCTTCTTAGAAGGTCCACCAGTGCTTAAGTAGGTAATCGGTCATTTATTCATTTTCATTTTCATATTTATTTTTTGACTAGTTATTAAAAATTTTGTCTGGCAATGCCATTTATACAAAGATGTCAGAGACTTGAACGGTCACCAATAGTTTGTTGGTTACATTCGAATATAGAGGGCGCATAAGAAATATTTTGCATTTATAAATACACCGGGATTTGTGTATAGTTCAAGGGCTTAGTTGGTTGTTTTGCAAAATGAAATGTGTCCGCCTAACGAGCTGCAACAACAGTGAAACCTGTCACGGGCATTTCATTTTGCAAAATAACCAACGATTTTTAGATTAATTTTTGTTCTTTTATGATGGAATTACTTTACCAATACCAGGCGAAATTACTCAGTACTATTTAGCGGGAAACGTATTAGTTTCCGTTAACCAACTACCTCGTTTAACATTGGGTGTAGTACCTTCTTATAAGGTCTGCCAGTGCTTAAGTAGGTAATCGGTGATTTATTTATTTTCATTTAAATGTACTTAGTTTAATATGGCACATCTTGATTGCAATTTAAGACAACCCTGTACCGACTATGGTCATGTGTAGGAAAAGAACATTACAATTCTAAAAAAGATACTAATTTCCACCTTGTTTTGTAAATAGAATAGTATTTTTAATACCTAAGTCTAGTGTTCATGCTATTTACCGATGGATGCCTCTAAAATCATATGCTATCTTTTCTTCAACATCTTATTTGGAATAGAGTGTTTTATAAATGGCAATATATATAAATGTCTAAATTGCAACTGCTGAAATAGAATCATAGTTATGTGCGTCATTTGAAAAATTAATTTTTTTATTTTCAGTGTCACTCACTGCGGCTATAGCATTATTAATACTGAGTGGAAAGAGGAATAATACTCTAAATATGACGCCATTTCAACGTGAATTACATCACCAACTATCTGTAAGTATATCATTTATTTATTTTAAATACAGTTTTCTATTGTGACTACAACTAAATTAATGCTTTCAGCACCGTTTCTGCGGTTCTTACGAAAGTAACTTTCTTCTATTTGTAAAAACATTACACAATTTTTACCAAGGTCTAGTTCAACACGTTGATTTAATTGCGAAGCACAAAAGTATCCTCATTAATATGAACCTATAATTTTTAGTTTAGCCTAAGTCTAAATAATCATCTCAAATTGAAATAGTAATTAAAAGTAAGAAAATATAAGGTCACGGCAATTTAGTTTGTTAGAAAGATCGAATATCAATCGTCACGAGAGGTCTTTGAAACCCAAACCCTACAAATAAAACCCGCAAAAAACAAAAGAAACCAGAAAGAATACAAATTTTCGAAAATTCATGATTACACGCCGTATAATATAAGCATCTTGTAAATACATAACGATTAATGTGCTTGTAAATAAGCACTATAAAATAAATACAAAATCTTCGTTTGTAATAAAATGCACTTTCCGTGCATAAAATAATTACTGTGAATAAACATGTAATTATTATAACGTAACTTGTATAAATATGCAAATTGTTAAATACAGTTATGTATTTGAATTTGTAGTATACAATGAAGATGGAAAATTCTTTGAGATAAAAGCTACTGAAAAATTTAATAAAATAATTGCATGGAAAATGCACTTTTGGTAACCGATGGTTTAAATGGAGATTTAAATAATAAAAATCTTATAAGCTGGTTTTAAACGTTAATCTAAAATAGAAGCAGAAAATATTTTACTGTTAATTAGGTAAGGGTACCAGAAAAGTTTGTGGTAAGAGTTCGAAACACTCTGGTTATTTTTAATAGATTATGTTAAAGATTCTTGTATTTTGGCCAAACAAACCTTACAAGCGTGGGAATCAAAGCCAGGTAAACTATCCACACGAAAAGAAATTTGACTTCAGTAAATTTTAACCTAGATAAGGCGAGCAACATTATTATTATTATAAACAAGTACTTGTTAGGAATAATATAATGTTGAAACAAATTATGATGTAAATGTTCATATTCCTTTGTATGAAAGAAAATATTTTAGACTGTATAGATGCTTTTTGATATTGCTGTGTTTGACTTCATTTTGTAAGTTCTATTATGTTCGTTGAGCTAGCCAGGCGAAGAAAAGTTAGAAAGGAAGGTAAGTGAGTAATTTCAAATTTTACAATTTGCTGTATCTGTATCACAGCACATTTTTAGCGACGCACTCTGCCAGGCCGTTACCACATCAATAATTAAGCGGCGTATCTAACGTCCAAGTGCGGTCGTTGTCGCATTAATGATTAAGTGGCGAACCAACCTCTCGCTTCATTAATTCGTCTGAAAATTAGAGTTTCTTGTCTGGTAATATGATTTGGAGTTTTGTTTTTGTGTTATTTGATTAATTTCCAGTATTAAAAATTAAATTAAATAATTAAATTGAAGATACACTTTAAAAACTGATGCCTCTAAATGATGATTTAAAGAAGTGGATGATTTTGTAAATTGGAATTTGATGTTGATTTAAAATAGAAGCAAACCGTATTTAATATTGCTTATGAATTAGAGAAGTGCTTTGTAGAACTTTGCAAGTATTACTTTGTTTGTAACTGATATTTGAGTATATGTCATTTTAGTTTAAGGTAGAAGAAGTTTTAATTATATAATAATTTTTTTTGTAAGAGTAATTACCAAGAAAGTTTGTGATCAGAGTTTTAAGCACTCTGACCTTTTTATAGACTATCTGACAAGAATTTTTTTGGCCAAAGAAACCTTAAAAGCGTGGGAATCAAAGCCAGATAAACTATACATAAGTGAAGAGTGTTAGTTATGTAAATTTCAACTTAAATAGGGTAAGAGACATTTTGATAATTAAGTAAATAGGTACTTGTTAGAAATAATTTGATGTTTGTAAGAAACTATACTGTAAATGTTCTATATAATTTTATATGACCAAAATTTTTTGGACCGTAGAGATGCTTTATGATATTGCTATGTTTGATTTTATTTTGCAAACTCTAGCATTTTTGTTGAACTGGCCAGGCAAAGTAAAGTTAGAAAGGAAGGTAAGTGAACAATTACAAATTTTACAATTTGCTGTATCTGTATCACAGCACACTTTTAGCAACACCTTAACGTGTGGCGACAAGCTTAAATTTACGACTAAAACCAACTTAATTTTGAGTTTAAGGGCAGTTGTTTTCTAATGTTTCATTTAATAGTCGATAAAATAAAGTTGATTTAAATTTCTATGCTAAGTCGAAAAGTGAGCTAGTCATTGAAATAAAGATTATATAAGGCGATACACATGAACCTAGAATATGTACCGTGGCAAGCAGCTTAATGGCATAGAGCGAATGTTATGTATTTTATCATTATGGCAATCATACTTTCAATTACGTTTAGTATTTTTATGCGATTTAGATTTGCTGCATTCTGTGATTTAGGTGCGTGCCAGTAAGGTTCATCAAGAACGCATTTCAGTGCTAATCGGAAGCTATAGGTTTAAATACAGTCATTTTCAGGTAGTGTGGCAGAAGTGCATGCTGAAAAGTTTCACAATAGATCGTTTTTTAATCAAGAATACAATTCGTAAATTTGGTATTACTTTTACTTATAATTACTAATTAAGTGACGCTCGAAAGACCAATTAAATGCATATAACAGTTGGTTAAAAACATTTCATTTTTTGGATAACATATAATTGATATATCCATATATAAAAACGCGTCTTGAAGGGTCACTTTCAAGTTGGGAATTTAAGCATGAACCGACTCTTCCATTATACTAAGGAAAAAATATACCATGGTCCTATTCATTAAAAACCTATTACGTGTCTCAGAAATTCAACAGATCTTTTTGTTAGTAAACAGTAAAGTATGACTCGTACATTTCTGGTTTACTTGTACTGATGTATAATATTTTAAAATATGTGGCAGTGACCTTTGTAATTTAAAAGCGGTTTGAATGACTTTCGCTATGTTAGTAATACATTTGTCTGGTGATTAATTAAACTCTAATTTTAAACACATTATTTAGTAGTTCGATTTCTCAAAAAGTCAATGTACATAGCATTAGTATAAACGTCCACAATATATCATTTCATCAATATTAATTTATGCTCTAGTGTCTAGTGCAGTGATTCTCAACCTTTTCTCTGTTGCAATACACTTTTAACAATTTCAAAATTTGGTGGCACACTAACAATAAAATAAGTTTAAAAGAATTTTACTTATCTATAATACACGGTATAAAAGCGGTAAGTTTTATGCGGTTCGACATAACAATGATGCCGACGACGCGCTATAATAATTGCGGCATAACTCATTAGACACCTTTTTCGCGTCGCGCTTCAGTTCCAATAAATTGCTGTAAAAGTACTAACAAAATAATTTGTATTGTTTGCATTTCTAAAATTTGGCGGCACACTTAAAAATCTGGCGACATACAAAAGTGTTGCGGCACAGTGGTTGAGAATTGCTGGTCTAGTGTATATACGAGGGCCGTCCTGGAAGTAGTACCCGTTTGTGCCGTTGTACCGTGTGAAGCGCTGGTGAGTAGAGTAACATCCGAAGTAGTTATAACACGTTTAGTTATATTGCAGCTACCTATGTGCAAAGATACGCTTCGCTGGTACTGACTGTGTTCTTTCTGTGAGTGTTTATAATATTCAAAAAAATAGAGAACGCCGCCAGTTGTGGAATTAGGGCTGTGATTAGATTTCTCAACGCAAGAAGTGTGAAATCCTGCGATATTCATCATCAACTAAAGGAAGTGTATGAAGACAATGTTATGGATGAGTCATCAGTTCAGCGTTGGTGTCGTAATTTCAGTTTGGGCAGAGACAATACCCATGATGAAGAGCGTTCCGGACAACCATCAGTAATTACGGACGAACTGCTAAGAAATTCGTGAAGAACGATCGGCGCGCAACAATTTATGAAATCAGTGAAAATTTCAGCAATGTTTCACGAACAGTTTATTGATGAAATTGTTAAGGAACACCTTCATTATGCGAAGATTTGTGCAAGGTGGGGTCCCTCGCATGCTTACTTACGAACACAAAACCAGCCGTATGGCTGCAGCACTGACGTTTTTGGACCGTTATTCTCGTGACGGAAACTCTTCTTGACTCGTATAGTCACTGGTGACGAGACATGCGATTGTTATGGAACACCTACAAAGTAAAAGGCAGTCAATGAAATGGCATCATGCTCGTTCACCAACCAAGTCGAAAAATTCAAAACGGTCATTTCTAATCGAAAACGTATGGCAACCATTTTCTGTGATCGGTGAGGTGTACTGCTCATTGATTTCATCGTGGGGACACTATAAATGCCGATGCATATTGTGTGACATTAAAGAAATTACGGCGAGGTCTGTTGTCGAGTGGTGTCCTTCTCCTCCACGGCAAATGTCAGGCCTTATACTGCTCGAATAACAGAACAACCTGTTCAACTATTCAAATGGGAAACATGCACTCTAAAGCCCAGGCTTGGTACCCTCAGATTTTCATCTTTGGCAGGAAAGTAATTTGAAAGTGATGATGAACTGAAAGCTGCAGTGACTTCATATCTCAATACATTGGCGGCAGAGGGAACCAAGCTGGCATACAAAAACTCGTCTCACGTTATGATAAATGCTTAAATTTGCGAGGTGACTATGTGGAGAAGTAGTGTAAGGTTTGTTCTTTTCAAATAAAACATTAAAATTTGTTAAGATGTACTAGTTTATTTTTATTCAAAAACGGGTACTATTTTCCGGACGGTCCTCGTAGTATCATGGTAATCATGTAATAAATATAAAATAATAATAATGTTTCAGGAACTTGGCTTAGAGAAGAATGAAAGTACCATAATTTAAACAATGTGTGAATAAAGATGCAGTAACCTGGAAATTTACTGGATGTGCTGTTGTTTATCTAATAAGTAAACTCTGCGATTAGCAGACACGATTGTTTATATTTTGTTACCATAGAGATTTATAACGCGGGGCTTTACTTTAAATAAAATAAGGCAGTAGTGGGCCTCTTGTTCTATGTTTAATGAACACATTTGGTATATTTGAGAGATCGGTAGATAATGTTAGTAATTGCGAAAATTTAGATCCCTTTGTGTTAAACCGAAGAATTACATAAAAATACGGGAATAACTTTGATTACCATTTGAAAATATTCTTATAACACTCATTTAGGGAAGACTGATTAAAAAATTAATATTTTATACGTGAGGAGAGTGCACGAACGACATAATAACCCTAAAATACAACAGGAAAACTCTCAGACCAGACGCATTGTAGAATAACCGCAAAAGCTCCAAGCAGTCAGTCGAGATATCAGAAACTGCGAGAAAATAGATGTTGGCAAAAATATGACGAATAAACACGCAGGAGGTGTGAGAGAATGTTAATGAAACTGTATCTAATGGTACAGTTATGTAATAATCACGCGAACAAATATGGTCTCAGCACGAATGTCATAGAAACAAAATATAAACTCGGTTGACATGTGTTGGGTAGAGAGGAAGTCATTTTAATAAAAGCAAGCAAACCGAAAAAGAACAGAAACTCCGAGTCGAATGCCGATCATGTTCCAATTATGCTAAAGGTATAGTTAGGAACTATGAACAAAGGGCCCCATACTTTTGAAACTCCACTTACAGTGAAGTACAGGAGTTCTAACACGAATAAAATCCAAAACTCGTAATAGTGCTGGTTTAAAAATATGGTTTTAACCTCAATACACAAGAGTGATGAAATTATGTACTCCTGTTAAAGCATTTTGGATATTATTTTTTTAAAGAGTAACCTAGGATCAAAGTAGCAGAAAGTAAAACTTCCAGAAAGTATTGACGTTTATGGATTTCTTTGTTGCTGTAATGATTGTTAGAAATTGGAACTAATTGTAAGTGAACCCTTTTGCGCATACCTGCATTTTTGTTTGCGTTATGGTATGTACACACATCTTTATTTTATTGCTAATAATGGTATTAATAAAACCTAACTAACGTTTTTAAAGGACTACCAAACAGTCATCCTGCAATATGTACATGCTTTTGTTTAGTGTTAAATACGGCATTACTGACAATTTGGACTAACACATCACTTGAATAATATTTTAGTAAAAGTAAGAGAATTTATGGAGAAAAGAGCATGTCATTTTCTTTTAACACAGGAAGTTTTCAGAAGTGTAAGTGCGTTCTGGCCAGTCATAGAAGATTATGGAAAATTAGGTCTCTTGTCTTAGAGAAATTGATGATAAATTGATCTTATGTTAAAATTTGAAATATTTCATGTAATATATGTTAAGCGTCGTGATGTGCCGAGTTTTATTTACAAAAAAAGCTACATATTTGTCAAAAAATCTACCAACGTCAGTGACATGAAAGGTTTTCCTTCAAGAAGGTTAGGAAAACGTGATACAAAAATTTACTAAAAACAACCACCTTCCGGGTAAAGAGGAACATTGTAGTGCAAGCTGCCGAGACAACCAGTGGTTTGGTACCCAATTCATTGTGACAGAAACAAATAAAAGCAAAGCATAGCAAGGTAAGTGAAGGAAACGAGGATTCAGCTACTCATTTATGTGTATTGTATAAACTAATTTTATGACTTGATTTCCTCAAAATGGCTCTTTCTTCTTTCTTTTTCTATAGGAAGGCTTTTCTATAGTCAGTTGGTGCAGCTGTTTAAACTGTTATGGTGTCATGCCCCTTCAGGACCAATCCAACTAAAATTAAAGTATGTGTAACGTCTTTTTTACTGTAACAGGTTTAAAATTAGTCTCGCTCTTGTTTCCTGGAAATATACACATAGAATAATCAACTATATTAAGTAGTATCCGTTCTATTAAATTAATTGTGGTTAGCTCAATTAAAACTACTGTATATATTCGATACTGAATGTAACTTACCAACTTAGCGTTTTGAGAACACAGATCTCCTCTTTAACACAGAAATGCCTCAGCGAGAGGAAAAAGTTGTATCAAAATACTTGATTAAGGTTAAGTTTCCAAGGAAATGGTTCAAAAGTGCTACATTTATGTACTACTTGACACAGAAAAGGTTTTTGAATAATTTATTAGAGATAGTAGGTCATATAAAAACCTGAGCTTCTTTTAGCGCTACCAATTCCATGCGGTCATTTCTGAGTCATAAAGGGAAGCGCTTAAAATTCCAGGTACACATTTATAAAGTTTCCCAAAAAGTGGAACTGTAGACAGGCGAATCAGACAGATTGTAACGCAATGGCGTACTTTAGCTAAATATAAGGTGGTAAAATTATATTTATTAATTTAGGGTATAATTATTAATTTAGGATAGACAGAACGCATCTGAATGCTTTCGATGTATTACGATTTTACGAACATTCAATGTTAAGTAATTGGCATGTTACAAATTCTTTTTATATGATTGCATTAAATAAGAAAATTGCAATATAACAAAAAAATTAATAAATTAATTTTCTTTAAAAGAAATTGGTACCCACAACAAAAATTAGGACACACGTCGCAATATTGCGCGTGGCAATGTAAGCACGGACAATAACATTACATGAAGGTGTCGACCGAGATATGATGTATCACATAATAATCATAAAATATGCAAGGCATAGTATTACGAGATCTGAACTTTTGGAAAACCGATGACATGTTGAAATACTTCAAGCGCTAGTAGATAGTATATATAGTCAAAATCAGGCAAGAATGAATGCACGTCATCAACCGTATTTGTATGCATCAAGATAAATCAATTGACTGTTTAATAAAAATTTCAAGAAATATTCCCATTGGGAACACATAAGTGTAATATAGTTAGGACATGCGACAGTTTACTGTTCCCATTCTTTACGTATCATAAACTCCGCAGCGTAAGTCGTTACTAAGCTACTTTGTTCGAAACACGTGCTACTTGTATTCTTTCTTTCTCTTACATGTTAAATACGCCCATTGTATATGCGGAAGTATATCTTGGATTGAATCAGAAATTAATAACGTGCATTCATTCTTTCCTGATTTCGACTATATGAAATATTACCAATTAAATTAGTATATACGTCGCGTCAAAAATTACGTCATTGGCATGCAAAAGTATCAAGTGTGCAACAATACCGACTAATACGTGACAACACGAAAAAGAAATATGACGAAGGTTAGCATCATTGTGAGGTGAAAAATAATAGAAACACACAATGGACAAAACAATCAAGCAGTCAGTTACATAAAAATCAACAAATAGATTACGCGAGTTGAAAGCGATATTATTAAGTAAGCAAGGGTGTTTTTATGCGGACCCAGTTTTGTGGATTTATACTAGCGGTAACCTAAAATTAAAAAACGGTTAAACCAAAGGATGGAGACTTGAAATATAACAAAAAATCTCTTATCCACCAAACAAAAACTAAGAACATGAAACTCAAAATTATCTACACGCAAAGTGAGGGAATTTGATGCACTATTTATTTACTACTTTCAACATTATTATCATCATGAAGTACATACTAAAAAACATTTTCAAAATTTGAAATACTATTTATAGACTCAAAAAATGACTACTAACAAACCCAATCACTAGAAGAAGAAATATCGCAAGGTCCTCCTTCCTAAACCAAGCACCTCGTTATATAATTGATCAATCACTACAATAAGACCTGCACAATATACCATAAAACACCTGTGACTTTTATTAAAGTTTTACCATAATAAAGTATCCTCAGAACCAAACAATAACTTATTATTGTCAAATCTGAAAATAAAATGACTTATTTACTATATAAAAAGCTTATCTACTTAACACATAAAAACCATTGTCGTACAAACTTTATAAACAAAAGCAAATAGCGTGAAGCGCTATCACTGAAGTACATGTGTAGTGGTCTCCAATAATTTATTGTAATAAGGGTTATGTCCTGTATTCCAGCTGATTCCAATTTAATTTTGGTATTATAAACTTCTTTGTTCCATTCTATAGCCGTGCATCAAAATTTCATTCTTTAGCAAAAACGTAAACCTATACTAATCAATGCTATACATTTGCTATTAGTTTTGTAAGATGCTTTAACTAACAGCAATTTATTATACAAATAACTACCTTCTTAAAAATATTAACTTTCAACTTGTCATACTTGTAGCAAAAGCTAACAACATTAATTGATTTCCAAGCTTAAAATTTACTAGTTCATAAAAGCAACCTTATAAAAACTTGATGAAAATAATTTAAAAACGACCAAACCTAAAATCTTGGTTTAATATGTATTCAAAAAAGCCAATCGTCACAAACAGAATTGGTTGTTTTTCAATATAACCAGATATTGTTGTTAAAAAATTACTGAAACTCCACACTGGCTTGCCTCGTATCTACACACCTGCATCTTTGAATTAAAGATTTCCTTAAATTTATCCTAATAAAACTGTTGCTGTTTTTCCTACTAACACTCTACTGGGATTCAGTCTCTACTTCAGATTCAGTCGAATTTAAACATCTGTGTGTGGGAAATGTTTATATAGAGGTTTCTTTGAAAGGTTTATTATTTTACTTATGAGTCCGTCGACTCGATATATTCAGAAAGCTGTTTCCTTTCTAACGTATGTGTTCTAAATAGAACTACTAAACATTAAAATTTTATAAAGATCTACAATATACACACAACTAATTTTTTAAACGGAATTTAATAAATTGACGCTTTTACGTAATCTACGTTCATAATGGTGTACTGCCATGAGTCATTGGTAGTACAGCAGCACTAACTAACATTCCACACTAGGTGTAGATACTAAAATTGTCTTCAAAGTTTAGTTTAGCAGATCAAAAGAGAGAACAGATTTTAACACAACTACAACAATAACCAAAATTTTATGATACCTAACTACTAGTTATCTACAAGTAAACGAAACCAAACAATTTAAAAATAGAACAAATTGGTCCTGGGTTAGAGCGTCAATGTTTACATTTCTCTACCCAATACCATTATCATTAGAACATTTTAAGTACTCAAGTTTCTTAAAAAACACATCTAAGTATTACAATGATTCCAAAATTTAAAATAGTATATTACATGCTAAGAGACGTAAGAAGGATAAACGGTGACGAGAAGGTTTGCAGTCCGACCGAAGCGAGGGCTGCATAATGTCTAGGCACCGTAAATCCCTTACGTCTCGCGGTATAGGTATTATTTTTTCCCTACCTCTAAATTCAAAATCGCTAAAAATGCCCTTAAATTAAGTTTAAGATTCAAATAAGAATAGAGAACAATTTAATGTAGGCTTAGATCTGTAACCACGGATTTGTATCCATGGCTTCTTTCATTTGGATGACAATCACTTACGTCCCAAGGGAAGTAGGTAAAAATTTACGTCCCGCTTCACCGCCATCCTAGTAAATGCAACATACGGTAGGTCGTCTCAATTACGTAAGAGTCACTTACGGTTAAGGTAGAAAAAAATTAACTTACTACTCAAGAATTTAAGCTCTAAATAATTTTTGTGTCAAACTCTTAAGCAACGTAATAATGGAATGGTTGATGACAAACACCTCGAAACTTTTTGTTGCATTCAAACACGTTTGCCAAGAGTCCTAATATCTTCAGAAATTTTTTCAAACCAAACTGGTTATAGAACAGGATAAAAGTTACCGCTTCTACTATGCTCTAATATAACTTGAGGTAAACTATAGTAAGTACTAGTAAAATTGATCTCCCGCCCAAAATTAACAAAATAGGAAGTAAGGTTTACAGGTGTGTGACTGGAAGTAAGTATAGTGCAGTACAGTACACGCAACTTTCTAAAAATGCAAAACCCAGTGCGTTGATCTTCTTTCAGAGAAAAAGTTAAAGATGTTGCCATTTATTTGAAATAGCTTGTGTTAACGCCTTCTATTTAATGTTAAATTTGAATTTTTACCGCTAGATTGCCTAGTAGCGCCTCTGTACTAATTTTACCTAACCAGACAGACACTGGATTCATTGTTGTGTTAGATTTCAAATAAAGTAGACGTTTTTTCTGCTCTCAATTATTATTTACTGTAATTACACATACAAGCTGCACTACAATCGAGAAGTTTACTCACCATAAAATGGCACTTCGGGCCGGATTAGCGAAAAACAATTAATATTGGTTAATTATTAAAAATTTTCCAAGAAGTTTAAAGTATTGCACCAGCAACGCTAACCCTTTTTACTACATCAAGCACATTAGGGTAATTATCAATGCTACAATAGCATACTTAATCATTTTAGGAGGATTATAATTTGGAGAAGAAATTTGCTAAATTATTCAATCCAAAATACCGCAAAATTATATTTTCAACATCAAGGTAAAATTCCAATACATTCACAAATTGGCGGCTATTCTACCAGGAAAGGAAAAGACAGAAGATATACAAATGATCTTACCTGTTTAACAAGGCATTGATTTAGTTCCACAAGGCAAAAAAGAGAAGGATGCTAGTTGGAATGCACTAACAAAATATCTGCATCTCACTTGATTGGGGTTAGTAATCCTCTGTGTTACCGTGAACCCATACCTTAGAAATTCCATCCCTTTCCTACAAACAGGTATTGATTTATTCTTTTGCTTTCATAAAGATGAGTGAACTTAAGTTATTGAGAAATAAACGTGGTGGTTTTTCAGGTCAATTAACCTTATTTGCAAAATATATTCAATCATTAGGTGAATCTAATTTATCAGAATCAGATCTTCAAAATTTAAATAAACGTTTAACAAAAATTGAATTTGTATATGATCAGTTTAATGATATTCAGGGTGAAATAGAAACCATTGATGAAGATTTAAATGCAAATCTCTTAGCTAGAGAAACATTTTAAAATAATTATTTCAGTGCTATTTCTAAGGCAAGAAATCTTATTTCTAAGTATTCAAAAATTTTTGAAGATCATGAGTCTAGTAGTGCAGCCTCTAGCAAGAATCCTGTTGAAAAATCAAACAAGTTAATTAACATTAAGCTTCCCAGAGTAGAATTGCCAACTTTTGATGAAAGTTTTTCCACATATAAACAGTTAATTGATATTTTTTCAGCACTAATTTATAACAATGAAGAGTTATCTGATAGTCAAAAGCTATGTTATTTAAAATCATGTGTCAAAGGACGGCTTTGGATATGATTAAATCTCTAGAGATAACAAATACAAATTATCAGATAGCTTTTCAGGCTATTGAAAAACGTTTTAATCAACCTAGGCGAATCATTGAGAATCATGTTCAAAATTTATTAGAATTAAAACCAATATCTAAAGATTTTCAAATTAGCTTAAGGCGTCTCATTGACGATGTTCAAAATAATATTCAATGTCTTCATGCTCTAAAGCAACCGGTTGATAGTGGGATGCTCTGATTGTGTCAATCATTGTCAGCAAACTTGATGTACAAACTTCTAAGGACTGCCATTGCAAGCTCAGTTCAAATGAAAATGCAAATAATACAGTGCCCACTTTAAAACAATTAATTGAATTTTTGATAAACAAACAAAACATATTAGAAGCGTTAACAGTAAAAAAGGATAATCCCGAAACACAAAAATCTATAAAATGTGTCATAACTAAACCAAAAGGCGAAATTTCATTTAAATCCTTTTCTACTGTCACAACCATTGTTTGTTCAAATTGTGCTGGCAATCGTGCTATTATAAACTGCAAGGCCTTTTTTGATTTAAGCCCTGCAGAACGAAGCAATGCTGAAAAACGTATGAAACTTTGTTTAAATTGTTTACGTTCGGGGCATTTTTTACCTGAATGTAAATCTTCACGATGCAAACTTTGTCAAAGAAAACACAATAGTCTTATTCACATACCAACAAAGGTGCAAACATCGAGTACGTCTGAAGTTCAAGCGGCTACTGAATCTCAGAATGCCACAACAGGCGAATCCGAGATAATTAATAATTTTTCCTCACAATTGTCATCAAATTGTACTGTTTTATTATCGACTGCAAGGGTTAATGCACTTGATGCCAATAATCAAGTTGTTGCCTTGAGAGTTCTTTTAGATTCAGCATCACAATCACATTTTATCACTGAAAGGGCATTCAAGTTACTTAATCTAAAATATGAAGCTATAAGTGTATCAGTTTCAGGCATAAATCAAGGTGTATCTTGTATACAACAAAAAACGCAAGTAAAAATTGCATCTTGTGTAAATAATTTTTCGACATCTATACAATGTTTTGTGTTTCCGCGCATAACAAGCCTATTACTTTCTACTCAAGTTAGTATTACAAATTTCAAAATAGATCCTAATATAAAGTTGTCTGATCCATTGTTTTATCAACCTGGGCCGGTGGATATGCTCATTGGAGCAGCATTGTTTTACGATTTGATGTGTGTAGGCCAAATAAAGCAAACCAATTCTCCCATTTTGCAGAAAACTAAATTAGGGTGGATTGTTTCGAGGAATGTCTATGGTTACCCTGATGCAAACAGATAGCTTTTGTATCGATGCAAGAAATGAATGATAATCTAGAAAGATTTTGGAAGGTAGACGAATTTAATTCTAATTCAGGCAGTTTAAGTTCAGAGGAAATATTTTGTGAATAATATTTTGTTCAAACGACTATGAGAGAGGCGGATGGAAAGTTTAAGATAAGATTGCCTTTCAAGGAAAATGTTGCCATGATAGGTGATCCTTACAGTATCTCAAAAACACCTCTTGATAATCTAGAACGTAGGTTTCAAGGTAACTATGCCCTTAAAGAGGAATATGTTGATTTTATGAAAGAATATTTAACATTAAACCACATGTCAATATCAAACAATGAGGATAATTGTTTTTCTTGCCACATCATGCAGTTTTTAAAAAATCTAGCGATACCACAAAATGTCGTGTAGCTTTTGATGGAAGTTGCAACCCATCTTCAGGTTTGTCTGTAAATCAAGCATTATTAGCAGGTCCTACTATTCAGGATAATATATTTTCATTAATAGCTGGATTTCGTACTCATAAATTTGTATTTACTGCCGATATAGAGAAAATGTATCGGCAGATATGGATCCATAAAGATGATAGAAAATTTCAAAAAATTGTGTGGTGGGAAAACCCAAGTCACGAAGTCAAAATTTATAACCTAAACACTGTAACTTATGGCACAACATGTGCTCCATTTTTAGCAGTTCGTTGCTTATCTGAGGTAGGCGAGCAAATTAAATTGACACACCCGTGGAATCATCAATTATACAAAGGGATTTTTATGTAGATGATCTCATAACAGATTCATCATCTGTAGTTTCGTTATTAAATATTAAAGAAAATTTAACAAATATTTTAAAGGATTACGGGTTTGTAATACGCAAATTCAGGAGCAATATACAAGGAATTGGAGATTACTCTAGTGATACTATCTCTCTTTCAAATAAATTTGGCAAAACGCTTGGCATACTGTGGAATCCAAATTCTGACTTATTTACGTATTCCTTCACAATTCCAAAAAATGTCACTCACATATCAAAACGTTCTATACTTGCTCTCACAGCACAGCTATATGACCCATTAGGCATGTTAGCCCCTATAATCATACTAGCTAAGTTTGTTATACAACAACTGTGGCAACTAAAATTAGGTTGGGACGAATCAATTCCGACAAACTTACACACCCAATGGTTAAAGTTAAAAGACGAGTTAGATTTTATTAACAAAATTACAATTCCGATGTATGTATCTATGTCAAATGCTCTGTACTTTGAGCTTCATGGATTTTCAGACGCCTCAGAAAGGGGATACGGGGCATGCATTTACCTCAGATGTGTTACTCAAAATCGTGAACATTCAATCGAGCTTTTAGCAGCCAAGACGCGAGTTGCACCCATAAAAACCATAACATTACCTAGGCTAGAATTACCAGCTGCAGTATTGCTAACTGATCTAGCTCAAAGGTTCAAAAAAATTCTTAATATTAATTTTGCTAGGGAATTTTATTGGACGGATTCACAAATCGTACTTGCTTGGTTAAATTCACAACCTAATAAATGGAAGGTATTTGTGGCAAATAGGGTAACCCACATTCAAACACTATCCAATATTGAAAATTGGAATCATATAAATTCAAGCGACAATCCAGCCGACATTGCCTCACGAGACTGTATGCCAGGGAATTACATTCTCTTTCCTTGTGGTGGCAGGGCCCAAGCTGGCTTCAGCTCAACGAAGAGCACTGGCCAACGAAAAATTCAGAGTTGCATGAACCAATACCAGAAGTAAAAGAGCAAATTTATGCTTTCCTAAAAACTCGTTAGTTATCCATTTTACATCGTCTACATTGAAGCTAGGAGAACTCGTCTTATAGATAAACTCTATCTAAAATAATTGACTTACTGAAATATTTTTCCATATAGTTCCTCCCCATATGTTCTACGTTCACATATTTCCCTCTTTTTCCTAGTATAATTCATAAAAACCGCCATATCGAACATTTGTCAATTGAAGTAAAAGATGTGAAGTTGCTTTCTGAGTAACCTCTTAAAAACTACACCAAATACTCTCAGCTGGAGGAAATACTATACAGTGTTAGTAATTACTCTAGTATTGACTCCTATATACTAAAGTAAATAAAGCAAAGCATGAAGTACTTGCTCCTAGTATTTACTTCAAGATTAATGTGGAGTAAATGCTATAATTTTTAGTATTTACTAGAAGTAAAAGCAACAACCTGGAGCACTTACTTGAAGTAAAAGAAAATACTATTTTTAATCATACCACCCAATGATAGGGCACCAGTTAAGACATGAGGGACTATTTAGTGAGGTCTTAGATTATAGAATACCAAATAAAAATAGAGTAGGAAGGCGTAGACAAAGCTAAATTAGTCAAATTATAAGAGATTTAGGTTGTGAAGGATATGTAGACCTTTTAAAACTAGCTTAAACGGACCTTAAGTAAGTTCAAAAACAAAACAAAAACAATTAATAAAGAAAAATCAGTTAACTAAATGTCACTATGACATAACTCACAGTTAGTTAGCGGTCTGGCATGTTGGCAACGACTCGTTGCTTAAGCCTTACCATAACATATAATTTAACACTTTTCCTTTTTTGGAGGGGATCACCAGGTATTATTTCATTTCCTTCATATAAACATGTTGGAGTTCTTTAACAACCATCAGGTTGCTAATATCTATGTAGAGCCAGGTAGATAAGAAAAAGGTAGAAGAGTATAGGAAGACCTAGACCAAGCTATATTAGTCAAATTATTAGAAATTTAGGTTGTGAAGAGTATGTAGAACTCTTTAGATTAGCACAGAATAGAAAAGAAGTTAGAGTTGCGTCAAACCGGCCCTAAGTAAGGTCGAAAACAAAATGATGATGATGTAATATTAGGCAGAAGTATTTAACTAGCAAATGATGAGGTTCACGGTAGTAATGGTTTTGCTTGATTTATTATCCGAGTAGATCCAAACATTTCATGAATTACATAATCTGGTGTCATGAGCTCTTAATAAAATATAACACCATGTAATTTTTGAGCCTAATACTGTATTGTGGACATGATTTATATAATCAAAAACTAATGTGATCTTTCAAGTGATAAGGTGCCGTTTTTCTGTCTACTGCATGGGTAAAGGACATAAAACACAGACGACAAAGTATGAGGGCATACTTTTGCGCAAAGCTAGTTCGACCTTCAAGGTTGCGGTGATCGCAGGAGACCAAAATCATAAGGGTTTGGAGTATTGACTTAGTTGTGAAGACACTAAATGACTTTATACCAATACTTACTGAGAAACTATAACGACATAACTATCAGGAACACGTCTAGCAACGCAAATGTATATTGAATTTAAGTTTAAGACAAGTTTTGACAAAATAAAATGAATTGTTCTAAGTTCGTTAAAGTAAGATATGGTAAGCTATTTACATTAAATTATTATTAATCACACCTTCAGAACCCAAAAAGTTTCATGAAACGTTTAGTTTACAGTATAGTACCAGGTTAAATATTTAGTAAGTCTGATTAAGTAAACATAATAAACAGATAACGATATATTTAACAAAATTTCTATTAGTTACCGTAATATATAGTTTGCTTTGACGCTTAGATAAGATAAAAGTATTACTGGGACTTAATTATACAGACACTATATAAGTTATGGTAATTTATAGTTTGCGTTTACGCAAAGATGAGATAAAATTATTACTGGAACTTCATTGTACAGAAACAATCTAATCGACAATTTAATTGTAAAGTGAAATTTTATACCTGGACGTAGAGTAGTAGAATAACCACTAAACGTAAATTGTTACCCTTATTTCAAGTCTTGATTCTCCTAAGTTTTGCATATTAGGCGACATCACAATATGAACACCTGTCCAAGAAGATAAAGAAAATTACTACATTAAATGCACCATTTTAAAAACGTTTCCATTAATGGAAATTCGTCTCAAGATAGAAGTCCATCTCATAAAAAGAAGTCCATTACAAAGTTAAATTCATATAATTGAATTCACCTCAAAATTGTATTCATCCCCACATTGAAGCCCTAAAATGTGATACATTTTAGTGAATAAAACCAATCACCTGCTGTGTAGACAACGGAGAAAATTCATCTTAATACATCTTACCGTCCTTATGTTAAAGGGCGAGCTTATAGATATAACAAAAACAAAACTGCTTTACGTAGATGTCCTGCAAGTAGACCATTATTAAGAATCCCAGGACCTCATTTCCACCAGAATGCCTCATTTCCACACTCATCTGGACCAAATAGTTTTCTTCGACTAACCATTTTTCATCTTTCGAGATAAATATATCTCGCATTTTCATCTTAGCAAGCTCATTTCCACCCACATCTGAACCAAATAGTTTTCTTCGTCTAACCAATGCATCTTTCGAGATAAACCTATCTTGTTTGGTATCAATTAATATTAGATTTTTCTCAGCTACCCGAATCTCTAGGAATTTCTTAGATTGCATCACCCCCCAGGGAGCTACCCTCATTTTAAGATTTTTTACCAAGATCGATTTCCGGCCGTCCTTAAACATTTTTTTAGTCATGTAATACATCAAATTAGCCAAGAATTTTACGCAGAATTCGAATTTACACACACACCTCAACTATTATCATAAGAAATGAATGATGTGAATTTAGAAATTATTTTTGTATATATTAGCGTGTTTATGTTATAAAATATAAAGTATACATTGGTATTGTTTATTTTTCAAGTGTCCACGTAACCGAAATGGGTATCTAAGTTCTTATGAAAAGAATTATAACAAAGAGCGCTACATTTAATTTTAATAGAAATTAGTACAACTGCGTGTTTGAAACATACCTTTTAGTTTAAAATTTCTTTGTTCAACTTCGATGATATTACATAAACCAAGATTCCGCTACTGCTTCCGAGTAACGGGAGTAACGGGTATTTTTATTGTATCCTAACAATACCATTATATATATATATATATATATATATATATATATATATATATATATTACTCATATTTAGACCAGGGTAGAAAATTAAATAATCACATCAAATAATTTTAATCACCGTGTATAATGAATATTATTAGATAATACGCGTTATTAAAACCGTGAAGCATAAAAATTTATTAGTTTCAGTAAAAATAAGAGATTTAAATCATGGACAAGACGCTTTATATCAAAAGAAACAGTATTAACAAGCTCTACGTAAGAAACAAATGGAAATTACGTGCAAAATGTATATTAATTAACCCTATTTTAAGTAACCGGTATTAAAACATACAGATAATAATTAATATTTAGTTGGAGTTAATTGAACCATTATTAATAATAAGCATAAAACTTGTAAAAACCCAATAAAATGCAAATCGTAGAAGGGTATTTAAAATGTTACGTTTGAAAACACCTGCGTATTTTAAAAGGCAATTTCAGTTTAATTTGTTAGATAAACATGTCGATTCTAAGGATATTGGAAACGGTCAGATGCTTTAGCACGAAATACAAAACAGGGTTTATTTAAAAAGCTCTGAGAATTAATATTATTTTGAACACCTGCGTAGTTTAAATATCACATACGGCGAAAATTGTGTAGATAACAAATGGTTTCAAAGAATCTTGGGGAAACCGAGGCTTAATATTCACGAGAAGGTGCGATACGGGGTTATTAAACCCAGATAACAGTCCATGTGGACTGAAATATAATCGATAATAAAGAATATCAATTTGCACCAATACGAACAGGTTAGAGAAGGAAAGAGAAAATGCGTCAAGCAAAGACACATATTGTAAAAGGCGGGATTTAAGCAACGTCACGAGGGTCACAATTGGTTGAAAATAGGATGCAAATATCAGAGGTAGAAACAACAATTTCGGTATAAAAGTCAATTAGTTATTTCTCGGACATGCTTGCGTGCCGTGTGTTGAAATTTCTGAGATTTAAATGGGACGAGTGAAAATTCGTAAAAATCGACGCGCGAGCGACAGACTGGGAACATAGAATGAGGAATTCTTTAGAATTACCGTTTTGAGGACAAAAGCGACGTGCCGGCTTTTGCTATATATACCGAGATGAATATAAACAAGCCCTCTTAGACTTTTGACTATTTGATGCGTTAAAAGCTCGTACATCCGCGACTTGATTGAAGATGTTAAAACAGTGCATTTTAGTTTGATAAAATAAATTAAAATTTTGCTCGTATATTTTAGTGATTCAAAATAGTTGGTTATTTACGTGCTAACATGAATGTACTTCAGTGCACTTAGATACAAGGTAATAAAATTTAGTTTCACTGTACCAATTAGTAAAATTTACAACGACAAATGTATACACAAAAGTAGGCAGTTTTGGCGTATATTGGTGAAAGAAGTATGAAGTTATTTGCTATTTTCGGGGTGTTAATAATTAAATGGTTCAAATATGTGTCTGGATCCACGAAACAAGGGTCAGATATACATAGATGAGTTCCGGAAAAGCCCAGAAACAACTGGTGATGGAGAAAATTTTAAAAGCGTTGAGAATTAGAAGCCGTAAATATAATCCTGTTGGAATGGTGTGATTAACTAAAGGGACGATGTACTTTGAAGCTACGAGGACAGTAACCTTCAGGTAAATTATACTATTTTGTTTGACATTTTGTGTGTGTTGAATAACTTTATAATTGATTTACTTTAAATGGACATTAGTGAAATTGTACTAACCATAAAATTTTAATTTTAAGATGAAATTTGCTTGTTGAAGTAGAAAGGGTATTTAGTTTTGATGTTCGGTAATATGATGAAAATTTGGGTATGTCTTTGAGCTCAATTAGACGAACCTGGTTAATTAACGTAAAGGGGTGGTAGATGCTCCTTTATACTCAGACTCCGGTCTGCTTATATTGTTATATTAATTAGTAGGCATCCAACAAGGACTTTAATTTTGGATGCACATTAAAATGATAATAAAATTAATCTTGAAATCCTTTTAAAACGGAAATTTATGCTGAGTTTTAATTTTGAAATTTTAATGTATTCTGAATATTGATGTAAATAGAGTTAACGTTGATGTTTTGGTAGGAATGTGTTGTTTTTTATGAATGAGGAGGTTTATAACATTAGGTGAGCAGCCGAGGCGAAAAGAGGATCACAGCCGTTTATGACGCCCAATCTGTGGGACTAGAATTTTTTTGTTGAAAGGACCCAGTTCCCGCATTCAAAGGAGAATATCACAGCAATATATATAATAAAATCAAAACGTTGTAACGTATTTTTTTTCTAGTTACACCTAGCCCAATAAATTAATAATAAAACAGCTATATTTTAAAGCATTTAATTTGTAAATTATCAGCCAATAAAAATTAAAGTATAATGTTCGTAACAACACATGGATTCTAGAAGATATATATTCTGAAGCTTGTTACCAAGCGCTGTCAAGTTAATAATCGGCACTTTATTTCCAACGTCCAAGAGTGCAAGTCGCTTTTTGTAGACTAGAGATAAAGTCAAGATGGCCCGACTAAAACACGAGGCGTCTAATAGAGTCAAGAAGAAAATTAATTGAGAATATGGAACGAGTATAATACATCATTTAAGACATGCAATATCTAATGGACATATCTACAACAACAAATTTCAATGTTAAATTATAATAAATTTTCGTCGCAGTAATTTAAAGCAAGCAGTTATGGTTTCGTTCTATATAATTAACTACGCAGTATAGCAATGGTTTATTCTACAAAGAATCTTGATACTTCAAACTTACTGATGATTAATACGCTGGAAAAATACAACAGCTTACGTCAAGATTTTGCACCTGCAATTTATTTGGATACACGTGAGTGTTTGAAACTATAGCAAATTATTATGAAATATCCTACATTAATTATTACAGTAACGAAAATATAAAGTAGTTTTTTTTGAAGTTATTAACAACAACGAATAAGTATCTAGTTTGTCAGTTGTTTGTACACGCATTCAATCAATGTGTTTAAGATATCTAGAATGACAACTTATGTCAGATAAAAAAAAGTATAGATTCTGTTTTATAATCTAGACGCCAGATGCAGTCTTGGTTTAATTTTACATTTTGTTTAAAGACATGCAGGTCATGTAAAAGCTCTTTTATTGGTGTAGAAATTCGCGTGTTTTTTTAGTAGATTACAGTTAAATTTGAATATTTGCATTTTATAATCGCTGTTTTTTTATGATTAATCTTTGTTGTAAATGGTCAATGAAGTACTTCAATGATTATGGTAAAAATAAAATCATGTGTTATGAACTAATAATATATTACAGGGTTTGCTTAAACTAAATCTTATAAGAATGATCCATTTATATATATTTATTTTGAATGTTAAACTTCACTAAAATTCTTTTTATGAAAAAATATGACAAGAACGTAATCTTATATATTGCAGTCACATGTATATAATCAAACTTCTATATAAATAGAATTCCTTTTGTTTTTTTTGAAAGACGTTTTTATTATTCAACATTTAAATTAGGAAAAAGAAAACTAGAGTAAATCCTCCTTAAGTAAAAAGAGAGAGTAATGAAAATGAATCCCTTTAGTATTATACAGATGTTTAAATTCACTTATTCTATTTTTGGCATATGCTTTTGAGGACACAAATGGTGTCCATGTTGTGTTTTTGTTTGTTCACAGGTAAAGCTGAGACATCTGTTTGACAACTGGTGGTTGAGGTTTTGGTAAGTGTGTCCGAAAGAGTGAAATTCAAGTTTTATGGCTATGATAGTGGTGTTAAGATAAGGTTTCCGCATTCCCCTTATACAAACACAGTTAAATTTTGTTGGCACTTGTATTAAAAAATACGGTGGCGCTTATTAAAGGTATTTTTGGTCAATTATTCACCCATGACCCATGCTCATGATCTACCCAGAGCTAACACTCTACTAGCCGTTTAACCCTTAAGAGTTTTCTTTGTCTAAAGCCGTTTTCCATCCGACATTACCTTGGGCTTGGAATAGAAAGAAGAAATTCTCGACCTAGTGATATCAGATTAAAGTATAGAAAATAGAGAGTTTTGGTATATAGCTGATAGTCACAAGGATAAATAGTAATAAACTTACTTAAAGTTTAAATACTATATATATATGTGATCTTATAAATTTTTTTTAATATAACAACGTTTGAAAGCATATTTATATTTCAATTCAAATACTTAACAAGTACACTACACATAGAAATATATTTTTATTTATTAAAACTAATACACATACAAAAGTCACTTTTTCCTCTTTTTAATTGGAAAATGTGTAGTATACATATCCAAATTTTGTACACGATTTTCGTTTGATCTGAGTCTCGTATAGAGTGTAGCTTTTGGAACATTGTAGATTTCGGATGCTTCTGAACCAGTAATCCATCCTTTGTTTATTTCGTCAAGGGCTTTATTTAAATCCTCTTTAGCATACGATTTAAGTTCTCTTTCTTTTTCTTTCAGAAACACCTGACTTGAAGTCTATGTTCTGATATTTCGCATCAACATTATCATGTGCAGGTTTATCTTGCACTATTTTAGCATTTGCTAGAGATTCATGAGACATACCATTCAAACGTTGGCTAGTTGAATTGTTTGATAAACTTTTTTTCATCTCCTCGACAACTTGTTCTAAAATTTTCATAGCATCTAAAGATATAATTCTTTCTCCGGTCATTTTTTTACGATGTTTACTTATCAAAATGCAGATGCAGACTATTCCAATTTTACAATTTGGAAAAATATGTATAAATATTTACTCCCATCTAACTTTGTTGTCGTCTATTCTATAATTTCTTTTTGTCGAAGTTTAGATATTATAGAGATAATTTCATTTAGGTTATGCATATCTCGATGGTTGTGATAATCAACCCATGTACATTAAAGTAAATATATACATCATCTGGACTGTGCTCAGTACGATGTGTATTTTGTAATACAACACCCCTTTTTATATACATCGGTATTTCCGTACCCCGACTACTGCTATCATGTGTTGAATCCTCATCTTCAGAATTTGGGGTGTAATCCATAGAACTTGATTCATTTATTATTTGCTCTGATTGTTTATGTCGAGCATTTCCATTATTTTTTGCAGAGTTCATTTCCTCAATATTAAACTTTTGTTTTTGCATCTTAAAACTTCTTTTACAAACTTCTTTATCATCTTTACTATCTGAGTAGGTAGGTGTTGCATTACATCTTAGAGTACTTCCTGTACACATTTCCGCAGTTTGTAAATTAGTTGTTTGTATGTCATAAATGTAACTGTCTACACTTTTATCTCTTTTACTCTGTGATCGTATGAGATGGTCGCGCAATGTCGACTTTGGAATCCCGAACTTCTTTCTAGCAAAGTACATAGTTGCAACACCTCGTTTAACCTTATTAAGAGCTTCTTGCAAACATTCCTTGGTATACGTTTTTGCAGAAATCATTTTCAAGTTACAATGCTTTACGGTTCAATATCCGAGATAAACTAAACTGATAATATTGCAGCCAGTGAATATAAAACCGATCGAGTTTAACATAATTCGATCTATATCTGTAGTTGAAGTACAACAATTTAGAAACGTATAAGAGAATAAGCTGTAATATGCAGGATTATAGTGACAGAAATTTCTCTAAAATCTATGGTTTAAAATTTAAACATCGTCTCGAAATTCGACAGACATCTATTATTTGATTATTACCCAATTTGTATTGAATTTCATCAAACAGAAAATAGGGTGCATTTCTAGTAATCTAATTACTTGGTTCAAGATCGCATTTAATTACGCGCGTCACTTACTTTCTTGAAATTCCGTGTTGGTGAAACGTATGGCTTAGAATATTTTTTATTTAAAGTAAATGCGGGCTCGGGGCTCCTCTCTATTTAAATGGACTCGTCCGCGCAAACGGGTGCATAAAAACAGTAATAACTATAAATAAAGTATAAATGTTTTTTTTTTAAATTGCTGTATTATCGAGTTAAATCTAAATAAAAATGTAGAGGTGTTTTGCTGTCAGGTTTTTGAATATTAAAACACTATGCGGGTCCCTGTTAAAGCTAATTCTAAAAGACGTGATAATTATTTTCGATTCCCCCAGAAAAATTCTATACTAATTTGATAGGTTACACGACGGAGTTATATTAAAAATACTGCTAAGAGTAATTTTGTATAATAATTCTAAAAATGGTGTTGGTGGTTAAATACATACAGGTAAAACCCACTATAAAAAATTTTACGCGTCACTTTTCCAGTCAAGACTTGCATGTAACCCCAATTAACATAATAAGGAGCTGCGCACGCTCGACCATCGGCATAAAAGGCGATGGAGGCATGTTCCAGTGCATTGGTCGTCAAAGTATCGTCGAGTTTGATTAAAATTACTAGTTAAGATGGATTTTTCTTGTGTTGACGTTACAAGTGATGTGCGAGTACCACAATTAAATATAAACCAACTAGTTGATAAGATAACCTATAGGTTAGGCGAATTTTTTCCAAATTCTCACCACCATATAATAGAAGTTGGTTTTGATTTATATGGTGGTCTTCAACTTGTCATCCAAGTTATTTGCTGTAGTGGTATGTGTGCAGATTCTACGATAACATTTTCATACTTCGATTAGAAGAAATTTTGTACTTTTCAAGTGGAATTTCAAATTCACCAATTTGCGCAAGACTCAAAACAAGTCAGATTAAATGGTTTGACTACTGGAGACGACGTTGTTAACATACAATTGGATCAAGATTTCAAATTGCAGCTGAGCACAGCCTTTAATAGAAGTATATGGCTGTTGAACAATTTTGAAAAAGAGAATTTATATAATATGGAAATTACGAAGAATCGGAATGTTATTGTGCTACCTGCGTACGAGTGCATCAAGCTATTAAATTTGCGAAAATTAATCTGTTTTAAAATGGCTGAGTTAAGGTGTAGAAACTTTCCAGAATTTTACGAAAAATTTGTAGGTGATATAAAAAAAGTATGTGGAAATATGACAGAGGAAGAAAGGGTTCAAACGTTATTAGAAGAAGAGAGCCGTGCCAGTATTTCTCTGTCAAATGATTGCAGCAATTTAAATTACTTGACAGTGTTGGAAATTATTAAATGTTACCCCATCCAATACTTAAAAGATGCGACTGCAATGCAATCGCTTGCGCAAATGTTTAGAGAATTGGCTAGCCCAGTTTCGCCAGACTCTGGTTACCACAGCGGTTTATAGATTTTATCAATACATGTATGTATTTTATTAAAAACACTGTATTTCTTGTTAAAGTTTGTTTTTACATATTTGTATCGCCAACATTAGCAAAAACTATTAATAGACGTATTAAACTATCTTGTTTTTATTTTTAGGTTTAAAGTGGTGTACCCCGCAGATAATAAACACAATATACCGCATGTCAACAACAAAAGTTGTAGGGAAATTCAAAGACAACTTAATGTGGGTCTAGTATTAAAATTTGGCAAAAAAGACACGATTAAAAAGATTAAAGGGTATCTCACAAAGTGTAGTTAAGAATATTAATGTAGATAATTTTAAGGACATTGTACATTGCGGAGGATTTGGTTCTAGGAAATGAACAACCTACGAAAGTACGGAATACTTGATATTAATGCTAATTTTTTTAGTGACCGCGTTTGTGCCCTCTTCGAGTGTCTTCGGTAATCTTCGATTGTTTCCAAAGAAAATATTTATGCCTACCATTTCCGAAAATATGACATAGCAGTTATTTAAAATTAAATTGCTTTATTAGTAAGTATCCTGTAGACAACAAGTTGGTATTCCCTTAGTAAAGGTTTAAAGTAATTATTTAAAATTTGTATTTCCCTAAATACGTAGTCGATGATGGTTAATAAAAAGTACCTTGTGTGAATCCCCAGCAATTATATGTCAATTTCTGATGCATTGTATTCAAACATAATTAATAGAAAGTCCATTGAAAAGAAATTATATACAGCTTTCACATGTAATTTAGGTAACCCATAATCGTTAAGGAATTAATTTGGAACGACTTGTATTTTCCAAGCATTTGAGCATATAATTAGTTGTAACGTACTTAGTAATTAAAAAAATGTTAAACCAGACATTGATAACTGTTTAAAATTTAAAAAGTTAGGGTTTGAATATTCTAAAAAACAGTGCATCACCGTTTGAAAAATGGTTTTAAATATTAAACACTTATGGGCCATACAGGACTCATTTCTAAAACTCTCGCGTTTTTGATTTTTTTTGGAGATGTTTGGTTAAAGCATATGTCATAAATGAACAAAAATTTTAAAGAGATTTGGAAGCTTTAAAGTATAACTTTGTAAGGAGTAGTCCTAAATCTGTTTACAGATTCAATTTCTGCGTAAAATTCTAGACTAATTTGATGTATTGCATAATTAAAAAAATGTTTAAGGACGGTGGGAAATTGATCTTGGTAAAAAATCTTAAAATGAGGGTAGCTCTCTGAGGGGTGATGCTATCTCAAAAATTCTTAGAGATTCGGGTAGCTGAGAAAAATCTAATATTAATTGATACTAAACAAGATACGTTTATCACGAAAGATGCATTGGTTGGACGAAGAAAACTATTTGGTTTAGAGGCTGGCGGAAATGAGGATGCTAAGATGAAAATGCGAGATATATTTATCTCGAATTTTGTTGTTCGTGTTATAAATAATTAACTTTAAAACGATAAGAAACATTTATCTTAAAGGAGACACAAATAATCTTATGCATGTTCGCTAGAGGGTGTGTATAAATTCGAATTCTGCGTAAAATTCTAGGCTAATCGATGTTGGTAAAAAATCTTAAAATGAGGGTAGCTCCCTGGGGAGTGATGCAACCTAAGAAATTCCTAGAGATTCGGGTAGCTGAGAAAAATCTAATATTAATTGATACCAAACAAGATAGGTTTATCTCAAAAGATGCATTAGTTAGACGAAGAAAACTATTTGTTTCAGATGTGGGTGGAAATGAGGATAGTAGAGTATAATTGACAATCCTGTGACCTCATTTCCTCCAGAATCCCTCATTTCCTCACTCATCTGGACCAAAAAGTTTTCTTCGACTAACCATTTTTCATCTTTCGAGATAAATATATCTTAAATTTTTATGTTTCGGGATAAATGAGCATCCACATTTCCACACATGAGATAAACCTATTTTTAAGATTTTTTTACCGCTAACATTCTGGACCAAATAGTTTTCTTCGACTAGCCATTTTTCATCTTTCGAGATAAACCTATCTTGTTTGGTATCAATTAATATTAGAATTTTCTCAGCTTCCCGAATCTTTAAGAATTTTTTAGATTGCGCCATCCCCCAGGGAGCTACCCTCATTTTAAGATTTTGTACCAAGATCAATTTCTAATCACCTCTCCTTTTCAACATCTACAGTCCTTTAACCAACAATAATAAGAACACAAAAGTTTAATAATTTATTTTATCCGATTTACAGTTTAATAAACTAATTACAATTTTTACAAAGTATAACATTATTCTGTTTGTGTAGCCGAATCCAAGCAGGTTAACCTGTAACAAAAAATAGAAATTAATGGGTTGTTTAAAATAGATCTGTAATAAAAAGAGATTAATGTAAAAGAGAGGAAACGTGTTTTCAGTCAATAAGACATATTGTTGTTAATCCAACAATATGTTTTACCGTCCGGCGAGACCACGTGGAGGTAAACACATATCGCCGGGAATGAAGGAAATTTTAAGGATGGGGGAGGGTAGGTATGCTTATAACTAACTTATATACTATATATACAATAAAATATGAGCAACTATCTAATATCCTTATGCCCCCATGCATATGTGGAAGTACTACCAGGGATGACGTACCTTTTATCATCTTCTGCCGATAAACTAATTTTATTAATTAATTGGGTGTACAAATCGTGTTTTTTACTACAAATACATACCATGCTATGCATAAGGGCACAAGAATTATTATGCACAATGTCCTTAAAACTATCCACACTAATCTCCGCCACCACACCACGCGATACCCCCTTGATCTTTTTAATTACATCCTTCTCACTAAGAATGCAATACGACTTGGCCCTAGTCCCAACAAATTGTAACACCAAGTCGCCGTTGAACTCGTCCTTAAACTTGCCGGGGATCTTTTTGTTCACAAGAGGCATATTGTATTTGTTGTCTCGAGGGTAGTCACTAGTATCGAAATTGTTAATGTTTGCACTAATATCACTATACAAGTCTTTTGTTTCTATACTATACACTAAAGAGTCAGTGTCTGTGTAAAGTAGTGAGAGTTTGGCTCCATACAAATGTTTCATGGTGTTATAATGAAAATCATACATGAGGGTCTTTGAAATATCTAAAACTGAAAAACCTGCATATATAGGCTTGTTGTACGTGACTTTTACCCTATCCATCTGTATAATAACCAAATCCTCCCCTAGCACTAAACTACTGTTAAAGTTCGGGCGGGCGATAAGTCCACTCGCGCACAATTTTTGTCCATCGTGCCCCCACCGTGGCACGATCTTCACATCCACCCTCTTGTCGACATTCTCCATCGTTTTTCCAAAGACTGCGTTATTCATTAATTTAAAAAAGTTTTTTTCAAACGCATTTCTAGCGGATGTCCTAAGGGTGGTGTTCAAATCGATGTAGGGCTTTAACCAAGGCGTTTGGTCAAATTCCAATACTCGATGGATACCGGTGAGTCTAAGACCATTACGTAGCGCATGCTGCAGGTTTCTGTAATGTATAATGTAATGACTCTTGTTGAGCAAAGTGGCGAGTAGCTTCGGAGTCTTGGAGGATGGTGTTGGGGGTACCATGGTCTGCGGGCAAAACGGTAAATCGTTATGAGGAGCGTGCAGGTCTTCTGGATACTCCAGATCTACTTCCAGGATGTACCCCTTGTCCCCTGTTACAGATATGTTATCGATGTGGGCTTTCAGGAGGTTAAGCTCTTTCTTTCAACCACCTGAATCCGCTTATCGGTAGCGGTTGTGACATGGCCCATCCATACAAATTATTAGCATCGTAGTAAGCCAAGTATATGGAGGGTTTGCTGGGAACGTAATTCTCCATATACCTATTATTGGCTTCGGCATACCGAGCGCTGCATTGGGTTAATCCACCGCGAATACCTTTTTTCACAAAGTGATGCATTTCTACATCTGTAAATAGATCCAGTTTAACCCCAGTATATTTCAGCATGGCATCCCAGCTTAGACTAGGTGCTGTCATATATTGGCAGGGATCCAAGTCGTAGGTTTTCAAGCACACACCCCGGAAATTTTCGAACACGTCAGCTAACAATAAAACGTCAGTCTTCAAGTAAAGATCACTATATTCACCCAAGTCCTGTATTTTAAAATGTTTCCATACATTCTGAGCGTGATCGTATTCAGACAACGAAATCAGAGTATTCGTGAGATCATTATAGAAATCCTCTCGGGGTGGTAGACTTGACCTATTTAACGCTGAAGCGTCTGTCACATACCTGTACGGGAACACACCCTTTCTGCGTAGAAAGGAAAACTGTATGTCGTCGGGGAAACACTTCCTCATCTCAACAAACTGCTCGCATTCCAAATTTTTCACCAACTTGTCCAGGGACGATGCCATGAAACGCAGCGAATCGATAAATCGCAGCTGTACTGTGGAATTATCGGTTTCATCATCATCATCTTCTTCTACGTCTGGTTCTTCGCCATATAACCTCACATACTTTGTGAACGATACGAACCGCTCCTTATTATTTGGGATCACTGTAACGCGCTCCTTATCGCACCCCAATTCCTTCACAATAAAATGGGAATCATACCCACTTAAATTGTGGAATATGATCGGTATGAAATTTGGCATCCGGTATTGGATGTTACACTGGCGATGTGCTGCGAAGCGGAATTTCCCCGTAAGATGGCAGTGATCCCTTACTCGATCGTCTCCCAATGGTTTCTTGCAGATACCGCAATCGTTAACCATGTGGAATAACAATTCGTCTAAAGGCTCCAACGCTGTCATCGGAACGTTGGTTTCAAGGATTTTACCTAATCTGCGGGCTTCCTCCTTCAACTTCTCCATAAACACTTTAGCAGCTTCAGGCCCCCTGTACAACTCAAACTTATCCAAATTCTCGTCGTAGGAGCATTTAATATAATATGCGAAGCTGTATGGTTCGTGTTGGTGGGTATTGTTAGTAAAGGAGCCGGAGGGATCCTGTGTTGCCGAAGAAATAGGCTTCAACACGCTTTCAAAGTCCGCGTATATAACAAACGGCACCCTCATTTGCTTGTGCACGTTCGTAAACTCGAGGATGTTGTTAAAGTGGTTGGGCATCTTTGTCACAACGTGGTTGCAGTCTTGTTCGGTATGTTTAGCAAGTTGCTCCTCGCTACGAAAAAAAACAAAGACATCCATCGCAAACCCATTTGTACCCGTCATGCTTAGACAGCTGCTTACCCACTAGCTTCCCCAAATCCTTGATCAAACAGTAGTGTGTGTTATTCTCATTCTGGATATAAAGGAGGTTGACATGCCGATCCCTCTTACGTGCTGTAAAGTGAAGCGGTCCCACAATCGACTTGCCTTCTATACCGAAAACATTAATGCTTATAGCATTCTGCTCCTCGAACTTGGCTATGTCCTTTATGGGCATCGGGAACTGCACTCCTGTTATCTCGAGTACAGTCGAGTAGTGCGGATATGATGAAGGTCGTAGGGGGTTTCCGTTTTCTGTGGGGTGTAGGGCTGCCACAACACACCACGCAAAGCATGCGTCATCGTTATTCTGCACGTTAACAACGGCATGTTTCTCCCTTACCCATTTGGGAAGCTCGATGTAGGACCCCCCACGAAGAGGTTTATACTTGTTTATATTCACCTCCAAGTATAATGCATTTTTCAGAGTCCATCCTAAAATTTAAAAATTAGAAAAAATTAATAATTTTCAAAACTTACCAGAATCTCGTTCTTGGAACTCCTCTGACTTAGCTGACATCCTCTCCACAAAGGAATTGTAGATCTCCCCTAGGTTACTGGAGGAGGTGACCACAACATTTCGGGTGTTGAATGATTTGATATCTTCAACACCCTCTGCCGCAGCCATCTTGGTGTATCCACCAAACACTTCCAGGTTCTCCTTTAGGGAGGTGTGGATTGCCCGCTGTTTCCCGACTAAGCTTACAAATCGTTCCCGTTGATTTTGCAAGAATTCCAACAGACCTAAAAAATACAAACTAAGCAAACACAAAATACTTATAAAAAAATACATACTTGTAGAGTCGACATTATTAATTCTGTATGTAGCGATTCGACTTTTAAATGCGGTCGCTACAACCTCTACGCCTCCATCCAGGACGCGAGTAGCATTAGCTTTGTGCACGTTGGATCGCTGGTGGGCTACCATGTTGTCCACATCCACATCACACTCCACACATCTCCGCAATCTCTTAGGAGCAGGTCCCTCAACTGTTGGTGCGGCAGGTCGTTTGACCCCGGATGGGCCTGCAACGGGGACAACCACACCATGCTTGGCATCCTTGTGACGCTTCAAGTTATCCCTCCGCGAGAAGGATGCCGGGCACACTTCGCAGGCAAAAAGGCCGGTGGATTTCGATGATACGTCATGTTGTTGGAGCAGATGCCTCTTCAAATTATCACCCCTTGAGAAGACAGCCCCGCAGACGTTGCAGACAAAGGAAGACATTTTTCTATAAAGAAATTAAAAAACTGGTTAAAGACTTTTAACAGTTGTAACTAGCCGAAGACTAAACAGATACTGAATTATATTGCATTGCACGGTGCTTTTATACCCGGTTGGTATAATTAGGTAGTTTACTTTTAAAGTAGGAGATACCCAGCGTCGTTTAACCTTGAGTAACATTCCAAACCAGTCTATTCACGTCGGTGAAAATCAATTAGCTAGTTTACTTTTAAATTAGGTGAAACCCAGCGTCGTTTAACCTTGAGTTTCCAAACTAGTCTAATCACACCAGTAAAACCTAATATTCTTAACTAACCTTGAATCGGATTACAAACTAGTTCATGTCTGTCTGTAAAATACTGCAAATGATAAAGAGGAGCATGCGCGACAACAACCTCGAAACATATAAAAGTATTCCTTCTCAGTTATCTCGGTGAAATCAGTGCAAAGCAATGGAGTCTGCAGGTGTTAATGATGCACAAGTTTCGTATACCGAAAATCTGATTAATAAGTTTACGTATAGTTTAAGTGAATTGGGTGAACACCCTCATAATGTGGAAATTGGGTTTGTTATAAACCAGAGAATAAAACCCGTATTACGATTGGTGTGTAGCAAGAAATATTGTAGCAGCCATGTTCTGGAATTGACATACGAAAATTGGTTGGCATTTACAAATTTTCAAGTGGAATTTCAAATTCGCCAATTTTCTCGTGACGTGCTAAACACTCGATTAAATGGTGCACCCGAAATGGAAGATCTACACATACAACTAGGAGCTCCGTTCTTTATCACTCTATCGCCAGTGTATGGAACAACCGAGGACGAAACGTTCCAGTTAAAAATAATAATAGGTGATAGCTCGATAGTTATAAACGAATTGGAGTACCGTAAACTATTCCATATGCGGGAGCTGTTGGAGTATCAATTTAAACAGTTGGAAAGTCGTGACTTTCCAGCATTATACAGCGAATTAGTAGGGTTTGTTGCTAATTCTAATTTAAATGATGGCGATTGGTTTACTACTCTGACTGAAGGGGAGAAACGAATTAAAATCGTGATTGAAGGCGAAGTTCGAATTGGAAATATTTTATTCTACAACGAATTGAATCAGAGCGCCCTAAATGCATTGGAGCTGGTTATATGTTTTCCGGATATATTTGTGCGAGACGTGATACGTACAAGAACATTAGTGGAAATGTTTAGACGTTTAAATTTGTTGGAATCTGAAGATTCTGGTTATGGTGATAACTAGAAAAAGTATTTTTATAAAAGACAGCCCAAGAGACGTGGATGTAAATGTATTGTTATTGTAAATTTTTTTGAAAAAGTATAAATAGACTCGTTGTTGTTTATTTATTTTAGTATAATTTGAGATTTTTTTGAGTAAACACATGATTATCTGTTCTGGAGAGGGTTTAATCAACAGCGCTATAAACAGGTTACCGTTTGAGCTGCATATTCCAGGTTATCAGTACTGCGGTCCTGGTACAAAGTTAAATGAGCGCTTAGCAAGAGGTGATCCTGGAATAAACGAATTAGATAAATTGTGTAAAGACCACGACATTGCATACTCCAAGTACCCTGACGATCTTCCAGCCAGACACCAAGCAGATAAAATTTTAGAAGAAGAGGCCTGGGGGAGAGTTAAGTCTAAAAACGCAAAGTTTGGGGAAAAAGCCGCAGCTTGGTTTGTGACAAACGCTATGAAAGCGAAGAGAAAATGGGTATGGGCTTAAAGAAGAAAATAAGTTTCAAAGGTGGATTTTGAAGAAAATACGATCCGCAGTAGACCGAGTTGGTTCCGACAACTTGAAAAGCTGTTAGATGTTGGTATTCTAATTGGTAAAAAATCATAAAAGGAGCCGGTGGGAAAAGCAAAATTAAAGTCCCACGTATTATACCCGTTCCACAGAAAGGAGGTTTTCTACCATTGATTCCGATATTCGCTGGACTAAGTGCTCTAGGGGCGCTAACAGGTGGTGCTGCGGGGATAGCTAAAGCAGTAAATGATGTCAAGACAGCCAACGAACAGCTTAAGGAGAGCGAACGACACAACAGATCTATGGAAGCCATTACTGTTGGGAAAAAAGGAAATGGAATGTTTCTAAAACCATACAAAAAAGGCACAGCATTATTCTTGAAACCGTACAAACAGGGGCGAGGCATTTGTAAAAAAATATCAAAAAACTAAGCAAATTACCTCGAAGAGCTCTCACCGATGTAGATATAAGGAAACATGCATCTAACATTCCTCATTTTCGCAACGTCTTTTCTAGAGATCAGTTACAGAAGATTAAACCGCATGTCAACGAATCGGGAGTGATTAATTTGGATACCACCAAAGGTTCGGGTACACATTGGGTGGGGTACCGAAAACGTGGAAATAGCGTGTATTACTACGATTCGTTTGGAGACTTGAGACCGCCGGAAGAAGTAAAGAGGTATTTTCGAGGTTGTAAAATTTACTACAACAGTGCACCGGAGCAGACTTACAACACATACAATTGTGGACATTTAGTGTTAAAGTTTCTTAGTGACAATGGCTAAAACAGTGTGCGTGTTCGGGTATGGTAATGTCATATCGACTGGATCCATTTACCCACCAATTAAATTGAAACAGGACGGTGAATATGCTTTGGGTCTAGTGGGACTGTACACTTGTAACACTGTGCAAAACATACATCCAGGAAACAATAACTTATACTTTAACGATCCAGAGCATCGCAGAATAACTATTGAACCTGGATCATACGAATTAGAAGAAATAAATGCATATATACAGGATGTTTTCAAAAAATGGTTCAGTCAGAAGCCGGACATCAACGAGAACATTGAAAAATATTTTAAACTGAGTGCAAACAATAATACATTAAAGTGTTCTATACGAAGCAGTATACCGATAGATTTTGGGGTAAACCGTAAAAACAATATTGGAAGCATCTTGGGGTTTACCAACCGCAAACTGGCTGCAGATACCGTACATATTGCTAATCAGCAAGTGAACATAATATCGGTCTCAAACATTTTTGTGGAAACCAATATCACCAGCGGATCGTTCAGAAACAATTTTCTTAACCACAGCATATTCGAATTCAGTCTATCTGTACCACCCGGGTATAATCTGGAAAAGGAACCTAACCACGTCATATATTATCCGCTGAGCGTGACAGAAATTGATAATATTACAATCAGACTAGTCGATCATTTGGGTGAATTGGTAAACTTTTCACCGGAAACATACACCTGTGTGAGACTGGAAATAAAAAGTAGCTGAAAATGCCTATCGATTTTGTATATAAAGCACGCTACAACACCCCCAGACGATTAGAAGTGAATACGACGTCAAAGCGTCAAGTTGTTGAGAGACTTACAGCAGAAGAAATACGTTTCTTAAAATCTTTGGGGTTAAAAGTTATAAATGATGGGAGGCAGAAGTAAACGCAGCTTAGATCTCCACGGTGATGAAAACGTTAAACTTGGAAGGCTAAAATATGAGGACGTGCCCAAATTGGATGTGTTTGGAGGTTATAAATTAGACGAAACCATAATAAAGGAAGATTATTATACATATCTTCCCTTTACATTGAATGCAGAAAACAACGATCGAATTTCAATTGAAATCCAGAGCAGTGATAACATCACATACCCTCATGAAAGTTTCATATTTATAAAGGGTACCTATAAACCTACGGAAACATTAAGGGAAGCGTCAACAACTGGAGACCCGATTAGAGCAGCAGAACCAGACCCTAAAGCTTACGAGTTTACTAGAAATGCACCATATTTTCTGTTTGAGGAAATTCAATACAAATTGGGTAATAATCAAATAATAGATGTCTGTCGAATCCCTGGAATTACAAGAACTATTAAGGGTTTAGTATCCATGGAAGAATCAGAAACAAAATCTATTACACATACCGGGTGGAAGCCCGATACCATATTCCAAGATGGACGGTTTAGTTGTGCTATACCGCTAAAAACCATTTTTGGGTTTTTTGAAGATTACAAGAAAACTATCGTCAATATGCCTCAAGAGCTGATTTTAATCAGATCCAAGTCGGACGTAAATTGCTATAAGTCCATTGGAAATACAGTAACGTTCAAAATACAACGTATTTCATGGGAGGTTCCGCATATAACATTAAGCGACTTCGCCAAGGCGTCGCTGCTTTCGGAAATGCAAAATCAATCATCTATAATGGTTGCATTCAGAAAATGGGAACTACACGAATTACCGTCTCTAGCACAATCAAAGTCACAAGTATGGAGAATTAAAGTATCGAATGAAACAGAGAAGGCTCGGTGGATATTACTGGCGCTGCAAAATGGGAAGTACGACAGGAAAGAAGAAAATGCTACAAGCTTTACGAATGCCAACATAACCAATGTCAAAGTGTTTTTAAACTCTCAGATGTTCCCTCAAGGTCGATTAAATTTGGATTTCGAGCAGAATGACTACTTGCCAGCGTACCTGTCTTATGCATCTTTTATGGAAAAATACTACCCGAACAAATCGTCAAATAAATGTTTAATGGACTACAACAGGTTTAAGGACTCACCTGTCTTTGTAATCGATTGCCGTCATCAATTTGAAAGCATCAAGGATGCAACGGTTGATGTAAGAATGGAATTAGAAGCTTCAAGAAATTTTGAACCGTCGGTGAAGGCTTATGCTTTAATTATACATGACTTTATGTTTGAATATAATCCGTTTACGGAAATTGTTAATAGATTTATTCACAATTAAATATTTTGTATATATATATTTTTAATAAAATTGTATAAAATCTATGTTGTTTTAATATTAATAAGATTTTTTTTGGTGATCCAAGACAGTTTCTCACGTACTCCGGTGTACACCTAAGCACGCCTGTGCCCATGCGCACCCCTGCGCGTGCACACCCCTGCGCGTGCACACCCCTGCCCATGCGCACCCCTGCGCGTGCACACCCCTGCCCATGCGCGCCCTTGCGCGTGCACACCCCTGCCCATGCTGGTATATAAGGGAATATTATTTTCAATTTGAATCAGTTTAAACTTATATTTGAAAGATGTACACCAAGGAATCTTTAGAGACAGCAGTTAGTGAAATACAAAAGGGTATAAGTGTTAACTCTGCAAGTAGGTTATATGGTATACCCAGAAGAACGTTAAGCAGGCATTTGGATCTCCGTAAACCTCAAAAAAAGAATGGTGCTCCTAGGTCGGAAAATGTGAGAGACACGGGTGATGCTATACAAGAAATTAAAATACCTATACAGAATTATGATAACTTTGCTATTGCTAGTGCAAGAGAGGATGGTAAACATGGTTCGTTGTTCCCGTCTAACATACGAGCTATCTTCGCGGGACCATCGAGTTGTGGGAAGACTAACGCTTTAATATCGCTGATCCTGCACGAGAACGGTCTTAGATTCCAAAATGTGTATGTATTTTCGAAAAGTTTGTATCAACCGAAATACGAATTGTTAAGAAACGTTTTTACACCATTAAAAGAAGAAATTGGGTACCATGAGTTTGAAAATTACGATGATTTGATCGAACCCAGAGATACCAAAGAAGATTCAATTATGGTTTTCGATGATATACCTGTAAACGAGCAAAGTAAAATCACTCAATTTTTCTCGTTCGGCCGACATAAAGCAATAGATTCGTTCTATCTATGTCAAACTTACGCTAGTGCCTTAAAACATAGACTCAGAGATAACGCCAATGTAATCGCATTATGGAAACAGGATGATACAAACCTTCGCCATATCTTTTCGGATCATATAAGTGGTGACATGACATATCCGAAATTTAAAGAAATGTGTTTACAGTGTTGGGGTGACTCAAAATATAATTTTATAACTGTTGTGAAAGATTTTGATTTGGATAATGGTCGATATAGGAAGAATTTCGACGAGTATATAAATATTTGACATTATTCAAAAACAGTTAGTTCCCATCCAAAGTTTCATGATGACGGACGTTAACAATTTTATTGCGAATAAACGCAGTCTTCATCTTATGCAGGATGCTGTACGAAAAAAGTTTGTAGCGTACAAAAAGGGAGATGCTACATCTCAGCAAAAATTCAAAGAAGTGCACAAACAATTGATCGATCCACTGCAAATAACCGCTTCCCAGTTGCAATCGATCACCGAAAAAATTCCCATACCTACAACAAAGGTTAAAGTTGAAAACACGGACGTACCTATAAAGAAAATTAAACAACTCGTTTCAGAAGAACCGTTCCATCTTTACTATGCGGATGTGTTAGTTAGAGACAAAGACGAAAATATTGACAAATCAATTTATGGAGTAAAGTATAATGTGGAAACCGATACATGGAGTTTGTGGAAAAGTGTATTGATAATTAACCCGGAAACTAGCGATATAACATTAAACAATGTGATATATCCAGGTACGAGGGGTTTATACAATCTGCTGGTTTACAAAGACATCAGCCCCGAAGATGGCGATTTCAATTTGCATGAAGATTTGCCGAATTACTTGGAAATGATCAAATCTGCATCGATTTTGAGAAGAAAGTTTAACCCATTTGCGGTGCACGATTTAAGCGGATTCCCAACAAATAACAAAAAGTTTAACAAATATGTGCAAAAATATCTCACCGAATTTCGGAGGAATCCCGAAAGAAAACAGCCAAAGAGAAGAAAACAGTCTAAGGGAGCGGGTTTAGGCTTTTCTAATCGGTTTTACAAAAGTTTAAATTCAAAGCCGGTGCAATATGTCTACTGGAATAATGTACATGAACTTGTGGATCGGTTGAGATTGTTGAACGCATCCAACCGAGCTGGAAATACAAGCGAGAAAAACATTAACGAGATGGTGTCCATAATAGAAGAGTTGAGAGAAGAAGGTATAATACAGTGAGCTCAGTAAATAATTACACAGTTTTAAAATGCCTATCGACCGCTTCGGACGTTCAGAGCGTAAAGATGCTGATATTCGACGCGGTCCTGCAGGTCGAGGATTTGTGCTAACGTTGGATGGTGATGGGTACGATATGCAGCAAAGAAGGTTAGTGAATTCATCAGACCCGAAAGAAGATAGTGATTGTGTTAATCAGAGAAGCACTATAGTATTCAAGTCTGGAGAAGAAACAATTAGTTTTCGTAAAAGAAGGTTAGTTGATGTAATGGATCCTAAAGACGATAGTGATTGTGTTAATAAGAAATCTGTAATCAAGCTCGTGAATCAAGCCTTTTCATACTGTCTAAAAAGTTCTGATGATATACAACGTAAGGATAAAGCCTTCAATGCAAGAAACCAGCGTATCGCAATGCTTGCTCAACCAGTTGAGCCATCTGATGCAGTTAATAAACAATATGTAAATGAAAAATTGGATAAGCTTGTATCTGACTTTAAAACGTTTATACAGTTTTTTATTAATTTGACTGCAACTTCCGAGACAAATGAGAAGGAGCTCGGTCTTGCAATAGCATCGATTTACGAAGCGTCACCAGCAGCTATAAAAAACAAATACTACAAACCAAAGCTTCAGTTTATGTCAAAGGTGCAATTGGTTAAAGATAACCCTATTAGTTTAGCAACAGTGTTAAGTAAAAATGAGTAAAGAAATCATCGTTAAGGAATTATTTAAACCTGCAAGAAAAAATTTTCAGCGTCGTCATACAAATCTGAAACATGTGAAACGTGATCTTATCCAATCGGACTTGTGCGAAATGCAGCCTTACTCGCGTGTGAACAATGGGTACAGATATATTATAATAGTGGTGGACTGCTTCACAAAATATGCTTTAGCTGAACCCTTAAAAAATAAAACTGGATCAGAAGTCACAAATGCTATGAAAAAAATATTGGACAAAATGCTGCAAGGAGAAAATAACGTAAAAATCAATCTACAAACGGATTTTGGGAAAGAGTACTACAACCGCTGGTTTAAAAATCTTATGCAAAAATATAAGATAAACCATTACTCCACGTATTCCGCAATCAAAGCTAGCATGGTTGAACGATTGATCAGAACAATCAAAAACAAATTGTACAGAAGATTTTACTTGCAAGGCAGTCATAAATGGGTGAATATTTTGCCTAAGGTTATGGAAGAATACAATAATACACCACATCGGGCTATTACATGACACCTATGGAAGCAGAAGGGCATCCGGAAAGAATAAAACTTTACACCGCTAACAGCGCTTCTAAAAGTCGCAAGAAGTTGTATAAGGTTGGAGACATTGTGCGTATATCAAAATATAAAGCAGTATTCGATCGAGGATTTCACCCAAACTGGAGTACAGAACTATTCAAAATTGTTAAAGCACAACAAACGAGACCGACAACCTATCTGCTACAAGATTTGAAAGGTCGGTCAATTCTAGGTGCTTTTTACGGTGATGAAATTCAGCTTACAGCAGCACCCGACACGTACCTAGTGGAAAAAGTTTTACGGAAACGGAAGCACGGGCGCGAATTATTAGTGTCGTGGTTGGGGGATGGTAAAAGTTGGATTAAGAAAACAGACTTGCTTTAGTATCATCCAGATAATTACCTGGTTGAAAAAATCATAAAAGGAGGGAGTAAAGTCCCTTAACTGGGTATATAAGAGAGATTTGCTTAGAACCCCATTCCCATCTGTGATTTGAAGCAGGAAGCATGTGTTTCATAATCGATTTACAAGGATATCAATACAAAACTAGTGATTTCTATTGCAAGGAGATTGCCATTTTGGATGTAGCGAATAATGTAATATGGCATGAGATACTGGACATGGCTGTGGAGTATAACACCCTAAGTGATGATTTCAAAAAGCAAGTTCTGTGGTTAAAGCAAAGAATCCATGGGCTCAGCTGGAATGGGCAGTCCACAAGTGGATATACAAATGTAGGCGATTTGCTGAAAGAAGTCATACCACCCAATGCTACTATCTATGTTAAAGGCGAACAGAAAAGACAGTTACTATCAAAATATTTATCAAACAACATTTTAAACATGGAAAGTGTATTTTCACTTCCAAGGCTCAAAGAATTAAGAAGATTCGGTGATAGGTACAATCACTGTTTAAACCATTGTTTGAATAATTTAAGCTGTTCTAAAGAAAACGTATTGCTATTGAGGCCTTTTTGTTAATGTATTAAATTTTTAATAAAATATTTTGTAAGAATTGTTTTTTATCTTAGCTAAAAAGCATACCTTTAAAATTTGGAAAAATATATCTGTAAAACAGCGCATTACTTTGGAAAAATTAATGTTTTAAAATACAAATAAGAACCAATAATAAAATACATAATAATTGGTGTTTGCAAATAAATTCAGTTCTACTTTAATAAAAAAAAATGTAAACTTACCTTAAATCTTCTTTCAAAACTTTCCACAAAATAACTACGCGAAACGACGGTTTAAAATTTCGACGGGCTTTACACAAAAGCGTGCGAAACTAATAGAATTTTTTTCTAATAACACCGCGTTATATACGTTTTGAATCCGTTAATTATACTACTAAATGAGGTTTGTATTTTCCGTAAATACGCACTTTTCAGCGCCTCGTGTTATTGGTAATCTACAAACAATTATATCTCGATTTCAAATATACGTCATTGAAACATATTCTCAACATAATTAACAGAAAGTCCAAGAAAAGAAATTATATACAGCATTCAAATGTTTGTTAAGAATTTAAAATATTTGCTGGATTATAAATAATTACAAATGAATTAATACTACATTGGAAGTTTCCGGAATTTGCGTTATAATGCTTCTACCGCGTCACGTAAGGTAATTTAGGATTTCAATATGTAATAAGACCCATTTACTTTCACTCTGATTATTATTGAACAGTACTTAATCTGGTTTATTACATTTTGTTAATTCTGAAATTTAGGTAGTTAATGATGTCATACACAAAATTTCTAATTAACATGGTTGGTATCTAGCGAAAGTTGTAGCACGTATTTTCAATTACGAATGCATTCTTCTTTCATTACAGGAGAAATTCCATAGATTTCATACAAGCAAAATGCGCTTTCTTAATTATCAACATTTACATTTATTAACATTAAATTTGTGTGCTTAATTTTTGTGTTACTACCTCTAACTGTTTGGTTAAAGCATATATCATAAATGAGCAAAAATTTTAAAGAGGTTTGGAACTTTGAAGGGGTAACTTTGTAAGGAGTAGTCAGATTTTAAATCTGTTTGCAGATTCAGATTCTGCGTAAAATTCTAAGCTAATTTAATGTATCGCATGACTAAAAAAAATTATAAGAACGCTCAAAAGTCTCTATAGGTAAGAAATCTTAAAATGAGGGTAGCTCCCTTGGGGATGGTGCTATCTGAAAAATTCTTAGAAATTCGGGTAGCTGAGAAAATTCTAATATTAATTGATACCAAACAAGATAGGTTTATCTCGAAAGATGAAAAATGGCTAGTCGAAGAAAACTATTTGGTCCAGAATGTTAGCGGTAAAAAATCTTAAAAATAGGTTTATCTCATGTGTGGAAATGTGGATGCTCATTTATCCCGAAACATAAAAATTTAAGATATATTTATCTCGAAAGATGAAAAATGGTTAGTTGAAGAAAACTTTTTGGTCCAGATGAGTGAGGAAATGAGGGATTCTGGAGGAAATGAGGTCACAGGATTGTCAATTATACTCTACTGAGGATACTAAGATGAAAATGCGACATATATTTATCTCGAAAGATGAAAAATGGTTAGTCGAAGAAAACTATTTGGTCCAGATGAGTGTGGAAATGAGGGATTCTGGTGGAAATGAGGTCCTGGGATTCTTAATAATGGTCTATTCTTGCAATAATATTTTTTTTTAAAACTTCCATTTTAATTAAAGGAGATTACATACCTTAGACCGCATGGTATAAGACACTATTTTGTGTTTTCTAAGTTGTCCGTTTGGCAGATAGAACGAAAAACGAAAGACATCAAGTCACCAGTAAAATGTATTAACAGGTTAAGCAAGTTTAACCGACAATTTCTCGATCTTTCAAAACTACAACAGTTATGTCAAACTGCGCGTTTTATTTAAATCGGCCAATAAGATAATTATCTTAGAAACGTAAACAAATACTTTTTACAAATAAACTGTTTTTAAATATAAATCAAGGAAAACCGCTAATGTTAAACTTTCAAACGTAATATAATATTAATTAAAGATGCTTTTTGTAATATAAGATATTGTGAATAGACAGAATAAAAATTCTAATCGTTGTAAGATCGAATTAAATAGGTGAAAAGCGGACGCGTTGTAACATGGCTAGGCGTCAACTAAATGACATGTTACAACAGTACAGCTCTTTTGACCTTTTGTGAAAGCTTAATGTTGTTTAACTTCCGTTCTTAATAAAAACTACTATATTTGCAATATTTTACCTTTACTATTAGACTTGCAGCATAACTTCAACAGATTATAGGCCCAGACTTGTGGTGAAATTTGTATTTTTAGGAAACATGGGGTTTATGTTTTGGCATGGTGATATTTAATTGAGTTTGCAGAAGCAAATGTATCTTTTTTAAGAAAGTAAACATAATGTCAGGTACTTACCAGCAGTTGTTTAGTGTCAAACCTATTGATGAAACCTATTTTTCAAACTGGGAATTCTGCGTTACGCTGTTATTGAAACAGGCATTTTTCGACAGAATTTGAACAAACACTACGTGAATTAAAGGGTGCCGATGGTGAAGTACAAAATTCAGAAACAATCTTTCAGCTACTGTTAGCAATGCCCGATTAATTTCAAGCAGTTACGACAGCAATTATTATTATTTTTTGTCAGAATGAAGCTATTTTAAAAATGGATTTTGTTAAGAACAAGTTGTTGATGGAAGATGCTAGACAAAATATAAATAAAAACCCATGTGATGCTGGCAACAATGCCGCGTTTTTGGTTACAAACGAAGTAGTTAAAATCACTATAAGAAGCCATCTAGAAATGGAAACAAATCATATAAAAATGAATATTTTACATTGAAATGCCACAATTGTGGCGTGGTAGGACACAGAAGGTACTAATGTCCGAAGAATGCACGTGACAAAGTTTAAAGTAATAAACTAAATGTAGCTGCATCTAAACCAGAGTAGGAAATATCATTTTTAACCATATTCAACGACAGCTTGGAAATGAAATGAAATACATTTTGTCATGGACAGATATGACACTAATCATCTCGTTAGTGCTAGTTTTCTTTACTTTTAGTAAAGGATCGTATTGTACAGTGTGGAATAAATGTAGCAAAGAAAGGTGAGACTATAACAGCAAGCAGAGAAGACGATTTGCGATTGAAAACAAAATTAGGCATAAAAGTCACAACAAAGTGTGTGTGGGTCCGTGAGAATCTCTATCACCATCTGTTGTCCATTAAAAAGTGAGAAGTAGTCGGACTCGGTGTTCTTATGCAAACAAAAGCTAGTTGCAATTATGAATAGAACAAAGACGCTGTTTGAAGGTTAAACTCTCTGGAGGTTTATATGTGGTAACATACATAGTCTCAAAAGTCAAAACCATTAACAAACGTGCAAGTTGCGACAGATGATGCTAAGCTAATGCAAAAACGAATGTGTCATTCTTCAAAACATCTGTCGCCTAGTGTATGTGAAATATGTCTGCAAGGTAAACAGTCACGGCTACCCTTTTTCCTTCTTGACAAAAACAGTAAGGCAAAACGGTTGTTGGAAGTCATATCAAACAATTTCTGTGATTCAATAAATCCAGAAACATGATGGTAAGCAATATTTCGTACCATTTATTGATCACTATTCACATTTTGGTATTTCGTTATTTAATTAAAAATGAAAGAGAATTTAAAGACAAATTTATGGAATGTGTTAAACTTGTACAATCGAAGTTTAACACGGATATAGAACGTATACGGTGCGACAATGGAAGTGAATATGCTTTAAAAGCTTTTATAAAATAAGGTTTATAAATTTAATATACAATGGCAAGGAGTCCAGATCAAAGTAGAATGATAGAAAGATATAGTCGCAATATTATAGAAAAATCAAGCTGTTTAATTTTTGATTCTAACTTAGACAAATCATTCTGGGGTGAAGCCATTGGGGTAGCAGCGTATGTAACAAACTGTATTGAAAATAGTGCTATATCTTTTAAAAGCACGCCAGCAAACATATGGTTCAATGAGAAGCCTAACTTAGCAAAAGTCTAATCGTTTGGTTGTTCAGCATCAAAGCTGGGCTAGTATTTGGTTGTATAATTACTTATTTGGATTTAAATACATTTTGGTATTTAAATACTTTGTATTTAACACTTTTGTGGAGATGGTAGTTATAATTGAATCTATAATTACATTTCAAAGGTAGTTGGTAATTAATAATTGAAAATTATACAAATGGTCTTATGCAATCTGTCTAAACGTTTCGAAAAGTTTTTAATTCTGAATTGTAGTACTTCGGACACCATTATTGTCACAGTGTCTCTTCCCAGTTTCAAACTGAAATGGGTCAATCTACTTTGGAATTTGGAAGATGAAATACTCATTGAAAAAAACGAGGTTAAAAGTATATTTGTAAACGCGGTCAATGAGATTTGTGAGAGCCCAAAAACCCCGTTCAGGAAATTAGAAGAAACGAATCCCTAAATATCGATTTTTTTTTAATTTGACGACAACCCACTTGCAGCTAATACCAGTATGAGTATGACAGGTGGATTTGGCGAACTACCAGCTCTACAATACTTGCAAAATCTGGATTGTAACTTAATAATGTTAAATAAGTACCCCCTGGTAAAACGTTATTTTTAAAATACAACACGACTCTTCCTTCATCGGCTCCAGTGGAGAGAATGTTTTCGTATACAACATTTATAAATGCTCCACGTCACCATGTGGTCTCAGACAAAAATTTTGAAAATTTGGTATTATCAAAAGCAAGTAATAAATAAGGAGGATTCATGCCAAATCACTTTAATGTTTGGTCATTAAAGACTGTAACTTTTTAAACTTTCACAGTTTTTAATGTATTATCAAAGTTTTTTTAATTTAATAAGCTGTATTCTAACTTGATATTTTTTAAATTAAGATAATAATAATCTATCAAAATTAATAAAACTAGCTAAAACCAGTAAAACCAATAAACTTACTAGCAGCAATAGGTTCTTGATTATTTACGGGTATTTAATTACTTTTAAGTAGTTATATATATATATATATATAATGCTATGATAATAGGATAGTTTAAGGGTAGATTAAGTCATAGGGGTCGTAGAATAAATATAAGCAACTTTAACTTTAAGAAAGTCAAATAATTTCAGAAATTATAAGAGTAAATCGGTCATTCTACATAATGTCAATTAAGAGGATACTGTATATAAAATACACGGGATTAAATGCATGACAATATAAATATGTCTAAGTATAGTTTACATGTAAAGATAAGATTTTAAAACTCAATAAATTGCATCAAAATTAAATTACCGGGAAGCATAGATAAATTGGCATTGCAAATATTTAACGATTGCGTCAAAAATATCAACGTAAACGCATCCTAAATAATTCATTATTAGAAAATCGTTACGTGACTAGAATAGAACACATTTGTTTAGAAAACCAATATTCCGTGGAAACCAATAAAACCAGGCGATTCCATTATATGATAAATTAACAAACATCAAATACGTGAGTAAATTAAATGCCAAAAGTTGGAAATCCTCGAATAATACTGCAACATGCTGAATGCGGACGTGAGGAACAGAGCATGCATCAAAGATTTAAACTAAGTAATTTGTAAAAATTCCGAGTTCTGCTAGATAAGGCAAAAGTATCAGTCTAGATTGAAAACACGCTAATGAAAACAATTGGAGGAAGAGCTTATATATACGATAGTAGCGGAACGAGATGTTAGTTTATATTCAACTGAGCAACAACTATGTTGGAAGGTGTTAAAAACTCACGCAACTAGTAAAGTAAAAATCAAAACAAATCAGATTTAAAAGTGCGAGAATTTGTGCAACGAAGTAAGCCGATCTATAGATAGATGGCTTTAATATGGGACCTGTAATTTGGAACCTTTAATTTGCGGACTTTAATTTGGGACCTTTAATTTGAGACGGCTTTAATTTTGGACATATTCTAATTTTGGTGATATTTAAAAAATGGACATATTATAATTTGGACATATTCCGATTTGCGACTTTTTAATTTTGGATGTACTGTAATTTGGTACGATTTTAATTGGAAGCGATTTATGGGAAGCGATTCTTATATGGGGCCGGCATACCAATAAGCAAAGCGGCCACAAAAGGGATGCAGGTCATAGATTAGGATGGAACTCCAGAACCCATTCCAGGCTATTAATTTTTAACACACTGTATTATTAAAAGATTGTTTCAATTTAATATTTGATATGCATGATATATTTGTAAGAGTCATTAAAAAGGTCACTGAAATAATATGAAAATGGATTAGGTATCTTAGAACGTTCGCAGGTCCCTGAATATAATTGAAAGATATTTTTGCTAACTTTCAGAAAAGCGTAAATCTGGTATATGTAGATATTTTGCACAAAAAGGAAAATTTTGAGTGTTGTAAATATTATCAATTATTATATTATGTGTTTTAGAATTGCTTTATTTGATTCAATAAGATTTATTCAGTAAGCTAGTCGGGGTAAAAATCCTAATTTAACATTTCACAACATTGGGGCTCGATAATCCTAAAATAGGGCATATCATTGCAATATATATATATATATATATATATATATATATAAACAACTTAGGTAGTTTTTTACATTTTAAAGTATTTATATACCTTTAAAAATTTAATTACTACCTATGGTAGTTAAATAATTTTTGTTAAGTAATTAAATATTCAAAAGTATTTAAATAGATAAAGTAATTGTAGTCCAATTACTTAAATAATACTATTAGTAATCAGTATTTAATTACATTTATATAGTTCAAAGTAATTAATTTTTAATATTTAAATATTTTTCAAAAGTAATTTGCCCAGTACCGTTCAGCATATTGTTTAATATCTAAAGAAGATAGATGTTCAAAGCTTGATTCACGAAGCAATAAATTGATATTAGTAGGCTATACCAACAAGGGATATCGTATATGAGATCCAAGTAAAAGAAAAATTATTCAAGTACGAAACGTAGTATTTGATGAAGTAACGTTTGAGAAAAAAGTGTCTGTTATCAAAGCTCAACTGGAACCAATTTCTGAAAATTAGGAATTATTTAAAGATACTAATAAAATAGTAAAAACAAAAAAGAAACAAATGAAAAATACAAAGCACATCAATTAAGAAAAACCGAGTGAACTAGAAGGCTGCCAGCAAAATTATATAATTATGACAGACTATAATCCAGAGCAACAGATTAATGTCGTCTTATCAGCTGTAAATTTCATTTTTGACGTTCCTCAATCTTATCAAAAAGTCATCGGTTATTGAAGCTCAACCGGAACCAAGTTCTGAAAATCAGAAATCATTTAAAGATACTAATGGAGTAGTAAAAACATAACGAAAAGACTAAGCAGTTCAATCTAGAAAAACCGAAAGAACTAGAAGGCTACCATTAAAATTACATGATTATGACAGCCTCTAATTCAGAAGCACAGATTATTGCCGTCTTGTTAGTTGTAAACTTCCTTTTTGACGTACCTCAATCTTATCAAAAGGTCATAACTGATAGTGGTTGGAAAAAAGTAATTCGTAAAAAATTGAGATCACTTGAAAATCATCATCATCATTATTAGGTCTTCAGTCCTGGAACTGGTTAGACGTGTACCCTCATTGCTTCCTATTCTGAACTATCCTACACATTTCCCTAAAATTTGAACAGTTTGCTTCTATCACTAATCTGATCTAGTTCTACATTTACCTCTTTTTTCCTATCTCTGCTGGTAATATATCCCATACTATTTCCAAAAATGCCTTAGAGCGTATTCTGCCCTTTTATTTCTTCTATTTTTTCCCTCAGATATTCTTGTTCCCCTGCTATTTCTATAACCTATTTGTTATTAACTTCGTCTGTCCATGCTATCATCCTCATACATCTGAAGCACAGCATTTCAAAGCGCTGCAACCGTTTTTCTGTCTGCTTTTCAGACTGCCCGTATTTCATAGGCATACTGTGCTGTGCTTCACACTTATGCTTTCAACAATTTTCTTCTTGTTCTATGTTTGTTGTCTTTCATCATAGGCGCTATTCTTTCTTGTTAGATGCAGTTCGGTCCCCTTCTGTTGTTTTACAATTATATACCTTGTGGCTGTCAAGTTCCCCCAGCACTTAAACATTTACCGATTTAATATTTTTTCCAATATAACTTTTCGCACAGTCAACATTAGTTGCAGTTATTTCACAACCAACACTTGATGTTGTTTATAATAATCATCAGATTTATCTGCTCTTATTTTTTCGTCATTAAGTTTTCCGTCTCAAAACTGGTTAGACACGTATCTGCACTTATTTATATTCTCAACTAGCCTACACAGTTCTCTGAAATTCTCACACAGCATGTACACAGCTCGGTTCCCCTTTTATTGTTTCTTAATTTTATGCCCTGTTTCACCGAGATTCAGTGACGGGGGTTAAGCAGCACGTGGCTACCAAGATCCCCCAACACTTAAACATTTAAATAAAATTAAATAAAAACCCTTAACCACAAAAAATATTTAAATTACTAGATACGTATTGCGACCACTATGTGGTCATCATCAGTAGGAAGGAAACTTGTTAAAAAAAAATAATAGATTTTTCAATGCCATTTCAAAATTAGATGACAATTCAAAAACCTTTATTAGAAACGCGTACAAAATTCAACTTACGCACTTGCGCAAGAAATGCCTCAAAACAAACAAGGAAAGATCATCTAATTATTAAAGATTTACGAGAAAAGAATTGTTATTATTTAAAGGCTGATAAGGGGAATAGGTTGGTTATTCTGGATAAACAAGACTATGTTGATAGAGTAGAGACTTTGCTGTCTGAGGGTCCTTACAGACCAATAGTCAAAAAACGTAAAAATGAAGTTCCTTTAAATAAAATGATTAAATCAACAGAGTCTGTTTTGAAAAAATGTCCAAACCTAATTTCGCCCACACTAAAATTAAAATTAACAATTTCAAATCTCGAAATGCCAAAACTTTACTGTTTACCAAAGATTCACAAAAATAATAAATCGATGAGACCAATAGTTTCAGGTATCAACTCACCGACTTACTATTTATCACGGTGGCTGTCAAATGAATTTAAGATTTTAAAGTTTAATAGTTTATCTGTACAAAACTCTTTAGAGTTCATTAACAAAATTAAAAATATCACATTAGAAGAGAACGAAATCTTAATTTCATTTGATGTCAGTTCATTATTCCCTAGTGTTCCAATACCACGTACTTTAACATATTTAAAGGATGTTCTTATAGATAGTGATATTGATGATGATAAAGTTGAGGACTATATCAAGCTTGTTTCGCATTGCATGTCCCAGAACTGTTTTCAATTCAACAACAAGTTGTACGAACAACATGAAGGCACAGCAATGGGAAATAGCTTATCACCTTTCATAGCAAATTTATTTATGTCTCGTTTTGAAACCGAGTTAAAAGAAAACTCAAATACTTCCCAAGAATATGGTTAAGGTACGTGGATGATATTTTTGCAGTTTTTGACACTTCAAAATCAAATGTTGATGATTTTCTTTAAGAAATGAATTCAAAATTTTAAAGCATAAAATTTACGTATGAACTAGAGAATAATGGACAATTACCCTTTTTAGATACATTAGTAATTAGAAATGGTAATAAATTAGAATTTGACATTTATAGAAAAGAAACCAATGTAAATCGCTTTATTTTGTCTTCCTCTAATCATAGCATACAACATAAGTTGGCTTCATTTAACTTTTTAATTAATAGATTATTGAATTTCCCCTTTAAATAAAAACAGATTTAATAAGGAATTTGCTCTATTAAACAAATAGCAAATTACAATGGTTTCTCTTCTGATATTATAGATAATATTTTTAGAAAGTGTAAAAATAGGATCAACATCCGTAAATCAACGACTTTGCAATCAACCACCTCTAACGATAATGTTAAATATGTTAAACTTTCGTTTCACAAAACCACAAAGGGTCTTGATAAAATATTCAAACAGTGTAATTTCAAAATTGCTTTCACTAATACTAATAAAATTAAAGATTTGCTAGGTAATCCAAAAGACAAGGTGGAAAAATTGCAAAAGTCGGGGATTTATGAAACTAGTTGTGCAGGGCCAGGGTGTTTTCAAAAATAGATTGGTCAAACCAAGAGGAATATAACAACAAGATTTAAAGAACACATTGCTCACTTCAAATATGGTAAATATGAAAGGTCTCAGGTGGCCAAACATATATTTGAAACCAGCCACCCCGTTAAACTAGAAAATGTTAAATTGTTAAAAGCGGTACCAACGTTTTCCTCCTTAAATGCCTATGAATCAATTAAAATTGTTAAACATAAAGGACCCCTCTTAAACACCGATAAAGGGCCAATAGAGCCATCTGCTTTGCTTTCCCTATTGGTCAACAACCAATGAGAAAGCAAGATTAAATTGGTTCCGCTTCAGTAGATTTAGAATTAGTATAAATAAGGTAGATTTAAGTTATAATGTCATAATTCACTTGGTTGTTGTTGAGAACACTAGCCTGCGGGTGAGGAGAATATCCTCGATAGTGTTTAAAGCAACAGTATAGTAAATTGTATGTTGGGAAGGTTCACTTCAGCCTAAGTAGTGAGGAGAATATCCTCTGAAGTGTTCCAGAACAACAGCTAATATTTTTTTTTAACAAGTTTCCTTCCTACTGATGATGACCACATAGTGGTCGAAATACGTATCTAGTAATTTAAATATTTTTTGTGGTTAAGGGTTTTTATTTAAATCGTGCCAGAGTGTTCCTATAGATTATTACTTAAACATTTGCTGAACTAATAGTTTTCCAGTAAATCCTTTCACACAATTAACATTATTCGAGAATATTGCCCAACCATTTCTTGTAGTTACTTATAATAATCATAATATTTAAGTACAGTTACTTTCTTCGTCATTAATTTATCCATCTTGGGACTGGTTGGATGCGTACCCCCATTGACTTCTATTCTGAGCTAGCCTACACATCTTCTTGAAACTCATACAGCCTACATCTTTCACTATCTGTGTGCAGTAGTCTAACCTAGGTCTACCGCTTCTTCTCTTTTTTCCTATCTCTGCTTTTAATATATTCCGCACTATTTCTTCATGCCGTAGTATGTGGGCCTATCATCCTATCTCTCCTATATTTTACCGTTTTCCACATATTTCTTTCTTCCCCTACCATTTTTAGTACCTCTTCGTTATTAACTTTGTCTGTCCATGATATATTCATCATACGTCTGTAGCACCACATTTCAAAGGCTTCTATCTTCTCTTGTCCGCTTCTCCTACTGTCCAGGCTTCTCAGACGTACAGTGTTGTGCTCCACACATATGTTTTAAGCTATGTTTTCCTAGTTTTTATGTTTGTGGTCTTTGAGCACAGTAGTTGCTGTTTCTTGTTAAATGTAGCACGACCTTGTGCTAATCTTTGTTTTATATCTTTTGTGCTTTTCCCATCTTGCGTTATTTGGCTTCCTAGGTAGCAGAAATCCTTAACTTCTTGTCAGTTCGTGTTACATACTTGTATTCTTGTTTTTGATGTATTATTCCGTTTTTTGCGTACTAGAACACTTGTTTTATTTTTGTTAATTTTCATACCATATCCCTCTGTTAGAACTGTTTCTATTTCGTTAAGAGTAGCTTCTAACTCTTCCTTGCTAGATGCTAATACTGCTATATCGTCTGAAAATCTAAGCATATCAATCTTTTATCCCTGCATAATAATCCCAAATGTCTTCCTGCATTTGACAGTATGCATTGCCTCTTCAATGTAGAAGTTACAAATTAATGGGGATAGGGCACATCCCTGTTTCACCCGTTTCCTAATGTTTAGTTCTCTACGTTTCTGCTCTAATTCTATTATTGCTGTTTGCTCTTTGTATAAGGTATGTACTATTCGTCTATCCCTATAACTAATTCCAATCTTTTTGAGTATTTCGAACATTTTTTTCCATTTTACATTCTCGAATGCTTTTCCAGATCTACAAACCCTATATACACGCTTTCCCCTTTGTCTATTGCTTTTTCCATTATCACTCTCAGAGTTAAAATTGCCTCCCGTGTTCCCCTGTTTCGCCTAAACCCAAATTGGTCTTTTCCTAGTATTTCTTCAGCCCGTTTTTCTATTCTTGTTTGTACAATTCTAATTAATATTTTTGACACGTGTGCTGTCAAACTTATTGTTCGAAAATTTTCACATCTATCACCGCCTTTCTTTTTTGGTATAGTTACTTTGATGTTCCGTTTGAAATCTTTAGGTATCTTGCCTGTCTCATACATATTGCTTACAAGTTGGAAGAGACGTTCTGTTACTGCATGTCCAGCGGCTTTTAGAGTTTCTGCTTGCACCTTATCTGTACCCGGCGCCTTACCTTTTTTCCGACCCTTTAATGCTAATTCAAACTCATCTCTAAGTATAGGACATCCCAGGTCATCATTTTCAATGTCTGATTTCTGTTCTAATGCAGTTAGTTCCTCTCCTGCAAATAAATTGCCTATATATTCTTGCCATCTACCCACTTTCTCTACATTTTCTATAATGACGTTTCTTCCCGCGTCCCTTATATCTTTGCTATACGGTTTTATATCCCTAAAATCGATTTTAATTAGTTTGTATGCTTCATCTGTCTTTCCTACTTCCATCTTAGTTTGTACCTCTTTGCACTTTTCATCAATCTAGTGTTCTTTAGCTTTCATGCATTTGCGAATAATTTACCATTTTATGGCTTTGTGTTTTTGTTTTCCTGTTTCGTCTGATTTATTTTTGTATTTTCGTCTTTCTTCTATTAGATTCAGGATGTCTTTTGTTATTCATGGTTTCTTATTTTCTTTTTGTGTATACCCCAGAATATCTATGACCACCATGTCGAGGCTGGATTTAATGTTATTCTTTCGGTTTCTACTTCCTTAGTATCAGATATTTTCTTGTTATCTTTGAGCAATTCATTTGACTTTTTTTCGAATTTGTCTTGAATATCTTTATCTTTTAGTTTTTCTAAGTCCAAATGCCTTTTTCCGTTTCTTTTTTTTTCGAATTTTTAAATTTAACTGCGGCCTTCATAATTACTATGCTGTGGTCAGTATCAATATCTGCTTCTGGGTAGCTTCTACAGTCTTTTACTTGATTCCTAAACCGTTGTCTAACAAGAATGTAATCTATTTGATATCTTCTTATATCTCCTGGCATCTTCCACGTATATCGTCTTCTAGCATGATGTTGAAATAATGTGTTTGTGTTGATTAAATTGTTCTTGTAGCAAAATTCTACCAACCTATTTCCTCTGTCGTTTCTCGCGCCTAGACCAAATAAACCTACTACCGGTCCTTCCCTACTCTCACCTACCACTGCATTAAAATCCCCCATAATTATTAAATTTTCGTGTCCTTTTACGTATCTTAATATGTCTTCGATATTTTTGTAGATCGCCTCTACCTCTTCGTCACTGTAGCTAGAGGTGGGCATGTATACTTGTATTATTACTGTGTTTACCGGTTTAGATTCTAATCTAACCATGAGTACTCTTTCGTTCTTTTGTAAGTAATTTTCTACACATTATTCTATCTTTTTCCGCATAACTATTTACACACCCAAATTTCCTTCCTGTATGAATTACCCTGAAGTCTCCACTCCAAAAATCTCCCGCCTCTGGCCTCCGAACTTCGTTGATCCCTACTATGTCTAGTGATAACCTATTCATTTCGATTTTGGGTTCGCTAGCTTACCTACTTGTTTCATACTTCCAACATTCCACGCTCCGACTCGCAAAATATTCCCGACTCTTATTTTTAACTTTCCGATCGCATCCCCCGAAGTAGTCCTCTCCCGGAGATCCGAATGGGGGACTATTTTAACTCCGGAATTTTTTACCTCAGAGAATGCCATCATTTTATTATAATTTAGGTACACTGTGTGCTTGGGAGGTAATGTGGTGGTTTCCCGTTGCCTTCCACATCGCGGTAGTGTGTCTTAGACTGTCATACCGACCCCTATGGTCGCTGCCAATCTAAGTACCGAAAGAACCGCTGCCCTCTTTTGGGGACCTGTCTTAGTCTGGTTCTTCACTAACGACCCTACTACTTTGGTTGGACCTGTAGTTTGGCTCTTTAGCTCATTAGAACACGCAAGTCGTTTCACCTGTTCTAGTAATCTAGAACTTAGGCAAGGTGCAGGTCCATTCGAAATGGTTGAAAATCATACCTGGACTTTAATGCCTATAGCCGAAAATATTGAAATTATTGATTCAAAGTCGGTGTTCCGTATACAGGAGGTAAATGGCGAACTGATTATGACGGCTATTGCTATTGGTACGTGGGGTTTTTACAGAGCACCTTAAATGTGTATGTATTTGCAGCTGGAATGGCTACAGTAAAAGTATTATTAGCGCTACATGTTGAGTACGACTTGTTTGTCCAGCAGCTATATATTAAGTCAATATTTCTTTATGACATTCTGCAAGAGCCAGTTTACATGTTTCAACTAGAAGAATTAGAAACACGAAATAAGGATCTGTATGTAAGTTGAGTAGATCTCTTTATGGGTTAAGGCAAGTTAAGTGTTACAATGCTTTGTTAGATAACGATTTATTAAAATTAGTTTTCGAGAGTTCTAAAAACGACCCATGCTTATATTCTTCTAATCAAACATTTCTTTTAATCTATGTTGACGATTTTTTATTTTTATCAAAAGTATAGTCCGTCTCAATTTTGTAAAAATTGAATTGGCCTAAACATATAAATCAAATGAATTTGACAACTATAAACTTAAAATACTAGGATTAGAATTAAAGAAACAAGACACGAATTGTACATAACTCAAGAGGAATTAATTACGGAAGTTGTATGGTAGACATGACTTATATGAACAAGTAGTAATGTGATCTGTCAAGTGACCGAACGATCCTTTTAGATTTTTGTAAAAGTTTAATACTGTTTAACTGTTCTTAATAAAAGCTACTTTATTTGCAATATTTCACCTTTATTATTAGACACGCAGGATAACTTCCAAAGAAATATCAATCAAATGCGGCATTTATCAGCGAAACCTATTGGAATTTCAGCAAGAAAAATAGTATCACTTTACAGTAGAAAAGTGGCATCATCATTCTATACTAAAACAAGAGTATGTGCAACTTACCTCAAGCTATAAGTGTAAGTACACATTTACAGGTACGAGGGACACTATTTATGTATTGAGAATAGAAAGAATAAACAAATGAATTTGATGAAAATTCTTTTTATTGCTTTTTAAATAATTGCCTTTAAGATGTATACACCTTTGCATGCGATTGAACCACCCTTCAAAGCACTTTGTCCAGTCAGAAGATGTTAGCTTTAAAACATGCGTTTTGAAGGCCTTAACCTCTTTTTCGGGCGATGAAAATCTTGTCCACGCAGGTTATCTTTAATTACTGAAAACAAGAAGAAGTCATTGGGTGCCAAGTCGGGGTGGTAAGGCGGATGATCCATCAATTCAATCTTTTGTGTGTCCAAATACTCGTTTGTTGCATTTGATGTGCGTGAGCTCGCATTGCCATGATGCAAAATGAATCGTCGTTTTGGGTTAATTTCTCTTAATTTACCCAAAACTTCAGGCAAACAAATGGTCGTACACCATGCTGAATTAACGGTCCTTTAATTTTCGAGAGCCACAGTGAAGAAAAACTCCACCATTTGCTTCTTAACGCTTCAAGAACGATCAACTTTTGTAGACTTTGCTTCACATTGAAACACCCAAACTGCCGACTGGTCTTTTCTTACTGGCTCATACGCATAAATCCACGACTCGTCACCTGTGACGATGTTGTATATCGCTTTGGATGCACCACAATTGTATTTTGAAATCATTTTACGACACCAATCGACACGAGCATTTTTTTGAGCATCTGTCAAAAATTGTGGAATCCAACGCGCACACAGCTTCCGAACACACAAATGTTCGTGCAAAATCTTATGTATGCTGGTCATACTAATGCTTAAACGTCTCTCGATTCCTCGATATGTCACATGACGATCTTCTTCAATAAGTTTTCGCACAGCATCGATATTTTCCGGCACAACGACTGATTTTGGACGTCCTTCTTTAACTTCGTCCGTGAGCGAACTACGTCAACGTTTAAATTCAGTGTACCATCGATATGTAGTGGCTGTGGATGGCGCTTCATCCCCAAAAGTTGAATTCAGTTGATTGATGAATTATTCTTAAAATAGACCACGTCGAAAGTCATAATAAATCATAGCTCGAAAATTTTCGCGGGTTAATTCCATATTTTGGCTGAGATGTAATTTTAAACACTGCAAAAAAAAACAAATAGTGCTCGCACGTCAGAACGTTCTGAGTATCTATAACCTCAAACATGTCAAACTTTACGATGGCAATTTCGGATTTCACCTGGTAATACCAGTGTTGCCAGTTCTCAATACATTAACAGTGTCCCTCGTATACGATAAGCTGAAGTTGGCTACTAAAAGGTCTCGATACTCTGCAAACAACTTTGTGCGTATGTCAAAATATAGAACTATATTTCTACTGGATCAATGCGAGGAAACATTTAAAATATGTAAAGTGATTTTATCTAACCCGCTCGCTTATTTGCTGAATGACATCCACGGGAATCCCATTTTAGGAAAGTTCTATGAACTAGATCATAAAACCGAAGTTCCTAATATTTACCCTATTGAGAAAATACTTAAATGCAATGGCAACCCAATACTGATAAAAGGACTTGAATTTGCAGAACTCTTTTGGGTTAAAAAATCGGTTATTCTATAAAAATGATAATGTATGTTACAAATAACATCTAAGAAAATTATATTAAAAGAACACAGAATTTTACATTTTTATTTTATTACATTATACATTTTATATACAAGAAAGTTTCAATATAATAATAATGTATTTTATTACGTGGTTTATAAAAATATTCTAATGAACAAAAAACTACTTTGTTAAATCATTGCATATGTGAACAATCAAAGGCGGTTTACCTCCACTCTTAATTTCATGTTCAATACTTTTTAATGACAATTCATCCTAGCGGTCATACACAATATCAACACGCATCGTATTACTCTGGTTGAGAGTTGTCAATCTGTGACATCTGGTTTAGTGCTAGGTCTTCGAAACGTCCAATTTTTTGATACAACTGTATTCAAAATTTCATGAATAAGCGCCATTCCGTCAAAAATAAATTCTTGATTTACAAGTTTCTGCAAGTTATTTAAGGAGTCATTGCACTCGTAATCATTTTCGATTGCGTTTACTAACTCACACTTAACACTTTTTTTTAGATATCCGCTCTCATAAGCAAGACTCGGAAGATGTGACATTAACTCGTGTCTTAAAAGTTCTAGCATGTTGAATTCCTTGTGGGCTGCTAACACTATAATTTGATTTATGTCTCCTCCATTAAACACCGAAACTTTCTGCTTTCTTTTTCCTCTCTTTTACAGTTGAGATAAATGAAAGTATTGAAATTCGTTCAATTGGAGCATACAGACTTTTAACTCTTTTGATCATTCTGTCATTTTTGAACTTATCACAAATTATCTGTCCATTTACTTTCGCTACTTTCACTAGTTACTTTCCCACCAGACACCTTTTGGCTTAAATGGGCTAACGAGTCTGCTAGTTCAGAAGTAACTCTGCATACTATTTACACTTTAACTTGCCTATTTAATATTATCATTAGTAGAGGAAAATCAAGAAACCCAGGACCTCATTTTCCCCAGAATCACTCATTTCCCCACACATCTGGACCAAATTTACATGTAAAAACCCACTATAAAGTCTTATTTTTTAAGAATCTCCCCCTGCTCTCTCCTTGCTCTCCTCCTTGCTCGGACACGCCCACAACCATTTTGATTACGTCACACCCGCATTCTTTCCACCCGCGAGATAAATCTTTCTCCACATTTCCACCCACGAGATAAATATATCTTGTTTGGTATCAATTAATATTAGATTTTTCTCAGCTACCCGAATATTTCGGAGTTTCTTAGATTGCATCCCCCCCAGGGAGCTACCCTAATTTTAAGATTTTTTTTACCGCTAACATTCTGAACCAAATAGATTTCTAAGACCAGTTACTGCATCTTTCGAGATAAACTTATCTTGCTTGGTATCAATTAATATTAGAATTTTCTCAGCTATCCGAATCTCTAGAAATTTTTTAGATAGCATCACCCCCAAAGGAGCTACCCTCATTTTAAGATTTTTTACCTTTTTTTATACATGCAATACATCAAATTAGTCTAGAATTTTACGCAAAATTCGAATCTGTAAATAGATTTGCAACAGGACCACGCCTTACAAACTTACACACATACCTTCTAGCTAGCATACCGCGACTGTACCACTACTCGCTTTTAATGACATACCATACTTTCTATTTTGTTTAGCTGATCTTTCGAGATAAATGTACCTTGTTTGGTATCAATTAACAATAGAATTTACTCAGCTACCCGAATCTCTAGGAATTTTTTAGATACCATTACCCCCCAGGGAGCTACCTTCATTTTAAAATTTCTTACCTGTTGCGATTTTCGACCGTCCTTAAACATTTTTTTATACATGCGATACATCAAACTAACCTAGAATTTTATGTAAAATCCGAATCTGTAAATACATTTAAAATAGGACCACCCCATACCATTTTACACACACCCTCTAAATTATAACTTTCCTGCAGCTCATATCTAAAAGAAAATCTAAAACCATTCTTAACACTTTTTATTACAGACAATTTTTACTAATACAGTTTAAATTTTGTAAACCACATTTCTAAATACATATTCACAACTTTTTATTCTTAACCTAGAACTTCTCATATAGGCTTATACTTATTAATATTTATTTCTAAATAGAGCACCTTTTCCAAAAACCAACCGGACCCACATGTTTGAAATTCCTCTGATTTTGTTCTTATGGTTTCGTTTAAGACCTCGTACATATTTTCCAGATTACTAGAAGACGTTATAACCACATTTTTTGTGTTTAAGGATTTCACATCGGTAGTCTCTTCCCCTATTTTGGTGTAAACGCCGTAGAGTTCGCAATAGACTTTTACTGCTGTATGTTGTAATCTTTTTTCAATAATTAATCGAATAAATCGCTCTTTCTGCTTCCAAAGAGACTCGGGCACTCCATCGTTGACACTGGCATTCTTTATGCGATAGCGAGCCATAATGACATGCCGTGCTGTTTTTCCTTGTGTCGCTGTAAGTTGTCCATTCTCGTAAAAGCGATACCGCAAGACCCACAGTTTAAGTACTTTGCTGCGGACGGATGTATAAGCTTAACCGTGGACGATGTTACACCACGATATTTGTTCTGGTGCCGTTTGAGAGCATTTTCCAGGTATAGGAAGCACCGCAAGAGTCGCATTTAAAAACGTTTGCAGGCACCATTTTAGTACAAAACAAAATCCGCACTATAAGACTTTGGTTACACTTGTAAGCGAACTAACTTATAAATAAAGAGTTTACTCTTGCGTACCTGCTTTATGTACCCTATAGAATGCAAACCGAAGGTTTCCGAAGACAGCCGAACGATGTTGAAGATTCAGCGGGGAACTAAATGACGTCATCTTTTGCCAATCCTTGCTGTTCGTCCAGTACATTTAGCGCCAATGCATGCACTTGGTTCGCATCGTCGATGGTGCGAATGCCGTTAGTAGAAACATCGGAAACGTTTTCCATGTTATACGGATCGCGTGCATATTAAAAATCCAAAAGGGTGGTAGCACACGCACACAAATTGTGTGCAAGTCGTGCTGTATTAGATGCAGTGCTACTATAAACAAAAACTTAATAAAAACACTTTAAACCTTTACTAAGGGAATACCAAACTTGTTGTCTACAGAATACTTACTAATAAAGCAATTTAATTTTAAATAACTTCTACGTCATATTTTAAGAAATGCTAGGCTTGAATATTTTCTAAATGGATCACCAAGCGAAAGTATATGCTTAGCGGTATTAAAATTAACCATTAATTTCCCATTTTTACGACCGTGGTTAATTATAGATTAAAATTTAATTTGTTCACGTTCAAGCTTCCCATAAACTAACATATTTTATAGTAACAGTGCGCTGTATAATACATGCATACCCCTTCGCCGCGTTACTGCTATTCTTGTAGTTGCTAGAAAAAGTCACTCTCCTTTTTTACTGTTAGGACCGATGCAAAGCATCATTTTATACTTTCTATAGCACATCGCGCACTTTTTCGTCTGATAATTAAATTTTGCTTCTGTAGGCTTTTACACTTTCGCATGATTTCTGGAACCGGTAAGTACTCGATATCGCCCAAATAGAGAATTAGATGCTCGATGTCTGTCAACTTCCGATTCCCTCGCAAAATGTAGAAAAAGCTCGGTCAATCATCCATCTAACTTAAATTCCAACCCGTTTCCGTTCTGATAATTTCCAAACATTTTTCAAACGACAATGGGCTCAGAATTTTTTAAACCTTCGAGGGATCTATAAGTCGTAATCAGTTACACGTTCGAGCTACCGTAAACTAACAATGCGCTGTATAATACACGCATACCCCTTCTCTGCGCTACTGCTATTCTTGTAGTTGCTTAAAAAAGTCAGTCGCCTTTTTTACTGTTAGGACCGCTGCAAAGCACCATTCTATACTTTCTTTAAAAGTATAGCGCATCGCGCACTTTTTTGTCTGATAATTAAATTTTGCTCATGTAGGTTTTTACACTTTCTCATATTTAAACATCTAATACAATTGATTAACCACTTTCGATTATTCTAACGGGACCCGCCATACATTTCGCCGCACCGTTCCTTTTGAATCCAACGATCCTATGGGCTTCCACACACTAACACCTAACGTATCTTTCCTACTAGTTGTTAAACAAAAACTACCGACATTGCCATTGTGGACGTAAACAGATGTTTGTGGATGTGTACGAGAATATGTAACCATATACATTAATCAGTCTAAGCTATTTTATTTAGTCCACGAAAACTACTATTTTTCTAAACCACAATAATAATAGTCTTTATAGGTTTAACATTTCTACCATTTCCCAATGACTGATGCTACGTACATGAAAACTTTAATTTCTTATTGGAGAGAATCCTTATTCTCTCACGCACTGCTGCGTAGTTGCATGCCCACCCCTTTTGGAAATATATGCTCGTTATGGTTGTAAGACCCTCAGTTTTAGTTAACTACACTTTGTGAGACCTCTTTATTCTTTTTAATCGTGTCTTTCTTGCTTACAATACAGTAGTAGCCCTACTACCAACAAATTATAATACTAGATCCCCATTAAATTCGTCTTTAATTTTCCCTACAACTTTTTTTGTTGACAAGCGGTATATTGTATTTATTATTTGCGGGGTAGTCGCTCTTTTAAGATAAATATATTTTGTTTGCTGTCAACTAATATAAAATTTTTCTAGGGAGCTCAAATCTGTAAATAGATTTTAAATAGGGCCACTCTATACAAAGTTACGCCTTTTAAAGACTAATTTTTGCCCATCTTTATTTAACTCCATCTTTAAAACCTTTTTTTAGCTACTCAAGACATATGCTTTAACCAACCAGTTCCCTAGAAAGTTAAAACTGCTGTGTTCCGCGAACACCACGTAGAGATAACACGTATACTCTGACCACCTGGATAGAAGCAGGAAGAATTTGGAAGGTAGGCGAAGAACTTAAAAATTATGGAATTTAAAAACTAATATATACAATAGATTTACAAAATCTATACAATTATCTTAGATTTATATCTTTATGCCCCTCCGTGCGTAGATTGATTTCCTTCCAGGAGGATGTTACGCTTGTCATCTTCGCTCGGTAAACTAATTTTACTAATAATCTGTGTGTACAAATCGTGTTTTTTACTCCGGATACATACACCATACATTCGATACCATCTAAATAAAGAATTAGATGCTTGGTGACTATTAACTTCCGCATCCCTCGTGTACGCCCCAGACACATCCCTGGTGGTGATGTCATAGCCTTTTATAAATAAACAGCAATGTAATACTATTCTAAAATTTATATTCTGACATTATACATAACAAAATTTTAAAAAAATGTAATGCCAAGCATGGAGCCATTTAAACTTAATTTTAATACAAAGTTATACACAGAAGACAGTCCTTTCATTATGTTTGTTTGGGGCGGTATTAATTTTATCTAATTTTATTCGCAGCTTAAAATTTAAATCGACACCCAAGTCCTCTATCTCCTTTTTTAGCCAATAGTTTGATACGTAGAGACCGTCTAGGTTTTCGAATTGCAAAATGTGCCGAAGTTTGCCTCTATATATAAAGTCTTTGATTTCACCGACAACCAGATCCATTCCTTCGTGTAATTCTTGCAGCTTGTGACAATCTTTTAATCGCGGCTCTCTCACTATATCCTGCATACGTATCTTGTTAGCTTGATCGACTTCTTCTTGTTGGTACTGGAGGAAATCTTTATTCTCCCACTCACTGTTGCATAGTTGCATGTCCACCACTTTTGGAAATATATGGTTGTTATAGGTTGTATGACCTTCGGTTTTAAATAAACCGAAAGGTTCTTTACTAGGCAAATATACAATGTTTAACGGAAGCTCTTTGCGTGTGGTGTACGCAAAGGTTACGAAACCCGCATTCCATTTTGATAAATACGTTTTTAGAACAACCTTTTAAAAAGTATACGTATTTAGTACCATCCTCTTCCGCAAGAACGCCTACATAACTAAAAGAGTCTTTCTTACTAACCGCAAATGCATATAGCTCGTAGAACCCGGATGTATTTAAGTCAGTCCATCGACACCTAATAATCTCTTAATTCTTTCTCATTTTCTCTAATAAGATGTTCTTTGTCTAACACATCTTTGTATTGTTCGCGTATTGTCGCAGTGTTTTCCATGTAGTCCAACTTTCGCTTTTTTGCATCCATTTTCTCTAATTCCAGTTGTCTTTTTATTCCACTTACAGTGTATGGTATGCATAATGGGGCAATTTCCTTTAGTACAACCTCTGGACGTATGTTAGGCGTATCTATCAACCCCAATTCCGAAATGACTATTTCTTTTGGAATTGTAGAATATGGTGTTGCAGATTGTGTAAAATATGTACTATGCTTTAATGTAGCACTTGTGTAAGATTTTTATTTTCTCTTGACTATCTTCCTCCTCTACTATCTCCAAATAATTTACAGGTAAATAATTAAAACTAAAAGCCGAAAGCACATACTTTATCAATTTTTCCCTTTCCTCTGGTTTCGAAATGGAAAGACTACCTATGCCGCACACTTAAGAAGCAACAGACATAAAAATGCATCATGTAGAAATGGTTAGCACAGCGTTTAACAACCGTATGGCTAGCTATCGCATAAAGAATGCCAGTGCCGACGATGGAGTGCCCGAGTTTCTTTGGAAGCAGAAAGAGCGATTTATTCGATTAATTAATGAAAAAAGAATACAACATACAGCAGTAAAAGTCTATTGCGAACTTTACGGCGTTTACACCAAAATGGGGGAAGAGACTACCGATGCGAAATCCTTTAACACAAAAAATGTGGTTATAACGTCTTCTAGTAATCTGGAAAATATGTACGAGGTCTTAAGCGAAATCATAAGAACAAAATCAGAGGAATTTCAAACATGTGGGTCCGGTTGGTTTTTGGAAAAGGTGCTCTATTTAGAAATAAATATTAATAAATATAAGCCGATATGAGAAGTTCTAGGTTAAGAATAAAAAATTGTGAATATGTATTTAGAAATGTAGTTTACAAAATTTAAACTGTATTAGTAAAAATTGTCTGTAATAAAAAGTTTTAAGAATGGTTTTTAGATTTTCTTTTAGATTTGAGCTGCATGCAGGAAAGTTATAATTTAGAGGGTGTGTAAAATGGCATGGGGCGGTCCTATTTTAAATCTATTTACAGATTCGGATTCTACATAAAATTCTAGGTTAGTTTGATGCATCGCATGTATAAAAAAATGTTTAAGGACGGTCGGAAATCGCAACATGTAAGAAATTTTGAAATGAGGGTAGCTCCCGGGGAGTGATGCTATCTAGAAAATTCCTAGAGATTTGGGTAGCTGAGAAAATTCTATTGTTAATTGATACCAAACAAGGTACATTTATCTCGAAAGATGAGCTAAACAAGATAGAAAGTATGATATGACATTAAAAGCGAGTAGTGGTACAGTCACGGTATGCTCGCTAGAAGGTATGTGTGTAATTTTGTAAGGCGTGGTCCTATTGCAAATCTATTTACAGATTCGAATTCTGCGTAAAATTCTAGACTAATTTGATGTATTGCATGTATAAAAAAAGTTTATGCAGACGGTCAAAAATCGCTACTGGTAAAAAATCTTAAAATGAGGGTAGCTCCTTGTGGGGTGATGCTATCTAAAAAATTCCTAGAGATTCGGGTAGCTGAGAAAATTCTAATATTAATTGATACCACGCAAGATAGGTTTATCTCAAAAGATGCAATAACTAGTCGAAGAAAGCTATTTGGTTCAAAATGTTAGCGGTAAAAAAATCTAAAAATTATGGTAGCTCCGGGGGGGGAAGGGGGTGTGATGCAATCTAAGAAATTCCGAGATACTCGGGTAGCTGAGAACAAATCTATTATTAATTGGTACCAAACAAGATATATTTATCTCGCGGGTGGAAAGAATGCGGGTGTGACGTAATCAAAATGGTTGTGGGGGTGTCCGAGCAAGGAGGAGAGCAAGGAGAGAGCAGGAGGAGATTTTAAAAAAATAAGACTTTATAGTGGGTTTTTACATGTAAATTTGGTCCAGATGTGTGGGGAAATGAGGGATTCTGGGGGAAATGAGGTCCTGGGTTTCTTGATTTTCCTCTACTATCATTCTTATCTTTATTGTTATTTTTGTTTTATCATTTATTTTCTTTTCTCTTTTTTGATGAAGCCCTTTACAAAATTGGGCGAAACGTCGATCTTAGTTTACAAAATGAAACGGTCTCAACTCAGAACCATAAATATTTATAACAAAGTTGTGCTAAGATAAAATATAACCCAAGGTTCAATCTGATGAAAATTTTAAATACAAGTAACTTATATACAATATATGACTAACTAAGAGCTAATTATAAATGAACCGTGCACACTGCGGTCTAAGTTAATTGACTTTTAATCTCGCTTTAACACATTTATTAATTAAAATGTAGATGAAAAATGCCGTTTTGTGAAACTCGAGTCAATCACTCTTTTTACGTCTTAGTAGATGTTTATTTATATTTGTTTTATTACTGACATAGCACTTAGGTTAGTGATATAGATAAAACACATAAGAAAGAATTATAAAATATTGTGCTCGTCTACGTCACTTACACACACTTGAATGCTTTAATAGTACTTTATCTTTACTTTTATCTATTATGTGGTCTTTGGGTAACACATACCTACTAAAATAACACAATAGGTAAAGCATACTTTAATTGTTTTAAGAAATGCTAATCTTATTCATATTTCGAAACAGAATGAACAAACAGTCGGATACTGGAGAAGCCCGTTTAAATGGAGGACATGGATCTACTACTGAAAATAAATCTTGTTTTTACAAATTTTTCAATTCCAATGGCAAGCATCATCGATTCTTAGCGCTCATCTTTATCTCTTGGTTAGGATTTGGTAAGTGATAATACTTAATGGCATATCTTGAATATTATTGACACCAAACAAAACTTTAAAAACAAAAGAGCCTTAAGTATGGATAAGTATTAAATAGCAATTGACATACAGGGTTTCTGTTGCGGTTGGCTAATCCGCAAATTGGCAATCAAGATGCAAAGAAATAGAACCTCTACAAGATTAGGCGGGAGATGTAGACAGGCAAGAATCTTGTAGTTTAGGGTAAGGTTTATTTCTGATATGCTTTCCCTTTTCAAAAACTAATAACAACTATATGACAAATTTAAATATAATAACCATGGCATCAACATATGCCTTCTTGAACTTTCATAAATTTAAAAACAAATTCAAAGTTCACTATTATTTATGTTGTATTGCAACAGTTTCTATTTCAAACCTAGCCACCATTACTAATTCTTAAAGTTTGTAGTTTTTATTTTAAACAAATAATCATTTTAAGGAATCGTCTATAACTAATTTAAGTATATTATATAGTTGTATAATCTTGTATTTAGAACTTAGAGTATTAAGTTCAACAAATGTGGTCTATGATTTCTCGCAATGTATTGAGGGTGGTGGTGGTAGTGGAGGTGGAGGCAATCCTCTAGTATCATGTAACCTCCTGTTGAGGTTTGATGTCACGGGTCGTGAAACGAAAATGTTGTTTTCCTGACAATTAGAACGCACAACACTGAAGCGGTTGTGACAAACAAATGCAAGGGACCGCGGTCGTATGAATTCTTGATGTAACCAGTTATCTTAAACTACTGGTGCAGTAGTGCTTTATAAACTATGTAGTGGAATGTTTACCCATCAATTCCCTTCCGATCTCTTTATCGTATCAGTTATCAGTTTCCGTTTAATGTTGTAGGAATAACAACAAACTCATCTACAAAATACTGACTAGTAAAGATATTGAAGAAACCTACACCATATAACTAAAACAATAATTATTTGTTAACTAGCTTGGTGGATGTATTAATTTAAAAGTACGAAGTAAATTAATTAATTTACATTGTAATTTGGAAAGTAAATTATTTAATGTTGTTCGTAATTTCTCTGTAAACTACTACGCCCTTCATGCAAACACGTGACTAACTACCTTGGTTTATAATAACAATTAATGGACATAGTTTTTCCAAGTTGGATTGTTAATCCGATTTTTATAGTAGAATGTCACTTCTGGTATTAATATATAAAGTGTAATAATTTACACATACCAGGTACTAACTTTATTATACATATTACACCAAACATTAACCTATGGATCCAGTTTACAATATTGTGTGTTGAATGTGGTAGTGGTAGTTTTTTTATTCATTAATATGGCTTCTGGCATATTATCTGTGATTGAAAAGTTAAAGAATCGGAAGAATTTCGAATTTGCTGTGACAGCTTACTTCATACTTAAAGGTTTATGGAAGAATATTGAAGGTACCGAACCTGATAAGAAAGTGGAAGTAACGGTAAAGTCAAAGTCGATACTACTAATTGAATATGTTAACTTTGTTGACGTTCTTGACGCTATGTCTGTAAAAGATATTTGAGAGAATGTTTAGCTAAAACCCTTGAAGACTCTGGTTTAAGTAGAAAGGTAGGTAGGGGTAGAACAAGACTACGGCAATAAAAAATGACCCTTATGGTAAAATACATGTGTAAGACAAAGCATAACCCTTATGAGATTTTACATATAATTTTCTGTATTTGGACTATACGTGTGTGGAAGAAAGATAGACATACATTAACCTAATTACGCCAGTTTGTCTGTCTCACAAGCCTGGGGGCATTTTATTAACCTGCTCTTTTACACGTCAGCCCAGAGTTAGCAATGCTACGCAATATTAGCACAAAGTAATCTTTAAAACACTTGGTCTATTTATTACCTATATGAGAGATAGCAAATAAATTTTTTTAATTAGCTCTATTGCAAATCCTATTATCCCTCATAAGAAATTCACAAAAAAATCCTTTTGCAATATCGATACACTTTTAATTAACCCTAAAGTGTGCAAGGCCTGTTTTATTAAATTTTCACACATCTAGTAACATTGGATGAGTGTAATACATTTTGCATGCTTAACCTGTGTAGTGTTTTGGAACCGTTATAAGAAGTTTAAATCAAAAGCTGCACCAAGACCGACCGTTTAGGGGTTCATAAGGTAAAACGCATTCTTGTGTAGACCCTCGTTCTGCAAACTTGTACAGTTAGGCTGTAAGAAATAAACATACTAAAATTTAAGTGTTGTTCCTTTCATAACGTAAGCAATAACCATAAGGACACTCCAGTGGCAACGAGGATAAAACAATAAGAAGTAATTAATTGGGTTACTTATTAAAGTGCGTGAGTAAATTATGGCTTTAATCGGTACGATGATCGAATTTGATCATATCAGAGACGATTGGATAATTTATCAAGAAAGATTAGAACAATATTTTGTAGCCAATTCAATCAAGGATATTAAGGATAACAACAGGCGTGAGGTAACCTTACTCAGTTTGATTGGTGCAGATATTTATAAGCTATTTCGTGATCTTTGTTTTCCAGAATTGCCGAAAACGAAGTCGTGCGGAGAATTGTGTTGTGTGTTTATTTAGCAAAACATTTTAGTCTTAAAGTGTCAATTTTTAGGGACAGAATACAATTTTATTCTGCTACACAAGAAAAACAAGAAACTATTGGTGAGTGGCATGCGCGCGTAAAGAAATTGGTGGTAAACTGTGCATTCGGTTAAATTCTAGATAACATCTTGAGGGACAAGTTTGTTACAGGTATCAGTAATTTCTTTGTTCTCGATAAAACTTGTAAGAGCGCGAGATAGGTTTTGGGCCTTTGGGAGCTTAGTTAAAAAACATTTATTTCCAAAAACACGCCTATCGAATTTATTTTTAATATGGTAATTACAAAAAGGTTTATTTCTTCTATAACAACTTGTACGTTATGTTCATTAACGTGACTCAATTTAGTTGACAAAAAAATAATCAAAGTTAATATTTTAACAATTAATAATTACGAATGAGTTGCTTGAACTACCAACAATGTTACAGTTATAAAGTCTGAAGACTGACTGACAATCAGGGGCTTCTCACAGTATATATGAAGCCTCTGACCTCACTTCATCTTGTGGGAAAGTGCAGATCTTGCTTTCTGCAGTTTCTTGAAACTCGTACAATGTCTTATTCTACGCAATTTTAGTTAAGACTGCTTTATTGCAGTTTATTGTTTCTGCACCTGCAGTATCAGGTTGCGTCTGGAATACAAGGTAGTCGTTTCCTTTCTTATTTCTGACATGAACTCTGTTTAACCTATAATTATAACTATTCTTTAATACAATGTAACATTCTATTGCTAAGACATAATTATTACATTTATTCTTATACGTATCTTAATATGAGGGATATGTAACTCGCGTCTTCGGAAACAACGAGCTTGTCGGAAATAGTTGAAATAGGAGTAGCTGCAGAACCATGTAAGCAAGAAAGACGCATGGACAATGCAATGTATTTCAACTGCGCAGGTGAGAAGACAGGAATTCGTGATAAAACATCTGGAATTAACAAAAGGCAAGCTAGGGTCAACAGTACCGAACATCATTTATTCGAAGAACGACAGGTAATACAAAGTGCGGGTAACAGTACACTATACCTGTAGTTATTGTGGCAATAAACACCAAAAAGGTCAAAGCTGTAAATTCAGAAATGCCAGATGTTATTGTTGCGATCCACTATTATTCAACCCGTCAAACATACAAACACCCGAGGCACAGCATATTTTCCAGGATTCGAGAATTCTTCTAGAAATTACTAGATAATGAGTTATATCTTTAATTTAGGGTATATAAGACCGCTTATGAATGTAAGGAGTTAGTCTATACGTGAATGTCTAATATAAATTATATCGTGTACAGTAAACGTAGTTGAGCTTTTAGCAGCTCAAGAATATACATAAATGTTATATGCTGTGTCTAATGTACATGCAGCTTGTAGTATACATAAATAGACAAAGTGTATAATAAATAAATAGTTGTGTTAGTGTTGTTAATGGACCAATCCTAAAGAAGTTAGTTTAAGAAGATATTAGTGATTGTAAATTCATTAGTGTAATATTGCTTTATTGTTAAGTGGACTGAAAACATCTATAAATAAAGCATATCCTGTTAATTAGACTTGTGAACAGTGAGTAATAAAGACTCTTGTGATTACTTGTTTTAAATTAAAGAAACGCGGTAGCAGTAGCCCGCTTCACTGGTGCCAGGTGCGGGGTATATAGTGATTAATTTAAAACACAAGTCTAAAGACGTTTAAGTAGTTTGTATATGCCAGTTACAAGAATTCAAAGTAAGATAAACGCAAAAGCTTTAATGAACTTCCTTAAGAATTTTAAATTCGGTATGGAGGAGAGGTCGGCCAAAATGGAAGTGACACTAAGTGAAAATGCTGAGAAAATAGAGGAAAAGTTGAGTGAAAATGCTGCAAAAATGGAAGTGCGGTTTAGTGAAAATGCTGGGAAAATAGAAAAAGTTAAGTGAAAATGATGCGAAATTAGAAGAAAAGTTGAATGAAAAGACAGCCACGTTAAAACAAAGATTAATGGAAACCTCCTTTGCATTGAAAACAGGTTTCACTGAACAGGTAAAAACAGTTGAGCAAAAGTTGGAAAGCAAATTGATAAAAATGGAAGAAGATATGATGAGGCTGCAAGAACAAGTGATTTCACTAACAACGCGGCCACTTGAATTAGCAAACCAAGTTGTAAATCAGAACATTCCAGAAATAAGAACTATGGAAAGGAGCGAGTCAATGCCGTCTAAATTTAAAGTGAAATCACCCACATTCGATGGCAAAACACCTTGGCCCACATATTTGAAACAATTTGAAGCTGCGGCAATAGCCAACGGTTGGTGCAACAAAGAGAAGGCTATCTTCTTAATAGTGGCCCTACGGGGGGAAGCTCTTAACATCTTACAAACGATTCCCGATCACCAGCAGAATGATTACGGCCTCTTAACATCAAAGCTTGACATGAGATATGGAGATGCTCACCTTCAACAGGTTTACCATGCACAAGTTAAGAACCGCTCGCAAAAGACAAGTGAAGGCCTGCAAGAATTTGAAGCTGATATCGTCAGATTAGTAAGATTGACATATCCAACGGCACCAGATAGTTTCCTCGAACAACTGGCTGTTCAAACATTTGTGGATGGCGTTAAAGATGGCAAAATACAGCAAGTGCTATGATTAGCACGGCCAAAAATATTGGATGACGCACTAGCTCATGCGCTTGAATTTGAAGCAGCTAAGCAGACATCACACAAGATGGGTCACAGAGTTCGGTCTGCCTTAGAAGAACCTGATCAAGCACAGAACAGCATAGAAGAAATAATCAACCGTGTGAAAAGGCTGGAAAGACAACGACCGCGGAGATAGCGTCTGCGATGCTGGAGCTGCGGTGAAGTTGGTCATATGCAGAAACGCTGTACTCAACTAAAGAAATAACCGGTTGCGCCAAAGCGGGTCAATGTAAGGGGGAGAACGGCGACAGCTCAGCGTAGTGCCCCGGAGATTATCATCCGTGCTGCATCGCCGATGGGAAGTCTGGACAGCATCTACATCGATGGTAGAATTAATGGTAGGATTGTCCGATTACTCGTGGATACAGGAGCGACAAGAACTATTGTGAGACCAGATTTGGTTGGTCGTGGAAAAGTGCTACCTGTATCGGTGTGTCTTCGAACGGCAAGTGGTGAGAAAATTTGTACTCACGGAGAGACTGCCGTTATGTTGGCAATTGGGAACAAATTAGTTAATCATCGGGTGTTGGTAGCTGAAATTACAGAAGAAGTGATCTTGGGAATAGATCTCATGAGAAAATATGCGTTTCATGTAAACATGAAAGAAAATGTGTTTCGGATAGATAATGAGGAGATTCCATTTCAAGGCGCGAGTAACCAGACGATGAAAGTGCGAATGGTTTGTGATATGAAAATACCTGAGAAGGCGGAAATGATAGTAGTGGGACGCCCGGATGGTACGCTCCGGGAAGGACAAGTATGCATGATAGAAGCAATTGAATCGGGAATGGGTCAGGAGGGATTACTGATTGGAAGAACGCTGGTAAAGTTTTGAAGTATAGTACCAGTAAGGGTGCTGAACATTAATCCGCATACGGTGACCCTGAAGAAAGACATGATTGTGGGAAGTTGCATTCCAGTACGTCATATTAAACGTTGTGTGGACGACACGAGAGAAAAACTAGCCAACGGTTGCTCACAGAAATTGCTGGACATGTTAATACCTTCGCGTCAAGGATTAAACGGCGACCAACTGGGCAAGGTAAGAGAGCTGGTCGGACGATATCGTGGTGTGTTTGCACTGGATGATAGTGAGAAAGGAAGGACGAATGTTGTGCAACATACGATAAATACTGGAGATGCGCAACCGATAAGACAACACACCAGGCGGCTTCCTTTGGCAAAACGTAAGGAAGCCGAGCAAATTATCATCGAGATGGAAGAACAGGGAGTGATTGAACCCTCGAATAGTCCATGGACATCCCCGGTAGTGCTTGTCAAGAAAAAGGATGGGTCGACAAGGTTTTGTGTAGACTACCGGCGGCTTAACAATGTGACAAAGAAAGACAGCTACCCTTTGCCCAGAATTGATGACAGCTTGGGTACTCTATCCGGATCTAAATGGTTTTTGACCTTGGACTTGAAAAGCGGATACTGGCAGGTAAACTTGGAGCCAAACGATAAAGAAAAAACTGCGTTTACAAATGGAACTGGATTATGGCAGTTCTAGGTTATGTCATTTGGATTATGCAATGCCCCTGCTACTTTTGAACGTTTGATGGAGTCGATACTGCGTGAACTGTCCTGGAAGACATGTGTGGTGTACCTAGACGACGTGATAGTGTTAGGCCTGTCTTTTGAAAAACATTTTAAGAATCTAGAGGAGATATTCCAAAGATTACGCGGGGCAAACCTTACATTGAGTTCCCAAGAAATGCCACCTATTGGGAAAAGAGGTGAAATACCTAGGACATGTCGTTTCGGAGACCGGAATAAGAGCTGACCCTGACAAAATAAAAACTGTACAGGAGTTGCCTACACCAGCAGATATATACATCAATTTTACGCAGTTTTCTAAGATTGTGCACATATTACCGACGTTTTATACTTGGGTTTGCGAACATTGCCAAACCGTTAACGAAACTAACCGAAGATGGACAAGAATATGATTGGAATGACGACTGCCACAGTGCATTTCAACAACTGAAACGGTTACTAGCTACAGCACCAATTTTGAGTTATCCACGGATGGAGGGGAAATTTGTGTTGGATACTGATGCCACTAATACAGCTATAGGAAGCGTTCTTTCCCAAGTGCAAGACGGACAAGAACAAGTTATTGGGTATTTCAGCAAGGTCTTGTCGCTGTCAGAAAGGAACTATTGTGTGACAAGAAGGGAGCTGTTGGCCGTCGTCAAATCCGTAGAGCACTTTTATAAGTACTTATACGGCCGTAAATTCCTGTTGAGAACAGACCATACTGCACTAAAATGGTTACTGCAGTTTCGAAATCCTGAAGGGCAAGTTACAAGGTGGATGGAGCGGTTGCAGGAATATGACTTTGACACAGAAGATCGTGCAGGAACTAGCCATCGAAATGCAGACGCTCTGTCAAGGAGACCTTGCCCGGTAGACTGCAATCATTGTTCCAAGATGGAAGAGAAAACAAGTGTTGTCCATAGAATGACGGTAACCGATGATACTTGGCAACCCGAAAGAATACGAGAAGACCAGGAGAATGACGCCGAATTGGGACGTATTATTGAGTGGCAAAGTAGAGGACAACGACCAGTTTGGGAAGAAATTAGTATTTCAAGTAGGAACCTGAAGGCGTGCTGGGCACAGTGGGACTCCTTGGTGATTGAAAATAGAATCTTGAAACGACGCCTGGAATGTGAAGACGGTACTAAGAGACTTCAAGTGATAGTGCCGAAAAGCAGAGTGCCGGAAGTGTTGCAGCACTTGCACGATGGTATTTCCGGAGGGCACTTTGACCTAAAAAGAACTCTCGAAAGAGTGAGAGAAAGATTCTATTGGGTGAAATGCAAGGAAGATGTGAAAGAGTGGTGCCGGAAATGTGAGTTGTGTGCCTCTGCAAATGGCCCGGTCAGTATAACGTGGGGAATACTTTTGAGAGGGTAGCCATTGATATAGCTGGTCCGTTTCCTAAATCAGAGAAAGGAAATAAATACATCTTGGTTGCAATGGATTATTTTACCAAATGGCCGGAGGCATATGCTATACCTAACTAAGAAGTCGAGACGGTTGTAGATGTACTAGTGAAGGAGTTGTTTTGTCGCTTTGGAGTTCCGTTAGAATTGCACTCCGATCAGGGTCGGAACTTTGAATCAGCGTTGTTTCAAAACGTCTGCAGGCATCTTGGAATCAGGAAGACTAGAACCACGCCACTTCATCCTTAATCGGATGGAATGGTTGAAAGAATGAACAGGACGTTAGGAAAAGTACCTAGCAAAAGTTGTCTCTGAACATCAACGAAACTGGGACCAATATTTACATTTGTTCCTACTGGCGTACCGATTTTCGGTACATTATAGCACATGATACTCTCCCGCCTGCGTGATGTTAGAACGTGACTTGCGGCTACCATGTGATCTTCAGTTTGGATTTAAACCTGGAGAAAAGATCGCAAGTGAAGATTACGTTAGTAAACTTCGTGAAAGATCAAATAGCGTTCACGAAAACGTCCGAAAGGATATACAGGCAGCAAGTGATCGAATAAAATCACAATATGACACGAGAGCACAAGAAGGTGGTTATCAACCTGGAGAGTTAGTGTGGTTGTATAATCCACAAAGAAAACGTGGGTTGTCGCCAAAACTACAAAGACAATGGGAAGGCCCGTACGAAGTAATGATAAGGATTAATGATGTAGTGTACCGGATCAGAAGATCCCTCCGTGGTAAACCGAAAGTGATACACTTTGACCGTTTAACATCCTACGCTGGCAACAACCAGGAAGACTCGAATAATGATAATGGTGTTTGACAAGTTATTAATCATGAGCCAAATGTAGAGCCTTCGACATAACCAATATTACCAATATCTGTCACCAGATTATTGTTGCACATATTTTCTGCCAACAGCCATAATCCAAATCGGTCATTTGTCGGTTTCACTTTATTCCTAAGAAGTTGAGAAACGTTAATCACCTTGGAAACGCTCATGTTTACCGTTCTAGCTACTGCCGAATACTAAATTGAATACGAAAAAATTGCCCCTTATGTATCCTACACAGTGAGAGCGTATATTACCGAAGATATCCGAATATGTCGGACACCGCCAAATCGCTTACATTCTCTTGTTTAGGAACTGTTTTGTTATTCGACCTAGGTCGGCAGGGATGCACATCGACATATGTCCGGATATATGTCGGATATATGTAGGATGCAAGCTTAGGTTGAAATTGTCCCATAGGGTGAAATTGTCCCATAGGGTGAAATTGCCTCATAGGGTGAAATTGCCCCACAGGGTGAAATTACCCCATAGGGTGAAATTGCCTCATAGGGTGAAATATGCCTCCGACCTAGGTTGGATGTGCACTTGTCAGGAGTTAGGTTAGGTTAGTTGGACTTGTGTGGACTTAGGTTACATAAAAGGAAAAATTGATACATTAGGTCAGCACCGCCGCGCTGACCTAACCTATCAATTTTTCCTTTTATCTAACCTAAGTCCACACAAGTCCAACTAACCTAACCTAACTCCGGACAACACAAGCTAACCTAACTCCTGACAAGTCCACATCCAACCTAGGTCGGAGGCAATTTCACCCTATGGGTCAATTTCACCATATTGGGTAATTTCATCCTATGGGGCAATTTCACCCTATAAGTCAATTTCACTCTATGGGGCAATTTTCCCCTATGGAGCAATTTCACCCTAACCTAACATCCTACATATATCCGACATATATCCGGACATATGTCGATGCGCATCCCTGCCGACCTAGGTCGGATAACAAAACAGTTCCTAAACAAGAGAATGTAAGCGATTTGGCGGTGTCCGACTTATTCGGATATCTTCGGCAATATACGCTTCCACTCTGTAGGATACATAAGAGGGCAATTTTTCGTATTCAATTTAGTATTCGACAGTAGCTAGAACGGTAAACAAGAACGTTTCCATGGTGATTAACGTTTCTCAACTTCTTGGAAATAAAGTGAAAGAAACAAATGAGCGATTTGGATTGTGGCTGTTGGCGGAAAATATGTACAACAATAATCTGTTGACAGATATTGGTAATATTTGTTATGACGAAGGCGAACAGATGCTGACTGGCGGACTACACACGCCAATTACAAAATCATTTTATGACATTATAATGTTGGTTAAAATTTGCAACCTTTCTGACGCCGAACAAACATCTGCAAACAAAAGGATGTTTATCCTAAAAAAGAAATTTGTGGTGCATTTAACAGCTATCTACAAAGAAAGTTCGGCCGATTTGTTTCCGCTAGGCATGGTGTTAAAGCTAAGCTTCCGTTTTCACTGGAAAGCACTAACAAGATGGGTCAGAGAGTAAAAGAAATTATCGAAAAAGAAGACCTCGAATGGATTAATAAAAAATTCCAAAATCCTATGTGTTCCATACAAAGTGAAACTAGCAGATGTTAAGTTGGAAACTTTATTGGAGGAACTACCAGATATATTAGACGAACTCGAAAAAGATTATTACTATCTTTTTGAAATGGATGTAACCCAAGATTTTGCTGGCATATTTAGCAAGATGGAGATGTGCAATTATTTAACTACAAACCGTAACTTTTGCTATAAGGGCGAATACGAAGAAAAGTCTAATATTATAGTTGACAACGATAAAACTGTGGGAATTGATTGTTTAACATGACTAACTACCAATGCAAGAATTAAGATATTCAACAAATTTGTGTGTCAGATAACAAGTCCTGGTGTTAATAAACAACTTGGCAATCATATACTAGATTTTTTACGTTGTCCAGATGTGCGTTTAAGGGAAACATTTGCGTCTACTTTGGCCAAAGAACATGGTATTACGCGATTGGAAGCGACAATATACAACTGTGCAATTGGAAGCTGTGTCAGTGCGGAACGGGTGTATAATCCCTTAAAAGACTGTTTAACCTTATTGGAAGATAGTAAGTTATACTTCCTAAAGGCGCCAATGTACTCGGTACCACTTGCCAAAATGTGGAGTAAGCTATCGGACAAGCTTCAAAATAGCTCCTGCTTAGTGTATAATAACCTACTACAGTACGTGTATTGGAGGAATGGCAATACAAAGAAATTGACGGGCTTGCAAATTAAGTTGTCCGAAAAACCAGAGGAAAAGGAAAAATTGATAAGGTATGTGCTTTTGGCTTTTAGTTTTAACTATTTACCTGTAAATTATTTAGAGATAGTAGAGGATGAAGATATCCAAGATAAAATAAAAATCTTAAACTAAATCTAACATCTAAATCTTACATTAAAGCAGGTAATACATATTTTACACAATCTGCAACACCATATTCTACAATTCCAAAAGAAATAGTCATTGCAGAATTGGGGTTGATAGATACACCTAACATTCGTCCAGAGGTTGTACGACAACGCGTAAATATTGTCAGTAAACTTTACCCGTTTACGCTAAAGGAAATTGACCCATTATGCACGCCATACGCTGTAAGTGGAAGAAAAAGACAACTGGAATTAGAGGAAATGGATGCAAAAAGCAAAAGTTGGACTACATGGAAAACACTGCGAATATACGCGAACAATACAAAGATGTGTTAGACAAAGAACATCTTATGAGAGAAAATGGGGAAGAATTAAAAGATTATTTTATGTACCGATGGACTGACTTAGTTGCATCCGGTTTCTACAAGCTGTATGCATTTGTGGTTAGTAAAAAAAACTCTTTTAGTTATGTAGGCGTCCTTGCGGAAAAGTATGGTACTAAATCCGTATACTTTTTAAAAGGTTATTCTAAAAACGTATTTATTGAAATGGCAGATAACATAGACGAACTAAGGAGTGAGGGTTTCATAACCTTGGCGTACACCACACGCAAAGGGGTTCCGTTAAACATTATATATTTGCCTAGTAAGAAGCTTTCGGATAATTTAAAACCGAGGGTCTTACAACCTATAACAACCCTATATTTCCAAAAGTGGTGGACATGCAACTACGCAGCAGTGAGTGGGAGAATAAGGATTTCCTCCAATACCGACAAGAAAAAGTCGATCAAGTTAACAAGATACGTATGCAGGATATAGTGGGAGAGCTGCGATTAGAAAATTGTCACAAGCTGCAAGATTTACACGAAGGAATGGATCTGGTTGTCGGTGGTATCATAGACTTTATACATAGAGGCAAACTTCGGTACATTTTACAATTCGAAAACCTAGACGGTTTCTATGTATCAAACTCTTGGCTAGAAAAGGAGATAGAGGACTTGGGTGTCGATTTAAAGTTTAAGCTGCGAATAAAATTAGATAAAATATAAACCACTCCAAACAAACATAAAGGAAGGATTGCCTTCTGTGTATAACTTTTTATTAAATTAAACTTTTTATTAAATTAAAATGAAAATTATTAAAATTAAATGACTCCATGCTTGGTATTAAATATTTTTAAATTTTTGTTATGTATGTCAGAATAAAAATTTTAGAATAGTATTACATTGCTCTTTATTTACAAAAGGTTGTTAAGTTTCCACGAAATAGCATTCGCACAGAGAGGGGTGCGCATGGGCGGTGCGCATGGGCTGAGGTGCGCATGGCCAGCGCGCATTGGCAGTGCGCATTGACAGTGCGCGTGTGCTTGGTGTACGCACGCGCAGGGGTGCGCATGGGCAGGGGTGCGCACGCGCAGGTGTGCGCACGGACAGGGGTGCGCACGCGCAGAGGTGCGTATGGGCACAGACGTGCTTAGGCGTACACGAAGGAAGCGGATGTTAACAGTCACCAAGCATCTAATTCTTTATTTGGTATGGAGTACTTGCCGGCGTAAGTATCCGGAGTAAAAAACACGATTTGTACATGCAGCTTATTAATCAAATTAGTTTATCGAGCGTAGATGACTAGCTTAACGGAATTTTGGAAGCATATCAATCTACGCATGGGGGCACAGAGATATAGGTCTAAGATAGTTGTATAGATTTTGTGAATCTATTGTATATATTAGTTTTAAGATTCCATAATTTGTAAATTCATCTCCCACCTTCCCTTCTTCCAAATCTTTCCTGCTTCTATTTTGGTTGACAGAGTATACGTGTTATCTCCACGTGGTGTTCGCGGACACATCGGTTTCAGATTTCTCGGGAAATGGTTAGTTAAAGCATATGTCTTGGGTAGCGAAAATAGGTTCTAAGGATGGAGCTAAATAAAGACGGGCAATAATTAGAGATTTGGGTCTTTAAAAGGCGTAACTTTGTAAGGGGTGGTTCTATTAGAATCTATGTACAGGTTTGGGCTCCCTACAAAAATCTAATATTTGTTGATACCAAGCAAAATATAGTTATCTTAAAAGAGTGACTGCCTCGCAGATAATAAATACAATATACCGCTTGTCAACAAAAAAGTTTTAGGGAAATTCAAAGACGAATTTAATGGGGGTCTAGTATTAGAATTCGTCGGTACAAAAACCAAGTCTTACTGTATTGTAAGCGAGAAAGACACGATTAAAAAGATTAAAGGGGTCTCACGAAGTGTAGTTAAGTAAAAAGCCGCGGGTGCTACAACCTATAACGAGCATATATTCCCAAAAAGGGTGGGGATGCAGCTACGCAACAGTGCGTGGGATAATAAGGATTCTCTCCAAAAAGAAATTAAAGTCTCCATGTACGTAGCACCAGTCATTGGGAAATGGTAGAAATGTTAAACCTATAAAGGCGATTATTAATTGTGGTTTAGAAAAATAGTAGTTTTCTTGGAGTAAATAAAATAGCTTGGACTGATTAATATATATGGTTACATATTCTCGTACACCTCCACAAACATCTGCTTACGTTCACATACGGACATGGCGATGCCGGTAGTTTTTGTTTAACAAATAGTAGGAAAGATACGTTAGGTGTTAGTGTGTGGAAGCCCATCGGATCGTTGGATTCAAAAAGAACGGTGCGGCGGGATGTATGGTGGTTCCCGTTAGAATTATCGAAAGTGGGTAATCGATCGTATTAGATGTTTAAATATACGAAAGTGTAAAAGCCTACATGAGCAAAAATTTAATTATCAGGCAAAAAAGTGCGCGATGTGCTATACTTTTAACGAAAGTCTAGAATGGTGCTATGCAGCGGTCCTAGTAGTAAAAAGGCGACTGACTTTTTCAAGCAACTACAAGAATAGCAGTAACGCAGAGAAGGGGTATGCAGATATTATACAGCGCACTGTTACTATAAAATATGTTAGTTTACGGGTAGCTGGAACGTGTAATTGATCACGCCTTATAGATCCCTCGGAGGTTTAAAAATTCTGAGACCATTGTCGTTTGAAAAATGTTTGAAAATTATCAGAACGGGAGCGGGTCGAAGTATAAGTTAGATGGATGATTGACCGAGTTTTTTCTACCATTTACCAGGAAATCGGAAGTTGGCAGACATCGAGCATCTAAATCTCTATTTGCGCGATATCGAGTACTTACCGGTTCTGGATATAATTACGTGCTACCGACCGCTACGCGGAAGATTTGATTCTAGGAAGTGAGCAACCTACAAAAGCACAGAATATTCGGTATCACTGCTAATTGGTTTAGTGACCGCGCCTGTGCACTCTTCGAGTGTCTTCGGCAATCTTCCATTGTTTCCAAAGAAAATATTTAAGACTGCCAGTTCCTAAAATATGACGTAAAAGTTATTTAAAATTAAATTGCTTTATTAGTAAGTATCCTGTAGACAACAAGTTTTGTATTGTCTTAGTAAATGTTTAAAGTGTTTTATTAAGTTTTTGTTTATAGTAGCACTGCATCTTCTACCGCACGACTTGCAACCAATTTGTGTGCGTGTGCTACAACCCCTTTGGATTTTTAATATGCATGCGATGTGATTGCTGATCCGTATAACATGGAAGACGTTTCCGATGTTTCTACTAACTGCATTCGCAGCATGGACGATGCGAACCGGGTGCATGCATTGGTGCTAAATGTACTGGACGAGCAGCAAGGATTGGTAAAGGATGACGTCATTTAGTTCCCCGCTGAATCGTCAACTTCGTTCGGCTGTCTTCGGAAACCATCGGTTTGCATTCTATAGGGTACATAAAGCAGGTATGCTAGATTAAACTTTTTAGTTATAAGTTAGTTCGGTTACAAGTTTAACCAAAGTCCTATAGTGCGGATTTTGCTTTGTACTAAAATGGTACCTGCAAACGTTTTTAAATGCAACTCTTACGGTGCTTCCTATACCTGGAAAAATGCTCTCAAACGGCACCAGAACAAATGTTGTGGTGTAACATCGTCCACGGTTGAGCTTATACATCCGTCAGCAGCAAAGTACTTATACTGTGTGTCTTGCGGTATCGCTTTTACGAGAATGGACGACTTACTGCGACACAAGGAAAAACAGCACGGTATGTCATTAAGCCGTAAACGTTCAGCTTCGAGAGCTGTTAAAGGGTCTCGTACGAAACAACCACGAATTGTGTGTAAAGTGTGCGATTTAGAAGTTGATAAGACGACGTATGTCGCACACTTGAGAAGCAACAGACATAACAATGCAACAGTTACCGTTACTGCCGAAGATGGTGTAGAAATGGATAGCACGGCGCTTAACAAGCGTATGGCTAGCTATCGCATAAAGAACGACAGTACCGACGTTGGAGTGTCCTAGTTTCTTTGGAAGCAGAAAGAGCAGTTCATTCGATTAATTAATGAAAAAATAACACAACATACAGCAATAAAAGTTAATCGCGAACTCTACAACGTCTACACAAAAATGGTAGAAGAGACTACCGATGTGAAATCCTTTAACACAAAAAACATGGTTGTAACATTTTCTAGTAATCTGGAAAATATGTACGAGTTCTTAAGAAAAACCATGAGAACAAAATCAGAGGCATTTGAAACACATGGGTCCGGTCGGTCTTTGAAAAAAGTGCTCTATCTAGAAATAAATATTAATAAGATTGAACCTATGTGAGGGTCCAGTGGAATGAAGAAAAGAACCCTGCAATACCAAAATGGAAATTTAAATTAAGTCAGAAAATTTCTGACTGTAAAAATATCTATGTATAAAAATAGACGTTAAGTGTACCCTGTATATTTATAACTAAATAAAATTGTTTAAAGGAATGTGTACTACTTTTATGCTTACACCAAATCCAGTTGGCCTAAGGTTGAATTAATGGTAGGTTCAGACTTCCAAGAAAAATTAAAGCGGTAATACCATACACGATTAGAAACTGTTTATAAATAAAAAAGTTATAGAATTGGGAGTTGTAACTCGATAAGGGTTGATGTTAAGATAAAAATTGAAAATGTGGGAATACAAAGGTCGTGCGGTGCCGAAAGGTACAGAGAGGTATCTCGAAAATTTTAGGGGTTGGGTTATCGATTTTTGGGGTAGGGATGGTGGGGGTAAAAATGAAGCAAGAAAGAAGTCCCCCGCATGGAGGTCCACAAGGAGGAAAATCCCTCCCAGCAAATCCTCCTTATGGGAATTTACATGTAAAACCTAGGTTAGATGGCGGCGCTGCGGCGGCGGCGCTGTGCTTGGACCATCAATCTTACTACTTATTATTATATTATATTTATTATTATTACTATTATTATTATTATTATTATATTATAGTAGTATTATTGTATTATGTATAATTGGTAATATTTTTGGCTAGTTTTAAATCCAAAAACAACAGTAATAAGGTACTTAGGCGATTAATTAATCGATATTTAGATGCAATGAACTTTGTTGCTATAGGCTTATTTTAAATATAGTAGCTAAACTAGTTGACTAATAATTTTTTTGAAAAAATTTATTTATCGCGTTATATAGTCAAACTGTTTAATCTCCTTTGCTTATAGGTACATTTTTTTGTCATGATAATCCATCTGCTCTACAAGACAACATTATGAAAGACTTCAATGTTACAGCTACACAATTTTCGCTGTTATATACTCTGTACTCATGGCCGCCAGTAATAACGTGCGTTCTAGCAGGAGTCCTAATAGATAAGTATGTATCATATGTATTCTAAACAACTTGTGTTAAATATTTTGTTTTTCCCACGACTAATTAATAATGCATTCCTTACGCATTTAAGAATGGGTTAATAATAGCGCTTATTATTCTGTACGTGTATATGAGTTCATAATCCAACACCTTTAACCAATCAGGAACATGCAGGTCGTGGATTATGATCATAATCCAACACCTCTGACCAATCAATACAAACCTTCATGTTTTATAATCCGCGAAGTATAATTTTCGTAAAATGCGTAGTAGGCTGTTACACTTTGACAGATTAATTTTTGTTTGTTAGTGTTTGCGATATTAGTTAAAACGTTTACAAAATTTCTGATAATGAAGATTTGTGTAGTCGTGGAAAATTATAGTAATCTACTCGGGAGTTATTGCCATTACTCATTCGTATTACGCCGCTCGCCCTAACTGCCTCGCAGCACAAACCTTCCGATTGAGTAATGGCTATCACAACTCGCTCGTTCAATAATATACCACTATTTAGAAGTGTACTGCTATCTCAAGAATAACCCCAACTTAAACTTGAGAATGTAGACTGTCACCAACAGGATGATTAATTAATTAGGGGTTCTTGTAAGTAGTTACATGCTGAATACAAATGAATAACATGCGTTTTTATGCGTTTAATTTAGTAGTCAAAACAATACACAAACAAATATTAAACAGTAGTGATATTAAAATAACCATCGCTACAAATAAACCCTTAAATTAGAACAAGCTCACCGCATTCAGCTACAATAACTGTATCACGCACCGTGATTTTAATTTAAAGAGCACGTCCTTCTACTATCATAACACTCACGCGTCTCCCCTTCGTACGGGCGTACACTGCACGTCCCCACCACTACATTAACCCTAACGTAAAATACATATTTATATTTACAAGAGCTGGGCCTGTCACAAACTCATTGTAATTTTCAAATGCTGTCAGTTTATTTATATACGGCACAATCTAAGAAAACAAGTGATTATGTAAAAATATGTTGACGTTAATTAAAGTAACCGCACGATTTTACAGTTTATTTGACCACCGACAGATTAGAAAACTCTTTGCAAAACTGGTAAAACTACCAGATTTAGCGTCCTATAAGTGAAAGCTAAATTCGTTGTTCTGATGTTTTTAATAATAACCAAATATGTAAAAATGAAGAAAATCTAAGGTTTGTTAAAACAAGTTATCAGTGATTAATTTTAATGGACGCCAAATAGTTATAAAAATATGAAGTGTAATGCTCGTTATCTAACAGATTCAATAATCAGGTTTTGTAAATTTCTATTGACGTTACTTGTTCCCTTTACACCGAGGTTTCAAAATATCTTTACTTGTAGACTTTAGTCAACGTACTGAAATCGAGTCACAAATAATCTCCTTTTTAATAATATTAATAGATTTAAAATCAATTCAGTGTAAAAATTCATCTTACATAATACAGTTCAAAATTCAATACTAAGTATTAGAGTTACAAAATAAAACAGGTTGAAAATGCAAGGCATTGTCGCAACAAACTTCCAAATGTAGACTTACTTTAAAACAATTTAAAGAAATTAAAATTATTATGTTGTAATAATTATAAGTATTCAGATAAAATACAAAAATTTATAAACAACAAAAGAGACATTTTAATATATTTTATTTTATTGAATAAATATTTTAAAAGCTATATATGTGTGTGTGTATGTATGTATGTATGTATGTTGTGTTTGTGTGTGTGTGTGTGTGTGTAAATAAGGGAGCATCATATTTCGATTCAGTTTTTCAGAGGATTCTAAATATGTATCGCACATTAATTTTGGACCTATTTGAAATTTTTGATAAAAATTAATTCCCCGGGGGGGGGGTCGGCTATCCATGGTCAGATTTTGTGGGGGGTACCATATTTCGACTCAGCTATGTTAGGGGAGTCCAAATATATATCGCACATTAATTTTGGACCTATTTGAAATTTTAATTTTGCCGACGGAATATCGCGGGGGCACGGCGTCCCCGTGGCCCGATTTCAACTGACATCAAAACTTAAGCTCAGGACACCGAGCTGAATCGATTGATGTATCACACATTGATGTCCGACCATTAGAAAGGCCTCGGACGGACAGACAGACGGACGACAAATCGATTTCATAAACGAACGAAGTTCGTTTAAAATAGGAATGTTTTTCGAATATTAAAAATAGAATAAGTCTATGATTTTGCTTATTATGCATTGCAATCTGCTGTTGTCCTCAATCAACAAATATGAAGCTTTGCCTTGAAATGGTTCTGTGCTGCACTAGTATCGATATCTTCTTCTCAGATGTAGCATTAAATTATGGAAATAAAAATACTTTGTACTACCAAAATTTTCAAACTATTATCCAAATCTTAAATAATCCCCAAATACTTTCAAAACCACAAATCCATCAAAATACAAAATTCTCAAAAAATTTCCAAAAAATTTTTTAAACTCCACCAAACCACAAAGTCCACCCCAACCATTAAATCTATCAAACCACAAAAGTTCTATAAAATTGCGTATAAGTATAAGAATAAATTTATACACTACGTTTTATTAAACAGGTTTAGATATCAGTTTGAAAAAATTCTGTTTGTTTTTAGTTTAATTTCACGTATTTTAATTAATTTGGAAACTGACGTGATGAGGACTTATTTCACTTGAGTCTCAATAAAATCTTTTTTATGACATTATGTTCCTGTATTTACACGATTTCTAATCGTGGGATTGCTCAATTATCTGTTGCGTTAAAAATTTTTGCCAATGTATGTGCTATTTAGAATTACCATACAAATAAGGATATTTGTAAAGTTTTTAAACACGAAAATCGTATTTGGTTTCATATTATTTTCACCTTTATTAAACGTGTATTAGAATAACAGTGATAGACTTGTAATACCCCTGCTTTGACAAATAGCAAAATGTTTCAAGAAATTTTGTTTAAATGAAGTTTGTGCTGCATTACATCGTTACGTAAATCTAGTGGCAGGCGCGTTGGGCGCCACAGTTATGTTACGTTGGCTCGTAGCCGTGCGTAACGAAAAGTAAATCAAAGAGGAAAAAAGAAGTGACCGGGCTCAATCGGAGAGTAGGGGGGGTTGCAGAAAGCAGACCAACATATAACGTATGGGGTTATAAGGAATTAGTAACAATACCTGAAAAAAAAAAGAATTAGAATAGCTAACCTGCAATAAAAATAGTTAAGTAAACCTGAAAAAAAAAGAATGTAAAAGAGTGTAAAAGAAGGTAAAAACGTTTGAATAATCTATATAATATGACAACGGTAATAGCAGTACAAAAACTTTTAATACAAAGTGAGGTAATATTGGGGAGTAGCAGAAACGTTTCCTCACACACCAATTTAACATCAATTAGACAAAGAAATTTTTAACAAAAGATAAATAGATAAGCACAATTGATGAGTAATTCAGTAGTATTAGTTTTTTTTTGTTTCTTAATAGCATGCAAGTCTATTGTAAAAGGTATCAGAACAACAAAGGATATTGTAAAGCCACGGATAGATATTTAAAATAACAACAAGTATGAAATAGTGCACTTACAGAGAGTCCTGCAGTAACGCTTCCTTGCAATGGAAGTGTGGGATGTACGATGTTCGGCACTAACGAAGCACTTCACCCTTGATTGTGAGGTGTTGATGGAACTTATTACACTTTACACTAATCACAAAATTGTAGTAAAAATTTAGCATTTAGAATCACGGGCTTGCAAGGCACGATGTAATGCATGTCCTCTGATAAGTTCTTGCATTAAACTAACAGCAACGCGAGGTGTTTCATTTGCTACCTATAGCAACAAAGAAAAATCCAATGCTTTGCATAACGAAAGTTTACACGACTAGTGATCTATTCTAGATTCTTTGGTAGTAGAAAATTCAGAACTACAGTATCAACTGTATTTACATGTGAATGAGATACATATTTATAAGAAGCAACCTCTTTTTTTTCTATCTACTAAACCGGCTACACTGTATCATCATTTTTAGAAACACTCAAGCTTACAACTGTATTTAGATAATCCAAAGTATGTACTGCTCGAATAAATAAAAAAAGAAAACAGGTAACGAAACGAGATCGCACACACATTACTCCTAAAGAAAGAATCGGTCAAGTTTCACAAGTTCTACCAGGTTTTTTTTCTGCACAAGAAAAACAACTACAAACACACTGAGTAAGGCACGCGTATCACTACAACCAATGTTCCGTAAAAACAAACACGTGCGATCGAGTTATCTACTTTTTTTCAACAGGAAACAACTAAAGATACAATTAGTCAGCACGCGTATCACTAAAAATACGTCGATCAGATGTTTCGTAAAATGTTTATTTCACCAGAAACCACACGTTCGTCTATACAGAGCATACTTTCTTTCAAAAGGAATTCGAACTTTGCTCTCCAGTTAATTCACAACTCAGCAATTTAAGGAACAACGAACAACTACTAAACTCGTAATTTATAGGGAACAAAGCACAACTAACTCAACCACGCTAATCTGTCGATATCTCCTCGTTGTTGTCCATAACATCTGAGCGCCTCTTATCTCCACTTCGATAATAGCATAAGTAACGAAATTTATACGACGAATAATTATTTATTTATTAATGTAAATCCAACTTTATGCAACCAGCTATTTAAAGCGATGTATTTTAAGTACGCTAGCAGAAAGGAGCGTAATATACTATAGCGAGATTATTCGTCAACGAGTTAATAAACACAAAATGCAGAAATAGCAGTCACCGAAACATATTTACGAATTGGGTATAGTGTAAAAATGTCGAGCTACAAAAATGCACGTTACAAATTCCCCTCTAGCAAAATAAAGACGTCGGGGTGAAAGAAAAAAAGAAAAAAAACGACAGACAAGGAACCAAACAAAAAAAATTTTTATCCGGTTTGAAGGACCAACACCAGTATAAGAGAAAGAACACTTTTTTTTTCGAAAGTAGAGAAAATCATCCATCGTGACCAACAACGACAGAATAGGTAAAGAAAATATTAAGTAAGCACTCAATGAGGATTAAAGGTTATAGCTACTTCCAAAATCGCCAAAAGACGGATGTCTCCAAAAAGGGACATTTATGTTCTCCACCTCAAAGAAAAGTTTTGGCTTCCCGCGAAGAAACCAAGAGGAAGGAAAAAAAACGAGGAAGAAAACTCGTAGCAAACCAACTAAACGACACAACTGTCGACCTCAAGCGTGCAGCAAAGAAAGAACCAAGACAAGCAAAGAGCAAAGGCAAGCTAGTACATAACCTAAAATACTTCCAACTGAGGTAACACAGATTCGTATGAAACGATTACTCAAGCAGAGTATGGCTAACAGACCTACAAAAGCGACGAAGTCGAAATACCTAAAGGTAAAGAAAATAGATCTGAAGCCTACCTCAAGGAATGGATGTAGAAAGAGACTATAATAGTCAAATAGTGAACAAAGGGTAGAACTAGCCAGAAGAAAAAGTCACGGGATGGGCTAGCTACAAAATATAAATAGGAATACGAAATGGGCGCCAGTGTTTTCGAACACAAGCTTATCATCGAAAACACAAGACCAATAAGCAAACAAAAAACAAACAAACAGAAAAAAAAATCACAAGCCATTAGGGATAGCGACACTTCGAAATCAAAATAGAATCAGCCGTAGGGAGCTCATTAGGATCCGGAGGTTCAGGATCAATGTCTGGAGGGTCTAAAGTTTTATCGGGTTTGCGGTCCTTAATATGCCAAGTACCCAGATCGTTACCAGAATCATCCGCTAAGATATAGGTCCACGGAGAAAGTTTAGTTCTAATAGTAAAGGGATCCACATATTTGGGAGCAAGTTTAGCATTGAAGTAGCGAGTAGCATCCGAAAGAACATAATTGCTTTTCCACACGCGATCGCCAGGAGATAAAGTTAAGGGACGACGACGAAGATCGTAGTGTTTAGCATTTTTCTTGTATGCTAAGGAAAGACGTTTCGAAATTTCTTCACGAAGTGACTCAAATTTGGCTAAGTCAGTAGGAGGAATAGGACGTTTGGGATCCATAAGAACATCATCAGGATCAGGAGGTTTTCCAAAATGATCGCCGTAGAGAACATGTTCACGACCATATAGAGCAAAATACGGGGAGTAACCAATAACCTCATGTTTAAGCGTTCGAATAGCACAACCGATTTTTGCTAAATTAACGTCCCACCGACGTTGATTATCAGAAACGTAAGAAGAAATCATGGTTTTCAGGACTCTATTAATACGTTCGGCCGGATTCGCCTGAGGATGGTAGCGAGCATTAAACAGAATTTTTGTTCGAAAAGAATCACAGAGTTTAGTGAAAATATGACTACGAAATTGTACACCATTGTCCGCAATTAGATATTGAGGAGTACCATACACCAGGAAAATATTCTCCTCATTGGTTCGAGCAACAGCGGCGGCCGTAGATGCACGTAGAGGAAAGAAACAAGCATATTTTGTGAAACAATCGGCAACAACTAAAATGAAAGAATTACCTTTAGAGGATCTAGGAAGAGGTCCGACAATATCAGTACATAGGACTTGCCAAGGACGAGTGGCAGTAGCACGGGGAGACATAAAGCCAGGAGGTTTCTTTTGTTCGACTTTGTGTGCCGAGCAAATCTTACAACGACGGACGTATCGAGCAACAGCGGCTCTAAGTTTAGGCCAATAGTAACGCATGGAAATTTTAGAGACAGTTTTGTGGACACCAGGGTAACCTGAAGTAGGTAGATCATGGTTTTCGTGTAGAACCCTATTCCGTTGTTCGCTGGGAACTACTAACTTCCAATCGTCTTGAGGAGGTAGGAGCAAAGACTGTTTAGATTTTACATGTTTATACAGTAATTCGTTTTTCACATGCCAGTTACTGTATAGTTTAGAATTGGAATTAACACGAGTCCGTAGTTTAAGATACCAAGGATCCAAAATTGGCAAAGTAATAGAAGATTTAGGAAAGTTATCAATTGAGTCAATTTTTGGTACTGAGCGAGATAAGGCATCGGGAACGATGTTTTCTTTACCTTTACGGTGTACGATGGTGAAGTTATGTTGTTGAAGTCGTACAGACCAACGAGCTAAGCGACCGTTGGGGATTTGTAGATTATTTAGCCAGATCAGCGAGTGGTGATCTGTGATCACAGTAAAGTGCGAACCCTCGATATAGGGACGAAATTTCTCGATTGCCCAAATAACACCAAGACATTCTTTTTCGGTGGCGCTATAGTTGCGTTCCGCCTTTTTAAGAGAACAGCTAATGTAGCTAATGACCTTTTCGTCATCACCCTGTTGTTGAGTCAGCACAGCACCCAGACCAAAATCGGAGGCATCCGTCTGTATAGTAAAGGGCAAAGAAAAATCCGGACAACTCATGACTGGAGCCGTTACCAAGTGTTCTTTCAGCAGCTTAAACGCCTGCTGACCAATTAAATTTAGAATTTTTCTTAGTCAGAGCAGTAATTGGAGCCGTAAGAGCAGAAAAATTTGGAATAAAGCGACGACACCACGAACACATACCAACTATGCGTCGAACTTCAGTTACAGTAGTAGGAGGAGGAAGATTAAGAATGGCCGAAACTTTTTCTGGGTCGACATGGAGTCCATGACGATTCACTACGTATCCCAGATAACGGAGTTCCGGTCGGCATATAATGCATTTATCTCTGTGAAGAGTAAGACCTGCAGAATTTAAACGAAAAAGTACTTTCTGTAGTACCACCAAATGTTGTTCGAAAGTAGGGGTAGCGATGATCACGTCATCTAAGTATGCGAAACAGAAAGGTTCAAGATCAGCACCAAGCACACGATCTATAAGTCGCTGAAATGTCGCTGGAGAATTATGAAGACCAAATGGCATCTTAGTAAACTGGTATAAACCTCTACCAGGCACTGTAAATGCAGTAATCGCCTTAGAATTAGAAGAAAGAGGTATTTGCCAATAAGCAGAGCGAATGTCCAAACTAGTTAAGAATTTTGCGTCTCTAAAACGGTCTAGAATCGTAGAAATATAAGGAAGGGGATAGGCATCCTTTTCTGTAACCTCATTGACCTTTCTGAAATCGATGCAGAAACGATATGTGCCATCCTTCTTAGGTACCATAACAATAGGGCTAGACCAAGCGCTACTAGATGGTTCTACAACGCCATTTTCTAGCATCTCATCTAGAGCTTGATTGACATGTCGTAGTACCGTAGGGGACATGGGATAGTATCGCTGCTTGATAGGGCTAGATGTAGTACGGATCTGATGTTCAATGAGATTAGTACAGCCCAAAGGTAAAGTATCATCTTCAGGAAACATCTGTTGAACTATACGCGACAATTCGGATTGTTGTATGTTCGATAGATCGGAAAGAGCATTGATCTGACTGATCGAGACAGTAGAAGAAGAACAGAAAGTTCATTGACCCGCTCGAAAATCCGGGACAACACCCATAGATTTCCAGAAGTCAATGCCTAAGATCAGAGGCTGAGAAATAGAAGGAACAACTAGGACGTCCAGAAGGATAGTTTTATTTTCGACCGACATGGGTAGAGTAAGTGACCCGAGAATGTCACAAGATTGACCATTGGCTACCGTACAGCTGTGGATCTCCGTTTGGGACAAAGGCAAAGAAAGAGAATAGAGAATATCCCAACCAGGACCACCAATAATAGTACGAGAAGCGCCAGAATCAAGTAAACCCTTAAATTCGATGTCGAAAATAGTAACAGTAAGATAAGGTCTGTCGTCCTTACGAGAACTAGCTAAAATAAAATCTAGAACATATTTAGATCGGTCATCAAGACCAGAGAAAGGATTTTTTGAGGAAATAATAGGTACCGAGACAACTGTAGAAGGAATCGGGTCGGTTTCTCGGCTTAGCGACTCGATCGGTAGTTTAAATTCTTGTTACACCTCGTACAATTGGCACGGGTAACATTAAGTTTACCACAACCATAGCAGTGGAGTATTTGTGGTTTCGTACAGGAAGGAGACTTGTGTCCTCGTTGGCCACAGTTCCAACAAGTAACGGGAGAATTAGGAATATTTTTAGGAGCCTCACTTGCACCAGGTGCAAATGTTTTTGGAATAGTACCACCAGAATGGGGAGGGACATAAGCGGACGTAAGTTTGCTGCGGGCCACAGGACCTGTATAAGCTAAGTCAGGCTCTAGGAGTTGAGAAAAGTTCGGAGCAGGAGGAGACTTGAAATTATCCGCCTGTATTTTGCGCTGTTCTAGTCTGCGACCCACACGCAAAAGTTCCGTAATAGTATTCAGATCAAGCAAAGCTAAGTTGGTTTGGTAGAAAGGGGTAAGATTTGGCAAAATAATATCGAGTTTCTGTAGTTCAGAGAGAGAGATTGTTAGACGAGCAAATAAGTTTTCCATCGTAGCTAAATATATACCAATAGACTCTGAGGGACCCATAGTACGTTGCTTTATTTCCTCTAACAGTTTCGCATTGTAATTAGCGGGTTGAAATTCTTCCCTTAATAGCCGAATCACATCCTGCCAATTAGTTAGAGATTTTCTATGCGCTCTGAATAAAATTAGAGCTTTTCCCGAAAGTAAGTCTGATGCCGAAGAAAATAGTTGAGAAGCAGAAACGTTGCGTGCCGAGCATAATTCGTCCACGCGTAATAGAAATGCATTCAAAGACATTCGGTCATCACCCAAAAATTTTAAGTCCCATTTAGACACCAGCTGTCCATAACCAGACGTAGCAATTGATTTAGAAAGAGAGATAGGTGTAGGTAATTCATCAGAAGATTCAGCAGAAGTAAGATCATCCTCAGTGTCAGTAGTCGGATTAATAGTAGCCGTAGAAACAAGTGGTACCCTAGGTGAAGTGGAAGAACGTCTAAAGCGACGGTATAACCTATCGCAATCACTGCGTAAATTGCTAACACATAGCAAAAACTTTCGCTGTATTACGGTTTCAGCGTCAGAAGTGATATTCATGCGCTGGATTCTCCCTTTAAGATGCATAGCCAGGCTAATAATACGTTGGCCGTCGGCAGTCGAAATATCACCATTAAACTCTTTGACCTTCGTAGTTAACTCAGTTAAACCCTCAGTCACGGCTTCATTATCCGTTCGGAAATCGATACCAGATTTAAGTGGACTTAGAGCCTCAGAAGATTCCATTTTTAAGATCTTCCTAACGGATTTACGAAGTTCGGATACAGGTACTTTTGTATCGAACCCACGGGAACCAACTTCGTATTTGAGTTCGGCTTCATGTAATCGATCAACTTTCAATCTCCAAAAGTCACCCATTATTCCAGAATCGACAAACAACACCCAAATATTTAAAGACACAAAAATGAATTAAATAAATAAAAATTAAATAAATAAAAAAAAAAATAATTCGAGCCGCTACAAAAAAAAATCAATGTCAAAAACATCAAGGTCAAACAGAAAAAAGTAAAACAAAAAAAAATCACGAGCAAATAAAAAAAATCGGGCAAAAAAAGAAAAAAAAATCGAGCAAGAGAGAAAAAAAATCGTGACCCCTCGTTTATCGAGCAGGAGAAAAAAAATATCGAGTCCCTCGTTTATCGGGCCCCCAAATAAAAAAAAAATCGAGAGCAAATCAAGAAAAATCAAGCCCCTTGTTTATCGGGCAGCCACGTTTATCGAATCGAGCCCCGCGTTAGGCGCCAAAAATTCGTTACGTAAATCTAGTGGCAGGCGCGTTGGGCGCCAAAGTTATGTTACGTTGGCTCGTAGCCGTGCGTAACGAAAAGTAAATCAAAGAGGAAAAAATGAAGTGACCGGGCTCAATCGGAGAGTAGGGAGGGGGGTTGCAGAAAGCAGACCAACATATAACGTACGGGGTTATAAGGAATTAGTAACAATACCTGAAAAAAAAAGAATTAGAATAGCCAAACTGCAATAAAAATAGTTTAGTAAACCTGAAAAAAAAAGAATGTAAAAGAGTGTAAAAGAAGGTAAAAACGTTTGAATAATCTATATAATATGACAACGGTAATAGCAGTACAAAAACTTTTAATACAAAGTGAGGTAATATTGGGGAGTAGCAGAAACGTTTCCTCACACACCAATTTAACATCAATTAGACAAAAAATTTTTTTAACAAAAGATAAATAGATAAGCACAATTGATGAGTAATTCAGTAGTATTAGTTTTTTTTTGTTTCTTAATAGCATGCAAGTCTATTGTAAAAGGTATCAGAACAACAAAGGATATTATAAAACCACGGATAGATATTTAAAATAACAACAAGTATGAAATGGTGCACTTACAGAGAGTCCTGCAATAACGCTTCCTTGCAATGGAAGTGTGGGATGTACGATGTTCGGCACTAACGAAGCACTTCACCCTTGATTGTGAGGGTGTTGATGGAACTTATTACACTTTACACTAATCACAAAAATTGTAGTAAAAATTTAGCATTTAGAATCACGGGCTTGCAAGGCACGATGTAATGCATGTCCTCTGATAAGTTCTTGCATTAAACTAACAGCAACGCGAGGTGTTTCATTTGCTACCTATAGCAACAAAGAAAAATCCAATGCTTTGCATAACGAAAGTTTACACGACTAGTGATCTATTCTAGATTCTTTGGTAGTAGAAAATTCAGAACTACAGTATCAACTGTATTTACATGTGAATGAGATACATATTTATAAGAAGCAACCTTCTTTTTTTTCCATCTACTAAACCGGCTACACTGTATCATCATTTTTAGAAACACTCAAGCTTACAACTGTATTTAGATAATCCAAAGTATGTACTGCTCGAATAAATAAAAAAAGAAAACAGGTAACGAAACGAGATCGCACACACATTACTCCTAAAGAAAGAATCGGTCAAGTTTCACAAGTTCTACCAGGTTTTTTTTTTGCACAAGAAAAACAACTACAAACACACTGAGTAAGGCACGCGTATCACTACAACCAATGTTCCGTAAAAACAAACACGTGCGGTCGAGTTTAACAAGTTATCCACTTTTTTTCAACAGGAAACAACTAAAGATACAATTAGTCAGCACGCGTATCACTAAAAATACGTCGATCAGATGTTTCGTAAAATGTTTATTTCACCAGAAACCACACGTTCGTCTACACAGAGCATACTTTCTTTCGAAAGGAATTCGAACTCTGCTCTCCAGTTAATTCACAACTCAGCAATTTAAGGAACAACGAACAACTACTAAACTCGTAATTTAAAGGGAACAAAGCACAACTAACTCAACCACGCTAATCTGTCGATATCTCCTCGTTGTTGTCCATAACATCTGAGCGCCTCTTATCTCCACTTCGATAATAGCATAAGTAACGAAATTTATACGACGAATAATTATTTATTTATTAATGTAAATCCAACTTTATGCAACCAGCTATTTAAAGCGATGTATTTTAAGTACGCTAGCAGAAAGGAGCGTAATATACTATAGCGAGATTATTCGTCAACGAGTTAATAAACACAAAATGCAGAAATAGCAGTCACCGAAACGTATTTACGAATTGGGTATAGTGTAAAAATGTCGAGCTACAAAAATGCACGTTACAACATGAGCCATAATACGCTATATTGTACCACTATCAAGTACGGATTATAATTTATCTACTCGTTTACATATTTCTTAGCAATTATTAGAGTTTCCGATGAATCAACCTGTACTTAATTTAACAGTTGTTTTTAATTCTGTTAATACTATTTTACACATGTAATATTTACAAATTGATGATCTTGAGAAGGAGTAGTGAGTGCTCTTGAGCAGGGGAATAAATTTATCTGTGGAAAACAAAAAAAATAGGAGAAATAGAAGGGTAAAATAGAGGAGCATTTAATAGGAGGACTCTAGTTTTGGCAGCAAGTCCCATTGAAACTTTATCAGACGACGTTGCTGTAAAACGAAAATATATGAAGGCCGCATAACCTGCCTCACTAGCAACTTAAAATCTATGTAATTCAAAGCTGTATGGATCCACAAAAGATAAACAGCGCGGAATTCTTAATGAGGATAGTTTGCTTAGATCATTAAAATATTCTTGCCACTGTAACCAGATATCGGTTGGAGGTTTCTCATCCCAACATAAACCTAACATGCAGAGGTGTTGAATAATGCGTTTTACAAACATGGTAAGAGACGCCAGAAACCTAGAGAGTAGTAAATTTTAGTTATCCGAGAATGTATTGCTCGTTTGGTACACGTTACTCTTAGAGGTTTTACAATAAATAGAAAGGAGTCCTCGATTTCAGACCATTGAACTCCAAGCACCTTGATAGCTTCATTAGCATCAAATTCTAAATTCTGAATGTAACAGTGATTCTTTGGAAGGTCTTGCAATATGGCACTATTATTAGCAGCCTATTTGCAGACAGACAGATGCAAGTGGATGAATGAAGTCATTTCGAATGCTCAAATACGATCCAATAACACCGGAACCACAAAGAAAATCGTCCTTATACAGTTCGAGCTAGAGGGAATTGGGATTCTCCTTCGTTAGTTAATTGCTGTAGGGTTCTGATTGCTAAATACGCGAAAGAGCTAACACCGTATATCACAGTGTTCAGTCTATAAATCTGAGTGGGATGATCAGGGTTGAATCTTCACAAAATTAGTTAGAATCGTTGATGCTTTGAATCGGCTAAAATTTGACGATACATTTGTCGAATATCGAATACAAAAACATAAGGATGTGTTCGAACTCACAATAAAACTGAGACAATATCATTTTGATGACTAGACCCGGCCAAGTTGGGCATCGTTAAGTAATAGATCATTTTTGAACTTAGCTGAGGCATCAAAAACAACTCTGAGGTTAGTTTTATCACCTTCTTGCTTAAATATATGATAGGGAATGAAATAGTGATCGTCACCCTCTGGGGCACAGTACATCAACGTTATGTGCATTGAATCTAGGTACTCTTTCATAAAGGCATTATATTGGGCACGTTAGTCTGTATTGATTGCTAATTTCTGTTCTAAAGAAAATAAACGTGTTGATCGATTTGGTATGAAGCTTCAAAAATGGATTACAATACTAAATGGTATACTGGCAACAAAACGTGCAGTGCCGTCTCTATGTGTAGTATTTTTGAAGACACGATCGGCTTTTTCCTCATATGGAGAGGTAAGGGACTGTTTAGAAGTTTCTTGATTTCTCAGAGTGGCCGAAGGGTTTGGTCGATAGAGTTTTCAACAGAAGTAAGAAAAAGCTTGAACAATGTTAGACACTAAGCCGTTGGTGAGACCTAGAATTGTCCACCAAAATTGGTGTTGACTGCCGCTGGCTGAAGGAAGTTCTCTTAAATTACTCCGCCTTGGCATATTCCAGTTTGGCTCGGCAAAATGGAGACCCTTTAAATAATTAAACTTGTTTGCTACCTTGACGTTAAGGATCTTATCTGCGATTGATGATAGAATAAATGCGGTTATTTCTAAAGATTTATATGGATTTAAAATTGATCTAATGGTGCAACTAAGGGCACCTCTGTAGCAACTGTTCCAAAAATACGTCCACCTCGGAGCACTGGCTGACTCACGTATTCGTCAGGATCTAATAGAGCTCTGATAGTTTAAAAGTGTCCATCACTGTCTTGAACTTCTCCTGAAGCTGTAGTAAAACAGTAACAAAAATGTCGAGCCAGTCGTGGCGTCAAAGTAGCCAGAGGAGGCGCCTCTGACCGCTGGTTGTGTTGAACTGATTTCGCCATAGTGTTTTCAGGAACATGCTTTGACGAGAAAGTGGCCTTGATTTCAATATATAATAGGGTGTAATGAGGTTGACCATACTAACAGATAGTTTAAACTACAAATAAACACCACAACAAACTTTTAAAAAAGGTCATTAGCTGGAATGTTTTTCATCCAGCTCACTACCATGAAGTCACCTCTAAAAATGCTCTCCTTTTCCGTCTGCTCGTGCCAGGACCACTACACATTGCTGCATGCCATCAGGAACAGCAATTATTCCTCGAACTCGCTTGGCATTGAAATTACGATACTCATGCACCCTCTGGACTGCCGCTACAGGTTCATAAACATTCTTTTCTTTCAACCAATGTGCAACACGCACCATCAACCAAATTATAAAGAAGTCGTTATTTACAATTCATCCTGCTTCATTGTATAAATTTAATCTTATACGGTACACTCCGATTTTATATATTGCACCACCTTGTGCTATTTTAATCACTTGTAATATAAAATCTCGGACTGCACTAGTCGCGTATTGTAGCTTGAAGCCAGGATGAATATGTTCAGCAGAATCAAAAACTAAGAAAGCGAATGCCGCCTCCAGGTCGTTTATATAGTCATAAACTCCCTTCCAAGTTGCACGGATCCATAACAAACATTCTACGAAAATCCCGCTCCAAATTTAACCGATACGCTTTTCCCCGTAAAATTTCTCCAACGGCTGACGCTATTCTTAAAATTACCGTGCACAACAACACAACCGTCGTTCTTTTCTGCAAATTTCGACCGCCCCCTTTCCAACCATCTTCAAAAACCGAGAATTTTGTAGTGCAAACAAATGTTTTACTCCGAAAAGCTCGTTAAAATTTTCAAACTGTCCTGGCTTTCGCTGAAATCTTACTTGTGCTATCACCCCAAACAACTAAAAACACGCCTCTCATATGCGCGTACATACCATTATCTTACTTCAACTGGAAACATTACATCTTCCAGCCTTCATTTCATACTATACCTAACTTTCCTATGTCATATCTACTTTCTAGTATCCTTGTCTACACCACGTTTTCTATCTTTTTTGCCTTGTCCTTCTATAACAACCTTGCTCATAATTGTTCTCCCTACTTTTCTGTGCACTTTGAAAATCAATATTTTCTGCAAACCCGCTGCATCCTTATCCCACTTATTGCCTTTAAAGGTATTCTCGTCTTACAGACGTTTGAAAGTCTCTACAACTTACCATATGATATCTTTCCTATGTTTTTAATACATGCAAAATATCGTCTCTTGCTCGATTTTATCGATCTGTTTATTTATGTAACTGTCCGTTCTCTGTTATAGACCTGTTTTCGGTTAACAATTTTTACGTAGACATATATTCTCAACGTTCAAAAGCTTTACTGGAATCGTCTTATTTGCTGCACGTCCCTTTTTTGAAATTTACAACCGTTGTAGCTTGTTTTCAAATACTAAACTTTCACAACTTACATAAATGTTTAAGCTTTACATTACCCTTAAGAAATTCACCTTCCTCGAGTAAATTATTGATTTACACTACACCCAATATGAAAAGCTTTTATAATAACACATTTATACACCTATTTCTAACATTGACATTGATCCGACTAGTAATTAATTATTATTCTAGTTCTAAATTGATGCACAAAAATTAAAACTACATTATTTTACATTATTCTATACCTATTTAATTATACTGAAACGACTTATATTCAAAATTGATTTTTATATAAAATATTGTGATATATTGTGATATATTATGTGATATATATGATATTTGAACCTTGACGCACTGAAGTACCACTCAGATATAGACTTCTAGTTCGTAAAATGATTGATGAAGGAGATGGTGAGTGCAGTTACTTGTTAAAGATATGTAGAATGATTTTCGGAGAAATTGGAGTTTTAAGATTTCAAATTGGGTGTTGTTGATTTCGTAAAGTAAATTTGAAAAGTATGTCCCAATGAAGTGAACTGCTGTTGCTTGTATATCATAAAAATTTGTTTCAATATTTAAAAGGAAACTTCACTGCCATGTGAATATGTATGTAGAGCTAAGATTCGAAATCACTTAGTACGTTTTCATTAGATTTAAGTTAGGTATAAGATGTCAAACTTTCACTTTCATTTGAATATGTACGTAAAGCCTATAAATTAAAGTCAATTAGCATCTAAAAAGAAATTATTTAGCACATGTTGTTAGGATTAAAATATTAAAACATCAATCAAAATTTTAAATTTTCGGCCAATGACATTTGTGTATTAGTTTACTCCAAATTAGAATTTGACAAGAGCAATAAGGTCTGATAATAAAAAGATGGATCATAGAATGTTAGTTGAAAGAAAATTGTAAAGAGTAGGCTGGTTAAATGTTTTGAGAGGGATCTCCATGGAGATTGGTAAATAAGAAGCAAACTGATTTTGAAAGCAAAGACTGTGAAAAAAAGGAGCTTTACAAACTATAGAACTAAAAGTAAAATTTTTTTTGTAATATTTTACGAATTGTATACCTTGTATTATTATTGTAATCTCCAACATATAATTCAACAAATGTTAAAAATGTATCTGTGATATTCAAAGTATAAAGAAACTGTTGATATTAAAAAGCGATAAATGCAAGAGTCCTTGTCAGTGTTTTACTATTGACCATTCTATTTCTGTGAGTGTTTTTGTGTAGACAGACGAGTTTTGGAGTGGTGCTATAAGAACCACTTGGATTGCTGAACCTTCGGTGGCGAGCACGGTGTTGATTTCACGGAGCTAAGATTCCTGATAAGACCAACGGCGATAAGTATAAGTGTATCTAAAGAATTTTTGGCGTACCTTTAACCCTAAAATAAAAAGCGTAAATTCAGTAATACAAAATTTTAAAACTTACTTATCTACAGGTATTAAGAACCCACATCTGGTTCGAGTCGTCGCTGTAGGCAGTGGAGCTTCATTGTTCAACAGCAAGACGTTTTATTGGAATTCAGGTATTAGTTTATCAGTGTCATATTTTAAACACTTTACTCGTTATGCTCGATTGACATCTTAATTTTTTAATCAATATAAACTGTTTACTGTTCGTATTTTCAAGTAATTGTTTACACTGTCACATTTAGAAATTGCTTATGTAGAATTAACTAGAGGTCATTTGACTGGCAGTGTCACGTACATCTGTATCCAGTTCAGAACCCACGCTGTATGGAGATATAGATTTATTCACAAAATTAACCTGAGATAAGAGTTTTCATTGGTCAAGCCGCAGATTTAAAGACCCAATAGAGAAGTTAGTAAATTATTAATTAAAGAAAGGAAATTATTGTGGAATTTGCTGCATTGCTAAATTGCTCATATATTATATATATATATATATATATATATATATATATATATATATATATATATATATTGCTATGTATTTTCTCAAGCCCCACGTTGGTTCGTCTATAAATTCTGTGAATAATCGTAGAGACACCCTTTTCCTTTCTGTAATTTTTCTTAAATCGAGCCCCAGCGTTGAGCCGTCATAAATTTGCTGTAGTAGCCCCCTCACTTGTTGTAGTCGGATGTATTGAACGTTCTGACTGAACGCCACCGCTCTGTGTTTCTCACTTTAATCTTTTACTTTTATTATTGTCACGGCTAGCCCTTTTAAATCTACACAGAGTGCACAACGTTACGATAATCAATTTTTTTTACCCCTTTATCATTACCTGTGTGAATCGATAAAACGAAGTTAATCAACATTCATATAATGAAAAGAAATAATTATTACAATTTTTGAAATTCTTTAAATACACCCTTCAATGTTTTCTATCCCAAAATTTCTTTTTTTTTAGTTTCAATATAAAGTCACCAAAAACTACCTCTTTAAAAAAATCTGGAACGTTCGAGACCTCTCTATGATTTATTACGTAAGTTTAACGTATGCAATGTTTCTTGTTTACTTCTTTACAAGTTTTGGATAAACTGAATAAATTCAGTATTAAAATTTAAATTGAAAAATATCTTAAAATTGAGTAGATCTGACCTGCGATTTCGTGTTGTAAATCAACACCCAGTTGTTGTCTTCTATCGTATACCAATGCTCTGCTTAGTTAAACCAATATGTGAGTACAGTTACCCCTTGTTTTCCAAAAATCACCTCGTGTTTCTTTGTTTTATATTTCTCTGCATATGCTTTGAATCTCTTCCCTTAAATACTTCTGACGCAAATTAGAATTGTACCAGAATTGTGCCGGAGATCAATTAGAATTTGATTAAATGTCAATTCGAATTGTACCAGAAACCGATTAGAAGCGCTATGTGATTATAAATATTTAATTTAGATTTATTACCCAATTTCTACTCACGTTTTCTGAGGAAAACGGCAAAAACTTTTCATATATTCTTAACACAATTTTTTTATGTAGCACTATTTTCACTAAAACATAAATTTGATATATTCTAAACTTTATTTATGTGACGCGTAGATTTCTGGTTAAAAGTGTCGTGGCTTCGACGTGCATCAAGTGTGGACAGACTTGTTCTATCACCGGTGGGTGTTAAATAGCCTTTTCCCACTACATCTGGGTTGGGTTTCCCAGCAGTTTTGCAGATTTCTTCAACCAACCAGCTTTTGTTTTTAATATTCCCTGTATTTTTAAGCTGTTTCTGATGAAATTATGCTGGTTATTTGCTATTGTTTGATACTTTACTATTTGTTATCGTGGCCAGACTGTCAACTCACGTCTGTTGTATTGTATAGATAACGCTTTTGGATAATTGTACAAAAAATAAATGATGTAACTCTAGTGCTGTTTTCGTTTATGTATTTATTTATTTGAAAGTGCGTTTTCTTATCAAAGCGCTCATGGTTCCAGCGTAATTGCATGAAAATTTATTAGGTTTCATCTTATCTTCTGCGTATTTTATCTTATAAACTTGTAGAACACTTCTTAACGTATGTTTAGTTACATGTACGATTATTTCTCTGCTGAATACGGGTTCTATTGTGGAAAGATATGCTAACTTGCATTGATTAATTTTAATTGCAGTCTATATACAGCATGTTAAATGCTTGCTATTTACATAATGTACGAATTACTTATTTTTCTGCCAAATAAATGCAGTTTTCAGATTCTTATCGCTATTTACAGTTACTACACGACCCTTACTACTCAATACACCCCTAAACAACCCCTTATCACATCATTATATATATATATATATGAATATAATCAATAATTATCTTACTGTTTAACGACGTTGCTTTATATATATATATATATATATATATATATATATATACACTAAAAGAACGGCTACAGCAGGACTTGAACCTGCAACCACTAATTTTCCGGATCAGTGATCTAACCAATTGAGCTATCTAGCCTAATTGTTTAGATGCAAGACGTAATTGAAAATCGTTAATAAGAGCCAAGCTTTAGTAGTATTAAAGTACAACATCATCTAAACAATTAGGCTAGATAGCTCAATTGGTTAGAGCGCTAATCCGGAAAATCAGAGGTCGCAGGTTCAAATCCTGCTGTAGCCGTCAAAATCTAAGAAATTCTCGCCCAAACAAGCTCTATACTCCGAAATCTTCATTAAAAATATTACCTAGCACTGTCTTCCGCGAAACTCTGATAACTGTCGTTATACTTCTAGCCTCTTTTATATATATATATATATATATATATATATATATATATATTGCTGTGTTACTTCTGCTGTAACGTCTCTAACTCCTGCTCCACAAAGTGGGTGCCAAAAATGCTGTGATGTTTCTTATTTGTAGCCCTACGCTTGGGTCGTCATAACTGCGGTGTATTATTTTCTTTGAATCAGGTCCCCACGAAAAGGGCGTCAAAAAAGTTGTGTATCCCCTACTTGAAGCCCCACGCTTGGGAAGACCTAAAATCAGCCACCTCACAACATAGGGTGCTAAAATCTACGTATCTTGCTTTCAGAAACTTCCCAAAAATTTTTAATGTAATTATAAACATTTCCACCTACCTAAAATGGAAGCCCTACCACATAGACTTACAATTTATACCATCTAACAACAATATCCTCTGAAAATGCTTTTCACTCGAACCCCAAAACATCCAGCTCCTTTAGAGATATTCGCCACGGCTGCTCATTCGTTCGCTGAAAATCCTAACCTACTAAAAATAACGCTGACTGACAAAAGTACATCAATATTTATTAACATTTCCTATTTGTTACGTATAAATTCAATTTACATCCCTCATGTATTTCAAGCTCTAAACATTTTATTACTTGTGCAAATAATATCTCAGTTTAAAGAAAATAATTTTTAAATCATACTACATAAATCGTGAAACAAAGTAACTGGGCTTATTTCCAACTTTTACTTTATATCCCAGGTCAAATACGAGCTCATAGTAAACCTCCTTTTATCTACGTGCTAGCAACGGCACTGCAATTTCTTAAAGCTCTTTTAGTTTTCACCTTCAAGTAATATCATCAAATTATTACATAAAATTTTTATTTAGTTCTTTTCAAATTGACTCATCAATTAAAATGTCTCTATAACATAATAAATACACAAAATTACTAAATTGTCACCCAGAAAATCACCAACAAAAACAAGCAAAAATTTGATAAGTAGAATTACCAGGATTTTTTTCTCAAGTGCTCTTTGCATGGACACCATCTCCAACATGATCCTCCTTTTCGACTGCACATTCAAATGCTGTCTCTAGGTTTTTTATATGGACACCATCTCCAACGTGATCCGCCTTCTCGACTGCACGTTCAAGTACTGTCTCCAGGTGGCCTCTCACCATCAGGAACACCGCTTCTAATTAAATTCTTCCACATAAGTGTACAGTACTACCATGCTCTCGTACACTTGCCATCCATCCATACATTTGCTTGGTACTCAGAGTACATACGCCGCCTTCAGGCACCCAGTACTAAAATTGTACTTGTTTTATAATTTTTATTATTTACAGCATAGCCAAAGATATCAGAGCACCCTCTCGTGCTAATTTAACTAAAACTTCACTCAATCACTTTGCTAAGTAGTTAGGTAGGTGATCGTTGTTAAAGACAAGAGAGAGGAGAGCGATTCACCACCTTCTGCGGGTTTATATCAGCTCCAAAAGCCACCCCCTACATCAATTTCTAACACCCCTGTCGCACTTTTCCTAGTATAACAGCAAAAAACGGGCCAACGGTTGAACACTTCCACAAACTATCTAATTATCATTGAAAAATTCAACGTACACTTTCCTACCCGTCGTCAAAATCTAAGAAATTCTCGCTCCAAACAAGCTCTATACTCCGAAATCTTCATTAAAAATATTACCTAGCACTGTCTTCCGCGAAACTCTGATAACTGTCGTTATACTTCTAGCCTCTTCAATACGCCCTCTGTATACTCGTATATCTCTCCTTTCATTCCCACTTATAAACAAAATCTTCCGTCTTATTTTATTTTTAGACATTATTCTCCCGCTTATTCACAAGCGCTGTTTTACCTAACCCCCGCTATTGTAGTCTATTCTACTCTTGCTTATTTAATGTAACAGTCGTGCTCTGTTAGTAAAATATCCCCAGATTTCTATTCCCTTACTGCACGATCTATTCCGAAAACATTCCTCTCACTAGCTCCTAACTTTATTGTCTATCAAGCCCCTAGGCGGCTCCGTGGCGTAGTGGTATGTGTGTGACTACTACGCCCGAGGTCCCGGGTTCGAATCCCGACACGGTCCGCTTGAAAAATGTTAGGCGAGCATTTTTCGCAAAAATACACCCTCGTTCGGATGAGGGGTAAAATGGAGGTCCCGTGTGTGAGTGTTGTCACGCACGTTAAAGATCCCTACCTTGCTTGGAACAGCAAGGATTCGGCAAAAATTCAAAATTTTTCAGGTAAAAAAAACTCGCTTCCTGGCCAATGTAGTACCTTCGGGTGGAGCATTGGAAAATCACATGTAATGTCTATCAAGCCTTTCAAAGTCAAACGTTTCACTACACATCTTTTCTTCCTTTATTAAAGCATACAAACTATAGTCTTTCTCTGTAAACCGATATTGTTTTCGTACGTGTTGTCTGCATCTGTGTTTTGTCCTCATTATATTTTTCTAGCTATTATTTTTTGACGAGATATTATGTTCGTTATCTGTTTACGACTATAAAGTTCTTAGAATTTATAACACGTGCCACTCGAATAACCACCGCCACTTTAAATATGCTATAAATCTGAAAGCTTTTATTATTTCGAATAATTAAACAAATCTTAATTATGCTTACCATAATTTACGTTTTGCATACATTTACGCAATTATCCGCCGCAAATTATGTTTCCTAACTTATTAATAACTATTATTTACAATAAAATTTTATGCTATATTCAACTAACCCTAATATTTACTGGTAATTTGTCAAATACTAACCGATTTTATAATATTTTAATGTTTAACATTTTACTTTGTTTAGAACCTTTTATCTATTGTATTCTTTATTTTTATTTACTAATTTGCAGTTGGTTTGGAATTCGATGGGGTACAATTATATACATGGGAATAGCAATAACAGGACAATTAACATTTGCCATTGGAGCGCTCTCAAATGCCTTCTGGATTATGGCATTAGGACGTGTTGTACTTGGGTAAAGTATACATATGTACTTATATAATAAATATTAGTTCGACAATCAAAATGAGTTACTTTATACACTTTAATGCGATATCCGTCTTCTTGAAGTTGAAACTGGGCGTTCTGTTGGTTTACAAAAGTGATATATGGTTCAAAGACTATTTTATGATACTATGCTTTCATTGATGTTTGGAGTTAATAAATCTTAAAAGAAAACATTTACAAGTTTTACACGAGTGGAGTAAAGTCAACATGCAGTGGCGTAACTACACCCCTGCCAGCCCCCGCTATGCGGGGGGGCCCCAAGTGCAAGAAGGCCCAAACGATAATAAACTCAACTTATTCATCTTCAACGTATTTGGCAGGTAAGAAACGGTCAAGAAAATATTGCAGATAATTCAGAAACCGCAGGTTAACGAACGTTTTCTTGATGTTACTACTAGGAACTGCTGAAATACAAGAAATAATAATTAAGATAAATACTAAACACCACCTGCAGCCTGCATCCTTTCTTCTTTCTATCCGTTCTGTCCTATTTTGTAAGGGTTAATAAACAGATGAAAGAGACTGTAAACTTTAATAACAAAGATGTCTATATTATTCTTAAGTGATAAGTTGTATAAAGTGGTAAAGCATTATTAAACGACGTATAGTAGGGTTAGTTTGGTTTGTGGGATTTTAAATAGGAATAAAAGGGCTATTGTCTGTACAGTACAGATTCACAGGATGGCAGGTAGCTTAGTAACCTTCGCTTTCTAGAAATATAATACTAGAAAGAAATTCATTTTGTGGTTTCTAGTCAGCTGGTTGCAACGTATTTGCATTAGCTGCATTATATATAACGGAAAGGAAGTAAAAAGCATTCCAGTACGTTTTACTCAATAGTGTTGTGTTCGTATTACAGGAGGTCTTTCATATTTAAACGTAAGTATTTATATCTATTTTTATTAAACTACTATTGATTTGATCATAGTTGAAGTCGCGCTGAGAAATACATATAAATAAATCTTTAAGCATTCAATAAAATCATTTATATTTTGTTAATTAAAGCATTTAAAGCAAAGTATGTATGTGTTATTTGTAATTTCAAAAGGCATTTAAATAATTATTACTTATCTAATTACATTATAATTAATTTCATTCAAAATTGCAGGAAATAATATACAATGAGCACTACAAGCGGCGCTGCAAAAACGAAAAGGAAACTATTGGAAGAATCAAAGAGCAAGATTCCAAAATAAGTTCCTTTTACTTCTAAAGAGTCCGAAAACAAGAACAATCTATGAAAGAAATTGGGCTTTCGACAGTAGCATCTACTAGTTCCGCTACAGACGAACAGCAGTCGTCAACAATTTTAAAACTCTCACCCAGGGCGCAAGTACATCACATAATGACGGCCGATAGAAATTTGGAACTAGATACCACTACAATTACAGAGGTAAATGTGAGTAGTACTTTTCACTTAATGAACTATCTATGGATCTGACGAAAGAATATCCAACCGATTTTGCACATTTTTAAAAATCAATGTTTTACAACATGACAATTTAAGAAAAGAAATAATTAATTACGGATTGTGTAGACCAGATGGTGCGTTTCCTAAAGATAATAAAATAGAAGTTTTTCAGTTCACTATTATTACTTAATAACTGCAAGCGAAAATAAAAGCAATACGTTAAACTTACCACACAATTCAAATGGGTGGTTGTGTTATTCTAAATTAAAAATTGTGTTTATTGTCAACCATGTTGGCTGTTTGCTTCAGTAAGGTCAAGTTGGACGACCGGAATTAATGATTGGCAGGGTTTATCAAAAATTAAAGAGCATTTGCTTGCTCAATCTCATTTAACTTGTTGTTTTATTTACGATATGTGGAAAAAAATTATACCATAGATAAGAAAGATACTCTACTATTAAAACAAGAAACTGAATTTTGGAAAAATGTTTTACACAGACTTTTCAATGTTACTTTAACACTATCCCAGCGCATGCTGTCATTTCGAGGACATAGAGAAAGTTTTTCTGATTCAAAAGACAGTTACAACGGTAATTTCTTAAGTTTAGTTCATTTAATTAGTAACTATGATCCTATATTACAAAAAGTGCTTGAACGACCCAAAGGTTCAATTAAATATCTTTCCCAAAAATTCAAAACGATATTATTAATACTTTAAGCGCACACTTAAAAATATTTTATTAAATAAAATTAGATCCGCTCCTTTTTCTCAATCATAATAGACACTACACAGGATATAACTAAGATTGATCAATTAAGTAAAATTGTAAGATATATTGATTTTAAAAAGACAGCTTGGGAGAGGTAACCAAAATAGATATTTGTGAAACTTTTGTGGGTTTTACAAAAGTAGAGTCCCAATCTGCTGAAGGACTATGCAATACTATATTAAGCAATTTAACTAACATGCAATTAGATATAAATAAATGTAGAGGGCAGGGCTACGATGGAGCTAACGTTATGAGCGGTACGTATTCTGGCGTGCAAAAGAGAATTTTAAACATAGAGCCTGCAGCCTTATATATGCACTGTAGTGCCCATAACTTAAATCTAGTCATAAATGATGCCGTTAAAGGTATAAAAGAAATAGAATCGTTTTTTCTACTTTTAGAAAACATATATACATTTTTTGCTAATAGTATAGTAAGATGGAATTGGCTTTCTGTTTTTAAAGAAAATTTCACACAATTGAAACGCTTAAATCCGACACGTTGGGCGGATCGAGTAAAATCTTTAGCTGCCATAAGAATTCGGTATAAAGATATAGTAATGTCTCTTAATAAAATTATTATGATATCAAAAAAACAGATGAACAAAATGACGCAAAGCAAATATTAACTAGCATGGATAATTTTAATTTTATTTTTTAAGTGTTTTTTTAAGTCAAATTCTAGAAGAGCTTAACAAGCTCTCACAAACTGCTCAGAGTGAAAAGGCGAATATTAATCAGATAACTCTCTTATTTAAAAAAACTTTAAAATTTTTCAAGGAAACAAGAAATAACTATTCCGACATCAAGGAGGAAGCAGCGAAAGTTGCAGGGCAATGGAATATTAAACCGGAATTTATAAAAAAGGCAACCAAAAATAAAAAGCATTACGATGAATTATCCAATGATTATCGATTTAATGATGAAGAATTTAAATTTAAAATAAATGTATTTTATCGCGTAATGGATATTATAATTTCACAGCTGTCGAATCGTTTTAAATCGCTTTTTCATGTAAACGAAAAGTTTAATTTCTTAGAACCTAATGTATTTTTGAATTTAACTGCAGACGATATTTTATCTAAGGCAAAACAATTGCAAAAATTTTACTACAAAGATTTAAATGATGCTATAGGTATAGAACTTACTACACTCAAAAATAATAGACTTATTTGTGATGAATTAAAAAATGTTAACGGTATCTTACAATTTTTAGAATATCTAGTACTTTCCAAATCTACAGGTTCTAGCAGTTTTCCAAACACCATAACAGCCTTAATGTTATACCTAACTTTACCCGTTAGCGTTGCAAGTGCGGAGAGATCTTTCTCAAAATTAAAAATTATTAAAATTATCTTAGGAACCGCACTTCACAAGATAGATTAGACGATTTATCCCTCTTAGCAGTAGAACATGACACTGCCAAAAATATGAATATAGAGGATACAATAAACGCGTTTGCAGCAAAACATGCAAGAAAAACAAAATTTTGAATTTGATTTGGAATGTCTGCTAGCTCATAGGTTTTTACTGTATCAAATTTTTAGGTGTAAATAATTTTGTGCGGCGTATAAATATGTAGATTTAATATTAATTAACTTATAAGTTTGAATTTATGTAATTTGGTTTTATAATTAATAAAGCACTTGATTAATATAGTATATGTATTTAATTCTATACTGCTTCCTTCTCTACATGTACTATAATTTAAAAATATGGCTAAATATAAGCCAGTAAAAGTAATACATTTTAAAGAGAGCCCACTTTAAAATTTTTGCGGGGGGGCCCAAAAATCGTAGTTACGCCACTGTCAACATGTTATCAATATTTTAAACTTTAGAAATGCTAAACTTTATTTGAATTTAAGGAATTAACAGGAGCAACTTGTTTTGCAATAACTTTTGCATAATTTATGGCAATATTAATAAAATATACAGGTATCAGATAATTTATTTTTAATAATAATAATAATAAGGTAAGTACAAGTGCACAAAATTGTAATAATGTTTTAGAAAAGGTAATTTTACACCATAAAGCTTCTATCTTCTCGCAAAAGCATATACAACCAATTGCTGCTAATAAAACGACACATGCACAATTTAAACATAGTACGCAACAATCTAAAATTCAAGATCAAACTTCTAGAGAATCAATAAACTCGCCAACAGTAAAACAAAATGGCTCGCTATCTTTGACTAAAAAAATAGCTGCTGTTATAGTTGAGTAAAAACGTATCAGATGGTTGTTAAAAGAATTAAACAGTGATATAACTAGAACTTTTCCATTACGTTAATAAATGGCGCTACCGGGTTAGAGAAAAAATATTCACACGGAATTTTGTAGACTTTATCCAGAATTAAACTTAAGTGAACAGAACGTTGTAGATAGAAAGAATATTATCGTAAAGAAAGGCTATTTAATACCAACAGAAATCTCATATATACGTCAAGAAGTTGGGAAAATCCTTTCTTTCAACCAAACTTATGAAGAAGTCGAAATTGTTCCACCAAATTTAGAGCATACTCAACACAAAGAAGGCACAACTTTAATAACCAACTTTCGAGAAAAATTTAATCAAAATCTAGAAGTATACGAAAACATCAATTTATTTGAAAACCACGTATGCCTCGATTAATTTTCAAATCTCTAATTCTAAAAATTATTAGCGATGTAAATTTGCTATACAGGAAAAATTAGAAGACGAAATTGATATGTTATTGATCTCTAGCGAGATATATATGTAGGTGCAATAACGGTCCTAGAGATAAGCGAACAAAATTTACCAGAAAAAAGTAAAAATGTTTCTTACAGAAAACCACCAAAACAAGATACCGTTTTGAAGATACGAATTACAAAAGAAATTGATAACTTACGAGGCAAAGCCGACCTAATAGGTCAATATTTGCAAGGAATTGATACAGTTGAACTAATAAATAAAATTAAAAAAATTTTGTACATTATTCGAACAACATTTAATTCTCCAAACCTAACGCAGAAGCTATTAGAATATAAGGACGAGCTACGTCACAAAGCTACAGCTAAAGGAAACAGACCATGACGCTATAATCAAACCGCGACAAGAAACTTACAAAATTTCCAATTTATAAATGACCAAAAGGAATTCTTTCGAACTCTGTTTAATGAAAAAGTTGAACCACATATAAACATCGATACAAAGCAACTTGTTCGGCATTGTAAAGCGAACTGGAGTGCATATCTTCATCAACCGACTTGAATTTACCATGGATAAGAAAGAGATTAAAAAAAATATAGAAATTTCAAAGAAATGAAAATGACAAAATTTACAGAAGGTCATATACAAGATTTTGGTTAAAATATTTCAAATCGACCCACAAAATTCTAGCAGAATCGTTTAACAAAGTAATTGAAAATTCTCAAAATATGCCACGACCGTTAGTTACAGGACACACTTTATTTTTAAAAAAAGTGATCCCACAACCCAAATAACTACACAACTATCACATGCGTGTCAGTTATTTACAAATTGTTTATATCACTACTATCAAAAACTATATACGACCATTGTGAATCCAATAACATAATTGCAAAAGAGCAAAAAGGCCGTACCAAACAATTACTGGGATGCAAATAACAACCGATTATGGATAGTATAATTATGAAACAAGCAGAAGTAGAAAACAGAAATATTTGTGCATGTTACATAGATTATTCTAAAGCATTTGAGACGGTTCCGCATAATTAGTTAATTCATGTCTTCAAATTATATAAACTAGTCAATAATTAACGTACTCCAAAACGTTATAACAAAATGGAACGTAATACTAAAAGTAAAAGGTTAATACACAAATAAAATTAACATAAAAAAATGAATTTTTCAAAGTAATTCTCTAAGGCCCGATTGCTCAGGTTCTCCTTAAATTTTAAGTGCTCCTTAAACACGCTAAGTGACAGATCTTGCATTGCACACGAATTTTAAGGAAAACTTAAGTTGTCATCTGTTCCTCAAATTTAAGCCACAGATATTCACTGCTTTAGTCCTCCTTAGCAACTTAACCTTACTATTTGTTTGCATATATATTACTCATATTTAGACCAGGGTAGAAAATTAAATAATCACATCAAATAATTTTAATCACCGTGTAGAAGCTTTGGGAAAAGATACATAACTCGCGTTATTAAATAAAAGCGTGAAGCATAAAAATTCATTCGTTTCATTAAAATTAAGAAATTTAAATTATTTATAAGACGCTTTATATAAAAGGAAACAGTATTAAAAAGCTCCACATGTAATTTAATTATTCCTAATAAGGAAACAAATGGAAATTACGTGCAAAATTTATATTAATTAACCCTATTTTAAGTAACCGGTATTAAACAAAGTATACACATAATAATTAATATTTAACTTGTATTCGCTAAAAATGAAAGGATAGAAGTCAATTTTAATTGAGTTAATTAAACCATTATTAATAATAAGCATAAAAGTCTGTGAAAATCCAAGATTATAATACCAGAAAATAAAGCTCTGAGAATTAATATTATGTTTGAACACCTGCGTAGTTTAAATATCACGTACGGCGAAAATTTTGTAGATAACAAATGGTTTCAGAGAATCTTGAGAAACCGTCGCATAATAGTTACGAGAAATGCTAAAGGTGGGTTATTTCACACTCCACATGGACTAAAATAATCGATAATAAAGAATATCAATTTGCATCAATAAGAACAGGTTAGATAGAGACAGATAATATGCGCAAGACCGAGACACATATAGTAAAAGGCGTGAGTAGAGCAACGTCACGGGGTTGCGATTGGTTGAAAGTAAAATGCAAAATTTGAGAGGTAAAATAACATTTCTGTAGAAAATCCAATTAGTTATTTCCAGACTTTGCGTGCCGTGTTGAAATTTCTGAGATTTAACTGGGGTGAGTACTAAATTGTAAAACCGACGCGCGAGCGACGGAATGGGAACATAGCATGAGAAATTCTTAAGAATTGTCTGTTTTGAGGACAAAAGCGACGTGCCGGCTATCCGCTATATATACCGGTGGTAATATGAATTTCGTTCTCTTAGACTTTTGACTATTCGATGCGTTAAAAGCTCTCTTACATCTGCAACTTGATTCAGTGTTTTTTTAGTGTGATAGAATAATTTAAAGTTTGCTCGTATATTTTGGTGATGTAAAACAGTTTATTCTGTACGTGCTAACATGAATGTACTTCAGTGCACTTAGATACAAGGTAATAAAATTTCGTATCACTGTACCAATTAGCAAAATTTACAACGACAAATGTATACACAAAAGTAGGCAGTTTTGGCGTATATTGGTGAAAGAAGTATGAATTTCTTTGTTATTTTTCGGGGTGTTAATAATTAAATGGTTCAAAACGTGTCTGGATCCACGAAACAAGGGTCAGATATACACAGATGAATTCCGGAAAAGCCCTGAAACAACTTTAAATAAATGGTGATGGAGAAAATTTTAAAAGCGTTGAGAATCAGAAGCTGTAAATATAATCCAGTTGGAATGGTGTGATTAACAAAAGGGACGATGTACATTGAAGCTACGAGTGCTTAACCTTCAGGTAAATTATACTATTTTGTTTGAACTTTGATATTTTTGTGTGTGTTGAATAACTTTATAATTGATTTACATTAAATGGACATTAGTGAAATTGTGCTCACAATAAAATTTTAATTTTAAGGTGAAATTTGCTTGTTTAGTAGAAAGGGGTATTTAGTATTGATGTTCTGGATTATGATGAAATTTTGGGTATGTCTTTGAGCTCAATTAGACGAACCTGGTTAATTAACGTAAAGGGGTGGTAGATGCTCCCTTTGTACTCAGACTCCGGTCTGCATATATTGTTATATTAATTAGTAGGCATCCTACAAGGACTTTAATTCTGGATGCACATGAAATGATAATAAAATTAATCTTGAAATTCTTTTTAAAACTGAAATTTATGCTGAGTTTTAATTTTGAAATTTTAATGTATTGTGAATATTGATGTAAATAGAGTTAACGTTGATGTTTGTGGTAGGAATGTGTTTGTTTTTTTTTATGAATGAGGAGGTTTATTAACTAGAGGAGCAGCCGAGGCGATGAACAGAAGAAAGTCAATGAACCAACACAGTTAAGGTAATGAATAGCTTTTTGTAGGATTCACAGCATTCTTGACATCCAATTCGTAGAGGCTCGATTCGAAAAGCGGAGTTCCCGTATTTTGGTGGTTTCACAGCATAATTTGGCGACCACAACGTGAGGGCTCGAGTTCCAAATAAAATTTTTGTTATTTTATTCCAGGAAACTGGCGATCTGAGAGAGAGTTTCTGTTTGTGGATAAATTTAAGAGCATTTTAGAGTGTGTGAGTGATTTGAACGTATGCAGAGAAAGGAGTGGTTAAGGAGTCAAGGAGTGGAAATTGGAAGTGACGATAGTGCATTGTGTGAGAAAATTCTAAAATGGAAGAAGCTGGAGGCAGTAGAGATCAGTCGAGGACGGAATCAGGGGATCAAGGAAATGAGTTAATGGTGAGAATGTTAGAGGAAATGCGATTAGCTAGAGAAGAATCGAATAGAGCGAGGGAGGAGTCCAACAGAAAATTAGAACTGCTAAGCGATGAATCTAATAGAGCTAGGGAGGAGTCCAACCGAAAATTAGAGCAGATAAGCGGGAAAATTGAACAAAATACTAAAGAATTTACAGAATTTAAAGATAGTCTTACCGTGAAACTGGGGGAAGTAGAAAATAGGGTTGAAAGAAATGAGCGTGATATTACAGGTCTTCGACAGGAAATGGGACATTTAAGGTCCGAAGTACGCATTTTCTGTGAAGAAGAGATTAATGTAAAAACGACTGAAGTGACGGACTCATGTAGGGATCAGTTAGGCAGGGTAGAACGCGAAGTTAGTAGTATCAAATACAACATGTTAAATTTAACGGGGGATGGTCCCAGATTGTATACAGGTGGAGTATCATTGGACCAACACATGAAGTTTTATGGCGATAACAGGGTAAATCCACAAATTTTTATTAATAGCGTAAGAAATCTAGTGGGAAATTTATTTGACGAACAGACTAAACTGAATACGATAAAGGCTTTATTAAAGGACAATGCGGAAGCGTGGTATAATTTAGTAGGACAGGACATAGACACGTATCAGGACTTTGAAAACAAATTTTTAAAGCACTACTGGAGTGACCACAGACAAGACCAGGTACGAGACGACTTAATCACAGGAAATTTAAGGGAGAATTTTCAGGAAGTAGGAGCAATATGCTATACGCAAGTATAGCATAGCAAAGCAACTGAACCCACCACTGACGGACCGACAAATTATTAAGTATTTATCACGACACTTCGAGGTAGACATAAGACAACACGTAGCACTACAGAACATAGTGGACAGAGAAATATTTTTAGAATACCTGCAGAAGTACGACGACGTAAGTAGTGGACGACCTCGGGATAATAGGGAAAGACAGATCAACACAGTTAGGTTTGACAATAGACGGGACAACTATGCTAGAAGGGGGAATAGTTACGGATACCAGCGACAGAATTGGGAACAGAGACGACCATACGTTAGAAGTAGTAGTTTAGGAAGAGGACCTGCACCGAGACCGGAACCTACCAGAATGAATAGTTCACCAGACATGAGCGGGACTGCTAATACAGACACGGAACGAGTGGAAACGCCTAGGACATACGCTGAGGTGACGGCTAGACCAGGACCGAGTAGGGAAAACAGACCTGGACAGGATTTTTAGAACGCGACAGACCACTAGATTTCAGTGTAAATGTATATGAACATCCACGTGAATTTTTCAAAATTGAGGAGGAAGTAGAGCCAGAAACTAAGGAAAATTATGTTTGCCAATTATTAATTTAGAAATTTTGAGAATAATGTAGAAGTATTACTTGATACAGGGGCAGAGGCGAGTTTAATATCGGAGGAATTCGTAAGTAAGATTAGGGATAAGGTTTGTGATAGAATTATGCCTATAAAGCGTAGCCATTTAGTAGCTCCAAATAAAAAGAAGTTTGCTGTAGTAAATAGTGTTGTGGTGCTTAGGATAGATATAGGAGGTTTAAGCTGTGAACAGGAGTTTGTAATTGTACCTGGACTGAAGTTTCAGAGCATTTTAGGTGTTGACTGTATGATGAAGTTAGGGGTTTTGATAGATATGGAAAGGAAGGTAGTAAGGATTAAAGATAGGGTAGTGCCATGGAAGGGCAGTTATGAAGTCACAGAGGATGACATGGGGTTATTAAGTATTAATGTAGTAGAGGTAGAGGATGATGAAAGTAAACAGATCAACACAATAAGATGTCCAGAGGATAGGATAGTAGAGGTTCAAGCTTTAGTACAAAAACATGCAGAATTAGTGGGGGTAGAAGCAACAGCAGCATATCGGGAGCAGGTGAAGGCAGAATTAAGTAAAGATGCACGTAAAATTAATCAACGGACCAAACCGCAATTCCATTGTCCAACATCCAAGGACACACTTTTGACGAGGTTAAATGGCAAGTTTGTTTTTAATAAAGTAGATTTAAGGAATTCATTCTGGCGGATTCCATTACATAAGAATTCTAGAAGGTACATAGGATTTTCCATAGAGGGAAAAATCGATAATTGTAAAGTAGTATCGTTTGGTTTGTCGGCAGAAAGGGAAACAATAATAAATGAGAAACAGACAAGTGTAGGGATTGAAGAAGAAGTAATATTTAAGAGTCAGGATAATAGGGATGATAAGTTTATTTTATGTGAGATAATAAGGATGATAAGTATAGATATAGAAGGGGGAGAAATAGGGATGAAGAGTATTAGGATGGTAAGAAGAAAGACGTGGAGGGTCAAGAAGAGAGTTAGATTTAAATAACTTGATGAACTAAGGATAGAGATAGATGAATTTTAGTATAGATATAGAATAGAGAGTAGATATAGGTGTATAGAGAAGAGTATAAGTAAGTGTTTAGGGAAAATAAAGCTGTATATAGGATAAATATGGGAGATAATTAGAAATAGGTTTAGGATGAGAATAAAGAGTAAATGTAGGAAGAAAATAAGATAGGTTAAGTATAGATATTTCTTATAAGATTAGTGGGGAGTTAGGAATAGAATAAGAATAGGATAGGTATATAGGATTAGTTAGGGGGAAGTGAAGTATAGTGAAGATTAGTTAAAAGTTAGGAATAGGATAGGTATATAGGATGTATATAGGATTAGATGGATAAGTAGGATCAAGTTAGGGATAATTTCAGTTTATAAAATTAGGTGAGAGTTAGGAATAAGATAGGGATATAGGACAGGTGTAAATAATTTTTCGATTGGATAAGGTAGGTAAGTTAGATAGATAAGGGTAGAGAGAGATAGGCATTTTTTTGTAAATTTTGTTTGCGGTTTAAATATTTTATATTTGAATTCAAATAAGTGGGATTATTTGTATTCAAATAGGGGGAAAATACTCATATTTAGACCAGGGTAGAAAATTAAATAATCACATCAAATAATTTTAATCACCGTGTAGAAGCTTTGGGAAAAGATACATAACTCGCGTTATTAAATAAAAGCGTGAAGCATAAAATTCATTCGTTTCATTAAAATTAAGAAATTTAAATTATTTATAAGACGCTTTATATAAAAGGAAACAGTATTAAAAGCTCCACATGTAATTTAATTATTCCTAATAAGGAAACAAATGGAAATTACGTGCAAAATTTATATTAATTAACCCTATTTTAAGTAACCGGTATTAAACAAAGTGTACACATAATAATTAATATTTAACTTGTATTCGCTAAAAATGAAAGGATAGAAGTCAATTTTAATTGGAGTTAATTAAACCATTATTAATAATAAGCATAAAAGTCTGTGAAAATCCAAGATTATAATACCAGAAAATAAAGCTCTGAGAATTAATATTATGTTTGAACACCTGCGTAGTTTAAATATCACGTACGGCGAAAATTTTGTAGATAACAAATGGTTTCAGAGAATCTTGTAGAAACCGTCGCATAATAGTTACGAGAAATGCTAAAGGTGGGTTATTTCACACTCCACATGGACTAAAATAATCGATAATAAAGAATATCAATTTGCATCAATAAGAACAGGTTAGATAGAGACAGATAATATGCGCAAGACCGAGACACATATAGTAAAAGGCGTGAGTAGAGCAACGTCATGGGGTTGCGATTGGTTGAAAGTAAAATGCAAAATTTGAGAGGTAAAAATAACATTTCTGTAGAAAATCCAATTAGTTATTTCCAGACTTTGCGTGCCGTGTTGAAATTTCTGAGATTTAACTGGGGTGAGTACTAAATTCGTAAAAACCGACGCGCGAGCGACGGAATGGGAACATAGCATGAGAAATTCTTAAGAATTGTCTGTTTTGAGGACAAAAGCGACGTGCCGGCTATCCGCTATATATACCGGTGGTAATATGAATTTCGTTCTCTTAGACTTTTGACTATTCGATGCGTTAAAAGCTCTCTTACATCTGCGACTTGATTCAACGCGTTAAACAGTGTTTTTTTAGTGTGATAGAATAATTTAAAGTTTGCTCGTATATTTTGGTGATGTAAAACAGTTTATTCTGTACGTGCTAACATGAATGTACTTCAGTGCACTTAGATACAAGGTAATAAAATTTCGTATCACTGTACCAATTAGCAAAATTTACAACGACAAATGTATACACAAAAGTAGGCAGTTTTGGCGTATATTGGTGAAAGAAGTATGAATTTCTTTGTTATTTTTCGGGGGTGTTAATAATTAAATGGTTCAAAAACGTGTCTGGATCCACGAAACAAGGGTCAGATATACACAGATGAATTCCGGAAAAGCCCTGAAACAACTTTAAATAAATGGTGATGGAGAAAATTTTAAAAGCGTTGAGAATCAGAAGCTGTAAATATAATCCAGTTGGAATGGTGTGATTAACAAAAGGGACGATGTACATTGAAGCTACGAGTGCTTAACCTTCAGGTAAATTATACTATTTTGTTTGAACTTTGATATTTTTGTGTGTGTTGAATAACTTTATAATTGATTTACCTTAAATGGACATTAGTGAAATTGTGCTCACAATAAAATTTTAATTTTAAGGTGAAATTTGCTTGTTTAAGTAGAAAGGGGTATTTAGTATTGATGTTCTGGATTATGATGAAATTTTGGGTATGTCTTTGAGCTCAATTAGACGAACCTGGTTAATTAACGTAAAGGGGTGGTAGATGCTCCCTTTGTACTCAGACTCCGGTCTGCATATATTGTTATATTAATTAGTAGGCATCCTACAAGGACTTTAATTCTGGATGCACATGAAATGATAATAAAATTAATCTTGAAATTCTTTTTAAAACTGAAATTTATGCTGAGTTTTAATTTTGAAATTTTAATGTATTGTGAATATTGATGTAAATAGAGTTAACGTTGATGTTTGTGGTAGGAATGTGTTTGTTTTTTTTATGAATGAGGAGGTTTATTAACTAGAGGAGCAGCCGAGGCGATGAACAGAAGAAAGTCAATGGACCAACACAGTTAAGGTAATGAATAGCTTTTTGTAGGATTCACAGCATTCTTGACATCCAATTCGTAGAGGCTCGATTCGAAAAGCGGAGTTCCCGTATTTTGGTGGTTTCACAGCAATATATATATATATATATATATATATATATATATATTACTCATATTTAGACCAGGGTAGAAAATTAAATAATCACATCAAATAATTTTAATCACCGTGTATAAGGAATTTCATTAAATAATACGCGTTATTAAAACCTTGAAGCATAAATAAACTCGGTCGTTTCAGTAAAAATAAGAAATTTAAATTATTGATAAGACGCTTTATATCAAAAGAAGCAGTATTGAAAAGCTCTGCGTGTAATGTAATTATTCCTAAACAAAGAGAAATTACGTGCAAAATTTATCTTAATTAACTCTATTTCGAGTAACCGGTATTAAACAAAGTGTACACATAATAATTAATATTTAAGTTGTATTCGCTAAAATGAAAGGATAGAGATCAATTTAATTGGAGTTAATTAAACCGTTAGTAACATATAATACCTATAAAAACTTGTGAAAATCCAAGATTAAAATACCACGGAATAAGGCTCTGAGAATTAATATTATATTTGAACACCTGCGTAGTTTAAATGTCACATTCGGCGTAAAGTTTGCAGATAATTAATGTTTCAAAGAATCTTGGGAAAACGTCGCATAATAGTTACGAGAATTGCTAAAGCTGGGTTATTTCACACTCCATGTGGACTAAAATAATCGATAATAAAGAATATCAATTTGCACCAATACGAACAGGTTAGAGAAGGAAAGAGAAAATGCGTCAAGCAAAGACACATATTGTAAAAGGCGGGATTTAAGCAACGTCACGAGGGTCACAATTGGTTGAAAATAGGATGCAAATATCAGAGGTCGAACAACAATTTTGTACAAAATTAATTAGTTTTTCTCGGACATGCTTGTGTGCCGTGTGAAATTTTCTGAGATTTAAATGGGGCGAGTGAAAATTTGTAAAAATCGACGCGAGAGCGACAAACTGGGAACATAAAATGAGAAATTCTTTAGAATTACCCGTTTTGGGGAACAGACCGACAGACAGGCTTTTTGCTATATATACCGAGATGAATATAAACAAGACCTCTTAGACTTTTGACGATTCGATGCGTTAAAAGCTCGTACATACGCGACTTGATTGAAGATGTTAAACAGTGCATTTTAGTTTGATTAAATAATTTAAAGTTTGCTTGTATATTTTGTGATTCAAAATAGTTTGTTATTTACGTGCTAACATGAATGTACTTGAGTGCACTTAGATACAAGGTAATAAAATTTAGTTTCACTGTACCAATTAGCAAAATTTACAACGACAAATGTATACACAAAAGTAGGCAGTTTTGGCGTATATTGGTGAAAGAAGTATGAAGTTATTTGCTATTTTCGGGGTGTTAATAATTAAATGGTTCAAATACGTGTCTGGATCCACGAAACAAGGGTCAGATATACATAGATGAGTTCCGGAAAAGCCCAGAAACAACTGGTGATGGAGAAAATTTTAAAAGCGTTGAGAATTAGAAGCCGTAAATATAATCCTGTTGGAATGGTGTGATTAACTAAAGGGACGATGTACTTTGAAGCTACGAGGACAGTAACCTTCAGGTAAATTATACTATTTTGTTTGACATTTTTGTGTGTTGAATAACTTTATAATTGATTTACTTTAAATGGACATTAGTGAAATTGTACTAACCATAAAAGTTTAATTTTAAGATGAAACTTGCTTGTTGAAGTAGAAAGGGGTATTTAGTTTGATGTTCGGTAATATGATGAAAATTTGGGTATGTCTTTGAGCTCAATTAGACGAACCTGGTTAATTAACGTAAAGGGTGGTAGATGCTCCTTTATACTCAGACTCGGTCTGCTTATATTGTTATATTAATTACTAGGCATCCAACAAGGACTTTAATTTTGGATGCACATTAAAATGATAATAAAATTAATCTTGAAATTCTTTTTAAAACTGAAATTTATGCTGAGTTTAAATTTTGAAATTTTAATGTATTCTGAATATTGATGTAAATAGAGTTAACGCTGATGTTTTTGGTAGGAATGTGTTGTTTTTTATGAATGAGGAGGTTTATAACATTAGGTGAGCAGCCGAGGCGAAAAGAGGATCACAGCCGTTTATGACGCCCAATCTGTGGGACTAGAATTTTTTTGTTGAAAGGACCCAGTTCCCGCATTCAAAGGAGGATATCACAGCAATATATATATATATATATATATATATATATATATATATTTTACAATGAATTATTTTGACTTTGATTTAAATGACGATGATGTAGAGGTAGTTGAGATGATTGAAGTTGGAATACCACGCATAATATTGCCTAGGGTAGATTATTTTGACAACTTGACTCAATTGGAGTTTTTTAAAAGATTTCGAATCACCAAGGAAACTGCTTTACATATTCTTCCTTTAATTGAGGGTCAACTAGAATTTGCTTATGATGGGTAACTAACAAAATCTATTAATATATATTATAATAATTAGTCTTCGATCTCTATTTTAGAAACAATAGTGTATCACCTATGAAACAGTTCCTAACAGTCTTGAGGTATTTTGCAACCGGCGGTCACGTTCAATTGATAGCAGACTTTGCAGGAGTTCACATTTCCACTGCTTGTCGCATTATTCATAGAGTATCAAGAGCACTTGCTCTGTTACGTCCAAAGTACATTAAGTTACCAGCGACACATGAGGAAATGTTATTGTGTCAGCAAACATTTTTTAGAACTGCATCATTTCCTCGTGTTATTGGTGCGATAGATGGCACCCATATACGTATACAATCTCCAGGTACGTTATCACTGTGTATGTACTTTTAAATAAAATACTTTCAACAAAATAGGGGGCAACGATGCTGAAATATTTAGAAACAGAAAGGGCTATTTTTCTATAAATGTACAAGTTGTGTCAGATGCATCTATGAATATTACTGATATTGTAGCTCGTTGGCCTGGATCGACTCATGATGCCACTATTTTTAACAGCAGCACATTACGAGCATCCCTAGAACAAGGAGATTGGAATAATGCTATACTTTTAGGTAAATTGGATTAAAATCTCTTTTATAAATAGATCACAACGTAGCGGTAGACCAAATAGGACAAGTATTATTTGTGTAGACCGCATACTATAATAACACTAATTGGATATTCGTAAAAATTAAGTTTTCATTCAAAAACCTTTTTAGGCGACAGTGCATACAATAGCAGATCATATTAATTGTTAACACCAATATTGAATCCATCTACAAGAGCTGATCAACGTTATAACGAATCCCATATAAGAACCAGAGGCGTTGTGGGAAAGCTTTTTGGCATTTGGAAACGCAGATTTCCTATTATGGCTTACGGATGTCGTTTAAAACTAGATAACATAATGCCTGTTATCATTGCTACAGCTGTTTTGCATAACATTTGCCAAAACACGGGTGAGGAAGTTCCACCATTACCAGATGAAGTAAATGCTAACGAATTTGAGCAATTACTTTTAGAAGCAGAAATTCACAACCATGATAGAGCTCAAGGCAATTTTCAACTAAGGAATATGTTGGTTAATCAATATTTTGCAAATTTGTAGTTCTTTGTGTTACTTTTAATGTTAGTTAATTTTCAATTATTATAAAGTTCTAAATTGTCAATTAATTTATCAAGTTAAATATTAAGGTTTAATGTATAGTAACAAATATAATTAATACATAATAAACATACAAAGAAAATGACAAATTATATCTACTTAATTCTAATTTCATTTTTTTCACTTCTAACTCTTTCAACTCTACATCTAAAAGTAATGATTTTTTTTTAAATTTAATACTTCTAATTTAATGGCATTTTCTTTGTCTTTAAACGCCCTTCCTGCCATATCACTCTCTAATTGGTTTTTTTGCAATTTCTTGTTTAATGCGTGCAAGCTGTAAGTAATTTTCGGTAATGTTAGACGACGTTAACAAGGTGGCTATAGGACGTCTTCTTGCGGACCAGTCTTTTGGTTGGGATAATTCTTTGGAAACTGGTGTTTTGAGATGGCTCGCCTTGTAATCTCCCCAGTCCAATTGTGGTGCCATACTAGAACTGGCCACCTGTAAAAAAGAAACATCAATAACAATTTTATTTTCTACTCTTAAATGTATGCAGTATCAAAATAAATATATCACTGTAAGAACAAAAAGTAATACATATCGACACCCCCAAGGACGTTCGGCTAATACATTTTGGCGAATCCAGGAGGGAGACACGCCAATGGTGTAAATGACGTATGTGTATGATGTAAATAAATATTAATAAAATGTTAATTGTAATACAACTAGATGTCAAAGATTTTACATTTTACGTCGTCCTGAAAAGTTAGTAAAAGTGAATTACGTCCTTGTTAGATAGGGGTGTCAATATAATAGTCCTAGTAAAATTCTTTTGAAAGTTTAGATTATTAATAAATTAATAACTTACATTATATGTTTCCGAATTCTGTTCTTCATTCTCCACTACTAGAATAACATTTCCGTCAGAATCATACGGATTTTCCAAACCAGTCACAGTTTTTGTGTTTATTATTTCCAAGAGAAGATCCTTGTCCGGCGTTTCAACAGGGACAACCTTAGGACCCCCTCCTGTCTTCATCATCTCAATTCGTTCCGAAGCAGCAGATTTTCGTGCATCTTTCTTAAGATTATCGTAGTATTTCTGTAAAGATTTTTTATCTCGCTTCACAAAACCTGGACTTTGAGCATTAAATGCTGATGTAACGGAATTCCATGCTTCATCTTTTTCTCTCCAAGTAATCGCATCTGTTTTTTTATTCTCCAATACAAGCTTATACTCTGAAATAATATTTAGTAAAACGCTTCTTTCTTGGGCACTGTAATTCGCTCCGCGGCTTCGTTTTTGCAAGAATTCCTCAGATGAAGACATTACAAACAATAACTTATAAAATAATTAGAAAACAAAATAACACAAAACAACGTGCTTTCGTGTCAGAATAATCAATTTTATTGACAAGTGGCAACTGACATTATCAGATTGGGTTATACAAAAAAGCAAAACTTACTAGAAATATGCGTTGTTGCCAAGTATTTTCTATTTTAGGTATTCCTTAACTAAGATTTCCTTAAATATGATGTGTGCAATGCAAACTAAAAATAAGCAGTTTTTAAAATTTAGGTGTCACTTAGCTAAGGAAGCATTTTAAGGAAGACCTGTGCAATTGGGTCTAAGCCCACTCTGTTTCTGTCTAGCACTAAATCCACCGTCGAGCTTACTTAGACAGACAAAACTTGGTTATAAAACATACACGAAACGCAAAACTAAAATAAATCATCTTCCTTTTATGGATGATCTAATACTATGTGCGTCTAATAAAAAACATTTGGTATCATTAATAAAAACAACCAAAATTTTTAGTGATTCGATTAATATGAAATTTGGTCTTGATAAATGTGCTACTTTACAACTTTGTAAAGGCAAAATTACATACACTGGGGAAAAAATAATAAATATCAAACAAATGACACCAGATGAACATTACACCTATTTCGGATTTAAACAACATAGAGATATCAATCATAAAATAATTAAGCAACAATTGAAATTAAAATACAAAGAACACATAAACAAATTACTGAAAGCAAAACTAAATTCAAAAAATTTATTGCTGCTATTAATACCTACGCAATATCGTCAATGACACACTCATTCGGTATTATCAAATGGAGTGTAATGGAGTTAGACCGATTGACCCGAACAATAATTACAAAATTTCGTTTAACACACACTAATTCTTCCACCAAACGTCTATATTTGCCTCGCAAGCATGGAGGAAGAGGACTTTTAAACATTAAATACAGTAAAGTAAATTAAATACAGTAAACAAACCCAACATATGCGCGAGCAGTTTCAGAGACAGATATAATATTTTTAAAAATCTTATTAGCTGAGACAACATTATAGTATCCCTGTTTCAACAAACGAAGAAAACATTAATAAATGAAAACATAAATCGTTACACGGTAGAATATAGAAAATATAAATATAAATTAGAATTTGTCAGTCGATTTTTAACAAAGAGTTATTTATATACAGAGACTGAAGGACTTTTCACAGCCATACAGGACAAAGTTATAAGAACAATTAATTTTGATCATTACACTTTCGTTACAAAACAAATTGACAATGCATCATTGCGTTTAAAAATACGCAATACTTATACACTTCTGTATTTTAAAGAAACAGAAAAATATATCTATAAAGTTTAAATAATCACAATAACTATTTTCTTATATATAATAATGTTTCACAATCTAAGAACCTACAATCATAATTTTCTTTGTATGTGCGAATGCGTATCTTTTCTTCGAATTTTAAAATAGTCTTTTTGTTAGTTACCCTTCTTTTACAGCTTCACTTAATGCATCAGTTTTCAGTTTCTTATTTTCTAAGGTCCTTTATATTTTCTTTATGACTTTTTTACATAACCTCTCATCTTCTTATCAATATTAATACTTAAAACACCTCCGACGCTAAACAAATAAACATATTTGAAGCTGCGCAACTAGACTATCTTTATAAATATTTTCAACTAATATCTATTTGTTAATAGAATATCCAGCTTTATCTAATAACTTCCCAAAGTTGATTATAATATGAATTTTACCGTAATACCCATCTATAAAATACTTCTAATCTATCCGTATTCTCAACACATTTCATGCAATAGTCTAAATTTCGTTTATTTTTCACAAATGCATTGTATTGTATTTGACATAGCTCAGCAGCCAGGCCTCTTATTATAGATGTATCATGAAATATCCGCAGCAAATTTTCGTTCGTGATAACGCTGTAGTTTGTAATTGCAGGTGTTAAGAGACATTTCAATGCAGATCGTTTTAATAGCTCGTTCACTTTCCACGGTAAGTTAAAAACCACCCCCTTTTTGATTCGTTATTCATTTACGTAGATTCTGTTACTACTTCAACAACATCCTGCATATCTTACCGTTTTACAATAAGTACGCTTCTTAACGATTTTTATTTAAACCAAGTTGCTGCGAATTTGAAAAGCTTATTCTATAAATTAAATAGTCAATACCTTGTTTTAGGTATCCGTAAACTTGCCACACATTCACATAAAGTATAATTACGTTATAGATTGCTTCAATCTAAAGACTCGTTGAAATAATGCATTGGACTATCTGACAAACGGTGTTTTGAGTTTTCTAATCACCTGTTGGTGTGGTATGATAACGAGAGGATTGCATTGAATTCTTGTTATTTAAACGAGTTCATTTTTACTCGATTTCTTCTGAATGAATACGACAATAACTACTCGTTGTTAATTTTATTTTTCGTTACATTTTGTGTTATCTTCAAAACTTCGTGCGCACTCTGTGTAGTGAGTACTTTATCTTTTTAAAAAAAGTACTTTTCTTTGGTAAGGGGGTTTAATCGTTTGCGGTAATTGTTATAGTTTCATCCGGTGGACTGAAGAGATCCGTCTAAACCGCTGCCCCTGTTGGTACCGGAGGATTTAAAAGAATTTGTTAGGTTTACTTTCGATTGTAAGTTAAAAACACACCCTTCCTTATTTTACACTATTCATGCAGATTTTGCTTTAATATTTAAACAATACCCGGTATATTAGACCTTCTTACAATAAGTACGCTTCCTAATAATTTTCATTTTAAACCTATTTACTTCGAAACGAAAAGCTCTTCTATAATCTCATAATCTCAATCATCCGTACCTTGTTTGAGGTATCCGTTGACTTGATACACAATACTATAACGCATAATTACTTTTTATTATACCTAATCATAAAGACTCGTTGAAATAATGGATTGTACTTATTTCTTAAGTTTTGTTTCAACTTTCTAATTACATTTGATAACGCGAGGATTAAAGTTCAAATTCTTGTTATTTAAACAATTTCAATTTGATTCTGCAGTTCGTCTTTATATGTATTTTCTAAACTACTTGTCCTATTACTTCAAGAGCGATGCACGTTTTTTTTAATAAGAAGTGTAGATCATGAGTGCATCGGTAAGTACGCCTGCGTTATTAATACTAGTAAGATTCTCTTTGTAGGTCTTAACTGGAGGCCAAATTATTTTATGTATGCCCGATTATTCTTTTTATGTAGAACCAACTGCGCTGGTATGTGTTCCGCTGTTGCAGCGATTGTCGCAGCATTCAACATCTGTCGACCGTGGTGACGCTGCATCTGGACGCAAGCACCATGACGGTTAGCTGATTCATCTCCGTGGATGCAATGGGCACACGATAGTATTTTGGCACATGGAGGTATGTTGTGATAGTTTTCCCATATATATCGGGAGCACCTCCTTTTTTCTACCTTTGTTGTTAGTGCGTCGCTCGTGCTCCATAGTACGTCATTAAATGATTATTAGAATTTGTAATACCGTTAATATTTTTTACTCTAACACCCTGGGGTTATGAGAAAGCATAAACAGTAATTTTTTTCTTTCTTTTACTAATGAATTCTACATGTTAAACAAAATGCGTAATTCATACGTCAATTCTTAAAATTTGTTCTTTGTAATATAACTATTTATCTATTTTCTGTTAATTTAAACAGATTTTTTTAAGTAATTTTTATTGTAAATAGAAAATCGATGACGATGTATTTTTTTGTGTTGCTGGAAATCCTCCCTCTACGCATTGATATTTCTACGTTTCTCCGTTTCTTGTGTTCTGTTTTGTCATCGTGATTCGTGTGGGTCCTTACTTTAAGTATCTTTTTTATTTCTGTCTGACCAGTACGCTTTATTCCCAGGGGTTGCAAAAATTTTTGACAATAAATCAGAAACTGCAATCTTTTCTTTCATTCCACTTCAATTTGAGTAATGCCTTCGAGACGAAATACTAGTTTCAATTGGTTTCAAATTTATAAAATCTGTTTAAGCAATGTTGGTAAATCCATTGGTGGTAAATCCATTTCTAGAATTGCAGTTTTAACAAATTGACAAACAATATTTCTAAAAAGCTTTTCTAAATTACTATTGGTAAAACGAGCCATTGGTTTAGCAGTTTGAATTTTTTACAGAAATGGTCCCATAATACCCGCAACCGTCGCAAAGAATGCTAGTTTCGCTTTAAATAAGTGAGCTGCATGTGAATGTTTAATATTAGAAACCGATATATTGGTAGGCAACTATACTTCTTTACACTGCATATATTTGCGCGCATTTTCCAAAATTTCTAGATCCCGGCTTGCTCCAGTACTATTTCTACTCCTCAAGTAGCACGAAATTTTTTCGGAAACACACTGCTACTGTAATATGGATATGATCCGCACGCCTTGTTGGGAAATCTTTGAATAGCCAATACAAACCACATAAACTACGTAAAGACCACATGAACCCAATTCTAAGAATAAAATATAAAAGAATCTTCCTTTTGTAAGTGATTTAGAAATGACCTATTAAAATTAGGCTCATCATGGAAACCAATAAACAAAACGCTACCACTACAAATTTAACTGTTATTTAAACTTGTCTGCAGAATACTATTGGTGGAGATAGGTGTTATTTCTTCATTAAATTTTGCTAGAATATCTATAGATTATCATGTTGCATGAATACTGATGTATAATATTTATTTTTCATAATATTCTACAGTAATGTGCTACAATGTCTATTTGTCCTTTCTGGGCAATTTTATTCAGGGACATAACAAAGCGTATCACTCATTTTTTACATGCCAGTTTTTCAGATTTTTCCTTAAAATATAGCGTAAGTCCGTAAGTATAAACATAGGCAATTCAGGAAGGTTCAAGGTTTATTTTTTCGTCAATTTTGCTATTTGTAAACATCTTTTTCATCGCGGGTTTTAAAGTTTCACACAATTTAAAGAACGTATGCGCAATTGTAACGTTTAAGCTGTAAAATGTGATATCTGAATTGGTTACAAAATCAGTCGTTAAAAGTGAACTCAGCAAAGTTTCCTCTATTCCGTTCACTGAAATGGTATATACACTATTTACTAGAAACATTGGTATATTTGCAATTTAATTAACATTGCTGTTTTTGAAGGTTGAATTACGAATTTCTAAATTCTAAATTATACGAAGTGTGTTACGTTCCTTTTCGTATTTGAAAATTTACTGCCTCCTTAAATGAAAATGACAACGTACAAAATTGGAGAAATATTAAAGATATCCTGTAGATAATCACCTAACGCATTTTATCAGAACCAACCACTGGACGATTTCATCAGAAGATAGAAGACAGGCAGGACCTTGCAATAACCTTATAATGGAAAAAAACATATGCACTACAACTACAACACAGGAAACGGTAAATTATCTAGGCATAAATAATAATAATCCAATGCCTATTAATACTGTTAGCTCGCCAAACATTTCAATTTGTGCTGCTAACGGAAATAGACGAAAGCGCATTAAATGGTCAAGAAATATGAATATAGATGTAATGCGTTCATTTTACTATATTAACAAATGTAATGACTTGCCGCTTCCTGAATGGAGAACACTACTGCATAATGAATTTTCAAACAAATATCCTAATCTAGCTTTATCAGAACAAAATATTGTAGATAGAAGGAACGTAATTGTAAAGAAAAAATATTTTAAGTGAAACAGAGCTTCAAGAAATCAAACGTGAAGTAGGCAACATGCTATATAATGATCAAATTAGAGAGGAGTGCTATAGTAACGACCTGGAAGCTAATCAAATCATGAATGACAGTGCGATATTGAAAGAAAACTCAATTTATGATACAATTGTAAGCACTTTCAAATTTTATGAAAGTTTAGATCTAATTAATCGCCCAAGGATTCCAAAACTGAAATTTAAGATTCAGACAGAAGAAATAATGACACAAGTAAACACTACATTGGAAAAAGTACTACAAAAATTTGGAAAAGACCTAACTTCAATTAACGTGATAATTTACAGTGCAATAATGACATGTATACAGTTAAATGGACAAGAAGTATGCAATGAAATGAAAAAATCGCCTAAATATAATAAGGAGCCTTCATGGAAAATACGTTTAACTAGAGAAATAGATTTGCTGCGTGGTAAAATTGATATTATAAACGAGTTTATTAAAGGAAATAACAGTCCTAAAGTAAGTTATAAATTAATCATATAATCCATGAAGCTAAATTATTTAAAAAAAAGAACTTAACGGAATATTTAATAGAATATTGTGATACCTTAAAACAGAAAGTTAAAGTAAAAGGAGCACGTTTACGCAGATACAATAAAACTACAAAAAGAAAACAGCAAAATTCTAGCTTTGTGCATTCGCAATCAAAATTTTATAGGTCCTTAGAAAATGATAACACCAATACAAACCAAAAAATTAATACAATCGGATTTTTAGAATTCTGGAAAAGTCTATGGGAAAATAAATCAAAATCAAAACTTATGCCAGATCTATTAGAAACAATTAATGAATCGGCTAAGAGTATTAAATCAATGGAAAATACAAATATAACTATAATTGATATTACTAATGCAATACATAATACGGCAAACTGGAAAGCCTCTGGTTTAGACGGAATACAAAATTTTTGGATAAAGAAATTTGTCTCTACACATAAATATTTAGCATTATGTTTTAACAATTTGTTAAAAAACCCCGAAAGTGTACCCAAGTTTTTCGTAACCGGTAGAACCTCATTGATTTATAAGAATGGCGACCCTGAGTCTCCCAGTAGCTATAGACCAATAACATGCCTATGCACAACATATAAATTGCTAACCTCAATCATAAGAGCTAAAATATATGAACATTGTAATGACACTGTCATTGCAACCGAACAAAAAGGATGTACTAGGCATGCAATGGGCTGTAAAGAACAACTTACAATTGATTCAATAGTCATAAATCACGCGAAAACGAAAAAGCGAAATTTAAATGTGGGATACATAGATTTCAATAAAGCCTATGATTCTGTACCTCACGATTGGCTAATATCAATTTTCAAAATCTATAGAATCTCACCAAATATAATTAAATTACTGATAAACTTAATGAACCAATGGAACACTAAATTATATGTACAAAATGAAGATATTGGTAATATAAATATTAAACGGGGAATATTTCAGGGAGATTCTCTAAGTCCATTGTGGTTCTGTCTGGCAATAAATCCCTTGTCCGCAATTTTGAAAAATACAGGAGGGGGATTTAGAATGGAATACAAAAAAGATCAATTTAAATTAACACACTTACTTTTTATAGACGACATAAAAATATATGCTGAATCAAAAACCATGCTACAATCAATGATTGCCAATATGAAAATATTTAGTGATTCAATAAATATGTGTTTTGGAATCAAAAAATGTGCAACATTGAGTATAATAAAGGGCAAAATTACCGGTCCAGAAAACAATTTTGAAGGAATTAAATCTTTATCCAGTGAGGAAACGTATAAATACCTAGGTTTTGAACAAAATAAATCTTTAAACCACAAAAATATGAAAAATATGTACCGAGATACATACAAAAAAAGATTGACAAAACTACTTAATACTCAACTATCTGCAAAAAATTTTTTTACGGCCATAAATACTTGGGCAATAAGTTACCTCACCTTTTTTTTCGGAATTTTAAAATGGACGGAAACAGACTTAAATGATCTTGATAGATTAACAAGACGAACACTTACAAAATTTCGATTCCTCAACCCAAATTCGTCAGTTGAACGACTCTATATCTCTAGAAAATACGGAGGTAGGGGATTAATTAATATCCATGATCTATGTAAAAGCCAGGAAAATAAACTCTGCGAATACTTCCATAATTTAGAAAATAATGAAATCTTAAAAATATTAAAATATGACAAAAACTATACGCCTTTGAGATTAGGAACTTTTAAAAAACCAACAATAGCAACAGTACAAGACAAAATTGACATATTGAAAAATAAAATTCTTCATGGAAAATACCCTCAAATTCTAGACACCCACGATGTAGACAAAACGGCCTCTCTAAATTGGATAAGTAAAGGATATCTGTATCCCGAAACAGAAGGTTTCTACTTAGCCATTCAGGATAAAATTATTCGTACTAAAAACTACGAAAAACACATTTTAGGATATAAAACCATTGACAGATGCCGTAAATGCAATGAAATTGGAGAAACCATAGAGCATATCACCGCAGGTTGTTCCGCACTCGCTCCAAATGCTTATTTGGGAAGACATAATCAATTCGCCAAAATAATACACCAGCAATTAGCAATAAAATATGATTTGTTGAAGAACCCAATGCCATACTACAAATACACACCTGCTGCTGTATTGGAAAACAATAATATACTGTTATATTGGGATAGACAATTACTTACAGATCATACCATAGCGTATAACAAACCGGATATCTTCTTATTTGATAAAATTAAGAGTGAAGCATACATAATCGATATAACCGTTCCTTTAAGCTCAAACATATTCAAAGCAGAGAAACACAAAATTGAAAAGTATGAAGACCTTGCAATTGAAATAAAAAGAATTTGGCATATAAAATCGATAGAAATTATCCCTTTAGTAATAGGAGTCACGGAATTCTAAGTAAATACATGAAGAAAAATTTGGAAAGAATTGGTATACCGTATAGACTTCAAAATTTATGTGTTAAAGCAGTAGTGTTACAAACATGCCACATAGTGCGAAAATTCCTAAATTAATGAGTGAATCTGAAGTGATAGTTCATTAATTATAAATACCAAGATCCTTATATACATCAATATTGTATATTGTATAATCTTGAGCTAAAAATAAATAAAAATAAATAATAATAATAATAATAATAATAATAATAATAATAATAATAATTTAATAATTTACAAACTGTTCACTTCCTTAATTTCAAATATCATCTATAAACACTGTGACAAAAATAGCATTATCGCGGAAGAACAAAAAGGTTGCAAAAAAAAAGTTTAGGATGCAAACATAAACTAATTCTTGATAGCATTATTATGAAACAAGCTCAAATTAAAAACAGAAATTTGCATATGTGCTACATCGACTACTCAAAAGCATACGAATCAGTACCGCATAATTAGTTGATATACATCCTATAGTTATACAAAATAAATAAAGTAATAATAGATTTGCTAACAAATTTTTCAAAAAGGTGGAGCGTAAGACTAAAAATTAACAACTCAACATCAGCTCCGATTAATAAAAAAAGGGGATTTTTCAAGGCGATTCTTTAAGTCCTTTGTGGTTCTGTCTTGCACTAAATCCATTATCATCGTTACTTAAACAATCACAGATGGGTTATAAATTAGACATAAAAAATAAAACTATCATAAATCATCTCTTATTCATGGACGATTTAAAACTATTTACTGGTAATAAGAAACATTTAGAATCTTTAATTAATACAACAAAAATTTTTAGTAACTCTATAAATATGAATTTTGGCTTAAGCAAATGTGCAATTTCTAAATTAATAAAAGGTAAAGTGAGTTTTACTGCAGAAACACTATATGGTATCAAAGAAATGACACCAGATGAAACATACAATTACTTAGGTTTTCAGCAACGTCGAGGTTTAGAACACTCCAAAGTGAAAGAAGAATTAAAATATAATTATAAGAAAGATTTAACTAAATTAGTTAATACAGAATTAAATTCAAAAAACTTAGTTCAAGCAATTAATTCTTATGCAGTCTCATCAATATCTTACTCTTTTGGGATAATCAAATGGAGCAACACTGATTTGAATGAAATAGATCGGGTAACTAGAAAAATTCTAACTAAACATAATTTTCTCCATCCACATTGTTCTATTGAACGTTTGTATTTACCTCGAAAGGAAGGGGGTAGAGGACTTTTAAACGTAGAACAATTATGCAATAAAGCTGTACAAAATATTCGGAAATATTTTCTAGAAACACAAAACCATCTTTTAAAAATAATTGTTAAATTAGACGACGCATATACACCTTTAAATCTTAATAGTAAACATTTTAGCATTAATAACAGTGAAAATGAAACAAAAATTACAGATTGGAAGAAAAAATCTTTACATGGCAGATATGCTCAACAACTTTTCTCAGATAATATAAATAAAAAAATTTCAATATCTCTCTTAATCAAGGGGTATTTACACATGGAGACAGAAGGTTTCTTTATGGCAATACAAGATAAAATCTTAAAAACTCGTAACTACGAACGATTCATTTTAAAAAATAATATAATAGATAAATGCCGGTTATGTCATAATCAAGGCGAAACCATAGAACATATCACAGCAGGATGTTCAAACTTAGCACCCACCGCATATTTGGAAAGACACAATAACATCTGTAACATAATACATCAATATGTGGCCATAAAACACAAACTAACTGTAAATCAAATTCCATATTACAAATACCATGCAGAACCGGTTATGGAAAATGACAAAATTATTTTATATTGGGACAAAAAAATATATACAGACAGAACAGTAGCACATAATAAACCAGACATCTTAATTATCGACAAAATTAATAAATTAGCAAACGTCATCGACGTTTCCATCCCAACTTCAAACAATCTTCTTCAAGTTGAAACACAAAAAATTACAAAGTATAGTTCATTGGCCTTTGAAATTACGAGAAATTGGAAACTTAAAAACATAAACATTATACCTATTATTATATCTGTTGACGGATTGGTTAGCAAAATTTTTTGTAAATATTTAGACTATCTTGACATACCTAGAGGACTAACAACGACTATGGTAAAAGCTGTCATACTACAAACTTGCAAGATTGTACGCAGAACTTTAGCTGTAAGATAAACAATGTTTCCTTATAGTTCAACTACCGATAATTATGTAAACCATATTATTGTAATTTTGTACTAAGTTATCGAGTTAATAAATAAATAAATAAATAAATAATAATAATAATAATAATAATAATAATAATAATAATAATAACCCTACATCTCTATACAACCTGTCAGAATTAGTAATGTACTTTTGAGGTTTAGCTATGGATAGAGGTGGTTATTATCACTATGGTTTTATAAGTTTGACAGTTGTAAAAAAGATATAGAATTTCGTAAAGTGACAGGACGTTTTACTATATATTCTATTACAGGTAAGCGCACCTAACATTTCAATCTTCACATTATGGCGACCGTCATTATTAGCAAGCTGAAGAAGAAAAAAGGAGTGGTGCGCTCCAATGTCACTAGGACAGTGGGCAGTTTGGATATAGAAAATGATGCTAATGTGTTGGTATCAAAGTTAGAAAGTGTAGACAAAATGTCCAAAATATTGGAAGACCTCAATGAACAAATCCTTGATCTTATGTTAGACGACAACAAAATGAGGAAGCTTGTAATGATGAAGTCAAGGGAGCTTTGGAGGTTCAAGAGGAAATTTCAAAGAAAAGGTTGATGACGGAGAAGCGAATAGCTAGCCACGGAAAAGACAGGAGAGCATTCGCAGTAAAATTTCACCATCACCCAGTATTAGTAGTGAAGGGCGACTTAAGTTGCCGAAGATCTCGCTTGAGAGATATGAGTTGTGCACAAGTAATTGGCTTTCATGTGTAACATACTGTTTTAATAAGCTCTAATAGTTCTAGTATTCCTAAAAATAGTTAGTTTCTAGTTTAATTTTAGCATGCTAATTATTAGAATTGTAGCGGCTGCAGGATCACCCAAGTAGCTTCTCAGCGAAGTTCCCAGAAAGATCTAATCCAAGAGTTAATCAATTTTTCTAAAGGCACTTACTTTAAGGGCACTAAACATGTCAAATTAGTCCATATCTATGATTAGATGTCAATCATGCTTTAGGATCCTATTTATGTCAGGGTGGTCTGAAGCAATTTTTCAATTAGCTGAGCACTCAACTAAAATCAATTCTGAGAGCTACGGTTGTGGTTATCTTAGGCATTGACAGTTTTAATTAAAATTAAAGATTTACGACCGGCGCATCCTAAGCCGAGTAAGAGCGTCAAGAAAGGGGTTATTTTTCAATTAACCAAAATGTATATAAGGAGGCCAGCCGGTGGGACTCGGGGTTGTTTATTTCAGACGCGTTAGAGGTTAAAGCTAACGGTTTCTAGTGATGTGTTTATTTCTCTGCAGTCAAGTGCGGGCCGTTATGTTTTAAGTTATTTATTTCTCTGAGTAAGTAATTAGTATATGTGATATTACTATGAACTCAAGGCTGTGTTATGCAGCATAAGTCCGTTATTTGTTTAAAACAGTATTTGTCGACTTCCATAAAATACAATTCCGGGTGAATGCCCAGTTCAAGTAAATTGATCCGTTTTATTATTGCTTTGGAGACCGCATCGTTTTAGAAGGGTCTTCTATTATATTGTGTTTCGACGGTGTCAGAGGTCGTTAATCACTAATCCACGAGACTACCTGAGAATGCAAAGCTCAGGCCCGAAGTCAAGTTACGGTACTATTTGACCCTTGAGAAGGTCGTATTTTTCATGGTGTAGATGACCCCGTGGTTAAAAAGGGTCGTCGCACTATGCAAGTTAATTAGACTAGGGTAGCATTAATAAATTTTTGTTATTGGGGTGTGTACACCTAGAACTGTATCTATTCAAAATATGTTTGTTAGTTAAGTTTAGTTAAGTTGTGTTTGTGCTAGCCGGAGACTATAAGTGACTTATTTTCTGTTCTGCCATTTTGGTTCATCGCCCACGAACAAAGTGCGACGAGAGCTATTACCGCGATTGGTCCATGGGCCGTTTAATTCCCATGGTGGCGCCCTTTTGTACATAAGGTTATTTACTTTATATTTTGTTATGCATATGTAATTAGTTGAAGTTTTAGTTAGTAGCTCGTTCAATAAAACAATCGAATTTTCGTCTCAGTGTGTTTGTTTAATGAACCCCCCCTTCACCGACTGCTGCAGCTTGCGAGGCAACGTCCCGAAACGTGAGGGTACGATGGTGTTAGAGGTCCTGTTATTTATTATTTATTGTTAATTGGATACCCTCATGCGGTAGGTAAATATTAAAATTACACATGGTGGGCACAATTTAAACGCATTCATAAGTCTGAGGATCTAGAAGCGGAAATTAAGTTCCAGTATTTGCGCATGACGCTTAGTGGTCCAGCTAAGGGATTAGTAGACACGTATCCCAATACGTCTAAAAACTACGAAAAGGCTATAGAGCATCTACAAACTCGCTACGGTAAAAGAACTTTTAGCATTGGTTAGGAACAAACCCTCTCTCAGCGAATTGTATGATAAGGTTAGTTCAAAAATGCGAAGTCTGGAAACTTTAGGTGTTACAAGCGAACGTGGCACAATTCTTGTACCGCTAATAGAAGAATGTCTTCCGGTATAAATATTGAAGTTATGGGAACGCAGGACAATTACAGATCCTAACGAAAATAAACTTGATTCATTGTTATTGTTTTTAGGAAAAGAGGCGGAGACCGACGAAAGGTTAAAACAAACTGGTTTGATAGAATCACGATCACTTCCCACAGCTGCTGTTCTTATTACTACTCCTGGGTCAAAAAAGAAGGGTGGAGTCAAATGGGAAACGAAATCTATCAGGTGCGTATTCTGTACTGGTGAACACCGTAGCAAAGATTGCAAGAGCGAAATAACCTTAGAAAAACGTAAAGAAATCATAAAATCTAATAGGTTCTGCTTTGCATGTCTTGGTACTAATCACACAATTAGTAAATGTCGAATTATAGTAAATTGTGAAAGTTACCAGGGAAAGCATTATAGCTTAATGTGTCCAAAAATATAGAAGGGTTTAACAATAGTAAAGTTTTAGAACAGGAACCCGGAGTTACTAACAACTTATTTGTAGGTCAAACACCCAATGAGTCTGTTGTGTTGCAAACCATTATTGCTAAAATAGGGACCCGTAAAGTAAAAATATTATTAGACTCTGCCAGTCACCGTAGCTATGTTTCAACAAATCTTTGTAAAGAGTTGGGGCTGCAGAGACAAGGTATAGAAAAGTTCCGTCATATTTTGTTTGGTGGTCAAGTGTCAGAAGTTGTATCTCATGATGTTTATGACATTACATTAGAAAGTTTAGTAAATAATAACAAGTTTAATTTCAAGGCTCTTGAGCAGGAGAAGATTTGTGGTAAGATTCCAAGTTACCCGATGGTAACTAAGAAGTTGGCGTTAGTTGGTATCATGATCACGGATGATGGTATTAATAGGCCAATTGATATCTTGTTAGGAGCTGACACTATAGGTAGGTTAATAACTGGGGTACGCTCTGTTGAATTTTTACTTGCATTTGAAACGCATCTAGGATGGTGTTTGGTTGGTTCAGTCAAAACGAGTATTCTCAAAGTACGAGTATGATAAATACTGTAATCTCGATGTTGAATCATGAGCTCCCTAGCTTATGGGAACTTGATTCTTTGGGTATTGAGAACCCTACAGTAAAGAAGGACGATAGTTTAGCCTGTGTTAAACATTTCAAAGAGAATATCAAGTTTACAGATGGACGTTATTGCGTTGCTTTACCTTGGATCGAGGGACATCCTCCATTGTCGTCAAATCGAGATGTTGCTGAATCTCGTTTAAAGGGCGTGTTGAAAAGATTAAACCACAATGGAAAGTATGACGCGTATGATGCTGTGTTTGTAGAATGGGAAAAGTAAGATATCATTGAAAGAGTGAATGAATTGTGTGATAGTAGTGATTTAAACGCTTGTTATTTACCACATCGACCGATCATACGGGAGGGTAAAACTACAAGGGTAAGGCCGGTATTTGACGCTTCTGCTAAATCTGTAACAAATGTGTCTCTAAATGATTGCCTATATGCCGGACCAAATTTGACTGCTGAGTTGACCACAACGCTGCAAAGGTTTAGATTAAAAAGGATAGGAATTGTTGGTGATATACAACAAGCCTTTTTAATGATTAGTGTCATTGAACGCAATCGAGACATGCTTCGGTTTCTCTGGTGGAGAGATGGTAAAATGATTGTTTTTCGTCATTGTAGAGTGGTATTCACTTTAACGCCTAGTCCATTCTTGTTGAATGCTACAATTGCATACCATCTTCAACAGTTTCAGGGCACCATTGCGGATAAACTAAAAGGGTCGTTCTATGTAGATGATTGCGTCACTTCGTTAGAGACTAGGTCACTAGCAGAGGGTTTCCGCGACGTGGAGTCTGATTTAATGATTCGTGCTAAGTTTGAATTACGAGGTTGGGTATTAAGTGGAGACGACGGTGAAGAACACGTACTAGGTATGAAATGGCTACCAAAGTCCGACATGATCAGTTGTTTGAAACCCAAATTTGAAAGAGAGGTTGAACTTACAAAAAGATCGCAGTTGTCAATTGTTAGTAAGGTGTTCGATCCAATTGGGCTTTTAGCGGCTCCATTGTTAAAATTAAAATTAATTTTGCAACAGTGTTTCCAGATGAAGTTGGACTGGAATGAACGACTACCGGAAAAGATGTCGATTCTAGTTTATGATTGTTTGCAGGAAGTGGATTTGATAGACTCAATTACGATACCTAGATGTTTTAAAGGAAGGACGGAAGAAGTAGAAATACACGTTTTTAGCGATGCTAGCAAATATGGGTTGGGTATGTGTGTATTCTTGCGCTGTGTGTTGGATGACACTATTAATGTCTCATTTGTAACAAGTAAAGCTCGAGTTGCTCCTTTAGATAACACTACGATTCTTCGTTTAGAACTAGTTGCTGCAACTTTGGCGGTTCGGAAGGGGATGAATGTTTGTGGAATGTTACAGGTATCAAATGTGTCGTTTTGGACAAATTCGATGATTGTGTTATACTGGATTAAGAAAGGAGAATGGAAAACCTTTGTTGTAAACCGTGTAAAGGAAATTCGTAAGCTTACTAAGCCTGATCAGTGGCGGTTTGTTCCAGGTGAAAATAATCCAGCAGACCTGTTGAGTAGAGGCTGTTCATTGAGTGAATTTATTACTAAAAAATGGTGGGAGGGCCCTGCATGGATGTATCTGTCAAAAGATAAATGGCTTAAGGCGGATGTAGTACCTACAGATGAAGCGTTGCTTGAGGAAAAGGTCACTTGTTTAGTTAATACGAGTGGTGTTGCGCAAGACTCGAGTATGTTTGTGTATTTTAGTTCTTACAAGAAGAATTTGCGAGTAGTTGCTTGGGTATACAGGTTCTTTAACAAGACTCGTCGTCGCTGTGAAGAGATAGGAGATCTAACGAGTGATGACTTACGAATAGCCGAAGAACGGTTACTATTTTGGATATAAAGGACTTATCCTCCTACGACCGAAGGAATGGAAACCATTGTAGACATACGGGGTGTTGAAAAAGTACGTACTAAGATTTTAAGTGATAAATTCTCTCCTTCGTTCCGTGAACCCGTTATATTATCTCGATGTCCGCTTGTAGAAGCAATGATTAAGGAATGACACGAAGAAATGTATCATGCAGGTGTTAGTTGGGTTTTAAACCACCTGCGTGAAAGGGTATGGTTAGTTAAACGTCGACAAGTAGCTCGTAAAGTGATTAAGAGATGTGTGCGATGTCTAAGACACCGCAGTAGAGCTATAGTTACCCCTCCAGTTGGATTACCAGATAATCGCGTAAATTTAGGTAACGTTTTTCAGATTTCAGGGTGCGACCTGATGGGGCCTTTGTTCTTGAAAAACGAGTCTACGGTTTGGATAGTTGTTTTCACATGCGCGGTATACAGGGCTGTCCATTTAGAAATAGTCGATTCGCTTTCTACAGAATCGTTTTTATTGGCTTTACGTTGTATGATAGCTAGAAGGAGCAGAATCACTGTAATGTATTCCGATAGTGGAACTAACTTTGTTGGTGCTTGGAACAACATAAATAAACAGGAGGTTCAATTAATGAAGATTAAGTGGTTCTTCAACGTAGCCACTGGAAGTTGGTGGGGCGGGTGTTTTGAGCGTCTTATAGGTGTCATAAAGATGTTATTAAGAACATCATTGAGTAGAGCTTTGTTAACCTATAATGATTTATACACTGTTGTAGTAGAGCTGGAAGCTGTGATGAATAAAAGACCCATTACATATGTGTCCGATGATGCTAGTGAGCCATTGCCTATTACGCCGTCGATGTTTTTACAGCAAGAAGAAAACGAAACGAACGTGCCGGATATAGATAAGGTTGACTCTAGTAATCTAAGTAGTAGAGTTCGTTATGTAGCATCTATTCGCCTGGCTTTAAAGGAAAGATTTGCGTACGAGTATTTAGGAGCACTAAATATCCACAAGTCGAAAGATAGAGGTAGTACCGCTGAGCGCGTAAAGGTAAGCAGTGTTGTCTGGATAGGTTCAGATAATAAAAAGAGGATCGACTGGGAATTGGGAAGAGTACTTGAAATGTTTCCTGGTATAGATGGGGTTGCTCGTGTAGTGAAACTCAAAACCGCTAAGGGTGTATTGACGAGACCCATTCAGAGGTTATTTTCTTTGGAGGGGGTTGAAGCAGAAGCAGAGCAAATTAGTAATCTAAGTGACAGTAAATACTCATTAGAAATGCTAAGCACACCTGTACAGAATACAATCCTTGATGATTCACACATAGTTAACAAAAATATTTCGAATGTTATAGAGCGCATTTGAAATGAAAACTCATTAATTAGTTACCAGAGTTATGTAAATTATTATGTTTATGTAGTTTTGAAAGAAATAAAGAATAATAATAATAATAATAATAACATAATAACACACACACACACACACACACACACACACGCACACACACACACACACACACACACACACACACACCACCCACCCACCCAACCAACCCACCCATCCACCCACCCACCCACCCACCCACACACCCACACACCCACCCACACACCCACCCACCCACCCATATACATACATACACACACGCGTGCGCGCGCACACACCACACACATAAAAATGCATGTTTGTGACTATTGATGGATTTATGTTAAGGGAAAAGCCATTATTTTAATGACTGCAAGTATAATAAAATGAGTTATTGGTTGTTGTCTGTTTGCAAATTGCCAACAAATCACAATTAATATTTTTCTATTAATTTATTTTTGGTTTGAAACCGACCACCGAACAATATTAATGGCTGATGCTAATATTTTATAACAAAATCATCTGTAGCATTTGTTGTTGAATTTGGCTCTAGAGCGTTTCTGAATATTGTTATACGATATAATTTTTCATTTCAGTTAAAAGGGCTTAGTTGATTTGTCGAGCTCATTGTGACTGCAAACTTTTAGAAAAGCAAAATAATTTTAGAATAGGAGCAGAATCTCTTGCCGTGTCACAAACTAGCTACGGCGCTACATGGTTCAAAGATAAAGAATTGAGTATGGTATTTGGACTTCAGGAAAGTTGTTCCAGTTTTGGAAGCGTTTTAAATTTTTGGGTAATGGATCCACTTAAGTTTTGGGTGGGTAACTTTTGGTCTGGTTATCGACTGGTTGGAATTTTATTATTGATGGGTGAGTATGCAACATATCTTTGCCAGCAATAATCTAATATAATTTTTTTCAGCATGTATACCCTGTTTATTCTCATTACTTTGTTCCTTAATATTGGGCGTAATACACAAAAATGCAGTGGAGAATCGCACTAAAAATAAAAACAATACTTAAATGCTATTACATTAGAAAATATATTAAAATTCCATTGGAGTTTTTGGTTACTAGTAATAGTTTGTGTTAGTTACTATGGTACTATTTATCCATTTTTTTCCTTTTCAAAGTAAGTATTTTACAACCTATAAATTGCCTGATACAACTTTGTTGTCATAGAATATTTCTTATGGATAAATTTGGCCTAACATCAACTGAAGCCAACCGCCTAAATAGTTTGCTGTATGTTATAACTGTCTTCGGCGGACCCTCACTGGGATTTGTTGTAGACAAAGTTGGTAAAAACATTGTCTGGTTAGTAGCAGCTATAATAACTACAACGGCAGGTCATACCTTATTGGCGTTCTTTTCTTGGAATCCATATATTGGTGTGGTAATAAATGTATCACAAAACCGTACAATTCTTTACTTTAATATTTTTTAGATATTAATCAGTATTGCTTCGACTATGGTATCAAGCGCCTTTTATCCTATGGTGACAATAATAATTTCTGAAGACCAGTTGGGAACTGCGTATGGAGTGTAAGAGTTTGTATATTAGAATTCACGTTCTTTCAACAAATTATAGCGTGCTACGAAGCTCCTGCTTAATTTTGCTCTTGTTATTAATAAATCAAGACAGCGATCTAAGTGTGAGCACTGATCGTCTCATAATTTAATTGTTCAAAAACAATTTATTAAGTACCTGCTTAATAATTTTTATTGCATAATTTGAATATGCTATTATATAAGCATTATGTAGAAAAGATGCCCCCTTTTTACTAAGTTTATTATTCGTGACGCCACAGATAACTAACCTAAGGTTTATGGATACGAGTACCATTTGACGGACGGTTATTATACTGTTACATAATTCAATTGAAATAAAGGGTGCGTAACGCCTTGACGATACGGGAAATAAAAACCAAAACCAAACACAAAGTATCAGGTCATTGCATGAGAAGAGTCCAATTTTTCTATTCATTAAAATAATTGCCATTAGTAGTGCGTCCGTCGTCAACGATCAGGCAATACTTGGGTTCCGTTACGGTATAAATTTGTATTTTTATAAGTCACACATTTTTCAATTTCTTCAATTACAGAATCGCGATTAGTAAACGATTATGTAAATGGTTTTCGAGAAAAAATGGTATTCGGCAGCTGACATGTCAAGGGAATATAGTGCATGATTAAGAACATCGTATCATAATCGTGGTAAGTGTGGTCTGGCGTTATCAAGCAAGAGTATCGAGCCACGTCAATTAACTGGAAACATTTCCTTAACTTGTAGTTTTCCATGCGTAATATGTAATTTCCTATATGGTTTTTATGGGTTCAACAACTGAGTTCATAGGCCGTCCTACAATATAATTTTGCTGCTAAGGTTTTACCTAGTTGCAAAAAAGAATAATGAACTATGGCCTCGTAAGTCTACTACATTAATCAGTCAAATATCTCTGCCACGTTTTCTAACGAATTCGACGAAATTCGTTAAACTTATTTCTGCAACTATTCAATATTTAAGGTAGTGAAGCGTGCTGCTACTACCGCGTTTCTCTAATTTAAAACAAGTAATAACAAGAGTCTTTATTACTAACTGTTCACAAGTCTAATTAACAGTATATGCCTTATTTATAGATGTTTTCAGTCCAATTAACGATGAAGCACTATTACACTAATGAATTTACAAGCACTAATATCTTCTTAAACTAACTTCTTAAGGATTGGTTCATTAACAACACTAACACTATTTATTTATTACACGTTGTCTATTTATCTATTCTACAAACTGCATGTACAATAGACACGTGCACTTAACATTTATGTATACTCTTGGCCTTTCAAAAGCTCAACTATTTCTACTTTACACGATATAAATTTATATTCGACACTCTGATATAGACTAACTTCTTACATTCATAAGCGGTCATATATATATATATATATATATATATATATATATATATATATATATATACCCTGAGTTAAAGATATGACTCATCCTCTAGTAATTACTAGAAGAATTCTTGAACCGTGGAGAATAAACAGTGCTTACGGCGTTCTGTATGTTTGATGGGTTGCCTACTAGTAGCTCGCAACGGTAGTAATTGGCCGCTCACGCTTTTCACCATCCAAGCCAAAACTTCAATTGTGAAAATTTACGAACCAATTGCGCACGATAATCGTATCGTGGACATTCGGGCAATTTGTAACAGGCATTTTTATTAGGCTTAACATTTTACACTACTATTTCTATATTTTATATTTATTAACTCCTTGGGCAAATGCGCCGTATTATAATGTGTGGATCGCTGTTTGTATAAAGAAATACTTTCAAATAATTCAGATTTGGATGCAATTTAACTAGTGGGTATTACTTTAAAAGTAGATAATTTGAAGATTGATTTTCATTAATAAATAAATTGTAAATTGGATTATTCGTAAATTGCATTCCAGCTTATCGGAAATGATGGGCCGCTGTAATTAATTAGTAGATAGGATGGCTGCATTCATTTTATTGGATGTTCCTTATGTTATTAACAAGTTTAGATAATAGTCGATAAGCGGTTGTAATAGCGACGAGTTCCTAGAAACAGATGAGGAGTTGTCGTTTGTTCTTCGTTCCTATATATTGTTTACGTTGAGAATACTGTGTCCTGTTTGCTTTGAAAGTTGTAGTTTGTGCTTTGTTCCGATATTACGTTAAAAATACTGTTTCCTCGTTGCTTTACTAATTGTGTTTTTAGTTGTCTTTCTTGTGAAATGAAAAGTTGTATAGTAACTGTAGCAGTGTTGTTCTGATTACATTGAAGAAAAGATGCTTTATAGGCGAACGTGTTTTACTCGACTGCAAGTGCTTGTTTTACGGAACATTGACTTAGTGATACGCGTTGCTTTATTGATTGTGTTTTTTTAGTTGATTTGTCTTTTATATTTGAACTGTGTGTGCGATCTAGTCCTCAGGTTACTGTTAGTTTAATGCATTACATCGTGCCTTGAAGGCCCGTGATTCTAAATTTTTATTACCATTTTTTTTTTCGATTTGTGTTACAAAGAATTCGACATTATTGTCTCAGGAAATAGAATTAACAATAAATTTATCAATGCTACCTAGTTCCATCAGCCTGATAATGTCTGCTGCTAACACCAGTGAAATACGTAGGTGTGATTAGTGTAACGTGTGAGAAGTTCCATCAACACCCTCACAGTCAAGGGTGAAGTGCTTCGTTAGTGCAGGACATCGTTGATTCCCACACTTCAGCTGCAATGAAGCGTTGCTGAAGGACTTTTGTAAGTTGAACTATTCCTACTTATTATTACTTTAAATATCTATCCGTGATTTTGCCATATCTTCGTCGTCCTGATACCTTTTACAATAGACTTGTCTGCGATAAAAAAAAGAAAGAAAAAAAATCAATACTGCTGAATTACTCATATCAATTGTGTCTTATCTATTTATCTTTTGTTAATATTTTGTCTGATTTATGTTTAATTGGTGTGTGAGGAAACGTTTCTGCTACTCCCCAATATTACCTCACTTTGTACTAAAAATTTTTGTATTGCTTTTATCGTTGTTATATTATATAGATTATCCCAACAGTTTTTTTTATTCTACAAAGTACTGAACAATTATACTTGATCCGTATGCTATGCTTTTTCTTTGTTTCAGGTTTGCAGGACTAATTTGTTTTGTTTTCAGGTTTACTATTCTATTTTTTCTATTGCAGGTACTGTTACTAATTCCTTACAGCCGCATACATCATATGTCAGTCTGCTTTCTACAACCCCGCCCCCTACTCTCCGATTGAGCCCGGTCATTTTTTTGACTTTCTTTGTGTTACGTAGCATAAATTTGGCGCCCAACGTGGTGCCACCAAAAAAAAAAACGTAACAATTTGAAGAAAACATTGGCAATGATTGCATTGCCAGAGTCTTCCACTAATGCCCGATTTATTTGATTAGTCATCGCCGTGGAATTAGAACCATTTTTAAGTTGAAAAAGAAAAGTACTCGACTATCATGTGTTGACAACATTTCTAGAACTTTTTTTAGAGTTGTTGAAAAGTGCCAAGAAATTGAACGTTTATTATTTGTGAAAACTAAAACAAAATATCGCGATTAATTTAAGACCAACTTGATCAAAACGATTGACGCTTTTGAAGTGTATTAAATTGGATATTTCATTATACAAAGACCTAATAGTTACCTATCTAACCTACTGTTCTAAGAAAAGTTTGTTCTTCATCTATTAATTCTACCCTTAACCCAGTGTTTCATACAGTTATAGTATACTAAATACTTTTTACAAACATACATCAACATCAATTTATTTATAGCTATACCTAGACCTACGACCTATTCTAGTTGCATTAATTCTAGGTATCTTTAAACAAAAGAAAAAATCAGAATCAAAACATTGATTTGTATTCAACATTTAAATAAATAAATAGCTAGGTTCTCAAAGTGGGTCTTGTTGTCTTTCCTTGAGTTGCCGACAGTGAGCTCTTCTTGACTGCAAATGAAAATGGTTGTATTTGAGCAAGTATGTAGGGCTATGCGTTTATATTTGTATATGTAGCTTTTGAGGATGTACATGTATATATGTTTGGGGTAGTGTGTGCAGTTTGTAGTTAAGATATCGTTTAAGAATATGTTGAACACATGCGGATGGTGGGTTATGAGGAAATTAATGTTTGGCAGAAAGAAGTAAGAGTCCAAGATGATTGCTGATTTAGTTTTTGTCTAGAGAGGAGTAGTAATAAAGCAGGAAAATATTCGGTGAGCGGGTGTTTCTGGATCAGATTTGTTGGCGCAAAGGCATATAGGAGCGGCGACGAGGTTCAAATAGTGGAGGTTTATTTAAAGTTTCCGTGGCCGGTAGGGAATTGGATAGGAAGTTTACTGGAATAAGAAATGTAGGCTGGGACGTCTGTGATACAAGTAAAAATTGCGTGAGTTCGTCTGCCTAAAAGGAATGCGATCGAATTTTCTTGCCAGGAGTGTAGGAGGGAATTATGGAAACGGTACTTGATCTCTGTGGTGTGTAAGGTACGGTAGTTGTCGTAGTAAAGTGTGCAGTCGGGGATGATACTGGGACGTCTAAATTAGAAGTATCGTAACTAGATTATAGAAAGTAAGTGAATTTCTAAGGGTGGGATCTGGAGCAGGGTTATATAAGGATATTGTGGAGGCGATTTGGTATGCTCTTGAGGTATGCAGAAGTAATGGACGGATGTTCGTGTTGAGAGAGCATCGGGATGATGTGGGAGTTAGCTGATGCCAGGAGTACATAACATAACGATAAATAGGACTTTTGATCTGATTGAGGATTAATTTGCAGGTGGGTTTTGAAAGTTATACTAATCTTGGAAGAATTTATTGTAGGTTTTTAAAATGAATTTATTTTTGGTCCGGAGCTTTTATTGGTGAATAACTTTTATTTGCGTTGGGGTTGTATAGTCTGTTGCGGTAATACATTACATTTTTTTCTTGCATTAGCATGTTCATGACTTCTTCTAGGTTTTGGGGACGTTGGAATCTGATCTTATCTGATAGTCGTTCTGGTAAAGCGTTTATATATGTGTCCAGTGCCATTTCGTCCATACATTTTTATTTTTAAATGTCGAATATTTTGATCGGGTTCTTGGATTTTTAATTTTGTTAGAATTAAACTTCTCACGTCTTGGCAATTCATTCCGAATTGCTCCGGCAATTAGTTGTTTTCCATTTTGAGGCTTATCAGGTCTCGTACAAAGCATTTTATATTACGTTGGTCGCCAAAATATGCGATTAGTATGCGTTTAAAGTCCTGCCATTCATCTAAATCGTCCTTACTGGCAATTAATGTTAATGTCCTTACGGTCAGTTTACTCATTATCAGGCGTAAGAGTAATAAATTTCTTTCGATATCTCCGGGTTCGTAGACTGTTTTCAAAAACATTTCGCATGCTCAAATGAAATTCCAGAGATGAGTTTGCTCACCATTAAAAATTCGAATCGTCTCCCAATAAAGTTTGATATCTGGATTCATTTTGGTTAAGGGTTACTTTCGCTTTTGAGTAATTTCAAATTTTGTAAAAATTGACATTTATTTCGCTATTATATCGTTATTTTTGGTTGGATTTGTTAATTTTTAGTTCAGATTGCGTCGGGTTATTTATAGAATCGTAATTGCTATTATTTGTACTTGGTTATACGATGCGGTAATTAATTTGTGGGATTTATACTCGATAATGTTGGGTTAATTGCTGTAGCCTTGAATTCGTTTGTTTTTATCTTGCGGACGTTAATTTGTCGTAAATTCTACTTGGGTTTTGTTTTCTGAAAGATTCCGATATGAATAAATAATTCCTCGCAGTACCTACTTCACTTTGTATGTTTTGCGTCGGTTATGATTTTATCTTCGTTTAGTTCTGCTAATTTTATCAGGTTTATTGTAATTATATCTTATCTGTGGGTGTTAATTGATTTGCATAAACGTGTAATTTGCCTGTCTCGCTACCTTGAGTTCTAAATATAACGTTTGCAGTTTTTTAATTAATTATTTTGTTACACTATTGTTTTTGTAGTATAATCACAAAGTTAAGTCTACTTGAAGATGTAGTTTTAGTCTCGTGGTTATTTTAAATAAATTGCGTAATGTTTTTGCTTAATTTAATATGCAATTTGTTAATACTTTGTAGCAATTTTATTTTCCACCTAATATATATATATATATATATATATCTGTATAATCAATCCTTTTATTAAATATTAAATAATATAATACATTATAATGTTATCCAATCCACTTAATTTAATAACATCTATTGTCCAATAAAGAACTAGTATTTAGTTCATGTTAAAAGTTAAATTCTACGGAGACAATATAAAAGCTTTTGTTTGGTATCCTTCTTAAAGCCCCCTCTACTCAGGAACCGCTAGGTATCGCTGTTACCAGGCGGCAACAAGCTCGGCCGGCACTTCTAACACAGCTGGGGTTCAAGCAGGTCGAAAGTTGTTCTTAGGAGCGATGTCCGTCATTGATTTTTGCTGTTGGAAGCGTGCACGATGGAAGATTGCACGTGTATGCTATCTTCATAAATTGTTTTGGATTGTCCATTTTTGTGTTGAAACCAGTCGTGAAGAACGATGAAGTTTTTGTTAAAAAGACCATTAGGAACATGTAACTTTGGGAATAATTTATTTTAAAATATATTGCAACGTAAATTATAAATAAGCATTTTTCTGAATGGTATTCATGCGAAAATTAAATGAAAACAATTCTATTCTTGTATAATATGGAATCACATATATAATTTATTCAAGTTAATTACAAACAACATTTGCTTTCTTATGGTGTGAATTACGCCTGGAACATCTGTAAATTGAAACGCAGATAATGGAAGCCAAGTGACGTGTTTTCAGTATGCAGCGCAGCTGTTTGTTTGGAATGGAATTTTCCGTTGTTAATACATGCATCAGCTTTCAAGCAAGTATTTAGGTGCAATTTGGAGTTCTGGTATGTACAAAAATTATATTCGTATGTTGTTTGAACTGTCGACGTAGTAACGAGATAAATTTTACTTTAACCGACTTGTGTTAACTTTGAACAGGTCAAGGACAGACCTCAATTATATTTTTCGTAGTCATACGATATGAATCTGTAATTTGTTCCTACAAAGTCTTTTATTAACTCAATGAAACATCAGAAGATGTCACTACTAATTAGATAAAGTAAATTCTCATAATTTTAAACCTTTAGAAATTAAATTTCTACATTTGATATTTTATGAACAATGATCTGTAATTATCTACTGTGAAATTAAGGTAAATTTACCATAATTAACTCTTTCTATTAATAAGCAATTTTATGCTTTGTCAATTTGTTATATAAACTTCATTAAATAGTAATTGGTACGGATATATTCAGTACCATTGTAATTAACTCTTCCTAATTTAAATTAACTTATAAAGGAAGACATATTTTTGTAAAAATTACTTTATTGGATACCAAAAGAATAGATTCTTATTTTCGGACTAAAGACTATCTTTTATTTAAGAGGAATGAAAATCGATTCTGATTGTATTTAATTATTTTTGAGTTTGAATGCACAAACAGTGCTTTTCTTTGTTTAATCTGTTCACAGGTGCAATGGAGGATTGCTAAGGTTAAGGTCGAGCCATAAGGTAAGATACTTTAAAGATTAGGAGGTCTTTAAAAATTATATAGCGGTTATAGAAAAAAGGTTTCCGCATTAGCCTTGTACAAGGGACTTGTATTAGGTCTTCTCAGTATAAAAAAATACGGTGGCGCCTTATTTTTATTGTTAGTGGTTGCAATTACACCCCGACCCACAGCTCATTCTCTACCCAGAGCATATAGTTCGACTAGCCGCTTTGCCTTTGAGATTTCCTCAACTTAGAGCCACCTTCCATCTTAATTTGCCGTGGGCTCCATTTCTAATTATCGGAATTTCTCGTTAAACTAGATCGGAATGTAAAAGGCTTCAAATGGCGCCCAACGTGAGGCCTCGATTGCTGTACCAATTGTATAAACACATAAAGTATAGGCTTCGATTGACTTTGGTTGTTTACACTTGTGATTCGTAACTCATTTACCCTCAGATTGGTTTAGTCTATTGATGTTGTTGTTTAATTGAGTTTAATTTGTAATTAGTTAGTTAGTCTATCCCATGATGGCTGAGACGTATCAAGTAGTTTATTTGCATAAAGATGAGTTGGATTATGAATTGAAAATTCGAGGAGTTGTCAGCAGCAGACCGATGCAGGATAAAAGGAAAATGTTAGGCCGATTATTAGCCAAAGAAACAACATTACCTGATTTTATTTGTCAATTAGCTCTAACGGAAATTGATAGTATGTCAACATTAATAAAGTTGTGTAAGAAATTAGAAGAAGCTTTCTTACATGGTAAAATTGTTCGATAGGAATATTATTGTTCTTTTCGTCGCAGCTTGTAGTATTTCAGTGAATAATAATTCACAGTGTAGTTGATAATAGTGATTTGTATTTAGGTTTTTCTTCCATTTGTATTAGCTACAATAGTTGTTTGATAAATTTTTATAGTAGAGATGATAGATGTTTATAATTTGGTACACTGGTTTTACTGTCGGTAAACCGTTTCAAGATTGCTCTTGTGCATAGGCACGTTTTGTTTTGATATAATTTATTTTGATAGCAATTTTGATTTATTTATATCCGCATTGCAACGCAGTATGTTAATTGGTTGTAAGTCTAAGTGAAACTTGTCGTCGTGGTTGGTCGGATTAGCAGTATGTCAGTCTAGACGAGACTTAGGAAAAGTCGGTCGCTCAGCATTACATTAGTCTAAACGAGACTCGAGGTAAGTTGTCACTCTAGCGATTTTGGCATCACTATTTTTGAAATTGGTGATGAGGTTATAATTTTTTGTTTATAAGTCTAGGTGAGACTCACAGAGGAGTTTGTCACCCTAGCAAGTTTATGCGTTGTGAAGTACTTTTGTCTATCTGGACAGTTTGATTATGAGTAGTGTAAGAGTGTACTAGAACATTGATTTATTGTTATCCTAGATGGAAGGTTGAGAGTAATCTAAATTATAAATTTATTATGTTTAAAATTGTCATTGTCTGCGAATTTAAAAGAGAAGGTGTTCTTAAAGTTTGAAGTTCATTGGTTTAATGTTTGAAATCATGTTGATAATTTAGTTGAGATCAAGTTAGATAATGTGGATCCTTGGTATGTGTCTCTTCGAAAAAAATTTTAGCTTTACCTGATGATTACCCACAATGGAAGGTAGAAGATAATTATGTATTTAAATTTCTTTCATCAAATTTACCACTCTCGTCGAATGTAAGGAATGGAAATATTTAGTCCCTAGATCACAGAAGGAAGAGGTTATTCGGATAAATCATGACCCTTCAGTGGCCGGACATTTTGGTTTTTTTAAAACATTGGCACGCATACAAAAGAGTTTTTATTGGCCAAAAATGCGTATTGATGTGTTGAAATTTTGTAAAAATTGTTTAACGTGTGGTGCACAGAAGGCATCGAATAGAGGACCCCTTGGTTTAATGGGAAAGGAAAGAAGTGAAGTTCCTTTCAGATTATTGCTATAGACCTCATGGGCCCATTTCCACGGTCCAAGGTTGGACACAAATGGTTATTAGTTATTGGTGATTGGTTCTCAAAATTTACGTTATTGTTTCCGTTACGTAGTGCAAAAGCGCATATAATAGAACGTGTATTGGAGGAAAAAGTTTTTTTAGTTTAAGGTGTTCCCAAATATATTATTTGTGACAATGGCTCACAATTTAGTGGTAGAAATTTCAAGGCAGTATGTAAAAAATATGACGTTCAAAAAATTTGGTTTAATGCAGTTTACTCTCCCCAATGTAATTTTGTAGAGAGGATAAATAGAACGGTAGGAACAGCTATTCGTTCGTATATTAAAGAACATGATACTTGGGACATAGAGTTACCCCAAATTCAGTATGCGATTAATTCTGCAAAACATCATGCCACTGGTTATTCGCCAAATTTCTTAGTTTTTGGTAGACATGTTCCTGTGTCTGGAAGATTTTATGGTCTTGATGTGGAACCCTCAGTTGATATTGATTTTATTTCTAGTGATAGACCTTCGTATGTGTCAGATCATCAAGGACTATTTGATATTTTTATAGACGTACAGAAAAGGTTACATTTAGCTTACATGCAGTCTAGTAATTCGTATAATTTATGGAGACGTAACATTTCTTTCGAAGTAGGTGACAAGGTTTGGAGGTCAAATAAAGTTCTTTCGAAAGCAAGTGATAAGTTTACAGCTAAGCTTGCGCCAAAATATGTTTTGAGCATTGTTAAAAAGAAGGTTTCGAATTTAATTTATGAATTGATTAATGAAAATAGTTCAAGGGCAGGCAGATGGCATGTTAAGGACTTAAAACCTTATTCAGAGTTCAGTGGTGATATTGAAAAAGAGAACGTTTCTGAACATTAATTAGTGTTGTTGATATATTTAATGGTTGATAGTAGGAATTATTTCTGTCTTATCTTTTAGTTAAGGATTTAAATATTGTATTGGAATACTGTTTGGTAGTCTAAAAATTTTAGATGTTGGATAAGAAGTATAAAAAGAATTTTTGTAGTGCAGTAAGGTTGATACTAGACTGTGCTGATATTGTTAGTTGCAAGTTATTCATTTGAGTCAAGATAAAAAGTTACATGTTTCCGTTTGTCAAATGATTTCATTTGTCGTATGATTCTCTAGTTCAAGGTTATAACGGAATATATAGGTATTCTTATGATTAAAGTGGTTGATAAATAAAGTTGTATATATTTGGTTATTATTTTCTTTTGGATTTATGATTAAAGTGTTTGATAATTAAAATTGAGTATATTTGGTTATTATTTTTTGGATTTGTGATTAAAGTATTTGATAATTATATTGGGAATCAAGTAGTTTGAGTCCATATTAAATATTGGTTGGAGGTCAATATTGTTAGTAACTATGATAGTTATGTTTAATTATGAATATTGCGTGAGATAGCAATGTTCTATGTTTAATTATGGATATTGCGTGAGATAGCAATGTTCTATGTTTAATATGAATATTGTGTGAGATAGCAATGTTCTATTTTGTTCATTCATGCGTGAGTGAGATTTGTGAGAAGTAAGACGTGGTGACGTTTTACTTGTCTCTTCTGGGAAAGAGATATTTCTACATTTTGGTTGCATATACATGCGGTAGATTGTTGAACGTTAGTGATTTCAAGACTTGTTTGCTGTTTTGAAGTTATGTTTGGAGTGGATCTCAAAAGTAGTGAGAGTCCTTTTCTTCTTTTGTAAATATGTAAATTACGGTTAATATAGTAAAAATATGTTTGTCATGATAATTTGATATTTTCATTAAGGAATTATAATACGGCAGTATTATATATTTTGTTGTTTAAGTTTCGAGTATAAATGAGTGATATAATAACCCCGAATATGATTAAACGATAATGACACCCTACCGATTAAGACTTCCCGAATTTGTCCCCTTGTGGCGTATAGTACGCGTAGTTACTCGTCACTCATTTTCAAATATGTTGTATCTTAAGTGGTAATTTTTGTTTTATTTTGTAAAAATTAATAATAATAAGTTGTGAATATGTAACAATAAATTCAAAAAAAATTCTTCGCATTTATTCCAGAATTTTTTCTCTTAGAAAGAGGCAGTGTAGCAATTTTATTTTCCACCTAATATATATATATCTGTATAATCAATCCTTTTATTAAATATTAAATAATATAATACATTATAATCTTATCCAATCCACTTAATTTAATAACATCTATTGTCCAATAAAGAACTAGTATTTAGTTCATGTTAAAAGTTAAATTCTACGGAGACAATATAAAAGCTTTTGTTTGGTATCCTTCTTAAAGCCCCCTCTACTCAGGAACCGCTAGGTATCGCTGTTACCAGGCGGCAACAAGCTCGGCCGGCACTTCTAACACAGCTGGGGTTCAAGCAGGTCGAAAGTTGTTCTTAGGAGCGATGTCCGTCATTGATTTTTGCTGTTGGAAGCGTGCACGATGGAAGATTGCACGTGTATGCTATCTTCATAAATTGTTTTGGATGGTCCATTTTTGTGTTGAAACCAGTCGTGAAGAACGATGAAGTTTTTGTTAAAAAGACCATTAGGAACATGTAACTTTGGGAATAATTTATTTTAAAATATATTGCAACGTAAATTATAAATAAGCATTTTTCTGAATGGTATTCATGCGAAAATTAAATGAAAACAATTCTATTCTTGTATAATATGGAATCACATATATAATTTATTCAAGTTAATTACAAACAACATTTGCTTTCTTATGGTGTGAATTACGCCTGGAACATCTGTAAATTGAAACGCAGATAATGGAAGCCAAGTGACGTGTTTTTCAGTATGCAGCGCAGCTGTTTGTTTGGAATGGAATTTTCCGTTGTTAATACATGCATCAGCTTTCAAGCAAGTATTTAGGTGCAATTTGGAGTTCTGGTATGTACAAAAATTATATTCGTATGTTGTTTGAACTGTCGACGTAGTAACGAGATAAATTTTACTTTAACCGACTTGTGTTAACTTTGAACAGGTCAAGGACAGACCTCAATTATATTTTTCGTAGTCATACGATATGAATCTGTAATTTGTTCCTACAAAGTCTTTTATTAACTCAATGAAACATCAGAAGATGTCACTACTAATTAGATAAAGTAAATTCTCATAATTTTAAACCTTTAGAAATTAAATTTCTACATTTGATATTTTATGAACAATGATCTGTAATTATCTACTGTGAAATTAAGATAAATTTACCATAATTAACTCTTTCTATAAATAAGCAATTTTATGCTTTGTCAATTTGTTATATAAACTTCATTAAATAGTAATTGGTACGGATATATTCAGTACCATTGTAATTAACTCTTCCTAATTTAAATTATCTTATAAAGGAAGACATATTTTTTGTAAAAAATTACTTTATTGGATACCAAAAAGAATAGATTATTATTTTCGGACTAAAGACTATCTTTTATTTAAGAGGAATGAAAATCGATTCTGATTGTATTTAATTATTTTTGAGTTTGAATGCACAAACAGTGCTTTTCTTTGTTTAATCTGTTCACAGGTGCAATGGAGGATTGCTAAGGTCAAGGTCGAGCCATAAGGTAAGATACTTTAAAGATTAGGAGGTCTTTAAAATTATATAGCGGTTATAGAAAAAGGTTTCCGCATTAGCCTTGTACAAGGGACTTGTATTAGGTCTTCTCAGTATAAAAAAATACGGTGGCGCCTTATTTTTATTGTTAGTGGTTGCAATTACACCCCGACCCACAGCTCATTCTCTACCCAGAGCATATAGTTCGACTAGCCGCTTTGCCTTTGAGATTTCCTCAACTTAGAGCCACCTTCCATCTTAATTTGCCGTGGGCTCCATTTCTAATTATCGGAATTTCTCGTTAAACTAGATCGGAATGTAAAAGGCTTCAACTTTTCTGAAAGATGTTGCTTTCAGTTGGTGTGAAAATTAAATAAATCGCTTTTTTACTTCGTTAATTACGGCATGAATGTTGCGTCTGATAATTATTTTTAGATATCTCCGTATAAAGAATATTCAATTATGACGCACGTTTTTGTAATTATAGTTTTCAGTAATGCAGTTACAAGTTTGCGATACGCGTTTTTATATGGGTTAATTATAGTTTTTATGATGAACGTTTACCTTTATTCAGTATATCTACTGAAATAAATGGCTTTTAATAACGTTGTATTGGACGAATGATGTTTTATTCACTTATAATTTCCAGTCTTATGAGGATTGCGTTATAAATTTCCACGCTGGTTTTTAATTAACAATGGTTTAGGTTAATAATAGATTTGCAGAGTGCGTTGCTGTAATTTATAAACGTATCATAGAAGGTCAAGTTTTAAATAGTCTTTTCTGTAGTTGCTTGTTTGTAAGAATTGCGTTTAGCTGTGGGTAATAAATGATGGAGTTAATTTGCGTTCTGTTTTTAGTTTTCTGGATTAAACCGTTACGTTTTCGTATTAGTTTAATAATTGTGTGCCAGTTATTTTCGTATTAATAATTATGCGTACTTTGGTTACGTTTGGTATTAATTTAATAAATGTGCGCAGTTATTTTTGTTATTTTTCGGTCTGTTTTAATAATTGTAATTAAAAAAATCTCTTAAAAATCAAGTCTCTTTTGCTTTAAGAATCTTTTTAAAATTCACGTCTCATGAAATAGTTCTCGTTTGTTTTAAATATAAACTTTCTCAAAATAGATTCTCGTTTTAAAATAATTTCTCTTCGTAAACTATTTTCAAAAAATATTGGCATAAAATAAAATTCTGTACATATAATAATAAAAAAATTTCTCTTACACTAGCATATATCAATTATAGTTTGTAAAAATCAATTTGGTTTTAGGAAATGAACTTATATTAATTTCTTCCATGGATCCATGGACTTCTTCGATGCTTGTACGTTGTCCATGTCGGTTTGGTTTGTTGAATTCGATCGATTTGTGTATCTTGTCCAACTTCTCTTTGGGTTTTGCCAAAATTGCGAATTGAAATTCTTGGTCCCCAGTCTTCCAATTTTTGGATTCTTGGTGCCCTTTTGACATCCGTACGACTGCGCCAGTTAAGGTACGGGCCTTGGGAGCTGCGTTTTTAAAAAATCGTTTCTAAAACTTAACAAATTTATTTTTAAGTGGTTCAGAATTTAATATGAAATTTTGACAAACTGATTTTAATTTTAAATCGAAATAAATTAATTAATTGAACTAGTATTGTGAGTCGCCTAAGCAAACTGCAATGCTAAAGCTGAATACTTTGACTGACTGCCGGGTCCTTGAGCTCCCGGGCTTTTTATAATAATGCTACCCCCTCACACGACTGTGGGAACTTGAAGATCTCATGTCTGCTTTACTCCTAATTCTACATTTTGTTACATTGTTTCAATCTTATTTCTAGGTAATTGCGATATCTTAACCGTCTGTGACCTGCCACCTGCAGTATCACTATCGTCTTGGAAACAAAGTTGCATATCCGTTCTTATGAACTGTTAATAACCTGTCTTGTTTATCCTTGTATTACATTGTTGCAATTGATTTATGATTTATTTAACAATTTCTAATAATTTCTATTAGATTCTATTATTTAATATATAGGTAAATTGGGGGATACATAGCTCCCGTTAGAAAGTAACGAATTACAAAGGCGAATTGTAAAAATACGTGCCAAAGATAGTCGCCTACTACATAGAAATATAGCATCTTCTACTTACTACGTAACTATATAAAAGTTACTGGGTTCTATCTTACGAATTTCAGATACGGGGTTTTTTCATAATAATACAGCAACAATTTCAATTTCACGTAATTATAATGTTACGTTTTCTCTTAAACTACGAGAGATACGGTGTTTAAGATTTGTAAAATCATAAATTTATAGTCTAGCTGTAAGCCCGTAGAAAAATCTCAATTTTCACAAAAAAACAGAGTTACGAGGTTCTTTCTTAGGACGGCAGGATATACAACTTCACATTCGCAACACAAAATCAGGTGTTCGTGGACGTATATAAAATAATTCGAGATAACACGTGATTTTTTTTAATTACGATTTAAAAGAAGTCGATTAAGTATAATAAATATTGAGTGTTAAAAGTTGTTACGGTAAAACCATGGGTCAGAAAGAAAAGTAAACATTGGGGACAAAAATGGTACCCGTAATACAAAAAAGGAACCGACGGCTAGCAGTAGTCGTAGATTGGGGGGTGGGTAGGACTACTAGAATCAAGAATTGACCATTAAACCATTTGTATCCCATAGGCCATAGTATACCATGACAGCACGAATTTCTATCTACCAACCTATAGGTAACAAAAAAAGCACAGCATATTACTAAAGCTCGGTTTATTATTAACAGGTAGAAAATAACTCCTAAGTATGTTTTGAGTGTTTTACAAGTCACAAAAAGGAAAGAAAACGATCTTAAGACTGTAGTGCACACTCACAGTCAAGCGGAAATATCAGTGACTTAATGTTAAATATTACTAAAGTTTATGAGCTCCCTATCGTGATCACGTAATACAAAATTATCCCTACCGGCAAATCTCTAAAAATAAGGGATTAAAAATTCTCATTTAGTACACCATACGTCCGGCAATTGGTACATAAGTTGTTGTCGTAAAAGCTATTTTCTGCTCTAGTTAGGCCCAAAAGCAGTAACTTCGGACAAAAAAAAATAAAACAGATGATAATACGTGGACTACAAAAGTACTAATTACGACGGCATATTCGCCACTAAGCTTTAGTAGTATCCTGCAGTAGTAAATTTTAAGGACACAGATAAGCACTTGACAATGGTAACAGCAATACTTCCTGAAGTGAATGGTTAACTTATCAATAGCCACTGTTAGTAGGTTAATAGAATATTCACAGGCAGCCTCCGTAAAATCTTTAAGAGAGCTACCGCATTAGTGATGTATTAGAGATTCAAAAACTCACGCGGGGTTCCAAGTTCCTGTACTCATCGTAACAGTAGAACGGACTTTATCCCAAGTATAATTTCGTATCCACTGAAGTCGTTCACCGGGTCATCGGTCTTATAAGCAAAGCAGAGTGTAATCCAATCAGCACCAAAACTAGTTACCATAAGCGATAAGATAAAATAAGACCAGTAAAAAAACAAACCGCAGGTGGTAAAGAGTTAGAAGTAACAATTATGTAACCAAACAGAAAATAGTTTTCACACAGGAAGTACAGAAAATCAGCAAAACCACGTGTATTTGCTCTTCAGGACAGATTGAAAGTAACCATCGAGTGTTGTTCGCCACACAAAAATTCAGAAAACGAGAGTGTTGTACTCGCTTCCACAGGAGCAGATACAACGAGTGATCGAAGTCAGTACATCAACTAACCGCAAAGAAAACCAGTCAGGAAAAAAAATGGACAGGAATGTGGAATTAAAGAAAACCCGGTAAGAGTAGAAGAAAAAAATAAAAGTCATCACACAATACTACGAAATATGTCAAATATCAACAGATAAAGCTAATTAGTTGAAGTAATCGTATAACGTAGGGAGACGAGTGGATTACGGACGAAATTTGCGGCGCTTGCGTCGCCAAAAGGACAACAGATCTAGATCGGGGACATTAGGATTCTCAGGATGGGCAGGTTTTAGGTCTTTGACATGCCATATAGATTTGTGACCGGAAGGATCGGTAAGTTCATAAGTCCAGGAAGAAACAAATTTAGATATAGGAAAAGGACCAACGAATTTAGGAGCAAGTTTGGCGTTAAAATGACGGGAAGCATCGGACAGAGCAAAATTACGACGCCAAACGGAATCACCTAGTTGATAGGAGACGGGACGGCGGCGAAGATTATAGCGGCTGTGAATTTTTCTATAACCAGCAAAAAGTTTTTTTAGAATGTGGGAACGGATATGTTTAAAGTGTTCAGGATCAGGGGAAGGATGTTCGGGATCAGGAATGTACATGTCGTTTATTTCGGACAACTGCCCGAAATAATCGCCGGAAAGGATATGCTCACGACCAAATAAAGCAAAGAACGGAGTACAGCCTATGATGTCATGTTTGGAGGTGCGGATTGCGCAAGAAATTTTTGGGAGGTTCACGTCCCAATGACGTTGGTTGTCGAGTACATAGGAGGCAAGCATGGTTTTAAGGACACGAGTCAGGAGTCCAAGAAAAGGGAACATTCTTACGAGTAAGATTAGAAAGGGGGAGAAGTAAGGGTAGCAAAATTGGGAATGAAACGTCGGTACCAACTGGCCATGCCAATTAGGCGACGGACCTCAGCAACGGAGGTAGGAGGAGGGATGTTTAGGATAGCAGAAACTTTGACGGGATCGACAAGGAGACCATCGCGGTTAACGACGTAACCGAGATAGCGGAGTTCGGAAAGACAGAAATGACACTTATCCTGACGGAAGGTAAGACCAGCAGTAAAAATACGTGAAAGAACTAAGTCAAGGACTCGGATGTGTTCATCGAAGGAAGAGGTAGCTATAATAATGTCATCGAGATATGCAAAACAGAACTGTTCCAGGTCAGAACCGATGACCTGATCGATAAGGCGTTGGAAGGTGGCGGGAGAATTATAAAGGCCGAAGGGCATTCTGCAAAATTGAAATAAACCTCGAATGGGTTTGGACCCGGGGGACAAGGAGATTTGCCAGTAGGCGGAACGGATATCTAAGGATGAAAGGTAGCGAGCATCGCGGAGACGGTCAAGTATGGTGACAATATAAGGAAGCGGATAGGCATCTCTTTGGGTGACTTGGTTGACCTTTCGGAAATCAATACAGAACTAATAGAAATCGTCTTTCTTCTTAACTAGGACAATGGGGCTGGACCATGGACTAGTAGAAGGTTCGACGACACCTAAGCGGAGCATCTCATCGAGTTCTGAATGGGCAACCTTGAGGACAGGAGGGGAAAGAGGATAATATCGTTGTTTGTTGGGCTCGGCGGACGTTCGGATATGGTGTTGTACTAAGGAGGTACAGCCGAGACCGGGAGGTTGTCTGGAGAAAGAGGAGGAAATTAAAGAATCTAAAAGTAGTTGTTGGTCGGAAGAAAGTTCAGAAATAATATGGATCGGAGCGGGAGTAGTGATGGTCAAGGAAGAAGGAGGAGCAAAAATCCAAAGGTTATCACGAAAGCTGGGGACACACTGCACCGATTTCCAGAAATCAATGCCGAGAATAAGCTGGTGAGAGACGTCGGGGATCACAAGGATGTCGAGGGTAGTAACGGAGTCTGGAAGAGCTATGAGGAGGGAAATGAAACCTAATATGGCGCATTTTGAATTGTCTGCCAGGCTACAAAAGGACGAAGTATAATTACGAAGGGAGAGGTTTAAGGAACTTAAGCGGCGCCAACCAGGACCACCAAGGATGGTACGGGTGGCTCCAGAATCTAACAAACCGATAAAGAAAATACCAAAGATATGAACAGTAAGATAGGGACGTTCGTTATCACGGACGGCAGTACATATAGAATCTAACATAGAACGGGGTTGGCCCACCAGACCAGGAAAGGGGAGATCCGAGGACAGAGATAGAATAGGGTCTTCGCCTCGGCTTAAGGACCCTATCGACGATTTAAAGAATGGCCACATTGACGCGGACAATCGCGTCTGGTCACGCCTTTATAACCGCACCCGTAACAGTGTAGGATCTGTGGGTGAGAGCACTGGGGTGAAACATGTCCAGTTTTATCACAGTTCCAACAGACGACCTGCTTACTTGTAGTAGGGATAGCTGGAGTATTAATATAAGAAAGATTATTTCTATTCGCGGGGGTTAGGTGTGGTTTAGAAAAGTTAGACCCACGAGGTTGGACCAAAGAGGGTAACGAAGGGTTTGGTTTATAGGCCAGATCAGGTTCCACATACGAATGGGTATTTCTATTAGGGGGTACGTAATTGTCGACCCTAAATTTTGTTAATTATAATTTTAAACACTCATTTTCCAACTCTTTCCAAGAATGTACGGTAGGCAGCCAGGCTAAATAGAAAGGGGACAGGTTACGAGAAACTATATCGAGTTGTACATCGGCCGGTACACTCCCATGGCGCCGGAACAATGCGCTCATGCATGACAAATATTCAACGATACCTTCCGACGGGTTCTGTGTCCTTGCTCGGATGTCGTCAAATAACCGACGATAGTAATCTGGGGGTGCAAAATGACGTATCAGCAGCCTAGATAGGGAGGTCCAATCGGAACAACGGTGACAATTACCCCGGAACCAACAGAGCGCTTTGGATTCGAACAACTCAACCGCGGAGTCAAATAATTCACTCTCCGGGATATTTCGGGCTTTTCGGAGCTCTTCCACTCTTTCAAGGAAACTATGTACCGTTAGGGTTTGAGAATCACCTGAGAATTTTAGATCAAGTTTCGAGACTCTGTTACGTTTGGAGGAAGCACAACACGACTTAGAAAGGACGGATTCTGATTCCTCTTCCTCTTCGGAATCGGATGTAAGTATAGGGGGTCCATCCGGGTCTACAGGAGGAGTAGGAGAAAGAAAAATACTAGAGGTAGCTAATGGGATACCGGATGTGGCAGTAGGGTGTCGAAACTTTTTAATCTTTTTATCATAGTCGCGGCGGAGATTATTTACCGTAAGAAGTAATTGACGTTGTATTTTCTGCTCATCGTCTTTTGGGGACAAATTTGCGCAACGACGCTCGAGATGTATCCACAAGGCACCAATACGTCGAAACGTATCGGAGGACTTATCACCATCAAAGGGGGGAAGTGAGGTTTCTAACTCTTGAATATCGGCTTCGATGGCCCTACATTCAGAATCAAAATCTGCTTTTACAGGGATGGAGGGAAGCCTTTTCTCTCGTTCGATGCTAAGAGCACTTCGAACGGATCTACGTAATTCGTTCACATTGTCTTCAGGAGTGTAACCCCGAGAAGATAATTCGTACTGAAGCTTAGTCTTCCGTAGCCGGTTGACCGTCATACGCCAATAAGCCATTATGAAATGAGATTTTTAAGTATTTGAGAATTTCAAGTAACAGCAATACTTAAAATTAATAAAAAACACAACCGAAACCAAAGTTTAATAGGTTCAGGAAGGTAAATAAAGAATACTCAAAGCCTTCAGCACAAAACAATTTACCACTTATTAGTATATCCAAGACCAAAATGTGAAGCAGTGTCAAAATAAACAGACAGACCGAAGAACCGAATTACCAGCGAAAACACAACTCTGATAATTCACAAAAAAAATTAAAATCAAGGAATTTCTATATAGCGAGAGAGGGAAAAAAAATTCAAGACTACACCAAAAAAATTAGAGCCAGCCAATATAGGCAGAAAAGAAAATCGAGCCGATACACCAAAAAAAAGTCAATGCCAAAAAAAAAATCAAGGTCATAAAAAATAAAAAAAAATCAAGAGCAAACCAAAAAAATCTGGCTCCACGTCAGGGCGTCCAAATTTATGTTACAGTAAAACAATGGGTCAGGAAGAAAAGTAAACATTGGGGACAAATATGGTACCCGTAATACAAAAAAGGAACCGGCGGCTAGCAGTAGTCGTAGATTGAGGGGTGGGTAGGACTACTAGAATCCAGGATTGACCATGAAACCATTTGTATCCCATAGGCCATAGTATACCATGACAGCACGAATTTCTATCTACCAACCTATAGGTAACAAAAAAACACAGCATATTACTAAAGCTCGGTTTATTATTAACAGGTAGAAAATAACTCCTAAGTATGTTTTGAGTGTTTTACAAGTCACAAAAAGGAAAGAAAACGATCTTAAGACTGTAGTGCACACTCACAGTCAAGCGGAAATATCAGTGACTTAATGTTAAATATTACTAAAGTTTATGAGCTCCCTATCGTGATCACGTAATACAAAATTATCCCTACCGGCAAATCTCTAAAAATAAGGGATTAAAAATTCTCATTTAGTACATCATACGTCCGGCAATTGGTACATAAGTTGTTGTCGTAAAAGCTATTTTCTGCTCTGGTTAGGCCCAAAAGCAATAACTTCGGACAAAAAAATAAAACAGATGATAATACGTGGACTACAAAAGTACTAATTACGACGGCATATTCGCCACTAAGCTTTAGTAGTATCCTGCAGTAGTAAATTTTAAGGACACAGATAAGCACTTGACAATGGTAACAGCAATACTTCGTAAAGGGAATGGTTAACTTATCAATAGCCACTGTTAGTAGGTTAATAGAATATTCACAGGCAGCCTCCGTAAAATCTTTAAGAGAGCTACCGCATTAGTGATGTATTAGAGCTTCAAAAACTCACGCGGGGTTCCAAGTTCCTGTACTCATCGTAACAGTAGAACGGACTTTATCCCAAGTATAATTTCGTATCCACTGAAGTCGTTCACCGGGTCATCGGTTTTATAAGCAAAGCAGAGTGTAATCCAATCAGCACCAAAACTAGTTACCTTAAGCGATAAGATAAAATAAGACCAGTAAAAAAAGAACAAGCCGCAGGTGGTAAAGAGCTAGAAGTAACAATTATGTAACCAAACAGAAAATAGTTTTCACACTTACCAAATACACAGGAAGTACAGAAAATCAGCAAAACCACGTGTATTTGCTCTTCAGGACAGATTGAAAGTAACCATCGAGCGTTGTTCGCCACACAAGAATTCAGAAAACGAGAGTGTTGTACTCGCTTGCTATTTTATTAGCACGTAATCTCCACACCAATACGTTGATATCAAACATACGAAGGTGATAAGCACTTCGAAACAAGCTTTATCGGTGAAGTAGGATTCATTATTTCAAAGAGTCTTTAGATGGAAGTAATCTAGAATCAATTATACGCGGTCGTATTGTATAACCCGATAACAGATGCCTAAAACAAGGTACTGACTATAATTATAGCATAAACTTTACGTTTCAAGCAACTAGATTTGCGTTAAATTGCATACAAATCGGAAACTATTCTAAAGTAGTCAATTTCTACAAACGGCGATCCAAGGAACGATGTAATTTAAGTAAGTGGACAGGAAGGGAGCGTAACACATATATGCGTTATATTAAAAAAACATGTTAGTTAGGCAACTTTAAACACACAAGGCTTTCCTATTATATTAGACAAAGAGCAGGTTTTCTCTGTCATAATTACAAGTTGTAGTAGGGAGTTATAGATGTGTTGTTGTATTCTGCGCCATAAGTTAAATAAGGGTAGCCCCTCTGCTGATTTTTCCTGTTTTAAGCACCTTTAACGATGGGTCGAGCATCATTTTCTTTGTGGCAACGCCATTACCAGAATATCAAATATTTCCTATATTTGATAGGAAATTATATTCTGAGTAGCCAGATAGAGGTATGTGAAATCTTATTATTATTTATTTGTTTACATGCATTTTATATTATAGCACTTATGGCAAGGTCAGCTAACATGGAAATGTGATCATTTAATTTATTGTTGCGACCGATGGTTTTATTCGGCCTTCTGTGTGATTTATCCAAGTCCGGCAACTGAAAAGCTGTTTATAGTAATTTGTCGGATACTTGCCTTTGCAAGCAGCTTAGGGGAGATTTTCACAAAGGCAGATTGGTACAAAAAGAAATGGAACTTAATTTCTATATGCCAACTATTCAAGTAGGCCGTTTAGAAACCTCGAATGTGCGTTTTATTTAATAGATAATTATCCTGCAGTATAAAGCTATCTATGTTCATTTATGATTTATTTGTTCCCATTTAAATTATTGTTAATTTACAGTAATCTTTCCAAGATGGTTGACTACAAGGGTCAAGGTTATCAGCAATAATTAATGTGTTTGCGCAAGAACTAACAAATCTGTCGTCAAGGTGGTTGACCTGCTCTGGTTATCTATTAATAGCTCACCTGTCAACAGGTATTTTTTTTATAAATTTAATTTAAAACTGAACAGATGATTTACTCTACTAAACTAAAAGCCTTCAGCTTTATGAGATTGATTTAATTTATCCCAATAATATCATATTATTAATTTTTAATTTATAACTACCAAGATATTTGTTAGATATGAGCTCATTTTATTTTTACATCATTTTTGTTCAAGTAAATAATTTTTTTATGATATCCTAAGAAGTGATTAAATATTTATTTACTAAATACAAATATTTGTACATATATTATTTTCAACCTGGGATAGCCCAGTACACTGGCAAATTTTTTATAATGATTTAGTAAACATGATAGTTAATTTGAATTGTTTTTTTGACAACTTATGCTAAGTTAGAAGTAATTTACTTTTCATTCGTAGCAAGGGTCTTAGTTGCAATTACAGGAATACATCAAAGAACCTACGAAATCCATGCAGATCAGGTCTTACTACAGTAATTGGTTTTGATGCTTTAAATAGCTGATATAATCGAAATTCGTCGCGATTAATCAGTAGTTGCCTTTAGCAAATAATTTTATCGTAAACAGTAACTGAACTTAAGCCGTTACAAACTGAATTTGCGTCGAGCATTTAGACAGGTTTTCTATGCATTAGATGCGTAAAATGGGATAGCGACATAAATAAAACGACGCTGCTCGAAATTATTTTCATAAGAAGAACGTGGGTGATTGAAAGGGCTTTAATAAAAAAACAAGAGCTATTTCAATGACATCGTTTACTTCTTCTGCTTTATTAATTTGGTGTGAAATCAACACGCGCTATCCATAAAAGCTTTTAAATCTGTTTAACTGAAAATTTCTAAACACTTAATTGGAAAGTCTCATATTGGTTTAAATACGGTACTTATAATATACGTAATTAAAAAACATTCAACTTTTGTGAATGTTGGGTATGGGCTTCATGAATCCAATGATGTTTCTCATTTGACCAATACTTTGGGTTATGGCCAATAACTGTTTCATTTAAACAAAAGGATACTTCATCTGAAAACACTACGTTACTTGCAAAATATTTGTCGACATTGCAGGTGTCCATCATCTGTTCGTAAAACTCCAACCGTCGGTCAAAATCAACATCAGACAATTTGTGAACCAATTGTATCTTATACAGCTGATACTTTTTATTTTTCAATATCTTTCCTACAGAACTTCGACTTATACCATGGTTTAGTGCCAAATCTGTCGTAGAAGTTTGAGGTGATTTCTTTAGTTCAGTGGTAATGTTTTGTCGAATAACTTCGTTCGTTGCGATCTGCGTACTTCCGGTTTTAGGCAAAGTTTTGACCATCCCAGTTACATTAAAACGTTGTAATGTTTTAGTAACCGTTAAACATGACATAGGATTTCTTTGAGGATGCAAATCGTTAAGAATATGACACACTGCTTAATGAGTTTTAACATGATCGCCAAAACCGATCATCATTAGTATTTCAATTCGATCTTTTTCATTTTGAACCATTTCTAATCGCACAGTTTATTTCCGTAAATTACATCTAACATGACAGTTTGCATTGACAGTTTGTCAACAGTTACCTGATAAACAGTACAAGTTTAACGAAAGTAAATATCAATTTGCTTATCTAAATTAGGGATTGCCACGGCCCCGGGTTTTGGCCCGGCCCGAAGCCCGGCCCGAATATCAAGCCGGGCTTCGGGCCGGGCCAACAAAATTTTTTTCGGGCCCAAGCCGGGCCAAGCATGTGTCGGGCCCGGGCCGGGACAGACTCCTCAAGCTTTTCGGGATTTTCGGGCTATTTTGGGCCGGCCCGAAGTATATGTATCGAAATATAAAATTTATTGATTTAGTAAAAGATTCCAGTTAAAAATTTCTTTAGTTGTCTTTTAAGCAAAATTTTAATTAACGTACCTCTTAATATATCACTCAAGTACAGTTACACACATATTAGTAGGCGTGTGTTAACAGAAGTAAATCGAAAACGAAAATCTATTGATTTATACTGATTAGTAAATTTCGATTTTTTTTCGATAAGTAATATTCACCTATTTCCACTTTTTCAAGAAATTTGAAATAGAAATTGTCCGTGTTATATTTAATTAATGTGAAGGAGTATTGCAACGTATGTTAATTAAGCTGGTTTATTTTATTATATTTATTAATTAACTTAATATTGTGGCCCCGCACGGAAGATTATTTATAAATAAATCGAAACCACTCTGTATATGTAAAAATATTAACTCTGCACGATTACAGAAAATCAGCTCAATATATTTAATAATTTGATGGTATCTTTTGTTGAAAACATACCGAATACAAAGCGATTAGTTTTTTATAGCTTTAACTAACAGATGGATATAGAAAATTAAAATGTAAATACTAAATAATATTCTATGTTGCGGCTCCTAAAAAGGTATAAAGAAACATCGTGATATTATAAAGGGTATATACAATAATAACGGAATAGGGTAAATATTATTTTAACAAAGGCGTCCCTAGCTGCTGCTATCTGCAGAGCTTAAGCCAATAATGGATATCTATAAAATTTATAGTTTGCATCGTAGGTCCCATATTTTAAACAGCTGTAGTAGTTGGTACATGCGGTAATAGTTTAATTTTAGAGGTTTTTGCTCCATCGAACTTAATCCTATTACGACTTATTTTTATCAAAATTTACGAACTAGCAAGGAATGTACCTGATTCCAGCGTGCTTCAACAAAAGCTGTGTAAATTTAGATTTGTCATTTCAAACAGTTTTATTATTCCTTTTACGCATTAAGCCGCATGCGCCTGTTTCATGCTGAAATTTATTCTTATTTTGGCAGGTCTTTGCAATTTTTTTATTTCCTTTGCACTTAGAGTTGCTTGACCCATGAGACAGATATTTATTGCAGGTGCGTTTATTTCGGCTTCTTTCCTGATAAATATAAATAAGCTGAATTCCGTTTCTGCACTCTGATTTAAATCATAAAGATTTTTTATTTAGTGCACTGTTTTAAAAATATTATAACCAAGATTCTAAATTTTGAGCTATCCGTTTTCAATCACAATGTCGGATTTCAATAGTGAGGATAGCGTGGGGGATCCAGATTATCAACCTCGACAAAGTGAATCGGTAACTGACAACACACAATTTGGAGACATAGATGAAAGTTCGCGAAATATACATTTAGTGTCAGACAATTCTAAAAAGCGGAGCAAATTTAGTAAGTCTTTGAGTTTATCCCAATTTCAAAAAGTGTAAAAACTGCAAAATGTAAAATATGCAAAAGAAAAAGTACAATCAAGAATTTAAAGTGAAAAATTTAACTACATCCAATCTTAAAAAGCATTTAAAAACAAAACATTTAAAAGAATATCGGGATCTCTATTCGCAGACTGAAGACCGAGCTGAAAAATGAAGTTGCAGGTAGATCTAGTACAGTGGCTCATCAATGAACCATTTCGGAAATGTTTCAGTGCAAGGTAAGCGTGAAACTTACTTTTCCATTTTTTAAGGGTAAAGAAAATTCCATATAATTAACTATAAAACCGTAACAATTCATACAATGTTATCCAATGATGACTGTTTTTATCTCTAAAAAGTGACATACATGTGTGTAGTAACTAGCACTGCTCAGGTGTCAGGTCAAAGAACTTAATTTCTAAATTGATTTTATTTTTATTATTATTTTATTAATAGCTTTAATTGAACATCTTTTACTTCCGTTTTATTGCAATCGCCAGCATAGTAAAAGCTTTTAAGTGAAGTTATACAAAAGACCATCGACAAAACCTGTAAAAACAGCCGCAGAAAAATCAACGGGTAAAAAAGTTGTAAAACTGAAAAAAGTCGCTGATAAGAGAAATTAATTATTATCCTTTAAACTGCTTAAAATTCTAATATTGCATTCGAATTGTCTAAATTATAGTGTAAGTAAGTAGATTTATATTGATAACTAATTAATTTTTTCATATGTATTGTAGTTTCGAACTCTCGGCAAACAAAGCACGTTGCCAGTTATTTCATTAATCCAATATAAAAAATTATTATAAAATACTCACAATAATAAACATAAAACATTCACACTTTATTTACAAATTACTCTGTATCCATAAATAAAGTACATGCGCAAATACATGCTGTTTTCTTTTCCTATGCTTTATCCCGCGGCTGGTTTACGCACAGCCTATACTTTCCGTCATCTTTTTCTTTTCTCAATTTTCATCCGTCGAATTTTTTCTTATTATATGCGGCTTATTTTAAGGTTTTTCCAGTTTTAAATAAGTATTGTTATACAGCTTGCTTATATACATAATTTCGGGAAATAAAAATTGGGTTTTAATATATAAAATGTAGGATCTCACAGAACTACGTTTTTTTATAACAAGTTTTGGGATATCGAGTGAAAATTGTAAAAAAGGGGCGTGAATGTAAAAATCAATATAATATAGTGAAGGACACGAACTATGTTCGGTTTGGTTATAGGTTCGGTTCGATTTTTTGAACCGAACCAGACTTTTTTCTAACTGAACATAGAACCGCACTGGTAGATAAACTTTTCAACCCGAACCACATGCTCAAGGTTTGATTTCTACTCGGGGCAAAAGGTTCGATTTTTAAATACAAATTTAGTTTAAAATTTTTAATTTTGAGCGTCTCGATCTTAATATCCCCACAAATGCACATTTTAAAAATCACTATAGTCGGAAGCATACTGCTTCAAGCATTTAAGAAACATAACGATTTTTATATGTACATAGATAATCGAGTCTTATAAGTCAATAGATACAAAATGTATCAGGTATTAAGGTTACACATCTAGTGCTACAAAATAAATTTTCCCATCCAAGCGGCAAGCAGCACGCTGGTGGGTCAAAAAAGTTTTGTTTTTTTATACATCGTGGAAAACTTATTTCTTTTTGACGCTCTGCAGGATGTAAATTAATTGCTTGCTTTTAATATTTACTTATATAACCATATAGAAACACTTAACTATACAGGATACCCCAACGACAAACTTTCATTAAAGAAATCTCAAAACTTACAATTCCTGAAAAATTGTAACTTTGCATGTAGGGGTTACCCAATAAGGCAAATTTAGCTATAGTCTTTGCAATTTCTAAATAGACCTGCGTCATTACAATTTGTGACGTCAAACTGTAGCGACGTTGCCACTACCAAAAACCTATTGCCGCATGACTATATTAGCGTCAACGGTAGAATACAGAGATTGAAAATATTTAATAGCACATGACGAATGTGATTTGTTACTTTTTAAAAAAGTATTTTTTAGAATAAATTTCTATCGACAATATTGCAGATTAAAGTCATTAATTAACAATATATTTTATTTACTTCTTTATTTTTACCACTGAGCATATTTTAAATATAGTTGTGTATTTCTAATGCTCCTAATTTTATGGCCATTAGTATATTATACCAGACACGGAATAATAACCACAGTTATACAAGAGGTTATGTTATTGAAATTATAATTTAAACGTTTTGATTACACAAATCGAAAAACAAAATTACAATTCCATTTGTAAGTAAAATTCTCATTAACTTTGAATAATTAAGATATATCACTTTAAAATAATCTTTTAGATTTCCCTGAAATCATCTACAAAAATTAAAGTTATGTTATATACAATGCAAACGAAGGATTTAACACTTTCAAATCACCCTAAAATTTGTGATGATCATTTCACTTCTGATTATTAGTATGCAACTGACTTGAATATGTCATGTTTTCAAAGCATTTCCAAGAACTAAAACAATGTATAAGAGTAAAGGCTTTAAACGAACCAACTTTGAAAATCTTATAACCAAAAGGTTCAACGACTAATCTTTCGATGGAATTTTTAAAGATATAAACAGCAGTTTGTTAAATATGCAAAAGCATGAAGGGACAAAAATCTTCAGAAAAATAGGCATTTACTTTATTACTCCTTGAGAAGGACCAGGTAACGGAGTAGTTTGAAACGAATAATTCAATATACAATGTACCATTTTTTGTAGATTGGTGTAATATAAAGACTTTGGCCTTACCTGTATTTAGCACCTTCAAAGTTTAAGCTAGTGTAGTATTGACCAGTTCGTCACCAGTGTGTTTATTACAACCATTGAAATTGAAAGCTGTAGAAGCTGTTAGGATATCTAAAATCCAATATCCTGAAGATGAATTTGCAACTCATATTTGAAAGACAAGTCGCTCAAGAATTTAACAAGTATTAGAAGTTTGTAATTTAAAAATAAAATATATATGGTAGTACTTGTTTATTATACATAAAGTTTAAGATAGTTATAATTAAATTAGAAGTACATCGTGTAAAAAGCTTTTTAATTCTAAGTAGCCATGCATTTGGTTGATCAGTTCAATTTGATTGAAAATCTGAATCACTATCATCACTATCACCAACGTTAATAATTAGAGGTGCATTATCTTTCTTGATCAAATTTGATCTCACGTTTCCACCAATCTTTGATAATTTTTTCTGCATGTTCTATCGAATGTGCCCAAATCTCCGGTGTTATTTTTTCTAATGCTTCTTTCCACATCTGTAAACAGTTTTCAACAGACCTACCATCTCTTCCAGCGTGTTGATTGTAGTACCTCTTACTAACACCCCATACATTTTCAATTGCATTGAATATGCAGTGATACGGAGGCAATCTTAACACCTTATGTCCATATTGTTCGGCCAGCAAATCCGCTTTAAAAATCTTTGGCGGTTTATACCTAAAATTTTTAATAAATACTGATATGTTATAAAGCACTAAATTTTGACTCACATCATGACAAGTTTCAAAAGCTCCGCTTTCAAAGCATTACCATCAAAGGAAATTGTTTGTTTTGTTAACCATTCTGCGATGTCACTTTTTTTCCAGGAACTGTTAGGTATTTTGTTTAACACAGTAGAATGATAGGAAGCGTTGTCTAAAACTATTGCAGATGGTGCTTCCAAATTCTTCAATAATTGGTTTTCAAACCAATACAAGAAATTCTGTTCATTCATTTCTCCGTGGTAATCTGGGTCGTTTGTGGACGAAGAAAAAATCAATTCTGCCCCATCTATGAAACCATTTACATTTCCTGCATGTAATACTATGTACCTAAAAGATTATTTACATTATTCTGTTTTAAAAGGAAGTATATGACACAAACCTTTTTCCATCAATTCGTGTACTCTTTACAGTTCTTAAATCACTGTCTTGCCAGGAGCGGCTCACAGCACCATTCTGAAAAATCCATGTTTCGTCCACAAACACAAACTGATACAGATTCTCTTCTTTTATTCTCTTGTATGTCTTCAAGAAACGTATCCTTCTATCAACAATATTTGGCAATTCCATTAGACCTCTCCGTGGGTTATCTTTTTGCCATTTCAATCCTATATTGTGTAGGATTGTATTCAGGGATCGTTTAAAACCATTAAAAAGTTCATCGTGCTTAAGATTCTGCCACAAGCTATGAACAGAAATATGTTCATCTAAAATAAATACATGTAATACTGTACATTAACTTGGAAATGAGTACTTACGATTGTCATATAACCTATAAATCACATTACGAATTCCACTTTTGGTAAATTCATCTACGTCAGTGACAGGCTTTGTGTGGATTCGCTTTTTTGACGTAAATGGTTCGTTTTTCGCAATAGTTTGCGAAATCGATTTTACGGTGCCAATACTAAGACCCAGGGCAACCGACACTCTCTAAAAATATGCATAAGAAATAGTTTTTGAAGTAAATAATGAACTAAATTACCTCACGAACCGCTGTTAACGGTATAAACGGTCCACCATTATCCCTTTCTTTTTTAAAAAATGTGATTAAACTAGCAACAAGTTGTTTAGCTCTAACGCCTAAACTAATTCCCACTCATTATATTCGGTGATCAGAGTTCGGTGTAACACTAATATGAGTTCTGAAAAGAACTGTTTGAAGCAAAAACTGATCAAATTATGAACGAATAAAAATAAAAAGTGCACGAGATGTAAGAATAACTAAACAACATATAACCTAAAAATTAAACGTCAAATCAATTAAAATTCCGCGAGAATTGTTGGCAACGTTGCACATTGCTACTATTCAAATCAAAACCGTAGCATAGCATTTTACGGTTTATAATGACAAACGTCTGTATAAATAGTTAGTACGTGTGTGACGTCGAGGATGACGAGGTCTATTTAGAAATTGCAAAGACTATATGATATTTTCAACGTTGTGAAACTTCTGGTTATATCGAAAGTAACTGTCAATTTCATTATTTTTAATGGCATACTCCACATTTTATTACTTATTTCAATAGTGCGCGAGTAGATTATTATTTTGATATTTAGGTTTGTAAAACTATTTTTATTTGTTTTGCTTCCAGGAATTTTTTTCTTAAAAAATGCACTTTGAAGGATCAGAGAAATGGTATTAATAAACATTTTATTAAAACGGTTTGTACGTTGTGTTTCCATAACACACTGACAAATGTTTCTCAATCTCAATAACACTAACATAGTTTCTACAATTTAATAACGCGAATTTAAAAACTAATAATACGTTAGAATAAGCAATGAAATTCGTTAACAAATATTTGTACTTTGCTTGAGCTCAATTTATTAAAAAAATTATATATAACCTTAATTTCCGCAATACCATAAACGAAAGCAAAATTAAAGAAAATTAAGCACAAATTAAAATTTTCCAAATAACTGATTATACTTTTATGCCCTTTCATGTCGAGATATAAAAAATGGGGGTTCAATTAAAAAAATTTCATAATTTTTGAATTCGGAATTTTTCACCTCCTAAAATTGTAAAACTATATTATTGTTTTTAATGAAAAACATTTTTTAAAATGTAATGGAAACACAACCTACAATCCGTTTTGATTAAATGTTTATTAACATGATTTTTTAGATCAATAATTTCTGGATGCAGAAGTGAAGATAGTTATACATGCGCTTAAATCAAAATAACCATCTGCTAAAGCACCATTCATATATGTAATAAAATACAGGATGTGCTATTTAAAATAATTAATATGACAGATATTTGCAAGACTTCAAAACTACTTTAGCTATAGTTTCGCCTTGTTCGGTAACTCCTACACAAAGTTTCAATTTGCCAGCAAAATTGTAGTTTTTAGAATACTTTTAATGGAAGCTCGGTGTGGGACATCCTGTATACATGTCTTTTTTCATATTAAAGAGCTAGATTCTTTGTAATAATATGTTATTGTTTTACTCAATACGTAGCAGATTCTCTACATACGGCGAAAGCAGCGTTTCCATACTTTTGAAAAACCCTGCATATATTATTGAACATTTTTATAGATAAGATTGTCGGGCTTTCTTTCATAATAATTAAAATTTCCAGTAAAGCATAGGACAAAAAAATATTCATACACAACAAAGTAATGTCTACCTGATACAAGAGACTTGAATAGTCAGTTCTCTGAACGGATGCTAGCACATTCTCGAAATGTAGACCTATACACAAGCAATCTGTAAAATGGGAATTGGCAACGTTCTTTGTTTAGAATATGAGGAAACAATATTCAGTGAAATTTTGAATGCTTTGCTTTAAATATGTAACTATATACTAGTAGTAGTACATGAGTTTTAAAATGCATTTTGTTACTTAAGGTTGAAGTTTGACGCAAACCACCTTCTATTTTGGATTGCATGTGCAAGCGTGCATCATCTCCAAATACCTTTGGGATTCTTCGAGGTTAAAATGATTCTATAAACTATAATTTATTACAGTTGATATATTCAACATAATAATAGTAAAGAAGTATTTTTATACAACTAAAAATGCATATATTAACAAGTGATACTTTCCATTTGGCTGCTGAAAATTTATACATCACTTAAGGTTTTAGTTACATTCCGGCCCGAATCGGCCCGGCCCGGCCCGAAATTCAAGCCGGACCTCAAGCCGGGCCGATTCGTTTTGGTTCGGGCAGGGCCGCCGGGCCGGGTCGTAGCAAATTATTTCAGGCCGGGCCGGGCCGCATGTAAAAGCCCGGCCCGGCCCGGCCCGGCCCGGCCCGAGTCCATCCCTAATTCTAAATGGTTTTTACTCTAATGCGTAAAAACTTAAAAGTGGTCGTACTAAAGTGCTTTAGTGTCTGTTTTTACAGATTATTTCCATTTACCCCGGTATGTGCGGATTCTCAATAACAAGATCTAGTAAAATCTGCAAAAATATATATAGGGTACCCGATTTAAATTAAAAAGTTGAGAATATTTTCGGTTAAACCGGAAGTACATTAAAAAATCACATCAGATGAATCTTGCCTCATAGCACTTATCTGCAAAATTTTATAAATATAGTTCTTTTCGTTTTAAAGATATTTACTTAGTTCCGTACTTTATCCCAAACCAGAGTCGATATTTTGGCACGTATTAAACTAAGATTGTTTGAACCATCAAGATCAGTTATTAAAAATTTTGTATTGATATTTAGAAGTTGTTTGATGAAACCGTTTTAGTAGTTTTTGTTGAGGCTTACAATACCGAACTAAAATCTGAATACCGGTATTTGATATTTGAAATTTGAAATATCGGGATACCGGTATTAAAACCAGTATTATTAATAAAAAATCTACTAGTGATATTTTTACTTACCTCAGTTGTTATATTGACTTGTTAACAAATAATATATGAAATCCAATAAAAATTGTTTTGAAATGAGTAAATATTATTTATTTTATTACATAGAGAGTAGGAGTAGATAGACACAAAAAAACGTGCAAGTAAAAAAAAGTACATATTAAATTCTATGTTACATTTTACATATAATAGGCTCGTATGGCATTATATAATTAAGGAAGCAAAAATATAATTAAATTGAAATTATTTATGAAATAATATTAATAACTTGCGTTTTGTTTATTAAAGTATGCTCTTAAAAAACATAAACAATCAATCGTTTCATCATCAAGCGAGGACCGAATTTTCGTACAAATATAACCAGCCGCCGAAAAAGCTCTTTCTGATTCTACACTTGTCGGCACTATTGTCATTAAGAAATCATACACATTTTGTAAATACGTTCCTTTTGTTCCTGTTTTTTCAAAAAAAGTAATTTCATCTTTTATTTTTTGTTCCAGACCTGAAATGTTTTTAAACGCAGGCACGGGTGAAGTATTTAGTGTTTCGTCTATTGCTGCCTGTAGTTTTTTCTTTAATGCGCTTACATTTACCTTGTCAGATTATAATACTGTTTCATTACTAATTTGGGAAGATTTTGGAAGGGATGTTTCTTGTACAACTTCCATATCTTCTGTATCTTCTAAATTTTCATGTGTGAGCCGTTTAGTTAAGCTTACAATTTTTTTAATGATTGTAAATTTGGATATGCGTTTAAATACTTCACCAACATCTTGTGAGCCCTTTTGAAGATATTGAAGTATTTGTGATAATTCAGTTCGTCGTGTAAAATTCGAGATTTTAATGCTTCCAATAATTCTAATGCAATTGCAGATTTTTGCTGGAAAAGAGTATCTAACATAAATGATAAAGAAGCGTCAGCCGTCAAAAGATTTGCATCTTTTCGGCATAATGCATCTACTGTTAATTTTACAGGAGTAAGAGCAGCAATAATTGAAGATAATAAATTAAATTCTTCGTCAGAAAAATGAATATCGGAACTAATGTCAATAAACGCTTTTTGAATACAAAATTTAATTTCTTCAAATTTTTCTAACATAAATAACATACTGTTCCATCTTGTTTGACAATCTAATTTTAGCGTTGTTTCTTTACCTAATTGTTCTCTCACGTACTTTTGTAAATATTTATCATTTTTAGAAGGTGAATTTTTAAATGTTTTCACTACTTTCCGAATTTTTGAAACTAGAGATGATGATATACCAGTATGTCTAATATTTATATTACTTGTAGTAATACTAGCATCTAACTCTATAATAATTCCATTACCATCTTCTTCGTCGATATCGTCGTCATTGTTATCATCGTCATCGTTAACATCATTAACATCGTCATCATTATAATTTTGCTCTATAACATCAATATCCACACTCGGGTTCAAAGTTGACTTATACAAAACATCAGTAATTGCTAAATTTATGCAGTGTGCCATATATTGTTGATGTTCAGCCTTTATAATTTTTCCTAATTTTACCATAACCGACGCACCGTCAGTAGTTACTCCAACTATGTCTTTAGATGTACCTAAATTAAAATCTTTCAATTTTTCTTCTACGAGGGATAAGCATTTTTCTGCTGGAACGGAACCGTAAGCGCGCACTAATCCGATATTCCACATTGTTCCTCCAACAGAATGTACATTAATGTTTATGTAGCGCCGATTACGAATGGATGTCCATTCGTCAAATGTGATACTGGAACGTTTATCTTCAGATTTCAGTCTAGAAATTTCATGCACTGTAGACTGTTTAATAATTTTACTGTGACTGCAGATTTTGGTATGTCTTTGAATCCTCTTGCTTCTCTTATGTCATACGATTTTATAAAAATATTAAAAGACAAACCATCGCGAGCTGTCATTCGGGCAAGCACTTCTGAAAGTTTTTCGTTTTTATTATTTTTAAAATAATTTGTTATTAACAATTTAGGCTGTTTAGAAATATTTGATTCGACATCATGGAGAGATTCACATTGTGGATTGTTGTATGGATTTTTTAAGTGAGTATGAAGGCCACTTGTGGATCCTCCTGTTTACTTTATTTCTTTCGCGCACTTTTTACATTTCGCAACCTGTCCGTTTTTTTCAATCAAAAAATGATTCCAAACTGAAGTTTCGTCTTGTCCGTTTCGGTGCTCCATAAATGTATTCATCTTTCAGGGGGTATAGCAGTTTATGCCTATTAATTTTAATATTTGTAAATTAATTACACTCCAACTTACATTAATACTAATATAAACTTACCGTATCATATAATTCATATGAAATATGGATTAATCAGTATTTAAATACCGTTATATAATTTTCAACTAATAGAAATAAAACCAGAAAACAAGTGCACATAATCCACACACCACAAGACACAATAAAAAATAAAATTGAAAATATAAAATATAATTTTTACTTGTAAACACTACAGCTGATTTGCAAAATTAAACAATCTAATCTAAACTATTTAATAATTTTTGTGTTACACACTTTATGTATTTGTATAAACGAGACCTATTCATTGGGTAGTAGACGTATGACATAAACAATCGCTTTATATTGCCGACACCGCCGCTTCTCGATGGTGTCATACTCGGCTCGGAATGTGTAATAAATGTGCCTGATATAGATTTTAATACAATGAAATTGTTTGTTTATCTTCAAAAAAAATTTCTTGTAATTAATTAATATTATTTTAAAATAGATTTATATTGTGCATAAATTCAATTTTTATCAACTAATGTAATACCAAAATACCGGTATTTCTACATAAATACCGGTTTTTAATAACGGACAAAAATCGTCCGGGATTCCGGTATTCGGGATCCCGGAATCCCGGAATCCCGGTATTGTAAGCCCTAGTTTTTGTGTCTAAAGTGCTTTAATTTAATCTAAACAATAATTTTATTTATTAATTCGGTAGCCGTACATAACGGTAGCAATTTCAATTGTTCCCCCCTTTTTCTACGGCACTGATTCAGTTTTCATTTTTCAATTTTTTATCGATCTGTAATAATAAGTTTTGTTGAAAAAACGCATGACATTTGGAATCAAAAAAATCTATGGTTTCAGAGGTAATTAATTGACTTGCATGTAGGTTTGCATGTATTTTGATTGAAATTATTTGGTAATAAGATTGAGCCCAAAAATGTATTGGTAGTTGCGAATATGTAAAATAACTTATTGCAGTCAATAAAGATGACTACTTTATAGATTAAATTCAAAAAACGAGAAACATTATTTTTAAACAAGTTCTACAAAAATCTTTTAATCAAGATTATTAATTTTATCTAATCAACACAAGTTGCTTATGTTATGATCTCTACAAATTCAAATTTATTATAAATAAAATCTAGGGGAGTAGTTGTTTAAAATATTCTACTCCAACATTTTGACACATTCTGCACCTACGCAGCATTGAGAAGTGCGTGCGCGAAGATAGTCCAATTCTGATAGAAATAATTTTTGACGTCGCCTGAATTCTTTTAGGTTTCTACCGGTGCTTCGTATACAAGTGAATTCACGTACCCCAGTAAAGAAAGTCAATTATTTAAAAAAGTTTTGCAGTACTAATTAAAAAATAATGTGTATCTATTTTTTTAAATTTTATTTATAAATCAAAATCATCTTTTTTGACTGCAATAGATTATTTTACATATTCGTAATTACCAATGCATTTTTGGGTTCTATCTTACTACCAAATAACTTCAATCGACATTCATGCACGCATATTCAAGTCTAATTATCTCTGATACCGTTGATTTTTTTGTATTGACATATAACGCGTTTTTCAACAAAAATTAATTAACAATCGATAAAAAATAGGAAAAGGAAACGAATCTTGGGAAAAAAGGAATTTTATGCAGCGCTACTAAATTAACGCTTTAAATTAATTTTTCGTCATCATCATTAGGTCTTCAGTCCTGGAACTGGTTAGACGTGAACCCTCATTGTTTCCTATTCTGAACTAACCTACACATTTCCCTAAAATTTGCACAGATTGCTTCTATCACTATTTGATCTAGGTCTACATCTACCTTCTTTTTCCTATCTCTGCTTGTAATATATCCCATACTATTCTCCAAGAATACTTTAGAAAGTATTTGGCCCTTTTATTTCTTATATTTTTTCCTCATATATTCTTGTTCCCCTACTATTTTTATAACCTATTTGTTATTAACTTTGTCTGTCCACGCCATTATCCTCATACATCTGAAGCACAGCGTTTCAAAAGGCTGCTACCGTTTTTCTGTCTGCTTTTCAGACTGCCCGTATTTCACAGGCAGACTGTGCTGTGCTCCAGACATGCTTTCAATAATTTTCTTCTTGTTCTATGTTTGCTGTCTTGTATCATAGGCGCTGTTCTTTTTTGTTATATGCAGTTCGGTGCCCTTCTATTGTTTTACAATTATATACCCTATTTCTCCGACATTCGGTGGTTGTGAAGTGGTGTAAGCAGCCTGTGGCTGCCACGTTCCCCCAGCACTTAAACATTTACCGATTTAATATTTTTTTCAATATATCTTTTCGCACAGTCAACATTAGTTGCAGATATTTCACAACCAACACCTGTAGTTGTTTATAATAATCTTCAGATTTATCTGCGCTTATTTTTTCGTCATTAGGTTTTGCGTCTCAAAACTGGTTGAACACGTACCTGTACTTATTTATATTCTCAACTAGCCTACACAGTTCCCTGAAATTCTCACACAGCATGTATAGAGCTCGGTTCCCCTTATATTGTTTTCTAATTTTATGCCCTATTTCGCCGTGATTCAGTGAAGGGGGTTAAGCAACCTGTGGCTGCCAAGATCCGCCAACACTTAGACAATTGCCGAAATAATAGTTTTCCAGTAAATCCTTTCACACAATTAACATTATTCGAGAATATTGTCCACCCAATACTTGTAGTTGCTTATAATAATCATCATGTTTAAGTGTAATTACTTTTTTCGTCTTTAATTTATCCATCTTGGGAATGGTTGGATGCGTACCTCCATTGATTTCTATTTTGAGCTAACCTACACATCTCCCTAAAACTCATACAGCCTACATCTTTCACTATCTGTGTGCAGTAGTCTAACCTAGGTCTACCTCTTCTTCTCCTTTTTTCTATCTCTGCTTCAATTATATTTCGCACTATTCCCTCATGCCGTAGCATGTGGCCTATCATCCTATCTCTCATACTTTTTACCGTTTTCTACATATTTCTTTCTTCCCCTACCATTTTTAGTACCTTTTCGTACTTAACTTTGTCTGTCCATGATATCTTGATCATACGTCTGTAGCACCACATTGCAAAGGCTTCTACCTTTTTCTTGTCCGCTTCTCCTACTGTCCAGACTTCACAACCGTATAGTGCTGTGCTCCACACATATGTTTTGAGCAATCCTTTCCTTGTTTCTGTGTTTGTTGTCTTTGAACACAGTAGTTGCTTTTTCTTGTTAAATATAGCACGGCCTTGTGCTAATCTTTGTTTTATATCTTTTGTGCTTTTCCCATCTTGCGTTATTTGGCTTCCTAGGTAGCAGAAATCCTAAACCTCTTGTAAGTTCGTGTTATATATTTGTATCCTTGTTTTTGATTTATTTCCCCCTCCTTTGCATACTAGTACTTTAGTTTTAGTTTTGTTAATTTTCATACCGTATCTCTCTGTTAGAACCGTTTCCACTTCATTAAGATCAGCTTCTAACTTGTAACATTATTTTGTAATGTTAACAATTAAACAAATCAATTAATTAAAATTCAGTAACTTGAATAAAGTATTAACAAAATTTACACCAATAAATCACCTCATTTTATTTAGGATCCTTTATAATAAAAGACCACATTTACCGATAGCTTCAGGCTAGTAAATTCCAGCGGCAGGTCATCATTTAAAGCTCTAGACCATCGTAAGTCAAATACAATAAACCTCTTAAAAGTTTAGGTCGGTAACAGACTAACAAATCCGATAAAATTAAAATGTAATAGTTCCTTTTTAGCTTATATAAAGAAAACCAATTTCAGTTTAAAAGCTTAATAATTTCGTTGATTGACAGCGAGTTAGACAAAACAAAATATTATAAATAGCGCAAAACTATTTCCAATTTGATTTGTTCAAATACTACAAGTAATTTTAAGTAGTCTGCAGACATCCATTGTATTTAAAATCCATTTCGGCTCAAGTAGGTTAACCGGTCTTTGTTAAGGGCAGACTGCTGTCGCCATAGATAGGTTCCACATTGCAATAACTAAGTAATTCGTAGAAGGTAAAATATAATTTAAACCTTTGGGGGAAATAATTGCTTCCGTGATTCTCATCTAAAAAGGGGTTGGATTTGGTTTCTGAAATCTTGTTTTGTGGGAGGTTCTGTTCAGTCATTGGATAACAGAAAATGACGTACATAATTATTAGGGTAGGATTTAATCTATATAACTCAAGGCTTAGCCAAAAAACGGGAAGTTTTTCCAATGGGACCGTCCGTGGTCAAGAAGTAGAGAGAAACGTAGTTCGCGGGTAGCGTTCTCTGGCATGACAGATAGAATATTCCACTTCGTATCACGTTAGTAAAAATTGGAAAGAAGTGATACTTTTCCAATTTCGCGAAGGTTATGCCCATATGTTCGCGGATTTATAGCGATGCAAGATAAATATTAAAAACTCGTAGGCGTGTGACGCACAAGTAAGTGATGTTGTCAAAAATTCTGCCGGGTTCGTGTGCCAGTCAATTTTTTAAACATTACAAACAGAAGCAACAAGCGAGATTCTCTTCCCAAATTTAATAACTGCTCTACGTTGGAAAACAAACCCTCAAACAATGGACAATTATTAGTAAGTAAGTTTTTATAGTTAAGTAGCATAACCAATTTTTAGTTAGTTTATTTGTTAGGACGTTTTGGCCATAAACCGTAGAATTAATTTAGTGTACGATTTATAATATAAGTTTCTTTCATATACAAGTGTTTGATAACTACTTATGTTCTCAAAATTTTCATAAATTCCATAGTCACCTATTCACTTAAATTTCTAAATCAATGAATGTAAGAGGTTTACGTTTCTTGCTCTGTGAATTAAATAGTTTTGTTTGCCGTTGATTAAGTCAATAGTTTTTCTTATTTTTTTTATAAGTAGTAAAAAAGTGAGGAATTGATTAAAATAAACAATTGTCCTCCTTGGGATGACAAGTCTCTCAAGGTTTTGTACGAACATTTGGACATTCTCGACTTGTCTGGCGCCCTTGGCAATTGTCATTAAGCCACAATATTTTATGAAAGGTAAGTGCCACATTTTTGTAGTATATTATAAATTAATTTAACCTTTTTTTCAAAATTTTAACCCTGTATATGATCCACGACCTTCCGCTAGCTAGTGCCGGTGACCCCCCTTTAATTTTTGTTTTACAGGCCGCCCCCATTTTATAATTTTGCATACGTAGTAGCTTTTCCGCCTGTAACAAAATTCTTGGCGCCCAACGTCTGTGGGATGACATGTAACAAAATTCTTGACGCCCAACGTCTGTGGGACAACGTATGTAAGTAAATTCTTGACGCCCAACGTCTTTGGGATTACTTATGTAACAAAAGTCTTGACGCCCAACTTCCTTGGGTCTTGTTTTTTGAAGAATTAGAAATTTTTGTTATTTGCTTATTTCATTATCAATTTTATATATAAACTACAACCTTTGAAAAATATATGTGGCATTTGAAAAAGAAAAATTCGAGTATGAAATAAATGTGAGAAAATTTTTTTGGGATATATTAGTTTTTACTTTTAAAGAGAATTTTATGACAGCATTGTACACATTCTTTAATTCAAAGATGGAATTTACATACAGTGTTGATAGGTTATTAAAAGATGAACTGATTTATGAAATAACTGTACGAGGAATAAACACGGAAAATATGACAGTAACTGAATTAAGAAAAACCTTACGAAAAGCGATTAGAATAGAAACTGAACCAGATGAAGATTTTGACTATCCATTTGATTTTACTGAAGATGTGACAGTTGTTAAAAATGTTTTAACACTTTTACATGAACATATTTCAGATTTAAATGTTTTAAATTATGACAGTAATAAAGTAAGAATAGAAACAAAATTTGCATATTGTTATTCTAGACTTTCCAGAAGTTTACCAGTTGACGATAATGACGAAAAAATTAGGAATAATTTACAATTAGTTAGTACGTTTAATTGAATCTTTTCGTAAAATAAGAAATGACATTTTAAAGACAAAAACACAAATTGCTTCCAAAGAGGATAAATCAATTTTAGATGAACTAGAACGAGAGGAAACATCAGAAATATTTGACATAAATAACGTAGACTTGATCGAATTTGACAAAAAACTAGATTTGGCATCATCTACAACAGAACAAGAAAAAATTAGGGCCGTAGACAAGCACAAGCAAAACATAAATAAATCTTTTCAAAATAATAATCAAATTTATCTCATAATAGTTCTGTAGTTTATAAGGTTACTCTCCAGTTGCAAAATGGAGAATAACATTTAATGGCGATACTTCGGTAAACGCATTTTTAGAACGGGTCGAAGAATTAAAATTTGCTAGAAATATGTCAGACTCTCAACTTTTTGCAGAAGCATGTGATCTTTTTGCACATAAAGCACTAATATGGTATCGTGCAAATAAATGTTTAATAAATAATTGGACCGAACTAAAAGAGGCATTAAAAGACGAATTTTTACCACCCGATTATGATGAACAACTAATGACCGAAATTAAAGCGAGAACGCAAGGAGAAAATGAAAGAATAGGACTTTACGCAGCAGTAATGACAAACATGTTTGCTAGATTATCAGAACCACTCACTTTGACACAACAAATAAAAATATTACGAAAAAATGTTACCTTTTTACCAGTCACAATTGAGTTTAGTCGAAATAACTTCTATACGAGAACTAATAAAGTTAGGAAAAAAATTGGAGGAACATAAAATATCAATTGAAAACTTTATCCCACCAACTCGAAAAACGAATACTTTAGAAACTGACTTGGCGTACACAGACGTTAACGTTTCACAGAGTAGGTCTTCCAATAGAAACCAGATTTCAACAATGCAAAATGTTAGTTCAAACAATTATATAAAAAAACGTGCACCGACGTGTTGGAATTGTCACCAGTTAGGACATTTTCAGATCGATTGTAGACAGATAAAACGAACGAATTATTGTTATAAATGTGGCACTGACAATGTTACGTTGAACCGTTGTCCGCGTTGTCAAAAATATAGAAATAATTTAAACTAAAAGAAGGGGCATTAGATAGTCGTATAGTGTCCCGCACATTTTATAATTCGACGAAACATGTTCAAAATATGATTTATGATAAAGAAGAAGAATTTCAAAAAAATAAGGTTATGTTAGATTATGTAATAGAACAGTCTAAAAATGACGAACGTCCTTATGTAAGTGTAGATATTTTAGGAACAGAGATTTTAGCTTTATTAGATTCAGGAGCAACAAATACAAATTTTAGGAGAAAACACTTGGGAATTTTTATCAAAATTAGGTTTAAAATTAAAAAGGAAAGAAGAAGAATGTCAATTGGCAAATGGTAAAATTTTAAAAGTTTTGGGAACAGTTACGTTGCCCATTAGATTAAAACAACGTTTAGTGATGTTAGACGTTTTGATAGTACCAGATGTTCAGCATACTTTAGTTTTAGGAATAGATTTTTTGAAAAATATAGGAATAATGCCAGACATTTTTAAAGACGAATACACCTTTGCAAAATTAGATACTATCGAAAAGAAAGAACCAATTTTACATTCGACATTAGATTTAACAGTAGCACAAAGAAAACTGTTAGATACCAGTATTGAAAAATATTTTTTTGATTTACCTGAACTAGGCCGTACCGATTTAGTATATCATAAAATTAAAGTTAATAGCGAACCAATTAAGCAAAGATACTATCCAGTTTCACCTACAATGCAAAAACATATAGATAATGAGTTAGATAAATTGTTACAATTAGGTTTAGTTCAAAAAAGCAACAGTTCATGGTCAAATCCAATTCTTTTAGTGAAGAAAAAAGACAATTCTTATCGTTTTGTAGTAGATTTCAGGAAGTTAAACAAAGTAACAGAAAAAGACGCGTATCCAATTCCGTACGTCTCCTCCATATTAGATAAATTGCGCGACGCGAAATTTATTACAACTTTAGACATTAAATCCACTTATTTTCAAATTCCACTAGATAAAGATTCTTATAAATATACAACTTTCACTATACCTAATCGAGGGTTATTTGAATTTACACGTTTACCTATGGGTCTCTCAAATGCACCCAGTACATGGTCTAGATTAATAGATAAAGTGTTAGGTCCAGAATTAGAACCTTTCGTATTTTGCTACCTAGATGACGTCATAATTTTGACAAACACCTAGAAATATTACAGGAAGTTTTTAACAGACTTTCACGTGTAGGACTGCCTTTAAGTAAGGAAAAATGTCACTTTTGTAAGAGCGAATTAAAATATTTAGGTTACGTAATAAATGAAAACGGTCTGTTAGTAGATCCAGATAAAGTAAAAGCTATTTTAGAAATACCAACACCAAAAACTGTAAAAGAAGTAAGACGAATAATCGGAATGGCTCCTTGGTATCGTCGATTTATCGAGGGATATAGTACCATTATAGCTCCATTGACCGCATTGTTGAGAAAAAATAGGAAATTTGTTTGGGAAGAGTGTTGCGAAACAGCCTTTTCCACTATAAAAAATTGCCTAATTTCAGCACCAATTTTAACTTGTCCAAATTACGAATACGAATTTACAATTCAGTGTGACGCATCAGATTATGGAATTTCGGGTGTGTTGACGCAAAGTATAGATGGAAATGAACAAGTAATATGTTATATTTCAAGATCTCTAACTCAAAATCGAAGGAAATTTACCGTAACAGAAAAGGAGTGTTTAGCAGTTCTATTCAGTATAGAAAAGTTATGTCCATATATAGAAGGAACACATTTTACCGTCATAACAGATCATCATTCTTTAATTTGGTTAAACAATTTACAAAATCCAAATGGTCGACTGTGTAGATGGGCCATCAAATTACAACAATACGACTTTGAAATAATTCAAGGAAAGGCAAAGATAATGTAGTCCCAGATGCATTATCGAGGGCTGTACCAATAATTGAAACTTTACAAATTAAAAATGACAACAACAACTCTGAAAATTCTATGCTAATAATACCAGACACAAAAATTGTAAACGAAAATACTAAAAATAATAAAGAAGAAATTCACAAATCAAATACTCAGTATGATAATTGGTGTAAAAAGATGATTAATAATGTTGAAAAATATCCAATAAAATATAATCGTTGGAGAGTAATAGACCACAAATTATTTAAACATGTTAAACCAAAATTTCCAAATTTAACCGAAGAGACAGACAACTGGAAAGAAGTAATTCCAAAATCACAAAGGAAAGAAATTTTAAAACGTTTTCATGATGAACCGACGGCCTGTCATTTAGGAATTTTTAAAACTTATGAAAGGATATCTCAGAAATATTTTTGGCCGAAATTACGTGCAGAAGTAGCAAGATATATAAACCAATGTAAAATTTGTATTTCACACAAACCAGAACAAAAACTTCCAGCAGGAAAAATGTCAAGACATCCAATACTCTCAAAACCTTGGCAAATGATATCCATAGATTTAGTAGGTCCACTACCTAGGACTACTAAAGGACATACATGTATATTATCCGTAGTTGATACATTTACAAAATTTCCCCTATTTTTCCCGTTAAGACAAGCCACTGCATCGTCTGTAGTTCAAAAGATAGAAGAGTTTATAAATTTACTTTTTGGAGCACCACAATATGTTCTAGTAGATAACGGTGTACAATTTCGAAGACATTTATTTAAAAATTTAATGAACAAATACAAATCTAAAATTATTTTTAATGCATATTATCATCCACAAGCAAATCCTGTTGAACGAGTCAACCGCGTTTTAAAGACAATGCTGGCATCTTATGTGTCAGATAATCAGAGAGTATGGGACAAGATATTACCCATCGTTTCGTGCGCTGTTTGTACCGCAGTTCATGAAGTAATAGGCATGTCGCCATATTTCGCAAATTTCGGTAGAGAAATGGTAATAGATGGTTCCTCTTTTGGTGAAATAACGGATTCAGAAAACTTAAGCGATATTCAATTTTCAGAAAGAAAACAACTAATAGAGCGTATTTCAGAATTAAATAAAGTATACCAAGAAATAACAAAGAAATTAGAAATAGCGTATAATAAATCAAAACATAACTATAATTTACGTAGACGAGAAGTAGTATTTTTAGTGGGAGATACAGTTTGGAAGAAAAATTTTGTACTCTCAGACGCATCAAAGTATTTCAATGCCAAATTAGCACCGAAATATGTAGGTCCTTTTACCATAACAGAAAAAGTTTCAACAAATACTTATGAGTTAGCCGACGAAACAGGTCAATCCAGAGGAGTTTGGCATGTTAAAGATTTAAAAGCAAATCCAATAGGATATGACGAATAAAAATAGTTATAAATACCTAATATTAATAAAAATAACCTAATATTAATAATTAAGAAACTTGAAATCGACGCTTATAATGTAAAAAAAAAAAAATTTATACAAAAACTTAGTTTTAAAAATACTAGTTAGGATAAGGATAAGGATAGAAAAGGATAAGTTAGTAAATAGGAATGAAAGAGTGAATCTCTTAACACAAGATTTTTGGAAAAAATCTCCTTTTGTAAGGGGAGTGTAACATTATTTTGTAATGTTAACATTTAAACAAATCAATTAATTAAAATTCAGTAACTTGAATAAAGTATACACAAAAATTTACACCAATAAATCACCTCATTTTGTTTAGGATCCTTTATAATAAAAGACCACATATACCGATAGCTTCAGGCTAGTAAATTCCAGCGGCAGGTCATCATTTAAAGCTCTAGACCATCGTAAGTCAAATACAATAAACCTCTTAAAAGTTTAGGTCGGTAACATACTAACAAATCCGATAAAATTAAAATGTAATAGTTCCTTTTTAGCGTAAATAAAGAAAACCAATTTCAGTTTGAAAAGCTTAATACTTTCGTTGATTGACAGCGAGTTAGACAAAACAAAATATTATAAATAGCGCAAAACTATTTCCAATTTAATTTGTTCAAATACTACAAGTAATTTTAAGTAGTTTGGAGACATCCATTGTATTTAAAATCCGTTTCGGCTCAAGTAGGTTAACCGGTCTTTGTTAAGGGCAGACTGCTGTCGCCATAGATAGGTTCCACATTGCAATAACTAAGTAATTCGTAGAAGGTAAAATATAATTTAAACCCTTGGAGGAAATAATTGCTTCCGTGATTCTCATCTAAAAAGGGGCTGGATTTGGTTTCTGAAATCTTGTTTTGTGGCAGGTTCTGTTCAGTCATTGGATAACAGAAAATGACGTACATAATTATTAGGGTAGGATTTAATTTATATAACTCAAGGCTTAGCCAAAAGACGGGGAGTTTTTCCAATGGGACCGTCCGTGGTCAAGAAGTAGAGAGAAACGTAGTTCGCCGGTAGCGTTCTCTGGCATGACAGATAGAATATTCCACTTCGTATCACGTTAGTAAAAATTGGAAAGAAGTGATACTTTTCCAGTTTCGCGAGGGTTATGCCCATATGTTCGCGGATTTATAGTGATGCAAGATAAATATTAAAAACTTGTAGGCGTGTGACGCACAAGTAAGTAATATTGTCAAAAATTCTGCCGGGTTCGTGTGCCAGTCAATTTTTTAAACATTACAAACAGAAGCAACAAGCAAGATTCTCTTCCCAAATTTAATAACTGCTCTACGTTGGAAAACAAACCCTCAAACAATGGACAATTATTAGTAAGTAAGTTTTTATAGTTAAGTAGCATGACCAATTTTTAGTTAGTTTATTTGTTAGGACGTTTTGGCCATAAACCGTAGGATTAATTTAGTGTACGATTTATAATATAAGTTTCTTTCATATACAAGTGTTTGATAACTACTTATGTACTCAAAATTTTCATAAATTCCATAGTCACCTATTCACTTAAATTTCTAAATCAATGAATGTAAGAAGTTCACATTTCTTGCTTTGTGAATTAAATAGTTTTGTTTGCCGTTGATTAAGTCAATAGTTTTTCTTATTTTTTTTATAAGTAGTAAAAAAGTGAGGAATTGATTAAAAGAAACAATTGTCCTCCTTGGGATGACAAGTCTCTCAAGGTTTTGTACGAACATTTGGACATTCTCGACTTGTCTGGCGCCCTTGGCAATTGCCATTAAGCCACAATATTTTATGAAAGGTAAGTGCCACATTTTTGTAGTATATTATAAATTAATTTAACCTTTTTTTCAAAATTTTAACCCTCTATATGATCCACGACCTTCCGCTAGCTAGTGCCGGTGACCCCCCTTTAATTTTTGTTTTACAGGCCGCCCCCATTTTATAATTTTGCATACGTAGTAGCTTTTCCGCCTGTAACAAACTCTTCCTTGCTAGACGCTAATACCGCTATATTATCTGCAAATCTAAGCATATCAATTTGATGACCCTGCTCCCAATGTCTTCCTGCATATGACAGAATTCATTGTCTCTTCAATGTACAACTTAAAAATTAAAGGGGATAGGACACATCTTCGTCTCACCTTATTCCTAATGTATACATCTTTACGTTCCTACTCTAATTCTATTTATTACTGCTGTTTGCTCTTTGTATAAGCTATGTACTATTAGTGTATCCCTAAAACTCAATCCAGTCTTTTTGAGTATTTGGAACATTTTTTTCCATTTTACACTGTCGAATGCTTTTTCCAGATTTATAAACCCTATATATACGCTTCCCTCTTCTCTATTGTTTTCTCCATTATCACTCTCAGAGCTAAAATAGCCTCCCGTGTTCCCATGTTTTGCCTAATCCCAAATTGGTCTTCTCCTAGTATTTCGTCAGTCCGTTTTTCCATTCGTCTTTGTACAATTCTAGCTAATATTTTTGACACGTGTGCTGTCAAACTCATTGTTTCAAAATTTTCACATCTATCAGCGCCTTTCTTTTTGGGTATGGTTACTATGATGTTACGTTTGAAATCTTTGGGTATCTCGCCTGTCTCATACGTATTGCTTACAAGTTGGAAGAGACGTTCTGTTACTACTTGTCCAGTGGCTTTTAGAATTTCTGCTTGCACCTTATATGTACCCGGCGCCTTACCATTTTTCAGACTCCTTAATGCTAACTCAAAGTCATCTCTAAGTATAGGACATCCCAAGTCATCATTTTCAATGTCTGATTCCTGTTCTAATGCAGTTAGTTCCTCTGCTGCATATAAATTTCTTATATATTTTTACCATCTACCCACTTTCTCTACATTTTCTATAACGCAGTTTCCTGTGCGTCCCTTATATTTTTGCTATACGGTTTTATATCCCTAAAATTGATTCTATTTAGTATGTATGCTTCATCTATCTTTCCTACTTCCATCTTAGTTTGTACCTCTTTGCACTTTTCATCAATCCAGTGTTTTTTAGCTTTCCTGCATTTGCGCATAATTTCTCATTGTATGACTCTATCTTTGTCTTCCTGATTTATTTTTGTATTTTCGCCTTTCTTCTATTAAATTCAGGATATCTTTTGTTATCCATTGTTTCTTATTTTCTTTTTGCGTATACTCCAGAGTAACCTTGGCCGCCATGTCTAGGTTGGATTAAATGTTATTCCATTCGGTTTCTACTTCTTTAGTATCAGATATTTTCTCGTTATCTTTGAGCAATTCATTTGACTTTTTTCGAACCTTTCTTGAATAAATTTATCTTTTAGTTTAAGTCAAATGCCTTTTACCGTTTCTTTTTTTAAAATTTTAAATTTAAGTACGGCCTTCATAATTACGATGTTGTGGTCAGTGTCTTTATCTGCTTCTGGGTAGCTTCTACAGTGTCATACTTGATTCCTAAACCGTTGTCTAACAAGAATGTAATCTATTTGATATCTTCCTATATCTCCTGGCATCGTTCGCGTATATCGTCTTCCAGCATGATGTTGAAATAATGTGTTTGTTTTTTTCAAAATTTACTGGAAATTATCCCCTTGGCAAATAATAATATTGGGAACTTATTCTAATTTAAGTTACTAATATTTAAACATTCTTATATGATACTAACAAAAAAATTCAAAATTTATACTTATGGTTATTGTCAAAGAGCGCTTATCCGAATCTCCTTTCCATCGTAATTAACGGCATTAAGTACTTCCTGGTTCCATCTCAAACGTACGTTAAATACATGTTTACAAAAAGTCATTTACTCTTAATTAACTAAAATTATTAATTATGATAAATCTTCCTTATACTTTATTAAATAAATACCCTGGGGAACTTCTATGTTACTTGTGGAACGCCAATGAAATATATTACAAACCTCTCATAACGTATAAGTTTAAATTTGTTCTAACGCACACATTTGAAAAATTAATTCATTACTCAAAATTACATGCTCGATGTGCTAAAACGAATTAATCTTAAATGTCATATACTGTGTACATGCCGAATACTAAATGTGAAATATTACCTGTTGTTTGATTTAAGAAACACATAATGGCCCTTTCTAATTCAGTTCCTGTTTATATACAAAAATTCTAACTACGTTACTTTTTCTCGATCCTTCGGGTTCCATTTTGAAACATGACACACCCGGGTGATGTAATATTTACGAGAATGTCTCGTTTAACGATCTAATTAGGTGCGGTGAATATAATTTATGATTGTCCCGAGGCGTCGTCTATTCTTTTCTAATGCACGAAGTTAATGGGCGCGGTTTCCTTCTCTGTAATAGGTAACGCTATTAAACCGCGTTCTTAACTTATATTTTATGACCTAATAGATCCGGGTTTCTTGAATTGCGGCGTTTATTCATTGATCGAAAATAATTGTCTTTTAAAACATTTCTACTAAAATAACGTATTCTCTGTTCTCTCTAGAATTAAAATGTTTTGCTTGAAACTTATAAGGTGTTACTTTTAACGAGAATGAATGTTCAATTTCTGGTTTTAAACAATCTATCCACACACGGAATTTATCTAGTGTAATTTAAATAGTACACGCAACTTATTTTTAGTCTACACGTTTTTTGCTTTATAAATGAAATAAGATTTGTTTCCACTGTAGTTTAAACGTGTTTTAGAATTTTTTATATACGGAAAATTAATTAAATAATTAATTAAAACTTGCAATTACATTCGTAATGATTGTCAATGCAATTTACCTTTCAGTAATAACGTGTATTACTTTTTCAACACATCCCGTACATATCTTAAAATGAAACTCGTTTTATCAATAAGTTGAGCTTTTTAAGTTTACGATCTTTTCACACTCTGCAACAAATGCAATACACCGGATTGAATTACATAATTAGATACGCTTATTTTTATACAGGGTAGAGAAATTAAATATTGGGACTTAAATTTTTTCCGTTTTCTTCTCTTTGACTGGTAATTTTTAAGATTTATTAAACCTACTGTTATGACTAATGTTTGGATGAAATGAATGCTTTCTTAATAGAAAATGTGAATTAGTGCCCTTTCTCCATCTCAGCGACAAATATGCTGTAGATTTTACGAAAATAAAATGAAACAAAGAAATCTAAAAGAACATTTATGAACAGTCCTTTATACATTCAAAAAATCTTTTTCTACACATATTAGCTAAATAATCTACTTTTTACTCGCACAGACAAAAATAACGCTAATAAATGCTATTTACAGCTTAAGTTTAAACAGAAAAATTTATTTTATCACTAATACATATTAAAATAATCTTCACCTAATCCTTGTTAATGAATAGAGAAAAGTTACAACATTTTCTAAAACTCTCATGGGTAATTGAAATATACTTATATTAACTATGTTAATGTAGTTGATCAACGACCTTGAACATATTTTGAGTGAGGGTTAAAACGCCTTAAGCTCTGACCTCAAGATTGCTAAAATTAGATTATCGATTTACAACTAATTTTTATACGCAAAATGAGAATGTATTTTAGCTTATTCTACATAATAATACTTAAATGTCTCTTTAGGTTTAAAATAAATTTATACTTGCGGTTAGTATCGTCAAATTCTTGCTGAAATTCTTCTACATGACTACCTATTTTCATCACACTAACGAGATAATAAAACGCGACGGAATGCTAATAAGAAATTCCCAAAAATTTTGCATTGTTTTAGTGTACTATTTTCCATACGGAGCTCGTACATTCTAGGCGGACTGACGTAATCAAAATAAATTATATATAAACAGAAGCAATTGACATTAAATCAATTAATAAAGCAATACGTAAAGAATTTCGAAGCTGTTGTTTTGAGTATACAGTAAGCATACCGCTACTTAAAGGTTACAATGGAAAATTGAATAAAAAATAATTTTTAAAGGTCACCTGCATATAAATATGAAAGTTGTTAAAAGCAGTTATTTGATCTTAATATACAATCAATAATGATAGAAAATTCCGCAAGGTAAAAAGCTACTTTAAAAATTTAATTAAATAATTAAACCCAGGATGCATATTAGTTTCTAAATGGAGATTTATATAATATAGAGATCTTGTAAGCTGATTTTGAACGTCAATTTAAAAATAGATCACACTTTAGAAATAACTGGGGGTCGAGAGGAAATTAATATCGGAGTAGCAACGGTACGAGAAGTACAAATCAGGGACCGAGTGTGCAACGTCAGAATAGCTCACAGAAAATCTCTAGAGCGCAACCTAGAAAATCTAAATTAGTTTTTATTCGTATTTAAATAGGGGGATTATAGTGTGTTTTTTAAGTATTAAAAGGGCATTAATAATTCATTTGGTAACTTATTTTGTGATTTAACATCTAAAAACAACAAATTACAATTTGGAACGCTTTTCAAATCATTAGTGTAGAAATTAATAATTCTACTGTAATATTTTAGGAAACTTAAAAGTTAATTTTCATAGTCCTGCAGATGTAAATATTTATAAGGTATAGTGTATATAAAATAACATTTTAAATTTGATAGGTATAAACATATTTTAACAGTAGTATTTAAGTATACGAAAGCTTTTAGAACGTGAAAGGGCAGAAGCGAGCATTTAAATTTAATATTATGAACCAATTTAACTTTCATAGTTAAATTATAGCAAAGGTGGAGGCATATTTTCAAAAACGTTTCTAAGATTTCAAATGGTTTAGTTTACAAGGAAGGTTGACCGTTAGATTATTTACGAGAAGTTGTGAACGTGTTTTGAAAAAGCCTTCCTAGTATTAAATTAAATAAACAAGTGAAAACGTCACAATTTTTTTGTAGTTTTTATTAGGGGCGAAAACGTTGCACAAATAACAAACAAATTCTAGGTAGGGTTGGTTATCGCTGTTAATTAAATAGATTTATAGGTGGAATGGGTAAACAGCCGTTGTCAGTTACAAATGCGGCTTGCAAACAAGGAAACAAGGAGAGATTATTAGATAGAATAGATACAAGTGAGATAGGTGTAAGTGAACATTAGCATTCGTTGTCTTAGATGAGTTAGTACTAGGTTTAGTGGAGTGAGAACAAAATGAAAGATAGTTGAGAGTAGAACGTAGGTATAGAAGTGAGGTAAGTATAGCACGTGTTAACATAGGCATAGTTTGAACGTTGTTTAGAAGGGGTAAGCGGTTGGTCGTTCTACGACGCAGTTTGAAGGTAAGGTAGAACGATAGTTGCTTCAACGTGTATGTTAGAACGAAAAGAGGATAACACGTGTTATTATTAATATTATTGCTTTATAAATCCAATTACAGGATAAAATTAACAAAGAAACAAAAATACAAATTTACATATACAGGCGTAGGTTGAAGTGAGATAGATACTACATATGTTGTATTAGGGGTGTATTTTAAACGTTTATTTTGTCAGTTGGATGAATATATAAGAGTGGGATTATTGAAATTCGACAAATATCGGTTAGTTAGGCGTTTGTGTTTGTAATGTTTAAGTGATTTTCAAAGAAGTGAGTTTCCGTTGGAAAGAGAATACGTAGAAAGGTCTACGTGAGCTTATTGGTGTAGAGGCAACTTCTAGAATTTCGGTGGCGGTTGGAGTTGTTTGTGTACGTTGGTGAGAGTATTTAAGAATTGAATGTTTGTATTGTAAAAGTTTGAAGAATTTCAACATGTTTTGAAGGGTGATGAAGAATATATTAACACCAAGAGATGGTTGTGGAGCTCTCTTAGTCTCCGAGTTCGAATAGCGTAAAGTTTTCTCTTAGTCTACAACCAGCTGATGGCTACAAGAGTAAAATACTTTAACGAGTTGAATAGAAGAGTACTTTACGTAAGTAAAGATTGTTGTAAGTTTAATTTGCACTAAGTGTGCAAAAGTATACAAATGAAAGTAGAATAGAGGTCAGTGGTTGGTCAATTTGGTTGTGTACCAACAGTCAATGGTATTAGTAGCAGAGTTTGGGATTTGGATGCACCTTCCATGTGGTAGATGCGCTGGTTTCGTGGTTAAATGGTTGCAGCTGGCAGTTATGGTTATTGCTATTCAGGTCGGGATATTGCCGCAGTCTTTGAGGGAATAATAGCAGGCCGTATGCAGGGATAGTATCCAGGTAACTGTTGCTTTTTATTGACCGTGTGTATAAACTGGTGTTCAAAGACTTTTTGTGCATTGTGGGTATAATTTATGAACTCAAAGGACAAACATGGAAAGAGTTACTGATTGAACTTTTTCTGTTGTATTATATTACTGTATTTTTATATGGAAATTTATGTTGAAAAGGGGTGTATGATATTAGTAATATTTGTTATTTTCTTTTTGTAGAAAGTAAAAGGGACTGTTTGCTGCAGGATGTGCAAAAAATAGTACGAGAGGCTAAGGTTTTACTAGGAGCGCTTATTAAACCAAGGTTAAAGTAAGACATGTGGTAAAACCTTGTTACTTTTTTGGATAATCATTTAAAAATAATTAATCTGGGGAATAATTGATCTCAAAATGTATTATTTTAAAAGGAGATGTATATAATGTATAAATAATATGTGAACGAGGAGTTTACTTGTGATTTGGCGTGTATTTTTGTCTGAATATGTAAAAAATGTATGCGATTTACCGTAGCAGTTATTTTTTTAGTAGCTAGTTGAATTGCAGAAAACAGCTGAGCAGCCGCGGCAAACTTCAATGCGAAGCAGAAATTTTTAAGCTTTTTAGGTATATAAGTAGCACTGAAGCTTGGTAGCATTTTGGCACTCATGAACGAGGGACATAATCAGAACCAGAGTTCGAATCAGAGCAGCTTTCGCAGTACTTTTGACGCCCTAAGGTGATGCTCGAATTTGCATTAAAAAATACTACTTCGCAGTAGTACACACACATACACACACACACACACACAGATATATATATATATATATATATATATATATATATATATTGCTGTGAAACCTCCAAAATCCGTGAACTACGCTTTTCGCCTCGGCTGCTCACCTAATTTTATAAACCTCCTCATTCATAAAATTAAACAACACATTCCTACCACAAACATCAACGTCAACTCTATTTACATCAATATTCACAATACATTAAAATTTCAAAATTAATATTCAGCATAAATTTTTAATATCGGAAAATTTCAAAATTAAATTTATTATCATTTTAATGTGCATCCAGAATTAAAGTCCTTGTTGGATGCCTACTAATTAATATAACAATATAAGCAGACCGGAGTCTGAGTATAAAGGAGCATCTACCACCCCTTTACGTTAATTAACCAGGTTCGTCTAATTGAGCTCAAAGACATACCCATATTTTCATCATAATTCAGAACATCAATACTAAATACCCTTTCTACTTAAACAAGCAAATTTCATCTTAAAATTAAAATTTTATGGTTAGTACAATTTCACTAATGTCCATTTAAAGTAAATCAATTATAAAGTTATTCAACACACACAAAATGTCAAACAAAATAGTATAATTTACCTGAAGGTTACTGTCCTCACAGCTTCAATGTACATCGTCCCTTTAGTAATCACACCATTCCAACAGGATTATATTTACGGCTTCTAATTCTCAACGCTTTTAAAATTTTCTCCATCACCATTTATTTAAAGTTGTTTCTGGGCTTTTCCGGAACTCATCTGTGTATATCTGACCCTTGTTTCGTGGATCCAGACACGTATTTGAACCATTTAATTATTAACACCCCGAAAATAGCAAAGAAATTCATGCGTCTTTCACCAATATACGCCAAAACTGCCTACTTTTGTGTATACATTTGTCGTTGTAAATTTTGCTAATTGGTACAGTGATACTAAATTTTATTACCTTGTATCTAAGTGCACTGAAGTACATTCATGTTAGCACGTAAATAACAAACTATTTTGAATCACTAAAATATACGAGCAAAATTTTAAATTATTTTATCAAACTAAAATGCACTGTTTAACATCTTGAATCAAGTCGCGGATGTAAGAGCTTTTAACGCATCGAATAGTCAAAAGTCTAAGAGGCCGAAATTCATATTACCACCGGTATATATAGCAAAAAGCCTGTCTGTCGGTCTGTTCCCCAAAACAGACAATTCTTAAGAATTTCTCATTCTATGTTCCCAGTCCGTCGCTCGCGCGTCGGTTTTTACGAAATTTTCACTCGCCCCATTTAAATCTCAGAAATTCTCACACGGCACGCAAACATGTCCGAGAAAAACTAATTAATTTTGTACAGAACTTGTTGTTTCTACCTCTGATATTTGCATCCTATTTTCAACCATTTGTGACCCTCGTGACGTTGCTTAAATCACGCCTTTTACTATATGTGTCTTTGCTTGACGCATTTTCTCTTTCCTTTTCTAACCTGTTCGTATTGGTGCAAATTGATATTCTTTATTATCGATTATATTTTAGTCCATGTGGACTATCTGGGTTTAATAACCCCGTATCGCACATTCTCGTGAATATTAAGCCCCGGTTTCTCCAAGATTCTTTGAAACCATTTGTTATCTACACAATTTTCGCCGTACGTCATATTTAAACTACGCAGGTGTTCAAAATAATGGGAAGGTATGAAAAATCGGCTTTATGTATTTTAGGTAGACCATAAAGTTTAGGAATTGTGCTGCTATAATTATTAAATGATTTTGCGTCTAATTCGCTAATCATTTTCTATTTTTTAATTGTTTTATAAGGTCTAATGTTTGTTTCTGAAGTTTTGCTGTTGGATCTGTTTTAATTTCTTTGTATATATATATATATATATATATATATATATATATATATATATTATCAAGTCACTCGCTCAATTTAGATCACAAAATTGATTTTGAACATCCTAAAATTTTAGAATTAGAAAAAGATACAAAAAAAAGATTATTCCTTGAAATGTATCATATTTTTCGCAAAAAAAATTGTATAAATAAAAAAACAGATATTGGTGGTTTAAGTTCGATTTATACATACTTTCTTAGTCTTCAGAAGTAACCTGTACCTAATGCAATAATTGATATTGTAGTGATTAATACTTCACATCATACATGCACATCACGTTCATACATACATACACATGTACACAAACACACACGTACTATCAAACAAGCAGATTTAAAATATATAATCAGAAATATGCATGGACACTCATATAAGTATAACATGTACGCACACTCATGTTCATACATACACACACACACACGCGCACATAGGCATCCTATATTTAATACTTTAAATAACAAAAAATGAAACTGAAAGGTTTCAAAATCTGACATTTTTATATTTATACAAGTTATACAATTTTTATACAACAACTTGAAGCAAACATTATTTTAAGAATACTTTTCGATTTAATATCTATGTTAATTTAATATATATCCTCACCTTGTAAGTTAATAGCAATTGATGTATATGTTAGCCTAGTTAATTGTATTTTAGAAAGCCTGTGATCAAGAATTTGAAATAGATTCGAAAATTTAGGCCTTAAAAAAGAGTATACTTTCCTCCAGCTGACCTCAAACCCATTAATAATATATCGTATTTGTGCAAGGTCATTATCTCCAAACTGTATTATATATATATATATATATATATATATATATATATATATTGTGATATTATGTGATATGTATGAGATTTGAACCTTGGCGCACTGAAGTACCACTCAGATATAGACTTCTAGTTCGTAGAATGATTGATGAAGGGGATGGTGAGGGCAGTTACTTGTTAAAGATATTTAAAATGATAATTTAAGAGAAAAGGAAGTTTTAAGATTTCAACTTGGGTGATGGTGATTTCATAAAGTAATTTTGAAAAGTTTGTGCCAATGAAATGAACTGCTGTTGTTTGTATATCATAAAAATTGTGTTAAAATATTTAAAAGGAAACTTCACTGCCATGTGAATATGTACGTAAAACCTAAAAAGTCAAGTAGTATGTTTTTATTAGATTTAAGTTAGTTATAAGATGTAGAAGTTTTATTTACTTTTCAGTATATAGTTGTAAGTCTTATTATACCATTGGAATTTCACTTGTTGTTAGGATTAAAATATCAATTTATAAATTTTTGGCCAATGACATTTGTGTATTAGTTTACTCCAAATTAGAATTTGACAAGAGTAATAAAATCTATTAATAAAAAGTTGGATCATAGAATGTTAGTTGGAAAAGAATTGTAAAAGAGTAGGCTGGTTTAATTTTTTAAGGGGCATCTCCATAGAGAAGTGACAGTTAAAAATTAATTAATTAAAAATGGTTGTAAAAGAATTTTTAAAAGAGAGTTGTTAAAAAAATTAAAAAGGGAGTTGTTGAAATAAAAAATTAAGAGAAAAAACCGATTTAAAAAGAACTGGAAAAAAAACTTTACAAACTATAGAACAAAAAGTATAATCTTTTTTTGGTGACAGTTTACGAATTGTATACCTTTTATTGTTGTAATCTCCTACATAAAATTCAACATATGAAAATTGTAATTGTGATATTCAAAGTATAAAGGAACTGTTGATATTAAAAAGTGATAAATGCAAGAGTCCTTGTCATTGTCTTATTATTGACCATTGATTTCTGGGAGTATTTTTGTGTAGACAGAGGAGTTCCAAAGTGGTGCTATCAGAACGCTGGAATTGCTGAACTTTTGGTGTCGAACACGGTGTTGATTTCACGGAGCTGAGTTTCCGGATAAGACCAACGACGATAAGTATAAGTGTCTTTAAAGAATTTTTGGCGTACCTAAAACCCTAAAATAAAAGGCGTAAATTCAGTAATACAAATTTTTAAAACGTACTTATCCACAGGTATTAAGAACCCACATCAAGTTCGAATAATCACTGTAGGCAGTGGAGCTTCATTATTCAGCAGCAAGACGTTTCATTGGAAGTTCAGGTTGTATTATTATTTTCACTGTCATAATTTAAACACTTAATCCATTATACTCGATTGAAATCTTAAATTATTAACAAATATAAACTGTTTTACTGTGCGTAATTTTCAAGTAATTGTTTACACTGTCACTTTTAGAAATTGCTTTAGTAGAATTAACTAGAGGTCATTTGACTGGCAGTGTCACATACATCTGTATATGGTTCAGAACTCACGCTGTATGCAGATATAGATTTTTTTCACAAAATTAACCTTAGATAAGAGTTTCATTGGTCGAGGCGCAGATTTAAAGACTCAATAGAAAAGTTAACAAATTAATTAAAGAAAGGAAATTATACGGCAATTTGGTGCATTGCTAATTTGCTCATATATTATAATTATCAATACGAAAAGGGGGGGTTATATTATAATATATATATATATATATATATATATATATATATATATATATATATAAAATAACTGCTATGGTAAATCGCATACATTTTTTACATATTCAGACAAAAATACACGCCAAATCACAAGTAAACTCCTCGTTCACATATTATTTATACATTATATACATCTCCTTTTAAAATAATACATTTTGAGATCAATTATTCCCCAGATTAATTATTTCCAAATGATTATCCAAAATGTTATGGATTCAAAGGGTTAAATTTGGGGTAAGCAATGCAATTTCAACCACCCCGTATAGAGAAAAGAACAATTTATTTACGCGCAAAATTTATTTCATTTATTTAATTTAAACGAACAAGTATTGACGTATTTTTATATTTAAGCATCGAAAAGTAATAAGTTCATAAAGAAAACCATTTTTACAAACAAATAGAAACCCATAATTAATTTAATTTATTTTAATTCAAGGTGTAATAGCATTATGAAACACACCAGGGTACAGAAAATCGATAATCCCAAGGAAAAAGGTTCTTGGTAACAGACAAACAGACGTCAGGTGTATCGAATACCGTAAAATATAAGCTCCTAGAATTGTCGTTTTAACGGTCAATAATTAAGAACACCTGCATGTTTGAAAGGTTACCTTCTTCGAATTTATCAACATAATAACGCGGGTTTCATAGAATATATTTCCAACCGTCAGTTGCTTCGAATAAACAAGCTAACAAAGTTGCTTAAAGAGCGGAAGGGATGCACGATCAATAATATGCTACAGATAAAGTCGGATATAAAAACATTGGCTTCAAAACGCACGTACTCAATCCACGTGGAGACATGGGACGCCGTCAGCAATATCGATTTTATATAACTCAAGTGGAGTTGGAACGCGACATCAAACATGCATAAGACAGGGATAACAATATCACAGGCGGAGTTTTATGACGACACAGAACAGTATCATTGGTTGAAACGAGCAGTTTTACAACGGACGAACACGCGACAGGTGAAAGCGATTTTTTCGAATTAAATTGTGTATCTGAGGTAAACTTCTGGGAGCTTTAAGTCAGTTAGATAAAAGCTTGCAGAAGTATTATTTTAAATTAAGTATTTTCCGTGAAGAGTGGCCGAGAGGTGGCAGTCTGAATTGTATAAATACTCTAAGAAAATTAATAGGGCTCTCTTTATATTTTCATCGCTTTAGACTACGTATAATAATCAACCGACGTTATAGTAGAGGCTTGTGAGTATTGAAAAATGTATAATTCAGTAAAAATAGTATTAGCACTTATAGCGTGGTAAGTTGAGGCCTTGTAAATATTAACGTGTGTAGTGTCGAGTGCATTAAATTAACCGAGGTTCAACTAATACCATAAAAAGCTAATAAAGCAATAAACAAAAGTATTATATACGTGAATTTGGATGCTGTGATGGAATGGTAATAAGTAGCAACGAGCTTGGCGTATACTGAGGTTATCATCTATCTGGAGCATCAGAGCGCATAATCACGAAGCCAAGGCATCTATCGACGTAGTTGGAGACTTGAAGTATTTTCCAGGTAACTTATTTGAATTTGCTGTTATTTGATAAACTGTTGGAATTATTTGTGATGTGTGAGTGAACTTTGGGGGTTATTTATGGTTAATATAACGTATCGGGAAAGATACGTGTACTTGACAATTATTAGGGTATTTTAAATATTGAAAAAAAAAGGTGTATGTAAAGCTTACTAAATTTCATTATGAATTTAAATTGGATTGTTAAGGGTACATGGGTTTGTTAGTTTTGTAGTAATTTTATGCAAGGTAAAAGGCATACATTAATGAACTGGGTTATTATGAGCTCATCATACTCCAGTGTGCAATAAATATAGGGTATTATTTGGGGCCCAATTACTCCTATTGTATTAAATGTGTTTGCAATTAAAATTTTAAAACAAAGACTACAAAAATATCACTTATTGAGTTGTAACTAGAGTACCAAACTGTACATATCTGTGAATAATTGTTTGTAAATAGCGGTAAATAAAGATTGTATGAATGTTGTATTATTTGGTGATTTTATGGAATGATGTGTGAGTGGGTAGGAAGAATGATTGTATATTTAGGTATCCGAGAAGAGGCACAGCTGAGCTAGCCAGGGAAGCTGTTGAAGAAATTTTTGAAGCAGAAATCAGGGTAAGAAAATTTTTTTTTGTGAACTTTTTATTTTAAAAAGTACTTAATGACACTCTCGAATCTTAAACTTTAATCCGCAAATTCACAGCAATCTTTTGACGGCCCAACGTTCAAATTTGAATAGGTTTTAGGGAGTTCCTGAGACTGTCCCCACGATCCACAGCAATATATATATATATATATATATATATATTATATATATTGCTGTGATAAGGGGTTGTTTAAGGGTGTATTTTATAGCAATGGTCGTTTAGTAACCATAAATTATAGTAGGAAGCAGAAAACTGCATTTATTTAGTAGAAAATTGAGTAATTGGGTTAGTTGTTAATAGTAAGCAGTTAACACCCTGTATATAGAGTATAATTGGTTTTAAGCGACGCAAATAGATACAATAAGACGCATAGTTGCATAGAAATAAGTAATTCATGCATTAGGTAAATAACAAATATTTAACACCCGGTAGATAGAGCTTTAGTAATTTTAAGCAAGGCAAATATTTATATTTTTCAGTAGAAGCACACGTATTTAGAAGAGAATGATAATAAATGTACTTAAACACGCATTCAAAAGAATTCTAATCAGTTATGATAATACGGAGATAAGAGATAAAACTTAAAGAAGCGTAGTGTAAGTGCGTATAAACAATTAACAATTTTTAATAGTAAATGTAATTAAAAATGCGTAAAGAAATAAACATACATGAAAATCGAAATTCGAATTGCATCAGGTATTTGTGTATAATATGGAAAGCGATTATTTACTCAAAACACCGCTTGGTCTGATAACAAAGCATCTGTAAGCAAACAACAATTACTTGAAAAGCCAACAATGTTACATCAGAAAACCACTTTAAGTGTAGGAAATAGAAAGACCTCATTGGTTAAGATTAGTAAGCCAAACCCACAGACAAAGGGGTACCTACTCATTTATTAACAGCGAGCAATGATAACGGAGCTCAGTTTCAACTCAACAAGACCAAGGTGCGTTACTCCGAATCTAACAGTAACGCGTGCGTAATAATAATATTTTAATAATAAAATTGTTTAGTGACGGATAGTGCTAAGAAGATGAAAATTTCTATTGCCGATTAACGGCTCTGAGGCTGGTGAGAATAATTCCATAGGGGGACGACAATAATTCTAAGTTTGACGAGGATAAATCTAAGTCGGAGGCTGACAACAATAATTCAAGTAATATTCTAATTCAAATGATATTCTGAGGCTGGTGAGAATAATCTAAGTATGACAATAATAATCCAGAGAGTGATGACAATATTTCAAATGTAATAATTCAAGCGTGTGGATAGATAGTATTTCAAATGGGTATATAATAATTCCGAATTGGTGGAGAATAATTTTGAATACGATGTTAATGATCCAAATGGATGGTATAATAATGCATGGAAAATTCTAATGGATGTTGGTTGATAATGAATGCGTCGAGAATCTTGGTACAATTTTGAGTTGCGAGAAAGAAATAAAGAAGCACGAAGTAAACATACCAGGTTAGATCTTTTTAGTTTTAAGACATTTTTTTTCTATTTGAATTTGAATATTGAATTTGCTTAATTAATATAAACTAGTGTAACTGAGTCAGCAACGAACTTTGCATACGTTAAAAGTACGCAATATAATAAAGGGTTTTGAACGTTCTAGGCTTCTTTGATAAAAAAGAATAGTTTTTGGTGACTTTAGATTGATTGTAAAGCATATGATTTTTGAGATAAATAAGACTGACAATATTGATTGATTGAAAAGTGTATTTTAATAATTTTCAAAACCTGTACATAATATTTGTTTACATTATATGGAATTAATTAACTTCATTTTATAATTCAAAATAAAAGCTAGTCGATGCAGAATAATAAAATTAGTGGGAGTGAAATTTGATAATTTAAACAGAGAGGTGGAGTCAAGTAAGAATACGCCATTGATACCGAATACGGCGTTATCATATCAAATATTTTAATTGGACGGACCAAAGTCGGCGATCTATAGTTCCAGGAGTTCGTAGCAATATATATATATATATATATATATATATATATATATAAGCACTAAGAGTTTTTGTATTGTAAATAAAGCTTTCATAAGCGATACATCAAAATTATGTGCCCTTGTATTAAGTCAGTTTCGGACCCAATTACATATGACATTTCTATTCATAATGTTGAATAATTGCCAAGTAAAAATAGAGTTACCAAGATACAATTAAGGACTGAAACCTATTTAAATTTAAAGGTAGATAGATGTCTTCTAATGTTCCATCTTAATATTCGATAAAGTTCTGATTAAAATTTCTATGCCAAGTCTAGAAGATTACTTCGGAGTGAACTAGACATTGAAAGAAAAATTATGTAGGGTGGTATACATTAATGCTTTCTAGAATATGTACTGTGGCAAGTAACTGTGTATAGAGCGAAAATTGTGTATTTTACCATTATGGCAACCATTATTTCAAATACGTTTAGTAAGTTTATGCAATTTAAATTTGTCTTCCTTCTGTGATTTAGTTACGTGTCAGTATAGTTTAATCGAGAGTACATTTCAGTGCTGCTAATTAGAAGTCATGGGTTTAAATATCGTCAGTGTATATATTTTTTCTTTCAATTACTAGTTCGATTTGAAATCATCATTTAGGATTGGAATAAAGGTCTACAATATAATATCATTTCACCAATATTAATAAATGCTGTAGTGGCTAACGTAAATATTATTTTAGCAAGTATGTTACACATAATATATAAAGTAATAATGATGTTTTAGGAACTTAGCTTTGAGAAGACTGAAATCACCACAATTTTAACAAAATGCGAATAACGATGCAATAACGTTCCAATTTACTGGATGTGCTGTTGTTTATTTCATAAGTAAAATCTGTGACTATTTGAAACAATTGTTTATATCTTATTACAACAGAGGTTTGTAACGTGGGATTGTTACGATAGATAAAAATAAAGCTATCAAAAGTGTATCATTTATTTTATGCTTAATGGATGCATTTGTTATATTAGTGCTATATCTTTTGTATCCTATAAAGATAATCAATATCAAATATGGGAATACATTTATTGATAAATAATTACAAGCTAAACTGTTTAAAAATTGTTATCTGTCAACTTGTACCTGCTGAATCCTTTACTTTATATTATCTTAATTGTATTGTAATTATAGAGATAAATAACCGCAGGTACTTACATTTTATGTATAATTACTACAGTCTCTCCCACTTGTAGGGACGTTTAATTTTAATCATTAATAATGGCATGTATAGTCTTGCAAATGACAGTGGAGTCTTTTGTAGTGGTAGCGGCACAACTTCCGGAACTGGTTCTGGTAGCATCTGATATTCCGGGGTGGCATCTGGTAATTGATCTTTTAAACGACGCACACGTCTGATTGAAGACTGTTCTTTTGTTGGAGTCTAACTAATGTCCGTCTTAGCCGGTCAATATGTCGTTTTACCACACGTTCAAGGTCCAACCGAACGAGGTAGTGTAGAACACCTAATTTTTTAGTAACCGAACCAAATAACCATATGTGCTTATTACTTGAGAACTCTTTGATTGAACCCTCTCCCCCAATTTAATTGATCGTAAACACTGGTTTGATAGAGAGTTAGGAATTGGTTTATAAGGTCAGATGGTGTCTAATTTAAATCTTATTTTATAATTCTACTGGAGATTTTCCACTAGCTAATGATGTGCAACGATACCAGAATAGAATTTCTTGCACTTTAATGCGCAATTGCCTTGGGTCCTCTTCTAAAGCTTTTACCCCTTCTTTCAGCCTCACCTAAATAAAAATGTGCATTCATTAAAATGCTTTATTACATACATTAACTTTATATACATATTTTTAATATTGCTTATATGGATATTGGTTTATCTGAATTAACATATATTACACACATATCGATTGCTTATATCTAAGTTAACATTCGTTAGAGTAACATACTTAAATACTACATTATCAAATAACAGTACATTTACAATAGAATTGAAGGTACCAATTCAATTAATATATAATACATAACTTTACACTTATTAGATATAAATTAACATTTTATTTATATATATATATATATATATATATATATATATACACTTATTTACTAGATGAACATATTTACACTTACATTCTACATGCATATATTAGAATAATTCAATATAATTTAAACTGCTTCCTCAATTTCCATGCTATTTTTGGAATAATGATCTATGCTGTCCGAGACGGCGTTTTATCTGTTTTAATTAATTTGTTTTCTATGTACAGCATACTCTTTGATGGTAAGGTGTAACCATCTTGTTATTGTTGTATAGGGATTCGAATTTCATTATTATTGTTTAAAGATGTGTTAGCATAAGGCTGATGAGTTTGTTTTTCAATATTAACAATAGCATTGTCGAAGTAAACTTTTTCACGCACGTTCAGTATTTCTACTTTTGTAATTAAATAAATGCAGTCCTAACAATTGTAGAAACTGCCGGTTTTGTGTTGTTAACGGTCTTGAAGCAATCAATCGAGTGTCGATTACTTTGAAATTTCCAGCGTTTATAACAATTCTTGACATGTTGCGTGCATTATACTTAATACTCATGGCGATTACAGATTTTTTTTAAGTGCAACCTTACAGTTAGCAGTTCTATTCTGAAATTAACTAAATTTCCATCTTGATCTACCACTTTAACTATTATTTCATTTATTATACGTGACCTGATTGGTAGATATATAATCGTAGGTGGGCACTCGACAATTTTAACACCTGCAGGTACTTAAGGAAAAAATTCATGTATTACTTGCGTTGGTTTAATATTTAAATAGGATCCACTTGCAATATTGCAGTCGATTAAAACTGTATTCACTTTACAAATTTTGATCGCGTAATCTGCTTGATGCGTGGCATATGCTAGCAATTTTCATGGATTGAAACCGTGAAGAGAACCAATTGAATCCTTTTTGGTATAATCCACATCTTCACTACATTTAATACCACATTTAAGGGTATTATTGTCAACTGTAATTTCTATATACACTGGTGTCTTTCTAGCGCTTCGTGATTGTTCCATACGACCACGCCACCTTTTATCACCTAAAGCTTTTGAAGATATTTACTAATTTCACTTGAGTTTTTGCCGGGACTAAAAAAAGACCAAAAACCTTTTTTATAAAGTTTGATGTACATGCCGTTTCCGACTGCAATGTCCTCCATTGCCTTGTTATGACGTTGTTTTTTCGCTAGTTGTTCTTTAGCTATTTTAGTATCTATTTTAGTTTTCTTATTTTATTAATATTTATTGTTCTCAGTGATGCGCAGGCTCCCATACCAAGCTTTCATTGCGGTAGCTACTCCAAAAGCTGCTGATTTTTCATGTAAAGGCGCGTCACCAGAATTTAGTCTTTCTGTAGCTAACTAACTTCGAATCTGCTTGATGGCGTTCAGATAATTCCTTTTCTTTGGAGTTTGCAATATCGTACTTCTTACAAGCTTCGTCTAACTTGTTTATTCCCTTGTCTCCCCGAGGTAACCGTTTGATTAGTGCGCTTCAAATGGTAAATTGTTAATTACAGTATTTAACAGTCTGTTTCCAGTAGTTTTAGAATTATTATATGTAATCATTAGCGGACAACTGTAAATTATTATGAATTAATGATTCTTTATATACTCGCCGTTCTTATTAATAATTCCACTTCTTTACAATCGAATTTAGTACTTGCAAACATGCGTGTTGTGAAACAATCAACATCTTTAACCATAAACAATGATATCATTGACGTGCAATCCATAGCTAAAAAAATATGTTATTTTGCCTTCATCTATTCGATGTCTAGTTGTTGGTCCATCAAATTGCGGTAAAACCAAAGTTGTGATTGGGTTGATAGAACATCCTAATGGTTTAAAGTTTGAAAACATATATGTTTGTTCTAAATCACTTTATCAACCAAATTATCAATACCTTGAAAGTTTACTGCAACCAATAAAAGGGATCAAATATTATACATCTTCCGGTTCTGATAATATTATATCGCCATCTGGTGCTCGAAATAATTATATACTTGTTTTTGATGATGTAGCTTGCGATTAACAAGGTATAATTAGGGAATACCTTAGTATGGGGCGCCATAAACAAGTAGACAGTTTTTACCTTTGTCAAAAGTTATACTCGTATACCTAAGCACTTACTACGTGATAATGCTAATGTTTTAGTTTTATTTAAACCAGACGATTTAAACTTAAAACACATATATGACCATCACATCAATACTGACATGAAGTATGATAAATTCTGTGAAATATGTGGTGCTTGTTGGAATGACAAATACGGTTTCTTAGTTGTGGACAGAGATAGTGATTCAGGTCAGGGAAGGTACCGAATAGGTTTTGATCACTTCATACATATTTAAACCTTGAGAGACGCAAGTATCGTTAGTATCCAAGAATTTTTATTACAATAAACTTTTTTACGCCGTGAACAGGGAGGCGATAAAACTTAAAAGAATTTTAATTAAGAAAACAAACATTGTAAAAAACAAACTACCCCAGTTAAAAAATGGTGAAGTCGTCCAAGCGGAATCAATCTTACCCATAACATCACGATTAAAAACTATTGCTAATAAACTGGAAGGGAAAGGTGTGGTAAAGAAAGAAAAATTTAAAGACGAACTGCTTCATAGCGGTGTAAAAATTAAAGCTAAATTGCTAGAAAGGAACGTTGACTATATTGATTCGCCGGTTATTGCTCAGCATATACCGAATATAAATGATGCCATAGATGAAGATGATGATGATGATAATGAATACGAAACAGAAGTTAATCGAAATGCTCAAGAAACCCAGGAATATATACAAAGATTTGTCGATTCACCTGGATTCACATTAATTCCTAAAAGAGGGTGTTTTCTACCACTAATACCAATTTTTGCAGGCTTAAGCGCCCTTGGTACTCTTGCTGGAGGTGCAGCTGCTGTTGCAAAAACAGTTTCAGATACTAAAATAGCTAAGGAACAACTAGCGAAAAAGCAACGTCATAACAAGGCAATGGAGGACATTGCAGTCGGAAACGGCATGTACATCAAACTTTATAAAAAAGGTTTTGGTTTTTAGTCCCGGCAAAACCTCAAGTGAAATTAGTAAATATCTTCAAAAGCTTTAGGTGATAAAAGGTGGCGTGGTCGTATGGAACAATCACGAAGCGCTAGAAAGACACCAGTGTATATAGAAAATATACATTAAATGTAGTATTAAATGTAGTGAAGATATGGATTTTACGAAAAAGGATTCAATTGGTTTTCTTCTCGGTTTCAATCCATGAAAATTGCTACCATATGCAACGCATGAAGCAGACTAATCGATGAACTTTTGTAAAGTAAATGCAGTTTTAATCGACTGTAATATTGCAAGTGGACCCTATTTAAATAGTAAACCAGCGCAGGTATTACATGAATTTTTTCCTCAAGTACCTGCAGGTTTTAAAATTGTCGAGTCCCCCTACGATTATACATCTACCAATCAGGTCACGTATAGTAAATAAAATAATAGTTAAAGTGTTAGATCAAAATGGAAATTTAGTTAATTTCAGAGGAGAACTACTAACTATAAGGTTGGACTTAAAAAAAAATTTGCAATAGCCACGGGTATTAAGTATAATGCACGCAACATGTCAAGAATTGCTATAAACGCTGGAAATTTCAAAGCAATCGACACTCAATTGATTGCTTCAAGACCGTTAACAACACAAAATCTCCAGTTTCTACAATCGCTAGGACTGCATTTATTTAATTAAAAAAGTAGAAATACTGAACGTGCGTGAAAAAGTTTACTTCGACAATGCCATTGTTAATACCCATCAGCCTTATGCTAACACATCTTTAAACAATAATGATGAAATTCAAATCCCTATACAACAACAATAAGATGATTACACCTTACCGTCAAAGAGTATGCTGTACATAGAAGGCAAATTAGTTAAAACAGATGTTCATCTAATAAATTAGTGTAAATATATATAAATAAAATGTTAATTTATATCTAATAAGTGTAAAGTTATGTATTATATATTAATTGAATTGGTACCTTCAATTCTATTGTAAATGTACTGTTATTTGATAATGTAGTATATAAGTATGTTACTCAAACAAATGTTAACTTAGATTTAAGCAATCGATATGTGTGTAATATATGTTAATTCAGATAAACCGATGTCCATATACGCAATATTAAAAATGTGTATATAAAATCAATGTATGTAATAAAGCATTTTAATAAATGCACATTTTTATTTAGGTGGAGAGGGTGAGGCAGTGCATGGAGGGGTAAATTGTGGATCGGACTGCACCAGGATTCCTATATAAAATGGTTAAGCAAAAGTCTCATAAACCTTGAATGTAGGATCGCCCGTGATGAATGATTTCTTTCTGACAAAAATGGTCTTTTTGGACCTTAGAATTTCCCATGTTAAATCCCATAAGAAAACCGGTTTTTTGCGCTCGTACGAAGGTAGCTTATCTACTGAGGCATATTTGAGAATGCGGCTTAAAGTCATCGACGATAATTGCTTTTCCTGGTGGAAGTTGCACCAAGATGGCTGCCAGTTAACACACTGTGATGTGAGCTCCTTTAATTTTAAATGTTGTAAGAAGAAGTTAAGCCATTACATTTGTGTAAAATGTTGTGAAAGTTATCATGTTAGTTGTCTATTAAGAAAGAAAGGTGATTTTATTTTATTAAAGAATAATAAGGTTATTTGTAAAAGTTGTGATAGTGACATGTGTTTTCAAGCAGATATTGGTCAAGATGAAACAATTGCTTATTTAGAAGGCCGGCTAGATAATATAGTTCAAGATAATAAACTTAAAGATAATCATATTGCCAAACTCAAGGATGATTATAAATTCCTTCTTACTGCAGCTACTGCTAATGAAGAATCTTTACAGGGCATGTTAGAAGCTGCTAACAATAAAATTAAAAGTCTGGAAAATCACCTTAAGAAATTTACTGACAGAATTGGCTATAAAAGAAACACAGACCGAGCCTTTAGCGGTAAATCATTCTATTCAAAATTCATGTAATGTTGACAGTAAAACTACTCTGGATGAGACATTTACAGACCAATGGTTTGAAATCATGTTCGGCCACCCGCCACTTTTTAAAAATAGTGATTCCAAAATTAATTTTTTTGACAAACCTGTGCAATGCAATCTGTCTAAACCAGCTGCTCTGCCTGAGAATATTTTTTCGACCAATGTAAATTATAATGTAGCTGTACAAACGTGTTTTACTCCTCAAAATTCCGAAAAATGTACAAATCCTTATGGCAATGTAACATATATAAAATCATTTAAAGTATTAATATTATCTGATAGCCACGGAAGAGGATTGTCAAGTCTTCTGAATAATAACTTTACCCAAAACCTGAAGTTATTAGTATAGTTAAACCAGGTGCAAAATTAGCTGATTTAATTTGTGAAATTTCTAACATCTCTAATGGCTTTACAAAACTAGATCAAGTAATAATTCTTGGAGGTACTAATGATATTGATTTTTATGCACAGTCACCATATACAACATCTGTTCTGGATAAGTTTTCAGAAGTCTGTAATTACACAAATGTGCATATATGTTCAATTCCTTATCGCTTTGATAACAGTAATTATAACAAGGCAATCTTCAAAGTTAATTCATCTTTATGTACTGTACTGGACCTTAATAGGTCAGTTCTTGGAAAACCAAAATTAATTGATTTAACAATTTCCTTAAATAGAAATGACTACACATGCCATAGGCTGCATCTGAATAGAAAGGGTAAATTAAAATTACTGAATATTTTTTCTTCTGTACTGGGGATGAAACCTGAGCACGTAAATTTATGTGCTAACACAAATTCCAGTGAAGTTAATATTTCATCTCATCTCAAGCATTTAAAAACTGTACAACCTAGTTTTAAAGTTAAAAATAGAGATTTTTAAATAATAATGACAAATCAGATAATATACCTGATGATATCTGTTTTAATACATCTGGAAAGGTAAATTTCTTAATATTTTTGTTTTAAATATTCATTCTATTAACAAAAAAGTAAATGAATTGGAGGCATTTTTAACTTCGGTAGTACAAAGAGTGAAACCTATATTAAAAGTGAGTGCAAAATTAATGTATTAGTTTATAAATCGAGAAGCGACTCCATTCTTATTATGGTACATTTTTATTGGATCTACTCTACACTTAAATAAATATGCATTAATCTACTTAACTGGAAATCCAACCGTATTAGCTGCATGTCAGATGTTCACAATAGCAGTGTGTGCATTTATTAGAATGTGTATTGTCGTTGTGGTATGTATACGTTTCATCCGAGATTTAGTAAACAACTTGCTTATACAAGCGTAAGGTTTAACTCGGGTGTACAAGATTTTATGATTTTTATGATTAACGGCAATACATTATGTAGCTATTAGTTTTACAGGTTATCAAGAGTTATGTGCCTTTGTTTGCCGCTTATATATCCAAATGTTTGTTAGAAGGAGTGGCTGGCCTATATGTAAGTTTTAAGTTTATTACCTGTTATGAGTGAATTTGCCTTTGGTTTGGTCAAGTGGAATAAGTTTTAAAATTAGAGATTTTGCAGCTGCTCTAAGCAGAATTTTATATTTACAAAATTAACTATGCTTGATTTTTCATAAAAGTTTACAAGAAAAACTTTCTATTTGTTATCCAGATGCTAAATTTTATCATTTAACAAACAGCTTATGCTGTCCTTGGCTTTTATGTTTGTAATTCAATCATGCCAGATCTGTATAATTAAAGTAACATTTGTTGTAAATAATTTAATTGCTTTAGCATACCTTAAAAATTGAATGACTTTTGATCCTTAAACTTGTTTTTGAAATTAAAAGTGTTTATAAAGAATTTTTATTTCTGAGTGCGAAGATTTCTTAAAGAAAATATTTATTGTCAGAACGCAAAAAGTGTTTTCTCTTTGATAATTTCATTATGTTGTTTATTTTTAAGGTTTAAATATGTTTTTAAATGCACTCTAGCCGTGGGTCCATTGATGAGGTGGTTTAGTAATTAATGTTTCTTTTATTCATGCCAAAAGGTTTCTGCGTTTCCCTTGTGGTTTCTCCTTTGTGTGTATTTTTACAAACGTAGTGGCGTCTATATTTTTTGGTCAACAAAATCGCCCATGACCCTATCTCATGTCTCTCCGCATAAGGTAATTCTTAGCTTAGCCCGTAACTATAAGTGTCTGTATTAGCGTTTGACGCCTTGGGGCTTGATATTGTAAGACTGGCGCACAAACGTGGGACAAATCTTGTAAGAAGGTCGCTAGGCAAGGAATAGTTGATGTAAGTGGGTGCGTTCAAAAATACGATTACGGATAACAATTGCGCTACTATCAAAGGATTAAGATAAAAAATTTTATACTGTCATATACAGATATATAAATTAATAATGATGCTTCAACTAACAATTAGGAATAGCGAGGAATACACTATAATTAATATTCAAAGTGCTAAAATAGGCTTAACATACTTACAGCAAAAAAAATTTTAGTCATTAAAAACGAGTTAACATAATTTATTTCTTGATTAGATTTTCTTTGTAAATTTTTGTACTAATGGCATTAGTTTTCCTCACATTATATTTTTAAAAGACCACTTACTCCAAAATTTTAATTTATGTATCTACCAGTATTTTTCGTTCTATTTTTAAGGTTGCAGTAAGAGAGTGATTTGGTGGAAGTGACTTTTCAATGCTTGTTAGCAGTGTAATGTTATTGAAGACTATCGTCAAAATTTTGTGCAAATCAGATAGGTTATTTTTGGATTCGTTTAAAAAAATACTTTTATTGTAGAATATGGATAAAAAAGAATTTCAAATGCTAACTAAATATTTTTATGTTAATAAACCAATAAACTGAGGAAAAGTTTGATTTAAAAGCATAACACCCATTTTTCGAGGAAAAGTTGTTTAAATATTGTGACAAATCTATTGCGTCTCTTGAAATGATTTGTAAGTGGTACTTTTTTTTCAAAACTGGTCTTACGAGCACGCAAAATGCTGAACGTTCGAGGCCACCATTTACTGTAACGACTTCCTAAGTGATCAAAAAGATCTGTGGCCTTGTAAATAGCGGTCACCTATTAAAAGTCTATGAGATAGCTGCTGCAAAATGAACATCTCAACTGCATGAGTGTTTCATTTTTAAATATTATGAGAAAGTTCTTTACTAGATGAATTACAATGTCAAATGACCCTTTGACTATGTTTCGACTTAATCGGAGAGGACTATCTCATCTATTTGTCGCAGTAGACCAACCTTGAACACATCACTAGACTCTTAATACAAAGCACAGTCAAAATCATAAACTTCTTCTGAGAGCGTGCTTGCGAGGAGACAGAAGTCGTTATTTCTGCTCATAAGATTATGAGTACAATTGTTTGGGATTCTAAAGGTGTAATCTTGATTGGCTATTTAGAAAAGGGAAGAAGTATTACTGTCAAATATCATACTTATTTGTTAGCACGCTTTAATTTCAAACTCATTTAAACAAGTAAAATGTGGTGTTTCACCACCATCAAACGCCTTCTCGTTCCTCTGTGGTCGCAAGCGCTAAATTTGTAAAATTGGTTTACGGAGTGCTGCTTCATCAATAATATTCTTTCGATGTCGTTTGAAACGATTTTTTTTTCTTCCTGAAATTTAAAAAATGGTTCGGTGGAAACAAATTTAGATCAAGTGAAAGGTCATTACTGAAGCAAATGTCTATTTTGAAGAGCTTCCGAAACATTTCTTTTCTAACGGTTTAAAAAATTAGAAACTTGCAGGATAAAGGAATTGCAAGGAATTATGTTGATAAATTAAATAATTCTTTACTATAAGTAGTAGGAATGAGTGATACGAGCACAGTGCCACCGCCACCGTGCCACTAATCGCTTTTTAATGGGTTTTCTCCATAAAAACCCATTAGCAATAATCGCTTTTAATGGGTTTTCTCATAAAAAACCCATTAGCACTAATCGCTTTTTAAAGGGAAAAATCATTAACGATGTTATCATTTTTCCTTACGTCAGATCTACCTTATGGGTTCCACCACTCGGAGTGTTTTTTCTTAGGGTATGATACATAAGTTTGATATCGAACTTTCTGGGAATTCGAATCTGCTAGAATTGTTTAAATCAAACCACCCTTATAAAGTCTTCTGCGGGATAATTTTAAGAAACCTAATAAAACACATAGAATAATTTAGAATTTTATTAAGTGTAATATCTACAACTGATGCGTGTTGTTAGTCAACTAGTATTTTGCAGATTACAAAGACGGCAAAATATTAGCAGTCCAGTGAACACCACAATGAGTTCCACGCACACTTCGTTCACCGGGATAGACGGCGGAGGGATTCTGAAAACGGGTAGGTAGGAGAAAGAGCTTAAAAATTGTAAAATCTTAAAACTACTATATACAAAAAACTTAACCTATAACAACTTAAAACTAGGTGAAATAAAAATCGTCTATTTTACAGTACCCCCGGGGGTACATAATTATTTAGGTAGAGTTTTTATTTTGGTAAGTAATCTGTTAATTGGGCCTGAAGCCTAATTTCCCGAGCAATCTAACCCCGTTTAAATTTCTAAAATCGGTCTATCCCTTACAATGTTACACCCTGTTAAAGCTTCGTACTTTTAAATTTTTTGGGTACCCAAGATAAACGCTTTAATCAGGAATTTCCCGACTACCCAGTATTGCGCGGATTATAATTCTAGTACTTTTTCAAAATAAGATCAACTCTTATAGGTGCTTGAGACAACCAAATATACATAGATTTTTCTCAATACCTTAAAAATCAATTTAGGTTTTGAAATCAATTTAAACTTTTGAAAGAAAACTCGATAAAACAGTTTGTTACCTTTAAAACCCTCCAAGTAATTTTTTCTGCATTCATTTTTAAAAACGCCTTAAAATTTCTTAACAAGCTCGATTTCCCGCCATTTGAATTAGTGTTTCTTTATAAAATTTCTCAAATAATTACTCTATATAAAAGTTTGCCTCATAAAATCAGACAGCTGCTTAGGAAACGTTATAAGTTTAAACGTTCTATATCGTGCTATTGTCTACAGAATACAAATAAAATAATTAAATAGCTTTTACGTAATATTTTTGGAATTTATGATTTGTTTTAGTTTCCAAATGAAACACCCAGTGAAAGTACATGCTATTAAATTTATCTATTAGGTTTTCATTTTACTAGCGCGGTTAATTAGTGTAAACTCTAATTTGTTGTAAATACCGGTTAATTCGAAATTTAAATCAAATTATAGAATGCGTATTCTCATATAACTAGAATTGTGAAAGGTACTTTCACAATTAATAGTCAGACGTCATTGACAAAACAATGCAAGGAATCATACATTTCATTGTTATTAAATTAACGATTAACTCTGAAAACCACTTATAAGCAATTTTTACCGTTGCCTAATGACCTAGGAATAATTATTCATCCGAGGTCAGTTTTGTAAATTATTTGGAAGTGAAACTCGTCTATTCTTACAAGGCGATTAATTGTATTTACTGGAATTAAAAATTGCCGTCGGCCTAACTGCTCATTTTGAAAAAAAATTTCGTTCAACTTTCCATAGATACTATTAACCGCAGATTTAGTGACGCTAAAAGGAATGTAATTATCGGCTACACCTTATACCTAATAATAAAAACAAGACAGTGTAATACGTCTATTAATAAGTTTTGCTAATGTTAGCGATACAAATAAGTACAACAAACTTTATCAAGAAATATTATGTTTTTTAATAGAATATATACATGTATTGATAACATCTATAAACCGCTGTAATAACCAGAGTCTGGCGAATCTGGGATAGCCAAATTCCTAAACATTTGCGCAAGCGAATACCTCGCACCCGCATCCTCTAAGTACTGGACGGGGTAACATTTAATAATTTCCAACACTGTCAAGTAATTTAAATTGCTGCAATCATTAAACAAAGAAATACTCGCACGGTTTTCTTCCTCTAATAACGTTTGAACTCTTTCTTCGTCCGTCGTATTTCCACATACATTTTTATATTACCTACAAATTTTTCTTAAAATTCTGGAAACTTTCTACACCTCAATTCCTCCATTTTATAACAGATTAATTATCGCAAATTTAATAGCTTGATGCACTCGTACTCAGGTAGCACAATAACATTCCGATTTTTCGTAATTTCTATATTATATAAATTTTCTTCTTGGAATTTATTCGCCATTCATATACTTCTATTAGATGTTGCGGCAATCAGCTTCGATCTAAATTCACGATCCAGTTGTAATCCTAAAGCATCCCCGCAAAAAAACCGTTCAATCTTACGTTTGCTGCTCCTTGGGTAAATTGTATGATTCCAAATTCCATTTGAAAATTGCAAAACTCTCTCCATTTAAAGTAGTCCATTTTTATAGCATAATTTCGGGACATTCTACTATTGCAAATAATTTGTATGACTGGCTGCAGACCACCGTGTAAATCAAAACCAACTTCTACGTTATGGTGGTGAAAATTTGATGTAAATTGAGTTAGAGCATAGGTGGTCTTACCTACTAGTTTGTCGACACCTAATGGCACTCTTACATCTCTTGTAACCTTAAAACCAGAAAAATCCATCTTTAACTTGTAATTTTGATCAACTCGACAATACCTTGACAACTAATGCTCTGGAACATGGCTCCCCCGCCTTTTATGCTGACGGTCGAGCGTGTGCAGCTCCTTATTTTGTTAATTGGTGTTATATGCACGTCTTGACCGGAAAGGTGACGCTTATAATTGTTTTATAGTGGGTTTTACTTGTTTGTATTTAACCACAACATCATTTTTAGAATCTTTATAAAAAATTACTCTTAGCGGTATTTTTAATATAACTCCGTCGTGTAAGATATCAATTATTATTGTGTTCTTTCTCAGGTTCTCAAATCTATTTCTAAACAGCATTGAGTCAAAGGGGTAAAACCTGGTAAATCACCCACCGTTCAGTTGGAACTTTATTGCATGTTCAGAGTTAGGAAGTTGCTGTGTTTGAACATATAAGAAATAACGAGAGAGACAGTATTGATTGTTGTATGAAATCCTGGAATTAAAATAAAATGTGTACTCTTATGAACCTTAATGTAACGTTTGGAGAGCAATGTTATCAATTTTTGCATGTCAATTGTATATATTTTGGTAATAAAACATTAATTAGGTGAAAACATTCATCTGGTTGGACAGATTAGTGACTAGAAATGCCAGAATTATTACGGAAATTGTGGGTAGTGTATCGAGAGTGAGACTGAAAAAAAGATTGGTTTTGCGTATAACTTGTTGAAAAACTTAAGTAAGAAAGTATGACACAATCCATCAAGCAAGAAAGATAAATTTGGACATTTACATCAAATATGGCGAATCAAATTTTGCAAATACAACTTTCATAGACCAAAAAGGTCGTGAAAAATCTCATACTGGTTTTGGTGGAGATTGTTGACGATCGTTTTATCTCATAAGGTTCGAGCAGATAAGCATTTGAATGATTAATTTCATCTGCACTCTACTGATATAATTACTTTTCAAGTTATGTGACATTATATTCGTAGGGGTGTAATTGTTCAGTTGGGAAGAAATTTCATTTACAAACCTTTAGTAAAAAAATAAAAAACGTGATACTGAAAAGAACATTTGCAAGACCTCTAGCTAAAATATTAAAGAAATTGATACAAAAATTCAAATTCGCGTACAACAAAACATTCGCCCAAAATATATCCCGAAGGGTTTACACAATATAAAAAAACTACGCAATAATAATTTTTCGAAAAAATAGTGTATACCTTTCTTTAACTACCTATAACTAAATTCTAAGGTTAGGTTTGATATGTCATTAACAAAAATTAAGAAAAGAATATATAATGGACTGTTCTCAGACCCTTAGTTAATGAAATTTTTAAATGTTAACAGAAAAGAATTAGGCACTTACAAGGTCAGCCAGAAATGGAACCCTCCATAGGCTGAAATGCATTTCCTTGACAGGTGTATTCGGAGTATGTATTAATGTCACTCTAAAAAAAATGATGTATAAAAGATATGTTATAGACGGTTCATGTAAAAATTAATTTCTAAATGAATACCCAAATCATAACAGTCGTCGTCATAACACACTCCGACGAATGGAGCCAAGTAAGTTCAATCTCGACACCGGAGTATTTTTCGTTATGCGATGAATAATTTGGGACAACCAGACCCAATTCTTTTCAAGGGAAACCATCAAATTGTCATAGAGAAGAAGTAGCAATCTGTTTGAAAGCAACTTAGCGCTAATTACAGTAGATAATTTAGTTGTTGGAAAAGTTCCATCTCTCAAAGGAACAACTTCGTACAAATCAGTTTTTAGAACCCCGCCTTGCAAATCCTCTAACTGTAGGAGCCTACTTTATTTCCAATTTTGCAGGTCTCTGTATATGTTTACAGTACTCGTTTACTGGCGATTACACAAATTTATATTTTATCTCCAACCAACATTGCAATATGTTGCCACTGTCCTTCATTAAAGTAAAAGTTCAAACGAAAAACGAATTAGTAAACGTCGATATCGTCGTATAGAAAAACTGCATTTATGACACACTTCATGTCGTAAACAACTCGTCGACGTATTTTTTTTTAACTAGACAGCAAGCTAAGTACCAAGAAGGCAAACCCCGATTACCTTCGCAGTTGACGTTACTTAATCAACCTATATTTAATACCATCTTTGCCCAAAATGGAAGCTCGTATGTTTTTCACTGAACATGTTACAATTATATCATTCCTTGTTAAAGGACACGGAGTATCTCAAATTTTACTCAACCGAAACTACGTAAAGAAATCATTCGCGATATCCGTATGACATCACTCAAAACAATTCCGTTTAGTTTTCGCGAGAAAGATGCTCATAATAATGCATTATAATCTGACGCGTCACTTTCTTCCAAAATATTTTCTGTCGATAAACAACCACATGAAAGGTATTTTTCAAAACATCTACCATCGATAAGAGAACAATAGTGCGAAGTACGATAGATAAAAGGAAAATCTCACGTTTACTTTATGGTTGTAAACGTTCTAAAGCACAACGATAGTACAATGGCCCACGGATTTAAGGCTATGTGTATCAAAAGTTGCCTATATTTTGTATAAAATTTTAGCAAACGTTATATATGTAAACAAATAAATGACCGATTACCTACTTATGCACTGACGGACCTTCTAAGAAGGTACTACACCCAATGCAAAACAAGGAGGTTGGTCAACGGAAACCAATGAGTTGCCAACTAAATAGTAATGAATAATTTTGCCTGGCATTGGGAAAGTAATTTGTGCATAGAAGAACGAAAATTAATGTAAAAATTATTTGTAATTTTGCAAAATGAAAAGTTTATGGTAATCTACTAAAGCGATGTTCACAGCAATGCCAACTTCAGTGGGAGTATCTTCATTCGAACTTTTCTGTAGAACTCGTTCAGGATCAAGAGTCTCAATTCCTGTAGCTTGAAATGAACTTACTAAATCTTTCTTTATAGAATTTTCAGACTTGTTGTTCATTTCAATTAGCGACGAACCTAAAAGAGGAGGAAAAGCTCTTTTGTCAATGGACGTTTGTTGTGGATACGTTTTCTTCCAATTTGTTAACACTGATTTCCACGCAATTTTAAATGACCGAAAGAACCCAACGTTTAATAGTTGAGTTAGGTGAGTTGAGTTGAGTTCTTTGGCATTTAAGCAAAGCTAATTTCATTTTCTTGGTTATCACCAATTTACACCTTTCGACTAGGTAAACGTTTAGAATGGGGCAAAAAGTTCTACTCAAACCAGCAGTCCTATAATATCTGGGTATCCATCCAGCCATGATGTGGCTTATTATACCAAAAGCCAGCACTGCATCACCTTCCGTTGCAACAAGGTTTACCTTTCGGGCCCAATTAAATACTGCTGCACATCTTTTCTGCTTTATATATTACATACGAAGGTAATAAAACACCAGAAGCGGGAACACACATCCTTATGGAAACAGCTTTTTTTGTAAAATTCATATTCCTTCCGAACATTTTGTACCACGACGAAACAACATCTTTTGCTTGTTAAAATTATTTTGCAAAATTTGTTTCGTTATAATTGAATATATTTGACCTACATTTAATTTTTTTCCAATGCTTCACCAGAAGATACTACATTGGCCAGAAAGCGATTCTTTTTACCTGGAAATTTTATAATTTGCCGAACCCTTGTTGTTTTAAATAAGGTAGGGATGTTTAGCGTGCGTGACAACACCCATACAATGAGCATACATTTTACCTCTCATCCGAACGAGGACTCATTTTTGTGGCAAATGCTCGCCTAACATTTTTCAAACGGACCGTGTCCGATTTGAACCCAGGACGTTGGGCATAATTGTCACACTCATACCAACTACATCACGAAGCCGCCAAAAACAAAACTGTTTGTCCGCCGGTTTTTTCCTACTCGTAAACCATGGTATTTATTTCTTAAAGTACCGAATGGGATTTTGTATTGAGAACATCCTCGTCGAATGGACAATCCCTCTTCAGTTATTTTTTTTATTGCCTTCATCAATAGTCGACTGCGGATAATTCGTACATGATCGTGCTCCTAACCTTTTTTGATATTTCCGCGTCATAATCAAAGCCTAATTCTAGGTGGTTATTTTAGTACCTAATAAATTAAGTTACGATTAGGAAAATCAAAAAGATCGGGCTGTATAAGTGGGTCGGTATTGATCAAGATTAACCGAACAATCTGACCTCATGTACATGAGCAATCTCACAACATGCTTTTGAATTGTAAAATATTATGAAGAGGACTATAACTATACGTCTACATGCATAAAGATGGTTGTCACAAAAGAACACCTCAAATGCCCATTTATTCAAAATATTGTAATAGTATATAGTTTTATACAAACCATTCAAAGTTTTGAAGGTTCGATTTCACCTTACATGTAATATTCCAATGCTCCACCCGAGGATACTACATTGACCAGGAAGCGAGTTTTTTTTAACCTGGAAAATTTGGAATTTTGCCAAACCCTTGCTGTTCCAAGCAAGGTAGGGATCTTTACGTACGTGACAATACTCACACATGGGACCTCCATTTTACCTCTTATCCGAGCGGAGGTGTATTTTATGAAAAATGCTCGTCCTAACATTTTTTAAGCGGACCGTGTAGGGATTCGAACCCGGGATCTTGGGCGTAGTAGTCACACGCATATCCTGTACGCCACTGAGCCGCTGGTTTGATTTCACCACAATAAATGGCACCGCTATAAATTGGAGTTTTTGTCAACAAAGGCGATTCTTTTGTATATACGTTGCATACACTCTTGTCGTTGGATCACGCTACTAATCGTGATAGGAGACGTTGCGTCTTGATGTGTAACTTTGGCGCTAAATACAAATTTGTAGTAACCGGAACAATCTCATCCGCGATAACAGTAGTAAAGTATCAAATTTAGTAATTTTGGAATGAACAATAAAAAAATACTGAAAGAGTTAGGATTTAACTGTCCTGTTGGTTTTTCTTTTATGAACGACATTGCCAATAATTTGAAATTTATGAACGTCTTATAATATACTATGACAGTAGAAAATTTGGAGAGGCGAATAATTTTGGCAATGGCTTAGATTTAAGTTTTATTTAAGATTCTTTTAAATTATTTTTATTTTAGCAATACCTGGTCATATTTGAGGATAGGAATTTATCTTTTGAAAAGTATATTTTTGTGTGTATTGAAATTATTTATATGCCAATAGCGGTTAAGTTTAGATGAATTTTTGTTTCAATTGATTTAGGAAATAGTTAAAGCCAGTGATCTGTAAGGGACATGCAGCTATCCCAACCATAGTCTTATTTGGAAGGAGCATTTTATTTTCAGAAGCGAGAGAGTTCTATGTGGAATAACAGTCTTCTGTATAAAAATGGCATCAAAAGAATTGCCTAGACAGACTGTTTGGCGCCCCTGATTTTGATCGATAAAGACTTTTCAGGTAAGTGTTAATGTAATGTAGAATTTTTACCTTTAAGCCTTGTTCCTTATTATTTTTGTATTTCTTTATTTTGCTTTATTTTCTTTCCACATTTATTCATAGGAACCCACTCACTGCAGTTAACCGACGCACCCTTATATTGTTACGGTGTCACTGCTCTTTCAGGGAAATAAAAATTAATTCAGACATCGTTTATTTCACCCGAAACAGAGATTGTTAAGAAGTTGTACGACAACTTTTTTCATAATGGTAACTTCGTTCTCCTAGCTATATGAAATCACGTTGCGGTGTTGGCTTTTCAAGTCTATAAATATAATGTTTAATGTTTTATAAACACGATAAGAGATAACTTTAACATGTAGTTTCACAAGTAATCGAAGTTCGTTAATGCCAACTCTTAAACTAGCGACATTATGAAAACAAGGTAGGATTAACTGATGTTTTAAATTTCAGATGTAAATGATATTGTTTTTATTAAACAGGAGGCAAAGTGAATCCGACATACAAGAAGAAACGAATTTAAATTCAGAATATACACGATGCCAAGAGAAAAAACCTTGGAATTATTCCTTCTTTAATCCAAGAGGCAGATATCATCGATTTCTAGCTTTGTCTTTCATGTGTTGGTTAGCATTTGGTAAGTTAAACAATCCATATATCGTGTTAATTGAGCTTATCACGGCAGAGGCATCTAAATATACTTAAGTCTTGTTGAAAAACGATGTATAATAGAAAAAATAAAAACCCTCTCGCCGTATGAGTAAACCACGAAGCGTTTAAGCAGCCTGTAGTAGCGAGGTGTACTCTTCTTGATTAAGTAAAAGTTTTTCTCCTTATAACGTGTTATATTGAATTAAGTTTAGTACCATTATTTAAGTAAGAATACAACAATAAGAAAATACTTTTACGTCGGGCGGTGATTAATTAAGGTGTCGAAATTCAGGAAGTGATTAACGTTGTTGTATCTATTCACGATTTCGATTAAATTTCGTGTAGATTACCGACAATTATCATAATGGAATCGCAAGTGGATATAACGTTAGAAAAGATTATAAATTTTAACTTACCAAGTTGTGGGGTAGTGTGAAAGATATCTGATATCTATGCGGATGAATCAGCACCGTCTTAAGCTGTCTGTGGGCCCTGGATAAATGAGCCCTACGGTTAGAGTTTTGAAGTTTTATGAAATATTATAAAAGTCGGTTAGTGCAAAAACTAACGTAACGTGACAAAGCAATTGAATTTTCTGAACAACATTTAGCAGTAATTAATCAATTTGAGGATATAAAAGTTTTCTTTTCTGCATTTGAAGTGCACAAAGTCCAAATCATAGGGCAAAGCTTGTAAAATATCATTTTCTATAGGCATAAACATAGATAATTGAAGCGCTCCTGTTCTACACGCACGCAGTTCATTTTTAATCAACTTCTTTGGAAAGGAAACGTTTGGCTTTGGCAACTGACACATGTTAAGTCAAGTATTGAGGGAGAGCTATGTAAAAGTTTGAAAAAGCTAAACCTGCACCTTTTTCCCGCAATAATTTCAAAAAGTATGCACTGTTAAATATACCATTATCACAGTTATGGTTGTCAAAATGTTACGCTTTTGCCACTAGCAACTCAGAAACTTACAATCTCTTTCTTAAACGTAAGTTCCAGATCGTCTGGATAAGAATTCTGTAATGTATCAAATCTTTCTTGTAGAAATTCATCACTTACACCCTTTACCAAATGCAGTTCGTCTAAAAATCCAAATCGACGATAAAATAATTTGTAGCAATTTTTCGGATTTTCCAGGCAACTCATTAAAGTATCTATGATAACACCGAACAATTCAATTCAAAATCTATCTCGTCCTTCCAGAGAAATTTGATTGCTTGCAGTTTCATCAAATCATACCGAATTTGTAGTTACATTTAGGGAAAATTCGTTTACCAGTAGATTCAATATCTTCAAATCGATTACGCAAAGTAGCAACAAATTTTGCAAGACCTAATAAAAAACGGCTGTACCGAGCGCAATGGACTGTGACTGCAAATACGCACTAATTTTATTAGCCTTTTTACAATTTTACTTCACACTTTTTAATCTTGTTTGGGAATTAAACCATTTATAGTTTTTAAAATCATCTTTATTTACGTTTCCATCCATGACCTAGGATCGTTGTCATGAGTCGAAACGCAAATAAAGATGATTTTAAAAACTATAAGTGGTTTAATTCCCAAACAAGATTAAGAAGAATGCTAAACAAACCACAACAAACATACAGGGAGTATTTACTTCACACCTTGCATAGAATTGTATTTTCTAATGACCTGAATTTTTAATGGAGAGATTTATACTGTTGGCGTCTTTCCGAAGACTCCCCAGAATTAGACGATACAGTTTCTAAACTCTAAGTAATATTCCTGTAATTTTGTTCTAATGTTGATACGGCAACTGCATGACTGGATTATGTATAACCACACAATTTCTATAAAACCAAGGTTCTTCACTTTGCAGTTTACTCTAAATAATCAAACTCAATTTCTAACGATGCGTTGAAGAAAAAAAGTTAGCCAAGAGCGAGTCGAGCTCGTATTATTAGGGTTCCGTACCAATACTACAGTGAGCAAGCAATACATCAAATTAAGCAGTTTATTTTTTATGTATATTTAAATTCTATCCAAATTTGATTGTAATAACTGAAAAATGAATATATTGTCCCACACTGTACCGGTACATTATTAGTAAATACGTTGTATATTACTGTGTAAAAATTTTTTCACTGCAACTATTACACTGTCAAAAAAACCTGCAGTTTTCCGATAATCTATGACTCAATAGCTGCTATCCCTATTAAAATAAAAATTTTAGCTTTGGAAATGTAAGACAACAGTGGGGGGACGGTCATTTTTGACACATCTTGAGCTATGTCAAGAAGACTACTGGACCGAAAATTATAAAAAACATAATTTTTAGAAACCTTTTAGAATCCTCTTTCAAATGATGCTTCACACGATATATTCACTAAAACTTTTTTTCTTTTGACGGAATTAACCCCAGCCATTTTAATCTAAAAATATTTTTTTCTATTTTCTGACTATCGATATATGTGCGCGCCATAAAGACTTAGCATTGTGCCAAATTTCAAGTTCCTACATTATATAGTTATCGAGAAAAACCTGTGACAGACGGACGGACGGACACGAGAATCATCTTATAAAGGTTCAGTTATACCTTATAAGATACGGAACCCTAAAAAGATATTGTCTCTATAATACCGAAAAAGTTTATTGCAGATGCACACACCTATACTGCCATTTGTGCAACAAGATTTAAGGAATGGGCAGCAAAGGGAACAGAATCTGCCAAAAGATTTATCGATAATGCTCCAGATTTTACTCCTTTGAACTTTCCAGACGTATTGGAAGCGTTGCCATATACTTGCCCGCCACAACTTTGTATAGATATGTTACTAAATACTCTTTGTATGTTTGTTGTGGTTTGTTTATTATTCTTTTTAATCTTTCTTGGGAATAAAACCACTGATATTTATTAAAATGATCTTTATTTACGTTTCGATCCATGACATAGGAAAGATATAGTATTAACTCCTAATATCTTAAGTATTACATTGGCTAACGATTCTCCATTACGCGCATGTCTTGGTATAAGTGACAAAAATCTTTCGGCAAGTTGGCCAGTGCTTTTGTCAACAAAAATAATTATTAAGGTCAACTGACATATCAGGGAGTTAGCGCATATTGAAAAATATACGGCATAGTTTATGTCCTGTACAATAGCAGACTGTACCGTTTTCCCCAGTATATTAATAAATTCCTCATAAATGGTTAAGGACAAGAAACAAGTACGTTTTCTGCTTTTATTTACATATGTTTCAATATGCAAAGCTCGAAACTGAGCAATGAGATCAAGCAATTCCGTGTAAATGCCGTTGTGCCGTGATCCAAATTGTTCGGTACATCCTCAAAAAAATAAGCTTTGTACAGCAAGCTATTCAACTACAGCTATAACTTGTTTAAAAATTGCATACCAATAACGTCTCTCCTATTGTAGTTGCTGCTCCAACTGAATATCTATGCGACTATCACAGTACGATCGACCGAGAGAATCCACGATACGCTGATGATGTAAATTGGAAATTTCGTGTTGCTTAAGATTAACTTTAGAATGTTTTCAATCACTAAAGCTTTTTTTAGATGACAACGCACACGCTTTTTTTTTTAAACAAACGACAATAAAAACAGTAAGTTTAGTCTTTTGATGGACAATAAATAACAAAGTCTCTGGAACCCACCTCCCTATTTTACATAACACGCTAAATAATTTTCTCGTCAATATATCATCATTAAAATTATTCGTTCTTTTCTTTCTATCCTCTCGCTGCTCTGTCACTGTTGTGCTGACCATTGAATGTTGGAACTGTTTTAAATAATATATACACGTGCTAGTTGTACAGTTAACCTGCCAAGATTCAGAATGCACAACGATGCGGTGTTAATGCAACGAATACTTATAAAACGCATTCCGAGATATTGTCTCAAGAGAGGAGTTAGAGATACAATTCGTGCGCCACGTTGAGGAGACAATGCAACTGGTTTTAATAAATTATACGTGCTTAAAGTCGCTAATGAAACGGATTTTATATAAAAGCGGAAATGTTATGGAAACAAATTATTGAGTGCGACTCGCTATAGTAATATGCTTAATAAAATTTAAAGTTTTTAACCTTAAAAGATTGAAAGGTCAAAAACTGTCGCCGGCTAATTTGGTTATCACCTCAAGGAAAGCTAGAAATGGATGTGAGATAAAGTTTTTTTAGTCAGACGGAAAACAAATTAATCTAAAGTTGGACGTCAGCAAGTATTAATAGAAAAAAGGTAGATACAGAAAACCCTTTCGTAATTGATGATTCTAAATTTTTCTACTTAAATTCTCGGATTGACTTACAACATAATTGATCAGACGTCTTTAACGTTAAAGCATTAACAGATGTGTGTTTCTACATCAAGAATTGCTTGCGTGATAATACATCTATTCCATAACAAATAATCAAATCAAATAACAATCATATTTTACAATAAAATTATATCGCAAATTTTTTACTCTTTAAGTACTTGAACAAAATTTTATTACATAATAGTTATTGTAATAAATGAATGTCAGATCTGGCAGTCACGTACAAATTTAATAAGAATACTGGAATTTTAAGCAATCTTAATGTGAATCTCATTTTGTTACTAGTAAAACATAATCTCATTTAAACTTCGCTTAAATGAGAGCGCTTTAAATATTTCCAAATCTAACGAGAAGTAGGTAAGTAGTTAATTATACAAAGTAAGTTAATAAATACTAACGTATTACAAGTAATAAGATAAAATAATAACTTAGATTTTTATGCAAGGCCCAAATAATCATTTCAAATCGAGCTAGTAATTAAAGGATGGCAAATATAAGGTCTTGGACAGGGCTTGACCTTGTATCTTAATCTTTCTAGGATTATGCGTTTACCAATTGCTGTATCTTAGTCTTTCTAGGACCATGCGTTTACCAATTGCCGTGACTTAGGTACAGCAAACTGCACTTATGAAGATGCAACTAGTAAATACGAAACTATTACCTTACCTTTCTGTTCTATCTTTTTGCCTGGCTATCTCATGGGAAATGTTACCGTGGAGTCTACGAAGGTGAAATGAAACAGAATCTTAAGGTACATATATGCATACAAGTACATTTTGCCTTCATACCAAAGATTCGCTTAAATTATAAAACAGTACACTGCTTAAGTTCATACATAAAGTTCTTTTTAAACATAACTTAAAAATGATCCTTACCTAATCTCTATTAACAGGTACAGAATCCTCCTTTATATAGATAATTTACAGATTATGTATTACCACGCTTGTGAGTATAATTGGCCAGTGATGCTCTACAGATTAATTAGTAAAGGCCAAAACACTTCAAACTTTGACCTTAAAATTTTTCTTGAAATTGTCCTTAACACAAATAAATTAAGAACTTAGACTACCTTCAGTGCTAACTTTAAATCATTTTATAAATTAAAAAATTAACAAGTTATACTTATTGGTATTATTGTTGTACAGCGCTTATCAACATCTCATCTCTATTGTAATTAACGGCATTAAATATTCCTTGGTTTCATTCCACATTTCCAAAAATATCTGTTTGCATGGTGCATTTTCTTTTGAAATAATTAAACACAACGTATTCTCGTGCATGAGAATTATCTGTGTTGGGGATTGTTCAATTCTCGTAGTGTTACCAAAATAATTATGTTTCGTATTCATGGAATGTTCTACGTGACTTGTTGCATAAAATAAATTATAAATTGCTCGAACATATACGTTCAGATATTTACTCAAAGTTACATATCGCTTGCCTTAAGAAAAAAATGGATGAATGACTTTTATTCAAATTTGGTATACATACAAAACTTATCTCTATACGTCATTTACTAGATCCTTCCGGGTCCGTTTCGAACATAACACACCCAATTCATGTATGATTTCTCAAGACTCCGCGATTTTAATAATCTAATTAATGTCAAGCTACCACGGTCGATATAATTTATGAATACGGTAATGCCTCGTCGATACTCTTCTAATGTATGAAGTTAATGTTCTTTTACTTTCTTTCATATGACACGAAAAGCTACAAAAATGTTTATCTTTCTTATATTGCATTTTAATAATCACGGGATTCTTTGTATCTGGCTTTCATTCATTTACGGGGAATAATTGGTTATTTAATGAGGTTTAAAAAAATTTCCAAGTAACTGACGTATTTGTTTATTAACAAAGAAAATTTTGGAACTTATCCATGGTTTTAAACTCTTAAAATAAATTTAATTATATAATAAAACTCACAACTACATTCCCCATGCTCTGCAAATGCAGTTGATATTGTGCTTTTATGATAAATGAAACGAATACACCAAAAGCGTGTTTGGTTTTAATGCAATGAATACTATCGTCAACCAAACTACTGCAGTACCTCAAACCTCTCTTTCTATAACCATAGTTTTTGATAATAAACCCAATTGATTAGGCGCTGACATTTATTCCATAGTAATTGCATTATTTTTACAATAGGTGCAAAATAAAATCAAAGTGCTTTTACTTAAAAGCGTTTATCGTAGTTTGAAAAGATTATGCAATCGTATAAGCATATCGGAGTCTTATTAAACCGCGTTCTTATCGATTCTATGGATACTTAATGTTCCTGTGGCTTTTTAAAATAAATATTTGTTGACTTAATAAATTTATTTCTTATTAATTGATAAGGAATTCTTTCTTAATTTTATACACTCTAGGAATTCTTTATTTAAAATTGAATTTATGTTATACACACACAGGAGTCAATTTATATGATTAATTAAAGCTTTATTTGCTTTCTTGACGGGTTTTGCACATGCAAGATATTTGCATCTTCATAATTGTAATAAAATATATTGCTTTTTAACGGCAAACAAAACGGGTTTCCAAGGCATATTTTATGCACCGGAAATGTTTATAATAATTAATGAATGAATTAGTGAAGAAATGCGATGCGACCATTAACCTCGTGGTGTTGGACAAGGACCGCCGGAGCTCATCACAATTATAAATAAATTACCCGATTTAACCCTAATGAGGAATTTCCAGAATCTTACATCTTTACGATGTACTGTTCCAAACGGAACAGGGAAATTCTGAAATCGATATAATTTCATATGTAAACAGGAGTAATCGACATTAGGATCCTTCAATTTGATTCATTTAGTAATTCAATTTCAGTAATTTGTATTATGTGTAATTAAACGATCGACAATGTAATAATTCATAATTTCGCGTCAACCAAGTGAAAGTAACGTTGATTATGCCGTTAAAATAACATGCAGAATTTATATATGAAATAGTTTAAAATAGAGAAGTTGCAAAATGCAGTTATTTGATTTTATAATATATAATGAAGATAGAAAATTCTTCGATACAAACGCTACGTTCAATTCATAATTAATGGTGCACTTTTTGTAACTAATGTTTTAAATAGAGATGTTAAATAATATGTAAAATCTTGTTAGCTGATTTTGATGTCAATTTAAAAGGAAAAGCAGAAGGCGTTTACGATTGCTAATTACGAGAATTAAATTTTGCAAGTGCTACTTATAGATTTGTTTTGTTTGTAACTGATATTTGAGTACTTGTTATTTGAATTTAAGGTAGAATAAGTTTTTATTATATAATTCTTTGTAAGGATATTTACCAGAAAGTTTGTGGTCAGAGTTCTAAATACTTCAACCTTTAATTAGTCTATTTGTCAAAGTTTTATTAGCCACACAACCTTACAAACATGAGAATAAAAGACAGGTAAAGTATCCACAAGAGAAGAGATTTAAGTTTTGCAAATTTTAAACTAGATTTGATGAGGAACTTATTGATAATCAAGTAAATAGGTACTTGCTAGGAATAATTTTATGTCTAAAAGAAACTATGTTGTATATGTTTTATATTCTTTTGTATCAGAAAAAATATTTTTGACTGTATAGATGCTTCTTGATATTGCTGTGTCTGATTTCATTTTGTAAACTTCAGTAACTTCAAATTTTTACAATTTGCTGCACTTGCGTCACAGCACTCTTTTAGCAACGCCCAACGTGAGGTGCTATCACAGCACTCATAGCGGCGCTCCAAAGTGCGGCCTTTGTCACAGCACTCTTTTAGCGATGCCCAACGCGAGGCGTTATCACATCGACACACACGCACATACACACACACACACACACACATATATATATACACACATGTATACGTGATAAAAAGGTCACAAGAGGTCATTGAAACCCAAATCTATAAATAAAGTCTACCTAAATAGAAAGAAAAATTTAAATTTTAAAATATTTAATTACTACATGTATAAAATAAGCGTATTGCATATGGAAAGCCATTAAAGTTACCCGCGTTATAATACAAAACATATTGCGGTGTGTGTAAATAGTATTCTAAAAGATAAAACAATGTTATTGAAATCTAAAGCAGAACACACTTTTCGTGTATTTAAAAGCCCCAATTTTAAATCAATAATACAGACGTGTGTGCAAATAATCATTATGACATCAATACAAAAAGCCATTTAATCCGCGTAAGAACAATATTAATTTATTGCCCCCCATTAATTAAAATATTAACTTTATTAGCTTACAAACCAATCTTGAGAACGAAAGCAATTAAAGTTTTGGTAATTCATGTGATTATCTCGTGTATGAAACATTTGCGTTATTACAAAGCATATTCCCGTGTGTATAGACTTTAAACTTTGTGCAAATCAATCATAGAAGGTGTAAAATACTAAATAAATTTTCTGTGTGTAAATATCCGCGTAGAAACAATGTAAATCTTATTGCATTTTAACACACAAACCTGTATTAAATATGAGTGTAAATGTAATATTCAGATTCGTTTTGGGAATTTTACATAAAGCATATTCTAGAAGTTTGGGAAATAATAGAGAAAAGCGCGTCATCTGTACTAAGAACTAAATACCTAATAAACAAATAAACGTTTATTTAAAGAACTCGAGCGGCTATTCAAAATGTCGTTAAATCGATCAGAATGAATTTATAAGTTTCAGGATTTGAATATGAAAGAAGGGAACAGTAGATCAACTCCGTGCATGAGAAAAAGATTGACGGCGTTTTTATGATCCTTGCAAATCAACGAACCTGGCACTAATTGATCGTTAAATGCCGACATTCTTGTATAATATTACAACATGTAGGTGACTAAGATTTAAATTAAATCGCGTTAAATCTAGAACAATGACGTAGCGAGATAGTTTTATATATAAACAAAAGCAATCGACATTATTGATTCATTCGTTAATTTGTGCCAACAAGCAATATGTAAGAGTTTCAATTTACGAGCTTGACGATGTAAGATTCATAAATTCGCGTTTTGCCAACTACCATGTAAGAATTGAGTGTTCCTAAACCAAGCGATATGTATCATTCGGTTTTGATTATATAGCCAAATAACATGCCGATTTGCATGAAACTTATACATTTAAATAGTTTCAAGCATGGAAGTTAGAAGTATTGTTTGTTTGACAACGATAGGATGTTCTTCAATATAAAAACTCCTCTAAAATTAATTAATTAAAAAATAGAAGTTGAACTTTAAAAATTAAGATTCTAAATGAAGATTTAAATTATATGGACAGACCAGTACTAGTATTCTAACGTCAATTTTAAAATGGAATTGGGGGGGTATTCACTATCGTTAATTACGAATTGGATAAGCGCTATTTGATTTTGCAAGTAATAATTTTCGATTTTTATCTTTGCAACTGATTTTTGTGTATTTTGTCATTTGAATTTAAATTGGAATATGTTCTCATTTTAATTATGTTTTGTAAATGGATATTTGCCAGAATGTTTTGAGGCCAGAGTTCGAAATATTTTGACCTTTAGTCGATCTTCTGTGGGGAATCATTGGCCAATTATACTTTTCGAACGACGTAGTAAAGGGTAAATTATCCACAAGAGAAGAAGATTTGAGTTCTGTAAATTTTAATAAAGATTAGGTAAGGATTATTTTAGTAAATATGAATCATATTCTATGTGAATTTAACCTGGAAACTGTTATATATGCTTTTCTATAAGAGAAAATTGTTTTTGAATGCGTAAATGTGTTGTTTTTAGATTGCTGTGTTCCATTTTACTTTCTAAATTCCATAGTGTAATTTTCGTTGAGCTAGGCAGGCGAAGAAAACTTAGAACTGAAGATATGTTGGTAATTTTAAAATTACAATTTGCCGTACCGAGTAACAACACTCTTTTAGCGAAAGCAAGAGCGTAACATAGCAAATTTTTGTGGCGCCCCAACGTGACGCTTAACATAGCAATATATATACAGGGTGCCCACAATCTATCTCCGTATATGGGTAACTTTTTTATTATAGAAGATACAATGTTGGTTAAATTAGCAAAGTTGTAGAGAAATTTACGAGTAGTATGATGCTTTTTTGAAAACTCACCTAGATGCTCAACTTTTTTAGATATTTGAAAAAAACTGAAATTTGCCATTTTCTTCAAACGCTAATAACTTTTTAACGGTTTAACCTATAGAGAAAATAAAAACTGCTTCTAAGGTAACTTTTTACGGAGAATTCAATAGCGTATATGACAATTTTAATTGGGAATGGGTTTTCAAGCTACAAACATAACCTCACTTTTTTTAAATAGAAACCATAGTTCAATATAACCCAAATGGAAAGGTTTTTCTTTTCTGATTACCCTGATGTAAGGGTTGATGTACTTATTTTCAGTAGTTTCTTCATAATAAAGAAAAACGATTTATTTATTTGCGGACATCAAGGAGTCCATGGATACATATTACAAACAAACAAAATGTGTAAAATCAATAATGGAAACACAAGTTTATTGTAACTAAATTTATTATAAACTAAGAAAAATAAAATACTTAAAAATAAACTATCCATACAATACAAATAACTTAATCAAAGGAAACAAAAATTAATTAATGCGAATATGCCCACTCCTACATTAACATATGCTCAAAATGACCTCCATTAGCTTGCAAACACATTTCGCACCTTTTAATTAGGTTTTGGTGCACCTTATTTAACGTTTGTGGTTCTATACTTGTAACAGCTGCTGTAATACTATCTTTGAGTTGCTCAATGTTATTGGATTTTTTAGCATACACTACATCCTTTACAGTACCCCAAAGAAAAAAATCCAGTGGCGATAGTTCTGATGGCCTTGCCGGCCATGGAACAGGACCTGCATTGCCAATCCAATTTGGAAAACTATTATCAAGATATTCAGAAACGGCTTGAGCATTGTGAGCAGGTGACCGTCATGCTGAAAATATTTTAAGTTTTGCAGTAAATGAAGTGGCAAATTATCGAGCATTTCTTGCAATTCGTTTTGTAGAAAATTCAAATAGTGTACACCATTTAAATTATAATTATAGAAGAAAGGCCCAAGTATTTTATTACCAAAAATGGCACACCACACATTTATCGAAAATTGATGTTGATCCCGCCTTTCTTCTGTTAAATGGGGATTTTCCTGACTCCAGTAGACTGTATTTTTTCTGTTAAACATGCCTTTGTTAGTAAATTTTGCTTCGTCGGTAAATATAATAGTGTGACTAAAACCAGGATTATTATTTGTTTCATTAAGAAACCACCTACAAAACTGTTGTTTTCTCTCACAATCCCCATGATACAGTGTATTGCTAACATGGGTTTTGTATGGTTTGTAGCGGTTTTGTTTTAAAATTAGGCGAGCTTTTTCTGTAGAAGTAGCGCACTCAATTGCAGTTTCTCAGGTGGACGCTGTTGGCTTAAAATTTATGTAGGCTAACACACGTTCTTCATCATCAGTTTTGAATTTTCTTTTATCAGTACTGGGTTTTGTAAAAGCACCAAACCTTTTAAATTGTTTTCTAATTTAGAAAACAATCGTTTATCTGGCTGCCTTCTTTCCAAATATCTTTCATAATACATATCACCAGCAGCATCACAATTTCTGTTACAGGCATAGTAACAAAAGAGCATGTCATTTTTTTCGTCGTTTGTATACATTCTCTATTATAATCAAATAAATTTAAAAGTCTTCTACACAAAATTTGCAACCCAGAGCAAATAAACACTTTAACTAATAATATCTGACAAATGCCAGTTGTTTTTGTTTATTTAAAATATGTATCCATGGACTCCTTGATGTCCGCAAATAAATAAATCGTTTTTTCTTTATTATGAAGAAACTACTGAAAATAAATACATCAAACCTTACATCAGGGTAATCAGAAAAGAAAAACCTTTCCATTTGGGTTATATTGAACTATGGTTTCCATTTAAAAAAAGTGAGGTTATGTTTGTAGCTTGAAAACCCATTCTTAATTAAAATTGTCATATACGCTATTGAATTTTACGTAAAAAGTTACCTTGCAAGCAGTTTTTATTTTCTCTATAGGTTAAACCGTTAAAAAGTTATTAGCGTTTGAAGAAAATGGCAAATTTCAGTTTTTTTCAAATATCTAAAAAAGTTTAGCATCTAGGTGAGTTTTCAAAAAAGCATCATACTACTCGTAAATTTCTCTTCAACTTTGCTAATTTAACCAACATTGTATCTTCTATAATAAAAAAGTTACCCATATACGGGGATAGATTGTGGGCACCCTGTATATATATATATATATATATATATATATATATATATATATTGATATGATAACGCTGCGCGTCGATGTAATTATATTATCTCCTTCTTATCACCACCGCTGTGTATTCAATATCCTAAAAGTTAAATGTGTGCCTCGGCTAGCCCAGTTTAATTTACACAGAGTGCACAACGTTACGATAATCAAATAATTTACCCCTTTTTTTTCTAAAACTTTTCCTGCTTTGAATGATAAAACAAAGTCGATTAATATGTGTATAATGAGAAAGAAAAAAGAAAATCATATACATGTGTATAATGAGAAAGAAAAAAGAAAATCATATACACTTCACAGCTTAATCTGCTTTAAAAAAATGTATGACAAAATTGAGCCCCTGAATCAAATAACAATAAATTTTAAATTGTTTATCTCCAAAAATTAAAGCTCCTTTACCTTATTTTAAAGCCAACAACATGACGTTGAACTCGACTGAAAATTGCTCCAAACGTTCAAGATTTTTCCCCTTTTTACGAAATTTTTCGCGTATAAAAATAAATTTTGGTGACTCTTTATATAGAATATTCAGGTATAAAATATAATCAAAATATAAAGAGGAAATAATGCGTTATGCTAGATAGTTCTAGCCTGTTCTTTGTGCGTCTTTCTGGTGCGTTCTGTGGATCAGTACCCCAATATCACGCTCAGCTGAGTTGCTCCCTTCAATTTATTTAGTCTCCAAGTTTTACCCCGTTTAATCAATAAGCTGGTAATTTGTTAATCTCCGTTAGCTTTCTTAATGTCATTTAGATTTACGTGATCTCCCTTAAATTCTGTGCTATTTTTTAAATTTATGTACTGTCTTCCTCAGTGTTTGTGCTGTCACTTAGATATTTGTAATCTCACCTAGAGCCCTACATTATAGATATTTAACCTAAATTAATTAATAAACTTCTACTCACGTTTTCCAGCAAACGGCGAAACTTGTTATATATATTTTCACTATAATTTATTTTAAAATTTTTATAATACCACTTTTCACAAAAATGTGATCATTTAATTTGAATATTTACTCGACGCGTAAATTCTTGAGTAAGTATGATTCAGCTTGTGCTTGGTTCAAACTAAAACTGTCTGCTTATCAAACTCGCGCGTTATATAGTCTACGCCCCATCTAAAAATTTATTGGGTATCTGAATTGTTGTTCAAAGTTTACGAACAACCATCGGTTGTTTTGGATATTTTGGGCTTTCACAGGTATACCTCTGGCAACAACTCGTCGGAGCAATTCTCTGATCACGTAGGTACCAGTGGATTTCTAATTTGTATTAATTTTATACCGTCTGTTTTGATGTTGCTACAGGAATTTCTAATTCGCCTTGGCACGTAATTTCGCTTATGGCTTTTGTTTGTCTAGATAATACTTTTGGATTTGTATTAACTCCATGTAGAAAATCACGAGACAAAGTGACGTAAATTAACTTACTTGTGTTTATATTCTTGGGTTTCCAAAGCTTATTTATTTCGAAGGATGCGTTTCTTATCAAGATACTATGGTCTCTGTTTTCACTATCGCATGTTCTATGTGAATTCTATTATGATTTTCTAGCTTTTTACTGCATTTAACGCGTATCGATTTACAATTTATGAATACTTTTGGTTTAAGACAAGTTTGATTGCGTGTTGAGTTATTTCTTTTGCTGAATGTATTTATTGTTGAATAATATGTTTTTCGGCATTAATTAAAGTCAACTGCAATCTTTATACAGGGTGTTAAATGTTTGTTCTTTGCATAATATGCAAATTACGTATGTTTCATGCTAAATAAATGTGGTTTTCTAACTCCTAGTACTATTTACATGTATTGTGTAACAATTATGACTCAATATACCCCTAAATAACCCCCTTATCATAGCAATATATATATATATATATATATATATATACATACACATAATTTAAAAAAATTTGTGCGGCCAGATCAAGCTCGGTAAGTTAGAATAAAGTGAGTGGATGTTATTTGTATGAAGTTTGTTCACAAGCTTTAGATTTTTTCGTTGCGCTTTTATAATTGTATTGAATTTCATAAGTATTTTTTAAATTCAAGAGGCGGGTGATGTAACGCGCTGACAATATAAACATATTTCAATTTTTATATTTAGTAGGCTTGGTTCAGGTGGTGTTTATATTTCTCGGCAAATATGCCATTCTGGTGTTTCAAGCCTTACGGTAGCATAATAGGTTTGTTTGTATACGGAAGTCAAGCTGGTACAGGAGATTTAGTAGGTATTCAGATTACGAGAATGCTGGTGGTAACACTAATCGTCTGCTTGGCGTACCAGTATTCATATTATTAATAGTCATTTATTAATATAAGGGAATATTACTTGTTAATTAATAGTGCTATGTATTTAATGGTTCATCCTTATAAACAGTGGGGTTCTTACTTAATTCGTAAGCTAGTATTTGCGAAATATATATAATCGTGGCAAATTTGGAGTGAGTGCAACCAAGATTTCTAAGGTGTGTAACTAAGCTGTTGACAGGCACCTGAGTGAATACATCAACTTTGCTAGCAGGACTTTAGGGGCATAAGTGTTAATGTTGATTAAATTTGATCTTATGTGCAAAATGTATGCCACCAGTTTCTGGAACTCGTTCAGATGCATAGTGGTGAGGTGAAACATTTAAATTAGTGTTATGCGTCCATTGTTCATGCACTTGGCACGTGATTTAGTTTTCTGTAAATTGCTAATTAAATAAAAACTAAATACAGCATTGCCGTAAGTCTGTTACCTGTTTATTTGCTAATGTTGCTAGATTAAAAAATCCCGTATCCTTAATATTAAAGTAAAACTTAGTGGAGCCAATATGGTGTCCAAACACGTAGCATAATACCTCCGACTGTGAAGGTCGGAAGGATCATTACAAAAGTGTGGTTAGTGTATGTTTTATATTTCTGTAGGAGTCGATATATTATCCATAGAAGGTAGTAGACTATCCTTTCTTGACTAATTTGTCGCTATTGTTTTTGTTTGTAGGTCCAAATTTTTGCTACGATAGTCCAATAACATTACAAGATAGTGTTATGACAATTCTAGATATCACATCAACTCAATTTTCACTATTGTGTTCTATTTTTGCGTGGCCTTCTGTAATTATGTGCCTTATAGGGGGAGTTCTTATAGATAGGTACTTACCAGAACAAAAAATTGCTTATATATCTATATCTTTTAAATTTTCAGTCTTTTTGGAATACGTCAGGGTACAATTGTATACGTTGGTGTAACACTATTGGGTCAATTGATATACGCAACTGGTGGAGCTACAAATTCATTTTGGGTTATGGTATTAGGACGATTTATATTCGGGTAATTGAAACAATGGTATTTACTGTTATATCTTAAACATATATTTAGAATAGGATCAGAACCTTTATCCATAGCACAAAATACTTATGCGGCTAGGTGGTTTAAAGGTAGAGAACTTAATATGGTATATGGACTAGTATCAAGTTGTAACTGCTTTGCAACTGTCCTAAACTTTTGGCTTACGGATCCGCTTTATAATTGGATGGCCAACTTTTTTTCAGGACACGTGCTTTTAGGAGTTTTATTCTTTATAGGTATTATTTCTGCTTGGATAAACACCATCCTTAATTGAATTCAAATATAGGGAGCAGTGTTTGCGCATATTCAATGGTTTGTTCAGTTATTTTAGGCGTAATAGATAAAAGATCTTCAGAACTATTGAACAAAGATAAAAAACTCGCACTAAGTGTAATTACTCTGAAGGATATTAAAAATTTTCAACGAAGTTACTGGATTTTAAATGTTGTCTTAACTTCTATAAGTACCACCGTTTTTACCTTTCTTACATTTGCAAAGTTAATATTAGTCAACTGTATATGAACCTTTCATTAATACATATTTTTTTAGGCTATTACTTATGAACAAATTCAATATGACGTCTTCTGGTGCTAATCGTATAAATAGTATAATGTTTATTACGTCTATAATTGGCGCTCCATTAGTTGGTATTTTAATTGATAGGTTTGGCAAAAATTTGTTCTGGTTAATTGCAAGTGTATTGTGTTTAATAGGAGGCCATGGAATGATAGCGTTTCTCTCATGGAATCCTTGTATACCGGTGGTAAATTTTAAATTAAATAATATAACCACAAAATTTATTAAATCTCTACTTTTAGATATTGTTTAGTGTCACCCTATCAATTTTTTCAAGTGCTATTTGGCCTTTGATTTTATTAACGGTTCCAGAGCATCAAATTGGAACTGCATATGGATTGTGAGTTTTTTTTTAAATATTTCTATAATATACGGTTGTCCAAATAGAAAGGAATATTATGAAAATTACACAAATATTACAGGCAAATTTGTTACAAATCACTTATGACCTTAAAAATTTTGGGCCAGTAGAAGAAATAAAAGGGCTTGCCAGCTAGTGGCGATAGATGGGCTCTTATTGGTAAACTTAATATATAGGGTCTCTATAAAATAACTTTGGGGATTTAAAACAAGATATTTTGTTAAAGACAACAAAGTATAGGAATAGGTAGATATGTGACTTCAAAGGTAGTATTATTGGGTTGTACAATATAGTACCATTTAGTAGGAAACAAATACGAGTGATGCCTTTACGTTTTGCATAATGGGACATAGAGGGCGCCAGTAACCAAACGCGAGTCCAAAATTAACCTCCATTTTTACTTAACCTACATCAAAAGGTCAGTGTGATTTGTGTAGTTTTGTAGCAACTGTCATAGTCAACAAGTTAGTACAAGAAATGTAATTAAACAAGAACCTTTTTTTCTTAATCTTTTTTGGGAATTACACCACTTAGAGTTTTCAAAATCGTCTTTATTTACGCAAAAATTATTGACAAAGAAGAAAACCACCAAAAATGAGAAATCAAAGAAGCTGCTTGTATAACCCTACATAAAAATAACTGCGTAGCAAAAGAATCCGTGACTTTCAGTAAACAATTGATTCATTCCATACTAAAAGAAATAACAAATGAAAACTAAATGCCCCCAATATCTAGGTAGCATTGCAAGTTCTTCCTGGGTTTTCCTTGCGATATTAACATGAAATACAGCCTACATACATGATTTCTATTTATACATACAGTAACTAATTACATAACAATAGACATATTAGCAGCCCCCCGCTGCTTAAGCCTTACGGTATTATAATCACACAATTCTTTAATAACCATCTCCTTAACCGTATAAATAGAAACATGTTTAGATTGTTCTCCAATCCTCAAGTTATTGAATTTATATAATATTTGACTATATAAAAATTAATCCAGCTGATTTCACGTTAAGTGCATTGGCTACCTTAAAAGTCGCTCCCAGAGCGCAACACAAATTGAAGGCACTCATCTTCTAAACTTTAAAATTTTCACCTAATGTATTCAAATCAAAGATTAATAAATCAATGTCACCTGCAATTTGTGTCATAAATGTCAAACTTAAATTTTTTTATTATTTTGACAACTAGCCTAAATCATGGATCGAAACGTAAATAAAGACGATTTTAAAAACTCTAAGTGGTTTAATTCCCAAAGAAGATTAAAAACAATACAAAACAAATTACAACAAACATACAAGCAGTATTTAAACCATGAACATTTTCACGCAATAATTTTTTATAGTTTTCGAAGACAATTGTCTCCAGAAGCGTGCCCCGAGTAGGTTTCTGTTTTCGGCAATGAAGTACGATATCAGTCAATAATTTCTCATTGGTATGAAGAATTCAAACGTAGGCGGATTAGTCTGAGGGACGAACCAAGTACAGGTGCACCAAAAACGACAGTCGCTCAGGAGAACGTTGTTGCTGCGTGCAAACTCATCGACGAAAATCGATATATGTATGACATGTAGCGAAATTAAAGCATCATTGGAGATTTCAAAAACTTGAATTCAAAAAATTTTACATGAAAAATTGGGTGTACAAAAATTAGTTTGTCGATGGATGCCGCATCTGTTGACCGAAAAATAGAAACCAGCTAGGACGAATTGTTGTAAAAACTCTAGACCGCTTATAGCAGGAAACTCTAAATACGTATACAAGATCATGAGTTGTGATGAATTTTAGATTTACTCATTCGAACCAAAAAATAAACGCCAGTCGTCTGTTTGGGTGTTCCAAGTTGAAGAAAAGTCGACAAAAGTCAGCCGTTCTTGAAGTGTCTCCAAAAAGATGGTCGCAACATTTGCCTCGAAAGTAGATCATGTGGTAAAAATTTCTCTACAAGATTAAAAAATTGTTACTGCCGAGTGGTATACATACAACCTTTTTTTGCCGCAAGTCAACGTGAAAAACCAACCTCTAACGACGAATTATTCTCCTCAAAGACGATTCAAATTAACACACAACTCGTAAGACAATTGAATTTTTCACACACCAAAACGTCAAATTGTTAGACCATCCTCCGTACAGTTCCAATGATTTCTATAACTTTTCGAAAATCAAGGACGGACTTCATGGTCAAAGGTTCCAGTCGTCAAAAGAAACAGTTAATGCCTTCAAAAATGCAATTTTGACTAAACCAACAAACGAGTGGAATAACTGTTTCCAGAGTTGATTCGAGCGCATGTAAAGTTTATTAATCTTCGTGGAGAATACTTCAAAAAAACAATAAAGTTTTAAAAGCTACTACTGTTTTATTTTAGCTCTATATGCAAAACTTAAGAAACTGCCCTCGTAGTACTAGCTACCGCTGATCATTGTTCATTTTTAAACGTACTTCTATGTACCAACCAAATTTTTTGTTGACTTTTTACACCAAATATCTAAATTACATGCAAGTTTTAAGTTCATCAAATACTTAAAACAATAAGTGTAACGTACTATGAATTTAAACGGTAATATTAGTTTTAACGTCGTGGTTTAGTTAGTTTTGATTTAGTTTATTACCTTTTAAATTCATAGTACGTTACACTTATTGTTTTAAATATTTGAATATTTTAATATATCAAGGAGTGAAATTTAATGGCAAGTGACTCAGTATTAGCCACAAGGGCATCCTGTCGACGCGTTTCGCCCTTATTGGGGCTCGTCAGGACAGGATTAGCGAAGATGTAATATTTAACACTAACACATTATGGGAAGTACAGCATTACCTAGCCCACAATTTGTGCCCTCGTGCTGTTTCACCTGACTTTGCAGGTTTTATTAACAGTTGGCACGGAAGAGACCCGGCTTAACTGCACGAAGGCACAAATTGTGGGATAGGTGATGCTATACTTCCCATAATGTGTTAGTGTTAAATATTACATCTTTGCTACTCCTGTCCTGATGAGCCCCAATAAGGGCGAAACGCGTCGACAGGATGCCCTTGTAATATACTGGGTCACTGCCTAAATTCACTCTTTGATATTATTTTAAGACTCATTAAATTTACTTATTCTTTATAATTATTTAAATATATATATATATATATATATATATATATATATATATAAATATATATATATATATATATATATATATATATATATATATATATATATATATATATATATATAGCTTGTATACCTTTTTTTTATTGTAACGACCTTCTTTTTATACGATTGTGTTATTAGCAGGTTTTAGGTCGGCTGGCAATAAAGAAAACTCTTTTTTATGGCCCAAATTTTCGCATGTAATTTTATGCTTGTACATCTAAGTATAATAAAAAGCACACTCACATACACACACACACATCACACACACACACACATACACACACATACACACACACACATACACACAAAATAAATACTTACAATGCACAAAACACCAAACAATATGATACATTCAATATTCACCCACCTCCTAATATAAGCATACACATAAGGACGCTATTATGTGTATCATATTAAAAATTAAAAAAAAAAATAAATTAATTAATATATACATAACATACATACACACATGCAAGTTAAACAAAAAGATCAAGATATATATAAATATCATTTAATCAAAATTGACTTTTACTTCTATCAAACCAATATTTTATTTCATCAAATTTTTATTTATACACATTATTTCTTTTTAATTATTAAAGAAAATTGTTCTAAAAATTCTTCAGAATAAGCTAATGTAAATTCCCTCACTGTAAGTAGTTATTTTATTCACTTTAGTAGTTTATTAATAGTTTGTACGTTTTAGTTATTGCCTGTGATCAAGCATAAAATTATATGCGAAAATTTAGGCCATAAAAAAGAGTTTTCTTTATTGCCAGCCGACCTAAAACCTGCTAATTATAACACAATTATATATATATATATATATATATATATATATATATATATATATTGCTGGGTTGTTCGATTTTAGGATTAACGAGCCCCTACGATGGGCTTCATAAAATTGCTGTGTTATTCGCCCCAACGTTGGACTGTCATAAAATTTGCTATGTTTTGCCCTATGATTGGTATGTCATTTAATTTGCTGTGATATTAACTGTCTGATTCCTTTATTATTTTAAGCCATTATGTTATGAAATGTTAAATTAGGCTTTTACCCCGAATAGATCTTATTGAATCAAATAAAACAATTTTATAATACACAATATAATTATTGATAATATTTACAACTCTCAAAATTTTCCATTTTTACAGAATAATAATAATAATAATTTACAGAAAAATATCTTTTACTTATTCAGGGCCCTTCGAACGTTCCAAAATATCTATTCCTTTGTCATAAATTGTTAAATGACCCTTTTTGATAACTCTTACAAATACACAATGTGATAAATATTTAATTAAAAACAGTTTTCAATAATAAAGTGTATTAAGATTGCTAACCTGGAATGGGTTTTGTAGTTCCATCCTAGTCCATGATCTGCATACCCTTTCTGTGTCCGCTTAATGTGGATGCCCCATAAATTGTTTTCAATTAAAATCGTACCAACTTACTTTTCTCTAGTCTCAAAACTACATAAAAGACATGTTTTCTCAATTTTTCAGAATTTTTTCTCATGTAACCTATAAAAAATTATATGTCAACAGAAAGCTCCACAAAAACGCTATTCAATGGCAAAATCCAATATGGCGGATGCCATTTAAAAAAATTGACTTTCTGTTTATTTGGCGTTTTGCTTCACCTTGTACAATAAAAAGGAGAAACAAACACATCGCGCTATAGGTAATAATACAACAGGATATGGAAAATTATGTCGTGAAAGAATCAACTCTCCAAGTTCAATACGAAAACTTCTGCAATTTTTCAAAGTTGACATGATTTTGACATAAAATGACTCATAAAAAGCAAACCGTCCATTGTAGACCTTTAGTACTTCTGTATGAATTTGATCAGCATCAAAAGAGATTTTAGAATATGGTACCAAATCAAGGGTATTGTATTTAAAAAAAACATAACTTTGGGTTGAAAACCATATTGGTACACCCTGTACATAAGTGAAAATATTTTTAAATTGTGTAGCCTAGCCGTGACTATCGTTTAAAAAAAACGGAAGATGATATCTTGAATAACATAAAAGTTATAGAACTTTTACGGAAGACGTGGACACCCTGTGTATATATATGTATATATATATATATATATATATATATATATATATAGTATATATATATATGCACGTTTCTTACCTGTTGTATATATATATATATATATATATATATATATATATATACATATATATATATATTTTATTTTTCCACTAGCTGCACATATTTCTCGAAACTTGTCCAATTTCATGTAAATATTAAAATGAGTTAGACGAGTTACAAACAAAATTAATATTAAAATTAACATCGCCTAGTAATTGTTCAAGTATGCCACACAATATAACCAGAGTTTTTGAATGTCTAAAATTGTAGCAACTAATAAAATATATTAAACAAACACAATTAGTTTAACACTCCACGTCGTTATGATAAAAACAAATATTTTGTTACGTTTATTTTCCGCATAAGTTAATTATACTAATTTTCAACTCAACCCCGTTGGCGTTAAGCACGAAAATTAATTTAGTAAACTTAAAATAACCCTCTCCGTTGCTAATTCATTATTCGTTCGTCTAAATTCCATGTCTACTGTTCAATAAAATCGTTAAATCATAACTAATAATAAATACGTTGTCTATAAATTCCTTAACCCAAACCACTTTTGCTTTTACATCGAAAATTTATTCTATAAATTAAATGCCTAGTTGTAGTTATTCCGTAATCTCTTAAATTCTTTAATAACATCCTGTTTGCAATAATAAATATGCTTTCTACAAATTTTCATGTTGAACTTAGTTATTTCGAAACAACAAATTTATGCTGCAATTGAATGGTTCGTATCCTGTTTTTAGGTAATCTTCAATTTGTTAAACATTACGACCGCGTATAATGGGTTTTCTCGAGATCTCGATATCCGATATAAGTCGTGTTTTCTAGTTTCAATGCGATTCGATGAGCTAGAATTTGCAGTTCGACTCCGTGGGGCTTGAAGCATTGCTGGATTTGATTCTGCAGCTTCTGCGTCGATGCACTTGTAAAAACTACCCGTTCTGTTACTTCAAGAGCGATGCACGCTTCTCCTCTATCAAATATGTAGATCTTTTTGTGTATCGCTCTAGCTGGAGGCTAATTTGCTTGTTCCGTAGCCCGATTATTCTTTGATGTCGATCAATTGCTTGGGCTTGTAGACCGCGGTTACAATTATGATAGTAACATGATTGTTGCTGACTACCGCTTCGATGCTGTGTCCATTCGCTTCCGAGGGCTGATCAGATAGGTATTCCGACACAGGTATGTAACTGTTTTCTCTTTCGAATATACGCTGGGATAAACTCAATTTGAAATTATGTACCCTACTACTGCTAAACCCAATTTGAAAGTAGATACGTTAATGTTTGTTCTGGCCAAATCCTTACCGGAAAAATTCTTAAATTTAATGTTTGTTTTAAATTAACCATCTGCTTATACAAAAGTATCAGCGTTATTTTGTTGTTACTGATTAGATTTGTAGCCAATGGTTCTTATGGTAAAACCCTTACGAGAAAGGTTTCTAAATTTAATGTTTGCTTTTAATTAACCATCCGCTTATACGAAAGTATCAGCGTTATTTTGTTGTTACTGATTAGATTTATTGTCTGTTAGCTACGAATTGCGCACTTCGTAGAACAATTAGTGAATTTGTCCATAGAGTAGAATTGCTTTATTGTATAGTAACCTTATTTAATTTCTGTTTTGCTGTTTTGTTAGAAATTTCTATAATTGCGTGTTTTTTTTGTAAATAGAAAATCGTTGGCAATGTATTATTTTTGTGTTGTTAGAAACCCCACCCCTCTTCGCATAGGTGGCTAGCCTGGTATATTTATGTTTTCTTCCGGCTACGTCATTGTACTTAGCAATTCTCATAGCATTCTCTATATAGTGACTGCACACTTAGGTTAGCAGTTCCTAGCTTTGCCTTTAGGGCAAGTTGTTTACAATGAAAATTCTGTCTGCTTGCTTTATAATTTATAATACCCGCTGTTTAAGCAAAAGAATTAATAAATACAAAGTCTTTTGTTACTTATACAGTGGTTTTAATGCAACTTTTCAAAGAAGGAATTTATAAGTTTTTGACGTCGCACCAGATTCTAAACTATTGATTGAATGGCACATTTTTACTTTTACTTACTTAAGTAAGCGATTTTCTAGCTTTTTCATCAGTACATGTTGTTTTCACCGAAAATGATATCTGCTTGCTTCATTATTTAACACCTGCTAGTTAGGCAAATGATTCGAGAAATGCATGGTGTTTATTTGTTAATACAGAGGTTTAAATACAAGGTTTCAAAGTAGGAACCTATAAGTTTTGGCGTGTCATTATAATTCTTAAACTTTTAAAATGACATAAATTTTCTATTTCTGTACTGCTCAATAAATGTAGATGCTTTTATATTTTGCATAACTAAGACATTTTTTTTAGCTTTGTCTCAATGAAAATTGTATTCACTAAGGCAAATTTACATCTTAGAATTACAATTTTTTGAAAATGAATTTTTCACTAAGTTTTTTACATTCCTCTCAACAACGCCGGTGCAGGGGTACTGTTTTTCAATGTCAGTGCTTACGGATTGCAAATGGGGGTCCCGAGTTCGAGGCTGGGTCGTGCTCTATTTTTTACTGTTAAATGGACAACTAACGTTATTTAAATTACGAAAGTTGACGCGGTTAAATGTTTTATAGCTTTCTACGACGCTTTGTATGTTTTTCCAAATTAGTCTATTTTATATTAATTTTGTATTGTTTCAGTTCGTAAACCAGGGCTCAATAATTTAACATTTTTAAAAATAATCCAATGCGACCAGGATTTTTTCTGTACGAAAGTCGTAGTAGTCGAACGTATTACAACTTTTTTGCAGGTTAACTCTCTTTGATTTTAATTTTGTTGTTTTAATTTACAAACCGACAAGCAATTATTTAGTATTTTTAAAAATATTTCGATGCGGATTGGATTTACCTGTGTCAATGCTTCCAGATCGTAAACGTGGGGTCCCAGGTTCGATGCCAGGTCCTGCTCTATTTTTTTACTTTTTAATGGACATCTAACATTATCTATATCACGCAAAACGTTGCGGTTTTACATTACTACTAACACAGAGGAGACGACGCGGGGTACTTGCCATGTATAACTTTTTCAACCCAAAGTTATAGAAACTGCCGTATAAGAACAAAATTTCCAAACAAACATACATTGACGCGGTAAAATTTGCCAAACTTAAAAAATCTAGTACAAAAGACTCACATATTACATCTTTGCCGTATTGTTCAACTTTTCTTCAGGAAATAAATTTGCGCGAGCAAATGGGCAGAAAAAGTAAATTAGTGGCTCATGCGACTAATAATATCGTCTTGAATAGTGATTCCTCCTCGCATCGCGTCACGCTTTCAACTTTTCAGAAAGCCTTCTTTGGTTTCAATATCATAAGTTCTTTTAATTTTTGCTTTTATACTCATATATAGTAACGATTAATTTCTCAATGATTTACATATCAATTTTAATTTTGAAAGTGTGCATTTTTTTGTAATTGACCCAAATTTTATTAACATAGGACATTCTTTTGTAAAAGTTTCAGCCAATCAATGAAATCTTCGTCTGTTTGATGAATCGTATTTTGCAATTTCAACTTGTTTCTAGAATCATATGCGTTACCTTAATTAAATTAATTTTTAATTTGTGTACGGTTAAAACACCGAGTGACTGAACATTTCACTTATGGGAGTCGTTTGTTTCCTTTTCAACCTTAAATCGATCCGTTAAATAAGCATGAGTAGTCAGAGATGTGTTGAGCGAATACGTATCCTTCTAATCTTAACCGCAGTTATCACCAAAGCCAGCTGGCTGATTTGAACTGAGCTGTTAATCGTCAACATGGCTGGTACGACTCATGCCTACGTCAATTGCGAATTGCATAGTGCTATTTGCTTTCTTCAAGCAGAAAGAGTTAGTGCAGCAGAAATTCGCCGAAGAATGAGTAAATGGTGTAGCTTCTGTAAACGAAATTGTTTTGAGTGAATGGTGTGGAAAGTATAAAGACGGACGAAGTGTCGCTCACGATGAAAGGAAAAAGGGTCGCAAGTTTGTTGTAACAGAAAACTTTGTTCAATGAGTTAACTAAGTGGTTTGGCAGAAACGGAAGTTTATCATAAGCAGCGGCCACGTAACTCAGACTGTTTTGCGCATGACTGCTGATCCCAAGGTCTAGTGCTAGATTCCCAACACAAACCGTTTCAAAAATGTTAGGCGAGCATTTTCACAAAAATACGCCTTTGTTCAGATGAGAGGTAATATGTAGGTCCCATGTGTGAGTGTTGTCCGCACGTTAAAGATCCCTACTTTGCTTGAAATAGCAAGGGTTACGTAAAATTCAAAACTTTTAGATAATAGAAACTCGTTTCCTGGCCAGTGTAGTAGCTTCGGGTGAAACATTGAAAAGTCAAATGTAGGGGTTTATCATAAGCGAGTGCATCTGGAATTTATTGTGTGTTAAATGTCATTTTTACATAATCGTCACAAAATACCTACTTTACAATAACAGTGCTCGATGGGTTCCACACACCCAAACAATGACAAATCTCGCCGAATGGCAATAGAGTTGATATTGTTCACCTGTTTTGAAGTTGAAGAAACCAGTTTCTTGAACTCAACTATTATTGGAGATGAGACGTAGATTAAGTATTTTACCCCAGAAATCAAAAATCAATCTAAGTAATGGATGCACTCAAACTCACAAAGCAAACGGAAAGAAATCAAACAAATTTCCTACGACAGAAAGCTTATAGCTTTGGGATTAAAGCGGAGTACTGCTTGTTGAGTTTACGATCAATGCAGCTGTTTAAATTCAGACAATATGGTAGTTACGAAAAGCCGTTTGAAATAAAAGAAAAGAAATGCTGATAACTAGAGTTGTCCTCAGTCGTGACAACACCGTCTTCAAAGTGCTGTTATAGCCTAACAGATTCTGGGGCAGTCTCAAACAAAAATTCTCTCAAACGACTTACCATCTTCTACAAACTCAACCAAGTTTGGCACTGGAACTGCACCAAAGAGTTCTACTTGTGAAAGGAAATGTGCTATGATGGTGCAACTATGAGCTTTTCTCTATCCAACTGTCTTACTCGGTAAAAGAAAATAAGTACACTACAGCAGCATAAGCTTCCTCCTACATGCCACAAATTGTAACGTTTGTAAATGGAATAGCTCGGGTAATTTTCGCACCGGACCTTTTTATTGTGAACAATATTTAAACATGGACTATCGTCCTACTCAACATCCTTAAAGTTAAATCCATTAGATACAACAATTTTATCTTTATTGCAAAAAATAGTTGGCACGGTAAGGTCTGTTTTAATAGAGTTTAAAACAGAATTACGTGAAACTATTTTTCGCATTACAAAATGATTCGGCTACTAACGTAGAACTATTTTTAATGATACGAATAATAAAAACTGTTTGTTTTAGGAGCGTGTCAACTGCAAATTTATTTCGCAGTATTATTACGATTATAGCTGGAGTTATTGTGGATAATGCAGGCTACTTTTGGTTGGAATTGACTTTTATTATTATTTCTATAGGTATGTATACACCAAACTTGTCGTGTGATTGATGACCAAATATATAAGTAATTGAAAAATGGAAAATGTAAGATCTTGGACAGATTTCGAACCTGTAACCTTCGGCTTTGATCGCCGATACTCTAACCAAAACTCTTACTACAACAGACGTACAAACTAAGTGATAATAATTAGCTGCGAAAAGCTACATACTCTTTGTACCTGTAAAAAATAAAAAATACTAAATCTTGGTAAATGAAAGCTTCAGCACAAATGACTGATATAATTAAATTGTTGGTTGCTATTTAAAGATAAGATATTACCCCAAACTGCTATATATACATATTTAATACAAAGGAATTGAACTAACTTTAACGAGTTACTGTATCTTGAATAACTGGTTTAATAGATTTGCAGTTTGTTACGTTCAGTTGTGCTCTGCTGAATATTTTCGTTCGTACTCACTGTATGTTTGTTGTGGTTTGTTTTGTATTTTTCTTAATCTTCCCTGGGAATTAAACCACTCATAGTTGTTAAAATCGTCTTTATGTATGTTTCGGTGTATGAACTAGGATCGCCTCAAAATAATAAAAACTTGTAAGTTTGACATTTATGACATAAATTGAAGGTGACTTTGATTTATTAATGTTTGATTTGAATATATTAGGTGAAAATTTTAAAGTTTAGAAGAATGAGTTCCTTCAATTTGTGTTGAGCCCTGGGTGCGACTTTTAAGGTAACCAATACACTTAACGTAAAATCAACTGATTAATTTTTATATAGTTAAATTTCATATAAATTCAATAACTTGAAGACTGAAAATTTTTTTTATTATGTTTCTATTTATACGGTTGAGGGGATAGTTATTAAAGAAATGTGCAATTACGTTACCGTAAAGCTTAAGCAGTCGCTTTTTTATATTTATCTTGAGGAGGAAAACTGCCTTATTACTATGATATTTAGTGGTATGTGAAGGGGGTTAAGTAGCCTTGGGGCTACCAAGATCCCCCAACACTCGAACATTTGCCTAGTTAATATGCCTATTGTTATGTAATTGGTTATAGTATGTATGAATAGAAATTACGTATGTAGGCTGTATTTCATGTTAATATCGTAAGGAAGACCTACGAAAAACTTGCAATGCTACTTAGATATTAGGGGTATTTGATTTTCATTTGTTATTTCTTTTAGTAATGAAATCCATTGTTTACTGAAAGTCGCGGATTTATTTGCTACGCAGTTATTTATTTGTATGGTTATATAAGCAGCTTCTTTGATTTTTCGTTTTTGATGCTTTTCTTCTTTGTCAATAATTTTTGCGGCTTCTCTAACTGGAGTCTCATGCATGTTGGCAAATCAAGAATTTTTCAAATTTTATATTTTTTTATATGATTTATGTTCTTTTATATAAATTTAAAAATGCGTTCGAAAACAAAGAAAGGAGCAAACTGGTTCCACATTACAGTAAACCACACCGCTTTTATGGTCTACCAAAAATGCATAAAACGGACATTTCTTTGAGATTTATCGTAAGCTCCACAGATTCACCATGCCATAATTTAGCAAAATTTCGCCTAAAAATTATAAATCCATTAGCACGTAAAACGCATTCTTCCATAAAAAACAACCGACACTTGTTAGAAAAATTGTCAAACTTCAAAATTGAAAATACACACACAATAATAAGTTTTGATGCAGTAAATCTCTTCACAAATGTCCCTCTAAACGAGATGCTCAATATTACAAAAACAAACTACAAAAAGATGACAACCTTAAAGAAAGAACAAAACTAAGTATATCATCTATCATGGAATTACTTGGTGTATGCGTCAATACCGGGCGTCGCCGTGGATCAATGTAGTAAGCGTAAGACTACGGATCCCAAGGTCCCGAGTTTAAATCCCGACACGGCCGACTGCTTGAAAAATGGCAGGTGAGCATTTTTCACAAATATTACGCCCTCGTTCGGATGAGAGGTTAAATGGAGGTCCCGTGTGTGAGTGTTGTCACGCACGTTAAAGATCCCTACCTTGCCTGGAACGGCAAGGGTTCGGCAAAATTCTAAATTTCCAGACAACAAAAAACTCGCCTCCTGGCCAATGTAGTACCTACAGGTGGAGCATTGGAAATGTAAATGAACTGTATGCGTCAATACCACATATTTTCAAATAAATGACCAATTCTACAAACAGAGCTTCGGAATGGCGATGGGAAGTCCACTATCGCCAATCTTTAGTAATATATTCATGGAGGAATTCGTAGACGGTGTAATATTCACACAAGAATTCAAACCACTAATCTGGCGGAGATACGTCGATAACGTATATGCTAGTTGGCGTCATAATACAGAACTGATTAAAAACTTTGTAGTTCAATTCATTTATGAAATAAAGCACCATGAAAACTTCCATTTTTAGATATTCTAGTTAGCAAAAGCGATACAACAATTAATACATCAGTATTCAGAAATCCAACACACACAAACAGATACTTAAACTTCGATTCAAACCATCCACACTGTGTCAATCGAGGAATTATCAAAACCATGTATGACAGAACAAAATTAATATCATCAAACGAAGAAATTTTAAAGAAAGAGAGAAACTATAATAAAAAACAAGTATCCTAAAAGAATAATAAAAAAAGAAATGAATTAAAGTCCCAAAAAATAGAAAAGACGAAAACAGAAACAACGATACGCATCAAAAAATGCTCTCAAAACCATACATAAAGGGATTCTCCGAAAAAATCCAAAGAACAGAAAACAAATTCAAAATCAAAACAGTATTTAGAACCAACAATACTCTAAGAACACAAATAATAAAACAAAACCCAAAAACGCAATACAAAGCTCAAAAAACTGCATCCACAAAATACCATGCGATTTAACAAGTTTTACATAGGGAAAACCACTTGAAGTTTGACTTAACAAACATAAATCATATATAAGAAATAGAACATTTGAAAAATCCATGATTTGCCAACATGCATGGGGCTGCAGTCATAAAATAACATGGGAGGACGCAAAAGTTATTTACAAAGAAAAAAACCAGCAAAAAAGAAAAATCAAAGAAGCTGCTTATATAACCCTACATAAAAATAACTGCGTAGCAAACGAATCTGTAACTTTCAGTGAACAATTCCATTACAAAAAGAAATAACAAAAGAAATAACAAAAGACAATCAAATGCCCTCACTATCTAGGTAGCATCGCAAATTTTTCCTGGGTTTTCCTTGCGATATTAACATGAAATACAACCTGTATACAAGATTTCTATTTATTCATACAGTAACTAATTACATAACTATAGGCATATTAACAGTCCCCGGCTGCTTAAGCCTTACGGTATCGTAATCACACACTTCTTTAATAACAATCCCCTCAACGATATAAATAAAAACATGTTAAAAAATGTTTTTCAATCCTCAAGTTATTGAATTTATATGAAATTTAACTATATAAAAATTAGTCAGCTGATTTTACGTTAAGCGTATTGGCTACCTTAAAAGTCGTTCCCAGGGCACAACACAAATTGAAGGAACTCATTCTTGTAAACTTTAAAATTTTCACCTAATGTATTCAAATCAAACATTAATAGAACAAAGGGTCATTCAATTTGTGTCATAAATGTCAAATCTATAAATTTTTATTATTTTGACAACGATCCTAGGTCATGGATTGAAACGTAAATAAAGAATATTTTAACATCTCTGAGTGGTTTAATTCCCAAAGCGGATTAAGAAAAAAAGTTTTCGTACGTTTTGGAATTTTTTAAATATCCCCACGGTTTCGTTTCAATATTTTGTGTAACTACCTGTCAAAGGAGATGCCCCTGATTACGCTTTATAACTAAATATATCGATTGGTTCCTGTAAAGCGCATCTACTACAATTGAAGCGAGTAGTTTTTCAACATTCTGTAGAATATTATTAGCGCATTTAGTTTAAGTTAAAAGTACTTTAATCGCTTATCTTCTTGTATCCTTATTTCACTTTAACCTTGATCCTGCATTTCACCATCATAACGTTTTCTCTCTGCATGACTAATACTATTATTTTAATAGCGATGCACGTTTTTTCCACAAGAAGTGGATATTCTGGGTGCATCTCTCTCCGACGTAGGCCCAATGATTCACCTACGTTAGGCCAAATTATTTTTTATGTGGGCCAGATTGTTCTTCGGCGTATGCCAACTGCTTTTGCATATACACGACTGTGCAGTTATGGTAGTAACATTAACAAATCTGGCTACCATTGTGACATTTTATCAATGAGTGAGGTCACGATGTTTGGCTGGTACACCTCAAATGATGATATAGATGCAAGATAAGTATTCCGGTATGTACAGGTATGTCACCTTGTTTTCTCTTTTTTGTACATACCAAGGGATTATTGTGTCAGCATTTGACGTTGGCGTGTTAAAAAAAAACTTGAATTTGTTGGACTATTGTATATTACTGTAAATAGCTAGTAAACTTCCTGTATGTTTGTTGTGGTTTGTTTAGCATTCTTCTTAAGCTTCTTTGGGAATTAAACCACTCATAGTTGAAGAAAGAAAGAAAGAAAGAAGGAAAGAAAGAAAGAAAGAAAGAAAGAAAGAAAGAAAGAAAGAAAGCTAGTAAACTTGCTCTAAGTGTACTGCGTGTAATTGAAAATGTTTGTCTATAAAAAAATTTAAGCATTACTTTTTACTACGGATTAGCTTTTTTATATGTAATCATACGAAATGCACCCTTCGTGTACGAATTATTAACATTGTCCATAGAACTTAATTGTCTTTTTAAAAATAGTAACTTTTTATTAATTTTTTTGCTTGTTAAAATAGACATTTTTATTTTCATTATAAATAGAAATTTTTATTTTCATTATAAATAAAAACTACAACTCTTCTGGTCAAACTCCTTTCATATTTGGGTTTCTAGATAAATTTTCATTAAAAATATTTATTTACTTACTCGAAGTTATTATCTGGTTTTAGTTATAAAAATTTTATATTTCTTGTATTTTGTTATATGTAGCTCTTTTTGTTATAAGAAAATTTCTAAGTAAAAGTTTTCATTTATACACTATTCGAACGTCAACGTAGGTCGCTAATAATTTCTTCTGTGATATTCCTTGCCACCGACTAAAACAGGAATTTAAATTAAATGGTAAATATTATTTCCTTAAATCCAGTATGCTGGGGCATTTCGGCAGGCAATGTATTGTGTGTCCACACGGCATTCGACCACATTTTTGGGTTGGCCGAAATTTTTACATTATATTTATATCTAACTAAAAAAATAAAACTGCCATAAAATGAATTTTTGAGAACTCGAAAGCTTAGTTTTGTTCTAAAAGATTAAAGAACAACAGATACATTGCTATTGTTTTTTAAGATATACAGAAAATACAGAGGTATGAAAATAAGTCTAATATGCAAGAAAAACTGTCGCGTGTTTTTCTTTACCAGCACCTTCCTTAAATCTCTTAATGAATTATGCTTGGCAGATTACTTTAGAAGTCGTCGATCTTTTCAATTTTGTGTAAGAGTTAGGTTTTCATTTGATCATCTACATAACGTTGACAAATTTTGAAAGATCTCATTTCTAATCTAACTTCAAAATATATTCGATTAGATGGGAAAGTAGGGCAAATGAAATGAAATTTTGGAGACATTAGTTAGCTAAAATTTATGATAGTCTTCTCATACATATTGTTAAAAGTCAAATTAAATACAAAAACTTTAGCAAATCCTTTGCATAAGAAAACAAAACTTTCAAATTCGTTTGTTCAGTGATAATTTGGAATGATATTCTGCTACAAATTGACAAATTAAGCATGCTGCTGTATTCAAAAACCATGGATTTAATAGGAACAGTTTTGGCCCGAGAAAATCAATCCGGTAATATACAAAGAAGCTTAATAAAATCATTCACTAAAATTCTGTATTTCAATAAAGCACCGAAAACCTCGACTGAACCAACAATAATGGTTGCCAACTAACTCTGTAGAAAGAGTGGTGTAAGTGTTCGTAGAGGGACCCGAAATACTATGGTGTAGGAAATACCTGTCTGAATTAGGAATTATCTTGGACGCTCCCTAATTTCGAAGTACGGGGGTTCCTAGAGAAAAACTAAAAGAATAACAAGGGGATACCAATACTTGAGATCAGGAAAGCGATTCTAGCCCAAAATTCACACAAGGAGTAAATAGGTACACTAAGTCAACATAAAACTAAAACTAAAATAAAACGTAACGATAATAACACTGATCTAACTATTTAAAGCTGCTAGCTGAAAAGAAAATACTAAATTTCTCGTATAGTAATAACGCCTCTAAGTAATTGCAATATCTTTTATTATAATAAAACTGGAAACTATTACCTTTACATTTATTGTGAAAACATCAGTGTATGAAACTACTCAATTGCACAATTACGTTTTGAGCACAAGTACATATAAACATTCTTAAACAAAAGACAAATATATCAAAAATTACTGATATTGAATAAGCTTTTGGCGAGCTAGATTACTTCTAAATTCTTAAAACTAATAACAAGAACGTACTATGAGTACATTTAAAAGTTTATACAGTTAGAGACCATTTCGAATGGACCTGCACCTTGCCGAAGTTCTAAATTACTAGAACAGGTGAAATGGCTTGCGTGTTCTAATGAGCTAAAGAGCCAACCTACAGGTCCAACCAAAGTAGTAGGGTCGTTAGTGAGGAACCAGACTAAGACAGGTCCCCGAAAGAGGGCAGCGGCTCTTTCGGTACTTAGATTGGCAGAGACCATAGGATCCTTCTAGAACTACATAGAATTGGTTATTCAACTTGCAGCGGTTGTAAATTTAGATTCGGTTCAATGTACATCTATAAACGTTCAAGTTTCACTTCGATTATGAAGCAGCGGATGAAATTATTATTAATGCAATAGAAAATTTTGGAGATAATTTCTTTTACGTTCTTTTAGACCAAATTATAGCTTTCTTAAACGATAGTTTGAGCTAATAAATAATCTTAAGTATTCATAAATTTGTTAGCTTTACATGAAGAAACAGAGAAAGCAGCGTGATTGATGACCTATTTTTGGAACTCACCGACCTGGTTCAAAATTCTTTTGATATAAATAAAATACAGATTGTAGAGGAATTAATTCTCTTAAAAATAATTTATTAATGGAATAGCTAAACTTCTCGGACTGAGAGTATATTTATAAAAATGGTCTCATACTTCTTTCCCTAATATTGATATTGCTCTATGCAAACTTTTGACCATGCCAGTGATATTTGCTTCCGTAGAACGATCTTTATCTAACTAAAAATGATCAAAAATTACGTAATATCGATTGTTATGGATTATCTAGGTATGTATAAATAATTTGTTTCCTCGCGTTACATTTATTTTAAAAATTTGTTTTCTTTGGATTTTGATTTCTATTTAGTTTTGTACTGACAATGAACTATTATTAAATAAATTAGTAGAGGGAATGGATGGTTCTGGCGCAAATCCACCTTATGGAATCCACCTCTAGAATCCACCAAATTTTAATAAGTTTGATATTAGGTATAAGGGTACAATTCTCCCTAGGGTGGTCCTATTTAAAATCTATTTACAGTTTTGGGTTCCCTAGAAAAATCTAGACCAAACTTTTGTATCATACCTTAAGACAGTTTGGACATCTTCCTAAAATAGGGGGTATAACTTTGTAAAGGGCTGTTGAATTTAAACAACACCAACGGTTTTAGATTGCCCGGGAACTTATAGATAAGGGTAACATGGCTAGTCGAAGAAAACTTTTATCTAGGTTAGATATTAATGCAAAAATTTAGAGGTTTGGAACTTTAAAAGGTGTAACTTTGTAACGGGTGGTCCTATTTAAAATCTATTTACAGATTCGGATTTTGCGTAAAATTATAGACTAATTTTATGTGTGGCATGGTTAAGAATTACATTTATAAGGACGGTCAGAAATCGCGGTTGGTAAAAATTCTTAAAATTGGGGTAGCTCCCTGGGTGATGATGCAATCTAAAAAATTCCTAGAAATTCAAATAGCTGAGAAAAGTCTAATATTAACTGATACCAAACAAGGTACATTTATCTGGTGGGTGGAAATGTGGAGAAAGATCTCGCAGAGGGTATGTGTGTAAAACAGTAAAGGGTGGTGCTATTTTAAATCTGTTTGTATATTTGGACTCTGCGTAAAATTCTAGAATAATTTGATGTATCGGATGGCTAAAAAATTTATAAGAACTGTCACTACCGGTAAAAAAATCTTAAAATGACGGTAGCTCTCTGGAGGATGATGCAACCTGAAAAATTCGTAGAAATTCGGATAACTGACAAAAGTCTAATATTAACTGATACCAAACAAGAGATATTTATCTTAAAAGATGAGCTAGGAAAGCAGGAGGAAATGAGTGGGGAAATTTCTAAACTTAGTCTATGCGTTTAATTAGGTTTTTTAAAATTATCCCGCAGAAAACTTTCGAAGAGTGTTTTGATTTAAACAATTTAAACAAGATTAGATCGCCCGGGAAATTCTAGATCAGGCTAAAGTGGTTAGTCGAAGAAAACTCTTACCTGGGTTAGATCGGTGGTGCGGTGGATTCGGTGGATTGGGTGGATTTGGTGGATTCTATAGGTGGATTCCATAAGGTGGATTTGCGCCAGAACCATCCAATCCTTCTACTTAAATTATTTTGGGTAATACCTCACATCCCCCCGCCAAAAAAATTAACTAGTCGGCTAACTTCTAAAAGCCACGCAGGTAGCCGCACGTTTAAAAACGTCCCTGCCTGTATGGTATGTGAATGATGCGAATGTGAATACGACCTTGAACTTCTTCAATGGTTTCTAACCGGTACGCAGCAACCCATAAGAGGTCGTTTGATGTTTTGCGGGGCTACGGTTTTAAAAACCAAAATTAAATTTAAAATTTAAATGTAGGTAATATAATGTTAATAATGTAATCGTTAACAATCAACATTTAATAAAAAAATACCATAGCTTTCGTTAATTCTATAAATATATTTTTCCATTTGTTGTTCTATTGATCAAATACGGCAGATGAAAAAGCGGAGGTTGTAAACAGTTTTTAAATTTAAAGTGGGTAACTAGATTAAAGAAAAGGTTGGGAACCACTCTAGGAAATGAGGAAATGTCATATCATAGTAAATGAAATCATTGGCACATATGACTGATTTAACAAAATTATTATTTGACTTAAAATATTTTTAATAAAAGATTTTAAATGAGTAGTTGGGATTTGAACCATTTAGCCAATTATACACACCCTAGTAACATTCTTTATTATCCAACCATTATTATATTACCTCAATATAATCCCTTTTTGATTTGTAGAGTAATAATGAAATAAATAACGTTTTATAATCATATTATTGCGCGTACCAATTTAAATCTATACCAACTCCGAGTGTACACTCAAAATTTTTCTCTATCGGTAGTTTTTAAGTTACTAGTTTTTAGTTTTATTAATTTATTTCTTTTTAGTTTCACTTATTGCCGCCCTGGTTTTACTAGTGGTAAATGTAGCTGATAATGGTGTTTTGAATATGTCCGTATCCGAACGTAAAATACTTCAATCTCAGACAATGTAAGTATTTCCAAAATTCTGTTGCTTTTTAACATACAAAATTTGTGCTAGTACACCCTAAAAGTTACCCAAAAATCTTACATTAAATAAAAAAGTTTTCGTCTTTAAGAAATGCTTGAAATGTATATTGTTTTATGTACTGGGCGATCGATGTTAATCGTTCATTGCAGTTTTTAGGTAACGAAAAAGATATCAATTTCAAATTTACTACACTTTCGCAAGTCAGAGTTCAATTGTACGAAAATTTTTTAAAACTGGCATTTCCCCAAATGCCTGAAGTACGCCACTACATCGTTACTTTAACTGGAATAACTCAATTTTTGTTATTTCTTGGATACCTAACTTTTAAAAGCTGATATTCCCAAGTTAAAATGACTTCAAATTGGATTGAAACAAAACAATTGTTATTTCGAGAACCGGATATTAGGGTTTCTTCTCACAACCTGAGCTCGTTCCTCCATGAATAGTTTTTGTAAATTTTAAAACTCTTAACTTATTTAAACGGACGACTTTACAATAACCTCAAAAGTCGTCTTTTTCAAATGACACTCGTTCGTTAGAAAAGGTAAGAAGAGTTGATTCTTTTGGCATTAATTGATACCAACCTCAAAGACGAAATTGAGGAACTTGCATTTTACGCTTAATATGTAGAAATTACGAATAACAGTCATGATTTGTGTACCATTTTAAGAACTTGGTTAGTTGTTTTGCAGAGAGAAATGGGCCAATCTGACGAGCTGTAATAATAGCGGTACCGGTCATTAAATGTTTCCCTTCTCAAAATAACCAACAATTTATTTTAATTTTCATTCACTGTGCTCGAATTGCTTTCCTAATATCAAACAAAATTATTCCTTATGTAGCTGGAAACGTATTATTTTTTGTTGACCAACTTCCTCATTTAGCATTGGGTGTAATACTTTCTTAGAAGGTCTGCTAGTGTTAAGTAGGTAATCGGTTATTTGTTTATTTATTTTTCATCTTGTCTTATGACTAGTTAATAAAATTTTTCTGGCAATGCTATGTATGCTATCATATGGGAGACTTGAAAAGTCTCCGATAGTTAGTTGTTTACATTCGAATATAGAGAGCGCATGAGATACATTTTGTACATATTAATAGACCATGATTCGTGTATAATTTCAAGAACTTTGTTGGTTGTTTGCAGAGAAAAATAAGCCAATCTGACGAGCTGCAATAACAGCAAAAGCGGTCATTGAATTTTCTCTTTTTAAAATAACCAACAATTTATTTTAATTTTCATTCACTGTGCTCGAACTGCTTTCCTAATATCAAACAAAATTATTCCTTATGTAGCTGGAAACGTATTATTTTTCGTTGACCAACTTCCTCATTTAGCATTAAGTGTAATACTTTCTTAGAAGGTCTGCTAGTGTTAAGTAGGTAATCGGTTATTTGTTTATTTATTTTTCATATTGTCTTATGACTAGTTAATAAAATTTTTCTGGCAATGCTATGTATGCTATCATATGGGAGACTTGAAAAGTCACCGATAGTTAGTTGTTTACATTCGAATATAGAGAGCGCATGAGTTACATTTTGTACATATTAATAGACCATGATTCGTGTATAATTTCAAGAACTTTGTTGGTTCTTTTGCAGAAAGAAATAAGCCAATCTGACGAGCTGCAGTAACAGCAAAACCGGTCATTGAATTTTCTCTTTTTAAAATAACCAACAATTTATTTTAATTTTCGTTCACTATGCTCGAACTACTTTCCCAATGTCAAACAAAATTATTCAATAAAATCAAAGATTATTATTTTTTGACAAAGTTCACAGTTCCTAGTTCTTGTTTGCGAATCCACATTTTTGGATTTTTGTATTTCCTTTAACAATTCTGCAATAACTTTAAATGATATTTTCAAAAGGCAAGATAAATAACAAAGTATTAGGGACTTGATCTAATGATAAAATAAAAAGTTACAATTATTGTGGTTTGAACGCCCTACACACGACATTGGGACCCCAAAACGGTAGAGTGATCGCGTATGATAGTGAAAAGAGATTTTTCTTCTGTTCTCCAGAAGGAGTAATTCCGTGAAGCAGTACCCGTTCATAAGAACAGCACGAGGAACCAGATATAAATGTGAATGCATTTAAGAGAGTGTCAGCTCGCACGCCAAATCAATAACCATAGCTCTGTCAACGACTTCAGCATAAGCGCAGCGGAAGGTACAAAATTAGACGGAAGTCCACACACCCACGACTTAATGTCCTGACGTAACAACCTTCTAACAATGCAACGACTAAAAAGGTAAAGAAAAGACTAGAAAGGACAAAAGAGGGAGATAGGATGTTTGAAGCTTCATAGGAACCAGGTGAAAAAGGGAATAAGAAAAGTTTGCAATGAGCAAAAACAAAGAAAAAACGGTGGATAGCAAAGCAATACTGTAGGCAGCAGCTTGGAGAAGCATTTTTATGTGATGTTGGGTTGTCTCGGGACTAAGACAGGTCCATCAAAGGAAGAAAATAAGGATGAAGCGGAGTTAAAGAAATATAAATACGTAGAGATTTAGGATAGGCATCCTAGAAAGAGGTGCAAACGGAATTGTGTTTAACAATGCAGTCTAGTGGTGAAGCTTCTTGAAATCTTACTTGAAGAACAGTTTGTCTACGATATAAGGTAGGATCGATACTAATTAATATTTTCATTGTTGTAAGTGCATGTCGAAGACATTCAAAATATTAAGGTTGCTTAACCGGACTTATAGATTTCTGGAGTTTGTGTAAAGTAGACATTCAGAGCGCTGGGTCGTATACATAGCCGAGCTTTTAGCATTCCGGAGAGTTCAACGTATGCAAGGAAAGAAATGAACCTTTGGTAGGCGTAGTATATTTTAGTACAGGTCACTTATGTTACGTTTAGATATTCGGACTTAGTTTATTTAAGGACAATGATAATTAAATATCTACCATTTCGTTATGAACTACAATTAGCTTTCTTAAGTAGTGTAGGGTCAATATACTTCTACTAAAATTATTGTATTATAGGATTATACAAAAACATAACTGTTATTATTCACTCTATTTCAATCACGTAAAAAACCCCGTCTGAAGAAAATCCTCATTTGGCGCGCAATTATGAGACGTGAAATTTCGAGGAATAATAATTGTTAATGCTTATACTACGCTGTAGAATTAGGATAGAATTGCATTTGACTGTACACAATGGTGGGGCGCAAAAGCAAAAAGACGAAGGCAAATGAGCGAAATTCGAGTGCTGAAAGCGACGAAGTATTTTTAAATTTAACTACACTTATGGAAGAAATTAATGCAAATTTAAAAGCCAACAACAAAATATTGAATGCAAATTTGGCGTACTTGCCGAGAATAGTAGAAAATTATATGGAGAAATTCGGGATATTCAATCAAGTCTGAAACTTTTAAAAATTAATTTGGAAGGTACTTGTAATATTCAGAGTGATTTGGAGGCCGTAAGCGGACAGCCCGATAAGAAAGTAAATAATGGTCAATTAATTAGCGCCCTGGGGATAAATGGCTCCCAATATTTAAGAACTTGGAAAGAATTGGGGCAGCTCGATAATTTTTAGACAAGATGGTTTATAAATAAATTATGAATAAATTAGAGGCAATATTTGACGAAGCGGAAGTACCGCACCATAAACAATTAACGCTGGCTATTATTGCTTTTGCGCGATTCAGCAGCTGAAATTAAAGAGTGAAAGTGCAGAGATTTCAATACTTTCAAAAAATTGTTCATAGATCGTTATTAGGATTCTCGGTTGCAACGGTCGTATTTCAATGAATTCAAGTACGGCACCGTCGATAGAGGGTTACGTGCGGATTATTTTTTAAAAAGATGCAAAGGGGCGAGTTATTTTGAAGCGGTTTCTATTGGGGAGGATATTATCAACTTTTTGGTCGATCATTTTGACGCCGAGATACGCAGGGGAATTTATTAGTTCTGAGATTAAAAGTATTGATGAGTTTTAGCAATATTTACGACGGGTTGATGCTAGGGATGAACGTGAGCTATTTCCGTATAGGAGAAGCAGTGGTCAGAGAGGTAATTCGATGGGTTATCATTTTTGTCGTCGGAATTTTCAGGGGAAAGCGTCTATAATAGTGCTCCTAATCAAGTGACGGAAAGGGACGAAACAGAGTTTGCCAACCAACATAGGTCAGATACGGATCGTAGAAGTGATCGTATAGTTTCTACATTGTTCAGCGATAATTCTGATGATTTGTTTGGGGGTGAATTAACCCGAGAGTAGTCCGGCGAATAAGGTTCCGTTGATACGGGCAATGGTAGAAGGTATAGGCGTGGATATTCTAGTCGACACTAGATCGGTTATGAGTTGCATCAGTCAGAACCATTATAATAAAGTTGTAGCCATTAAGCAGATCATTATTCCATCATTACCGGCTTCTGGCGTAACAGTTTGAGGGGCTTTAAGAGGTATAGGCCAGGCGGTCAAACAACAAGTATATTTGTATGACGTTAGCGGCAATGTGCATTTCGGTTGTCCTTTCATTGTTGTACCAGATTTGAAGAAAGGTGTGATTTTAAGATATATAACTGGATGGACTGCTATATTTATATTGAGATTGAGCAAGGTGTTTAGAACGGGATAGGTAAAACAGGGTATTTACATGAGGATATTGCGGGTGTTGTTAGGGAAGCAGGGTTATTTGAAGAGGAGGTATTCAAAAACCCATACCGAGAGGTTGTTAATTGGAAGGAAGTTCTGTAATAAATAATAAAGTGCACTTCGACCACTAAAGGTTTAATGGTTATGTGAAATCGATCAGTCGTCCTGATTGTGAGGAAGTACTTAAGGATATTGTGTTTCTAACTAAAAAAAAAGTTAAAAACAGAAACAGGGAAAAACAGCTCAAACATAGTCGTAATGCACGAAAACTTACCAATTGCGTAGAGAGGGATCACGTCTTGGTACGCTCTCATCCCCAGTCTTATACCGAAGACAAAGTAAGAATTTTTTTTATTATTCAAGGGCGCGTGTGCGACTACCAGAGCAGTCAACCCCAATTCCTATCAAACTTGCGAAGACTCGACCGGGTTGTCTCTCGGCGTCCATAATATAATTAACTCGAAACCCTATCGAGCGCCTGTACAGGTCACTTATGTTACGTTCAGATATTCGGACTTAGTTTATTTAAGGACAATGATAATTAATATCTTCCATTTTGTTATGAACTATAATTAGTTTTCTTAAGTAGTGTAGGGTCGATTTAGTAATTTGTTATACGAGTTTGTTCCATTACCTTTTTTATGTTTTTACTAAAAATTCTTTGCATTAAAGGATTCTACAGAATTATTACTGTTATTATTCACTCTATTTCAATCACGTAAAAGAACTCTGTTGGAATGGAAAAATCTCAACTACGATGGGAAATATATTCTTAATTAAGCATCGTAAATGTTTAATTATTAAAATAAGGCTGGTTGGTGACGTTTAAAAAGCTTAACATGCTACAATTAACGTATTGTAAAAAAGAAGCTTAAAACTTTGATTGCTCAGTCGTCAATGTGAATACTACAATAAAAGAAGCTGTTTCTAGATTTATGGTAGAAATTTTAAACTATGTAGACATCTATGTATTTGTTGCTGTGGTAGATATCATGACTTCCTGAAATCAAATTCTAACAGTCATCATATAAAGTATTTCAAGCTTTTTTTCCTCTATAATGTAAATAAATGCTTTTTTTATTACATTTATTTCAACTAAAGACATTAGTGATGTTTTTAGTCATCCTTTCTGTAGTTCAATTTACTAAACTCGGTAGTCCAAGTAAGACAACTAGCTTCCTAAAATGTACCGTTTGCAAAGTACAAAAATCTTTATAGCCCTGAAACGCTACCTAGATTACATTTAAACCTGCCCGTAAAGCTTTTTTCAGTGAATACAATGGCACTCGCTCAATGTATTAAGAATACAAGATGGTCCAATATAGGCGACTACCTAAAGTGATTATTTGCGTTGTGAGGATTTTCGTAACTCTTTTCCGCATAACACATACCGTAATTAAAAATGTCAGATACTATTAAATTATTTATCTTCAGTTTTTCTAATCCTAGTTGCGCCCAGTCAAAAAATTACAGCTTCCATCTTTATAATAGAAAAGGTCGCAGTGCAGTGCCTGATAGATGCTAAATTGACGCTACTTACCCGACACCAGCTAGCTATCATTGATGAGGTGTGAGTTCTATAAAAGTAAATGCAAATATTTTCAGGTGTATGCAAATGTCAACACCTTTACTTATACCTACCTGGAAAGCTTTTTGAATTTCCTGTCTAATAAAAAGCCATTGAGCGATAACCAACCTGAAAAATCCTGAATAAGTGCCTGTTTGAAAGATGGGTGTTTTTAGAGACGATTTACTGATCCTTGCTGCAGATTGAAAGTTAGTAGAGCTTGTTTCTCTAGCACCGTTATTACTCCTTTCTATTAGCCTTCACATCTGGAACAACTAACTTATATTAGAAAACGTAATTGTCACAGTAAATAATCAACAGAAGGCAAAATAAATACTAAGATCTGGCCCTACTTTGACCAAATATCGGTGGAACTAAAAAAAGCAACCTAAGACAGTAAACCAGTTAAGTTTCTAAATACTAATTCACCTCTACAATACCCAGTTTTTATGTATGAAAAACTATGTCGGCTTTAACAAAGCGTGCACCAACGTAATGGTCTTTCTAGATAGTAACAGGTGTTATACATTTTTCTCATTGTCATTAATCAAAGTTGTCAAATATTAGTATGTAATGTTATAAAATATAAAACAAATTTAAGAACTTACAGTTACATTTAGTTTACTTCTTCACACACTCTGCAGACTTCAAGTGCAGAAAATTAGTGCGGCGAATAAAACTCTCACACGTGATGTGCAGTGAAAGCTCCCACAGGTCAGTTTTACATTACTCATCACGGTGTTTTTTTTTAATACTATAATTTGCATTTGAACATCTGTTTACACACAGTTCCAGCTTTTAATATAGATAATCAGTTACTCGTTTAGCAATTTCATCCCGCATGGCGATGATAGCGTATTATCCAATCTGCTGAAAATGCTCTTATGCTTTCTGATACGATTTCCACCCTAATACTAGTAGCTGGGAGTTTTATAAGTTGTATAATCTTCTATGTATTCCCCGGTGCCTTCACTCTCAGAGATGGTACGACTTATACAGTCCTCAGGTCAAGGTCAAATGTATTTTGATGCGACGGAATGATTATATGTGTTACTATACTTTCGGTTTCTTCAACTCGTGTGAATGTTTACAAATACTTCTTAGGCTGGTTATATGCCGGAAATCTGTGTGTATTTTTCTAATGTAGTATGCAGAAGTCCCGATCTTTATTGCTAACTGTAAAAGAGTGTACTTAATGTTTCACCATTTATTACTATGTCCTATTTTAATATTATAATGAAATCGTGTGTTATTAAATGCACACCCCCCAAGCTTCTATAAAATATTCAGAGTATTTTTGCAGATAACTTTTAACTAACTTATATAAATAAAAGCTTTTCTTTAAAATAATATTTGCTGAAATAACGTACAAGTGTTATGCCTGATATCTATTATTAGATTATAGAAATCTCAACTTATATTAAGCTTTCCTTTGTGTTATCTACTGACCACCATTAAGCCTTTGTATTTAATAACACCTACTACAGCAAGGCTGATAATCTACCCTTTATTTCACAACACTCAACTCTCGTTTTCAAACTAAGTAATATTTTAGAACGAGCTATAATAGCATACTTATTATTTATTATTATTATTATTGTTGTTGTTATTGATTTACTCACAACATGTGTAAGTGTTTCAGAAAATGCATACGAAGAACTATTGGGCAACAATTCTTTAGATTTTCCGCAATTGGATGATGTAGTTGAACCAAATTCAAAACTACAGTGATGGATCAGTGTGATCTACGAAAAGTTTATAAAAGTACTGATGGCCGTTGGTTATACAATTTTTTGTTCCTTATTATGACAAAGCAAACCTAAACAATGGGGTGTTTTTTTACAAGTTGTTACAAAAAGCTTGTTATTATGTAGTTGGGCTTCCAACATAGCTGTAATGTTTTGAACTAAATAAAATACTAAATTAACGAATTAATTAAATAATTAAATTGTGTAACTTTGAATTAATTTGTCTATGAGGCTTTGTTATTCCATGTTCAATTTTTAGGTGAAACGTGATTTCTACCCTTAATATGACAACACTATTTATTTACTACAGCGAACCTTTTCTTATTAGGAGCTATTAAATAACTCCTTTTTATCGGCATAACGCTATTTTGAATTTCAGCTTGAATCTCCTTAACGAATTCCTCCAATACCATGAATCGAGCAACGATCCTTCACACCTATTTAAAATTTCAATTTCAACTACCGGCAAACAAATTTTTTCTTCCTCTTCTGGTTCCTTCTCCTCCTCAAAATCCATAAATTCGCGAGAATGATCATATTGATAGATCTTAATTGCTAGTGGTTTGTCTGGTTTTAAAAATCTTGCCTAGCTCTGGTCTCTCCACTAGGTCGTGGTTGTCCTTCCACCACATGCGCGTATGTCTTCCTACTAGTGTCCTGTCCCTCAGATCTCTCTACATTACTCCCACTCGTCGACGTCCTATTTATTTCCGGCGAGCTATTTTGCCTCTGTACTCCCGGTCTTGTAATAGCTCCCCTCATACTGCTATTACTCCTAAAATAATTTCCTCGTTGTCCCCAGTTATTTCTAAGATTTTGATTTTGATTTGTCCCCCAATGGTTATAAACATTTTCTCTTCTATTCTCAAACTGCACTGAATTTATATTCCTATTCCTGCTTCCCTGAGGTCTTCCCGAAGCTACGTCATTATACCTCTGCAAGTATTCCAAAAATGTCTCTCTATCAACTATATTCTGTAAAGCAACGTGTTGCTTAACCTCAATCTCAAAATGTCTCGACAAGTATTTTATAATTTGACAATCTGCCAATGGTGGACTTAATTGTTTAGCGATGCTGTATTTCCTAATAGCGTATTGTTCACGGGATCCTACAAACTCTCCCTTATACTTCACTGCAATTAGATTATTCCTAACCTGATCCTGCCTATTATTACTCCAATAATGTTTAAGGAATTTCTCCTCGAAATCTAAGTATAGATTTATATCTGGGCCTACCAAATTATACCAGGCAACTGCGTTATTCTTCACTAAGACCTTCACCACATTTAACTTAGCCTGTTCATCGTACAAATTACACACTAATGTCCTAATATTAATTATAAAGATTTGTGGGTTCACCCTATTGTCTCCATAAAACTTCTTCTGTTGCTCTACTGAAATATAACTAGCAAAAATCCCCAGGGTATTCCCCCGCTAAAGCACTTATATTCTGTTTAATTTTTGTCACCTCTCTCTCAAACCTGTCTATCTGATCTCTGCACAACGCATCTCCGTAATTTTACCGTTTATCTCCTCTTCACAAAAGATTCTGTCTTCCAATTTTAATTGTCCAATTTCACTTTGAATACCACTTATATCCATTTCATTCTTCTCAAATCTCATTTCAACCTCTCCCATTTTTACAGATAAACTATTTTTGAAATCAGACAATTCCTTGGTTGATTTATCTATTTTTTCGCTTAGGGTATCCCTAAATTCCTTAAATTTTCGGTTCGATTCCTGCCTACATATTCGCATTTCCTCTAACATTCTCATTATCAGCTCATTTTCTTGGTCTCCCGATTCTGTCTTTGATTGATCCCTACTACCTCCTGCTTCCCCCATTTTTCCTGATTTTTCAAACAACGCACTATCGTTACTTCCAATTTCCAATCCTTCATTCCTAAGCCACTCTTTTCTTAACATCCGTTCACCACACATCGTTCATACACCAACTAAGACCCAAAATAAAGCTACAATTATCCCTAATTTTATTTACAAAACACTTAACCCTTCCTCTCAGGTCGCCAGTTTCCTGAAATACATTCATTTATCTGGAATCGTGCCCCTCACGTTCGGGTCGCCATAATTGCACTGAGGGTTGAGGTTTACCTCCTTGATTAGCGCTGCAAAAACTACATTATATTGTGTAGTTTGCCTCGGTTGCTATGCTCCTGAATCTAATAACTCCCGCTCACTGCCTCTATGCTGAAACCTAATAGAAATTCACACCCTACATACACACTCAAAATAACGTAATTCACAAAATACTTCACACTCTATTTACATGAAATAAATAGTACATTTTCAAAATACCTTTCATTATGTACACTCGTGTTATTAGTAACGTCAACAATTTCATTTTCAAAAGTAATTCAATTCGATAACCTTATTAAACAAATATTTTATCAAAGTAACTAGGCGTTCCTCATACCTTACTTTAATCCCTTTGTCTTATCATGAGCACATAGTAATACTCTTTAAATGTGAGTGCAAATTTACGGCACTTCAAAAATTTAATAAACCTCCTATACTTTTTTACTACATAGTCTGGTTATCTGTAAATTAATTATCCTTAACTACCTGAATAAATTTCATTTACATCTAAAGTCCCATAAATTTTCAGTTTATTAAATTGGTCAAATAAGAAACACTCCAAGGTACAAAAAAAAATCAAAAAAACTATAGCAAATATACACCACAAAATGTTTTTATACAATTGGTTACCTGGAAACCATTCTCAAAACGTACGCCGCCAACCAGCCCTTGAAGATGATGCCGTCCAGTATGGCACTAGTCTATGAAACAGCTCCCCGGTTAAATTACCATTACTCTGTGTATGGTGCTACCCCAAAATCTCTTTATTTAAAATAAAACCATACGCATCCAACTTCCAAAATTTACTCTTCGTGTTTCCATTTATAATAAACCAATTAAAGATTGCTGCCTTTGCCATCAAATACTCCCAAATTTTAATATTTTTTATATATTTCTAAACCAAAATCGTAATCGTCTGTACTTACATCCTTCATCTACTCTTCGCTTAAAATGCTTTATTTGATTTTAACTGACTTGACTTGTCATCACACTACACTAACTTATGTGCAATTATAAAAAAATTCAATAAATACTTTCACTAAAGTAACTCGATGACACGCCAAGGAACGAAGAAAACTGAAGAGTGTGACCACCGTTGAATGCGGGTTATATAGACTTGCTACACCTCCCTTATTTTTAAGTTTGCAGGTAAATTTTTAACGTACAATAATATTCTCTGTAATAACACCAACCGTTCCTCATTTCTTAAAAATGCTTGCCTAACCGCCTCTATATTATCGTGAAAAACTTCAACGGCTCTTCGTTTCCTTTGAATTACGATAACAAACACGTTAAAATACTCGGTAAAACATTTACAACGGCCAACCGTCCCTGCTATTTAGCGAAAACTAGCTTCTACAGAAAATCGATTTCCTTCAAACTAAACAAACCCCTTTCATCTCCCGTGTTTATATAGTCTCTTTTCAGACATATGGTTCCACCAGGTGGATATTTGCCCTACCTAATACAAAACTGTTGCACGTATGCCTGTATCGTCTAATCATCCCGCTCGATTTCTCTCCCTTGCTTTCAATCGATCCGTGTTTGCTTATAATATTCCTAAAAATTATTGATTTTGTTGCCCTCTGCAAAATGAGTTTGTTTGTCGTTTCCCTACTATACTACATCTATAATTAAATTCCAAATATCCTATTTCTCATTTGTATTCATGCGTTTCTGCTACGTCCTTGTTCTCCATAACAGTTTGTTTTTAGCTTCCCTTCTATACTACCTTTATAATTAAAATCGATATCTTATACAAACATATTGCGTATTTGTTAAACTTATATGTATTGTTTTGTCCTTGTTGTATATTGACTATACTAACTTCCAACGGTTCATTTCTTTCGTAACCCATTAATTTTTATAGGCTTGTTTAACGTAACCTGTTATCTTGTAATATCTCCCCGTTTTAGTTTGTACACTATGCTTTGAAACGTTTCTGGTTTTACCCTTCAAAATAATAATAATCCTACTATAACAAATATGAAAGCTTTTATGTTTTCGTTTTCTACTTTAAATAAATTAAAAGTGGTATTTTTACATCGTTGTTTCTAACTCTTATTGTCCTATCCTGCAATAAATATTATGCTACGTCCTTTCTAAATAAATACAACTAAATTAAATTAACCCTAAATTATCACACGTTGAATAAGCTCTGTTTTAATTATTTAAAATACCTAATTGTCTAGAATGCCTAACTAACTTTCTTGTAAGTTATTACTCTCCCTCCGAGCTTCATTTATGACCTTATATACATACAATTAGCTACATTTTTTTAATAATCTGATAAACTACTTAATTCTAATAAAACATGCTAATCGAATTCTACTTCAGGTATTATGGTACATATCATTTATAAGAACTGGAGTATCCATTAAATAGTGAACATAAGAATTAAATAAATCAACAGAAGATTATTCAATTGGAATTACTTTTCATTTTCTTGAAGAAAAACTACCCAAACACCTATTTGAAATCTCAAAAGCTCCATCACACGGAAATAGCATTCTATATAAAATCAGCAAATAATTAATTCTACGATCTCCTTTATCATCAGTTTCAAATTAGAAATCTCATTAATATGAGTGGTAAATTAGTGCGTCTAACATCTAACATTACAATATATATATATATATATATATATATATATGCTGTGAAACCTACAAAAAGCCTCGCCAGAGTAAAAAAAATATTTGAGCCTTTCGAATTGGGCACCAAGATATGCTGTGAAACCCTCAAAATTAACTGGTCCGTTGACTTTCTTCTGATAATCGCCTCTTTACTCTCTTCGCCTCGGCTGCTCACCTAGTTAAAACTTTCGTCCTCATTCATAAAAAAAACAAACACATTCCTACCACAAACATCAACATTAACTCTATTTACATCAATATTCATAATACATTAAAATTTCAAAATTAAATTGTAGCATAAATTTCAGCATCATAAAATTTCAAGTTAAAATTTGTCATCTTTTTAATTTGCATCCAGAATTAGTGTCCTTGTAGGATGCATACTAATTAAGTTAACAATGTGTGCAGACCTGAGTCTGAATAAAAAGGAGCATTTCCCACCCCTTTACGTTAATTTAATAGGTTAGTCTAATTGAGCTAAAAGACAGACTCAAATTCTCATCATAATCAAAAACATAAACCTGATAAATACTCCTTAAAATTAAAAATTTGTTGTTTATACAAATTTACTACTGTCCATTTTTATCAAACAAATTATAAAGATATTCAACACACACCAAAACATCAAAGATTGAACAACAATGCATAAGTTACCTGAAGGTTACTGCACTCGTGGCTTCAATGTACATCGGACTTGCTCATCCCACCATTCCAGCTGGTTTATGTTTACGTCCTCGGATTTCGGGTCGCCTTTTAAAATTGTTATACACCACCATTCATCTAAAAAGTTTCAGGGCTTCTCAGGAACGCATCTATGTATATCTAAATCTTGTTTTGTAGATCCAATCACGTTTACAAATAACACTTGATTACTCACTCCCGAACAAAATAGCAAAGAAATTCATAATTCGTTCACGCTATACTAAAAACTGCATACTTCAATGTATTTATTTATCGCTACTAATTTGGATAATTGGTACAGTAATACCCGCAAATTATACTAGACTTTATTACCTTATCTATCTTCTCTAAGCGTCCTAATAACTTTTATTGTAGCACGTAATCACCACGTATTCTACTTAAAGTATTAAATAATCAAAAAAATAAAGAGCAAAACTGTTTAAAGTATCGAATAAAATCAAAAATCTAAGAGCGCAAAACTCCTATAAACACGGGTTTATATAATGGCCCGCTTGCACGTCGAATTTGTCCCGCAACGGACAATTTTTAGAATTTTGCATTCCCTTTTCCCTTTCGACGGTCCGGCACAGCGATTCTACTAAAATTTGCACACGTCCAAGTTGAAAATCTAAAAATTTTCCACACGGCTCGCAACGCGTCCGCGAACAACTAACTAATTTTATACAGAAATTGTTATGTTTACACCTCTCATGTTTGCATCTTATTCCAACCAATCGTAGCCCTAGTGAAGCTTCGCAAATCACGCTTTTATTATCAGTGTCTCTGCTTTACACTTTTTATCCGTCCTTTTCTACCTTGGTCTAAGTGGTACAAATTGATATTCTTTACTATCTGTTATTTAAATCCACGTAGATTCTTACGTAAGTAAAATAACCCCTCGTCTAGCCTTTCCTGCTAAAACATACGACCGTTTCCAATATACGTAGAATCTGCATGCTTATCAGCTCGAATTTATTAGAATTTGACATTTAAAAGTTTGCAGGTGTGCGCTGCTAATGAATGTTTTAAATATAATTCTCCGGGCTTGTTTTCATGGTATTTTAACCTTGGATTTTCACAGGCTTTTATGCTTATTATATATTACTAATGGTTCAATTAACTCCAATTAAATAAATAATGAATGGCATTGACTTCTACCCTTTAATTTTTAGCGAATACTAATTAAATATTAATTATTATTTGTACACTTTGTTTAATACCGGTTACTTAAAAATTGAATTAATTAATATAGATTTCCCACGTAATTTCTATTTGTTTCTTTATACAGGGTGATTAAAATTATTTGATGTCGTTAATTAATTTTCTACCCTGGTCTAAATTTGAGTAGTATATATATATATATATATATATATGTATATATATATATATATATATATATATATTATACTGTCAAGAAGGGGGTGGGCTTATAAAATGTTTAAATAGGGCTTCGAAACGACTTTGCTAGAATGGGGTATATTTGGTTTTGTTTGAGTATTTTCTTTCAGGTATTTTTGGTTTATAAATTAACAACAACTATTCCACGTTTATAAATTTATAAAGCTTTTGAAACTGCATTGCATTCAACAACATATACCGGCCATAGACCAGGCTAAGCTAGTTATAAGTTTGCATTGTATACGTATTTTAATCGTTATGGTTGCACGTATATGAAATTTAATTTGGAGTTAGCGTTTTCAAAACCATTTGAATGTAAAAACAAATATCAAAATTGCTTGGTATACTGCACGCTTTTAAAATTTTAAGGAGTTAAGTGATACTCCCGTAAAATTTGTAAATCAATTTCAGTTTGAATATGTTTTAACAATTAAAGATTGGTTATGTAATGACAGGACGTTTACCAAATAAGACAAGGAGTGACAGATAGATATATTACGCCTATCACTAATAAGGTAGGATCACAGTATATATAACAGATGGCGCTAGCAACGTGAGGCAGAGTAGATTTGTTAGTTGTACGTTGCATATATTCTATTTAAAAGTGAAAATTAATATTTGATTGACGTTTCATATATATTTATTTGACAGTTGTTGAATTTATTGTAGTAGGCTAAGACGTAATTTGATATTCACACTTTGGTCAATTTTAGCGGCGGTAAAACATTAGGTGGGGCTCGAATAGGTAAATAACTTCGCAACAAAATATTTGTTCGCCTAAAGGTGGGGCTCGATAGGGCTGATTCAGATTTGCAGAGGTTGTGTAGCTTAGTGGGGCACATCATTGAAGTTTATTTTGAAAATTAAAGGGACATGTCTGATGAGGAGAGAATCACGAGGTCAGGGAAAGTTTATGGAGTTGAGACTGGTGTGAGAGGGCAACCGGTGGTTAAGACTGTAGCAGCAGGGGATGCTAGGGATGAAGCTGGAGGATATGTGGAGCCGGAGGTGATTATTGTGAATTCAGGTGGTACATCGGGAGAAAATGAAATTGATAAGGAAAAGAGAATATGCAGATCCAAGATGTGATGATGGTTTTGTTGGAATTAAAAGGGTCGTTAACTAAGTCGCATGAAGAATTGAGAGGATCATTGTTGGCCGAGGTTAGAAATTCACAAGCGGAAGTTAAGGAAAAATTTGATATGATGGAAATGAAAATTGAAGGAATTAATGTATCAATACAGAGCAGTTTGTGTTCATTTAAGGATGAAGTTCTGAAGGACGTAGAGGATAGAGTCCAGGTTGTAGAAGGAAGGTAACAACAGGTTTAAATGAATTAAGGGAAGAGCTGTACATGGTCGAAGTTAGACAGACAGAAAAATTGCAGAATTTAGGTGAAATAGTTCGGATTCAGACGGAGGACAATATTAACTCTAAAACGAAATTATAGGCAAATTGCGGGCGAGTCAGGAGGTGGCAGAGAAGCTGAGAAGGATACGACGGTTCAGGGAATACGGTAAATGGATTGTCTGGTCTTGAAGGGAATGTTAGACAGATGAGAGAACAGTTGGTTGAATTGGAAAGGGAAGAGTTGTTTGTGATGCAGGATACCAGTATAGGCTAGGAAAGAGACCTTGCCGAGGTTTGAAGGCAGAAAGAATGAGCAGCCGATGGTCTATCATAGCAAGTTGGACGAGATGGTAGAGAGTGAGCCAGAGAGGTGAAGATGCAGATGGTGAGCGTGACATTGGGGGTTGTGCAGAGAAATGGCACTGTATCGTGAGGAGGCAATATAGTTCGTACGAGGAATTTCGAAGGCTATTCATAGAACAATATTGGGGAAACACGCATCAGGCTAATATTCGAACGGATTTAAACACTGGGAACTATAGGTCATACCAGGGATCGAGAGAAAATTATGTGATTGAAAGTATAACCAGGCGCAGCACCTGATTCCTAAATTAAGAGAAGATGAAATTATATTATTGTTGTCAAGGCATATGGAGGCGGAAATAACTAGGGCCGTAGCGATACAAAACGTTCGGACTTTAAGAGACTTTTTGGAAATGATGCGAAATTATGACGTAGCTAGGACGTTTGAAACGAATAACAGGGAAAATAGTGATAATAGGAATTGGGATAGGAATAGGAATAGCACAGACTACCAGAGGACTGGGGTGCAAGGATACAATTATAGGGAGAATGGACAGGACAACTACGGAAAGCAATATCAGGAAATCAAAGGAGAACGAATAATAATTGGGAACAACGTTTTAATAGAGACGATAATTATAGGGGGAACAATGACTGGAACAGGACTGATAGGAATGACAGAGGTTTTGGACAGCAAAGAACGAGTTTTGGACAGAGGTGGCAGAGAGAAAGCGAGCAGAGATCAACGGATCAGGGGGAAATACCGACAGGGATTAGAGACCGAGAACGGGAGACAGATAGAAACTTGACGATCCAACACGTAACAACAAGAGACACGCGACAGAGATCGGAGGATAGGATAGAGAAAGTGGAGGTCCACGATGAACCCACGGTACAAAAAAACGTCGATTTATTAGTGTTAGGAAAATCAGATTTAGGGACACAGCATAGTATTAGTTTAGTAGATAAGTTGTTAGATAATAAGTTTGAAAGAAGGCGGAGTTACCATTTATTCATATTAGTTTAGGGATTCTGTTTACACGGCATTGATAGATACAGGGTCGCAGTTATCGCTGGTGAGAGAGGAAATAGTTTTGAAACATGCAGAATTATTCAAAGGGAAAATTTGTAGGGTTAAGAGTATTAATTTATGGTCTGCGATTAAGAGGAAGTTAACTACGATAGACAAAGTTGTACGAGTATCGATTGTATTAGGAAGTACCAGACTAGGTGAAGTAGAGTTTTGGATAGCAAGAGGATTATATTTAGATTTTATTGTAGGGATAGATGTAATTGAGGAATTTGGACTGGTTATAGATGGTAAAGCACGAATGGTAAAGGTATTAAATTTAGAGAAGAAATGGGTGGTGCCTAAGGATAATCGGGATACTAGGGATGAGATAAATACAGATAGTATAGGATCAGGAAAGACTAAGAATAGAATTTATGATGGAATTGATGAGTTACGGTTATGTAATATATTTGAGAAGGTATTTGATGAGGAACAGATAGGATTAATAGGGGTGGAAATGAAGGAAATGTTATATGAGGTGTTTAATAGACATGCAGGAGTTTTTAGTAATGAGCCTAGGTTTGCGCAAGAAGTATACGCATAAGTTAGAGGTCACAGACGAGGGAAGTTTTCGTACTAGAGTATATCCAATACCATTTGCATTAAGGGTCGAGTGAAAATGAGATTAAAAGATGTTAAAGAGGAATTATTGAATCAGCGAGAACACCCTATATCAATCCGGTAGTGGTTGTGCCTAAATCTGATAAGTTAGAATTAAGAATATGTTTAGATGCTAGGAGATTGAATGCGATTACTAAACCACAATTTGAACAACCAAAATCACTAGATAATTTGTTATACAAGGTAAGCGAGATGAAAATTTTAGCAAACTGGACTTAAAGAATTCTTTTGGCTAATTCCTTTGCATGAGGAAAGTCGGAAGTATACTGGATTTAGCATTGAAGGGAGATTTATCAGTACAGAGTTGTTCCATTTGGTCTTTCAACGTCATCCGCTGCATTAGTTCGAGCCATGCAGAAGTTATTAGATGAGTACGAAGACTTCTGTACGCACTATGTCGATGATATTTTGATTTTTCTAAGAACGAGTTAGAACATTTAGAACATTTAAGAAAAGTGATCCGAAGGTTAGACGAGGGAGGTTTGAGGTTGAATTCGAAGAAGTGTGAGTTTTTAAGGACCAGGTAAAGTATTTGGGGTTTGTCGTTGGCAGCGAAGGAATTAGAATTTGTGAAAAACGCTTGGACGAGTTGAAGAATTTGAAACAGCCAAGAAATTTGAAAGGTTTAAGAGGATTTTAGGTGTATTAAATTATTATCGTCGATTCATACCAAAATATTCGAGTTGTGCATTCCATTGTTGGAGTTGTTAAAAAGAACGAAAGGTGGAAATGGAACGAGCAAAGGAGCAGGCATTTCGGGAGTTGAAGGCGGTATTTTATAGGGAACTGTCATTAAAATATCCCAATTTTACGGATCCATTTATTTTAAGGACAGACGCTTCGAGTTTTGCAATAGGGGCTGAGTTGGTGCAGGTTCAAGAAGGAGAGAAGTGCCAATTTGTTTTATTTCGAGGGCTCTGAAAGACTGCGAGACTAGGTATTCGACAGCGGAAAAGAGATGCTGGCAATCGTATATGCTGTGAAGAAGTTAAGATTTTATTTATTGGGTAATAAATTTCTGGTTGAATCGGATAACACAGTGGTCACGTTTCTGAAGAAGAAAGAGTTTTGAACAGTCGATTGTATAGATGGGCGTTAGTATTGCAGGAATATGATTTTGAGATTAGACATAAACCTGGTAAAGAAAATGTTACGGCTGATTTCTTTAGTAGGAAGGATGAAGGGTTGCTAACGGATAGTAGGAATGGATTTTTGATTGCATTGCAAGTGTTTGAAGATCTGGGAAGATGGTCGAATGCCAGATTTCATCGGATGCAAGCACACGAAGAAATAAGGGTGATCAGAGAAAATTATTCAGAGAGAATTTAGAACAAGACAGAGGTTTTATATGGTCGAGGAGTTTTGGTGAAAAGGTTATGGGATGATGAATTATTAGTGTTAACGACACAGGTAGCCGTTGAGCTGATCCAGGAAATTCATACTACGTTTGGTCATATAGGGATTCGTAAGACGTTCTTGATATTTAGGAAGCTTTCTATGCACGAAACGATAGAAAATTGGTGAAAAATTGCATAAATCTGTGTGAGACGTGTTTGTTAGGAAAGGATAAGAATGTGGTGTTGCAGAATCAAGTTAGATGTATAAGAGCGGAAGGTCCATTAGATATTGTGGCAATGGATTACTTGAGTAATTTGATACCGAGTAGGAACGGATATCAGCATATTTTAGTTGTAGTTGATATTTTTACAAAGTTTGTGCAGCTTTATCCAGCGAGGAGATGTAATTCTAGGCATGTATTGAGTTCTGTAAGAAAGTTTGTAGAACGAATAGGTAAGATGAATAGGGTATTGTTGGACAATGCAACGTATTTTCGTAATCGAAGGGTTGAAAGTAAATTAAGGAAGGATGGAATAAAGATGACATTCTGTAGTATCAGACATCCTCAAGGAAATCCGTGTGAAAGATATATTCGAGAAGTAATAAAGTTTTTGAGGTTAATAACGCAGGAACAACATGATCGGTGGGTAAGGTATTTACCGCAAATAGAAGAATATATTAATTTTGTACCAAGTTCAGTGACAGGAATGTGTCCTGTGACATTGATGAAGAAGGTGATTCCAGCAAGACCGTGGAGAGCTGAACAAAAGTGGAGGATATAACGGAGTTGTTGCATAAAGCCAAACAACAAGTCGAAACGATACAAAGAAGGGAGTTGGAGAAACGTAACAAGAAAATCAAGAAGCAAGTGGTTTTTCAGTTGGGGATCTTGTTATTGTTAAAAGATTGAGAATGTCAAATTGGGAAAGAAATATTTGTGCCAAGTTGGTATTTCCATACGAAGGTCCTTATCGAGTGAGAAGAATTTTTGCAGAAGGAATACTTACGAACTGGAGAATGACAGGGTGAATGTCGGGGACGTTTTCATATAGAAAATTTGTATCCATATTTCCATGTGGAAAATAAAGTATCGCAAGAATAAAGTTAACACTGTAAATAATACTAACAAGCTTAAAACTATACAGAATATACAGAAACTAACACTGAATCCTCATACATAAAGAAAAAAACTATAGTGATTTTAACTAAAATTTAAAATTTCTCAACCATTAAAAGAATTACTTATATCCAGGAAGCAAATTTTCATTTTTATTTCAAATCAGTGGGGCCTTATATACTGTCAAGAAGGGGGTGGGCTTATAAAATGTTTAAATAGGGCTTCGAAACGACTTTGCTAGAATGGGGTATATTTGGTTTTGTTTGAGTATTTTCTTTCAGGTATTTTTGGTTTATAAATTAACAACAACTATTCCACGTTTATAAATTTATAAAGCTTTTGAAACTGCATTGCATTCAACAACATATACCGGCCATAGACCAGGCTAAGCTAGTTATAAGTTTGCATTGTATACATATTTTAATCGTTATGGTTGCACGTATATGAAATTTAATTTGGAGTTAGCGTTTTCAAAACCATTTGAATGTAAAAACAAATATCAAAATTGCTTGGTATACTGCACGCTTTTAAAATTTTAAGGAGTTAAGTGATACTCCCGTAAAATTTGTAAATCAATTTCAGTTTGAATATGTTTTAACAATTAAAGATTGGTTATGTAATGACAGGACGTTTACCAAATAAGACAAGGAGTGACAGATAGATATATTACGCCTATCACTAATAAGGTAGGATCACAGTATATATAACAATATATATATATATATATATATATATATATATATTGCTGTGTTTTGCCTGTATTCGAATCGAGCCTCACGAATTGGGCGTCAAGAATGCTGTGTTTCCACCAAAATCCGGGAACTACGGTTTTCGAATCGAGCCTCAGGAATTCGGTCTCAAGAATGCTGTGAAACCTACAAAAAGCTATTAACTTAACTGGTCCGTTGACTTTCTTCTGTTCATCGCCTCGGCTGCTCCCCTAGATAAACCTTCATCCTCATTCATAAAAAAAAACAAACACATTCCTACCACAAACATCAACGTTAACTCTATTTACATCAATATTCACAATACATTAAAATTTCAAAATTAAATATTCAGCATAAATTTCAGTATCAGAAAATTTCAAGATTTAAATTTGTTATCATTTTAATGTGCATCCAAAATTAAAGTCCTTGTAGGATGCCTACTAATTAATGTAACAATATATGCAGACCTGAGTCTGAGTACAAAGGAGCATCTACCACCCCTTTACGTTAATTAACCAGGTTCGTCTAATTGAGCTCAAAGACATACCCAAATTTTCATCAAGAACATAAATACTAAATACTCCTTTCGACTTAAACAAGAAAATTTCACCTTAAAATTAAAAATTTGTTGTTAGTACAACTTCATTACTGTCCATTTTAAGTAAATAAATTATAAAGTTATTCAACACACACGAAAACATCAAAGTTCAAACAAAATAGTATAATTTACCTGAAGGTTACTGCACTCGTAGCTTCAATGTACCTCGTCCCTTTTGTTAATCACACCATTCCAACTGGGTTATATTTACGGCTTCTGATTCTCAACGCTTTTAAAATTTCTCCACCACCATTCATCTAAAGTTGTTTCAGGGCTTTTCCGGAACTCATCTGTGTATATCTGAACCTTGTTTTGTGGATCCAGTCATGTTTATGAACCATTTAATTATTAACACCCCTCGAAAAATAGCAAAGAAATTCATGCTTCTTTCACCAATATACGCCAAAACTGCCTACTTTTGTGTATTCATTTTTCGTTGCAACTTTGACTAATTGGTACTGTGATACTAAACTTTATTACCTTGTATCTTCTTTTCTAAGTGCACTAAAGTACATTCATTGTAGCACGTAAAGAACAAGCTGTTTTAAATCACAAAAATATTCGAGCAAACTGTTTAAATTATTTAATCAAAACCGGAAAACTAAAAAGCACTGTTTAACGCATTGAATCAAGTCGAAGATCTAAGAGAGCTTGTTCATATTCACCTGGGTATATATAGCGGTTAGCCTGTCTGTCGGTCTGTTCCCCAAAACGGACAATTCTAAAGAATTTCGCATGCTAGGTTCCCATTCCGCAGCCCGGCATGCGATTTTTACGAAATTTGCACTCGCATCAGTTAAATCTCAGAAATTTCGACACGGCTCGCAACGTCTGGAAATAACTAATTAATTTTTATACAGAAATGTTATTTCTACCTCTCAAGTTTGCCTCTTATTTTCAACCAATCGCAACCCAGTGACGTTGCTCCACTCACGTCTTTTACTATATGTGTCTCGGTCTTGCGCATATTATCTGTCTCTATCTACCCTGTTCTTATTGGTGCAAATTGATATTCTTTATTATCGATTATTTCAGTCCATGTGGACTGTGAAATAACCCACCTTTAGCATTTCCAGTAACTATTAAGCTACGGTTTCTCCAAGATTCTCTATAACCATTTGTTATCTGCCACATTTACGCAGAATGAGCCTTTTAAAAATACGCAGGTGTTCAAACATAATACTTCTATATAACACTTCTACGATTTGCATTTTATTGGGTTTTTACAAGTTTTTATAGATATTATATGTTACTAATGGTTCAATTAATTCCAATTAAAATAATACCCTTTAATTTTTAGTGACTCCTAATCAAATATTAATTATTATCTGTACATTTTGTTTAATACCGGTTACTTAAAATTGAGTTAATTAATATAAATTTTGCACGTAATTTTCTATTTGTTTCTTTACTAGGAATAATTAAATTACACGCAGAGCTTTTTAATACTGCTTCCCTTTTTTTTTTTATAGCAAGCGTCTTATACATAATTTAACTCCCTTATTTTTAATGAAACGAATGAATTTTTATGCTTCACGGTTTTTTAATAACGCGTACCTTTTCCCAAAGCTTCTACACGGTGATTAAAATTATTTGATGTGATCATTTAATTTTCTACCCTGGTCTAAATATGAGTATTTTCCCCCTATTTGAATACAAATAATCCCACTTATTTGAATGCAAATATAAAGCATTTAGACTGCCAAAAAAAAATTTACAAAAAATTGCCTATCTCTCTCTACCCTTATCTATCTAACTTACCTACCTTATCTCCAATCCAAAAAAAAATATTTACACCTATCCTATATCCCGATCCTACCCTTACTTTTAACTATACTCACTTCCCCCTACCTAATCCTATATACCTTTCGTACTCTTACTCTATTCCTAACTCTCCACTAATCTTATATGAAATATCTATACTTAACCTATCTTATTTTCTTCCTACATTTACTCTTTATTCTCATCCTAAACCTATTTCTAATTATCTCCCTTATTTATCCTATACCTAGCTTTATTTTCTATAAACACCTACTTATACTCTTCTCTATACACCTATATCTACTCTCTATTCTATATCTATACTAAAATTCACCTATCTCTATCCTTTGTTCATTAAGTTATTTAAATCTAACTCTCTTCTTGATCCTCCACGTCTTTCTTCTCACCAACCTAATACTCTTCATTCCTATTTCTCCCCCTTCTATATCTATACTTAGCATACCTATTATCTCACATACAATAAACTTATCATCCCTATTATCCTGACTCTTAAATATTGCTTCTTCTTTAGTCCCTACACTTGTCTGTTTCTTATTCATTATTATTTCCTTTTCTGCCGACAAACCAAACGATACTACCTTAAAATTCTCAATTTTTCTCTCTACGGAAAATCCTATGTACCTTCTAGAATCCCTGTGTAATGGAATCCGCCAGAATGAATTCCTTAAATCTACTTTATTAAAAACAAACTTGTCACTTAACCTCGTCAAAAGTGTGTCCATGGATGGTGGACAATGGAATTGCGGTTTGGTCCGTTGATTAATTTTTCGTGAATTTTTAATTAATCCTACATTCACCTGCTCCCGATATGCTGCTGTTGCTTCTACCTCCACTAATTCTGCATGTTTTTGTACTAAAGCTTGAACCTCTACTCTCCTATCCTCTGGACATCTTGTTGTGTTGATCTGTTTAACTTCATCATCCTCTACCTCTACTACATTAATACTAAACCCCGTGTCATCCTCTGTGACTTCATAACTGCCCTTCCATGGCACTACCCTATCCTTAATCCTTACTACCTTCCGTTCCATATCTATCAAAACCCCTAACTGCATCATACAGTCAACACCTAAAATGTTCTGAAACTTCAGTCCAGGTACAATTACAAACTCCTGTTCACAGCTTAAACTTCCTATATCTATCCTAAGCACCACAACACTATTTACTACAGCAAACCTCTTTTTATTTGGAGCTACTAAATGGCTACGCTTTATAGGCATAATTATATCACAAACCTTATCCCTAATTTTGCTGACGAATTCCTCCGATATTAAACTCGCCTCTGCCCCTGTATCAAGTAATACTTCTACATTATTCTCAAAAATTCCTATATTAATAATTGGCAAACATAATTTTTCCTCAGTTTCTGGCTCTACTTCCTCCTCAATTTTGAAAAATTCACGTGGATGTTCATATACATTTACACTGAAATCTAGTGGTCTGTCGCGTTCTAAAATCCTGTCCAGGTCTGTTTTCCCTACTTGGTCCTGGTCTAGCCGTCACCTCAGCGTATGTCCTAGGCGTTTCCACTCGTTCCGTGTCTGTATTAGCTGTCCCCCTCATGTCCGGTGAACTATTCCTTCTGGTAGGTTCCGGTCTCGGTGCAGGTCCCTTCCTAAACTATTACTTCTAACGTATGGTCGTCTCTGTTCCCAATTCTGTCGCTGGTATCCGTAACTATTCCCCTTCTAGCATAGTTGTCCCGTATATTGTCAAACCTAACTGTGTTGATCTGTCTTTCCCTATTATCCCGAGGTCGTCCACTACTTACGTCGTCGTACCTCTGCAGGTATTCTAAAACATTTCTCTGTCCACTATGTTCTGTAGTGCTACGTGTTGTCTTACTTCTACCTCGAAGTGTCGTGATAAATACTTGATAATTTGTCGGTCCGTCAGTGGTGGGTTCAGTTGCTTTGCTATGCTATACTTGCGTATAGCATATTGCTCCCTACTTCCTGAAAATTCTCCCTTAAATTTACCTGTGATTAAGTCGTCTCGTACCTGGTCTTGTCTGTGGTCACTCCAGTAGTGCTTTAAAAATCTGTCTTCAAAGTCCGTGTAGGTGTCTATGTCCTGTCCTACTAAATTGTACCATGCTTCCGCGTTGTCTTTAATAAAGCCTTTATCGTATTCAGTTTAGTCTGTTCGTCATATAAATTTCCCACTAGATTTCTTACACTATTAATAAAAATTTGTGGATTTACCCTGTTATCGCCATAAAACTTCATGTGTTGGTCCAATGATCCTCCACCTGTATAAAATCTGGGACCATCCCCCGTTAAACTTGACATGTTGTATTTAATACTACTAACTTCGCGTTCTACCCTGCCTAACTGATCCCTACATGAGTCCGTTACTTCAGTCATTTTTACATTAATCTCTTCTTCACAAAAAATGCGTACTTCGGACCTTAAATGTCCCATTTCCTGTCGAAGACCTGTAATATCACGCTCATTTTTTTCAACCTTATTTTCTACTTCCCCCAGTTTCACGGTAAGACTATCTTTAAATTCTGTAAATTCTTTAGTATTTTGTTCAATTTTATCCCCTAATTCCTGATTTAATTGGTCAAATTTCTTATTCGATTCTTCACTCATCCTCTCTAACATTCTCAATATCATCTCGTTTCCTTGATCCCCTGATTCCGTCCTCGACTGATCTCTACTGCTTCCAGCTTCTTCCATTTTCGAATTTTTCCCACACAATGCACTATCGTCACTTCCAATTTCCACTCCTTGACTCCTTAACCACTCTTTTCTCTGCATACGTTCAAATCACTCACACACACTCTAACTACTCTTAAATTTATACACAAACAGAAACTCTCTCTCTCAGATCGCCAGTTTCCTGGAATAAAATCACAAAAATTTTATTTGGAACTCGAGCCTCATTTTTGGGTCGCCAAAGAATGCTGTGTTTTCCCTGTATTCGAATCGAGCCTCACGAATTGGGCGTCAAGAATGCTGTGTTTCCACCAAAATCCGGGAACTACGGTTTTCGAATCGAGCCTCACGAATTGGGTCTCAAGAATGCTGTGAAACCTACAAAAAGCTATTAACTTAACTGGTCCGTTGACTTTCTTCTGTTCATCGCCTCGGCTGCTCCCCTAGATAAACCTTCATCCTCATTCATAAAAAAAAACAAACACATTCCTACCACAAACATCAACGTTAACTCTATTTACATCAATATTCACAATACATTAAAATTTCAAAATTAAATATTCAGCATAAATTTCAGTATCAGAAAATTTCAAGATTTAAATTTGTAATCATTTTAATGTGCATCCAAAATTAAAGTCCTTGTAGGATGCCTACTAATTAATGTAACAATATATGCAGACCTGAGTCTGAGTACAAAGGGAGCATCTACCACCCCTTTACGTTAATTAACCAGGTTCGTCTAATTGAGCTCAAAGACATACCCAAATTTTCATCAAGAACATAAATACTAAATACTCCTTTCGACTTAAACAAGAAAATTTCACCTTAAAATTAAAAATTTGTTGTTAGTACAACTTCATTACTGTCCATTTTAAGTAAATAAATTATAAAGTTATTCAACACACACGAAAACATCAAAGTTCAAACAAAATAGTATAATTTACCTGAAGGTTACTGCACTCGTAGCTTCAATGCACCTCGTCCCTTTTGTTAATCACACCATTCCAACTGGGTTATATTTACGGCTTCTGATTCTCAACGCTTTTAAAATTTCTCCACCACCATTCATCTAAAGTTGTTTCAGGGCTTTTCCGGAACTCATCTGTGTATATCTGAACCTTGTTTTGTGGATCCAGTCATGTTTATGAACCATTTAATTATTAACACCCCCGAAAAATAGCAAAGAAATTCATGCTTCTTTCACCAATATACGCCAAAACTGCCTACTTTTGTGTATTCATTTGTCGTTGCAACTTTGACTAATTGGTACTGTGATACTAAACTTTATTACCTTGTATCTTCTTTTCTAAGTGCACTAAAGTACATTCATTGTAGCACGTAAAGAACAAGCTGTTTTAAATCACAAAAATATTCGAGCAAACTGTTTAAATTATTTAATCAAAACCGGAAAACTAAAAAGCACTGTTTAACGCATTGAATCAAGTCGAAGATCTAAGAGAGCTTGTTCATATTCACCTGGGTATATATAGCGGTTAGCCTGTCTGTCGGTCTGTTCCCCAAAACGGACAATTCTAAAGAATTTCGCATGCTAGGTTCCCATTCCGCAGCCCGGCATGCGATTTTACGAAATTTGCACTCGCATCAGTTAAATCTCAGAAATTTTGACACGGCTCGCAACGTCTGGAAATAACTAATTAATTTTATACAGAAATGTTATTTCTACCTCTCAAGTTTGCCTCTTATTTTCAACCAATCGCAACCCAGTGACGTTGCTCCACTCACGCCTTTTACTATATGTGTCTCGGTCTTGCGCATATTATCTGTCTCTATCTACCCTGTTCTTATTGGTGCAAATTGATATTCTTTATTATCGATTATTTCAGTCCATGTGGACTGTGAAATAACCACCTTTAGCATTTCCAGTAACTATTAAGCTACGGTTTCTCCAAGATTCTCTATAACCATTTGTTATCTGCCACATTTACGCAAAATGAGCCTTTTAAAAATACGCAGGTGTTCAAACATAATACTTCTAAATAACACATCTACGATTTGCATTTTATTGGGTTTTTACAAGTTTTTATAGATATTATATGTTACTAATGGTTCAATTAACTCCAATTAAAATAATACCCTTTAATTTTTAGTGACTCCTAATCAAATATTAATTATTATCTGTACATTTTGTTTAATACCGGTTACTTAAAATTGAGTTAATTAATATAAATTTTGCACGTAATTTTCTATTTGTTTTTTTACTAGGAATAATTAAATTACACGCAGAGCTTTTTAATACTGCTTCCCTTTTTTTTTTTATAGCAAGCGTTTTGTACATAATTTAACTCCCTTATTTTTAATGAAACGAATGAATTTTTATGCTTCACGGTTTTTTAATAACGCGTACCTTTTCCCAAAGCTTCTACACGGTGATTAAAATTATTTGATGTGATCATTTAATTTTCTACCCTGGTCTAAATATGAGTAATATATATATATATATATATATATATATATATCATCATTCGGTTTTCTGTCCTAGAACTAGTTCGACGCATACCTTCATCGTTTCCTATTCTGAACTAACCTACACATTTCCCTGAAATTTGCACAGTCTGCATCTATCACTATGTGCGTGTAAAAGTCTGATATCGGTCTACCTCGCATGTAATATATCCCGTACTATTTCCTAAAAATGCCTTAGAGCCTATCCTGCCCTTCTATTTTTCCAATTTTTTTGGTTTTGACAGATATCTTTATTCCTCTATTATTTCTATAACCTAATTGTTATTAACCTTGTGTCTCCATGCTTCAGCCTTATGCATCGACGCACAACATTCCGAAAGGCTTCTATCTCTTCTGCCTTCTTTTTCTGTCTTTCTCTCTGCTTTTATATATATATATATATATATATATATATATATAAATTATATATATACTTCGTATATTTGCAGTAATACAAACTTACAGTTCGTCAACCTTATAAAAGCAAAAAAGAAAGTAGATTATAATAGTATTAAAACTGAAAGTTCCCCTCTACACCCATTTACGGGACATTGCTCCCTCAATTTATGAACAGTGTGAACTAAAAGTGTTGCTACTTAAGGATTCATTTCAATAAATTGCAATATGAATGTGTACCCTGCAGTGTTTTGAATTGTTTTCATCTACTTTAAAAATATAAAATTGCCAATATTGTATTTATATTTTGAGAATATAAATTTAAAAACTAGTTGCTTTATTGTATGTATCCCTTAACTTTAATGTATTTCCTTGTAGCGTGCTTTTGGCGACTGTGGCTTTACTGATATTAGATGCAAGACAAAATGGTGTATTAAATATGACACCTTTACAATGTGAATTACGCCAACGTGTTTATAGGTAAGTAAAATTTAGCCCAACCATTGCCAAACTTAAGTAGAGCAGAAATCCTCTAAGTGCCTGACAATATTCACACAGGGCAATTTCATCTGAAAGATACCCGCCTGGTATTTTTCAAGTGGTCCGTGTCCATAGTCGAATCCTGGATAAATTCATGTACTGTGTAGAACCTCTGTAATCATATATTTAAAAAAATTACACGAAGTGATTAAATGCCAAGTGAATCAAACCATTTTTTTTTCATTTTTGAACATGCCAATAAATTACCCAAGATTATTTCGCTGGATTCATGGTATGACGAGCAATTTTAGTTGGGAATTTTATTTCTGTTAGAATTTCAATCTTGATGTCAACCCTTTGCCATACCTGAAAATCGGAAACTTCATCCCTAACATTCTGTGAACCATATAACATATGGCTTCTCAAAATCTAAAGGCCTACATTTCATTTTTTATGGTTGTTGATCGATAGTTTTCAACATCGAAAACCCACGCACGGATGTTGACAGCACGTGACCTATCTTATTGACAAAGATGAAGATATAGATTTAATTTCTGGTGTAAGTTTGATTTGTAAATTAGCCTCACACTCCAAATTCATCAATTCTAATTCAAAAAAGTACTACGCATGCGAAAGTCGAGATTTTATTTCTCGTTGAATTTGTACCCTATCTATATCTCGACGCCACATAAAATAGGGGACGTTTTCGAGAACTTTGAAGCAAATTGCGTGCCATTTAGAAAGACCTAAAGGTTTACAATTTATTTTTTTAGAAATTTGGCCCTTGTATTGACCTTACACTTCATAATCGTAAACTCCATCCTGAAAATGCTGCATGCATCTGGCGTATTGTTTTCAAAACCCGAAGGTAAAGATTCCTTTCTGAAAAAAATGTTTGCTTTGCGGTCAAACCTTTACCTCTCAAAATCTAAAGCTCCCGACTCTGCGATTAATTCTATACCTCCAAAATCGGAAGTCTCTTCTGCAAAAACATTTCAAACAAATGAGGTATCACTTGTTGATAGCCGTAAAAGCTCTAAAATCGAAAATCTCCAACTTGCGGTATCATTATTCAGAAACTAAAGTGGATCAACTAGGAAACCGTTATCCGAAAAATGTTCCAAACAGGTGATGTACCATTTCTAAAAAGCCGATCGCCTACATTTCATTTCTGGTCAAATGTTTTATATTTGAATCAACCGTTCACATCCTAAATTGGCATCACCCACCTCGAAAACGCTCTGGAATGTGGCGAACAATGTCTCAAAATCCGAATGTTTAGATTTTACCTCTAGTAAAACGAAATATTGACTCTATGAAGTTTCCTAGCATGTGAAGCATTTTTTTTAAAAGCCGCAGACCTAGAGTTTATAGTTGATAAAAGTTGTAATTTAATGTATTAAAATGTGTGGGTACTTCGGTGCGTGCATGTATGCGACAGCGCGCGCGTGCGTATGTGTGTGCGCGCGTGTTGCTATAATCGTTTTTGTTAATGCAGTTTATTGTGTTAAGTGTTGCAGCAACATCGTCCAATGAAAATTCATTGAGAGCAAAAACTCAAAAAGTTATTATGGAGAATGAATCAGAGCTATCTCATGCCAATTTTGTTTAAATACTGTAAAGTAATTATAAATTAGTACACTGTAATATAAGTTTTATATATATATATATATATATATATATATATATATATATATATTAAAATGTCTAAGGAGCTACTAAGAGTTATAAGGGTTGGTTAGTACAAGGTAGTATATGCCAAACAAAAATAATCCACATATTTGATCACATAAACCTAAAAATATATGTTTGCCGTATTTTATGTATACTAAAATACCATGCAAATATAGTAGTTGAAATTAAGTGCCAAAAGGCAATTTTAAAATGACTAAGTGGCGTAGTAAGATGTGAAATGCTCAAGGGTTTATACCGAGTTGAATTTTAAAAGCCTTTGAAAGTACATTTGCCGTCCAAAAGCCGGATGCGTCTATGAATGTTCACTATCAACATGCATCCAGGGTCAAGTATAATTTATTTTGGTTTCATTTTCTATAGCATCAACTTTTGGACAATATTTGTAAACTCAAAATTATTAGTTATAACAACGTAAAATGTGATTGGTTGAATGTAAAGATTTAGGACATATATTAGAATTTAATGTGATTATGAAACTGTATAAAAGACATGGACTATGGTATGTGCGACACGAACTTAGTTATTTGTTATGGACTTTAAGATGTAGTAGGCTAGTAGAGAGTTAACATGGTCGCCTTAGAGAGTAAACAAGGTGATTATTTTTCGAACCAATTTTGTAAAAGACGTGTTTTCAGAACTGTGCTAATTTTGTATTCAGATAATAAAAGTAATTGTTTTAAAGTGAGTTTAATTGAAAAGTGGTAAAAGATACAAGCATAGGAATTATATAGGGAATAGTAGTGATTGTGCGACGGAAAATTAGTGGATTTGGAGGGTGGTTTAAAGGTAGCAGGTTATCGAGAGTGGTTATACAGAAAGAAGTTTGATATTGGAGTGTGGTTTAAAGTTAGAAGGTCATCGAGAGTGGTTATACAGATTAGAAGTTGGATATTGGAGTGTGGTTTAAGGTTAGAAGGAGCATCGAACAGCAAGATAAGGAAACGAGTAGATTGGAGATTAGATACGGAGAAGCGGACGGTTTTATAGAGGAAACAAGAATTCGAAGTGGATATTAGCAGAAGGAAGTTGTAACACGGTATTTTCTAAATTCTAAATTTGGGTTAATCATTTCAGATATTGGGGAACAGTTAAAAGTCGAGGACACCTGGAAGCAGCACGGAAATTCAAGAACAGCATTGTGAAGACGTATACGGTAATTAGGATTTTGTGCCAGGATTCAGCAAGGCATCGACGGAGTATAGACCAGGTGAGTTTTTAAAATCATATTCTTTAATACGTCAAAATTTAGTCATATAAAATTTGGTTGTAATTTAATTTGGCACATAGTAACTTTGATCTAATTAGAAATTTTGGCATATACTAAAGTAGAGTAGCAATTTTAGGAGAAAAACAAAAGGGTGCACGTTGGTTGGACTTAACACAACTACTTATAACGGAAACCCACTATAAGCAGTTGAATAACCTGAGATTAAGAGTTTCAAATAGTCGAGGCATTATATTAAATAGTTTATAAAAGAACCAACCAAACGGTGCAAGTATAAGGGGCGTGCATTAGGTGTGCACATTTTACAAAAGTATAAAATAAAGGGTATAATATAGGTGAAACACACAAAAAGTAGAGGGGTGGTGTATATAATACGTGGCAAACCCAACGTGGGGCTGAAAAAAAGGCTAGATTGAGTTGAAATTAGACAGGAATAGCAGTAGGATACAGGATCGAGAGATTAGGTGGGGCCCGCAGGTTTTTTTTCTTTATTTTTCAGGCATACGAGTTCAAAGACAGGCTGCAGAGATGACGGACCCAGCAATGAAACGGATTACGAGATCGGGATTGATATACGGAATTGGAGAAGAAATCACGACACAAAACGATGAAAGTAGGACACAAGACATAGAGCTGGACGCAGGCGGAGACATCCAGGAGATGGAGGTGAGGCAGACGGTACCGGAGGTGTTAGACATGGACACGGACCAGGCGACGGCACCGGAGGTAAGGGTAGCAGAAACCGCCGGAACCCAGGACCTAATACGACTCATAATGAGCTTGCAAACGAATTTAACCAACAAAATGGAAGAGTCGCGGACGGCTTTTGAAACTTCACAGACAAATCTATCGAACAAATTTGAAACGTCACAGATTGAACAAAAAGAGGCAAATACGCAACTAACTAACAAAATAACGACATTACAAACGACTTTAACAAACCGAATTGACGATTCAAACACTGAGTTAACCAATAAAATTGTAGAATCACACATCGAACTGAGAAACGAGTTTAGGACGGCACACGAGGAACTGACGGCCAAATTGAATAATACACAGGACTATCTACTCACGCAAATACAAAACGTAAAGGACGACATAAGGACTGAGGTACATGAAAAGATTGACAGAATAGATGACAAATTTGAAAACACGCGGGTACAGATTCAGGGAGACTTGAACGCGACAAAAACGGACCTACGGACTGAAATTAAGACACGCGTAGAGACAGTTGAGGAGACAATGGTCAGTGGTTTTACGACGTTACATTCCGAAATTCAAACGTGCGACAAAAGACATTTGACAAACTACAGGAATTTAGGACAAACCTTAGAGACGATACAGACCGAAAATTTGAACGCTAAGACACAACTGGACGACAAAGTCACGGTAGTAGAAAACCGGGTAGGACACGACGTAAGACAAATACATGAAAAATTGGACGACCTAGAACGACGGCGCATTGGACTGGACTACGGACAGCACATCAAATTGAACCGGGACGCGCTACCTAAATTTGAAGGACGGAGGACAGAACAGCCGATGGGATTTCTAGACAGACTGGACGAGATCGTCGAATCAGAAAATGAAAGAACTAAGTTACAGATAGTAGGGGCGACATTGACAGGGAACGCGGAAAAGTGGCACAACATCATACGCCGACAGTACGACACCTACGCAGAATTTCGACGACTATTTATGGAACAGTTCTGGAGCAACACGCACCAGACAGACATACGTACAAATTTGATTACGGGACACTACAGTCGGACACACGGGACTCGCGAAGAATATGCAATGACAAATACAACCAGGCACAGCACTTGACACCAAAGTTGGGCGAGGACGACATCATACTACTACTTGCGGGCCACATGGAGCCGGAAGTGACTAAGATGGTTGTGGTCCATAATGTTAAAACACTGCGGGAATTTTTAGGCGTTATGAGGAATTTCGATTTGGCAACGGCACTAGAGGCAAAAACACGGACTAGTCATTGGGATCAAAACCGGGGTAATAGGGATGACAACCGACGACATATGTACCACGAACAGCGACCCAACCATAGACAGGACAATTTCCATCACGACCATCGACCCAGCTACCGACAGGACTATTTTAACCACGGACACCGAAACCACTGGGGACACGACGGAAACAGGAGACCATACTACAATAGGGAACACCGGGAGAACGACATACAAAGACAAAACAGGTACCAGCGCGACGACAACGCGGATGACGGTCGAAATACAGGGGGCGGTACGCAGAACGGATACAGCCGGATGGACAGGGACGCGAATGTCCACCATATAACGACCAGCGCAAGGACTCAGGACACCGATCAAATTGAAGTGGTGCAGATACACGAGGCACCCTCCGAAAAAAAAAACGTCAAATTTTGGACGAACGAATGTGTAGGGTTAAAGGTCGACGTGGTTTATAGTTTGCAGGACTTGTTGTTAAATAATTATAATTTGAATAAAAAGAACCTTTTGTTCATTAATATTAGTTTAAATGAGTGTTTATATGTTGCTTTAGTTGATAGTGGTTCACAGTTGTCGCTGGTAGATGAGAGGGTAGTGATAAAACATGCGGATTTTTTAAGAGAAAGAATAGAAGCGATTGATGGGGTTAATTTATGGTCGGCTATGAATAAAAAGTTAACTACGATTTATAGGATCATCCGTGTACCGATATTTGTAGGGAAAAAATGCAGGAGAGGCAGAATTTTTAATTACAAAGGGGTTGCATATAGATTTCATATTAGGAATGGATTTTATAGAGGATTTTGGAGTGAATATAGATGGTAAGGATAGGTCGATTCGAATTTTTGATAAAGATAAGTTATGGATGGTGTCTACGGTTAGTGAGGAATATAGGAATGGAGATAATATAGATAAGTCAGGATTAGGAATGGATAGGACAAGTGATGATAGACAGGTTAAAGTACGGTTATGTAATATGTTTGTGAGATTAATTAAGGATGAACAGATAGGAAGAGTGAGTATTGAGATAAAGGCGAAGCTAGAAGAATTATTTGATAAATATGTGGGGTTATTTAATGAAGAGCCAAGATTGGCGAGGCGATACATGCATAAGTTAGAGGTCACGGAAGACAACGGGTTTAATACAAAGGTGTATCCAATTCCGTTTGCTATTAGAAATAGGGTTAAAGCCGAGATTAACAAGATGTTACGAGATGGAATAATAGAACCAGCGAAAACTCAATATGTGAACCCGGTAGTTATTGTTCCTAAACCCAATAAAAGGGATATAAGGATTTGTTTGGATGCGAGAAAGTTGAATTCGATTACGAAACCGCAGTATGAACAACCGCAGGGTTGGATAATTTGTTGTACAAAGTGTACGAGATGAAGTTTTTCAGTAAACTAGATTTAAAAATTCATTTTGGTTAATTCCGTTGCATGAAGACAGTAAGAAGTTTACAGGGTTTAGCATTGAAGGGAGATTTACATGTTTTCTGTGGTTCCGTTTGGGTTAAGTAGTTCTTCCGCAGCACTGGTAAGGGCCATGCAGAAGCTGTTTAACGAGTATGAATGTTTCTGTTCGCACTATGTGGATGATTTGTTGATTTTTCAAGGACCGAACAAGAACACCTGGAGCATTTAGAAAAGGTGATCCAGAGGCTGGACGAAGGGGTTTGAAGTTGAACGTGGAAAATGCGAGTTGTTCAAGAACAAAGTTACATATTTAGGGTTTGAAATCAGTGAGAATGGGATGAAAATTTGTAATAAAAGGTTGGACGAGTTGAAAATATTGCTCAACCAAAGAACGTGAGAGGATTACGAGGGTTTTAGGGTTCTAAATTATTATAAACGATTTATACCGCGATATTCTGAGTTATGTGTGCCGTTGGTGAGTTTATTGAAGAAAATGAAAGATGGAAATGGACTGCTGATCGAGAAAAGGCGTTCCAGGAGTTGAAAAGTGCATTTTATAAAGAGTTGTCATTAAAATATCCGAATTTCAAAGACGAATTTATTTTAAGAACGGATGCGTCAAAATATGCGATAGGGGCTGAGTTGGTGCAGATCCAGGACGGAGCTGAGGTACCAATTGTATTTATTTCGAGGGTATTAAAAGATTGCGAAACCAGATATGCGACGGCAGAGAAGGAAATGTTGGCTATAGTATATGCAGTGAAAAAGTTGCGTTTTTATTTGCTAGGTAACAAATTTTTAATAGAATCCGACAACACGGTGGTGACATTTATGAAGAAAAAGGAGTTTCTAAACTGCAGGTTGTACAGATGGGCGTTAGTATTACAGGAATACGATTTTGAAATCAAGCACAAGCCAGGCAAGGAGAATGTGACGGCGGATTTTCTAAGCAGACCGCAGGTGGAAAAAAAATAAAGACGTGAAGGATTGTTTAGTTGCTTTGCAGGAGTTCAGGAATGTTGGTCGGTGGACAAATTCCAAGTTAATGGAAACGCAAAGGCATAGTGAGGTGAGCTCGATCCGCGAGAGATTAACAAGCGAGAATGTGGAGGAGTACCGTGGATTTACCATCGTAGGGCAGTTCGTAGTAAAAAGGATAGGTGAGGCAGAGCTAGTAGTGGTATCCAGAGACGCGGCTGTGGAGATTATAGATGAAATTCATTTAAATTTTGGACATATAGGTATAAGAAAACATTTTTGGTATTCAGGAGGCGTTTTATGCACGGAACGATATCACAGTGGTTAAGGAAAGGATCAATCGTTGCAAAATTTGTATCTTAGGGAAGGACAAGAACGTGGTGTTGCAGAACGTACCGATGAGTGTGAGCGTGAGCGGACCATTGGAATTGGTAGCTGTTGATTACTTAAGCAACCTGATTACGAGTGAACAAGGGTATCGGCACATATTAGTAATGGTGGACGTTTTTCAAAATTTGTTAAATTATTTCCGGCGAGGCGAAGCAACACGGTGCATGCTTTACAATCGATCAAAGAATTTGGAAGCCAGGTAGGGAGAATGGAAAGGATATTGGTAGACAACGCAACTTATTTTAACAACCAAAGATTTAGGAACGGGTTAAATCGAGCGCACATTAAGGTGTCATTTAGCAGTATACGGCATCCGAAAGCAAATCCATGCGAGCGATATATACGGGAGGTAATCAAATATCTACGGTTAGCAACGCAAGAGCACCATAATAGATGGGTTAGATATCTGCCGCAGATTGAAAATTTCATGAATTGTGTACCGAGTTCAGTGACAAAAACGTGTCCGATAACATTGATTCGGAGGATTATACCAGCTAGGCCATGGAGGGAAGAAGTCGAGGTACAAGACATCACAGAGTTGTTGGGCAGCGTTAGACGTAGGATCGAAAGGATGCAGCGTAGGGATATCGAGCGGAGGTGTAGCAGGATCAAAAAAAGGACGACTTTCGAAATAGGAGATATGGTGGTGGTGAAAAGGTTAAGAGTTTCGAACCGCGACAGGAACATTTGCGCGAAGTTGTTGTTTCCATATGAAGGGCCGTACAAGATTACGCGTATTTTTGCGGAAGGAAATACATTTGAATTAGTTACTATGACAGGGGAATATCGTGGGCGTTTTCATTTGGAAAATCTATATCCATATAAGGTTGTACAGGAAGAGGGTTTAGTAGAATAGTTTGTTATATAGTTCATGCGACGGAAAGTTTAGTTTTGTTTTAGTTTATAAGGTAGGTTAGTATGTAGCATAGTTAGACAGACATATTGAGAGTTAAAAATAGGGGTTGAATAATTAAAATATGTAGGAATCCAAAAAGGGGTTTGTGTAAACAGGAAAGAGGGGGTTTGATTTTAAATAAAACTAGAAATTATGCACACCTGGAAAGAGTAAAGCCGACGCAATTTCCAATTTCATTCAAAATCAGTGGGGCCAATAAAATGTCTAAGGGAGCTACTAAGAGTTATAAGGGTTGGTTAGTACAAGGTAGTATATGCCAAACAAAAATAATCCACATATTTGATCACATAAACCTAAATACTGTAAAGTAATTATAAATTAGTACACTGTAATATAAGTTTTATATATATATATGTTTTTGATACAAGATATCTTACTTAAAGTTCATGTACAGGTTAAGTTCCAATATCCTCAACTGTTTTGACAAGTAACACATAGTTAAAACTCTAGCTTGAATTTTTAATTCAGTAACTTCGTTATATTGCTTAATTTTAAAGGATGGTGGCGAATCAGCATTATTTATCAAGAGCAAGGAACTATTTCACCATGAATCACACGCAAAACTTCATTTGAGTACATTCCTCTTGAAGCGACAGCAAACCATATCAGCAAAATTCTGCTTAGTATTCTCTAACCTCAGCACTTCAATTTTCGACAAGTATCCGAAGATTGTTAGGACAAGTATTTATTCAATGCAACACTATCTGTGAATCACGCCAAAAGAAATAATCAAAATTGCCAATTAGCGAATTTTTCACAGCATTAATTAGTTGAGCTAACAGTAAAGCTCCACAAAGCTCAAGCGTTGGAATTGTAACAATTTTTAAAGGCGTGACTTTCGTCTTCAGACGTAATAATCAAACATGCACTTCAATGTTTGAATCAATGGAGCGCATGTAGTTAGTAGTAATATAAGAATTTTTTAAAGAATCGTTGAAGCCATTAAATTAGTAATTATTTTTGGTCGAGTTTTTGTCACTCTCCCTCTCCTTCCTCTTTCATCGGTGAATACGTATAGTTAGACAAAACAGTGTGCGCTGCCGCAACATTTATTACATATAGCAGTACTCTTACAGAATTTCAAGTTACAGTGATACGGTTATAAATAGAAGTTTAACAAAGGCTGTTTTCGGTTTCCTTCTTAATATAGCAACCACTCGGACCTTCTTATTTATTTAAGTAGGGAACAAACTGTAACACGCTGCGTTAAGCTAGCGATAAATTATAGGTGAAGGAAGGAAAGAATTAATCTTGAATGGATTAACTTGTCGTTGAAGCCCACTCTATAATCTAAATTTCATGTAGAACAATGTTCAAAAACAAGACATACAATTACATTTGTATTCTAATCATAAGCTGAAAACCAAAAATATGATCGTTTCTTTTTCTGTTTAATACATAATGGACCTTATATTAAAGGTTGTATATTATTTTAAACCACAAGAATTATAATCACAAAATTTCATACTGGAAGCATATCGTGTTTTTAAGTAAGCTTTAGATTGATAAAATAATAGTGAACTCATTCACATGCATCTCAAATATAAGCTCTAGGAAGTTTGGTTTAATAAATTTCATACAATATAACATAGTTATTATTAAACAGTTTCAATCACCACAAAAGTAAGCCACAGACGTTCTTGAATACAATGTACCAAAGCAAGCGGCGAGCAATGAGAATAAATAAGTGTTGGGTTACAAAGATGACTTGCTCTTTTCATACAATAGATTACAATGTATGCATTTCAGATGGTTTAAAATAAAGAAATAAAAATATACACCAACATAAGTTACATAGTAACGCAATTACTACGTGTTATTTGTCACAAACTCAAGAGCAAAGTGTGCAATAACATGAAAACCATCGACAACATACAAAGTAGAAGCGGAATTAGGGTACAATAATTATATCTGACTGGGATTTAATAAGAACTAGTTGTAAACCTGAAAAACAGTAACATCAAGATGTAGAAATGCGCGCAAATAGAACAAGCGGGTTGAAGGTGGATAGAATGTGAATTGAAAAGTTAGGTTGAATATACTGAACTCCAAGAAAATTTAATTGCATTTACAAAGGGAATAGGCAGAGATCGACAAGTAAAATGAAATACATCTGCAACTGGATGGGTAGGTTCATGAACGCGAAAACGCGGATATAACCTCAAAAAACTATTTTGAAACAAAGGGATAAGACCACCCTTCATTCAATTGAAACTTTCTTGTATGTTCAGAGTTAGGAGGTTGCCGTGTTTAGATACATAAGAAATAACGAGAAGGACAATATTGATCGTTGTTTGAAATCCTAGAATTGAAATAAAGTAAATGCTCTTATGAACTTCTATGTAACGTTTGGCTAGCAATGTTATCAATTTTTGCATGTCAATTGTGTATTATGGTAGTAGGATATTAGTTAGGTGAAAATAATCATCTGGCTGGACTAATTAGTGACTTAAAACGCCAGATTTATTAGCGAAATTGCGGGTAGTGTTATCGGGGTGAGATTGATAAAAAAATTGGCGCTGTGTATATTTTTTTGAAAAACTTATATAAGTACGTATGGCATAATCCATCAAGCAAGGAAGATAAACTTGGACATTTGCACCAAATATGGCGAACTATATTTTGCAAATTCAAGTTTTATAGACAAAAAGGTCGTGAACAATCTCATACTGGTTTTGGTGTGAAATTGTTGACGATCGTTTTACCCCATAAGGTTCAAGCAAATAAACATTTGTACGATTAATCTCATCCGCACTGTTCTGATACCAATACTTTTTAAGTTATATGACATTATATTCTTTGGGGCGTGATTGTTCAGAAGGGCGTTACGTTAATCCGTGCGAACAAAAAGGAAAGTCGTAAAGTAATCAAATAAAAACCCTCACGGGTTCTGCAACAAACAAGGGATCAAAATAGCAAAGCCGTGCTAACAGAAACCTCATAGAATGGGGTGGGTTAGAAAAAAAGGAACAGGAAACCTCAAGAAGGAATTTCATTTACAAACCTCTAGTAAAAAATAAAAAACATGATACCAAAAAAAACATTTACAAGACCTCTAGCTAAAATATAAAACAAATTGATACAAAAAGTCAATTAGCGTACCAAGCAACATTCATTCAAAATATATCCCAAAGGATTTACACAATATAAAAAACTACACAATAATAATTTATTAAAAAAATAGAGTATACCCTTCTCTAACTACCTATAACTAAATTCTAACCTCAGGTTTGATATGCACATAAACAAGAATTAATAAAAAAATATATAATAGACTGTTTTCAGTCCCTTAGTTACTGAAATTTTTAAATTTCAGCAGAAAAGAATTAGTAAATACTCCCTGTATGTTTGTTGTGGTTTGTTTAGCATTCTTCTTAATCTTCTTTGGAAATGAAACCACTCATAGTTTTTAAAATCTATTTTATTTACGTTTCGATCCATGACCTAGGATCGTAGTCAAAATAATAAAAACTTCAAGTTTGACGTTTATGACATAAATTGAAGGTTACTTTGATATATTGATGTTTAAAATATTTGGTTTGATTACACTAAGCAAAAATTTTAAACATCAATAAATCAAAGTAACCTTCAATTTATGTCATAAACGTCAAACTTGAAGTTTTTATTATTTTGACAACGATCCTAGGTCATGGATCGAAACGTAAATAAAATAGATTTTAAAAACTATGAGTGGTTTCATTCCCAAAGAAGATTAAGAAGAAAAGAATTAGGTACTGACATAGTCAGCTAAAAATGGAACCCTCCATAAGCTGAAATGCATTTCCTCCACAGGCGCATCCGGAGTATGTACTAATGTCACGCTCTAAAAAGATTATATATAAATAAATATGTTCTAATGTTCATATAAAAATTAATTTCTAAATGAATACCCAAATCATAACAGTCATCGTCATAGCACACTCCAACGAATAAAGCAAAGCAAGTTCAGTCTCGACACCGGAGTATCTTCTGTTGTACGATGAATAATTTGAGAAATCTAGACTCAATTCTTCCCGAGGGAAACCATCAAATCATCGTAGAGGAGAAACAGCAATCCCCTTGAAAGTAACTTAATGCTAATTACAGGAGATAATTTAGTTGTTGGAAAAACTCTATCTGTCAAGGGAACAACTTCGTACAAATCAATTTTCAGAACCTCGTCTTGCAAATCCACTAACTGTAGGAGCCCACTGTATGTTCAATTTCGCAGGTTTCTGCATATTTTTACAGTACTTGTTTACCTGCAATTACACAAATTTATATTTTATCTTCAACCAACATTGCAATATGTTCCCACTGTCCTTCATTAAAGCAAAAGTTCAAACGAACAACAAATTAGTAAACGTCGTGATCGCCGTATAGAAAAACTGTATTTATGACAGACACACTTCATGTCGCAAACAACTCGTCGACGTATTTTTCCTTAGCTAGACAGCAAACTGAGTACCAGATAAGCAAAACCCGATTACGTTCGCACTTCAAGTTACTTATTCAAGCGATATTTAATACCATCTTCGCACAAAATAAAGCGCGTATATTTTCATTAAATATGGTATAATTATTTCCTTTTTTGGTAAAGGACACAGAATATATCAAACTTTACGCAACCGAAACTACATGAAAAAATCATTTGCGATACCCGTAGGCCAATACTCCAAACAATTCCGTTTTGTTTTCGCGAGGAAAATGCTCATAATAATGCATTTAAACTGACGCGTCACTTTCCACCAAAACATTCCCTGTCGATAAACCACCTCATGAAAGGTATTTTTCAGAACATCCACCTTCGAAATGAGAACAACAGAGCGAACTATGATAGATAAAAGAAAATTCTCACGTTTACTTTATTGTTGTAAAAGTTCAAAAACACAACGATTATATTTCGACTCAAGGAATTAAGGCTATGTGTATCAAAAGTCGCCTATATTTCGCATAAAATTATAGCAAACGTTGTATATGAAAATAAATAAATGACAGATTACCTACTTGTGTACTGGCGGATCTTATCAAAAACGTACTACACCTAATGCAAAACAAGGAGGTTGGTTATCGGAAACCAATGGGTTTCTAGCTAAGTAATGAATAATTTTGCCTAGCATTGGGAAAGTAAAATTAATGTAAAAATTGTTGGTAATTTTCCAAAAAGAAAGCCCGTAACCGGTTTCGCTGTTCTTACAGCTCATCAGACGGGCGCATCTTTTTTTGTAAAACAATCAACTAAGATTTTGAATTATACACAAGTTCTGGTATATCTATATGTAAAAATATTTCTCATGCGCTGGTAATACCCAAATGTAACCAACAAACTATCGGTGACCGTTCAAGTCTCAGACATGTTAGTATAGATAGCATTGCCAGACAAAATTTAAATAACTGCTCAAAAGACAAAGTTGAAAATTAAAAAAAAGGATTGACCGATTACCTACTTATACACTGGCGGACCTTGTAAGAAGGTACTACACCCAAAGCAAAACGAGAAAGTAGTTCAACGGAAACCAATGTTTCCAGCTAAATAGTAATTAATAATTTTGCCTGGCATTGGGAAAGTAATTCGAGCATAGAAAAACAAAAATTAATTTAAAAATTGTTGATAATTTTGCAAAATAAAAAGCCCGTAACCGGTTTCGCTGTTCTTGTAGCTCATCCAATGAGCGCATATATTTTTGTCGAAACAGCGAATTAAGCTTTTAAATTATTCACAAATCTTTTTGTAATTGTACATAGAAAATATTTCTCAAGCGCTCTCTATACCCGAATGTAAACAACCAACTATCGTTGACCGTTCAAGTCTCCGATATGTTGGTATAGATGGCATTGTAAAGTAAAATTTTAATAACTGATCAAAAAACAGCGAAACCAGTTACGGGCATTTCTTTTTGCAAAATAACCAACATTTTTTACATTAATTTTCGTTCTTCTATGCTCGAATTACTTTCCCAATGCCAGGCAGAATTATTTATTACTATTTAACTGGAAGCGCATTGGTTTCCGTTAACCAACCTCCTTGTTTTGCATTAGGTGTAGCACCTTTTTAGTAGGTCCGCCAGTGCATATGTAGGTAATCGCTCATTTATTTATTTTCATTTTCAAATTTGTCTTTTGAGCAGTTAACAAAATCTTGTCTGACAATACCATCTATACTAACATGTCGGATACTTCAACAGTCACCGATAGTTGGTTGGTTACATTCGGATATAGAACGTACATGAAAAATATTTTATACGTATAAATAAAACAGGATTTGTGTATAATTCAAAATCTTAGTTGGTTGTTTTGCAAAAAGAGATGCGCCCGTCTGATGAGCTGCAAGAACAGCGACACCGGCTATGGGCTTTTCTTTTTGCAAAATCACCAACAATTTTTACATTAATTTTCGTTCTTTCCCAATTCTAGGCACAAATATTCGTTAAACTTTGTACAAATACAGTCCATAGACAACCTAAGAAGGATTTTAGGTGTGCTCGTCAACAAACCTTGCGGAACACATTTGTAATTTCTCTTAAAACAAATGTATTGGTAATCAAACCACGCTTAAAATTTATTAGAATATTTTTGAAGCAAATGTCATGAAAAATAAATACCAGATTTGAGACTATATCCAAAATAAGATAGATTTAAAATATTTAAATTTATAACTGAATATTTAATAAAATTTCCAAACAATCGTTTAAATTGAAATGGAGTTGCACTTGCTAATAAACACGCAAAAATGACCGTCAATACAATAAGGGATATGAAAGTCAATTACATAAACACGAAAATATTTACCTAGTGGGACGGCAACTAACACGGGAAAGATTGATCAGACGCTTCTATTGTGAGAATGTTCTATTTAATAACAGAAACACTACAAAATATAGTCAGAAACTCTTTATTCACATCAAAAACTTTATTAAAAACACAAAACTAGAACTTAAAACAACTTTATCTAAAAAAAATATAATTTTAAGCCATCAAGCCAAATGTTTATTTCATTTCAAAAAGATCAATCACCTTTTCAAATGAATAATGAACAGAACCATCTATTTCGATTACTTTGGGATCTGGCAAAAAAACTACTACATCCGATATATCCACCGCATATTCGTCACATGTTTCAATTGAAAATTAAATCCACTGTTCCAACATTTTCTCTGCTTTATATATTACAGACGGCGGTAATAAAACACCAGAAGCAGGACCACACATCATTATGGAAACAACAGTTTTTGTAAAATTACATATTCCTTCCGGATATTTTGTACCACGACGAAACAACACCTTTTGCTTGCTAAAATCATCTTGCAAATTTGTGTCGTTATAATTGAATATATTTGGCTTACATTTAATTTTTTTTCCAATGCTAAACTCGAAGGTACTACATTGGCCAGTAACCGAGTTTTCTTACCTAGAAATTTTGTAATTTGCCGAACCCTTGCTGTTCTAAGCAAGGTAGGGATCTTTCCCGTGCGGGACAACACTCATACAAGGAACCTACATTTTACCTCTTATCCGAACGAGGATGCATCTTTGTGGCAAATGCTCGCCTAACAGGGACCTTGGGCATAATTATCACACGCATACCAACTACACCACGGAGCGGCCGGTTTGATTTCACCACAAAAATATGGCACCGCTATAAATTGGAGTTTTTGTCAACAAAGACGATTTCTTTATATTTACGTTTTATACACTCTCGTCGTTGGACTACGCTACTAATCGTGGTAGGAGACCTTGCGCCTTGATGTGTAGCTTTGACATTAAATTCAAATTTGTTGTAACCGGATCAATCTAACCTCCGATAACGGTAGTAAAGTATCAAATTTAATAATCTTGGAATGAACAATAAAAAAATACAGAAAATGTTGGGATTTAACTGTCCTTTTGGTTTTCTTATGAACGACGTTGCCAATAATTTGGAATTTATGAACGTCTTATACTAATACTATGAAAGTAGAAAAATTGGAGTGGCGAATAGATTTGCCAATGGCCTAGATGTAAGTTTTATTCAAGATTTTTTAAGCTATTTTTATTTTAGCAATGTCTGGCCAGATTTGAGAGTAGAAATTTATCTTTAGAAAAGTATATTTATGTGTGTATTGAAATTATTTTTATGTTAATAGCGGTTTACTTTAAGTGAATTTTTATTATTATTTTTATTATTTAGGAAATTGTCAAATCCAGCGATTTGTAAGGGATATTCAACTATCCAAACGATAATCTTATTTGGAAGGAACATTTTATTTTCATAAATTTGCTTAATTGTGACCAACTTTAGGACATCAAAGCGAGGGAGTTCTTACGAAGTAACAGTCTTCTGTATAAAAATAACATCAAAAGAATTGTTGTGACAGACTGTTTGGCGCACATCGATTTTGATCGATAGACTTTTCAGGTAAGTGTTAACGTAGTGTAGAATTTCTACCTTTAAGCCTTGTTCTTTATTATGTTTGTATTTCTTTATTTTGCAGTTAACCGATGCACTCTTATATTGTTATGGTGTCCCTACTTCTTCAAGGCAAATCAAAATTAATTCAGTTAAAGTTTATCTCAACCGTTACAAAGCTTGATAAGAAGCTGTTCGATAAATTGTTTTTCATAATGATAAATCGTGCTAGTAGCTATATGAAATCACGTTTCAGTGTTGGATTTTGAAGTCTATAAATATAATGCTTAATGTTCAATAAACACGATAAGAGATAACTTTAACATGCAGTTCCACAAGTAATTGAAGTTTGTTAATGCCAACTCTTAAACTAGCGACATTATGAAAACAAGGTAGGATTAACTGATATTTTAAGTTTCATAAGTAAATGATTTTGTGTTTATTAAACAGGAGGCAAGGTGAATCCGACATACAAGAAGAAACGAATTTAAATTCAGATTATACACGATGCTTAGAGAAAAAACCTTGGAATTATTCCTTCTTTAATCCAAGAGGCAGATATCATCGATTTCTAGCTTTGTCTTTCATGTGTTGGTTAGCATTTGGTAAGTTAAACAATCCATATATCGTGTTTATTGAGCTTATCACGGCAGAAGCATCTAAATATACTTAAGTTTTGTTGAAAATAATGTATAAAAGATAAAATAAAACCCTTCTCGCCGTATTAGTATACCGCGAACCGTTCAAGCAGCCAGCCAGTAGTAGCGAGGTGTACTTTTGATTAACTAAAAGTTTTTCTCCTTGCAACGTGTTATATTGGATTAAGCTTAGTACCATTATTTATGTAAGAATACAACAATAAAAGAACACTTTTATGTCGAGCGACGATTTATTAAGGTGGAAAAATTCAGGAAGTGATTAACGTTGTTGTATCTATTCACGATTTGGATTAAATTTCGCGTAAATTACTGACACTCTTAGAAAAGGTTATAAATTTCAACTTACCAATTTGTGGGGTAGTGTGAAAGATATCTGATATCGATGCGGATGAATCGGGACCATCTTAAGCTGTTTGTGGACCCTGGATAAATGAGCCAGCCTCACGCTTAGAGTTTTGGAGTTTTATAAAATATTATAAAAGTGGGTCAGTGCAAGAACTATAGTATCGTGACAAAGAAATTGAATTTACTGTACAACGTTTAGCAGTAGTTAGATGTAATTAATCAAACTGAGCATACGAAAGTTTTCTTTTTTGCATTTGAAGCTCACAAAGTCCTGAATTGCGCCATCATACGGCACAGTTTGTAATACATCATTTTCTGTAGGCATTAAGCATAGATAATTGAAGCGCTCCTGTTTCATGCGCACGCAATTCATTTTTGATCAACTTCATTTTGGAAAGGGAACGTTCAGTTTTAGCAACTGACACATGTAAAGTCAAGTAATGAGGGAGAGCTATGTCTAGGTTTGAAAAAGCTGAAACTGCACCTCTTTCCCGCAATAATTTCAAAAAGTATGCACTGTAAAATATACCATTATCACGGTTATGGTTGTCAAAACGTTGAGCTTTTGCCACTAGCAACCTTCAGCAACTTTCAACCCCTTTCTTAAACGTAATTTCCAGATCGTCTGGATAAGAATTTTGTAATATATCAAATCTTTCTTGTAGAAACTCATCACTTACACCCTTATCCAAATGCAGTTTGTCTAAACATCCAAATCGAAGATATAATAATTTGTAGCCACTTTTTCGATTTTTCAGGCAACTCAACAAAGTATCTATGATAACATCGAATGATTCAATTCAAAATGTATCTCGTCTTTCCAGAGAAATTTGATTGGAACCAAGTAAAAGTAAAGTTGATTATGCTGTTATAATAACACATAGAGTTTATATGTGAAATAGTTTGAAATATGGAAGTTGTTAAATGCAGTTATTTGATTTTGTAATATATAATGAAGACGGAAAATTCTTGATACAAACGCTACTTCAAATTAATAATTAAATCGAAGATGCACTTTTGTAACTGATGTTTTAAATGGAGATGTTAAATAATATGGAAAATCTTGTAAGTTGATTTTGATGTCAATTTAAAAGTAAAAGCAGAAGGCGCTTGCGACCTTTAATTACGAGAATTGAATTTTGCAAGTATTACTTTTAGATTGTTTTGTTAGTAACTGATATTTGAGTATTTGTTATTCGAATTTAAGGTAGAATAAGTCTTAATCATATAATATATTTTTTGTAAGAATATTTACCAGAAAGTTTGTGGTCCGAATTTTAAATACATTAACTTTTAATTAGACTATCTCTCAAGGCTTAATTGGCCAAATAACCTTACAAGCGTGAGAATAAAGGCCAGGTATACTATCCACAAGAAAAGGGATTTAATTTCTGTAAATTTTAAACTAGATTAGATGAGGAACTTTTTGATAAATAAGTAAATAGGTACTTGTTAGGAATAATTTTATGTTTGAAAGAAGCTATGTTGTAAATGTTGTATATTCTTTTGTATGAGAGAAAAAATTTTTGACTGTACAATGCTTCTTGAAATTGCTGTATCTGATTTCATTTGTAAACTCCATTATTTTCGTTGAGCAACCCAGGCAAGAAATGTTAGAAGCGAAGGTGACAGTAATTTCAAACATTTACAATTTGCTGTACTTGCATAACAGCACTCTTATAACAACGCCCAACGCAATTCGTTATCACACGGCGCTCCAACCTGCGACTGTTGTAACAGTACTCTTAGCGACTCCCAACGCGAGGTGTTATCACATCCATATATATATATATATATATATATATATATATATATATATATTATTGAATCCCACTTTTCTTTTACTCACTTACTGACTGTGTGTTCAGTCACTCTCAACTCTATATTCTTAAAATTTTTATTTTATTTTTACCCCTTTTTGTCGCGCCTTTTTTTGTAATGTGCACACCTAATGCACGCCCCGTACTTGAAACGTTTGGTTGGTTCTTTAATTAACTATTTATTTCAATGCCTCGACTATTTAAGCTCTTAAATCTCAGGGTGGTCAACTACTTATAGTGAGTTCTGTTATAAGTAGATGTGCAAAGTCCAACCAAAGTGCACCTCTTTTGTTTCAGTACTAAATTTTTACTCTACTTTTTATATGCCAAAATTATACTACGATCAGCGTTGCTTTGTGCCAAATTAAATTAATACCAAAATTATATGACTGTTTTTTGACGTTTAAGATATCTCAGCACTCACCTGGCTTATACTCCGTTCTTGGCCGCTCTGACTGCTGGCTCAAAATCCTTGTCGCCGTATGCGTCTTTACACTTTTGTCCTATCTGATTGAATTTTCGTGCCGCCTCCAGGTGTTGTTCTTAATTTAGCTGCTCCCCAATACCTGAAATAATTAACCCTAATTTAGAATTTTGAATACCCAGTGCTGTAACTTCCCATGTGCTAATTTCTGCTTCGAATCCACCACTACCAATTGTTGCTATCCTAAATTTCGCTCTTCGTATTCTCGATCAATCCGTCCGCTTCTTCGTATCTATCCAAATCTACTCGTCGTCTTACTTCAAAATTGCTCTATGCTCCGCTACCTAATAATCGCTATCCAAATCCCACTTCGTTCCTTATATATTTTCCTCTCGATGTCCTGCTACCTAATATCGCTATCCAAATCCCACTTCGTTCCTTATATATTTTCCTCTCGATGTCCTGCTACAAATCTATAAATCGCTATCCAAATCCAACTTCTTTCCTTTATATATTTCCTCTCGATGTCCTGCTACCTAATATCGCTATCCAAATCAAACTTCTTTCCTATTTATAACCACTCTCGATGTCCTGTTACCTTTCCCAATATCACTCCAAATCTATATAATTTTCCGTCTCTTCGCCGTTGCACAATCACCACTCTTTACACTAATTACTCTCGTCGCTGTTGCTTCTTTACGCTTCTTTACTCAATCAAACTCTTTAAAACTCAAATACTTTTATTAACTTCTTTTAAAAATTGTTTACAAATTAGCACAGTATGAAAAACACGTCTTTTTACAAAAATGAATTTCGGAATAATCTCCCTTGTTTACTTTCCAAGGCGACCATTTTAACTTTCTTGCTTACTCACTTTAAAGTACATAACTTAATTGTCCAATAACATCTTAACATTTCGTTTGTGTCGCACATACCATAGTTCATGTCCTTTTACACTTTCCTGATTCACATACAATTCTATTATTTGTCCTAAATATTTACAGTTCACCAATCATATTTGAAGTTGTTATAACTAATAATTTTGAGCTTACAAATATTGTCCAAAAGTTGATTCTATTTAAAATGAAACCAAAATAAATCACACTTGAACCTGGATGCGTGGTTGATAGTAAACATTCATAGACGCATCCGGTTTTTGGACGGCAAATGTACTTTCAATGGCCTTTAAAATTCAAACTCGGTATAAACCCTTGAGCACTGTACATCTTACTACGTCATTTAGTCATTTCAATATTACCTTTTGGCACTTAAATTCAACTACCATTTTGAATGGTATTTTAGTATACGTAAAATACGGCAAACATACATTTTTAAGTTTATGTGATCAAATACGTGGATTATTTTGCTTGGCATATGCTACCTTGTACTAAACAACCCTTAGAACTCTTGGTATCTCCCTTATACACTACATATATATATATATATATATATATATATATATATATATATATATATATATATATATATAATATATATATATATATATACACATATTGACGTAATAAAACGCTCACGAGAAGTCATGGAAACCCAAATCCTATAAATAAAACTTACCTAAATAGAAAAAAATAGAAAAACTTAAAATTTTCAAATACTTAATTACTCCACCCTGTATAAAATAAGCGTATTGCATGTACGAACCCATTAAAGTTATCCGTGTTATAATACAAAGTAATAGTTCTAAAAAATAAAACAAAGCCATTAAAATGCAAAGCAAAACACACTTTCCGTGTACTTAAAAGACCCAATTTTAAATCAATAATACAGATATGTGTGCAAATAATCATTTAAAATCAATACAAAAAACCATTTAATCCGCGTAAGAACAATATAAATTTATTGCCCTTCATTAATGAAATAAATAAACTGTAAACCTTATGTAAATCAATTATTTACAGTGTAAAATGCTAAATAAATTTTCTGTGTGGAAAATATCTGGGTAAAAGCAATACCAATCTTATTGCATTTTGACAAACAAACCTGCATTAAATATGAGTATACGTGTAATATTCAGATTGATTTTGGGAATTATAAATAAAGCATCTTCTAGAAGCTTGAAGAGAAATAGAGAGAAACGCGTCACCTGTTCTAAGAACTACTTAAATACCTAATTACCAATTAAAAATGTCGTTAAATTTGTAGGTTTTAGGATTTAAATATGAAAAAGGGAAACAGTAGATCAACTCCGTGTATGACAAAAAGATTGACGGCGTTTTTATGATCCTTACAAATCAAGTAACCTGGCACTAATTGATAGTTAAATGCCGACATTCTTGTAAAATACTACACCGCGTAAGTGACTAAGATTAAAATTAAATCGCGTTAAATTTAAAATATTGACGTAGCGAGATAATTTTATAAATATACAAAGGCAATGAACATTATAAATTCATTCAATAATTTGTGTCAACACATGCAAAAGTTTTAATTTACTAGATCGACAATGTAAGATTCATAAATTTACGTTTTGCTAACTTTTGTGTAAGAATTGAGAGTACCTAAACCAAGCAATACGTAACATTCGCTTTTGATTAGAAAGTCAAATAACATGCCGATTTGCATAAAGGTTATACATTTAAATAGTTTCAAGCGTTGCGGTTACAAGTATCGTTTGTTTGATTGCGATTGAATGTTCTTCAGTATAAAAACTTCTATAAAGTTAATTAATTGAAAAATAGAAATTGTACTTTAAAAATTAAGATTCTGAATGGGATTTTAATGTCAATTTTAAAATGGAATTAGGAAGTATTTACTACCGTTAAATACGAATTGGATAAGCAGTATTTGATTTTGCAAATATTATTTTCGATGTCTATGTTTGCAACTGATTTTTGTGTATCTTGTCATTGGAATTTAAGTAAGAATAAGATTCCATTTTAATTTTGTTTTGTAAATAGATATTTACCAGAAAGTTTTGAAGTCAGAGTTTGAAACATTTTGTCCTTTAATCGATTGTGGAGAATCATTGGCCAATTATACTCTTCGAACGGCGTAGTAACAGACAGGTAAATTATCCACAAGAGAAGAAGTCTTAAGATCTGTAAAATTTAACAAAGATTAGGCAAGGGTTATTTTAGTAAATAGGAATCATTTTCTATGTGAATTTAACCTGTAAACTGTTATATATGCTTTTGTATGAGAAAAAATTGTTTCTAAATGTGTAAATGTGCTGTTTATAGATTGCTGTTTCATTTAACTTTGTAAATTACATAGTATAATTTCTGTTGAGCTAGCCAGGCCAAAAAAAAGCTAGAAAGGAAAGTAAGTAAGTAATTTCAAAAATTGCCGTACCGTGTCATAGCGGCTTTTAGCGAAAGGAAGAAGGCAACATAGCAAATGTAGCCGCGCTGCAACGCGGGGCCTTAACACAGCAATATATATATATATATATATATATATATCATATTGTATATATATATATATATATATATTGTAGTGGTTTTAAAGGGCTAAATCTACGTATAAACAAAGTAATTTCAAAACACCCTGTATAAAGGGAACAACCAGAATTTACGTGCGAAATTTATTCCAGTTAGTTCATTTTTAAGTAACAGGTATTAACAAAATTTTACAAATAATGATTAAAATTTAGTAGATTTGCAAAGGAAATAAGTTGTAGAGGCCAAGGCCATTAATTTATTAATTTAATTGAGTTGAATTGAACGGTTATTTACGTATAATATGCATAAAAGCGTGTAAAAATCAATAATACCAAGGTGAAACGCGTTGCTAACAAACAAATATATCGGTGGGGTTGAAATACGCTGAAAAACCAACTCGTAGAAATGTTATTTAAAACGTTCGTTAAAATTAAACACCTGCAGGTTTCTAAATGTCAAGTTCCATGTATTTTTGTAGATAATAAACAAGTTTTAAAGAATATCGGGTAAACGGTCTGATGTTTTCCCATTAAACGCTAATGAGTGGTTATTTAAAGCAAGTATTTTGGGGTCCACATGGAGTTGTAGAACGCGGTCAGGAATATCGATTTCTACCACTCAAACAAGGTTAGAAACAGACGTAGAATATGCATAAGCAAGTTACAGCGTTAGTATAGGCGGGATTTGTGAAACGTCAATGCATAGACTATTGGTCGATATCGTTAGTCGCACATCAGACAAGACACGGAAATATTGAATATTAATTTTCAGAAAATATCTTAACGACGCGCTCAATTTCGAGGATTTACAAATTGGTTAAACTAATATTTTAAGAACGTGTTATTGTAAATGAAGGACTTCGCGTGAAATGCGGCCAGAGGTGGCATCGGAAATTATATAAATACCTTTTCAAAATATAATAAAAGCCCTTAGTATTTTGATCGCTTGAGACTACGTACGAAAGTTAACACAAGCTTGTAAGTATAGAAAATTATTTTAAATTATATAGCATGGTGTTAGCCTCATAATTTGTACGCGAATTGTGCCGAGTTTAAAATTTATTGAGGGGTCACATATATTTTTTTAACAAGCTCGTGTAGTGACGTTATGTAACGTGGATTAAATTAAATAATTATGAAAGAAGTATAATTAATTTGGATTTGGAAATTGAATACACCGCAAAGGCAGTGCAAGCAGCTCAAACTTAAATGGGATTCTCCTACTAATAGCTAGAAGCGGCCTGCAGAGCAGAAAGAAGCAAATACACGGTATCGTCAACGGAGCAGAGATCTTCTAGAAATTCCAGGTAACGCTTTGAAATTGTGTTGTTATAAACTATGAAACTATGAATATTGGGTGACGTATGAGAGTGAATTTTGAAGGTATTGTGCATTATTTTGCGTATTGAAAATAATACGTATAACTAACTTTATTATGGTATTTAAATTGAAATCTGAAGGTGTATATAAAGCATATTAACGTTCCATCAGGAAGTTAAATTTTGTAAAGAGTACATGGGTTTGTTTTTTTGTTTATTGTAAGAGTATGCGAAGTATAAGGGCGTACATTATTCATAATTAACTGGGTTATCAGAGCTCACCATACTCCTGCTGCCCCGCTTCTGCTCTGTGTCTCAAAGTAACCTAAAATTTAAATATGCCTCGACTAGTTCAGTCTAATCCACACAGAGTGTACGACGGTACGATAACAAAGAATTTTTACCCCCCCTTTTTATCTAACACTTTCTTACTTGAATTAAACAAACGAAATTAACCAAGATTTGTATAATGACAAAAAAATTATATACACTTTACAGCTTGATAATATGATTCACTATTCGACAAAGTAAACCCCTGAGTCAAAGTAATAATGATATCAATTTGTTTATCCCTCAAAATTATAGCTCCCTTTAGTCAGTTTAAAGCCATAAAAAATGACACTGTATACTATTGGAAATAGCCTTGATCATTCAATGACTTTTCCATTTTTGTAAAATTTTCACGTCTAAAAAGACTTTTGATGCCCCATTACATAAGTATTCTGGTATAAGGAAAAATATAAATGTTTAATAAAAAAGAAAATAATGCCATACGCTAATAGACAATGTTCCGACCTGTAGTTTTCCTTGCGTGTCTTTTTGTTTTTCATATTGTTGGATCTGCAGCTGCATGCTATTAACCAGTACCCTGGATTATTTTCAGTCGAGTTTACTTGTTGATTTTATAGTACCGCTTGGTCAAACACCCATTCAATGCTTAGAACAATCCTCCGTTTTAGTGCTCCTATGCGTAGATTCAAACCAATGTTTTTATGCAAATTTAGATCTATGTATATTTAAGTTTGGATTTATTTGGAAATTTAGATTTATGTACCAATTTAGATGTGCTAATTTATATTTTTACCTAGAGCCTTAAATTATAAATATTTAAATTATGTTTAATTAATAAGCTTTCACTTACCTTTTTCAGTTAACGACAAACTACTCTCGTATATTTTCACTATTTTTTAATTTCAATACTTAGGAAATTTTAGTCTGACCTCTCACGTAGACAAACCTTAGGCTTTTATTTTTGTCAAGATAATCTTTTGTGTTCTGAATTTACTCCATGTTAAAAATCACGTATGCGAAATTTCTATAATGATGTAAATTGAAATACGTTTATTTACATTCTGCGTTTCAAAAACGTTTGTTTTAAAAGGTGTTTTTATTGCAAGGATGGTTTGTTCTTTCCTTGCAGTATTGCTTGTATATTTTAACAGAATTTGTATCATGGTTTTTAGCTTTCGATGCTCTTGATGCGTATTTATTTGAAATTAATGAATGCTTTCTGGTTTAAAATGAATTTGATTGCATACAGAGTTAATCATCTTACTGAACGTGGTTGTATTATTGAAGGCTGAGCTTCCTGCATTGATTAAAGTTAACTGTGATTCTTATACAGTGTGTTAGATGTTTGCTTTATGCATAATTTGGGAATTACGTACCTTTTATGTTAAAATTGTTCAGCTTTCTAGCTTTTAGTTTATTTACATATAGTGTGCGACCCTTCTGTATCTATACACCCTAAATAACCCTATTGTCATAGTATATATATATATATATATATATATATATATATATATATATAATAATTTAAAGAAATATGTGCGGCCAATTCAACCTCGGTAAGTTAGAATAGAGTGAGTGGATGTTATTTCCATGAAATTTGTTCATAGGTTCTATTGCGCTTTTATAATTATATTGAATTCTCATAAGTACTTTCTCAAATTCAAGAGGCGGGTGATGCAGCGCGCTGTTTATATAAACATATTTCAATTTTTATATTTAGTAGGCTTGGATAAAATGGTGTTTATACTTTCCAGCAAATACGTTATTCTGGTGTTGCAATAGATTTGTTTGAATACGGGAGTTAGGCTGGTACAGGAAGGATAGTTGTTATTTTGGTCAGGAGAATGCGTGTAGTAACACTAATCGTCTGCTTGGCGTACCATTAATCATGTTATAAATATTTATTTATTAATATAAGAGAATATTACTTGTTAATCAATAGTACTATGTATTTATTGGTTCATCTTTCTAAATAATCGAGTTCTTACTTAATTCGTAAGCTAGTATTTGTGAAATATACAATCGTGTGTACGTTCATTTTCGGTAATACTTGGTTATTTTATTTACAATAATTTTTATCTTAAGATCCTTTACTAATTTATTATCCGTTTATCTAAATTCCATGTCAACGGTTAAATAAAATCATCAAATCATAATTAAAAAGGAATACGCTGGCTAATAATTTTCAACTAAAATCAACTTTGCTTCAAAAACGAAACTTTATTCGATAAATTAAATACCCTGTATATTGTACTTGGTAAATACGTCCGCTAATTAAGAATAAATTCTACTTCCAAGAATTACCTAACGTAAAGTTTACGCTATACTCAGATAGTCGATAAAGTGTTCCAAGTATCCGATAATTGCTATTTTATGTGTTTTCCGTCGGAAAAATTCGTCGAATTAAAGCTGCGTATAATCCCAATATAAACTGTGTTTTTCCAGATTAAGTCTGAATAGAAATATTACTGTAAACTCTGGTCACTGGCTAAACGAAATTAATTTTATTTGCTTTCCAATCTACACAACGGAGTCACGTGTAGAAATGTTTAGTGGTTTTCATTTTTTGTTATGAAATTTCGCGCACGCAATACAGCGTGGTCGGTATTTAGGGTTTTAAAATTTTTTTGTTGAAATTAAGTTAATTTTTACTGGTAATTTCTCTAGCTTCTTCCGGCAACCTTAAAGCCACGATGAATGGTCGTTCCTTGCTGTAATGGGAGGCCAAGTGCGTTCTTTCAGGGTGTAGGCCTACCTACTCGTTGCCGTGGGCCATCTATTCACTCAACCCTGTCGTCAGCAACATCGAGGGTGAGTGGTTTCTTTCGCTATCATTTACGATTGCGACCATATCGGTTCGAATTTTTGGTTTAAGCTCGTGCATTCCTAAATTTAATCGGTTTAGACGACAATTAGTAATTAGTTTGAGAGTTATTGACACTATATGAATGCATTACTATTTGCTTTAAATAACTACGAGTGTACAAATTATTAAAGTGAAAATGATTTGAAGGCTTGCTGGCACGTTTGAGAATGTTGCTGCCATTAGACGTATATTCTTAGTTTTAGATGTACCATGCTGATTTCAAGCTGTTGGTTTTAGAGAAGTAATTTTGCTTAATTTCTTTTTTTTTTGTTGAAACTCAATCTACGGAGCAACCTAAAACCTTCAGCTTACCATTTAAAAAAATGTGATTTGCTCTTTTGGTTGATATTCTTCTTTTTTAGATTTAGTGTGTAATTGTTTATTGCATTGTGTTTAATTATAGGTTTCTTTTGTTGATATGTTGTGTCTTGAGTGTGAATGGGTGTGTGTAATTTTTCTTTCTTTATTTCAGGCCTCCCTTAATTTTTGTTGTAGGTATAATACCCCACCCACTCGCCGATTGAGCCCGGTACGTTTCTTTTTTTGTTTTTTTTTCTAGGCTACATCAATGCACGTAGCATGTGACAAACTTGGAGTGAGTGTAAACAAGATTTCCAAGGTGTGTAACTAAGTTGTCGACAAGTACCTGGAGTTTAAACCTCACCCTCGCTAGCAGGACTTTAAGGAACGTAAGCGTTAATCTTTATTAAATTTGATCTTATGTGCAAAATGTATGCAACCAGTTTACGGAACTCGTTCAGAAGCATAGTGGTGAGGTGAAACATTTAAATTAGTGTTATGCGTTCATTATTCATGCACTTGGCGCGTGATTTAGTTTTCTGTAAATTGCTAATTAAATAAAAAGTAAATGCAACATTGCCGTAAGTCTATTACCCGTTTATTAGCTAATGCTTCTGGATTAAAAAATCTCGAATTCTTAATATTAAAGCGGAGCCAATATAGTGTCCAAACACGGAGCATAAAACCTCCGACTGTGAAAGTCGGAAGGTATCATTACAAAAAGTGTGTTTAGTATATGTTTGTATTTCTATAAGAGTGGAAATATTATCCATAGAAGGTAGTAAACTATTTCTTTTTTGACTAATTTGTCGCTATTGCTTTTTGTTTGTAGGTTCAAATTTTTGTTACGATAGTCCAACAACATTGCAAGATAGTATTATGACAATTCTAGATATCACATCAACTCAATTTTCGCTATTGTGTTCTATTTTTGCGTGGCCTTCTGTAATTATGAGTCTTATAGGGGGAGTTCTTATAGACAGGTACTTATCAGAACAGAGAACTGCTTATATATCTCTATCTTTTAAACTTTCAGTCTTTTTGGAATTCGTCAGGGCGCAATTGTATACGTTGGTGTAACACTATTGGGTCAATTGATATACGCCACTGGTGGACCTACAAATTCATTTTGGATCATGGTATTAGGACGATTTATATTCGGGTAATTGTGACAATGGTATTTACTGTTATATCTTAAACATATATTTAGAATAGGATCAGAATCTTTATCCATAGCACAAAATACTTATGCGGCTAGATGGTTTAAAGGTAGAGAACTTAATATGGTATATGGACTAGTGTCAAGTTGTAATTGCTTTGCAAGTGTCTTAAACTTCTGGCTTACGGATCCGCTTTATAATTGGATGGCCAACTTTTTTTCAGGACACGTGCTTTTAGGAGTTTTATTCTTTATAGGTATTATTTCTGCTTTGATAAACACCATCCTTAATCGAATTCAATTATAGGGAGCATTGTTTGTGCATATTCAATGGCATGTTCAGTTATTTTAGGCGTAATAGATAAAAGATCTTCAGAAATATTGAACAAAGATAAAAACCACGCATTACGTGTAATTACTCTGAAGGATATTAAAAACTTTCAAAGGAGTTACTGGATTTTAAATGTTGTCGGAACTTCTATATATACCACCGTTTTTGCCTTTCTTGCATTAGCAAAGTTAATATTTGTTAACTGTATATATGAGGCTTTCATTAATACATATTTTTTTAGGCTATTACTTATGAACAAATTTAATATGACGTCTTCTGGGGCTAATCGTATAAATAGTATAATGTTCATTACGTCTATAATTGGCGCTCCATTAGTTGGAATTTTAATTGATAGGTTTGGCAAAAATTTGTTCTGGTTAATTGCAAGTGTATTGTGTTTAATAGGAGGCCATGGAATGATAGCGTTTCTCTCATGGAATCCTTGTATACCGGTGGTAAATTTTAAATTGAAATAATATAATATATAACCACAAAATTTATTAATCTCTACTTTTAGATATTGTTTAGTATCACCCTATCAATTTTTTCAAGTGCTATTTGGCCTTTGATTTCATTAACGGTTCCAGAGCATCAAATTGGAACTGCTTATGGATTGTAAGTTTTTTTAAATATTGCTATAATATACGGCTGTCCGAATAGAAAAAAATATTAGGAAAATTACACAAATATTACAGGCAAATTTATTAGAAATCACTTATGACCTTAAATGTTTTGGGCCAGTAGAAGAACTAAAAGGGATAGCTAGCTAGTGATGGTGGATGGGTTCTTTATTGGTAAAGTAAGAGTATGGGGTCTTTATAAAATAACCTTGGAATTTAAAACAAGATATTTTGTTCAAGACAACAAAGTATAGCAATAAGTAGATACATGACTTCAAAGATTATCAAGTTGTACAATTTAATACTATTCAGTAGGAAACAAATACCAGGGATGTCCTTTTCGTTTTGCTTACTGGGGCATAGAGGGCGCTATTGATCAAATAATAGTACCACAATTAACCTCCATTTTTAGTTAACCAAATACAAAGTTTAGTGCCATACGTGTATGTAACTACAAGGAACTGTCAAAGTTAACAAGTTAGTCAATAATGGAATTAAACCATGAAAATTTTCGCGGAATAATTTTTTATAATTTTCGAACACAATTATCTCATCAACAAGGCTTCGCCGAGTAGATTTCAGTTTTCGGCAAGGAAGCAGGATATCAGTTAATGATTTCTCGTTGGTATGAAGAATACACACATGGACAGATTAGTCTTAGCGACGATCCGAGTGCAGGTGCACTAAAAACGGCAGTCACTCAGAAACACGTTGGTGCTGTGCGCTAGCTCATCAATGAAGATCGATATGTGACATATCGAGAAATTAAGGCATTGGAGATTTCAAGGACTTCAATTCAAAAACTTTTACATGAAGAATTACGTGTAAAAAATAGCTTTCCGAAGAACAGATAGCAGCTAGGGTGAATTGGTGTAAAAACTCTAGTACACTTTAACGCAGAAAACTTTAAATACGTGTACAACATCGTAAGTGGTGATGAATTTTGGATTTACTCATACAAACCAGAAAATAAAATCCAGTTGTCTGTTTGGGTGTTCCAAGGTGAAGAAAAGCCGACAAAAGTCATCCGTTCTCGAAGTGCCTCCAAAGCGATAGTGGCAACGGTTGTCCAGAGAGCAGGTCATGTGGCAACAATTTTGCTATCAGATGAAAGAACTATTTTGCCAAATAATATGCAACCATTTGTTTGCCGCAATTCATCGCGGAACTTCGAACAACCAACCCCAAAAGACGAATCATTTTCCACCAAGACAATACAGGTTCGCACACAGCTCGCAAAACAATCGAATTTGGAACGCACAAAACGTCGAATTGTTAGACCATCCTCCGTAATCTCGACCTAAGTTTTAAAAATTTATAAAATTTTTCAAAAATCAAGCACGCACTACATGGTCAAACGTTCCAGTCGTCAAAAGAAGCAGTCGATATCTTCAAAAATGAAATTTTGACTGTACCATCAAACGAATGGAATAACTGTTTTTAGGGTTGGTTCGAGCTTATCAAAAGTTTATTAATCTCCGTGGAAAATATTTCGAAAAGTAATAAAGTTTTAAAAGCTATCTACTGTTTTATTTCAGCTCTTTATGCAAAACTTAAAAGACAACCTTCGTGGGACTAGTTACTACCGATCATTTTTGTATATTCTGTCAAAGGTTAGCAAATCTGTGTCGTGATCTAGAAATGACACCGCAAGACTCATAAAAGTAAACAGCTCAGGTCAGTGTAATGGCGACACCACAACAAAAATCACCGCTTTTAGATATTTACAGCTGTCTACTATCTCTTCACTTTTACTTTATCAGCGGGTATATAACAGTAGTATTTGGGTAATCGAAATCAGTTACGCTGTTACGGTTTATTAGAACGTTAACTCCCATTCGACAGTGACTAAAAACTTTTAAAGAAACTGGAAGTATTTCGAAACAAAATCATTAAGTAGTCTAGCCTTCTCTAAAATAAACATACAAAACCCAAAAAAACTTTATCACGACATAGTTTTCAAGTGGGGATGCCAGGATTAACTATAATAAAGTGGTAGTCGTATATAAAGTATAGCTTTTGCATAAACTAAAGCCTATAAAACAAACTTAAGAAAATGCAGTTCGCTGTTTCTATACTTGATCAGTTAACTAATTGTTCTTCTGTTTCAGTCTGGATATCAATTTCTTCGATGTTTTTTTGGGAAATTATGTCTTCTATTTGCCAGTCAGTTATTTTCCTCGTCGTCCACCCCTTTTATGATGGTTGCCGCATTTGAACAACTTCTTCCTTCGCACGATCTACCCACTACCGAACACCAATACGCTGTTTTTTTGCAGCAGCAGCTACGTTAGCAAAAATAAACTGACAGAATGCTTCTTCAGTCGTTGAAATTAGTGGGTGTTGTAAAGCTGACATATGCAACAAAGCTGCTTCGTTATATGAGAAAGCAAAATCCAAATGAAAAGTACATTTATGAGATTTTTTGGAACCATACTCTTGTTTAATAAACCACGCAAAACCAACAACAGTAAAAAAGACTAGGATTTTGCAGCTGCAATGATAGCGTGTGAGATAGCTAAACATTTTTTTTTTAATTTTTTTAGTCCTACCATATTTGTTTTTTATTTTGATGGTTTGAAGCAGACAATTAAGAGTTGGCGGCTGCCCGCTTTTATGCCTTTTAAAAAAATTTCAGATTGTAGATATTGTTGGATATCATACGTTTTTAATCTGATATCTTCAATAATGATTTTATTATTCTCAAGCGTTCTTTCTTTTCGCCCTTCAGTTGTGCAAAATATCACACTTTTGCTAACATCTTTATGCATGTGCCTTTGAGCAAATAATAGTCTTTGCTTTTGGAACTGTAGTTATTGTAAATTCTTCTTTGTATTTTTCGATCAATTTCATTGTTTTTGTAGTGGGTAGTTCACCCTCGTATCCTTCAAATGAAAAATGGCATTCTTGACGCCGTGATTTCAAAAAATTGTATACGTAAACCATCGGATCTAATATTTTTGTTTGCTCAGATTGATCACGTTTATGTTCATCTTATATTTAAGAAAAACTCTTCATATAATTTCGATCGTACCTGACCTCTACAGCAACCCGGTCAAAAGTTTCGCTGCGTAGGACCACTTAGTTGTCCGATTCATCTTTTCTTTTTCCAGCATATTCCAAAAAGGTATTTTTCATACCCAAAGTTTTAACACACTGCACTATATTACGCTTTCCCATTAGTCTCTGACACTCTTTCTTTAAAAATTCTTTAGCGGTATATTGATCACAAAACAATTTTTCCTAAAAATTACAAACGACGACATCTCTTTTTAAACTAGGCGCTTAAGCTAACTTTTGGCTTGATCTTATTTATGCTTCTGTTAAATTATTTTTCGTGTATACATTACGGCATGCTTGGTGCACTGAAATACATTTTAAATGTTTTAAAAGAGTATCTTTACCGTCATGGCTTTCAAGACTGAAAGATCTCAGAGTATTAAGTCTTCTTTCTTCCACTTTGCAAAGCTATCTTTCTAACAAACTTTCCTCACAAATAAAACATATGTCGCAGTTTCCATATTTTCAAAACATTAATACTATCACAAACTTATAACACTTTATGTCGCTCAATCTATATACAACGTGTATAGTCTCCGATAAAGTGTTATACCGAAATAAAACCAAAGACTAACTTTGTTTAACTTCGGTTTTGCAACTACACACGCTCGTGAGAGAGGATCCGGCAGAACTGTCAGGCAAATAGTAAAACTAAGCGACTTTGAACACAATGTAAGGCAATCAACTACAAGCTGTGCAACTTTGGACTCAATATAGATCAATCGACAAAAACAATATACTTTGAACCCAAAATAGGTAAGTAATTCCGGAGTAAAAAGAAAAAGTTGCTGAGCAGAAATATTACGTGAAACACTGAGTTCCTTAATACGAATCAAGAACTCCGGTAAAGAACCTTCACTTAAAAAAAAGACATTCAGTTTAGCGAACGGATATCTTTTAGTAAGGGTCATAGTATTGACAGTAATAGAGGTATCCAATTCGACCTCGGAATCAGAAGAAAGATAAGGAACTTCTCCGGTGACGGTGGCAGTTACGTTAAGAGTTTGTGGGCTGGAAGAAGGCTGTTGAGTAAAATCCGCAAAAGTAACACGCTTGAATTTTCTAACAGTCGCCTCAACATCAAAACGAATGGTCTGTAAAGCGATTAATAATTTATTTTTCGTTAAGGCTTCCTCCTTAGAGCTAACCACTATCAACTCACAATTTCGCCGAATGAGTACCCATAAGGAGCGTATACGGGCAAACTTATTATTAGTAACATCCCCAGTAAAGTTGTCATAAGACGGTCCAAGTTCAGTAAGCGTGCGTTTAATAACCTCTCGATCTTCTGTAAACAGAATCGTATAAGGGTTTAGAGTAAAAGATTGTTTCATTTCCACTTGAATCGCGTTGCGGACCACTTTACGCAACCCCTAGACTTTATTGTCAGAGTCAAATCCGCTAGAAGATAACTCATATTGGAGTTCAGGTTTTAACAGCCTATTCACGTCCAACCCTCACGTAACCATTGTGACAAAAAAATACACACTGTATATCAGAGTAATGCAAAATTACCAATCTCAACCGAATAAACTATAAAATATCAGAAGTGAATCGCAACAAGACGATTCTATTCAATACGGAAGTAACAAACGGATTAAATTTCAAAAAGAGTACTAAACGTAGAAGAATAAAGTCAATGAAATCAAAAATAGGGCGCCAGGGTTTTCAAAGGATCTAAAATTATTGGCGAAAACACAAGTCCAATGATCTGAAACTAGCCAACCAATAATATTGAGCGATTAAGAAGGCAAGCAAAACCGATGCAGATTAGATTTTCTCCGTGCCAATGCTTCCGGGTCGCAAATGCAGGGTCCCGGGTTCTAGACCGGGTCGTGCGCCGTGCTCTATTTTTTTTACTTTTCAGTGGACAATTAACGTTACCTACATTACGAAAGTCGTCGCAGTCGAATGTTTTACAACTTTCTACGACGTTTTTGTGTGTTTTTGCTGGTTAACTCTATTTGATTTTAATTTTGTTTTATTTCAATTTATAAACCTAAAAGCAATTATTTAGCATTTTTTAAAATAATTTTAAGTGGCTTGCTTTTTCCGGTGTCAATACTTCCAGATCGTATACGCGAGGTCCCTGGTTCGAGGCCGGGTCGTGCTCTATTTTTTTACTTTTTAATGGACAACTAACGTTATCTATATCACATAAAATGTTGCTTTCGAATGTTTTGTACCACTACTAACATAGCGGTGACGATGCAAGGTACTTGCCATGTCTAACCTTCTTCACCCAAAGTTATGGAAACTGCCGTATAGGAACAAAATTTACAAACAAGTACGCATTGACGCTGCGAAAGTTGCCTAACTTAAGAAATCTAGTAACAAACGACTTAACTGTTACATCTCTACCGTATTTTTAAACTTTTCTCCAATAAATAAGTTTGCGATAGCAAATGGCCTGAAAAACTAAATTAGTGGCTCATCTGACAAATAATAGCGTCTCGAGTACTGATTCCTCTTTCCACCACGTCATGCTTTCGATTTTTCAGCAGGCGTTCTTTAGATTATAACAGCTTTTAATTTTTCGCTTATATGCTTATGTATAGTTGCAATTAATTTTTCATGGATTTCCAAATCCATTTTCATTTTAAAAGTGTGTATTTTTTGTAATTGACTCAAATTGAATCAACATAGAGAATCCTTCCATTTCGAATGGACCTGCATCTTGCCGAAGTTCAAAATTACTAGAACAGGTGAAATGGCTTGCGTGTTCTAATGAGCTAAAGAGCCAAACTACAGGTCCAACAAAAGTAGTAGGGTCATTAGTAAGAAACCAGACTAAGATAGGTCCCCGAAAGAGGGCAGCGGCTCTTTCGGTACTTAGATTGGCAGAGACCATAGGGGTCGGTATGGCAGTCTAAGACACACTACCGCGATGTGGAACGCAACGGGAAACCACCACATTATCTCCCAAGTACACAGCGTACTTAAATTGTAACAAACATGATGGCATTCTCTGGGGTAAAAGATTCCAGAGTTAAAATAGTCCCCCATTCGGATCTCCGGGAGGGGACTACTTCGGAGGATGCGATCGGAAAGTTAAAAATAAGAGTCGGGAACATTCTGCGAGTCGGAGCGTGGAATGTTAGAAGTATGAAGCAAGTAGATAAGCTAGAGAACCTAAAAATCGAAATGAATAGGTTATTACTAGACATAGTAGGGATCAGCGAAGTTCGGTGGCCAGAGGCGGGGGATTTTTGGAGTGGAGACTTCAGGGTAATTCATACAGGAGCAGAGGACGGAAATTTGGGTGTGGGGATAGTTATGCGGAAAAAGATAGGATACTGTGTAAAAAATTACTTACAAAAGAACGAAAGAGTACTCATGGTTAGATTAGAATCTAAACCGGTAAACACAGTAATAATACAAGTATACATGCCCAAGGAGCGGTAGTAGGTTTATTTGGTTTAGGCACGAGAAACGACAGGGGGAATAGGCTGGTAGAATTTTGCGACAAGAATTTAATCATCACAAACACATTATTTCAACATCATGCTAGAAGACAATATACGTGGAAGATGCCAGGAGATATAGGAAGATATCAAATAGATTACATAATTGTTAGACAACGCTTTAGGAATCATGTAAAGGACCGTAGAAGCTACCCAGAAGCAGATATAGATACTGACCACAACATCGTAATTATGAAGGCCGCACTTAAATTTAAAATTCTGAAAAAAGGGAACGGGAAAAGGCACTTGGACTTAGAGAAACTAAAAGATAAAGATATTCAAGTAAGATTCGAAAAAAAGTCAAATGAATTGCTGAATGATATCGGGAAAATATCTGAAACTAAGGAAGTAGAAACAGAATGGAATAACATTAAATCCAGCCTAGACATGGCGGCCAGAGATATTTTGGGGTATACACAAAAAGAAAATAAGAAACCATGGATAACAAAGGATATCGTGAATTTAATAGAAGATAGACGAAAATACAAAAATAAATCAGACGAAACAGGAAAACAGAGATACAAAGCCATAAAATGGGAAATTATTTGAAAATGCAGGAAAGCTAAAGAACAATGGATTGATGAAAAGTGCAAAGAAGTACAAACTAAGATGGAAATAGGAAAGACAGACGAAGCATACAAATTAATTAGAATGAATTTTAGGATATAAAACCGTATAGCAAAAATATAAGGGACGCACAAGGAAACGTCATTATAGAAAACGTAGAGAAAGTGAGTAGATGGCAAGAATATATAGGAATTTATATGCAGGAGAGGAACTAACTGCATTAGAACAGGAATCAGACATTGAAAATGATGACTTGGGATATCCTATACTTCGAGACGAGTTTGAATTAGCATTAAAGAGTCTGAAAAATGGTAAGGCGCAGGGTACAGATAAGATGCAAGCAGAAACTCTAAAAGCCGCTGGACAAGCAGTAACAGAACGTCTCTTCCAACTTGTAAGCTATATGTATGAGACAGGCGAGATACCCAAAGATTTCAAAGGTAGCATCATAGTAACTATACCAAAAAAGATAGGCGCGGATAGATGTGAAAATTTTCGAACAGTAAGTTTGACAGCACACGTGTCAAAAATATTAACTAGAATTGTGCAAAGACGAATGGAAAAACGGGCGGAAGAAATACTAGGAGAAGACCAATTTGGGTTTAGGCGAAACAGGGGAACACGAGAGGCTATTTTAGCTATGAGAGCGATAATGGAGAAAACAATAGAAAAAGGGGAAAGCATGTATATAGGGTTTGTAGATCTGGAAAAAGCATTCGACAATGTAAATTGGAAAAAAATGTTTGAAATACTCAAAAAGATTGGAATGAGTTATAGGGATAGACGAATAGTACATAGCTTATACAAAGAGCAAACAGCAGTAATAGAATTAGAGCAGGAACATGGAGAAGTAAACATTAGGAAAGGGGTAAGACAGGGATGTGTCCTATCCCCATTAATTTTTAACTTGTACATTGAAGAGGCAATGAATACTGTCAATTGCAGGAAGACATTTGGAATTACTATGCAAGGACAAAAAATTGATATGCTTAGATTTGCAGATGATATAGCGGTATTAGCATCTAGCAAGAAAGAGTTAGAAGCTGCTCTCAATGAAATGGAAACGGTTCTAACAGAGACATACGGTATGAAAATTAACAAAAGTAAAAATAAAGTTCTAGTTTGCAAAGGTGGGGAAAATAAATCAAAAACAAGAATACAAGTATCTAACACGAACTTACAAGAGGTTAAGGATTTCTGCTACCTAGGAAGCCAAATAACGCAAGATGGTAAAAGCACAAAAGATATAAAACAAAGATTAGCACAAGGTCGTGCTACATTTAACAAGAAAAAGCAACCACTGTGCTCAAAGACCACAAACATAGAAACAAGGAAAAGATTGCTTAAAACATATGTGTGGAGCACAGCACTGTACGGCTGTGAAGCCTGGACAGTAGGAGAAGCGGACAAGAAAAAGGTAGAAGCCTTTGAAATGTGGTGTTACAGGCGTATGATGAAGATATCATGGACAGACAAAGTTAAGAACGAAGAGGTACTAAAAATGGTAGGGGAAGAAAGAAATATGTGGAAAACGGTAAAAAAATAGGAGAGATAGGATGATAGGCCACATACTACGGCATGAGGGAATAGAGCGGAATATATTAGAAGCAGAGATAGGAAAAAAGAGAAGAAGAGGCAGACCTAGATTAGACTACTGCACACAGATAGTAAAAGATGTACGCTGTAGAGGTTTCAGGGAGATGTGTAGGCTAGCCCAGAATAGAAATCAATGGAGGTACGTATCCAACCAATCCCAAGATGGATAAACTAATGACGAAAAGATAACTGTGCTTAAACATGATGATTATTATAAGTAACTACAAGAATTGGTTGGGCAATATTCTCGAATAATGTTGTGTGTGTGAAAGGATTTACTGGAAAACCATTATTTCGGCAAATGTATAAGTGTTGGGGGATCTTGGTAGTCACAGGTTGCTTAACCTCCTTCACTGAATCTCGGTAAAATAGCGTATAAAATTAGAAAACAATAGAAAGGGAATGAGTTGAATACACATACTCCCTGAAAAGAAGAAAAGAAGAAGAAGAAGAAAACCACCAAAAACGCAAAATCAAAGAAGCTGCTTATATAACCCTACATCAAAATAACTGAGTTGCAAACGAATCCGTGACTTTCAGTAAACAATGGATTCCATTACTAAAAGAAATAACAAAAGAAATAACAAATGAAAATCAAATGCCCACAATATCCAGGTAGTATTGCAAGTTTTTCATGGGTTTTCCTTGCAATATTAACATGAAATACAGCCTACATACATGATTTCTATTTATACATAAAATAACTAATTACATAAAAATAAGCATATTAACAATCCTTGTAAAACAGCATTGGTATCTGACAAGTATAAATCCACAATAAGGTTACCTCAAAACCATATACAATCTCCGTTGAACAGTATTGGTATCTGACAAGTGTAAACCCGCCATATGGTCGCCTCAGATCCATATACAATCTTCATAGAACAACATTGGTATCTGACAAGTGTAAACCCGCCATAGAGTCGCCTCAGAACCATGTTAAAATCTACCAAAGAGGTAATTTAAATCATAATGAATTCTCCCCCTCAAAATAAATATAAAAAACGACTACTTAAGCCTTTGAATAATGCAATCGCACACTTCTTTAATAACCATCCTCTCAATTGTATAAATAGAAACATGTTAAAAAAATGTTTTCCAATTCCAAGTTATTGAATTTATATAAAATTCACCAATAAAAATTAATCAGCTGATTTCACGTAAGCGTATTGGCTACCTAAAGAAAGCCGATCCCAGGTCGCAACACAAATTGAAGGCAATCATTCTGTGAAACTTTAAAAATTTTTGCTTAGTATACTCAAACCAAATATTTCAAACATCAATAAAGCAAAGTCACCTTCAATTTATGTCATAAATGTCAAACTTGAAGTTTTTCTTATTATTTTGACAACGATCCTAGGTCATGGATCGAAACGTAAATAAAGTTGATTTTAAAAACTATGAGTGGTTTAATTCCCAAACAAGATTAACTTGAATACACATGCTGTGTGAGAATTTCAGGGAACTATGTAGGCTAGCTCAGAATATAAATAAGTGCAGGTACGTGTCCAACCAGTTTTGAGACGGAAAACCTAATGACGAAAAAATAAGCGCAGATAAATCTGATGATTAGTATAAACAACTAGATGTTGGTTGCGAAATACCTGTAACTAATGTTGACTGTGCGAAAAGATAAATTGGAAAATATATTAAATCGCCAAATGGTTAAGTGTTGGGGGAACTTGGCAGCCACAGACTGCTTACCTCCCTTCACAACCATTGAAGGTCGGAGAAATAGGGCATATAACTGTAAAACAATAGAAAGTGATCTAACTGCATCTAACAAGAAAGAACATCGCCTATGAGGAAAGACAACAAACCGAATAAGAAGAAAATTGTTGAAAGCATATGTGTGGAGCACAGCACAGTATGCCTATGAAATACGGACAGGCTGAAATGCAGACAGAAAAACGGTAGCAGTCTTTTGAAATGCTCCAGATGTATGAGGACGATAGCATGGACAGACAAAGATAATAACAAATAAGTTACAGAAATAGTAGGGGAACAAGGATATCTGAGGAAAAAGAGAAATAGTAGGGCGGAATACGTTCTAAGGCATTTTTGGGGAATAGTATGTGATATATTACAAGCAGAGATAGGAAAAAAGAGGTAGATGTAGACCTAGATCAGACAGTTATAGATGCAAACTGTGCATATTTCAGGGAAATCTGTAGGTTAGTTCAGAATAGGGAACAATGATGGTACGCGTCTAACCAGTTCTAGGACTGAAGACCTAATGATGATGAGAGAATCCTTTTGGAAAAAGTTTCAGTCAATAAATGAAATCTTTATGGGTTAAAAAGTCTTGTGTGGTTGGTATTTTGATGAATCGTATTTTGCAGTTTCAAGTTGTTCCTTGAATCATATTCAGTACCTTAATTAAATTAGTTTATAATTCGTGTACGGTTAAACACTGGGTGACAGAAAATTCCATTTATGAGAGTCTTTTGTGTCTTTTTCAACCTCAAATCGATCCGTTGAATAAGCAGGAGAAGTCAGAGATGTGTTAAGAGACTGCTTACTCCTCTAATCTTAACCTATGTTACCACCAACGACAGCCGGCTGATTTGAGCTAAGCTATTGATCGTCAACATGGCTGGTACGATTCATGCTCCGTCAATTGCAAATTGCGTAGTGTTTGTCGCTTTTTTCAAGCAGGAAGTGTAGTTGCAGCAAAAATTCGCCGAGGAATGAGCAGAGTAAATGGTGTAACCTTTGTGAACAATGATGTTTTCTGTTAATGGTGTGGAAAGTAAAAAGGCGGACAAAGCAACGCTCTCGTGGAAAGGAAATAAAGGACCCAAGTTTGTTGCAAAAGAAGACTTTGTGCAACGAGTCAACCAAGTGGTTTGGCAGAAACGGAAGATTATCATAACCGGCGGCTTTTAGCTCAGACGGATTTGCGTATGACTGCTGATTCCAAGGTCTCGCATTAGGTTCCCAACACGAACCGCTTCAAAAATGTTAGGTGACAATTTTTCACAAAAATACGCCCTTGTTCGGATGTGAGATAATATGTAAGTCCCATGTGTGAGTATTGTCACGCAAGCTAAAGATCCCTACTTTGCTAGGAATAACCAGGGTTAAGCAAAATTCAAAATTTCTAGATAAGAAAAACTTGCTTGCTAGCCAGTGTAATACCTTCAGGTGGAGCATTGAAAAGTCACTTGTAGGGGTATATCATAAGCGAGTGCATGTGAAATTTCCTAGTATCAAGGTCATTTTTTAAAAAATCGTCATAAAACACCTATTTTACAATAACAGTGCTCGATGGGTTCCACACACCGAACGATGACAAACTTCACGTAATGGTATTAGAGCTGATATTCTTCACCTGTTATGAAGCCTAAGAAACCAGTTTCTTAGAATAAATTATTACTGGTGATGAAACGGTCTAGCATGTTGGTAGCAATTCGTTGCTTAGGCCTTACCATAACATATAATTTAACATTTTCCTTTTTTGGAGGGGATAACCAGGCAATATTTCATTTCCTTATAAATGGAAAGACCTAAACGAAGTTATATTAGTCAAATTATTAGAAAGTCAGGTTGTGAAGGGCATGTAAAACTTTTTAAATTAGCACAGAATAGAAAAGAACTTAGGGCTGCGTCAAATCGACCTTAAGTAACGTCGAAAACAAAATGATGATGATGAAACGTAGATTAAGTATTTTATCTCAGAAATCAAAAATTAATGTAAGTAATGGATGCACTCAAACTCACCAAGCAAACAAAGAAATAAAATAAACTTTTTAGTACAGGAAGTTTATAGCTGCGGCTTCTTTGAGACTAATGCGGTGTATTGCTTGTTGAGTTTACGATCAATGCAACTGTTTAATGTCGGACAATATTGTAGTTACAAAAAGCCGTTTGAAATACAAGAAAAGGAATGATGATATCTGGAGTTGTCCTTAGTCATGACAAACCCACCTTCAAAGTATTGCTGGATCTCAACAGATTATGGGGCAGTCTCCTACAAAAATTCTTTCAAACGACTTCCCATCTTCAACAAACTCAACCAAGCTTGGCAATGGAACTGTACCAAATAGTTCTACTTGTGCAAGAAAATGTGATATGATGGTACAACTTTGAGCTTTTCTCTTTGCAACTAACTGTCTTGCTCGATAAAAGAAGAAAAGTACAATACAGCAGCATAAGCTTCCTCCCACGTGTTACAAATTGTAGTGCATGTAAATTGTATAACACGGGTCATTTTTGCACTCAACCTTTTTATTCTGAAACAATATTTAAACATTGACTAACCTCCTACTCAACAACCGTAACGTTAAACTCTTTAGATATAGCAATTTTATCCTTATTGCGAAAAACAGTTTGCATGGTTAGGCCTGTTTTAATAGAGTTTGAAACAGAACTAAGTGAAACTGTTTTTCGCATTACAAAATGATTCGGTTACTAACGTAGAAATATTTCTTAATGATACGGATAACAAAAATTGTTTGTTTTAGGAGCTTGTCAACTGCAAATTTATTTCTCAGTATTACTACGATTATAGCTGGAATTATTGTGGATAATGCAGGCTATTTTTGGTTGGAAGTGACTTTTATTATTATTTCTATAGGTATGTATACACCAAACTTATTGTGTGATTGATGACCAAATATATGAGTAATTGAAAGATAAAAAATATAAAATCTTGGACAGATTTCGATCCTGTATCCTTCGGTTTTGATCGCGGATACCCTAACCAAAACTCTTACTACAACAGACGTGCAAAATAAGTAATAATAATTAGCTGCGAGAAGCTACATAAAACTTTGTGCCTGTAAAGAATAAGAAAATACTATCTTTAGTATAAATGACTGTTTATCTGAAGTGTTAAATATACATATTTAATACAAAGATTTGATACAAAGGAATTGGACTAACTATAAAGCATTACTGTATTTTGAACAATTGGTTTACTGAATTAGCAGTTTTAGCTGCTTCCCGGTCTATTGAAAGATTACAACAACGTTATCAGTTGTTTAAGCTTTCTTAGAATGGACTAATAATTTGGATTTTAAAAGGACTTCTTCGACGCAATATTAAGATGAATTTTTACACTTTTCAAATAGAAGTATGTAGTGTACCTTCGTACGAGCGCAAAATCGTTCATTATTACTTGTATTTCCCCACAAGAAAATTTATGGTCCATATCATAAACTCTAGGTAAGAATAAATAAATAAATAAAAAATGGGTATACATAGCAGTAATCCATTATGTTTCATATATCGTCAATTACAGTAGAAGAATATTTTATGGGTATATTTTATATGCACTCCCTATATTTAAAGGTTGTTATGTATTGAAGCGATATTTACATACTTCTATAACTAAAACAGCCATAGAATGTCAATAGATCTCTAACAGTGATTGATGATCAAGGCATTAAAAATTATACATACATAAAATACAACTATATGTTAAACTTATATCCTAAAAATAGATAATATATAGCGTAGTCTAATTGATGTCCATGATTGCATAATGGACAAGCGGCAATGTCAAATATGACCCAGGAATTAAGCGACATTTGTTATCGTGCAGACTTAGAGCAAGCTTCTCTTGAGTAATACTGTACACATGGTGCTCGGCCGTTTGAATTAACTTCTGCGTTATAAATACCCTTTTAATCATCGGCGCAACCAACTTAATCATTAAAAAGAATATTTATGGTTCTAGGTTGGGACGGTGACATATTATAAACTAAGGTGGACGTTTCGCTCACTTTTGTAAGGGGCTTCATCTGGACAAGAAAAGAAAATGAAAATAAAAAATAAAAATAATAATAAAGATAAGATCGATAACATTAAGCAGACAAATTAAAGTGTGAAGAGTATGTAAAGTTACTTCTGAACTAGCAGATTCACCAGCCTATTTAAGCTAAAAGGGGTCTTGTTGGAAAGTAACTGAAGTAGCGAAAGTGGTAGTTTATATAGGGCGAGAACTTGATGTATGAGTGATCATGAATAGAGAAGAGTGTTGTAGCAGATCAGTGAACGTTACGGTTCTGTCTTTGCAAACATAGGCTCGTTCTCCAAATGGGAAAAATCTAGTAGCCATCGTCTTTGTTTAGATTGTTAGAATTTGTACTGTTTCTACGGATTTCCTGATTTTTCTATTGTAGAAAAATGGAATTCTATCAAAGTTAATTGTATGGTCTGTTTCATGTTGGTGTTCGGCCACCACTACTGAGCGTTTGTACTGGCTTGTTCTTAAGCATCGCTTATGCTCGTTTAGTCTAGTCTGTACTGACCGTCCTTTTTCTCCTATGTATACTAAACCGCAGCTGCAAGGTATATTATACACGTCTGCCGCTTTAATACTGTTTTCGGAATTTTTTGGGGTTGGTAATATTTGTGAAATTTTATTTGCCAGCCTATAGATTGTTTTGATGTTGAGTTTACGTAAAATTTTGCCAATTCGGTCTGTTATTCTGTGTATATATAGAAGAATTGCTAAAGATCGTGTGTCAGAATTACATTACATGTGATTTTCCAATGCTCCACCCGAAGGTACTACATTGGCCAGGAAGCGAGTTTTTTTTTTACCTGGAAAATTTTGAATTTTGCCGAATCCTTGCTGTTCCAAGCAAGGTAGGGATCTTTAACGTGCGTGACAACACTCACACACGGGACCTCCATTTTACCTCTCATCCGAACGAGGGTGTATTTTTGCGAAAAATGCTCGCCTAACATTTTTCAAGCGGACAGTGTCGGGATTCGAACCCGGGACCTTGGGCGTAGTAGTCACACACATACCACTACGCCACGGAGCCGCCTTGTGTCAGAATTACAGCGTGATTTGGGGGTTAGTGTTGGATGTTGATGCCGGCTTATTACTCTAGCGATATCTGAGTTGCGATAGCCTTTTTTTTATAGGACTAGTTTTCAGATGGGTTTATTAGATTAATGTTCTGGTTGTGAAACCTTAATTGCACGGTGAACTGGAGAGTTGATTACCAATGATTTTTGTGACGGGTTATGATGTCACGACGCATGTAGGTATCTGTCTGTGTGTGCGTGTGTGTGTGTGTGTGTGTGTGGGTTTTCGATATACGGAATGACCTAGTCGTCCGTTGGGTTGGCGCTCCACCAGAACGTCGAGGAATGGCAGAGTTCCGTTCTTTTCAATTTCAATAATGAACCTAATATTTTATGTTAATTGTCTATGTGATCTAGAAAATTATTGAGCGTTTGTGTCCATGGGGCCAGACTTCAAAAGTGTCATCTACATAACGGAGCCAGGTTTTTCGTTAAAGATCTGTGGATTCTAGAGTCATGGATTCCAAAGGCTCCAAGAATATATTGGCCACAGTAGGGGATAGAGGTGAGCCCATGGGTGTGCCAGAAGTTTGTCTGTCGAAATTACAGTGCGGTTTGGGAGTTCGTGTTGGATACAGATGCTGGTTTATTACTCTGGCAATATCTGAGTTGCGATAGCCGTTTTTTAATAGGACTAGTTTTCAGATGAGTCAGTTCATTAGATATATGTTCTGTTGTGAAATCTTAATTGCACGGTGGACTAGAAAGTTGATTACCAATGACTTTTGTGACTGTTTGTGATGTGACGATGCATGTAAGTATCTGTCTGTGTGTGCGTGTGTGTGTGTGTGTTTGCGAGTTTTCGATAAACGGAAAATGACCTAGTCGTCCGTTGGGTTGACGCTCCACCAGAACGTCAAGGAATTGCAGAGTTCTGTTCTTTTCAATTTCAATAGTGAACCTAATATTTTATGTTGATTGTCTATGTGATCTAGAAAATTATTGAGCGTATGGTGTCCATGGGGCAAGATTTCAAAAGTGACATCTGCATAACGGAGCCAAGTTTTTGGTTTAAAGGTCAGTTGATTCTAGAGTCATGGATTCCAAAGGCTCCAAGAATATATTGGCTACAGTAGGGGATAGAGTATAAAATTGTCCGTCGAAGACAAAATAGGTAGAAGTTAAGCATTTTTCAATGAGCGTTGCCAGGTGCTCAAATTCTTTTTGTTTAGGCAGAGGTTGTTTAATAGTGAAGCCAGTGTCTATGACTGGTACGTTTGTGAATAGGGATGTTACGTCAAAACTAACTAGTATATCATTAGAACCTAGTTCAGTATTTGCAATTAGTTTTATAAAAATGAGTGGAGTCTAAAACATTAGTAGGGCTGTTGCCGGAATAGAATTTAAAAAAAAATTGCTAGGTATTTTGCCAGATCGTAGGTTAGCAAGTCAATTGTGCTCACTATCGGACGGAGAGGAACATCAGGTTTATGGGCATGAGGAAGGCCGTACAAGCGAAGTGGTTTAGATTCGCAAGATATTATGAGTTTTTGAATAGCTTTGGGAATATTAAAGGATTTGATAAGTGCTGAAATTTCCCGTTCAAGCTTTGAAGTGGGATTCTACAGAGCCAATAATTTCCTCTGCGGGAATTTTAGTTCTTTAGAAAGGATATCTAGTTTGTTTTCGGATATGATATCTTCTGATCGGTTTATGACTGTGTTTGAGGACAGAGTTTTCGGGTAAGATGTTTTTTTCAGCATGTGAAAGATTCTTGGAAAATTGCAAGAATTGCGCAAGTGGGTTTTTGTGGTCAGTTCGGTAATCTTTTTGGCTTGCAAGTATGAAATTCAGTCAAACAGAGTCCAGTCATTGAAGCTGAGCGTGGCAGAATATGTTAGATAGAGCTGTAGGAGTTGTTTAGAAAAATTGTCTATTTCTTTTTGAGGGTTGGAAATTAGTTGGCGGAGTAGTGAGAGTTCTGCTCCGTAAAAAACTTTTCGGCTGGAATATGTGTTAATGTGCTATTTTATTTTAAGAACATATCCTATTCGAAAACAAACTACATACCCTTTTCAAAGGACTAAACTTCTCAATCACACCCAGAAAAATTCCGGCAGAGGTAATTATTAGCTCTGTAGAATCAGCGATCCGAATTGTACCCTAAGACGATGACAACCTAATTCGCTTTGAAACAACTAAATGTCTCCGACATGCCAAAACTCCCAACAAAAATGTGACAAAGCAAGAAATGTAGGCCTTAAAACACCTACGAAAGAACTAGCAAATTGATATAATTCCTGCAGACAAGGGTAATGCGACTGTAATTCTAAACCGTACAGAATACAAAAACCAACTATTACAAGACTGTTCATACACTCCTACAACCAAAAACCTCACTTTACAACTTGAACGGGAAATTTCAAATCTCCTAATATTCCCAAAGCTATCCAAAAATGCATAATGCCTTGCGAATCTAAATCACCTCGCTTTTACGGGCTTCGTCAAATCCATAAACCCGATGTCCCTCTCCGGTTGATAGTATGCACAATTGACTCGCCAACCTACCATCTGGCAAAATACCTAGCAAATTTTTTAAAACCCTGTTCCGGCAACAGCCCTACTAATGTTTTAGATCCACTCATTTTATAGAACTAATTGCAAATATTGAGCTAGGCCCTAAAGATATACTAGTCAGTTTTGACGTAACACAAACGTACCGGTCATAGACACTGGCTTCATTACTAAACAACTCCTACCTCAAGAAAACGAATTTGAGTACCTGGCCACGCTCATTGAAAAATGCTTAACTTTTACCTATTTTGTCTTCGGCGGACAAATCTACAAACAAACTTCTGGCACACCCATGGGCTCACCTCTATCCCCTACTGTGGCCAATATATTCTTGGAGCCTTTGGAATCCATGACTCTAGAATCCACAGATCTTTAACGAAAAACCTGGCTCCGTTATGTAGATGACACTTTTGAAGTCTGGCCCCATGGACACAAACGCTCAATAATTTTCTAGATCACATAGACAATTAACATAAAATATTAGGTTCATTATTGAAATTGAAAAGAACGGAACTCTGCCATTCCTCGACGTTCTGGTGGAGCGCCAACCCAACGGACGACTAGGTCATTCCGTATATCGAAAACCCACACACACACACACACACACGCACACACAGACAGATACTTACATGCATCGTCACATCATAATCAGTCACAAAAGTCATTGGTAATCAACTCTCTAGTCCACCGTACAATTAAGAATTCACAACCAGAACATATATATATATATATAATGAACTGACTCATCTGAAAACTAGTTCTATAAAGAAACGGCTATCGCAACTCAGATATTGCCAGAGTAAGAAGCCAGCATCTGTATCCAACACAAACTCCCAAACCACGCTGCAATTTCGACAGACGGGCGGTTCCTTGGCGTAGTTGGTATGCGTGTCCCGGGTCCCGGGTTCGAATCTCGCCACGGTCCGCTTGAAAAATGTTAGGCGAGCATTTTTCACAAAAATACGCCCTTGTTCGGATGAAAGGTAAAATGAAGGTTTTGTGTGTGAGTGTTGTAACGCACGTTAAAGATCCCTACTTTGCTTGAAACAGCAAGGGTTCGGCAAAGTTTAAAACTTTTCAGGTAAAAAAAAACTCGCTTCCTGACCAATGTAGTACCTTCGGGTGGAGCATTGGAATATCGAATGTAATGTAATTCCGACACACGATCTTTAGCAATTGTTCCATACATACACAGAATAACAGACCGAATTGGCAGAATTTTACGTAAACTCAACATCAAAACAATCTATATGCCGCCTAATAATATTTCACAATAATTACCAACCCCAAAAATTCAGGGCAGTCAATACATACTAGACTAAACGAGCATAAGCCATGCTTAAAAACAAGTCAGTACAATCGGTTAGCGGTGGTCGAACACCAACACGAAACAGGCCATACAATTAACTTTGACACAATTCCATTTTTATGCAATAGAAAAATCAAATAATCCGTAGAAATCACTGAAAATTTTAACAATCTAAACAAAGACGATGGTTACCACCTTTCTCTCATTTGGAAAACGAGCCTATGTCTATAAAAACAGAACCGTAATGTTCACTGATCCGTTTCAACACTCCTTTCTATTCATGATCACCCATGCATCAATTTCTCACCCTATATAAACTACCACATTCACTACTTTCATCCGTTACTTTGCCACGATAAACCTTTTGGCTCAAATGAGCTGGTCAGTCTGCTAGCTTAGATGTAACTTTACATACTCTTTAAACTTTAACTTGTTCACTTAATATTATCATTCTTATTTTTATTATTATTATTTTTGTTATTTATTTTCATTCTCTTTTCTTGTTCTGATGAAGCCCCTTACAAAAGTGGGCAAAATGTCGATCTTAGTTTATAAGATGACACGGTCCCAACCAGGAACCGTAAATATTTATAATGATTCTATCCCTGAAAGCCTCCAACAATAATCATCAAAGGAAATTCTATTTCGTATTACTGATCGTTTATTTTTTTTTATCTGCTTCGTAACATCGAAGTCGTGGGTAACAAATGATTGCTTTTCTTCAGTGTTCAGCTCCTTCTTCTTCAGCAGAAGAATTTTCGTCACATATGTTTGATCGTATTCCAATATAATTCCTCATAAGTTTATTACTATTTTCATGTTTCATCATCCTCCAACACTTTCTTGTTAAGTTACGGACTTCAATAAATATATCAAAATATTACCATGAATCTCACCTCGTGGTTTCATACGGATTGTGGTACATAAGTTTCTAGATCATGCTATCGGTGTATGTGTAGAGAGTATAGCAGCCATCATAACTAGTCAATTTGGCTAGGTTGAACATTCTTACATACATGGGCTTATTAAAATATACATTTGCCGCAATATTTTCATCAAAAATCTTATCACTTTTGAATAGGGGGTTAAATAACTGGACTTCGGCTACATATCTTTCATCCCAGTTTTGCACAATCTTCATATTAAAACGTTTTTGTACATGTTATCTACCCAAAGACTCCATTATTCACTAACAAACTGTTCTCAAATTCATTCGTTGCTCATTTTCGATTTTCAATCAACTTGATGTTTCGATTTCTCTCGACATATGGATTTCCTGTCATTGAGTCAATATGTGCAGGACAGAACGTGATATCCTTATGTAAATTATGGAAATATTCTGGGTACTCTAAATCAACTTCCAAGATATAACCTTCTGAAGCAGTATCAGAAGCTACTGATAACACATTGATGTTGGTACTATTCTATTCAAAATCGCCGTAGGGCGAAGGCTAACTCATGATCCATCCGTATTGGTTATTAACATCATATTACTTAAGATACGCATCTGGCTTGAAGTGATCGTACACTGGTAAATATTTATTATTAGTAGTAGCACGTCATGCTGAACATACCTTGTTCAGAACTCCCCGTATACTCTTTTCAACGAACAAAAGTTAGTCAATAACTCAAGTCTTTGTCCCGTATGCTTGAACATTGCATTCCACGTAAATCATGGTAAAGTATAATAGTGGACAAAATCAATGGAATATGTCAAGTAGCACCTTATATGGACTTGGTCAAAAGCGTCAGTGAATAGTATCACACCTGTTTTGAGGTATAAATCAGAATACGGCAGCAATTTCTTAATATTAAATGCTATCCAAATTCTGAGCGTGTGCTTACTATTTCTCAGTAATTCCTTTATCTCCTAGCCTTGTTGGCTAGGTGATAAGGCATAATTCAGTTTTTGAAACGAATCAACAAAACCGTATGGATAGACACCCTTTCTAGTTTACAACTCAAATTGCTCATCACTTTTTTGTGAAATTTCACTTTTTAGCAACGGATGTTTTTCGGGTAAGAACCCAAGAATGTAGTCCATTCGATATTCCCTATATTTTGTGACATCTTTCAGGTGCATCGTCTTGAAATAAAATGTTTTTGATGGTTAAAATGTTTTTATTGGAAAATTCTTTCAGCCTACTTCTCTTGTCGTTTCACGTTTCTAAACAAAATAAACCTACAAACACTCCTCATCTATCACTGCTTTAAAATCTCCCATAGTTATTAAATTTGCATGCCTTTCTGAGAGTATTGGTGTGTGTTCAATAACTTTGTAAATCGTTTCTACCTCTTCGTTGCTGTAGCTAGAAGTGGGCATGTAAACTTGTATTATTACCGCATTTACCGATTTAGATTCTAATCTAAGTACTCTTTTGTTCTTTTTTCCGAATAACTAGCCTCTCATGCGAATTGCGTTCCTCTTATCGTATATGAATTACCTTAAAATCTACGCTCCAAAAATTCCCCGCAACTGGACACCAAACTTCGCTAATTCCTACTATACCCAATACTGATCAATCCATTTCAATTTTCAAATTCTCTAGCTTGCTTACTTGCTACATACCTCCAAAACTTCATGCACCGACTCTCGCAAACTGTTCCCGGTTCTTTTTTTCCTGTTATAAAGCTCGAAAGCTCAATGAAATAATTTGATTTCGAACTTTTTTTACATCAAATAAACATAATCTCAGCATTTCCCTTTAATATAAATGCCGCTGGTCTACATTTTTATGTTTCATTTTGTATTAATTACACGACCAACGATAATTAACTCTGTCCTTGGTTTATTATAATTCTGCTGCAGGTTGGTAATGAAATTTACTATTTAAGTCTTGCCTTAGCGTTTTGTGGATCTCAGTTTCTCGTAGCTCTCGTATATTTACTCCTATAATGCCACGTACACGGAAAGTGTTGATTTAATTGTTGCTGCCAACTTTCTGCAAATATCATAATATTCACTTCTGACTACTTCCGCTTCACTAATCTCCACTTTTTATTTTATAAGTTTGTGCTAGTGTCAAGATTTTCTTTTGTTTCCCGGTTACCAGTTTGTCGTCCCTCTGTAAGTACCTACGGTTGCATTCCACTACAACTCTTCTGGTCACACTTACCTCCTTCAATCTTTTCATATTTGGGTTTTCAGATACAATTTCATTTAAAAAAAACATTATTTACTTACTCGAAGTTATTATCTGGTTTTAGTTATAAAATTTTTATATTCCTTGAATTTTATTATATGTAGCTCTTTTTGTTTTAGAAAAAATTTCTAGGTAAAAATGTTTATTTATACACTATTTGAACGTCAACGTTGGTCGCTAATAATTTCTTTCGTGATATTCCTTACCACCTATCTACTAACACAGGAATTCAAACTAGGCATTTCTGCCGGCGATGTATTGCGTGTCCACCATGCATGCGACCACATTTTTGGGGTGACCGAAATTCTTACATTATATTTACATCTATTTAAAAAATAAAACTGCCATAAGATGAATTTTCGACAATTCGAAAACCTAGTTTTGTTCTAAAAGATTAAAAAACAACAGAAACATTGCAATTGTTTTTGAAGATGTAGAGAAAAAACAGAGGTATGAAAATAGGTCTAATATACAAAAAAAACTGTCGCGCGTTTAATTTTTTACTGTATACAGCTTGTTCCTTAAATCTCTTTATGAGATATGCTGGATAGATTACCTAAGGAGTCTTCGAGCGTTTCAATTTTTTGCATGAATTATGTTTTCAGTTGATCATCCACATAACGTTGACGAATTTGGAAAATCTCATTCTAAGCTAACCTCAAAATATTTTCGACTAGATAGGAAAGTAAGGCAAATGATGTGAAATTTTGGAGACATTAATTAGGTAATATTTATGATAGGCTTCTTAAACATATCGTTGGAAGTCAAATTAAATACAAAAACCTTAGTAAATCCTTTGCAGAAAAAACAAAACTTTCAAATTCGTTTATTCAGGGATAATTTGGAATGATATTCTGCCACAAATTGACAAATTAAGCATGATGCTGTATTTCAAAACCATGGATTTATTTCGTACAGTTTTGGCCCCAAAAAATCAATCCGGTAATCTACAGAGGATCTAGGTGGAATCACTTACTAAAATTCTGTATTTCAATAAAGTACCAAAAACCTCTACTGAACCAACAATAATGGTTGCCAATTAACTTATTAGAAAGAGTAGTGTAAGTGTTTGAACAGGGGCCCCAAATACTATGGTGTAGGAAATACCTGTCTGAATCAGGAATTATCTTGGACGTCACATAATTTCGAAATACTGGGGATCTTAGAGAAACACTCTGGAAAAAAGATGAACGATTCTGGCAAAAAATTCACACAAGGAATAAATAAGTACACTAATTTTAAACAAATCTAAAATAAACGTAATGATAGTAATACTAATATAAATATACACAGCTGCTAATGAAAGAAAAATGATAAATTGCCTGTACATTAAGCACGACTCTAGATAATTGCAATCTCTTTTATTATAACATGAAAATTTTTTCTTTAAAAAAACCTTCTATCATATGCGCGTTCGCATTTCGCAAAGCATGCAACACATAAATTTGGAAAGCCAGTCACCTATAACTAGTAACCATTTATGTCTAACATTTGGAAACGGGCCCATGAGGTCTAATGCATCAATCTGAAAAAGGAAGTTCATTTCCTTTTCCTTTCCTATCAAGCCAAGGGAACCTATGTTCAACGCTTTCTGAGTACCACAGGTCAAGCATTTTCTACAAAATTTCAACAGATCGTTTTGCATCTTTGGCCAATAAAAATTTTTTTGTATACGAGCCACTGCCTTCGAATACCAAAACGTCCGGGCATCGAAGTTTCATGACATATTCGAACAACCTCTTCCATTTACGATCTAGTTACTAGATATTTCGTTTGACTTATGTTTGACAAGAGCAGTAAATTTGAAGGAAAAAATTTAAAAACAAAGTTATTCGCGACTTTTCACTACATGTAGTTTTACGGAGAGGGCTATAACGATTAAATTTGGAGTTAGTAAGCTATGAAAGAAATTAAATTTAAATGACAGCTGATGTGTGTATGCTGCGGGTCCTTAGTGATTGATATCAAACTGCTTTAAGCTTTACTGGATACGGAGGACAGAAAGATCAAACACGTGAAGCCTGGAATTTGTATTTGTGTCTGTCGCGGTTATTATATCATGAAAGTGTGATAAATTAGTTTCACTCGTCAACGAAAGTTGGAGATTAAGTAGATGGAATGAAGTGATCTATCGTGCTGAGTAAGTATTAACTAGGTAATTGGTGTCGTTAAACATCCTGCACTTTTAGTTGCAAAAATATTCTGGAAAATTAAACCTGTGAGTACCGTATGCGCTTCTTGTTTGTTTATGATGTATAATTATGTACCTGTGGATTTTAACTACAATTTGCTCGTTTCTATGTAGTGCTAAATTAATATTTCGTTACATAATTATTCTGTTGGACTATGAAATAGTGACGGAAATGGTTTTGATTAAATCTAAGCATAATATTATTAGCAAAGGAAAATTAAACATTTTAAAAGAGTAAGAAATAAATAAAAGCCAGATTGATTGTTTAATTACTGTTAGTCAAAGAGTGCAAATGTAATATTTTTAATGGACATTGGAATGGTTAAGTAAAAATTGGGTATTTTGATAATTTTTTTGACTGCTAATAAGGACATTTTCTAATAGATGAGATTTAAAATGTCGTAAAAATTATTCTGGAAAATTATAACAATGGAATGGTAGTTTATTTACCATTTAATGTTTTTTTAAAGAGTTTTGTTAATAATATCTAGCCATTTGCATGCAGACTAAGTTTATCTTTCTAAGGTCAAGGTACGTGCAATAGAGTTTAAACCTAAATCGAGTTTTGAGTTATTTGTAATATAAATGAAGAAAGAAAGGAAAAAGTGTGAAAGTATATCAAGTTACTCCAGTAATTTTGAAATTTCTTTAATTCAATATAAAATGATGAGTATTTTTGACGTTTGATAGTTGAAGGTAGAGTATGAGGTGATGCGGTTTAAGAAAACCATATGCATGTAAGCCTAACCGGAATAACCGTCTTTCGGGAACCAAAAATAACAAAGTAATTGGGGGTGAAACAGTTTGGGGGGCTTTGTCATTGACAACTAGTAAAATCTTTTATAAGGTAAGTGATACTTGTAAAGTAGTTTTGTACTTCGGTTATTTTACATGTTTATATTTTATTATATTTTATCGGTTTGTCTACAGGAACGCACTTCCGTACTACTCTAGTTAACCGGCGCACCCTTAAAATTGCCACGGAGTTCCCGCTCCTTGTGGTCAAATCAAATTCCTAACGTAACGTGATTTTTACCCGTAACAAATGTATATGTGTATTTGTGCTCAAAACGCAATTGTGCAGTAGAGTGAGGTTTCATACACTGGTGTTTTCACAACTAATGTAAAGGTAATAGTTTTCAGGTTTGTTATAACAAAAGATATTACTATTACCTAGTGGCTTGATTAATATACAGGTAATTAGCATGTGATCTTAGTAACCCTTCTTCTTTCAGCTAGCAGCTTTGTATAAGTTTTTTAGTGTTCTGATTAATACGTATTCCTTAGTTTTGTTTTAAATTAGTGTATTGGCTTTCTCTTGTTAATCATTTTAAGGATTTTTCCTTGAAACCCCAGTATTTCGAGATTACTTGGCGTCCAATGTAATCCTCGATTAAGACTGGCAATTCCCACACTATGATATTCCCAAATCCTCTTCGAACATTTACACCACTCTTCTTACAGAGTTAGTCGGCAACTATTCTTATTGGTACAATTGAGGTTTTGGCACTTTGTTACGATACATATTTTAGAGGCACTTCACTTCCCAGTGGATTAGGGGTCAGATTTACTGATACCAAAGCTAAACGTAACAAATTTAGAACTTTACGCAACCCTTTAACATTCATTAAATCTAAATAAACTTGAAGAATCGTTCTTAATGAACTTGCAGAGGTGGTAAATTTAGGTTCGGTTCAATGCACACCTATCAACGTTCAAGTTTTACTTAGATTATGAAGGACCGGATGAAATTATTATTAATACAATAGTAAATTTTAGAGCTAATTTCTTTTACGTTTTTTTTTAGACCAAACTATAGCTCCCTTAAAAGATAGTTTGAGTTGAGTAAATAAGTAATCTTAAAGACACATATGTATTTATAAATTTGATAGTTTCCATGAAAAAACAGTGATAAGCATCGTGATGACTTATTTTTGGAACTCACCTACCTGGTTCAAAATTTTTCTGATGAAATAGACTTTGTAGAGGAATTAATTCCCTTAAAAGTTATTTATAAATGGAATAGCTAAACCTCTCGGACTAAGAGTATATTTATAAAAATATTGCAATAAGGAAACAGAAAAAATCTACTTGGAACAAAAGCTTACAAATGCTACCAACAAATGTTTTTGGTCTGAAATAAAAAGAAACATATTTAATATTAGTAAATTGCAGAACTTAACTGATAATCTGAATGATGTTGAGGCAATAAATAATCATCTCTTATTTTCAATACCTAATATAAGCCCAAATAGTGAAGTTATTAAATATTATAAAAACAACTTTCATCCTAAAGTAACATAATTTTTTCATTTTCAAACCGTTGCACCCTTCCTTTTTACAGGTAGGAATGGGTGTACAACAGAGTCTAAACAAAACTCTGGCGGGACTAGCATTGACCGTTTATGGCTGCGGTTGATTGCAAAAGACTATATCCCAGGGGTTTAGAGAACAAAGTTAAATTTTCCGCAGACAACTTATAGGGATGCAATTTAGAACATGACAAAAGAAAATACCTTAATACAACTTATATATTGACGTTTATTTAATAACATTAATAAAAAAATTAAATATATACTGTTATTTTCTTACAACCAAATTTTCATGCGACAAAATCACTAAATGTAGTTTATATATCTACACTCTCATAATTTTAAAATTTTGTCTTAAATTCTACCAAATAAGATATTGGAAAATCTAAAATTATTATTGTGCTTAGACACAATTTCAGATTAACGTACTAAATAAAAGGAAATTATAAATACGCTTTGTTGTATTTAACATTAGTTAAGAGAATTAGAATTGAACATTTAAATTGAACGTAATCTCAAAATCCACAAAAAAGGTTTGATGGAAGATTTTATGTATACAACTTATAAGGTTATATAGGGAATCAAAGATAATATTAAATTAGTTAAGGTAATCGGTAAATAAAGTTATGATTATATTTTACATGCATTATTTTTCTAAATAATTGAGATTTAAAATGTAACACATGCACATTGTTTTGTCACAAAAGTAAATAAGATAAGCTCATACCTGTATTCATGATATATTAAAGGAAACGTATACTTAAGCATTGAGCTTACGGCTTGTTCAGAACTATAGGATCTTCTTACGGTTTGTTGAGACGAACACCATCGTTATTTATTTTGGTTGTTAACCTCCACTTTAAATTTGTAAGAGCCAATCCTGTTGTTCCACAACCATATGTTTTGTTAACGGAGCATTTAATTTATTTTAGAAAGTAAACGGCAACATGAATTCTTGAACGATAAAAGATAATATTTGTAAGTAGTAAAATTAATGTATAGGCTTAGATAGCCTAACATAGATAATTAGATCCTCCATCAGAGAAAATTTTACCGGAAGATATATCACCGGAAGATACTTCACCAAAGAACCCTAGAAAATAAACGTTCTACCAAAACGAAGTATTGTAATACGCCACGAGGAACCGTCTGAAAGTTTTATCTATAATCAGCTTACCATTCATAAATATTTTGAATGGGTTTTTCAGGTAGACTTTCTCCATACGTATTTTGCTAGTATTCTAAAACGATATTTATGTATGTTGAAACAAATATAAGAAAAAGACACCTTTTACATACCAGGCACGACATTATGGCCTTAGAAAGGACATCTTATATCAGGAAACGGCATGTGCACAAAAGGAAGTCAGATTTTAAAAACACAAAAATTTATTCTGGTTTTGAAGATAACCACACATTTTGAGAGAGGGACAAACAAGAAAACCATCTTAAATGACAGATTCATGTATACACCAGTTGTGTATTTATGGACATTATTGAAGGTTTACCAATTAGAAAATTACATCTGATTACAATTATTTATATTATTTACACAAAAGAAAAAATATTAAATTAAAACTAAAGATCGATGTATATAGTGTATTATTTAATTATATTATAGGGAAATGCTACACAAATCAAAACTAACTTGTGGATGTAAACGGTATTAATATAAAACCAAGATGAAGAAATTGTTGTATAAGGAAGGAAGTGGGACCTCAATGTAACATGGCGAGGCAATGGCAAATTGACATGTTACACCGTCACAGAGAATGACATATTTTGCGTAATAGAAAGCATAAAGAGTACTTCAACAGGTTTTGATCGGATAAATACACTAACGATCAAACTTTGTATCTCCTTTCTTCTCCCATATATAACCCATGTTATAAACCAGTGTATTCTTAAATCAATTGTTCCAAAAAAATTGAAAATAGCTTATATTACACCTATACCAAAAAATTCCAGTCCCAAGTCTTTGTCAGATTTAAGGCCAATAAGCATTCTTCCCACGTTTTCAAAAATTTTAGAAAAAGTCGTAGATCTACCCCTTCGAGAATATTTACAGACTTTTGATGTACTATCACTTATGCAGTTAGGTTTTAGGCCAAATCACAGTTGTACAACAGCAACGTTAAACACTACTGATGATATAATTCGGGCATGCGATAATAAAAAAATAACGTGCCTAGTTCTACTAGACTTCAGTAAAGCGTTTGACACCGTTAGTCACGTAATTCTTGTTGCTATTATGCACTATATTGGCTTGCTTCCTGAGAGCTGTAATTTGATCAAAAACTATCTGAGCTTTAGAAACCAGGCTATTAGAGTCGGAGGGGCAACGTCCCGTTTTCGAACGGTAGCCTCTGGTGTACCACAAGGTTCCATTTTGGGACCTTTGCTGTTCATATTGTACACTCACTCTGTTGAATGTTCTCTTTTTTCATCTCAATTGCACACGTATGCTGATGATATTGTAATATATATGCATTTCTTTGTTGATGAAATAAAACAAGCTACTGTCGCTATAAACTTGGGTTTAATGAACATAGTGAAATATCGAAACTATCATTGTTTAAAACTTAATTCAAGTAAATCTGCGTTAGTTATATTTGGTAATGCGAGTGATAGACATTTTGCTTCTAAAAATCTTTATCCATTTATTGAAGGAGAGTTGTTGCCAAAAGTAGATACTGTTAAACTATTGGGATTAACCATTGACACGAATTTATCATTTACTCAGCACGTAATTAGTCGTTTAAAGGTGGCGTATGGCAACTTGAAAGTTTTGTTTAATAATCGACTAAAACAACACTATGCAAGTCATTGGTTTTATCGTGTGTAGATTATGTTGATGTAGAATATGGTCCGTGTTTAACATCTGTCGATATTAACAGAATTTAGAAATTACTAAATTCCTGTCTTAGATTGATTTATGGTTTGAGAAAGTATCATCGCATTAGCTGTAAAAGAACTGAATCTAAATGGCTCACAATGTCTGTAAGACGAAACCTGCATGCTGCGTCTCTATTTCATACAATTATAATCAATCAGGCTCCACAATATCTGTATGATAAGATCACCTTTCTAACAGACGTACATAATATAAATATTCGACATAAGGGAACGTTGACACCTCCTTTTCAACATACTGAGCTATTTAATCGTTTATATACGTACAATATAGTAAAACTGTATAACTCAATAGGAGATGAAATTAAATCGGTAGGAATAGTAAGATTTAAAAAATTAATATATAAAAAGCTTCTTTGAGATGCATCTTTTGCTTTTGTTGTTTGTACCGTAACGTTATAGGTTATTACTTATATGAAATCTGTTTTTTGTTTTTTTTCTTTTTCTTGTATACATTATTATTGGCTTTTTATTTCTTGTGTTTAAGTTTTACAATTGGGAATGCGGGTTAAATGGAAGAACATCTAGTAGTTCTGCTACCAAGATGAACTTCGCCCATTGTTTCTTAACGTTATTCTTGTTCATATTTTTTTCTTTAGTTTATATTTATACTGTATAAATCAATTTAAGAAAATAAAGACTTTTAATAATAATCATAATAATAATAATAATAATGGTCTCATACTTCTTTCCCTAACACTCATATTGTTCTATGAATACTTTTGACCATGCCAGTGATAGTTTCTGTCGTAGAGCGATCTTTATTTAACTAAAAATAATCAAAAATTACGTAAGATCGATTGGTATGGATTTGTATGAATAGTTTGTTTCCTCGCGTTACATTTATTTTGAAAATGAGTTTTTCTTTGGATATTGATTCGTATTTAGTTTTGTACTGACAATAAACTATTATTAAAAAAATTATTTTGAGTTAATATCTCATATCCCTCCCCCCAAAAAAATTAATTCAGTCGGCTAACTTCTCAAAGCCACGCAGGCAGGTGCACGTTTAGAAACGTCCCCGCTTGTATGGTATCTGAATGATACGAATGTGAATACGACCTTTTACTTCTTCAATCGTTTCTAACCGGTACGTCGCGACCCACAAGGAGCCGTTTTGGCGTTTTTCAAGGCCTTCGGTTTAAAAACCAAAATTAAATTTAAAATTTAAATGTAGGTAATATAATGTTAATAATGTAATGGTTAACAGTCAACATTTAATTAAAAAAATACCATAGCTTTCGTTAATTGTATAAATATATTTTTCCATGCCCTTTATTTCTTGTTCTATTGGACAAATACGGAAGACGAGAAAGCGGGATTGTAAACAGTTTTTAAAGCTAAAGTAGGTAACAAGATTAAAAGAAAGGTTGGGAACCACTCTAAGAAATCAGAAAATGTCATATCATAGTAAATGAAATCATTGGCACAAATGACTGATTTAACAAAATTATTGTTTGACTTAAAATATTTATAATAAAAGATTTTAAATGAATAGCTGGGATTTGAACCTTTTAGCCAATTATACACACCCAAATAACATTCTTTATTATTCAACAATTATTATATTATCTCAATATAACCCCTTTTTGATTTGTAGAGTAATAATGAAATAAATAACAACATTTTATAATCAAATTATTGGGCGTACCAATTTAAATCCATACCAACTCCGAGTGTGCACTCAAAATTTTTCTCTATCGGTAGTTTTTAAGTTACTAGTTTTTAGTTTTATTAATTTATTTCTTTTTAGTTTCACTTATTGCCGCCCTGGTTTTAATAGTGGTAAATGTAGCTGATAATGGTGTTTTGAATATGTCTGCATCCGAACGTAAAATACTTCAATCTCAGACAATGTAAGTATTTTAAATATTCCGTTCTTTCTCATCATGCAACATTTGTGCTAGTACACCATAGAAGTTACCCAAATAATATAATTAAATAGAAATGTTTTCGTCTTTAAGAAATGCTTGAAATATTTATTGTTTTATGTACAGGGTGATCGATGTTAATCGTTCATTGCAGCTTTTAGGTAACGAGAAAGATGTCGATTTAGAATTTACTACATTCACATGTCAAAGAGTTCCATTTTACGAAAATTTTTTAAAACTGGCATTTCTACATTTGCCTGAAGTACGCCACTACATCGTTACTTTAAATAGAATAACTCGATTTTTCTTGGATACCTAACCTTTATAAGCTGATATTCCCAAGTTATAATTACTTCATATTGGATTGTAACAAAACAATTGTTATTTCGAGAACCGGATATACTAGGGTTTTTTCTTGCAACCCAAGCTCGTTCCTCCATAAATAGTTTTTGTAAATTTTGAAACTATTAACTTATTTAAACGGACGATTTTACAATAACCTCAAAAGTCGTTTTTTTCAAATGACACTCCTTCGTTAGAAAGGGTAAGAAGGGTTGATTCTTTGTCACTAATTGACACCGACCTCAAAGGTGGAATTGAGAAACCTGCATTTTACGTTTAATATGTAGAAATTACGAATAATAGTCATCTAGTGGAATAAGAAAAATTGAGAAACGCTTAAATTGTTATTGTTAATAGTTGCTTCTGTTAATATTGTTAATTAATTTAGTATATATTAATATTGTTAATTGTTGCCTATTAATTATTGCAGTATAAACTTTATTCTTAATAATGAAAAATAGTGAAAAGTATTGAAACAAAGACATTTTGAGTTTACTGTACATCTATGGAGAGTGAAACAAAAAAACGGAAAAATTGTAATCTATTTAACGAAGGTAACCTGGATATGCCATTAATGATCTACTTAAATTGTAGGCATTGTGAATACACTAATTGTTATTTTTAAAAAAATTAATTTTAAATTCGATCAATACAAAATTCAGCATACAATCATAATTACATAAAATACTATTAGTGAGGTTGCAACGGTATTTCATGCGGACGAGAAAGAGATCAAAGAAAGCAACCTAGTCTGCACCGATTACCACAACAAAAAAGAACAGAGAAATGCCGTGTTAGCTAAAAAGTTGTAGAGTGGAGGGTCGTAGAAAAAGAAAGATAAAAGAAAAACCCTAAAGGTCGATTGGACCCGGAAAATTATACATAGGTAGTTCAGGTTGTAGTTTGTCATATTCTTTATTTCCAAATAATCACCAAAGCTCAAAGCTTTTTAAATTGTAGTATTTTTAACTAGAAAATGAAAACGAAAGTATAATTCGCAACACTTTCTTCGTGGTTATAAAATAAATGGCATGTATTTACACGTAAACAAAGCAATCACTTTCATATCGTAGCAGTTCATTTTCAAACATTGTCCTACACGAACACATTTAAGAAATCTTACTAAATCGAGTGGGGCCGTTATGACACGGTACATAATGACCGGTTTTGCTGTTATTGCAGCTAGTCTTTATTTAAGTTTCGATCCATGACCTCGGATCGTTGTCAAAATAATAAAAAATTTCTAATTTGACATTTATGACACAAATTGAAGGTGACTTTGATTTATTAATTTTTGATGTAAATACGTTAGGTCAAAATTTTAAACTTTAGATGAATGAGTCCCTTCAATATGTGCGGCGCCCTGGGAGCAGCTTTTAAGATAGCCAATACAATTAACGTGAAATCATCTAATTAATTTTTATATAGTAAAATTTCATATAAATTCAATAACCTGAAGAATGGAAAACATTTTTAAACATGTTGCTATTTATACGGTTGAGGGTATGGTTATTAAAGAAGTGTGTTTAAGTTATCGTAAGGCTTAAGCAGCCCGAGGCTGCTAATATCCCTATTGTTATGTAGTAAGTTATTGTATATATAAATACAAATCATGCATGTAGGCTGTATTTCATGTTAATATCACAAGGAAAAACCCAGGAAAAACTTGCAATGCTACCTAGATACTGGGGCATTTGATTTTCATTTGTTATTTCTATAGTTATTGCTCTTACTAATGGAATTCATTGTTTACTGACGGACACGGATTCGTTTACTACGCAGTTATTTTTATGTAGGGTGATATAAGCAGCTTTTTTAATTTTTTGTTTTTGGTGGATTTCTTCTTTCAATAATTTTTGCGTCCTCCCATTTTATTTTATAACTGAAGCCCCAGGCATGTTGGCAAATCATGGATTTTTCAAATTTTCTATTTTTATAAATGATTTATGTTCTTTTAATCGAACTTAGTGGTCTGGAACCTTTTCCTGTGTAAAACTTGTTACATTCGCACGGTATGTTGTAGCTGCAGCTTTCTGAACATTTTATTGCGTTTATGGGTTTTGTTTTTGTTAGTTGTGTTCTTATTGTATTGTTGGTTCTAAATACTGTTTTGATTCTGAATTTGTTTCCTATTCTTTGGATTTTCGAAGAATTCTTTTATGTATGGTATTGAGAGCATTTTTGATGCGTATCGTTGTTTGTTTTTCTTTTCTATTTTTGGGACCTTATTCATTTCTTTTTCTATTATTCGTTTAGGATACTTGTTTTTATTAGTATACGTTGGATTAAGCCTTTCTCTTTCTTTAAAGTTTCTTCGTTTGATGATATTAATTATGCTCTATCATACATGGTTTTCATAATTCCTAGTTTGACACAGTGTAGATGGTTTGAATCGAAGTTTAAGTATTAGTTTGTGTGTGTTGGTTTTCTGTATACCAATGCATTAAATGTTGTATCGGGTTTGCTAACCAGAATATCTAAAATATAAAGTTTTACATGTTGCTCTAATTCATAAGTGAAGCTAATAGTTGGTTCTATTTTGCTAATTGAATCTATAAAGTTTTTAATCAGTTCTGTATTATGAGGCCAAATAGCATACATATCATATACATATCTCCACCAGATTAGTGGTTTCAATTCTTGCGTGAATATTACATCTTTTTCGAATTCCTCCATGAATATATCACTAAAGATTGGCGATAGTGGACTTCCCATCGCCATTCTGAAGATATGTTTGTAGAATTGGTCATTTATTTGAAAATATGTGGTATTGACGCATACATCAAGTAATTGACGCATATATCAAGAGATTCCATGATCGATGATATACTTAGTTTTGTCTTTCTTTAAGGTTGTCATCTTTTTGTAGTTTGTTTTTTATAATATTAATATTAATCTTTTTGTTTACAGGGACATTTGTAAAGAAATTTACTAAGTCAAAACTTACCATTGTGTGTGTATTTTCAATTTTGATATTTGATAAGTTTTCTAAAAGGTGTTGGTTGTTTCTTATAAAAGAATTCGTTTTGCTTGCCAATGAGTTCATAATTTTTAGGAGAAATTTTGCTAAATTATGGCATGATGAATCTATGGAGCTTATGATAGGTCTCAAAGGAATGTCTGTTTTGAGTTTTTGGTAGACTGTAAAAGTGGGGTGGTTTACTGTAATGTGGGACCAGTTTGCTTCTTTCTTTGTTTTCGAACGCAGTTTTAAATTTATATAAAGCTTTGTATATTTTATTTTCAATTGATTTTGTTGGGTCCGTTTCTAAACTAGTGTAATTTTCAGTGTTTAACAGTTCGTTAACTTTTGCATTGTAATCGTTTTTATCCATTACTACTGTTGCATTGCCTTTGTCAGCAATTAGAATTATAACTGAGTTATCGTTTTTCAGATTGCGAATTGATTTTATTTCGTTACTATTTACATTTGGTTTTATTTTGTGATTCTTTTCTATTTCGATTTACATCGTACTCTAAATTCGTTTGCTTGACCTTCTTTGAGTTGGTTTACTGTTTTCTCAATACAGCTGATTATTTCAAATGTCGGTATTAATTTTGGTGCTACTGCAAAGTTTAGGCCTATTGATAGACCTACTTTTTCTGTGTCGTTAATAGTTCTGTTTTTAAATTTATGACGGTGTTTAGCATGGTGTTGCTGTTTTTAACGTTTTAACTTGCGTGTTAGTTTTCTCTATAAATAGTTTATTAAATTTCTTTATATGAATTTCTCTTTGTCTGGAAAATTCCGATTAGTAGTAGGTTTTTGCACTACGAGAATTTTACCAAATAACAGCAAAACCGGTCATTGGCTTTTTCTCTTTTTAAAAACAACAATTTATTTTAATTTTCGTTCACTATTCTTGAATTACTTTAACAATGTCAGACAAATTTATTCATTACGTAGCTGGAAACGTATCAGTTTTTGTTCACCAACTTGTTCATCTAGTATTGGGTGTAATACTTTCTTAGAAGGTCCCAGTGTTAAGTAGGTAATCGGTAATTTTTTTATTTATTTTCCATCTTGTCATTTGACTGGTTAATAAAATTTTGTCTGGCAATACTATCTATACTGTCATGGGGGAGATTTGAAGAAGTCACCGATAGTTAGTTGTTTACATTCGAATGTAGAGGGCGCATGAAATACATTTTGTACATATTAATACATCATGATTTGTGTATAATTTCAAAAGCTTGGCTGGCTGTTTTGCAGAGAGAAATCTCGACCAATCAGACGAGCTGCAATAACGGTGAAACCGGTCATTGAAATTTTTCTGTTCACAGTAACCAACAATTTATTTTACTTTTTATTCACTGTGCTCGAATTACTTTTCTAATATTAGACAAAATTATTCATTGTGTAACTGGAATCGTATTAGTTTTCGTTGACCAACTCCTCATTTAGCATTGGGTGTAATACCTTCTTAGAACGTTTGCTAGTGTTAAGTGGGTAGTGGGTTTTTGTTTATTTATTTTTCAACTTGTCATTTGATTAATTCGAATGATGGGTGTTTCTAGAGACGATTTACTGATTTTTGTTGCAGATTAGAAGTTAGTAGAGCATCTCTAACACCGTTATTACTCCTTTCTATCAGCTTTCACAAATAGTAAAACAAAACACCATATTTCGAACACCTAACTTACATTCGAAAACATAATTATCACAGTAAAAGATCAACAGAAAGCAAAATAAATACTAAGGTCTAGCCCTACTTTGCCCAAATATGCGTGGAACTAAAAAAAGCAACTTAAATGTATCAATGAAAGACAGTAAACCAGTTAAATTTCTAAATACTATTTCACCTTCTACAATACCGAGTTTTTATGTATGAGAAATTATGTCGGATTTAAGAAAACGTGCACCAACGTCATGGTCCTTCTTAATAGTAACAGGTGTTACACATTTTTTTCATTATGATCTACGTAATGTTATAAAACATAAAACAAATTTAAGAACTTGCAGTTACATTTAGCTTACTTCTTCACACGCTCTGCCGACTTCCAGTGCAGGAAATTATTGCGGCAGATAAACCTCCCCCATGTAATGTGCAGTGAAAGCTTCCACAGGTCACTTTCACGGTACTAACCACGGTGTTCTTTTTTTAACACTATAATTTGCATTTGAACATCTGTTTACATACAATTTCAGCTTTTAATACAGATAATCATTTACTTTCTTAGAAATTTCATCCCGCATGACGACGTTAGCGTATTATCCAATCTGCTAAAAATGCTCTTACGCCTTTTGAGACGATTTCCACTCGCATACTAGTAACTGGGTGTTTTATAAGTTATATAGTTACATGAGTATTCCCCGATGTTTTCACTGTCAGGGATGGTACGACTTAAACTGTCCTAAGGTCAAGGTCAAGCGTATTTTGATGCGAGAAAACGGTTATATGTGTTTCCATACTTTCTGTTTTTCAACTCGGGTGAATGTTTACAAATTTTTCTTAGGCTGGTTATTTGCCAGAAATCGGTGTGTATTTTTCTAATTTAGTATGCAGAATTTAAAGTCCCGATCTTTTTGCTGGTTTAAAATAGTGTACTAGATGTTTTATAATGTATTACTAAGTCCTACTTTAATATTATAATGAAATAGTCAAGTTATTAAATGTAAACCACCCAGACTTCTATAAAATATTTAGAATATTTTCCCGATAAATTTTAACTAACTTAAATAAATAAAAGCTTTTTGTTAATCTAATATTGGTTGAAATAACGTACAAGCGTTACATACCTGATAACTATTATTATATTATAGAGATCTGAACTTATATCAAGATTTTCTGTGTTATCTACATACTATCTTTAAGCCTTTTTATTTAAGGGCACCGGCTGCAGATAGACTGATAATGTACCCTATATTTCATAACACTCAACTGTCGTTTTCAAACTAAGTATTATTTTATAACAAGCTATAATACCATACTTATTATTTATTATTATTATAATTATTGTTGTTATTGTTTTACTCACCACATGTGTAAGTGTTTCAGAAAATGCATACGAAGAAATATTGGGCAACAATTCTTTGGACGTTCCGCAATTGGATGATTTTGTTGAACCAAATTCAAAACTACATATATGTGATGGAGCAGTGTGATCTACGGAAAGTATATGAATGTTCCGATGGCCATAGGTTATACAATTTTTTATAACTGAAAATGAAAAAAGCGAACGTAAAGAATGTGGTGATTTTATATAAACTGTTACAAAAGGCTTGTTATTTGTAGTTGGACTTCCAACATAGCTGAAATGTTTTGAACTAAATTAAAGTAATAAATAATGAATTAATTAAATAATTAAATTTTGAAACTTTGAATTAATTTTTGTTATTCCATCTTCAATTTATAGGTGAAACATGCTAGAAGTTAAAGTATGACAACATTAACCACCCAAGACTTGGAGTAGATCATTAGGTAATAAATTACTAAGTCTACAAACTATTCGCTTGCGCAGATGACGTGTCATTAGAAGTATCAATAAATTAGCTCTCACGTTTTATATTATAAACACTTATGTATGGTTTTTTTTTACTACTTTTACATGTTGCAAAACGAGGTGCACGCTTCTTATATTATTATTATATTATTATTATTATTATTATTATTATTATTATTATTATTATTATTATTATTATTATTATTATTATTATTATTATTATTATTATTTATTTATTAACTCGATAACTTAGTACAAAATTACAATAATATGGTTTACATAATTATCGGTAGTTGAACTATAAGGAAACATTGTTTATCTTACAGCTAAAGTTCTGCGTACAATCTTGCAAGTTTGTAATATGACAGCTTTTACCATAGACGTTGTTAGTCCTCTAGGTATGTCAAGATAGTCTAAATATTTACAAAATTTTGCTAACCAAACCGTCAACAGATATAATAATAGGTATAATGTTTATGTTTTAAGTTTCCAATTTCTCTTAATTTCAAAGGCCAATGAACTATACTTTGTAATTTTTTGTGTTTCAACTTGAAGAAGATTGTTTGAAGTTGGGATGGAAACGTCGATGATGTTTGCTAATTTATTAATTTTGTCGATAATTAAGATGTCTGGTTTATTATGTGCTACTGTTCTGTCTGTATATATTTTTGTCCCAATATAAAACAATTTTGTCATTTTCCATAACCGGTTCTGCATGGTATTTGTAATATGGAATTTGATTTACAGTTAGTTTGTATTTTATGGCCACATATTGATGTATAATGTTACAGATGTCATTGTGTCTTTCCAAATATGCGGTGGGTGCTAAGTTTGAACATCCTGCTGTGATATGTTCTATGGTTTCGCCTTGATTATGACATAACCGGCATTTATCTATTATATTATTTTTCAAAATGAATCGTTCGTAGTTACGAGTTTTTAAGATTTTATCTTGTATTGCCATAAAGAAACCTTCTGTCTCCATTGTAAATACCCTTGATTAAGAAAGATATTGAAATTTTTTATTTATATTATCTGAGAAAAGTTGTTGAGCATATCTGCCATGTAAAGATTTTTCTTCCAATCTGTAATTTTGTTTCATTTTCACTGTTATTAATGCTAAATTGTTTACTATTAAGATTTAAAGGTGTATATGCGTCGTCTAATTTAACAATTATTTTTAAAAGCTGGTTTTGTGTTTCTAGAAAATATTTCCGAATATTTTGTACAGCTTTATTGCATAATTGTTCTACGTTTAAAAGTCCTCTACCCCTTCCTTTCGAGGTAAATATAAACGTTCAATAGAACAATGTGGATGGAGAAAATTATGTTTAGTTAGAATTTTCTAGTTACCCGATCCATTTCATTCAAATCAGTGCTGCTCCATTTGATTATCCCAAAAGAGTAAGATATTGATGAGACTGCATAAGAATTAATTGCTTGAACTAAGTTTTTGAATTTAATTCTGTATTAACTAATTTAGTTAAATCTTTCTTATATTTATATTTTAATTCTTCTTTCACTTTGGAGAGTTCTAAACCTCGACGTTGTTGAAAACCTAAATAATTGTATGTTTCATCTGGTGTCATTTCTTTGATACCATATAGTGTTTCTGCAGTAAAACTCACTTTACCTTTTATTAATTTAGAAATTGCACATTTGCTTAAGCCAAAATTCATATTTATGGAGTTACTAAAATTTTTGTTGTATTGATTAAAGATTCTAAATGTTTCTTATTACCAGTAAATAGTTTTAAATCGTCCATGAATAAGAGATGATTTATGATAGTTTTATTTTTTATGTCTAATTTATAACCCATCTGTGATTGTTTAAGTAACGATGATAATGGATTTAGTGCAAGACAGAACCACAAAGGACTTAAAGAATCGCCTTGAAAAATCCCCTTTTTTATATTAATCGGAGCTGATGTTGAGTTGTTAATTTTTAGTCTTACGCTCCACCTTTTTGAAAAATTTGTTAGCAAATCTATTATTACTTTATTTATTTTGTAAAGCTTTAGGATGTATATCATCCAATTATGCGGTACTGATTCGTATGCTTTTGAGTAGTCGATGTAGCACATATGCAAATTTCTTTTTTTAATTTGAGCTTGTTTCATAATAATGCTATCGACAATTAGTTGATGTTTGCATCCTAAACTTTTCTTTTGCAACCTTTTGCTCTTCAGCGATAATGCTATTTTTGTCACAGTGTTTATAGATTATATTTGAAATTAGAGAAGTGAACAGTTTGTAAATAGTAGATAAACAAGTAATTGGTCTGTAGCTGTCTGGGTTTGTGGTCTCTCCTTTTTTAAATATAAAATATGTATTTCCTCTAATTAGTTCCTCTGGCATATTTTGGGGTTTTTCTAGTATTTGATTAAAGACGTTAGCAAAAATTTTATGTGTTGATTTAAATTGTTTTAACCAGAAATTTTGAATTTGGTCAGGTCCAGGTGTAGTCCAATTTTTTTGTGGTCTTAAAGCGTTTGTTATGTCATTTTCACTAAAATTTGGTCTTGTCATTTCGTTTATGTGATCTGTTAGTATTTGTTTTAACCATGGTGCCTTTTAATCTCCGTGCGAAGATGTATTCCAACGTAGATTGCAGTATTTTGAGGTTTCCTCTAGCTCAATGTCTTGTTGATATTTTGCTTCCTCATTAAATAAATTTTGCAAAAATTTCTTCTGATTTCTTTTAAACTGGTAATTTTGTGTTCTTCTTTAGTGGATTTATTATATCGTCGGAGACGACTTCCTTTAGCTTTTGCTTTTGGCGTAATTCATCTTTAAGTTCCGTTAATATTTGTATTACATTGGAAGAATTGTATTGAACATTTATTGATCTCAAAATCATCTGTATTTTGTTTTGTACTTTAAATGTATTAACTCCTTGTAAATATTGCGAAATTACATCCGCTCTACCTCTTAGTTTATCAATTTCTTTGATAATTCTCACTTTCCAAGCGGATCTTTTATCTTTGCCATATTATTTTGGTTATTTACATATTTGGGTGGTAAATATTGTTCATTTAACTCAATCACTGTAATTGCTGCGGCGTATACTACATTTGATATAACTAGCAGATCTGATTCATTCTCTAACTGTTCATTTATTATCAAATCCATGTTTTCAATAATTTCTGAAGTCAATCGTTTGTGTATTAATGTAGGAATGCATTGTCTGTCTTTATTATTATTATTATTATTATTATTATTATTATTATTATTATTATTATTATTATTATTATTATTATTATTATTATTATTATTATTATTATTATTATTATTATTATTATTATTATTATTATTATTATTATTATTATTATTATTATTATTATTATTATTATTATTATTATTATTATTATTATTATTATTATTATTATTATTATTATTATTATTATTATTATTATTATTATTATTATTATTATTATTATTATTATTATTATTATTATTATTATTATTATTATTATTATTATTATTATTATTATTATTATTATTATTATTATTATTATTATTATTATTATTATTATTGGCTCAACTCCCGAGCAGGTCGGACGTATTTTAAGTTGTTCCATGAAACGATTAAATTAGGCGTGTATCTGAAAGTGAAAAGTTGTGTTTTGTGATTACAAGCAAGGTAATGTTTACTTTACTCTCTTAAATTAACTCGTTAACACCTGCATGTTGATTAAATTTATCTATAAGTAAATTAATAACCAACAATGAAGTGTGAAAGTTGCGACGATTTACTGCCAAAAGATGGGAATCACGTTGTTTGTAAGTTTTGTAAAGGGCTTACACTATACATGTGCAGGCTTATCAGAAAATACATACGCACGTATGTCAGGAGCCAAAAGGACACATGGAAATGTACTAAATGTAGAAAAGACAATTGCTCTCAAAAATCGGAATCGTTAGATTCACAATTATGCGACGGTGATATCAAATTAATGATTAGAGACTTGTCCAAGAAACTTGATAACTACAAGCAGGTTGTGGACGATATGTATCACGACCTTAAAGGGTTATCTACATTTTATGACGAATTAAAGCGGGAAGTAATTGAACTTAAAAATACTAATAAAGATCTAGCAAAGGATGTGCGTGCTCTATTAGAGGATAATAAAACAAAGATGCTAAAATTTTAGATCTTGAGGTGAAACTTAACAACCTAGAACAAAGGAGTAGAAATATAAATTTGGAAATTCATGGAATGGAGGTAACCGCAGGGGAGCAACAGGGCGGGTTTTTAAAAGTGCGGTCAGTAAATTGATTACATGCTTAGACGTGGATGTGGATCCAGATGATTTGGAGGTAATACATCGTCTACCTAAAAGACGTCCAGATGTAATACCCTCAGTAATTGTAAGATGTTCATCGCAATCTATTAGGGATAAAATTTTAAGTCGTAAAAGGGTCACTGTGACCAACAATTCAATATTCCAGAACAAAAGTGAACGTAAACTGCTGCTTTTGAAAATTTAACCGCGTACAATAAATCTTTGTTATGGAGTGTTAAGCAAAAAGCTAGAGAGCTAGATTGGAAATTCGTGTGGGTCAAGAACGGTAAGATTTTAGCAAAGAAATCTAGTGAAGCATCGAGTATTGTTCGAATTGACAGTGTTCAGGATATAATCAAAATTAGGTAACATAATTTTGGTTAAAAAATCACTTTTCAGTTTTATTGCCATTTATAAAGCTAAATATTTTGTTTAAATTAATTTTTAAGTTCAGCAAACTAGTGAGTAAATATTTATTAAATAAGTTAAATTAATTGGTTTTCGTATAAAAATGTTTCAACTGTTTACATGATGCAACAAGATGATATATTAAGTGATGTTAAATTTTCTACATTCACTAATATTACGGAATATAAAATGGTAGACTATTATGTAACTTAGATTCTTTGTGTGTATTATGTCTAAATATTAACGGTGTCAGAAGTCATTTCGAGGAATTTCTTATTTATATTTCAAACGTTAGATTTGATGTGCTTGTTTTAGTAGAAGTTTCTATAAGTGAGGAGCTTGTCTCTAATTTTAAGATTAATGGTTATAAGATGTTTTATAATCTACGTAAGGAACGTAGAGGAGGAGGACTAATTATGTATATCCATAAGGATTTAGCATTTTCTGAAACTTCTTTTAATTCTAAATCGTATGAAAATATTGAGGGTTTGTTACTCTTTAAAGGATATTGTATAAAACTAATTATGACATATAGACCGCCTAATAAAAAAGTCAAGGAATTTGTCCAGGAATTAAATGACCAACTAGACAACAGCAAAAATTATAAATATATCGTTTTTGGAGGCGATATAAATATTGACATTGAAAGTAAAATATGACAAAAGTTGAAAATGATTACGAAATTTTATTAAACCGCAACGGATTTTACAGATGTATTTATGATTTTACGCGACAAGAGTTATATAAGGAAAGTTAGTGTCATCATGTTTGGATCATTTTTATTGCCGTGGAGTGTACAATGAAATTAGTGCAGCAGTAATTCAAACCAAAATATCCGATCACTATTTGATTGGTATACAATTAACAGTTACCAGTAGCACTGCCAAGGCAAGTATAAATCAGCAAACAATTTTAAAAGAAAAATTATTAAAATTCCATCTAAGCAATATAGATTTGCGGAAGCTTAGTATAATAAATGATCCAAACAAGTTGTACAATAATATCACACAAACATTTAATACGGCATATAATAATTCTCAAGTAATTAGAAAATATAAAAACGAGTCGCATCATCAGAAATCTCTATATAGAAAGCCGTGGATGAATAATTATTTATTTATTTGCATTAAAGAAAGAGATAAGTTGTTTGGAATTTGGCGTAATTCAGGACTAGAAAAGATAGAATCAAATACACAAAATATAGAAATTGGTTAAACCTACGAATTAAAAAAGAAAAAAAGGAATATTACACCGAAAAATTTAATGTAGTGAAAAACAAAACAACAGAAATGTGGACGTTAATAAACGAATTAATACAAAAAAAGGAAAAACAAGGTACAGATCAATTAATAAAATTTCACCTACCTAAGATGGATGATGATTTAATTACTAATCAGTTCGCTTCAACATTTCTAAATAATGTGAACGGAATTATTCATATGTGCCCGGTAACTTTAATGCAAACCAAGAAAGAAAATATTCAGGTAATAAGTACCTTTCATCTTCATTTAGTAAGTCATACTTTTATTTTCAACGAAATACAAAATTAAATACCAAAAATCACCTGGTTTTGATAATATTAGGTCAAAAGACATAAAATTTTGAAAGAGGATATGAGTATTCTAATACAAAAATTAATAAATGCAATTATAAAAACAAATAGGGTACCAGATACTTTTAAAGTGTCAATCGTAAAGCCTATACACAAAACGGTAGTTATTCCGACTTGTCAAACTACCGACCAATTTCAATTCTACCTGTAATTGAAAAATATTTGAAAACATATTTCAAACCAGTTAAATAATTTTATTAATGATAATAACATTATTACGTGTGAGCAATATGGTTTTTAAAGGGTCCGCTACCAACAAGGTTTTATCGGTATTTTCAAATATAATTTACAGTAATTTGGCAAATAATATACATGTCATTTGCTTTTTGTTGATTACTCGAAGGCATTTGAAACCATCAGCCACAAAATTCTTATTGAAAAAATGAAAAGCTAGGTTTTTCAGGACCATCAATTAAACTTTTCCAAAACTATCTGGAACATCGAAAGTTTGTTGTTAAAATAAATAACAAAACAAGTTTACAAAAGGAATTAGGCATTGGCGTGCCACAGGGATCTATTCTTGGTCCACTATTATTTTTGCTGTATATAAATGATCTTCCCAGGGTAATCCAGCATTGTAAAATCCTAATGTTTGCGGATGACATACTCTTAATTTCGTGTCATAAATCATTTACAACTGCTGAAAAGTTACTGCAAAAGATGTAAATGAACTATCAAAGTGGTCACACGACAACTTATTAACTATGAATGTTAAAAACAAAGAGCTTATATATCACTACGCCACACATGAAAAGGGCACACCAACCTAAAATTAGAGTTCATTCTTGTAAATGTTTCCAGTTACAAAATTTAGGAAAATTATTATGTCAGAGCGATTGTAAAAATATAACATGTTGTATATCTTATAAATATTTGGGAATAATAGTAGATAGCTACTTCCGTTGGGATATGCAAATTAAAGCAGTTTGTAATAGATTAAAGACTTTGTTGGTGAAACTCTACTACATTGCAGATACAGTTCCTTATAATGTTAGAAAAACAATTTACATAGGTTTAGTTGAATCCGTTATTAGATATGGTATTGAAAGCTGGGGATATGCCAGTGATACATATATTAAAAAAATACACAAGCTACAAAAACAAATACTTAAGTTAATGGATCCTGATTGCAGCAATAATACATTCAAGGATATTCTAATTAAAAATAATGTGTTATCTGCAAAAGGAATGTTCTATTATAAAATCATCCTTGAGAATACATTTAGCGATACTTACCTTAGAGTACTAGAAAATGAGCATCAACTTAGAGACACTAAATATATAGTACCACTTACACATAATTCATACGGAGAAAAATGTCTTGCATATCTTGTCCCAAAATTAGTCAACAACCTACCTGATAACTGTAAAACATTTATAAACATGAAGAGTTTTAAAATTAATGTAAAAACATACCTTAATAACAATTGTTTATAATTACAGGATCCGAAAAGCACAAACAAATACTAACAAAATAGTAGGTAGCAATGATTCTACAGTAAATTTGGTTTTAAGTTGGTGTACATTTATAGATATATTTTACATTGTACATTTTAGGTATTATACTTTCACAGAATTATACATGTTATAATATTAAATTTAGTGATGCAGGGGATATAAAATAGTAATAAATATAAAGAGAGTTGAGCCTAAGAAATTGTCCAGAAAAATATTACATTAAATAGTTTAATCGCAATTTCCTTAATTAGTGAAGGTTTCATAGAATTGAGTAAGAGTAAAAAATGTTTTTTGGTTTTCTTGAGTTTTTCTTTTTGAGCTTTTTCTTTTTTAAAATTTTTTAATTTAGTTTTTTTTAAAATTTTTTATTATTTTATAAGTTTGGATTGGTTTTAAGTTGTTCAAATGAATTAAACCTAAGTGAATATATAATTTAATTTTAAATTATAAAAATTATTTTATAATTTTAGATTGATTTTTAAGTTATTCGAATGAATCAAAGATAACCGAAAATATATTTTATTTTTAAATAATTTAGGGAGAATTTTTTTCTTAATTTATAAGTTTTGACTATTTTAAGTTGCTCCAATAAATTAAAGCTAAGTAAAATATAATTTATTTTTAAATTATAAAACTATTTTATGAGTTCAGATTGGTTTTAAGTTATTCGAATGAATCAAAGATAACTGATAATATATTTCATTTTTAAATAATTTAGGGGAAAAATTTTTTGATTATTTTAAAAGTTTAGACTTTTGTTAAGTTGTTCGAATGAATTAAAGCTAAGTGAAAATATAATTTATTTTAAATTATAAAACTATTTTATAAGTATAGATTGGTTTTAAGTTATTTGAATCAATTAAAATAACTAATAACATATTTTATTTATAAATTATTTATGGAAAAAGATTTTAATTACTTTATAGGTTTAGACTTTTTAAGCATTTCAATAAATTTAAGCTAAGTGAAAAATTAGGAAATAGCAATAGTAATTCATCATGTCAACAACCGTTTTCGGTTAGCTTATGATGTATATATAAATGTATAGAAAAAAATGTAAATAAAGTTATTGTATTGTATTGTATTGTATTATTATTATTATTATTATTATTATTATTATTATTATTATTATTATTATTATTATTTTTTTTTTTTTTTTTTTTTTTTTAATAAGACATCGACTACTGAGGTCATTAGCCTTTAACATATTTGCTATACTGCAAGCATCATTAATATGCTGGAAATCACATTTAAATTATTGACACATTCATGCACACAAGGTATAATGTGGATTCCCTATAACATCACCGTTCTAACATCATGGTTTGTATATCACTAAAAATGTCAGAGTTATAATTCGTAATTAACACCTAAATACTATTAAACAGGTTACACGCTTTAAGAAATATAATGAGATGTTGTATGTTTTGGATATTGTTCAATATGTTTATGTTTTGTATATTATATAGGGCTCTGTGGTTGTTATATTTTGGACATGTACATAGTATATGTTCGATAGTTAATCTTTTATTACACTGTTCACAAATTGGCGGCCCATCCCCCAACAGTAGGTAACTATGGGTCACTTTTGTATGTCCTAGTGCAATACGAGTATATACCACCTGTTCCTTTTTTGAGAGTTGCGACCTAATTAAGTGCTTTTGCTTATTGATTTTAGGGATCATAGTTTTTGCATCAACTATTCCACTACTTTCGAACCACTTGTTTCTAATTAACAATCCTAAATAAGATTTTACATCATCGGGTCTGATTCGGATGCTGTCATTTATTTCCGAATTGGCAGATGCTTTTGCAGCCCTATCGGCTAGCTCGTTTCCTTTTATTCCTACATGGCTTGGTATCCAGATAAAAAATGACTAACTTTCCCAAGAATTTGAGCCAGTTTTCAGTAGCCAGTATCTGTTGCACCATAGGATCTGTACTGAAATTATTATTTAGCGCTTCTAAACAGCTGCGGGAATCTGTACATATAGCAAATTTACTATGACAGCTTAATTCTGTATATCTCAACGCTTGCCATAATGCGTATAACTCCGCTGTATAGATTGTTGCCATCGAGACTAGACTCCATGAATGTACTGTGTTATTGACTACTATTGCGCTTCCCACTCCGATTTTAGTTTTAGAACCATCTGTATAAATTGTTTGAATTTGCGGGTAGTCACTCAAGATAGAGTTGAGAGTAGTGCTGGCACATTATTAGCAATTTCACCTTTCAAGTATTTTGTGCAGTCCAGACGAATAACTCTGGGGCTTAGTGTCCAAGATGGTACTTCCGAATGAGCGAGTGATAGGGTGGTAGGAAATTCAAAATTGTACTCAACAATTAGGTCCTTTATCCTTATTGCCAAAGGCCTGGTGATGGTTGGCCTGCTTTGATAGATATCATCGTCTTCTGGAGAACGCTCAAACAGTGTTATTTTGTTTGGATGGTTATGTACAGATGAAACCCTGACTACATAATTAAGTGCAAGTTTTGTTCTTCGATAAGTTAACGGAGGAATTCCGGAGTCAAAACATATTGAAGATATACGAGTTGTCCGCAGCGCCCCAATTGCCAATCTAATTCCTTCCCTTTGTATATTGTCAAGCACCTTTAATGCTGATGGTCTTGCTGATGCATAAACAAAACAGCCGTAGTCCATTTTAGAAATCACAAGTAATTTAAGTATTTGCAGAAGGGTTTCTCTTTCGGCTCCCCACTCAATATTAGATAGGCATTTAATCAAGTTTAGTGATGATTTACATTTATGGGCTGTCTCATTTATATGTTGTTTCCAACGAAGTTTTTTATCAAAAATGAGGCCTAGAAATTTGGTGCTCTCTCTATATTCGATGTTGTGCGTCCTTAATAGTAATTTGGGGTTGTTATGTGGGTGTCTCAGCCGACAAAAGTGTACACAATGGGTTTTTTCGGAAGACAAACGAAATCCTTTGCTCACACATTCTTTTTCAATACAGTTTATAGCTGTTTGAAGTGTAGATTCTACCTCTGCTACGGAGTCCGAGGAGTAAAAAATTGCCAAATCATCCACGTATTGTGTATGTTGCACATTCGATGGTATTGTTGATGCTATTTTATTGACTGCAATTGCAAATAATGTTATACTTAGTGTCGAGCCCTGCGGTATGCCGTTTTCAAACTCCCGAGGTTGAGATAAACTAGAGTTGTATCTGACAACAAAGGTTCGTTTGCTTAAAAAACTTTGTATGAACCGAGGAAGGTGACCCCTAATTCCCCATTGATGGATCTGTTCAAGCACTCCGTACCTCCATGTCATATCGTACGCTTTTTCTAAATCGAAAAAGACCGCTACAGTATGCTTTCTATTTGCAAATGCATTTTGAATATAATCTTCTAGACAGACAAGACAATCTGTAGTCGACCGGTTTTTCCTGAATCCCATTTGGAATGGAGACAGCAGTTCATTTTTTCCAATAACCAACCGAGGCGAACGTTGATCATTTTCTCTATTACTTTTGACAGACAACTTGTAATAGATATCGGACGGTAATTTTTAGGGTCTGTAAAGTCTTTTCCCATTTTTGGTATTGGAACAATAACTGCATTCTGCCATTGGGAAGGGTAGATCCCATCTCTCCAGATTTTATTAAATAACTGCAAAAGAATTCTCTTATGTTCTTTCGGAAGTTCTTGGAGCATTTGATAATGAATTCCGTCTGGTCCGGGAGAACAGTGTTTACAGGAACCTAAGATATTTTCCATTTCTTCCATGTTAAAATCGATATTGTAGTCTGACAGATGTGCTTCAGAAAAATCCAGTTGAATTTCTAATAAAGATTTTAAGTCTAGAAATTCCTTATCATAATTAGAACTGCAACTAACCTGTTGAAAGTATTGCGAGAGGATTTCAGCTTTATCAGATTCTTCCGTTATTATTAGGTTTCTGTGTATTAAAGATGATGGTAACGGCATGAAGTACTTGCCTTGTACGGACCTTACTTTTCTCCATACGTCTGCAGGTAAAGTACTTGCTTTTAGCGATGACACATAAGACATCCAACATGATTTCTTACTATTAAGGATTATTTGACGTGCTTTTGCCCGTGCTCGTTTAAATAAAATCATATTTTCTAACGTTGGGTTTCTTTTGAATTGTGCAAATGTACGGTTTTTTTCCTTAGTTGCATCATACGCTTCTTTATTCCACCATGGTACATTGCGTTTCTTTAAAGTTGCTGTTGCTCTAGGAATACTCGATTTAGCAGCTTTTAATATTGCCTGTGTAATACCATCTACCGCAGATTTAACATTGTCAGTCAACTGGAACGGTTCTAAATTTTGTCGAAACAGCTTCCAATTAGCTCTCTTCATTTTCCACGTTTGGCACTGAAAAGTGTTGATATTAGTTATAGGAAGCGATATGCGTATTGGAAGATGATCTGAGTGCATATCATCCACCACCTGCCATGAAAGGTATAAAGCTAGTTGTGGAGAACAGAAGGATATATCTATCATAGACAAATTATTTGACCTTGCATTTAGGTACGTCCCTACTCCTGAATTAAGTACAATCAAATCATGTTCTTCAATTAATTTTGCTATTCTAGTGCCTGAAGGGCTTGTCTTTAGAGAACCCCAGAGAGGATGATGTGCATTAAAATCCCCTAACACTAAATATGGGGGCGGTAGTTGTTGTAAGAGATCTTTAAATTCAGTGGCAGTCCATAATGAATTCGGTAAGTACATGTTGCATATTGTGAATTTTATTTTATATATTTGAATCGCAATCGTTTGCAAATTTGAATTTAAAGCGATTTCCTTAACAGGGATGTCATTTCTTACAAATATTGCTACCCCGTCCTTGGCTCGATGGATTGGCGGGACATCCTTTCTAAATATGTTGTAGTTTCTTAGCGAAAACTTATCATCCGGTTTGAAATGCGTTTCTTGCATACAAAAAATTATTGGATTATATTGCGCCATTAAAAGTTGAATAGCATGTAGGTGGAATCTACATCCGTTACAGTTCCATTGTAGTATATTATCCATTGCGGAGATTATGTTTATAGACATATGTAATACAAATTGGCGCAATGAAACTATAACAGTTTATAATTATTTTTTGCGAGGTTTGCCCTTTGGCCACCCCTTTTTACTTGCTGTAGAGCCGTCTGTATCGCTGTCACTTGCAAGTGAACCTTCCTTATAATTAATTGTCTGCCTTTTACGTTTTTCGTTATTAGACTGTGATACAGAGGCGGTATCTAATGTGCGCTCCCCCTCCTCCATTGGTTGAACTGGATTTTTATATTTAGCAATTTCAAGCGATTGAATTACAGGCATTTTTGATAAGGGACTGGTCTCCCTTGAATTAGTTGACAAACTTCGGATGGAAGGTGTCCTCGTTCTTGGATGTGATGGAGAAAGTGTGATTGACGGTATCGTAGGTGGTTTAAATACATGTTCTTTGGGCACAACCTCGGGCATGTAGTTGGAAAACTGCATTTTAATCATTTCTTCAAAAACTCTAGTCATTTCGGGTATTAACGCAGATATTAAAGGTTTCACATCTAAAGTAGGCGCGGACTCTACCTTTTTGACAGCTTGTGCATAAGACACTCCTACGGATGGAGGTGATTTTAATATCACTTCCCTCTTTGCATCAAAGTAACTAACTCTGTTAAGCGTTTGATATCGTTTGATTTCCTGCTCCAGTTTAAATTTTGGACACTCTTTGGAGTTTGAAAAATGGTTGCCACTACAGTTGACACATTCAGGTGGGGGCGAACATGGACTGTCTTCATGATAGGGTTTGCCGCATGCACATACTGACGGTCTATTACAATTGGCAGCTGTGTGCCCAAACAATTGACATCGAAAACAACGCAAAGGCGTCGGAATGTACGCCCTCACGGGAAGGGAGTAAAAAGCTACATTTATCTTATTCGGAAGCGATTTCTGATTAAAGGTTAGAATAATCGATGCAGTATTTTGTACCCGACCATCTCTTTTAACAGTTATCCGTTTTGCATCCACTACTCCTGATTCCGATAACTCCTCTATTATTTCCTCTAATGAACAATTCAACAGGTCAGTACAAGTAATAACCCCTTTTGTTAAATTAAGTGTCTTATGTGCCACTACTGATACAACATGATCCCCAAGTGTCTTCATTTTCTGTATTAAAGATGCTTGCTTAGCGTTGGATACTTCAACCAATAATCCTTCTTTAATTTTTTTAATATTTTTAACTCTTCCAATTTCCCCATATATACATCTTTGTATGAGAAAAGGGTTTATTGTTCCAAAGTCTCCATTCTCCATTTTGACAACATAAAAGGACGAAAACGAACTATTACTACATGCATTAGTCTCATTCCTAACATTATACAATTTTTCCCAAATTGACTCGAATATCTGTCTACCTTACCTATAATTGTGCGGTTTGTCTCCGCTTTTTCTCTAAAACCTTTGCCATTGATTGAGGACTTGGATCAGCCATTGAGGATTGCCCAATTTAATTTTATTATTGCTATCACCAGCATTTGAGATTAATCCCATATCATTTTGGGACCGTGGGGTTTTATCCCCTGAAGGTTGTTTAATGAGAGTGCTGCAATTCTCTAACTCTGCAGCAAGATCTAGATTTGAGGTTGGGACCTCGGTTGCGTTGGGTGGCGCGTTTATCGTTTCAACATTGCTTTCGTAATTCATTATAATTATAATTAGAAGTAGGCGTGTATTGTGTAGATGTGTTACTATTGAGATGTGCCTTAGCTCGCACAGGTGTGTGTGTATGTATGTGTATTTTGCGTGATACCGCGATTTCCCCCCAAGCTCTCAAGAACCCACGCAGGAGAAGCATGGCAGTGGCCTCGGCAAAGCCCCCCACCCCCATCAGCAGGGCCCAATCTGGGCACCACCCAGCACTACTAAAGGGGGCAAGATTATACACCAGTTGATAGGACAGCCTCCCCTTTGGTTAGAAGGGGTTCGGGTCCCTGTCCTACCTGGCGGCCCGGGTGCGCCACCCCCAGTTTCTAAGCTGTACCCTCTACCGATGCAATCCCCCACCGCGATTCCGAAGAGCAGAAGGTCGAAAAACGGATCACATATAAACTGTATGTGTGGAATGTAAGTGTCGTGTGGGTGAGGTGTTTGTGTGTGTATGTGTGAACGATGGGATGTAATGGGCTGGTTAGGAGTTTGGTAGAAGGAATGGTTAATAGGAAGAGGGCTGAAGGAAGATAGGTGTTAGACAGCGGACAGCTGAGCTCGGGTACCTCGGGTTTGCCATGCCCGTACCTGTTTGGGAACTAACAGGCCCCTGAGGGGATTATTATTATTATTATTATTATTATTATTATTATTATTATTATTATTATTATTATTATTATTATTATTATTATTATTATTATTATTATTGGCTCAACTCCCGAGCAGGTCGGACGTATTTTAAGTTGTTCCGCGAAACGATTAAATTAGGCGTGTATCTGAAAGTGAAAAGTTGTGTTTTGTGATTACAAGCAAGGTAATGTTTACTTTACTCTCTTAAATTAACTCGTTAACACCTGCATGTTGATTAAATTTATCTATAAGTAAATTAATAACCAACAATAAAGTGTGAAAGTTGCGACGATTTACTGCCAAAAGATGGGAATCACGTTGTTTGTAAGTTTTGTAAAGGGCTTACACTATACATGTGCAGGCTTATCAGAAAATACATACGCACGTATGTCAGGAGCCAAAAGGACACATGGAAATGTACTAAATGTAGAAAAGACAATTGCTCTCAAAAATCGGAATCGTTAGATTCACAATTATGCGACGGTGATATCAAATTAATGATTAGAGACTTGTCCAAGAAACTTGATAACTACAAGCAGGTTGTGGACGATATGTATCACGACCTTAAAGGGTTATCTACATTTTATGACGAATTAAAGCGGGAAGTAATTGAACTTAAAATACTAATAAAGATCTAGCAAAGGATGTGCGTGCTCTATTAGAGGATAATAAAACAAAGATGCTAAAATTTTAGATCTTGAGGTGAAACTTAACAACCTAGAACAAAGGAGTAGAAATATAAATTTGGAAATTCATGGAATGGAGGTAACCGCAGGGGAGCAACAGGACGGGTTTTAAAAAGTGCGGTCAGTAAATTGATTACATGCTTAGACGTGGATGTGGATCCAGATGATTTGGAGGTAATACATCGTCTACCTAAAAGACGTCCAGATGTAATACCCTCAGTAATTGTAAGATGTTCATCGCAATCTATTAGGGATAAAATTTTAAGTCGTAAAAGGGTCACTGTGACCAACAATTCAATATTCCAGAACAAAAGTGAACGTAAACTGCTGCTTTTTGAAAATTTAACCGCGTACAATAAATCTTTGTTATGGAGTGTTAAGCAAAAAGCTAGAGAGCTAGATTGGAAATTCGTGTGGGTCAAGAACGGTAAGATTTTAGCAAAGAAATCTAGTGAAGCATCGAGTATTGTTCGAATTGACAGTGTTCAGGATATAATCAAAATTAGGTAACATAATTTTGGTTAAAAAAATCACTTTTCAGTTTTTATTGCCATTTATAAAGCTAAATATTTTGTTTAAATTAATTTTTTAAGTTCAGCAAACTAGTGAGTAAATATTTATTAAATAAGTTAAATTAATTGGTTTTCGTATAAAAATGTTTCAACTGTTTACATGATGCAACAAGATGATATATTAAGTGATGTTAAATTTTCTACATTCACTAATATTACGGAATATAAAATGGTAGACTATTATGTAACTTAGATTCTTTGTGTGTATTATGTCTAAATATTAACGGTGTCAGAAGTCATTTCGAGGAATTTCTTATTTATATTTCAAACGTTAGATTTGATGTGCTTGTTTTAGTAGAAGTTTCTATAAGTGAGGAGCTTGTCTCTAATTTTAAGATTAATGGTTATAAGATGTTTTATAATCTACGTAAGGAACGTAGAGGAGGAGGACTAATTATGTATATCCATAAGGATTTAGCATTTTCTGAAACTTCTTTTAATTCTAAATCGTATGAAAATATTGAGGGTTTGTTACTCTTTAAAGGATATTGTATAAAACTAATTATGACATATAGACCGCCTAATAAAAAAGTCAAGGAATTTGTCCAGGAATTAAATGACCAACTAGACAACAGCAAAAATTATAAATATATCGTTTTTGGAGGCGATATAAATATTGACATTGAAAGTAAAAATATGACAAAAGTTGAAAATGATTACGAAATTTTATTAAACCGCAACGGATTTTACAGATGTATTTATGATTTTACGCGACAAGAGTTATATAAGGGAAAGTTAGTGTCATCATGTTTGGATCATTTTTATTGCCGTGGAGTGTACAATGAAATTAGTGCAGCAGTAATTCAAACCAAAATATCCGATCACTATTTGATTGGTATACAATTAACAGTTACCAGTAGCACTGCCAAGGCAAGTATAAATCAGCAAACAATTTTAAAAGAAAAATTATTAAAATTCCATCTAAGCAATATAGATTTGCGGAAGCTTAGTATAATAAATGATCCAAACAAGTTGTACAATAATATCACACAAACATTTAATACGGCATATAATAATTCTCAAGTAATTAGAAAATATAAAACGAGTCGCATCATCAGAAATCTCTATATAGAAAGCCGTGGATGAATAATTATTTATTTATTTGCATTAAAGAAAGAGATAAGTTGTTTGGAATTTGGCGTAATTCAGGACTAGAAAAGATAGAATCAAATACACAAAATATAGAAATTGGTTAAACCTACGAATTAAAAAGAAAAAAGGAATATTACACCGAAAAATTTAATGTAGTGAAAAACAAAACAACAGAAATGTGGACGTTAATAAACGAATTAATACAAAAAGGAAAAACAAGGTACAGATCAATTAATAAAATTTCACCTACCTAAGATGGATGATGATTTAATTACTAATCAGTTCGCTTCAACATTTCTAAATAATGTGAACGGAATTATTCATATGTGCCCGGTAACTTTAATGCAAACCAAGAAAGAAAATATTCAGGTAATAAGTACCTTTCATCTTCATTTAGTAAGTCATACTTTTATTTTCAACGAAATACAAAATTAAATACCAAAAATCACCTGGTTTTGATAATATTAGGTCAAAAGACATAAAATTTTTGAAAGAGGATATGAGTATTCTAATACAAAAATTAATAAATGCAATTATAAAACAAATAGGGTACCAGATACTTTTAAAGTGTCAATCGTAAAGCCTATACACAAAAACGGTAGTTATTCCGACTTGTCAAACTACCGACCAATTTCAATTCTACCTGTAATTGAAAAATATTTGAAAACATATTTCAAACCAGTTAAATAATTTTATTAATGATAATAACATTATTACGTGTGAGCAATATGGTTTTTTAAAGGGTCATGGTACCAACAAGGTTTTATCGGTATTTTCAAATATAATTTACAGTAATTTGGCAAATAATATACATGTCATTTGCTTTTTGTTGATTACTCGAAGGCATTTGAAACCATCAGCCACAAAATTCTTATTGAAAAATGAAAAGCTAGGTTTTTCAGGACCATCAATTAAACTTTTCCAAAACTATCTGGAACATCGAAAGTTTGTTGTTAAAATAAATAACAAAACAAGTTTACAAAAGGAATTAGGCATTGGCGTGCCACAGGGATCTATTCTTGGTCCACTATTATTTTGCTGGATATAAATGATCTTCCCAGGGTAATCCAGCATTGTAAAATCCTAATGTTTGCGGATGACATACTCTTAATTTCGTGTCATAAATCATTTACAACTGCTAAAAGTTACTGCAAAAGATGTAAATGAACTATCAAAGTGGTCACACGACAACTTATTAACTATGAATGTTAAAAAAACAAAGAGCTTATATATCACTACGCCACACATGAAAAGGGCACACCAACCTAAAATTAGAGTTCATTCTTGTAAATGTTTCCAGTTACAAAATTTAGGAAAATTATTATGTCAGAGCGATTGTAAAAATATAACATGTTGTATATCTTATAAATATTTGGGAATAATAGTAGATAGCTACTTCCGTTGGGATATGCAAATTAAAGCAGTTTGTAATAGATTAAAGACTTTGTTGGTGAAACTCTACTACATTGCAGATACAGTTCCTTATAATGTTAGAAAAACAATTTACATAGGTTTAGTTGAATCCGTTATTAGATATGGTATTGAAAGCTGGGGATATGCCAGTGATACATATATTAAAAAATACACAAGCTACAAAACAAATACTTAAGTTAATGGATCCTGATTGCAGCAATAATACATTCAAGGATATTCTAATTAAAAATAATGTGTTATCTGCAAAAGGAATGTTCTATTATAAAATCATCCTTGAGAATACATTTAGCGATACTTACCTTAGAGTACTAGAAAATGAGCATCAACTTAGAGACACTAAATATATAGTACCACTTACACATAATTCATACGGAGAAAATGTCTTGCATATCTTGTCCCAAAATTAGTCAACAACCTACCTGATAACTGTAAAACATTTATAAACATGAAGAGTTTTAAAATTAATGTAAAAACATACCTTAATAACAATTGTTTATAATTACAGGATCCGAAAAGCACAAACAACATACTAACAAAATAGTAGGTAGCAATGATTCTACAGTAAATTTGGTTTTAAGTTGGTGTACATTTATAGATATATTTTACATTGTACATTTTAGGTATTATACTTTCACAGAATTATACATGTTATAATATTAAATTTAGTGATGCAGGGATATAAAATAGTAATAAATATAAAGAGAGTTGAGCCTAAGAAATTGTCCAGAAAATATTACATTAAATAGTTTAATCGCAATTTCCTTAATTAGTGAAGGTTTCATAGAATTGAGTAAGAGTAAAAATGTTTTTGGTTTTCTTGAGTTTTTCTTTTGAGCTTTTTCTTTTTAAAATTTTTAATTTAGTTTTTTTTAAATTTTTTATTATTTTATAAGTTTGGATTGGTTTTAAGTTGTTCAAATGAATTAAACCTAAGTGAATATATAATTTAATTTTAAATTATAAAAATTATTTTATAATTTTAGATTGATTTTAAGTTATTCGAATGAATCAAAGATAACCGAAAATATATTTTATTTTTAAATAATTTAGGGAGAATTTTTTCTTAATTTATAAGTTTTGACTATTTTAAGTTGCTCCAATAAATTAAAGCTAAGTAAAAATATAATTTATTTTTAAATTATAAAACTATTTTATGAGTTCAGATTGGTTTTTAAGTTATTCGAATGAATCAAAGATAACTGATAATATATTTCATTTTTTAAATAATTTAGGGGGGAAAAAATTTTTTTTGATTATTTTAAAAGTTTAGACTTTTGTTAAGTTGTTCGAATGAATTAAAGCTAAGTGAAAATATAATTTATTTTAAATTATAAAAACTATTTTATAAGTATAGATTGGTTTTAAGTTATTTGAATCAATTAAAAATAACTAATAACATATTTTATTTATAAATTATTTATGGAAAAAGATTTTTAATTACTTTATAGGTTTAGACTTTTTTTAAGCATTTCAATAAATTTAAGCTAAGTGAAAAATTAGGGAAATAGCAATAGTAATTCATCATGTCAAGCAACCGTTTTCGGTTAGCTTATGATGTATATATAAATGTATAGAAAAAAAAATGTAAATAAAGTTATTGTATTGTATTGTATTGTATATTATTATTATTATTATTATTATTATTATTATTATTATTATTATTATTATTATTATTATTATTATTATTATTATTATTATTATTATTATTATTATTATTATTATTATTATTATTATTATTATTATTATTATTATTATTATTATTATTATTATTATTATTATTATTATTATTATTATTATTATTATTATTATTATTATTATTATTATTATTATTATTATTATTATTATTATTATTATTATTATTATTATTATTATTATTATTATTATTATTATTATTATTATTATTATTATTATTATTATTATTATTATTATTATTATTATTATTATTATTATTATTATTATTATTATTATTATTATTATTATTATTATTATTATTATTATTATTATTATTATTATTATTATTATTATTATTATTTTTTGTAATTGAACAGGGATCTGTAATAATTGAAAATAATGTATATATTAAATCAACAGAGTTTGAAAGAAAGAAAAAGTTAGAAATTGAAGAATAAAAATATAATACTTTTAATTTTAAGATTATTCTCGTTAACTTCGTTATATTTAGATATTTAGATATTTAAATAACATTTTGTGTAAATAAGTATAGTTTGTATAAATGTGTGTGTGTGTGTGTGTGTATTTATGTGTGTATATGTATTGTATGTGTGCGTGTGTGTGTCTATGCATATGTATGTTGTACCCATATATGTAGGCACAAATAGGTTATTAATATTATTAATGCAATTATTATTAGTACTAATATTAATATTCGTACTTTGATTTTTCATATTTTTTCTCTGTATTTTTTCATATTTAGCTTCAATTATTTGTATAGTATAAAGTTTTTAGTGCGTATATTTGCAATTATATACTCTTTTTACTTGTAAATAAGCGGGAATGTATTATGCTAAACATTTTGAAACTTGAGGGTCGGGTCAAAAAAAAAAAAAAAAAAGGAAAATTTAATTTAGTATCCGTAGTTGCTTATATATTCTACATGAAATTAATCATAACTGTAATGTTAATATTGCAACGTTATATGTAGCGAAATTGTTTAAATTACTTATCTATAAGTTATGTTATTTTTAGATACCGCTACATCAAATTGTTACACCTTGACAAGCAAATCATGTTGCTTAAGGTGTGATTTGAAATTTAACTAAATAAAAAAGTTTTGAATTTGAATTTGAATTTTTTTGAATTATTATTATTATTATTATTATTATTATTATTATTATTATTATTATATTATCCAAATTATCAGTAGACTATAAGTCTTTTTTAAACAGAATTTCTTTTTTGTTTATTATAAATAAAAATTTGATGTAGATGTACTTTCTCTGCTTTTGGATCCCCTCCCTCTACGGCTTTATAGTTAGCATGTCCTTATTATTGACAATATGTTTGTAAAGGGTAGATTGTAATTGGTGATGCTAGATTTCTTTACTACAAGTAAGTTTTTATATTTTATTTTGCAATAATATTTTATATTAGCTTTTACGCCCCTGTAGAAAAACATCACTAAATATGACTAACCTATAGTTGAAAGAGCTCTGTTTGTATGCTTGAATACAGATTGAGAATTATATTCTTTTAAAGCTTTTTCTATAAACTCTTAACATGGTAAAGAAAACGATATATTTCAAGTTATATTTAATCTTGTTTGTTCCGTGATAAAACTTCATAGACAACATCTGACGTCTGTCCAGCCTTTCGTTTCCAGGATTGTCATTCCAATCCGGCAGTTGCTCGTTATCCTTTATCTAGTGAACGTGGCAAAGAAATCAGCCACGGGCGTCTTGAGGTTTGCTCTGAATAAATTATGTGTAGGTGTCCGAAGCAACAGGCACGAGATGTTGGAACTGTCAAAATCAAGTGGTTAATACTTTTCATTTAATTCAAATACGTCTAATCTTTTCCCCTTTTACAACGCAACCATGCTTAAATAACTACATTTTCATAATTACGCTTGATAAATGGCAATGTTCAAATAATCACGCTTAAATCACTGCGTTTCGGTTGTCAACTATTCACTTGTTTTTATTTATAATTTGTTAGGATAAGATAAAAGGCGGTAAGCAGAAGTTTTGTCTGAGCCCGGTATATGATGGTTTAAATTATGACAAACCGATGTTGGTTTGAAGTATCTCGAAAAGATTCCATTACGAAATCGTGTATGAAAATCGAGTGATATTTTCTCTCGATATCTGCAGATGCAAGCGCGGCACAAGGACGACAGTATTTACGGTTGTATGACCCTCCAAATACACTACATAAATTTTCTGGTGTTTTGTTTTACAGTTTTAAGAATTTTCTTTCTTGTTTTTGTGCTACTATGAATCTACAGCTGAATAAACCTTAAGTTTGCATACCCTGAGGAATTTAAATTATGTTGTAAAAATATTTAGATTTATTTGATGTTATGCTGAAGTGTTGCTAATGCAGTAGACTACATATTTTAAAAATTTAATAAAATTCCTATTAAAATCCTTCTTAGTTAATAAACGCAGTTAACGTAACATGTTGTGCTTATAGTACAGATCTGAAAGATACCCAAATTTTTCCAACAATTGCTGTAAAATTTTTTAAGTATCAAGTCGCATGAAATAACAAAGCATAGCTTATTTTTATCATAGTAAAAATACTTTTAAGATAACAGATAAGCATTATCTGCGTTTATTCACTAAAAACGTAATAGCCATTTCAATTAGAAACGTTAATACGAAATAAAATATTAAAAGAAGTAATAAATCAAATATAACGAGCGAAGGACATGAATCTAAATAAGATAAGCATGTAAAATGTCTTAATTAAGTATAACAGAGAGTCGTACAACCTCAATTTTTGTGAAAATTACATCATCCACGTAAATGAAAACAGACAGATTTTTCTGGTTTCTTATGACGTAATAAGATTTATACTATATAAACCGAATAAAGAATTAGAATGAGGTTGATTGAGTTCATTTCACGCTCGTGTCCTGCAATGCGTCTAAAAATTAAGTCAATAAATCATAATGAATTTTAAAATTATAGACGTATAATAATCAACGTGGAAATGATTTAATTTGAGATTATAAAGAACTAAGATTTTGAAGTGAATAAGACAATTAGCTTTTAAATGAACAGCAATAAATTTCTGTAAAATAGAAAAAGAATGATATATGAATTTTTAAATGCAGTTATTAGTTAATTGCTTTTCATGAATGGAGCGATATGCTATATGGATGTGGAAGTTTAATTAATAATTTTGAATATGCGCAAGTTTACAACAACCAGCACAATTTAACAGTAAAAACAAGAATATTATTGTTTTAAAGACTTTTAAAAGACTAGGTTATATTACTTAAAACATTGGTGTGCAATTTTTTTTGTCAGTTTATAATTCAAATTTACACGAGGTTAACTCTTAGTTAAGTTTGGCCATTACAAAAAGATTTATTGAATGTATCGGATCAGCTACGTTTAAACTCGTTTTAAGAAGGGTATTAAAAATTATCCATTGTAGATTCTACAAATTAGTACATCATAGAAAAGTTTGTGAAAGTGATTATGTAGTAGTTACGAAATTTCGATCTTAGACTTAAGCTATTCTGACAGTATTAGAATCTATCTTTAAATTGTACTGCTTGTATGCAAGTACTTTTTTATGGATATTGTTCGTTAGAGAAAAGATGTAAATGTGGTAATTGCGACTTGAAAGATTGTTTGTTAATTTGGTGTCACCATATGTTTGATGTTTGATTCTTGTCGTTTTATTTAAACTGAGTGCAGTACCCCCGCATATACCCACCCAATTAATTAGAAATATTAAAATAGGAAACTAGTAAAATTAGATAGTCTCATTTGTAGAAATAGTATTTAAAGTTAAATTTATAAGTTTATTTAGGTCTTCAGCCTATGCGCTATTTCCAACAGAGGAAATAGCATATTACAACATAAGGCCAGCAAAATATCATATAATTTCAAAATAAATAGGCACAGCAAAATGACAAAGTCAAAGTCCAAGCAGAACCCATTAGGTAGGTGCTGGTCACCAACCCGTAATATGCTAAGTTAACAATTTAAAATAAGGACAGAGTCACTACGAGGAAGCAGAAGTAAAAAAGATATCAGCTGTTCCACTCCAGTTCTCAAGGGGCGAGTTTCACTCCAGTTCTCAACGGGCGAGTTCTCTAGATTTCAACGGGTGAGACTACTATGTGAAAAGCAATGATTTGACCTATGAGTAAATTAGTATTAGTGAATGTTACAGTGACTAAGTTTATTAAGTGTAAGTTTTATGCCTGATGTGTTTTTGTACCAGTACTAACCATAAGTAATAAGAATGTGCCCACTAGATACGGTATTTGTAAGTTGGGTATCTAACCCTATAATTTCTAACGATGTAAATATAATACATGAATTTTATATTTTAGTCAAATACACAAAATAATATGTTTCAAGTTTTAATTAAGTAATGAACTAAGTATAAGGCAATGATAGCACCTCCCCCTTTCCAGCCAGAGATACAAATAGTCACGTTTCTCTTAGTTAAAAACACGTTAAAGACAAACAAACAAAAAAATCAGAAGAAAACCGCTCGACCAACCTTCACATAAGATAATATCAACCAAACCAAAAGAAGACCGCTCAACCAACCTTAAGATAACATAAACCGATCAATTGATCCCATTCAAATGTTAAATGCATTATTATGCCAGTAACATCTCCCCAAACCGAACCTTCAAGTAGGAGGTATCATTATTAAATGACACCACCTCCCCCTTTTCAATCACGATCGCTACTTGAGATAGTAAGATAATTCAAGCAACATCTTTTATTTGGGCATCTGCAGGTTCTAATTTACAGCACTCTTATTCACGCCCAACATTGGGGTTCATTTTCATCACGCTACAATTAACAGCAATATATATATATATATATATATATATATATATATATATATATATATATATATATATAAATTAATTAATACTTAGATATCATTAACGACAAAACAGTAAACGATTTATACTTAAATTTCATGAAATGCAAAATATTCAATTGATCTATACTTGAGATTTCATTAAACACGTAGCATGGTGAATAATTTACACTTATTGCACTAGTAATTATCTAAAATAATCTAAAAACTAGAAACCATAAGATTTCAAACAGCACTGGGTTTTTTGAGTGAATTTCAACACTAATAAAATCACAAAATACCATGACCAGAGAATGTATGCTCTAATTGTAATTGGTGTTATTATATTAAACCAAAAAGGACCATGAAAATCAGCTACCTAAAAAAAAGAAATGCTTATAATATGTAAAGTAATTAAGATATAAAATGTTTAAACAAAATACCCATGTCAAAAATAAATGTAATGGTCTATATTCTATGTTAATCTAAGGACTCATTATTATGGTACAGGAAGGCTGGTGATTGTAAATTGCATGGTGAAATATGTAAAAGGGTAGGCTAACGGACAATTTTTTAAGTTGAGTTGCCTAGGAAACGCATTATTATTATTAGGTATTATGATGTTTTTAAAAGATGCATTAAAAACAATTTTTTAAAATAAAGAAGTTTCTTTTTAAATTTAATCCTGTTCATTATTGAAATGAAGTATTTGAATATTGTGTATGATCATCAAAGCTGAAGATAAATGCCAGCAAGTGCAGTATTGAAATAAATAAAAAAGGTTCATACAACCTAGTTGAAGTTAAAAAAAGATGGTGTAAAATCGAAGCCAGAATATACTCGTGTAGTAGCAACAGGAAGCTGGATTCATCATAACGTAGTAGGTAGAACGGGGGATTTCAGTGCGAGTACCAGGATCATCGTAGAAGTTGGTCAGCATATTTGGAACCAGTTTTGGTAACTCAAATAGTTTCATCAAAAGTACTACAAACTATCCAAGTTTTCATTAGTATTTATAATTTGTATTTCACATTGGTTGTTCCTAAAACCTAAAACTAAAATCAATTATTAATCACATACAGAAACTCTTCAAGTGAAGTATTTAATTCAGGAAGCGGTCCAACAACGAAAGCTGTGAAGAGTTGTACGTACCTCCTGGAGTCGAAAATAACGTATTAATTATATTACTATCTAAAAATTAAAGTTTTAACACCCAGTGCTGTAATTAAAAATTCACTAATATTTACAATTGAAAATAGGTTAAGGGTTACTGTTCTGTATAGTTTGGTGTAGAACTAACCTTACCGGCATTTGTGTTTTTCAGAAACTGATTCTGATTTCCATACAGAGAGAGAAGCTGGTATCCACATATTTGTAATTTGATATTAATCATTGAACCCAGGACTAGTATCATTTTAATTTGAAATTTACCCTTAGAGAGTTGTTTTTAGTTTTAAAAAGCCGAGGTATAAAATTTTTAAAATGAACAATATATTTAGGAGTTACTTATTCTTTTAGCATACAAACATAAAAGGTATTTTAGCGAATTTGAAACCTTCTTCAAAATTAATCACATTTAAATTAAATAAATAAAAGGAGAGAAAATACACAAACAGAAATATATATATATATATATATATATATATATATATATATATATAAATTAATTAACTTAACACACTTCTTGACCAGTTATAATAATATTCTTCTTATTCCTGGAATTTGGTCATCAAATAACTTGACAAAAAAACGAAAACTACAGCTTTTCGTATATGAATTTATTATATAATTGCTATACGCGTTTCGGTACAAACTACCATAATCATTAAGCACCTACAATGTTAGAAGAGCTGGAGAACTACGCAATCAATAATTTAAATTTCAAACCAATATTCTATAAAAGATACGTAGACGATTGCATCATTTGCCTACCAACTCATAAAATTAAAGAAACATTAGATTTATTCAATAGTTTTCACCAAAGGTTGCAATTTACTCACGAAAAAGAAATAACCAAAACCATCCCTTTCATGGACATGCTCGTTACTTATAATTCTGCGGGAATAATTTCAACCAATTGGTACAGAAAAACCACCTGGAGTGGTAGATACCATAACTTTAACTCCTATGTATCTAAACAGTACAAAATAAATGTCATAAATAATTTAGTTGACAGGGCAATAAAACTTACACATAATCGATATCGACATCAAAACATAAAGTTAGTAAGAAACATACTAGAAAATAATTATTATCCAAAATTATCCAACCAATAATTAAAACAAAAATTCAAAAAGTGTTTAATAACTGCGATAAAAACAAACAACAAGTGAAAGAAGAGCGTATAAGTTTATTGTACATTCCGGGTTTATCAGAAAAAATTAAAAAATGCCTTAATGCCCACAATATACAAGTCATACACAAGCCCAACAACTCAACAAACCACTTTTTTACTAATCTTAAACCACAAATTCATCACAATAACCGAACCCACACTATTTATCAAATTAATTGTTTAGAATGCGAAGGATGTTACATCGGAAACTCAAAACAATATATTCACAAACGCATATATGAACACAAATACTCTATAAGAACTAACAATAACAAAATTACAGCATTAGCGGCCCACGCAATCGAAAAACTATACCAATTCGACTTTAATAATGTCAAAATTTTAGGTGTTGAAAATAACGATAAGAAAAAAAAAATATCTTAGAAACTATTAAAATGCACAAACACCCGAACGCGATCAATTCAAAACTAGACCAGGATAATTTCATCAACATATATAACAATATAATTCGTTTTTAAAAAATGATTATGAAACTATTTCAACCTCAGATTCTTTTGTTTAATACAACACTGTAAAGATTCATACACTTAATACAAGCCTGGTTTAAAACAAATGCACACATTGCCCGCGCTAAATATTTATCAATGATAACAATAAGTTTGTTGGTTACCTTAGCATAATAATTTAGTTTAAGCAATTTAGTTCTTAAAAGAAGATGTGATACATTGTTAAATTTTGTTTATTATTTGTCTATTTTTAATCTTAGTTATTTTTACGATAAATGTGTTTTATCTAACTGACTAAAATGTTCACATCCTAATTAGCAAACTCACTAATATCAAAAAGTTTTATGTAATTTCGGGTATGTATAACAATTTTTAAAAACTTTTTTGTAATAACTATGTAATATTGTAGGTGCTTAATGATTATGGTAGTTTGTACCGAAACGCGTATAGCAATTATATAATATATTCATATACGAAAAGCTGTAGTTTTCGTTTTTTTTGTCAAGTTAGAGTTATTTGATGACCAAATTCCAGGAATAAGAAGAATATATATATATATATATATATATATATATATATATATATAAGATGAATTAATAACTAACTTTATAAACTTAAAAAAATGTTTTTGGGATATAGTCCATTAATAAAGCAATATGTGAAAAGCATTTTAATGAAAAAACTTTTACATTTTAGCATAATTTCGTGTCTTTCTCAAAAGCTGCAATCGAATTAACATAAACAAAAATATACATTCAGACATAAATAACTTACTCTGATTTAAATTAAAACACAAGTAGGTTGAGATTAATTAAATATATATATATATATATATATATATATATATATATATATATATATACATGATATTACAGGATGAATATATTCTAACAAATTAAAAATTGCCAAAAGGGCGCATCTTAAGGTGATGGAGGTTTGACGCAGAAAAAGAACCGGTCTAACGTATGTTCTGGTAATCAAATGAAAATGTACCAAAATAGACTATGGTAACAATGCTTAGAGTGCTACTAAGGATATCAGATATTGGTTGCATGAACTATATTTGAATTGATTTATATTATATTGTTACCTGAGTTTATTCGTTCTGAATATTTCCTGCACTTACGTACTTAGATATTGATTTACGCTTATATAGAGTTAACTAATCAATGAGACGCCTATGGTTTAATTATTGTTCTAAATAAATATCTCGATATTTTTGGAATTTATCAATTTATATATTTAAATTAGATAAAACACAGATTTGACTTTGCCCAGACATCGAAATAATTCTAGTTTTCCATAATACTGCCACCGGATATAATTATAGTTATAAAAGTCTTTCCTTAAAATCATATTTTCCTTTCCTTACTTTGCTTTGGGAACTTATGTACCTTGCTCTCCTAAATAGTCATTGTAAGTTTTGAACGAGCAATACACATACAATTCCTGGACTAATTTCTATTCTTGCTTCTGTGTATTGGTAAGTAAGAACTTTGTTGTTGATTTACTAATTGGTGTTTCTATATTTATCTCGTATCATCTTTTGGATCCTACAGTGTTGCCTCCACACATTTGGTGTCCTGGTTGGAAATCTGTCATACCTCCATAACCTGATGAATGTGAAGGAGTGTTAGATCAACTTGTCGCATCAGGTAAATATACGTTTTCTTACGAATATTATTTATATTAACATCCTTTCACTAGAGAATATAATTCTCTTTTTGGTTCCATATAAAATATATTGAGACTTTGGGTGCAATTTAAAATTGCGGATAATACGTTTTCCTTTTTATAAACTTAAATTTATACTTCAGCTTAATAACTTTGTCTGCGAAGACGCTTTATATAAATGTAAATATTATGTCGCGCATTACATACCATCAATCAGATAGAACAATAACATTAATAAAACAACACAGCCAAAGGTTTTGATTTGTTAGTTTTATTGATTCCATATCGTACTGCGTAGATCCTTCTCTTTCTAGATACCGTATATATTAGAATGTATTAGTCACTACAAAATCCTGCCAACTGTCGATACAATAATTTCATAATTTTTATAAATATATTGACGAAATACTAACCTGTGCTAACTATTATTCTACTAGGTATATGTTATACAACTGTAGAAAAGAGGGCATAAAAATAGACTAACTGTCCACCCCCCACCCCAACTTGTACCTTTATTGCATAGTTCTGTTCTTGTTTTACTTGCTTACCTTTGCGTATTGAATAAAATTAATATTTTTAGTCATTATCCTATCTTTTGACAGACTAAAGCTCTGTCATTAATTGTTTACATTTTTTATGCATATGCTTCATCGTCATCAGTAGGTCTACAGTCCAGAAACTGGCTGTTTCTTACTTATAGTTAACCTACACATTTTCCTGAAATTCCCACAGCCTGCATCTTTCACTATTTGCGTGCAGTAGTCCTACTTCGGCTGTAATATATCCTGCACTATTTCCCAAGTACCTTATAACATATCATGTCCTTTAATTTCGCTTATTATTTTTTTGTTTTCCACAGATATTTTTCTTCCCCTACTATTTCTATAACCTATTTGTTATTAACTTTGTCTGTTCATGCTGTCATCGTCTTACATCTGAAGCGCCACATTCTGAAAGGCTTCATCTTTTTCTTGTCCGCATCTCCTACTGTCCCTATGTCATAACCCTACAACTTTTTCTTGTGTCTATGTTTGTTGTCTTCGAACATAACAGTGCTCTTTCTAGTTAAATACAGCTCGGGTCCCCTTCTATTGTTTTCTAAATTTATATCCTATTTTACCGATATTCAGTGGTATGTGAAAAGGGTTAAGCAACCTGCGGCTACCAAGATCCCCCAACACTTAAACATTTGTTAAATTAAAAGTTTTTCAATAAATCCTTTCGCACAATCAATATTAGTTGAAAATATTGTAAATCCAACACCTGTAGTTGTTTATAATGATCATAAGGTTTAAGTTGTTTTTTCGTCATTAGGGTTTCCGTCTTGGAACTGGTTGGATGCGTACCTCCATTGATTTCGATTTTGGGCTAGCCTACATAGTTTCCTCAAATTTCCACCGCCTCCATCTTTGACTATCTGTGTGCAATAGTTTAACCAAGGTCTTCCTCTACCACCTTTTTCCTATCTCTGCTTTTAATATATTCCGCTCTATTCCCTAGTGCTTAGTATGTGGCATATCTTACTATTTCTCCTATTTTTTACTGTTCTCCACATAGTTTTTTATTCCTCTAACATTGCAAGTACCTCTTTGTTCTTAACTTTGTCTGTCCGTGATATCTTCATCATACGTGTCTAGCGCCACATTTCAAAGGTTTCTATCTATTTTCTGTCCGCTTCGCCTGCTGTTCAAGTTAGTCGTACAGTGCTGTACTTCACACATATGTTTTCCGCAGCTTTTTCCTTGTTTCTATGTTTGTTGATAAATGAGGCACGGCATTGTGTTAATCTTTGTTTTATATCTTTTGCACTCTTCTGTTCTTGCGTTATTTCGTTTCCTAAATAGTAGAAGTTTTTAACCTTTTGTAAGTTTTCGGTTCCTAATTGTATTCTAGTTTTTAACTTATTTTCCCCTCCTATACGTACTTACTTTGGTTTTATTTTTGTTAATCTTTATATCACATCTCTCTGTTAGAGCTGCTTCCATTTCATTAAGACTGTTTCTAACTCTTTCATGCTAGATGTTAATCCCGCTAAATCATCCACAAATCTAAGCGTATTAATCGTTTGTCCCTGCACTAAAATTCCAAAAGTCTTCCTGCATTTGATAGTTTTCATTGCCTGTTCGATGTACAAGTTAAAAATTAACGGGGATAAGACGCATACCTGTCGCACCTCTTTCCTAATTCCTACATTCCTTCTCTAATTCTATTACCTGTATTTGCTCATTGTATAAGCTATGTACTATCCATCTATCCCTAAAACTTATTCCAATCTATTTGAATATTTCGAACGTTGTTTTCCATTTTGCATTGTCGAATGCTTTTCCAAACCTTATATACACTATTTCTCCTTTTTTTATTGTCTTCCCTATTATCACCCTCAGAGCTAAAATAGCCTCCCGTGTTCTACTGTTTCGTCTAAACCCAAATTGATCTTCTCTTAGTATTTCATCTGCCCGTTCTTTCATCCGTTTTTGTACACTCTTATTTAATATTTTTGACACGTGTGCTATCAAACTTATTGTTTGAAAATTTTCACATCTATCTGCAGCCCTATTTTTTGGTATAGTGACCATGATGTCACCTTTAAAATCCTTGGGTAGCTCGCCTGTCTTATACACACGGCTTACAAGTTAGAAGAAACGTTCTGTTAGGCTTTTCCAGCGGCTTTTATAGTTTCTGGTTGTTAATTATTTATACCCGGTGCCTTGTTACTTTTCATACCCTTTAATGCTTATTCAAACTCATATCTAGGTATAGGACATCCCAGATCAACCTTTTCAATGTTTGATTCCTGTTCTAGTGCTGATAGTTCCCGTCATGTATATAAAGTATCTATATATTCTTGTCATCTAATTACTTTCTCTACGTTTTCTATAATGATATCTCCTTCCGCGTCTCGTATATTTTTTGCTATACGATTTTATATTCCTAAAATTCATTCTAATTAGTTTATATGCTTCGTTTGTGTTTCCTATATCCATATTGGTTTGTACCTCTTCACACTTTTCATCAATCCATTTTCCTTTAGCTTTCCTGCATTTGCAAATAATTTTCTATTTTATGATTTTGTATCTTTATTTTCCTGCTTCGTCTGGTCTGTCTTTGTATTTTCGTCAATTTTCTATTAATTTCAGAATATTTTTGAGATCCAGGGTTTCTTATCTTCTGTTTGTATATACTCCAGAACATGTCCGACCAACGTGTCTAAGCTGTATTTCCTATTATTCTATTCTATTTCTACTTTCTTAGTGTACAAAATATTGAATATAAGTACTTATTATAAGAGATAAATACAAAAAGCTGTTTAAACTACGTAAGAACCATAACAAATTATTGCTTTTATTAATTAAAATAGCATATAAATAATTATGTAAATAAAAACACGTTTTATTAAAGGACAAATCAACATTTTGTTACAATTATTAAGATAGAAATCTTTTTGCGCTTGCAAAACCTAATTTTCAAATTTTCTTGATTAATTCAGAAACGAATAGGTCTGTCCAATTCTAAGAAATTCTTTAAACGTGATAAAACGTAAACGCCATATTTAAAAAATTCGCAAGAACATAAAAAGTAATAAAAACCGTAATAAAAACTTTCTGTCTCACGATAAGAAAGAGGGAAACAGTTAATTAACTCCGTGAATTACACAAAACCGACGACGCTTTTATGGTGCTCGCTAATCGCGCAGCTGGGCACTAATTGATCGTTAAATGCCAACATTCTTGTAAATTCTTACATCAGCCGTGAATCAGGAATAGTATGTGAAATGAAACGTAGTTAAATAACCTTATATAAATCCCGGAACTCGAATTGAACGATTCATTCATAAATTCGCATTTTACCAAGTACCATGTAAGGATTGAAAATGGATTCGTTCCTAAACCAAGCGATACATAACATTCGCGTTTGATTATAAAGTCAAATAACATGCATAGTTGCATGAAGCTTATACGTTTGAATAGTTTCAGGCATGAAAGTTTGAAGTATCGTTTGTTTTATAACAATTGAACGTTCTTCAATGCAATAGAGTACGCCTAGTTGATTAATTGAAAAATAGAAGTTGCATTTTGAAAATTAATATTCTAAATGGAGATTTAAAATTATATGAATAAACCGGTAAACTCAGATAACGTCAAAGTAAAATGCAGTTAGGAGGTATTTAATATCATTAATTTTGATATGAAATTTTGATAAGCGCTATTTTTCGCAAGTATAAATCTTTAGTTCTTTGTTTGTTAATTACAAAATTTATTGAATATTTTGTAACTTAAGTTTAAAATAAGTTCTCCTTCTATTATTTCTGAAGGAGATTATTTGATTGAATGTCAAGGATTTTTGGCCAAACACCTTTACAAGCGTGGGAATAAAAGATGGATGGAATATCCGCCTATTTGTGTATGTGTTAGCAAATTTAGGTAAGAATTTTAATTATATTCTGTATGGACTGCAACTGTAAATTGTTTTGTAAACTGTTTTGTATGAAAGAAAATATTTTTGAATGTATAGATGTTTTCTTGAAATCTACTATGTTTCATTTCATTTAATAAATTTTATTCCTTCGATTGAGGCAAATAAAAGTTAGAAGGAATGATAAGTCAGTAATTTCAAATTTACAATTTGCTGTACCGTGTCATAGCACTCTTTTAGCGCCTACTCCAAAGAAAGAGGGTAACAGCAAATTTAGCGGCGTATCAACACGAGAGTTTATGACAAATTTATATATATATATATATATATATATATATATATATATATATATATGCACAATCTAAAGTATTTTTTCTGCATAGACTGTGTACTAATATGGTTTCCAACCCAAAGCTATGTTTTTTTAAATGGAACACCTTATATTTAGTATCACACTCTGTGAGCCCTTTTGATAATGATAAAAATGATATAGGGGTAACATGGATCTATAATGGACCGTCTCCTATTTATGCGTCATTGCATGTAAAAATCGTGTGCTGTTTGAAAAAATGAACAAGATTTCTTATTAAACTTGAAGAGTTGATTTTTTCACTTAAGTTTTTCCACATATTGAAGTATGATTACCCGTAGCGTTTGTTACTTGCTTTAACTTTCTATTACACACGGTGAATCAAAACGCAAGATGAACGAAAAGACAATTTTTTCGAATGTCGCCCCCCATATAGGATGTTGTCATTGAAGCGCATTTTCAAAAAGCATTCCAATGATATAAAAGTTTGTATGGTTTGCATGAGAAAAGTTCTTAAAAATTGAGAAAACGTGATATTTCGTGCGGTTTCCGCAATAGAGAAAATTAAGTAGGCTAATATTAGCAAATTTGATAAATCGTGTCATTATTATCTTGTAAATTTGCCGTTTAATTTATTGCTATCGCGATGAATTTTTCAAGAATTAATTAATATTCTGCATCGGTGAAGCTGATCGAAACCCATTATTGACAGGACGAATTCAAAACTAACAGATCAGTTAATGAGCATAACATGCATTACTATGTAACTGAAAATCCACATTGGTTAAGAACTGAGGATTATAAGAATCAATAGTCCCTTAATGTTTGGGAAGGTATTATTGGCAACCATGTTGTTGGTGCCTGATTTTTGAACGGCATTTTAAATGGAGAACGGTATTTGCAATTTCTTCAAGACGATCTTCCCACTTTGTGGGAGAATGTCGATTTGATTACAAGCAGAAATATGTGGATTCAACATGATGGTGCTGCTGTACATAACCATAAAACTGCGCGTCAATTTCTTGTTGAAAACTAGCTTCATAGGTGGATTGGCAGAAAAGCAGCTATTATTTGGTCAGCTTGTTCTCCTGAATTAATGACCTGGATTTTTTTTATGGGGTTTTGTTGAGCAAAAGTTTTATAGATTTCGTGTTACAACCCCTGATGATCCTCGCACCACTACTCCTACGTACCATCTTAGGTGACAAGCACTACAGTTTGTGGGTTACAACAACAGAGATATTTAATATATAACTAAATTTTGGCACCCAGTATCTATTAGTCGATTCCATCTATCCATCCGATAGCTCATCTGTTGTTATAAGACACACTCAAATTTTTCAATCGGCAATGATCTCAAGCAACTAAAATGAAAGCTTGCTTTTATCATTTCTAGGTTTTGTAGGACGACTTGCTGTCAGAGAAGTATTTTTAAAACCTTTGATGACTGTCGTTATACAGCTTTCAGTAGGAGAAATATATTTATTTAATTTCTTTAATTCGCGTGTTGTTAAATTGATGGCGGCTCTTGACAGGATGAACACAAACCATGGATGCTTTAAATTTTTTTTATTTCGGAAAAGTTAAAACAGCAAAACTGATTTACCTAAATTAGTGGAATCATTATAAATTAAGATTATGTTTTTGTAAATACTTGCCGTTAAATGAAAATGTTATGCGATTAAAAATTGTATATAAATTGTATCGTGATAAACATGATTTATTTGTGGTCTAGAGTATATTGCGTACAAGATATTATAAATGATTAATTCCAAACTAATTAAAAATAAACATTTTAAGCCATGACTCTTATGCAATCTCTTACTATCAAATCGACAGAACATGGCTTGTTACACAAGATATGAATTACAGTACGTTCTTCAATTTTCTATGATATTTCATCATCATCATCAATAGGTCTTCAATCTTGGAACTGGTTAGACGCGTACCCTCATTGTTTCCTATTCTGAACTACCTACACATTTCCCTGAAATTTCCAGTCTGATATTTATTCAAAGAATAATTTAAAATTGCAAAATAAAAGTCAATTGAGTATTATGTTTATTTTATGAATATTTATCTCCCAAAAACGATGTAACTTTAATTTGCGAAGGTTACAATAACAATCTCTTATTCGATATGAAATATTTATCTTTGCATACTTATTTCTACTAAAATTGAAAATATTTTCAGCCTAATTTGGAAGAAATAAAATTAAGTACTAATTTAACAGTCTGCTACTTATATGTATTTACTGCAATTTTGTAATTTTTAAATGAATGTAATAAACCTTGATTATGTATGTCTGCGTATAAATAACCTTTCAAGTTTAAGAATCCTGATAAGAAGTAACTGAAGCAAAGTGATATATGTAGTACAGTTTACTTACAATCTAGTTATCTACCAATTTTGTTGATATTTTTCACAGAAAATCTTCACTGCAATGAAACAAAGGTAGGTTAGTAGTATTTAATTTAGGATTTAAAATATTATTTGTGCAAACAGAAAGAAAAGTGATTCTGCTAGAGTGGAAATGAATTTCGCCGAAGAAAATGAGTTAAATGTTGAAGAACGAATTTCCTATTATTCGCTTTTCAATCCAAGAGGAAAGCATCACAGATATATTGCCTTATCTTTTATGTGTTGGTTGGGATTTGGTATGTATATATTTGAAGTATTGCTTACTAAGATGAAAAGTCACGGCATCAAGTTATAAATCTCTACAAGTATCTATTTTTCGATTTGTATGAAAGCGATGCCAGTGTGAAATTTTGAAACGTTTAATGTTGTTTCATTTTAGGATGCTTAAAAACTTGAATATAACGAATCACATAGGTCTAAGATTAAGTCACCAAAATTAGCGTATTAATCAGTACGATAAACACCATTGAGGTAGCATAGTGAGGAGATGCTGTTACTTGATAAAAGTGGTATTATGTCAGCTATGTTAAATCGACGTTTCTCTCACTTCTAACATACAGTGCCACCAAGCAAACATAGGACCCGGAAAATATGTGAACTAATTTCCAACAACAACATATGGAACCAATCAGAAAGCGATTTGTTTCAAGTACACTGCGGGAACAAAGCAAATTTAAACAAATTTAAAATTCCATGGTGTGTATTAATTATTAATAATAATTAATTATTAAATCTTCTAAAATTATTAAAGATTAAAAATACAATAATGCCATTAATGTTGAATATTAATAACCTAACCTTACAAATATTTCATTTAACAAATAAGAGCTTTCTATTTTGAGTGACAACAAGGACACACCTCCCAGGTCTTACGTTTGCTTGGTAGCATTATACTTTTAAGTTTTTAATACAATTTAGTGTGTGTGCGTGTGTGTGTGCGCGCGCGCGCGTGTGTGGGTGTATGTGTGGATTACACTTGAAGTTGCTAATCATGAAATAACTATGGTGTTGTGTGCCGTTTGCGCTTGTAACAGCAGAGATGCCTTTGATAAGAAGAATATTATTGAAATAACTTTCATAAGTAGGTAAACAATGATTAGGGACGGATCTTACGTCATTGTTAGGACTATAGGTATATTCCGTTGCTTGAAAATAGAATAATTTATCAATTGTTTATAAATTTTTATATTTTTGACGGGATACCTCAGCCACGGAACTTGTGAATAAAATATGTCAATAGAGATGGTTGGGCAGCGCTAGCTAAAGTCAGCTAATACGTAACAGCTGGGTTTGAGTTCCTAAATAGAATTAATCGAATACGATCCCAGCAAATAGGTCATGTTGAACCCATACTTAACCAGACCTTTTGATACCATTTTCTTTTTAAGAAAGAAATTGTGATAGCGTCTGCCTATTATTAGATCAATGGTAAATATCTAGCTCAGCAATTGAAAAGTGGTTATATTAGAGAAAATCATACTTTATTAGAATTCAAGTTTTAAGAATGAGCAATTATTACTTTACGATTATAAATAGAGGCAGTTTAAAAACAAAGCAACTCAATAATCTTGTATCAGCTATAAAGGAATCTACTGCCGTCTGTTCTTATATATATATATATATATATATATATATATATATATATTAATAGAGAAGAATAATCCACATTTGGAATGCAAATGAATGCTTAATATATATTAATAGTTATTAAGATGAAATGAAAACCCAACTTTGTATTTAAAGTTGAATTACCATTTCAAATCGAACATTAGTAATTGTTAAAACCACTAAATTTTGAACGGCTACAGCAGGATTTGAACCAATGCAACCTCTGATGTCTCCGGATCAGTGCTCTAACCAATTGAGCTATCTAGCACTAGATTGTTTAGATGATGTTATACTTAATACTACTGAAATAGCTATGTTGCCTTGTTAATAGATTTTCAATTACGTCTTGCATTTAAGGAAATTGTGAATCTAGTTATATAGTCAATAAATGTCATGCTAGCTAAAAGTAACTTAGATCATCCCACTGTTTGCAACGTTCGAATAATAGCAATTACATGTACGATTATAAATAGGTCATTTAAAACAGAAGAACTAATACATCTTGGTAATAGCAAATGGAATCTGCTCTATATATATATATAATAGTATATATATAATAGAAATTGAAAACCATACTTATGTATAATATATATAGTTAGAATTACCATTTCAAATCGAACTAGTAATTGAAAACCACTAAAAAGGCTACAGCAGGATTTGAACCTGCAACCTCTGATTTTCGGATCAGCGTCTAACCAGTTGAGCTATCTAGCCTAATTGTTTAGATGAACTAGTTATACTTAATACTACTGAAAGACTTGGCTACTATGTTTAACTGATTATTTCAATTACGGATCATGCATTTAAGGCAAATTGAATCTAGTTATATATATTAGATTCATGTAACTTAATAACTTGATCATCCCATTTTGCAACGATTCGGAATAATACAAACATGTAATTATAGTGATTAATTGATATCTATTAAGTATAACATCATCTAAACAATTAGGCTAGATCAGCTCAATTTGTTAGAGCGCTGATCCGGAATAATACAGAAGCGTTGCTAAGGTTCAATTATCCTGCATGTAGCCGAAATAATCTTTAATGCAAATGATGCTTAATATCATATTATCTAGTTCGATTAATGAAATGGTAATTCAACTTTAAATTACAAAGTTGGGTTTTCATTTCATCTTAATAAAACTATTAATATATAGTTTGAAGCATACTCATTTGTCATTCTAACAAATGTGAGTATTAAATTCTTCTCATATTAATAATAATATAATTACATGTTTGTATTATTCCGAACGTTGCAAAATGGGATGATCAAGTTATTAGTACATGAATTATGTATATAACTAGATCATTCCATTAAATTGCAACGACGTAATAATGAAAATCGTTAACAAGAGCCAAACTTCAGTAGTATTAAGTATAACATCATCTAAACAATTAGGCTAGATAGCTCAATTTGTTAGAGCGCTGATCCGGAAAATCAGAGGTTGCAGGTTCAAATCCTGCTGTAGCCGTTCTTTTAGTGGTTTTCAATTACTAGTTCGATTTGAAATGGTAATTCAACTTTAAATACAAAGTTGGGTTTTCATTTCATCTTAATATATATATATATATATATATATATATATATATATATAATAATGCTACTATGATAAGGGGTTTATTTAGGGGTATACTGAGTCGTGGTGGTCGCGCAATACAAGAAAATAGTACTAAGAATTAGAAAACTGCATTTAATTAGCATGAAAAACACGTAATTTGCATATTATGCGAAAAACAAACATTTAACAGCTTGTATAAGGACCACAATTAACTTTAACCAATGCCAGTAAGCATGTCCTTCAATAATATAAACATATTCAGCAGAAAAATAATTATACACGCAATTAATATAGTTCTAAATCAAGAAGCGTTCATAAATATATACGATTGGAATAAGGTACAAGCTAGTAAATCATCACGCAATATCTATTAAAATTAAGCATGCAATAATGGAAGAAGATAGTAAAGTGCTCTGATAAAGAAACGCATATTTCAAAAGAAATGAGTTTTAAACACAAGATATAAACGAAAATATGTTGATGTACGCCATTTATGATACGTGATTTTATTCATGAAATTCGTTCGATTTTCAAAAAGCTTATACTACATAAAAAAAGCCATAAGCTAAATTAAAGGGCAAGGTAAATTAAAATTTCCAGTAATAATACCAAAACAAGCGGTCAAAGATCAACAATTAATAGAAATATCAGGTTACGTGATCACTGAATTGTTTCATCAGAAATAAGCTTGTATAATCCATAGCAAAACTCAAAACAACCTGTGATTGGCTGCGACCTTTAAACGACAGTTCAGATAAACCAATGAATTTTAGATAGGGATAGACTATATAACGCCCAGAGTTTGATATGAGTTAGTCTCAATTAGAACCACGTAGAACTGCGTCAGTGTTACTAAAAAATTTACGCGTTGAATTATATTTAAATTAAATAATTATAGTTTGTAAAAGTAGTGTTATACAATATTTTAAAATAAATTATAGTAAAAATAAATAAAAAAGGTGTCGCCGTCTGCTGGAAAACATGAGTAGAAATTTTATTAACTAATTTAACTTAAATATTTATAATGTAGGGCTCTAAGTTACCTCTAAGTCAAGGCATGAAAATTCTAAGTTACGTCTAAGTTACTACAACTAAATTTTGGAAACAAATTAATAAAAATTATTGGTTCAAATTCATGGGAGGAAACACAAGGCAGAGCATTGTTTTAAAAGAAGCTACTAGATTGAAAGTAATCAAGAGGTGTTGATCCACAACACGTAGCAGCAGATTAAATGGGAAAACAAAGAAAGACACACCGAAAAAACTACAGGTAGGGGCTATCTAAAATAAAGCACTATTTCATTTTTTTTATTTTGAGTATATTTTCTATATTTTGTAAGGAGCCAACAAAAAATGTTTCATACATAAAAATTTATTTAAAAAGGGGAAAGGTCTTAAGCGTTGTAGATTTTCCAGTAATAGTATTATTTTTGGTTGCTTTAAATTAAAGAAAAGAAGATACAATTTTGGGGATAAATAATCTAAATATTATAAATTGATTTAAGGGTTTATTTTTCACATAGTAAAACTGTGAAATATATATATTATTTTCTTCTCATTATACAAATATTGGTCGACTTTGTTTTATCATTTTAAACAGGAAAAGGGGTTAATTTATTTGATTATCGTAACGTTGTCCACTCTGTGTGAGTTATCCTGAGCTAGCCGTGGCAAAATTAAAATTAGAAAACTAGAGAGAGACACAGAGCGGTGGTGGACAACAGGAAACTGGACGTTTATTACATCGGCGGGCAGCGTTATCATATCAATATATATATATATATATATATATATATATATATATATATAGTTATAAGATGAAATGAAAACCCAAAACCCAACCTTTTATGTAAAGTTGAATTGACATTTCAAATCGAACTGGTAATTGAAAACTGCTAAAAGAACAGCCACCGCAGGATTTGAACCTGCGACCATTGATTTGCCGGATCAACGCTCTAACCAACTGAGCTATGCAGCTGATTGGCTAGACTGTGTTAATTTATACTACTGAAGCTTGTTTTCTTTTCGATTTTCAATTACGTCTTGCATTTAAGGAAATTGATTCTAGTGATATACATAATTTATGTACTAATAACTTGATCATCCCATTTTTGCTGCGTTCGGATAATACAAAGATTGTAAGTATATTATTATTACTAGCGAGGAAGAATAATCCACATTTGGGATGCAAATGCATGTTTATTAATATATATTAACAGTTATAAGATGAAATGAAAACCCAACCTTTTATGTAAAGTTGAATTGACATTTCAAATCGAACTGGTAATTGAAAACCGCTAAAAGAACAGCCACAGCAGGATTTGAACCTGCGACCATTGATTTGCCGGATCAACGCTCTAACCAACTGAGCTATGCAGCTGATTGGCTAGACTGTGTTAATTTATACTACTGAAGCTTGTTCTCTTTTCGATTTTCAATTACGTCTTGCATTTAAGGAAATTGATTCTAGTTATATCCATAATTCATGTACTAATAACTTGATCATCCCATTTTTGCTGCGTTCGGATAATACAAAAATTGTAAGTATATTATTATTAATAGCGAGGAAGAATAATCCACATTTGGAATGCAAATGCATGTTTATTAATATATATTAACAAGTTATAAGATGAAATAGGAATAGGAATAGGAACAGCTGCGTGACTCTTGGACTGGACAATGCTAACTTCTATGCGTTTTGGTTACACGCACTACAGGACCAACCAAATTCCATTACATTCGAAAGCATCATCGGACTTAATTTACAATCCATAAAAATTTCTACCCATTTTGTAGAACGCTTATTTTACATTCAAACTTTTTGCTTTTCCATAACATAACAAAAAACCAACTATCCATCGTACGGTCGAAGGACGTTCATATTTTACATTCGTGTATGTAAAAGTAGAATTTTATCTTCCATTAAACACAGCCTGTTCGCTGCTTTAGTTTTGTAAAACCAGACAATACAAAACGACTTCCTAAAGTTGTTGATTATAATATAAAAATCTAGTTGACGAATTCTACAAAGCGTTGAAAAACATATCTTATCGTACTTTTACGAAATCATTAAATAATTGTTTTCTGTGTTATTTACACTAATGTCCAAAGAATTATTAAATGAGTTTATCTCAGTAATTATTGAAACGAAGTTATTTATTAGAAGTCATGTAAGATCGACTTTTAAACGGAACGTTATAACAAAAATATTGAAGATTATTAAAAATAAAATTACGAAGAGTGTGATTATGATAAGGGAAAATTTATCAAACGAACATCTTCTATAAGTTAAATTATCAAAAGAGCAATTACCAAAAAAATATAAGATAAGAGCGCTACAACAAATTATTTAGTTGATCTAATTAATTATTATTTTAATTCTTACCATTGTTAAAATCCAAAGCCTAGTGTTTTAGCGCACAAAGGCTGTGCTGCACAATAAGCTAGGCTGTTAAGTTACACGTCGCAGAACCTTTAATGCTTCCATTAGTTATTAACTCCACGAAATTTGTCTGGCATATAGTGCAGCGGTCAAAACGTGCTATGCACTAATATACAGGATATAGTGTTGCACTTGATAATAGTATGTATTAGCTTATATATGCGCCATTTGGAAACTAACATGTTCTATGGTACATATATACTTAGTTATAAATGAATTTAACCCAACCTTATGTAAAGTTCGAATTGACATTTCAAATCGAACTGGTAATTGAAAACCGCTTATTAGAAGCTAACAGATTTGACTTGATATTAGTGCAGCGGTCAAAACAACTGTTACTTAATATAATATATATATATATATATATATATAATATTATATATCCACATTTGGAATGCAAATGCATGTTTATTAATATATATTAACAGTTATAAGATGAAATGAAAACCCAACCTTTTATGTAAAGTTGAATTGACATTTCAAATCGAACTGGTAATTGAAAACCGCTAAAGAACAGCCACAGCAGGATAAAATTCTACTTTTACATATGCGAATGTAAAATATGAACGTCCTTCGACCGTACGATGGATAGTTGGATTTTGTGTTATGTTATGGAAAAGCAAAGTTCGAATGTAAAATAAACGTTCTACAAAATGGGTAGAAATTTTATGGATTGTAAATTAAGTCCGATGATGCTTTCGAATGTAATGGAATTTGGTTGGTCCTGTAGTGCGTGTAACCAAAACGCATAGAAGTTAGCATGGTCCAGTCCAAGAGTCACGCAGCTGTTCCTATACTGTGGAACATGTGGATTTGACGTTACTTGTTTTCTGAAAATGTATGTATAAACACCTGCCCAAACATGTTGTGAAGACAACATGTAAAGAACACCTGCAGAACCAAAGTAAGAGATTAAATTATTCTTGCATTATGTCTACATTTGGCGATCTTTAATACCAGGCTGCTTCAGAAAATATTTTTGTAACTATCTATTTTGACAAATCTATTTCGCATATTAAAAAAGGACCTTAGTATATTTCTGTTGACTATATTAGTTCAATACAATTACAGTTGTTAAATTTTATAAAATAATGTGAACTTAAAGAGTTTTTATTGATGTTTCTATTATACATGATTTCACTTTCAATTTTTAAATAATGAATTAATAGAGAAGTAGTTAAAGTTTTATAAAGTGTAAACAGAAAAAGCAGATCTGACATTTCTGGTATAAATTCAAATTCGATTTTTATAACTAAATTAACATTTTAAGTCTTGGTATTTTTCTTTGTATATATGTAATTCTACCTAATGAGTAGATGAAGCTTGTATTATCTTTTCTTAAACATAAATTTTATATCTACAATTTATATGAAAGTACCATTTTTAATTAAAGAAACAACATTTAATTTTTTTAATTAAATGTTTTATTATGAACAAGTACGTTCAGAAGTAAGGTGACAAAGAATAAGACCGAATAGAGTAAAGTGGTAAATCCAATTTAATAAGAAGCTTTAATAGCCTTTGCAGTATTTAAAGAACAAAACCTGTGCTCATATTATTGTTGCCTGATTAACCTTTGTTGTTTTTTTAGATGAGGTAGCAAGAAAAAACTTCTTGTGTCTTCATTATAGTATATTTAATTAAATTTTCTTTACAGCTCCTGCGTTAGCAGTTAATACGTATTCCTCCTTAAGGACGCCCAAGTCCCCCTTAAGGAAACTCTGTGTTTAAAATTACACTCTTGTTGGCGCACTGTTTAAACCCCTGTTTTGTCGAGAATCTAGCCCTAGTAATAAAATAATGCTTTGTAAAAAGAACCACGACCAATCCTCATAAGCTCTACCCAAGGAATAGACCCCTAGCATAGTCGGAAGATAATTGCGTTCCATCATTTTAAGGGAATCCTTCCTTAAAGGTTACTGGTCACATTTGGAGATATAAAAATAACCCCCTCTAGAAGAAAAATAGATATAATATAATAGGTTTTTATTCTTCTAAAGGTAAAAGAAACATAAAACAATATCACCACAAGAATTTGTATAATAAATTTTTTTTATAGTTTAACCTATATGTTCACGAATAGATATCATATACTTTTGACACACTAGTATTGTTTTCGCACACTTCTCTGACACTTATGTAAAGACTTTCTTAATTATCACTACAGAAATTTATTCTAAATCAAAATTGCAAACCCATATAATTATGATGAAAAGACAACCTGTTTTTTTTTGTGAAACCCTAGATGCACATTTTATTTGTAGAAAGTGTCCTTCATTTGATTTTTCATTGCTCCACTTGTAGGTACTAGATTGGTCAGGAAGCAATTTTGACTTCACCCAGAAATTTCGAATAATGAGAAACCCTAGCTATTCCAAGTAAGTTAGGGTTCTTTAAGGTAGGGTTCTTTAAGTTAGGGTTCTTTAAAGTACGTGACAACACCCACACATAGAACCTACATATTACCTCTCATCCGAACGAAGGCGACTTTTGCGAAAATTGCTGGCCTAACATTTTTCAAGCGGTCCACGTCGGAATTCGAATCCGCGACCTAGGACTTAGTAGTCTCACGCAAACCAACTAACTAATCCACGGAGCCGCTCTGTAGGAAGTGTCCCATATTATATACACAACTAAGATATGTATATTAAACAAGTGAAGTTGTGGAATAATTAACGTGACCATAGATTCCGCTTTGGGCGGAGCAGTCTCGCTTTCACACTGTCTGTCCCGCTGTCCACAGTAAGAGCATAAATATCCCGCTTTATCTTTAGGCTAAATGAATGCCATATTGATCACCAAGACAAACATCAACAAATGATATAATCAGCTCCATTCTTACTAGAAAACAAGACCCGATATTTTGAGACAGATTTGCTCCGCCGACAAATATAAAGCAAGTCTCTAGAGACGTTATATTAAGTAAATTCATTCACTTTCTTATTATTAATAAATAAAATGCACTTAAATCAGTAATTAGTTTTTGTTTTGTTAAAAATTCTGCAGGTGTCCCGCTCTGACGAAAAATATAAATGGTCACTTTAAGAATAATCAACAAAGCACACATGCGCGGTGAGAATTTATAATTTTTGCCCATTAGTTACATAGTTACGCAATTTTAGGAAACGAGGTCATTGACCACATGACAGAAGCATGAGAATGTGCTGAACTTTTAGAAGTGGTTATTGAACTCGGACGCATATCGAACATCATTATAGCCATTACCAAAAACGATAAAACTTTTCAAATTAATGTAAATACCTAAATATACATACAACTCTTTAAAATTAATGTTTTTGGTGGTTTTAAAATTATCGTAACGAATTCTTTGATTATCATTTGGTCTTTAATACCATTAAACACAAGTCTGATACTTAATTATTCTTGACAATCAGAAGTATTTACAGTATTGTTTACAGTAGCACAAGCTTAATCATTATTTGTGTGCACTAATTGAACCTTCTAAATACGATGAATTAAACACTATTGTAGCAATAATCTTACTGATCATTTATTTATCAAACACGTTTATGACATATATACGAATTATCTTTACATTAATTCAAGTATATCAAAGGTTTATAATAGGGAGGTGGTATAGTAAGATGACGCTATCACACTTTATTTCTTAATGAGAAAAAGGTATCAAAGCTATCAAAGGCTATGTGGGTATTCAATATGTGGATTTGTCAGTGTCGTATTTGATTAGTTCGGTTGAGGAACCCACTTACAGTTGTTATGAATCCGCTGACTTCAACTAGCGGTGGCGATAATAGTGATGGCACAAGTTCTGCGGAGCAGATTTTTCGGAAATCTAAAACAATAAAAACAATAAATAAATTATTCTATTTTCAAGCAATCGGAGCTTACGCCATCGTATAAACAATTGTGTAAGCTCTGATCATTGTTTACTTACTTGTAAAAAGTTATTCCAGAAGTTTTTTCTTGCCAATGGCATCTCTGCTGTTACATGTGCAAACGGCATACTACACAATAGTTATTTCACGATATACAACTTCAAATATAATCTACACACACAGACCCACATACACACGCACACACTCACGCACGCACGCACGCACGACCGCACGCACGCACGCACGTAAGCACGCACGCGCACACGCACGTGCGCGTGTACGCATGCATGCACGCATGCACGCACTCATGCATGCATACACGCATACACGCACGCATGCACACACGCACGCACGCATTCATCCGCACACACGCGCGCGCGCACACACGCACGCGCAATAATTACTGAGATAAACTCATTTAATAATTCTTTGGACATTAGTGTAAATAACACAGAAAACAATTATTTAATGATTTCGTAAAAGTACGACAAGATATGTTTTTCAACGCTTTGTAGAATTCGTCAACTAGATTTTTATATTATAATTAACAACTTTAGGAAGTCGTTTTGTATTATCTGGTTTTACAAAACTAAAGCAGCGAACAGGCTGTGTTTAATGGAAGATAAAATTCTACTTTTACATATGCGAATGTAAAATATGAACGTCCTTCGACCGTACGATGGATAGTTGGATTTTGTGTTATGTTATGGAAAAGCAAAAAGTTCGAATGTAAAATAAACGTTCTACAAAATGGGTAGAAATTTTTATGGATTGTAAATTAAGTCCGATGATGCTTTCGAATGTAATGGAATTTGGTTGGTCCTGTAGTGCGTGTAACCAAAACGCATAGAAGTTAGCATGGTCCAGTCCAAGAGTCACGCAGCTGTTCCTATTCTGTGGAACATGTGGATTTGACGTCAATTGTTTTCTGAAAATGTATGTATAAACACCTCCCCAAACATGTCGTGAAGACAACATGTAAAAAACACCTGCAGAGCCAAGGTAAGAGATTAAATTATTCTTGCATCATGTCTACATTTGGCGATCTTTAATACCAGGCTGCTTCAGAAAATATTTTTGTAACTACCTATTTTGACAAATCCATTTCGCATATTAAAAAAGGACCTTAGTAAATTTCTGTTGACTATATTAGTTCAATACAATTACAGTTATTAAATTTTATAAAATAATGTGAACTTAAAGAGTTTTTATTGATGTTTCATTTATGCATGATTTCACTTACGATTTTTAAATAATGAATTAATAGAGAAGTAGTTAAAGTTTTATAAAGTGTAAACAGAAAAAGCAGATCTGACATTTCTGGTATAAATTCAAATTAGATTTTTATAACTAATTAACATTTGAAGTCTTGATATTTTTCTTTGTATATATGTAATTCTACCTAATGAGTAGATGAAGCTTGTATTATCTTTTTTTAAACATAAATTTTATATCTATAATTTATATGAAAGTACCATTTTTAATTAAAGTAACAACATTTAATTTTTTTAATTAAGTGTTTTATTCTGAACAAGTACGTTCAGAAGTAAGGTGACAAAGAATAAGACCGAATAGAGTAAAGTGGTAAATCCAATTTAATAAGAAGCTTTAATAGCCTTTGCAGTATTTAAAGAACAAAACCTGTGTTCATATTATTGTTGCCTGATTAACCTTTGTTGTTTTTTTTTAGATGAGGTAGCAAGAGAAAACTTCTTGTGTCCTCATTATAGTATATTTAATTAAATTTTCTTTACAGCTCCTGCGTTAGCAGTTGAAACGTATTCCTCCTTAAGGACGCCCAAGTCCCCCTTAAGGAAACCCTGTGTTTAAAATTACACTCTTGTTGGCGCCCTGTTTAAACCCCTGTTTTGTCGAGAATCTAGCCCTAGTAATAAAATAATGCTTTGTAAAAAGAACCACGACCAATCCTCATAAGCTCTGCCCAAGGAATAGACCCCTAGCATAGTCGGAAGATAATTGCGTTCCATCATTTTAAGGGAATCCTTCCTTAAAGGTTACTGGTCACATTTGGAGATATAAAAATAACCCCCTCTAGAAGAAAAATAGATATAATATAGTAGGTTTTTATTCTTCTAAAGGTGAAAGAAACATAAAACAATATCACCACAAGAATTTATATAATAAATTTTTTTATAGTTTAACCTATATGTTCACGAATAGATATCATATACTTTTCACACACTAGTATTGTTTTCGCACACTTCTCTGACACTTATGCGAAGACTTTCTTAATTATCACTACAGAAATTTATTCTAAATCAAAATTGCAAACCCAAATAATTATGATGAAAAGACAACCTCTTTTTTTTTGTGAAACCCTAGATGCACATTTTATTTGTAGAAAGTGTCCTTCATTTGTTTTTTCATTGCTCCACTTGTAGGTACTAGATTGGTCAGGAAGCAATTTTCACTTCACCCAGAAATTTTGAATAATGCGAAACCCTAGCTATTCCAAGTAAGTTAGGGTTCTTTAAGGTAGGGTTCTTTAAGTTAGGGTTCTTTAAAGTACGTGACAACACCCACACACAGAACCTACATATTACCTCTCATCCGAACGAAGGCAACTTTTGCGAAAAATGCTGGCCTTCAAGCGGTCCACGTCGGAATTCGAATCCGCGACCTAGGAGTTAGTAGTCTCACACAAACCAACTAACTAACCCACGGAGCCGCTCTGTAGGAAGTGTCCCATATTATATACACAACTAAGATATGTATATGAAACAAGTGAAGTTGTGGAATAATTAACGTGACCATAGATCCCGCTTTGGGCGGAGCAGTCCCGCTTTCACACTGTCTGTCCCGCTGTCCACAGTAAGAGCATAAATATCCCGCTTTATCTTTAGGCTAAATGAATGCCATATTGATCACCAAGACAAACATCAACAAATCATGTAATCAGCTCCATTCTTACTAGAAAACAAGACCCGATATTTTGAGACAGATTTGCTCCGCCGACAAATATAAAGCAAGTCTCTAGAGACGTTATATTAAGTAAATTCATTCACTTTCTTATTATTAATAAATAAGATGCACTTAAATCAGTAATTAGTTTTTGTTTTGTTAAAAATTCTGCAGGTGTCCCGCTCTGACGAAAAATATAAATGGTCACTTTAAGAATAATCAACAAAGCACACATGCGCGGTGAGAATTTATAATTTTGCCCATTAGTTACATAGTTACGCAATTTAGGAAACGAGGTCATTGACCCATGACAGAAGCATGAGAATGTGCTGAACTTTTGAAGTGGTTATTGAACTCGGACGCATATCGAACATCATTATAGCCATTACCAAAAACGATAAAACTTTTCAAATTAATGTAAATACCTAAATATACATACAACTCTTTAAAATTAATGTTTTTCGTGGTTTTAAAATTATTGTAACGAATTCTTTGATTATCATTTGGTCTTTAATACCATTAAGCAAAAGTCTGATACTTAATTATTCTTGACAATAAGAAGTATTTACAGTATTGTTTACAGTAGCACAAGCTTAATCATTATTTTGTGTGCACTAATTGAACCTTCTAAATACGATGAATTAAACACTATTGTAGCAATAATCTTACTGGTCATTTATTTATCAAACACGTTCATGACATATATACGAATTATCTTTACATTAATTCAAGTATATCAAAGGTTTATAATATGGAGGTGGTATAGTAAGGAGACGCTATCACACTTTATTTCTTAATGAGAAAAAGGTATCAAAGCTATCAAAGGCTATGTGGGTATTCGATATGTGGATTTGTCAGTGTCGTATTTGATTAGTTCTGTTGAGGAACCCACTTACAGTTGTTATGAATCCGCTGACTTCAACTAGCGGTGGCGATAATAGTGATGGCACAAGTTCTGCGGAGCAGATTTTTCGGAAATCTAAAACAATAAAAACAATAAATAAATTATTCTATTTTCAAGCAATCGGAGCTTACGCCATCGTATAAACAATTGTGTAAGCTCTGATCATTGTTTACTTACTTGTAAAAAGTTATTCCAGAAGTTTTTTCTTGCCAATGGCATCTCTGCTGTTACATGTGCAAACGGCATACTACACAATAGTTATTTCACGATATACAACTTCAAATATAATCTACACACACACAGACCCACATACACACACGCACACACTCACGCACGCACGCACGCACGACCGCACGCACGCACGCACGTAAGCACGCACGCGCACACGCACGTGCGCGTGTACGCATGCATGCACGCATGCACGCACTCATGCATGCATACACGCATACACGCACGCATGCACACACGCACGCACGCATTCATCCGCACACACGCGCGCGCGCACACACGCACGCGCACACACACACATACATACAGACACACACGCACACACATGAACGCACACACACGCACGCACCCACGCACACGTACGCATGTATACACGCACGCACACACACACACACACACACACACTCGTACAATTGTATTGCTTTACCGATCAATCATTCTTTGTTACTAAAACCGAATAAGCGTTCCTTCCAGAATGCTCAATATATTTCTTAATTATTGTAAAATTGCCCCCGTTTCAAAATTGAGCTGTCCTAGAACATCTTGCGGGCCAAAAGCTAGATGTTCCTGTGACGATGAGAGCAACCGAAGCTATTCTCATATTCCCCATGTTAATGAAAATAGAGGATGCGTCCCATTTCGGTTAAAGGCGCATACCGAGATTTTGACGTTGGTCCAATGGAATAGTACCTCCAGCACTTTCATACTATCCTTTAATCAAATCCATCAAACCACCAACCAATCTTATGTATGGTTAACTTGTATTCCCTAACTCCATCATCTGGTCTTTCAGATACGTCAATGTCCTTCACAGGTGCTGGTAACTGGATTTAACAGAAGACGATTACTTTGTTACTTGATAATAAGTGCCACAATATTCATCTCTAGAGCGTATAGGTTTGCCCAACTCTAGTTGTTGGCGAAACTTGTCCACCAAATTTACATTTGACAATAGTAGCGATTCTTCAGGTCATAGTGAGATCCGTCGCTGTACAATGTGTAAGAGAGTACTTCGACGCTACATTAAATAGATTCTTGTTGGCCTCTTTGGTAATACCAAACCTCGCCACGCGGTACGTTGTACACAAAATCCAGGATTCGAATCCCGACACGGTCCGCTTGAAAAATGCTAGGCGAGCATTTTTTACAAAAATACGCCTTCGTTCGGATGAGAGATAAAATGGAGGGGTCGTGTATGAGTGTTGTCACGCACGTTAAAGATCCCTATTTGCTTGCAACAGCTAGGGTTCGGCAAAATTCTAAATATTTCAGGTAAAAAAAAACTAATTTCTTGGCCAATGTAGTACTTTCGGGTGGAGCATTGGAAAATCACATGTAAGATACTATGTACACGGACACACCCATTTATAATTTGAACGTCTTGGTTCTTCTTCCTAGTTTCATACGCGTCTTAGTTAATCAAGCCTCCCGGCACTGTCGTAGCCGTTACTGTTGTAAAATGCTTGTGTGTTAATGTGCACACTACTGTTCTGCCTTTTGCGAGCCTACAAATTCTTTATGCTACATCGGTGATTCGTTTCAGTACTTCGTAAGGAACCTTCAAAATTCTTTGTAACTTTGGCGACAATCCACGTCCCCGCCAGGGATTGTACAAACATACTTTGTCCCCGTTTTAAAACTAGACTTTTGAACCTGATGTCATATCTGGTTTCATCCAGTCGGTGCAACCTGAATATTCTTCCTCGCGTCTCCAATGCAGCCATGCATTGACCCTCTCGAGATAACTTCCTCCTACAACTGTGAAGTCAATTGCCCCTCCCTCAAACGAACATCCTACGTTGTATGACCTCGAGGACGCTTTCCGATTATGCAACGGCGCACATAACTGGCACTTCCTACATCATTCCCTGACATCTTCCTTGCAGCCTACCCAGTAAAATGTTTTACGGACTTTCTGTAGAGTTTTCTTGATGTTAAAGTGTTCCCCATTATGTAGTTTTTTTATCCACCTTGCGACCTGTTTTTCCGGACTCTTAAACTTTTTAGTGCAGCGTGATCTGTTCTCAGGTGAAAATTTTGACCAGAGAAATATTTAAAAGGGTGCTCTAGAGATTTCATTATAACCAACAGTTCTTACCTCGTAAGGCAGTAGTTTCTTTCTGGAATCAAGAAAACCTTGCTAAAATAACCAATCATTTTTTTCTTGTCCATCTACATTTAGGAACAACACATTTCGATGGCCACATTGCTTGCGTCCGTGTCCAATATGAATTTGTCATCCAATCGCGGGTAAGTTTTCATCGATGCTGCCACCAATAAATGCCTTTGCTATTAGAATGCATTTTGAAAACCTATATTCCATACGCAATCACATTTTTCTAATATTAATTTAGTCAAAGGCTTGGCAATATTCGAAAATCTACAAACAAATCGTCTCTAATAATTGCATAAACCCGTAAAAATGCGTAGTTGGTATTTTTTGGCGTTGGCCACTCTTGCACCGCCCTAACTCCTCAGAGGTTGGCCTAGCCTCATAGCGTGAAACTATGTTCTCCAAGTACTATACCTCTTCACCGAGCAAGTGGTACTTCTTTGGGATCTACTTCAGACTGACTCCTCTCAATCATTAAACACCATCCAAATTGGTGAAGTCTTTCCTAAATGCCTTTTCTCGATCACGTCATCCAAATACACGAGGTAGGTTTAAAACGCCAGTCTAAGTCATGTTATTTATTGAACGCTTAAAGGTGGCAGGAGTGTTACAAAGTCTAAATAACATCACTGCAAATTGCCACAATCAACTGCCATTCATAAAAGCAGTCTTATTCCAACCTTTGGAATCCATATCAGCCAGCCAGTACCCGCTTTTCAAATCTAAAGTTGAGGACCACCGTGGCCCTCTTGTATCTCAAAGTGTATCTAGGTATCTAGTGTATCTTCGGTAATGGGTAGGTAACTGTCCTTTTTAGTTACGTCATTCAAAAGATAGTGAACACTGAATCTAGTCGACACGTTCTTCTTTCTCACATGCGCAACAGACGATGCCAAAGGACTGTCAGAGCGTTGTTCACACCATTTCTCCAACTATTCCATCGGCCTCTTCACTCTTGGTTAATGGTAACCTTCTCGGCTGTTGTCTTATTGGCCGTGCATTCCCAGTATCAATTTGTGCTTGACTACCACGATTTTTCCCGACTGCTGTCAATCGCAAACACATCTCACTATCGTCAAAACAAGTTTTTAAGTTTGGCCAGCTGTTGTTATTTAAAATTCTAGCACGGTTTTATTAACTGGTCCAATATCTTTGAGAAGCACTCAATGGTGGGCGGCTCCTTAACGATGCTGGGACACCCTCTGCATGAACAAACGAAGAGTAACGCGAGTTCTTTTGTCAGCGCTTTTTCAAAGAGTATGCCTTGCCCAAGAGATTCATCACACACCAGTTCGATAGTGCGGACAACGCTCTCCGTAAGGTACCATCCAATTGCTTTATCACTACGTTTTGTGTATTTCTGATAGGAGTCTGTCATCCGTCAAGCAAACCCGCACAGTAGAAATGCAAGATTGTCTGCGTAAACGTTGATGGACGTGTAAATGTGTTGAGTGATAAGTTTGACAAGTGTGTGGGTTAGTATCGGCGTAGATAACTGACAACGATGAGGCAACTTGCTGTGCAAGAATTTCGAGGTAGTGTCTTCAATTTGCTGTGTTGGTATTATTGGATTGACATATTTGGAGGGTACTTGATAGTATGCTCAACAGAATGTCAAATGTGATAGGATTATGATGACTGGTTTGAAGGATGGGGGATATTGCCCAAGATTTTTATAAAGTTGGATGCTGCTAAAGTAGAGGGGATAACGTTGATGTTAGATATATAGTGCGGGATGCTAATGCGGGAATATTTGATGAGCCGTTGTGGATTGTCAAGTCGTGTTGTTGTATTAAGTCTTCTAAAGTAATTCCATTGTCATCCGTGCACTTGTTATACCAAAGTGTGAACGTCGTTTATGGTTTTAATTGAGGGTTTGATTCCGAGTAAGGCTAGTATGTGTGTTAGGTATAATCAGTAAGAATCTACGCCGTTGCCTAATTGGACGTATGCAGGGATTTCAATGACACTAATCTGGGACGTGAATAGATAAGCAAGGTAGGTGGCGTCGAGTAGTGGCTTGGTGATAACGACAATGGTGGTTAGATTTAAATTAGGTAGATTTGTGTGGATATATGATTGTGTATTGGGTGGAAGCTTTAGTATTTTGTAGTGGGTGAGGTATAATTCCTGGAATAGGACAATGTGTATTTAGTTATGTTGGATGAGACTTCGGAGTTTGAGAAAAGCGGTGCGTAACTGTTGGAGGTAAATACGGATTACGTTCAGGGTGATGGTGGAAAGGAGATGTTCTCTAGTTCTGGTGTCTACAGTTCATTACTCGCGCTTAATTTAGTTATGTGTAAAGATTGTAGGAACACAGGGCATTTGGGGCAAGTTACCACGTGGTCGTGCGGGCGATTTATTAGGGAACAGCTAGTACAAGTAGGAACGGCGGTAGGGGATTACGACATCTTTTGGGTAGCTGGGGTTTAGCGCATGGGTCGCAGAAGGTGGAAAAGCGTCAAGACTTCACAGGGTGACATGGGAGGTCGTAGTATGGATTGTTCAGTATTTGGGGGAGACGTTCAAGATTATGTTTTCTATGTATTCCGCTTTGTGTCGTTTTACGGTTATGGAAATTTCTTATTTGTAGGAGTTTTGTTGATAGATGATAGTAAGCGCGTCTGGGGTGGAGATATCTTTGTCTATGTCAAATGTTATAAGTTAGGGAAGTTTGTAGATGATCTGGGCGAGTGAGTAAATAAGGTTTATGTCAGTAGGTTTAGTAGTGTCGATGGTGACAGCGGATATTCGTGGAGCAAATGCTTGGTATATTGGGATTTTGAAACAAAGAACGTAAGTTGTTCTTTATGGTTTTCAGGATTTCGTTTAGGGTGATGTCGGTTCTTGTGGATTCTAAAGTTATGATTTACGATAGTGTTTAGTTAGGGGAGCATGTTGTGGTGGTGGTTTAATGGAAGTACCGGCGGCGCAAGCATGTGGATGTGCTGGTGGAGTAGTGTCTGTTATATTTAGCTTAGCAGCGGTCTTAAAAGCCGTGTCTATGCATTCCTTAGTGGTGGTAAGTTGGGAATCTAGATGTATACTCTTTTCATTGCTTCATTTGGGATAAGCGAAAGTTGTTCAAATTTCTGCAAGATAATGGTAGCACTGGCACGATTGATTTTGTTATTAATTTTGTACACGAAGTCTAAAATTTCAAGTCTCGGACTGCTGCTAAGGTAGATTAAAGTAGATTGCTGGACAATTTCCATTTCAGAATGAGCTTCATCCTTCAATCTTTTTGTGGGGCTTCACCCAGCAGATAAGGTTCTAGGCTTGGTATCATGAGGTGGTGGAGATCTTAGAATAATCCTTGAAAGAGAAAATAGGGCGAGCGTTTACTGATGGTGGTGGTTGAGACATTGACAGCGATGCAGGTTGACTGGGCTTAGTGGTAATTGATCGTTTAGGATTGCTTGATGCTCTGTTCGGGGTCAGGGTGCATGTCAGCGAAATCCTTTGTTGTTTACCATAATTACAACATCTATATTGTCTGGTGATGTTTTGAGGTTTTCGTTTTAAGTTGCTTCTAGCTATTTATACTTAATTTATTTGTTAATTAGTTGCTCATCCTTTTACAAATTCTATACTATAATAGAAACACTAGCGACATCTACAAATTACCCCCACACCAACTCTGGTACACGAATAATTTATTTTTATGGCTTCTACTCTCTTCAATAAACTCTCAGAATATTAAACCTTCCTCGTGAGCCTGTTGCGTAATTACATTTACTCTTTGTAAAGAACAGTTTTTAAGTGACGAGTATTGAAATAGATGTTTTTTTTATATTAATAAATATACATGTTTTTACTTTTATTAATTGTGTGTGTTTTATTAGATAAATATATAGGTATGGACACTGTAAGAATTTAATCGATTGCTAATTATTTTTAAGTATTGATTTCTAAATTTGTTGCCCAAGCAGGGTGTTCCAATGAAAAGTAACTACAATAAATCATTCGTTTTGCGGATTTGAAAGACTTCCAAAAATACGTCAATTTTATTTTCAGAAGAGATTTTATCAGCCACCTTCTTTGAGGCGTACTACCGTTCATCACCAAGTTTTAAAAGGGAACTTAAGTCGAGTGACACCTCATTTAAAAAGTTTTTTGAATCTATTCTAAAGACGAGTGATGTAGATAGTATGACAGCTGTCAAAATAGTTATGTTTTCAAACATAGGTAAAATTAAAATAAATACACAGAACAAAGACTTTTTACTTAAGCAAATGCTCAAATTTTCTCCCATCCACTTCCATGCAGTGATAAATCCGCCGTTCCTTTTATTCTTAGTTTGTTAAATTAAAGACGGTCTTTTAAAAAATATATAACGTATTCTAGTTCAGTAAAATTTTTTATTGTAAGATTTTTCTATCACATTAAATAAACACGATGTAAAAAGCAAACTAGTAGTGTTTCTAAGCATTCTCCCAACCAAGTAGTAACTTCGTTCAACGTCGTATAACATTAATTATTGCACATGTTGTATACAATTCGTCCCGGCAATCTGACTCTGAGTTATAGTTCCAATGGTTTTAGTCTCGAGTAAAATTTTTGGTAAATAATCATTTAGAACTAAACGCCAATCAAGCATTGTTACTTTTTGTTCCAATTGTCAATTTGATATTTTATTAAGAAATGGTTTTTAGTTTTCCGCTTATGAATATTTCGATTTCAGTATAATGGCGCTTAAAAAGTTATTGCAATAAATAAGAGTTCAATAATAATTATAAATTTAGAAATCACAATAGCAGCATTTTATTTTTGTACAATACATTTAAGATAAAACTCAAATTCAGTAATTATTTTAAAAGCTGCCACAAACAAAGCAAATTTCTATACATTTCTCATAACAAGACAGTTTTTGTACATTCAAAATATTCCATTTAATATTACAACTAAATAACATTATTTAATATGTATACAATGTATGCAAAATGCATTAAAAATCGAGATTTACAAAGTAACACAAAAAAACTTTGATTTCATAAAACCCACAGAGATTAGATTACACCCCAGACATTATTATACAGAATTTTGTATTCATTTATGTATTAATTTATATTACAGTTACTCGGAGTTAACACGAACAAATCAAGACAGTAGACCTCTTACACATGTTAGGTATCCATTAAAAGCACGCTCCTCTGAGGCAGAAAAAGTAGGGATAATGACATTGCGCGACAGTTACTTGAACAAAAGAATTCAATTCCTACAAAGTCATCTACATAAACATGTGTGGGGTTAGAAAAAAAGTAAATGTTTGGGTTTGTAGTAAACACCCTATTAATTATGGAAAAATAAATAAGAGTCCACGTAATTGAGCACGTATTTCGACATAGCTTACAAACCAAAGGAGATTGGGACGCTTTGTTGCCCAACAGAATATTTTGGAATTAAAGGTGCCAAAGGAAGGAATGATCTTTTGGTTCAATAGAATTCAGGACCTATAAGGTAAAATTCTTATAAAAGTAGATGTGTAATTGAAACTGTGTTTGTGATTATCTTTTGTAAAGTATTTTCCAATGTGTAGCGATACAGTTTTAAGAATATACGCTTTAGATATTGTGAATTTAATAATTAGTAATTAAGGTATTTAACCATAAAGGTTAGATGATTAAAGATGAACTGATAATAGATTTTCAAATTTTTTATTTGATGTATGAATTTTGTTATAGGAATTTTGGTAGGTCACTAACCCGGCTATTAATGTAATCCCATTTAAAAATTGTTTTGTGCCTATTTATTTACAGAATGCTCACAGTGTGATTGTAGAACAGGTTTTTAAGCCAGGTGAGTGAAGAGTAGTCTTAATTGTAAAAAGGAACAGGTGGTCTTTTGTTAGGAATTTCATTTTTATCAAGAAAATCAATAAATTCCTGGTTTACAGGTCGGCCAGGGAAAATGCTATTAACCCAGGCGTCGTTGACGCTCTTTAAACTTGACAGATTAAAAACCTAACAGGGTAAGTGCTAATAATAACGTAGCTTGAAATTGCGCCTAGGTAAAATTTGGATCATTATTCAATTTTATTTAATTTTTGCCATTTATTGCTATAGGAACCCACTACAGCACCACTGTAGGTGGCCGGTGCGTCTCGATTTTGATATGGGTTTTCCGCCATTTTGAGCAATTCCAAATTTAAAACTTATTACTTCAAACTCTCGTCGTATAATAACTCTGCAAGAGCTACTGACCGCATCTTTAATGGGATTATCCAGACAAGCCTGTTCGTCGTAAGTATGTGCTAGCACCAGCTATATAGTTTTTTTTAGCGTTATATCGTCCAAATCCTGATTAACAACGTCCACTGCACCAATGTTTGAACTGCTGTGCTCTATAAGTTGGGACTTCTTGTAACAATTTTTGAACTTGCAGCAGAATCCTATCTTTGTTTTTCCATGACATCGGCCGTAAATTTGTTTGTCAGCACATAAACATGGGACTTATCTCGAAATCGATCGATCATATCGTGCTTGCGAACAAAACATGTCTGAAATTTTTCAAGTAGAAACCGTCCTTTCTGTATAAACACCTCTTCTTACATTGATAGTACCAGTTACTCCTAAGTGTTTTTGCTTAGCAACAATTTCGTCAAACGTACTGATACATATCAGTTATTTAAGATAACTTTCGATCTCTATCAAGTACCTCTTGTGGAAGATAAATAACAATCCTTTCCGGCATAGATATTCTTTAGGTACCATCAATATACAATATATCAAAAATATCTTTCCCAACGAACACCCCCAAATTAAATGTATAACCTCTAAATTTACGGTCACTTGAACATCAACAAAACAGCTCAATACCAAATTGTGATCTTTTAGTTTTATATACAGTTTGTAACGCAAGCGATCTATATACAATATCGAACAATCATCTATACCTTTTGCTTCTCCTGGTTCAACTAGCAACTAGCAACTGTGTATTTTCACGTATGCAATTGAAAAGCACGGCAAAACGCCTAACTGCACGTGCTCTAGCTGTAGTGCCTGGAAAATTAAATCCGACGAACTTTAGTATAGAAAAGAACCTATCTCTCTGCTGATGAAAACACTGGCGGTCCACCAATTAGAAACCCTTTTTTCCAATAATTGTGCATGTCAGGAAGGTGCAACACTCCCATTAGCGATTCTAGAGATATAAATACGTACGTGTCAGATCTAGATACAATATTCCTATACAGACCATTAATTTTTAGCGCTAAATTGCCGTTCGCCTGCATAAACATTACGCTCACTAGTTCATTTGCAGAGTGAGTGTACTATTTTAGAAATAATAATGCTTTGAAACATTTTTTCGTACTCTTTGGAGATCTGATATCAAGAGCCTAAAGTTATTTTTGTAATTTGCAGATCTTCTTTTATCTTTCTAATCGCCAAATTGAAGAGGCTCTCGATTCTGCGATTTGTTTGTGTTAAAATAATCATAATCAAAACTCAAACTGGTTTCTGATAGAGCATAATCTTCATTTTCCAAATGAATATCACTACCTTCGTCTTTCAGTGACACATTGCACTAATTATAAAACTTAAAAATCAAACTATCACACACCTAAAATAGACAGAACCATACTAAATATCCTTATATAAAGTCCACAACTGTTGCTACTGTATGATCTCTCTCCGCTTTGGTATTTGAAAAATATATATGTAGGCGTCACTTGATATCCTTCCATTAAAAATTTGAAATATCTGGTTACCACCACCGTAATTTGAAATTTTATGTATAAGCTTGATACGTCGAATATAGAAATGAAATCGATGGAAGTATCCTGTACATCATCCGTATGTAGCGGGTATTTATACATTATGCACAAGGATGCATCTCTGTATTGAAAGTGCTTAATAAAACCACTACCATTGGCTTTTGGGTCATACACTTCTCATGGAATGCACAATCCTCAGGATGATATCACTAGCACCTACAAGGTTCTTAGTCCTCCAGTTATCCGAATTCCTCACAGAAACAAGTGGCATCCACACAAATTTAAGCTAGTTCATCGGTTGTTCGAAGTTGACCTCGATAGACGGTTGTAGTTCTGTGAATTTTTTTCCGGAACATATAAACTATATCCAAATCTACTTTATAACACCTGCTTCCTTGAAGAATCTTCATTTTAGTTGAATGGCTACATAATCAGTAAATCACCAAAACTCTAGATACTGAATTTCGAATAATCCCCACCTACTATTATAAATCCATACCATTACCCATAGAAGCTAAATGTTTGGGCAGGGATCTTGGGTAACCATATCATAGGTCTTTGTTTAGGCAAAAATTTAAATTTTGCAGAATATCTTTATTTATACAAAATTTAAGTTATTCTTAAACTATGTAAAAATTGGAGTAAGATCTTTTGCTACTATAAAATGCACTAATGTTTCTAAAAGGTAGAAGCCTCCGCATAATGCAGCTTCTGTACGAAGGTTTTTAAATAATAGCTCTCCGACGCATTGGATCGAAGGGGAAGACCTGTGGAGGGCCAGCAAGACCAACGGACATCACTCTCCATGCTTTCTTCTTATGGAAGTATCCGAAATCGTACAAAGGTTTACAAGACCCAGTCGAAGTCTTTGAAGATATTCGAAAACAAGTGACCTGGTAATGTGAAAGCTTAACACCAAAAATTATAGCAAAAGGTTAGAAAATACTTTGAATGGTGGTTATACCACAACATGGAAGTGAATGGTAGGCAATTTGAGCATTTGCTCCAATAAAATGTTTTTGTTTTTTACCCTTGTTTGAAAGAATTATTATTTTGACAGTTGTAATACAACTTACAGCTATAAAGAGGCTTTGCTCGACCTAAGTCTCTTACACAAAATTTGGAGATGAACGGTACGCCATAGAGCGGGTGGTTCTGATGAAGTCTGATTGAAAGTAAAAGGATGTCTCCCTGACAATAAAAATTAACGGGTTTTTGAAAATCCTCTAAATTCACAAAACAAATTGCTTATTAGGAGTAGCCTTTTTTATTTGTAACACCCTGTATTATCGTACAAAAGGGTTTAAGTAAATACTATTATATACCATTATAGCTTCAAATTATTGGTATGAAAATCCATCAGCATTACAAGATAGGCTTATGCTAGATTTAAATATCACGTCTACCCAGTTTTCAGTATTATACTCCATATATGCATGGCCTTCAATAATTGCATGCGTTGTAGGAGGAGTCCTTGTTGATAGGTATGTACAGAAAAACATAAGGGTAAATAACAGTTAGAGTTTTCAGTGTTTTTGGAATCCGTATGGGTACCATTATATATATGGCTATTACTCTAATCGGCCAGCTAACATATGCTACAGGTGGTTTAATAGATGCGTTTTGGGTTATGGTATTAGGACGATTTATATTTGGGTAAACAATGTGTTGCGATAGTTACTGTAATAAAATAATCAAAAATTTAGAATAGGGTCAGAGCCATTGAGTGTAGCACAAGAAAAGTATACGATCAGTTGGTTTAAAGGAAAAGAGCTAAACATGGTGTTTGGACTGCACTCAAGCTGTAATAATCTTGGAAGTGTTATAGCATTTTGGACTACGGATCCACTTTATACCTGGACAAGTAAATTCTCTTCTGGATATAAACTTTTGGGAGTCGTATTACTTATAGGTAAGTGTTTGTGTCCTTTAACACTATAATATATCTAATTTTAGGAAACATTACGTGTATATATTCAATGTTATGTTCAATTATATTGGGTGTCATAGATAAAAGGTCTACAAGTACTTACAAAAAAATTGAAAAGGACGTCCATATGATCACTCTTAAAGATATTAAAAACTTTCATTGGAATTTTTGGCCATTAGTCGTTATTCGATCTATTAACTATGTCACCAGTTACTCCTAAGTGTTTTTGCTTAGCAACAATTTCGTCAAACGTACTGATACATATCAGTTATTTAAGATAACTTTCGATCTCTATCAAGTACCTCTTGTGGAAGATAAATAACAATCCTTTCCGGCATAGATATTCTTTAGGTACCATCAATATACAATATATCAAAAATATCTTTCCCAACGAACACCCCCAAATTAAATGTATAACCTCTAAATTTACGGTCACTTGAACATCAACAAAACAGCTCAATACCAAATTGTGATCTTTTAGTTTTATATACAGTTTGTAACGCAAGCGATCTATATACAATATCGAACAATCATCTATACCTTTTGCTTCTCCTGGTTCAACTAGCAACTAGCAACTGTGTATTTTCACGTATGCAATTGAAAAGCACGGCAAAACGCCTAACTGCACGTGCTCTAGCTGTAGTGCCTGGAAAATTAAATCCGACGAACTTTAGTATAGAAAAGAACCTATCTCTCTGCTGATGAAAACACTGGCGGTCCACCAATTAGAAACCCTTTTTCCAATAATTGTGCATGTCAGGAAGGTGCAACACTCCATTAGCGATTCTAGAGATATAAATACGTACGTGTCAGATCTAGATACAATATTCCTATACAGACCATTAATTTTTAGCGCTAAATTGCCGTTCGCCTGCATAAACATTACGCTCACTAGTTCATTTGCAGAGTGAGTGTACTATTTTAGAAATAATAATGCTTTGAAACATTTTTTCGTACTCTTTGGAGATCTGATATCAAGAGCCTAAAGTTATTTTTGTAATTTGCAGATCTTCTTTTATCTTTCTAATCGCCAAATTGAAGAGGCTCTCGATTCTGCGATTTGTTTGTGTTAAAATAATCATAATCAAAACTCAAACTGGTTTCTGATAGAGCATAATCTTCATTTTCCAAATGAATATCACTACCTTCGTCTTTCAGTGACACATTGCACTAATTATAAAACTTAAAAATCAAACTATCACACACCTAAAATAGACAGAACCATACTAAATATCCTTATATAAAGTCCACAACTGTTGCTACTGTATGATCTCTCTCCGCTTTGGTATTTGAAAAAATATATATGTAGGCGTCACTTGATATCCTTCCATTAAAAATTTGAAATATCTGGTTACCACCACCGTAATTTGAAATTTTATGTATAAGCTTGATACGTCGAATATAGAAATGAAATCGATGGAAGTATCCTGTACATCATCCGTATGTAGCGGGTATTTATACATTATGCACAAGGATGCATCTCTGTATTGAAAGTGCTTAATAAAACCACTACCATTGGCTTTTTGGGTCATACACTTCTCATGGAATGCACAATCCCTCAGGATGATATCACTAGCACCTACAAGGTTCTTAGTCCTCCAGTTATCCGAATTCCTCACAGAAACAAGTGGCATCCACACAAATTTAAGCTAGTTCATCGGTTGTTCGAAGTTGACCTCGATAGACGGTTGTAGTTCTGTGAATTTTTTTCCGGAACATATAAACTATATCCAAATCTACTTTATAACACCTGCTTCCTTGAAGAATCTTCATTTTAGTTGAATGGCTACATAATCAGTAAATCACCAAAACTCTAGATACTGAATTTCGAATAATCCCCACCTACTATTATAAATCCATACCATTACCCATAGAAGCTAAATGTTTGGGCAGGGATCTTGGGTAACCATATCATAGGTCTTTGTTTAGGCAAAAATTTAAATTTTGCAGAATATCTTTATTTATACAAAATTTAAGTTATTCTTAAACTATGTAAAAATTGGAGTAAGATCTTTTGCTACTATAAAATGCACTAATGTTTCTAAAAGGTAGAAGCCTCCGCATAATGCAGCTTCTGTACGAAGGTTTTTAAATAATAGCTCTCCGACGCATTGGATCGAAGGGGAAGACCTGTGGAGGGCCAGCAAGACCAACGGACATCACTCTCCATGCTTTCTTCTTATGGAAGTATCCGAAATCGTACAAAGGTTTACAAGACCCAGTCGAAGTCTTTGAAGATATTCGAAAACAAGTGACCTGGTAATGTGAAAGCTTAACACCAAAAATTATAGCAAAAGGTTAGAAAATACTTTGAATGGTGGTTATACCACAACATGGAAGTGAATGGTAGGCAATTTGAGCATTTGCTCCAATAAAATGTTTTTGTTTTTTACCCTTGTTTGAAAGAATTATTATTTTGACAGTTGTAATACAACTTACAGCTATAAAGAGGCTTTGCTCGACCTAAGTCTCTTACACAAAATTTGGAGATGAACGGTACGCCATAGAGCGGGTGGTTCTGATGAAGTCTGATTGAAAGTAAAAGGATGTCTCCCTGACAATAAAAATTAACGGGTTTTTGAAAATCCTCTAAATTCACAAAACAAATTGCTTATTAGGAGTAGCCTTTTTTATTTGTAACACCCTGTATTATCGTACAAAAGGGTTTAAGTAAATACTATTATATACCATTATAGCTTCAAATTATTGGTATGAAAATCCATCAGCATTACAAGATAGGCTTATGCTAGATTTAAATATCACGTCTACCCAGTTTTCAGTATTATACTCCATATATGCATGGCCTTCAATAATTGCATGCGTTGTAGGAGGAGTCCTTGTTGATAGGTATGTACAGAAAAACATAAGGGTAAATAACAGTTAGAGTTTTCAGTGTTTTTGGAATCCGTATGGGTACCATTATATATATGGCTATTACTCTAATCGGCCAGCTAACATATGCTACAGGTGGTTTAATAGATGCGTTTTGGGTTATGGTATTAGGACGATTTATATTTGGGTAAACAATGTGTTGCGATAGTTACTGTAATAAAAATAATCAAAAATTTAGAATAGGGTCAGAGCCATTGAGTGTAGCACAAGAAAAGTATACGATCAGTTGGTTTAAAGGAAAAGAGCTAAACATGGTGTTTGGACTGCACTCAAGCTGTAATAATCTTGGAAGTGTTATAGCATTTTGGACTACGGATCCACTTTATACCTGGACAAGTAAATTCTATTCTGGATATAAACTTTTGGGAGTCGTATTACTTATAGGTAAGTGTTTGTGTCCTTTAACACTATAATATATCTAATTTTAGGAAACATTACGTGTATATATTCAATGTTATGTTCAATTATATTGGGTGTCATAGATAAAAGGGCTACAAGTACTTACAAAAAAATTGAAAAGGACGTCCATATGATCACTCTTAAAGATATTAAAAACTTTCATTGGAATTTTTGGCCATTAGTCGTTATTCGATCTATTAACTATGTCACCATTTACTCTTTTATTGCGTTATCCAAGCAAGTATATTGTTTTAGATAGAGCCATTGTTATTATGCACCTTTTAGAGTATTTTTTATGAGTAAATTTAGTATGACGTCGGATGGAGCAAATCGAGTAAACAGTTTGATGTTTATAGTATGTATAATTGGTGCCCCACTACTAGGAATAGTAATTGATAGAGTCGGAAGAAATATCAGTTGGTTGATCGGAGGTATAATTTGTACCATAACAGCGCATGGCATATTGGCGTTTACTTCTTGGCATCCAAGCATAGCTGTGGTAACAAATAAATTATATTAGTAAAATTATGTATTGTGTAAACTTACTTTTAGATATTGTTAAGTATTTCGGCTTCTATTTTGTCAAGTGCTTTTTGGCCAATAGTTGCATTAACTATTCCATGCCACCAATTAGGAACAGCATATGGATTGTAATAACACTTTAAAGTATCTAAACTAGGACATTAGTAAACTGCAGCTTACAAAAATGCATATAATGTTTTTCGGATTTGGTCACTAAAGGTTTTAATCCAGATAGACTTAAAACTATTTTCTTCAAAAGCATAATTTTATCTTCATAATAATATTACACAAGAATGTTTTAAAAAAATCATCATCATCATTAAGTTTTCAGTTCAGGAACTGGTTAGACGCGTACCCTCATTGTTTCCTATTCTGAGCTAACCTACAACATCTTCCTAAAATTCCTACAGCTATATGGTTATCTGTGTACAATAGTCTAATATAGGTCTACTTTTACTTCTCTTTTTCTGCTTCTGTTTCTAATATATCACGCACTATTCTCTCCTGACTCAGACGTTATCCTACCATCCTATCTCTCCTATTTTTTTAATGTTTTCCGCGGATATCTTTCGTCCTCTACTATTTCTACAACATCTGTGCTCTTAAATTTGTCTGCCCATATATTCATTATACGTCTGTAGCACCACACTTCAAAAGTTCTCCGTTTCTCCTACTGTCCTTTTTTCACAGTCGTACAGTGCTGAGTTCCAAACATATACTTTCAACAATCCTTTCTTTGTTTCTATTTCTGTTGTCGTTGAACATAGTAGTTGCGTTTTCTTGTTACATTCAGCACGACCTGGTGCTATTTTTTGTTTTATACTTTTTGCACCTTTCCCATCTTGCGTTGTTAGGATTCCTGGGTAGCAGAAATTGGTATCCTCTTATAAGTTCTGATTTCCTATTTGTATTCTAGTTTTTGACTTATTTTCCCCTCCTTTACATATAAATACTTTAGTTTTATTTTGGTTAATTTTCACACCGTATCTCTCTGTTAGTGGTCGTTTACATTTCACTAAGAGCTGCTTCTAACTTTTCTGTGCTCGATATTGATGGCGCTATGTCGATCTTTTGTCCCTGCATAATAATTCCAAGTGTCTTCCTGAATTTAACAGTACGCATTGCTCTTTCGATATACTAGTTAATAATTAACGGAGATTGGGCACATCCCTGTTTCGCCCCTTTTCGAAGATTTAGTTCTCTATGTCTTTGCACTAATTTTATTACAGCTGTTTGCTCTTTGTATAAGCTATGTACTAATCCGTCTATCCCTATAACTTATTCCAATCGTTTTAAGTACTTCGATTTTTTTTTCATTTTGCATTGTCAAATGTTTTTCCAGGTCCACAAATCTTATATTGTTTTATCCATTATCACCCTTAGAGCTAAAATTGCCTCCCGTGTTTCCCTGTTTAAACCCAAATTGGTCTTCTAATATTTCTTAAGCCCGTTTTTCCATCCGTCTTTGTACAATTTTAGTTAATACTTTTGACACGAGTTAAGGTTCGGGCCTTGAGAGCTGCGTTTTTAAATAACACTTTCAAACTTCTTAACAAATTTATTTACTTCATCATCATCATTGGGTCTTCAGTCCTGAAACCGGTTAGACGCGTACCATCATTGTTTCCTATTCTGAACTAACCTACAGATTTCCCCGAAATTTGCAGTCTGCATCTATGACTATCTGATCTAGGTCTACATCCACCTCTTTTTTCCTATCTTTGCTTGTCATATATCCCATACTATTCCCCAAAAAATGCTTTAGAACGAATTCTGCCCTTCTATTTCTCATATTTTTTTCCCAAAGATATCCTTGTTCCCTTACTGTTTCTATAACCTATTTGTTATTACCTTTGTCTGTACATCCTCAATCATCTAAAGCACGGCATTTCAAAGGCCGCTACTGTTCTTCTGTCTGCTTTTCAGACTGCTCGCATTTCGTAGGCATACTGTCTGTGCTGTGCTTCACACATACGCTTTCAACAACTTTTTGTTCTGTTTGATGTCTTTCACCATAGGCTTCGTTCTTTCTTGTTAGATGCAGTTCGGTCACCTTCTATTGTTTTACAATTATATACCCTATTTCTCCGACATTCAATGGTGGCAAAGGGGGGTAAGCAGCCTGTGGCTGCCAAGTTCCTCCAGCACTTGAACATTTACTGATTTAATATTTTTCCAATATATCTTTTCGCACAGTCAACATTAGTTGCAGATATTTCACATCAAACAACTAGTTGTTTATAATAATCATCAACTTTATCTGCGCTTATTTTTTCGTCATTGGGTTTCCCGTCACAAAACTGGTTGGACATGTACCTGCACTAATTTATTTTCTAAACTAACCTACATAGTTCCCTGAAATTCTCACACAGCAATACAGCTCGATTCCCCTTATATTGTTTTCTAATATTATGCCCTATTTCACTGAGATTTATTGAAGGGGGTTAAGCAACCTGTGGCTGCCAACATCCCCCAACACTTAGACATTTGCCGAAATAATAGTTTTCCAGTAAATGCTTTCACGCAATTACCATTATTCGATAATATTGCCCCTCCAATGCTTGTAGTTGCTTATAATAAATATCATGTTTCTTCTATTGTTTTCTAATATTATGCTCTTTTTCACTGAGATTTATTGAAGAAGGTTAAGCAACCTGTGGCTGCCAAGATCCCCCAACACTTAGACATTTGCCGAAATAATAGTTTTCCAGTAAACGCTTTCACGCAATTACCATTATTCGAGAATATTGCCCCTCCAATGCTTGTAGTTGCTTATAATAAAAATCATGTTTAAGTGCAGTTACTTTCTTCGTCACTAATTTATCCAATTTGGGACTGGTTGGATGCGTATCTCCATTGATTTCTCTTCTGAGCTAGCCTACACATTTCCCTGAAGCTCCTACAGCCTACATCTTTCACTATCTGTGTGCAGTAGTCTAAGCTAGGTCTACCTCTTCTTCTCTTTTTTCCTATCTCTGCTTCTAGTATATTCCGGACTATTCCCTCACGCCGTAGTATGTGGCCTATCATCCTATCTCTCCTATTTTTACCGTTTTCCACATATTTCTTTCTTCCCCTACCATTTTTAGTACCTCTTCGTTCTTAACTTTGTCTGTCCATGATATCTTCATCATACGTCTGTAGCACCACATTTCAAAGGCTTTTACCTTTTTCTTGTCCGCTTCTCCCACTGTCCAGGCTTCACAGCCATACAGTGCTGTGCTCCACACATATGTTTTGAGCAATCTTTTCCTTGTTTCTATGTTTGTGGTCTTTGAGCACAGTAGTTGCTTTTTCTTGTTAAATGTAGCGCGACCTTGTGCTAATCTTTGTTTTATATCTTTTGTGCTTTTCCCATCTTGTGTTATTTGGATTCCTAGGTAGCAGAAATCCTTAACCTCTTGTAAGTTCGTGTTACATATTTGTATTCTTGTTTTTGATTTATTTTTCCCTCCTTTGCATACTAGTACTTTAGTTTTACTTTTGTTAATTTTCATATCGTATCTCTCTGTTAGAACCGTTTCCATTTCATTGAGAGCAGCTTCTAACTCTTCTTTGCTAGATGCTAATACCGCTATATCATCTGCAAATCTAAGCATATCAATTTTTTGTATCTGCATAGTAATTCCAAATGTCTTTCTGCATTTGACAGTATTCATTGCCTCTTCAATGTACAAGTTAAAAATTAGTGGGGATAGGGAACATCCCTGTCTCACCCCTTTCCTGATGTTTACTTCTCTACGTTCCTGCTCTAATTCTATTACTCCTGTTTGCTCTTTGTATAAGCTATGTACTATCCGTCTATCCCTATAACTTATTCCAATCTTTTTGAGTATTTCGAACATTTTTTTCCTTTTTACATTGTCAAATGCTTTTTCCAGATCTACAAACCCTATATACACGTTTTCCCCTTTTTCTATTGTTTTCTCCATTATCACCCTCAGAGCTAAGATAGCCTCCCGTGTTCCCCTGTTTCGCCTAAACCCAAATTAGTCTTCTTCAAGTATTTCTGCAGCCCGTTTTTCCATTCGTCTTTGTACAATTTTAGTTAATATTTTTGATACGTGTGCTGTCAAGCTTATTGTTCGAAAATTTTCACATCTATCTGCGCCTTTCTTTTTTGGTATAGTTACTATGATGTTATGTTTGAAATCTTTGGGTATCTCGCCTGTCTCATACATATAGCTTATAAGTTGGAAGAGACGTTCTGTTACTGCTTGACCAGCGGTTTTTAGAGTCTCCGCTTGCACCTTATCTGTACCCGGCGCCTTACCATTTTTCAGACCCTTTAATGCTATTTACTTAAACAGTAATTAATGTAGAATTTTGACAAACTGGTATTAATTATTCTAAGTCGAAATAAACTGATTTAAATGTATTATTTTGAGTCGCTTAAGCAAACTGCAATGCTAAAGCTGAATACTTTGACTAACTGCCGGGTGTTGGGGCTCCCGGGGTATTTATGATGTCATTGCCCCTCACAATTCTGTGGGAACTTGCAGAGCTCATGTATGCTTATTCTTAATTCTATACTTTGTTACATTGATGCAATCTTACTTTCTAGGTAATTACGATATCTTAACTGTCTGTGACCTGCCACCTGCAGTATCACTATCGTCTGGAATACATTGTATTGCATCCATTCTCATAAACTGTTACTAACCTGTCTGGTTTATGCTTGTATTACATTGTTGCATTTTACTTTATAATTCTTTTATCAATTTCTAATAACTCCTAATTATTTCAATTTTGTTATACATACATAAATTGTGGGATACATAACTCATGTGTGCAGTCAAACTTATTGTTCGAAAAGTTTCACATTTATCTGCACTTCTTTTTTTTGGTGCAGTGATTATGGTGTTACGTTTAAAATTTTTGGTGTTTCGCCTGTCTCATACATATAGATGACTAGTTGTAAGAAACGCTCTGTTACGGTTTGTTCAGCGGCTTTTACAGTTTCTGCTTGTACCTTATTTATACCCGATGTTTTATTATTTTAATGCGAAATTCAATACCTGATTCCAATTCTAGTGCTTCTAGTCTAGTTCCTGTCCTGCATATAAATTCCTTAATGTTCTTGCTATCTAATCACTTTCTCTACATTTTCTGTAATGATGTTTTCCTTCGCACCCTTTTATATGTTTGCTATACGGTTTTATATCCTAAAATTTATTCTAAATAATTTGTATTCTTTGATCACTCTTTCCTATTTCCATCTTAGTTTGTACCTATTTGCAATTTTAATCAATCAATTGTTCTTTGACTTTGCTGGATTTTCGAATAATTTCCCATCTTTGGCTTTATATCTCGGTTTCCTGCTTCGTCTGGCGTCTTCCTATTTTTATCTTTCTTGTTTCTAGTTCAGAATATTCTTTGTTGTCCATGGTTTTTTTATCAGCAGCGTGGTATACATTTATCACCAAAAGTAACAAAGCAGAAATAGAAGCATTCCAAAATACTAAAATATAGCAATGAAAGCGTTCACTAGAGCCCCATGGTTCTTAAGGAACGAGACTTTAAGGCAGGACCTAAAACTTACAACATCAGTAGCACACTTTAAAGCACTGGCTGCAAACATATGTGAAAACATCGACAATTCTGAACTCCAACATATCAAAAACATAGCACCACCGCTGGAGGAATATATTGCTATGATAAGAAGGTAATTTAAGGGTATATTAGGTCATAGGTGTCGTAAGTATTATTAACGTTAAAAAACCAAAACAATTTCACCATTAAATAAGAGTAAATCGACTATTTTATATAAAGAGCGTGCAGACTGTATATAAATCATAACCAATTTAATTCATAAGGGAGAAGCTCTTTATTTAATAATTAGATACTATTTAGCAAAAATAATAATTTGTACGTTGTATAATAACTGCAGTTGAAACTTGTTGCTTTAATGTTCGAATTACGTTAATGATTTCGCTTAGTTTATTTGCTACAATACGTTCTAAGTTAAATAAACAAGTCCAGAGTTGATAAGAAATGAGCAAAAATAAGGTCCTAAACCCATTAAGTTTCATCAAAATAAACACGTAATCGGTGAAAATAAACAAACTGGCATACTAGCTATGTAATAATATCATCTAAAATATCAACGCATAAACAAGTAAGCGCGTTCAAATTTGTCATTATTAAAAATATGAATACGTGCCCAAAGACATTGTATTGTATAAAATCCAACATATTGGGAGTAACAAACAATAAATAACAGCCGGTTCGCGATTTGATAAAAATAGGACTACAGTCGACACAAACATAAAGACGTGACCAAAATGCAATAAATTTTGGACTTTCTGCGACATATGCCTCACAAAATTGAACGCCTACGTGTGAAATGGAATGTCTGAACAAGAATCGGAACAGGAAATTTTTAGAAATAGCAATTTCTGTAGAGATAAGCGCAAGGTACGAAATCTTCATCAACAAACACACGATGAACACCAATAAGTTTTTAGTATAAGACTGTTTGTCAATTTTTAACATGTAATATTTGCTGTATCAAATATCTGTAAGGGTCATCAAAAATCATTTGAGAATTTGAAAAATAGAGAAACGATCGTTTTTAACGTTCAAAAGGTACTTAAAGGTAATTACAATGGTATTTTTGCTGGCTTTCAGGGAACATAAATTTTGGTAGAAACAGATAAATATCAATATTTTATTCAGAGACTAATTTTTGAATTTTAAACAAATTAATAAGTTATTGACATAAAAGTGTACATCTTTATCGCTTATTATATTGTATATTTTTGGATTGCTTCATTTTCATTTTCATTTATATTAACAGAAGGGAGTTAAACAATCTTTATGGACTTGACGTAAAGCACTCTGTGTTTAATAGATTAAGCTAGTCGAGGCATACAAATTCAAGGATTTTTAGGTTTTAGAGACGCAGAGGAAAGAGGCCGAGTACGAACACAGCAGTAAAGGTTTAAAAGGCAACGTCAACGTTAGGGGCTGTGACATAGCAAAGTTATATAACGAAATGATTGTGGGCAGAGATTACAGCAAAATTAATACGACATCCAATCGTGGGAGATTTGACAGCAATTTATATAACGCCCAATCGAAAGGCTATTCACAACAAATTATATTATATATATATATATATATATATATATATATATATATATATATAAAAGAAAATTCACTCTAAAAAACGTACTGGATGGTTGAACAAAGTCAACCAAAATCGAATACGATTAATGCCGAATTAGTAAGTTGAACTTGAGAAGTCCAGCACGATCATGTTGTTGTTGTTGAGAGGGTAAGACGGTGGAAAAACTATCTGCACCATTGTGTGAAAACACCCTCGCATTAAACAGAATTTTAGGAAGACATGTCGTGTGTAAGCCGATGAATCTTTCAAATAATAGTTTGGGTTACTTAAATTTAATTTTATATAAAAAAGGCTTAAAAAAGCTATAAATGTAAGAAAAAAGTTAAAAAAAGAGAATAAGCAGAATAAGCATAAAAATTGATACCAAATAATTCATTTTCCAATTAATTACACAAATTTTAAACCAGCTTATAATATTGTCGGAGGCTTTCACGGCTGGAGTCACTATAATTATTTATGGCTCCGGGTTGGGACCATGTCATTACTTTATAAATTAAGGTCGACGTTTCGCCCACTTTTGTAAGGGGCTTTATCAAGACAAGAAAATAATTAATAAAAACAAAAATATAAAAATAATAAAGATAAGAATGATAATATTAAATAGACAAGTTAAAGTGTAAAGAGAAGCTCCTGAACTAGCAGACTCACTAGCCCATTCAAAGCCAAAAGGTGTCTTGTGGCGAAGTAACTTGTCTATTTAATATTATCATTCTTATCTTTATTATTTTTATATATATTTTTTTTTATTATTTATTTTCTTGTCCTGATGAAGCCTCTTACAAAAGTGGGCGAAACGTCGACCTTAATTTATAAAATAATGACACGGTGCCAACCCGGATTCATAAATAGTTATAACAGCTTGTAATAATTGCAATAAGCAAAAAATTAAAATTCCGGTCACTAGTCATTAGTAAGCTGCGGTTTAACTATATAGATAACTTTGTTGTAATTCCACGTTCCACAAAGTAAAGTAATCAATTTTCGTTATAGGTGTTGGTCAATTGCAAATCTACTTCTTGGAATTATTACAATCATAGCTGGAAGTATAGTAGATCATGTTGGATACTTTTGGCTGGAAGTTTTCTTTCTTCTAGTTTCAGGCGGTAAGTAAGCAGGTAGGTCAATATAAAGATAAAAGCAGTCCAATATATTACCTACCGGAGTGGTAGTTCATACAAACAGACGACGAAAGCATAAAATGTGTATGATCAAATTGAAGCTGTTATAGAAGGAGCGAGATGGTTAATTTGAAGAAATTGTAATTGAATGTAGAAGGAAAACGTAGTTGAAGTTAACGACGTACGAGTGAAAAATAAAAGAAGTGAAAACCTAATAAAGTTCTGTATTAGAAATGAATTAATTGCAGTTAATACAATGTTGTATTGTATAGGGATGGAAAATATCTTGTACACATATCTTCACCCACATACGAGCGCGCTTATACGCATTTATACACACCTATACATAAAAGTAATCAAAACTGATAGAAAGATATTGAAATTTGATAGGTGAAACTTAACATATTATTGCATATTTGGGTACTACACACTCTATTGTACTTATGTAACATTGTGATATTATTTTGAAATATCTTCACGTTTAAGATTAATTTTGTTTTTATATATACACCAACTTGTTTCTTTTCAGTTTCCCTCATCGCAACTGTAATTCTATTAATGGCAGATACAGCACAAAGAGGTGTTCTAAATATGACCACATCAGAACGAGAAGCATACCAAGTCAAAACAGGGTAAGTATATTTGACATTCGACAAAGTCCGCCAAAATTTACAGGCTTTAAAATTTAGATTGGTGAAGTCGGTATTTCCGGAACAATAAATAACGAATTAACTAACATTATCACAAGCACACACACAAACATTACATCACTGAATTCTTCGGAATTTAGTGCACTAAACTAACCCTTACATTAGATTTTCCAATACTCCACACAAAGGTAATACATTGGCCAGGGAGTGATCTTCTTTTACTTGGAAATTATAAATTTTGCAAAATCTTTATTGTTCCAAGTAAGATAGGTATCTTAAAAGTGCGTGACAATACACACACACGCACGCACGCACGCACGCACGCACGCACGCGCGCGCACACACACGCACACACAACACATACACACACACACACACACACACACACACACACACACACGGGACCTACATTTTATCTCTCATCCCAACAAGGGGTATTTTTGTGAAATTTGCTCGTCAGCCGTTTTCAAGCGGTCCGTGTCGGAATTTGAAACAGAGACCTTGGGCTTGGTAGTCACACACAATCCAACTAAGCCATGGAGCCGCTCGCATTAAACTAACCCGCGTGACGAACCTTCGCGATCCTTAATTGTGAAGAACATATATATGAACTTTGTTTATCGACGAAATTTATTATGATAGGTTTAGTAATACATAATTTCCAATGGTAAAACGCGATATTTGTTGTTAAAGTCGTAACTATCTCGAATTAAATATTTAGTGTTCTACTCTTGCACAACAATTGATAGCAGTCTCTAAGCTTATGGTAATTATGATTCAAATGGACCTACTTCTTGGCATATTATCTGATTTCTTTGTTTTGTATCAACGTATCTCGGTTGATGTACTTAATCGTTGACTTTAGATGAAATCACTTACTGCCACCCAAACCTAATGGTTCTAAACTTTCCATGTCTATGGTTATAGTATTGTCGTGCATGAACCAGAGCTGGGTTGTTCTATAAATTTTTTGACCACATAAAAATATTTTGCTCTTTCGCGCAAGAACCACTAATCTAGTATTTCGACAATTCACACATTTGGCTAGGTGGTATTTATTCAACACAAAGTGTTCTTGAAATTCAGAACGTGTAGAGCTATATAAATTTTGACTTAGACTACCCTAGCCGTTGTCTAACTAGAAATTAAAGTCTTAATGGCCAAGGAACCATAGATTACAATAAACTTATTCCTTCGCTGATAAGGAGTCTGTCATTGTTTTAATCATCTTTGTAGGAACACAGCCTTGTCAACCATAAGGAGGTTAACCATAAGTAATGCACAGCGATTTTAAACTCAAAGAAGTTCAACGATTGCAAAAACTTAAAAAAATTTGCTAGCCGTGCAAAAGATACAGCGGCTTTCAGTTCAGTTTGTTACGTTCATTTCTGGCAATAATTGGTTACTTTACTTAGATAATTTCCTTTTCTAGTACTAAATTCTCCAACAACACCCGATATATTGTACCTGTTCAAACAAGCTCGCTTTACCATACTTTTCAACTCAAATCCCTTGTTAATTCATTATCCGTTCGTATAAATTCCATGTCTATTGTTAAATCCTTCCGCATAATTAATAATAAATACTCTTTCTAAGAATTTCTAAACGTAAATCTAGTTGTTTTGAAACGACAAGTTTATGCTACAATTAATTAGTCAAGATCCTGTTTAGGTATCTGTGTGCCGTTATACCTTCCGATAACGTATAATTGCGTTCTAGTGGGTTTCCCATCTAAAGATTTATCGAAATAATATATCCTACTATTCTCCGGTAAAACCGTGTTTACTAGTTTCAATCGAGTTTTATAAGGCGAATGTTTGCTTTTCAAGTTCGTGTTATTTTGAACTCTTTTTAAACTTTTATTCTGCAGCTTATGCGTTGTTGCACTTGTAAATACTACTCGTTCTGTTACTCCAAGGGCGATGCACGTTTCTCCACTATCAAATGTGTAGATTTAGTGTGTATCGGTAAGCGCTCCTGAGTTGTTAATATTAGTAATATTTTCCTGTATTTTTAGTTCTTAGCTGGAGGCTAAATTGCTTGCTGCGTAGCCCAATTATTTTTTATGTAGATCAACTGGTCTTGCATGTAGACCACCGTTGCAATTACGGTAGTAGCATGGTTGTTGCTGATTACCGCGGCGATGCTGTGTCAATTCGCGTCCGAGGGCTAACGTGAAGTGCACTTCTTAAAAGTAAAAAACATGGCAGTAAATTTAAGTAGCCTACCTTAAACTGAAATGAATCGCGTGTTGAACTTAATCTAGGTCGTAATTTAGAACCACATTGTAACGTTAACATTTCAAAAATCTTAACTCTAAAACAAATAAAGATTGCTTTAATGCGAGTTTTGGTCCATACTAATTGTGACTCGAAAAATAATCACGTAATCGCTTGTGCACTGAGAAGTGGAAGTACATTTTTAGTACGCATTTCTCCGTTTATTGTAACGACGAGTAGGAAAATTAAAGCATTTACGTGGTTATCATCCAACAGCTGGAGTAGTTTTTATAGTAACATTAAAAAAGCGAAACAAAACAGAGCAATTGCACCTTAAGAAGAGTAGTTGCTCGTCTCTCAAACCATCGTAGATCTGAAAGTGTGTAAAACAATTTAACATGAAGGCATTTTATTTGGCAGCACGACTCATAGGGCGCTTTTACGAAAAATAGGTTCTGTATAGAATCAGATCACCTTTTTAAGTTCAGTCTTTATATACAAGGGTAGTAAACTCGTAAAAGGTAAGCTTTTCAAAACTATTTCCGAAGATCAAATGGAAAGAATTCTCAGAACAGCACCTGCAAAAGTATATTTCAGATGCAACGCACGACTTGCAAACAAAGAAATAGCATAACGGCTTCCGAGAATTGCTATCAAAGGGGGACAATTTTATTGCTTGCACCACCAGGTGAACTGGACAGCGGCGATATAATAGAATACCGCTTAATAGAATTTATTGCTACAGATAATAAACCCTTAATCCTTTACTTACGATGTATGTAGATAAGGCGGTCTTTTTAATCTTGTAAAGAAAACCATAAAAGTATGTGATGTAGGTGATTGAAACATATTTCGAAGAATTTGTATAAGGCGAAACTTTTAGCCTTTTAAAGGGGCGATGAAGGTGTTTAACTTATTCAAGGGAACTTGTATCCACCGTCTTTTTTATCCTTTCAACGCAAATGAGATTATTATATAATATGTTCTAGTTTTCACCGTTATCCCAAAAACAGTAGGACATTACCAGTACTCATTCAATTAAAAAGAAGTTGAGCATGTTTATTAGTAACTTGTATGATTTAAAATAATATAAAAAGCGTAAGGACGTTTAAAAATTTTAGGGCTTTTAAATAAACGTAGTTTGAATTTAATAATCATGCATAAATAGACCGCCTGTAGGGATTTAACGTAACCGGAAAAGAAGCACTTTTATTTATTTAGCGGTGAAGGGTTTATTCAACTTAGAAACACCAAAGCAACACTTAATAAGAAAACCAAATAAGTTATGTAAAACCGCTGGTACCGAACAGAAACTTTGCGAAAGTGAGTCCCTATAGATACAATGAAAGAAATGGAACAACACTTGAAAAATATTACAATTAACTAAGGGCTACACTGTCAACAGCACTTACCTTGAAAAATTTTCAACACTGTCAATTAATAACAGCCAACTCGTCTAGTAATATGGCCTACCGGTAATCCTCGTAGATTTTAATTACGTTCGCCTCCTGGTGTAATGTAGCTCGTCTAATCATCAATCACTATTTTTAACCAAGAAAAATACAGTCTCAAGGTCTCACTTAAATCTAATTTCCATGCAACATTACATTATTCTTGTAAACAGGTACACATAAAATTCTTAAAGTAATATAAATCAATTTCAACAAAACTTCTATAACGATATTCCTGAAAAGAGGCAATACCAGGTTTAAAAATCATTTAAATAAATTTCAACATAAATCACATAACAATATTCCTGAAAACATGAACGTACAAGATTTAAAGGCTTTCTATATCCAATTAAATGTAAGTAGCATAACAATCTTTCGATGAACATGTATGCATACAGCATTTGAAATTACATAAATTAGTCGCTTTTGGTTTGTCACTTATAGTTGTTTAACCACATTGTCCACTGGTTAACGTTAATTCCGGTTTAGCACGAAATTAATTAATTGTATCGCAGCGGTTATATATCTTGTGTCACTTCCTCCACTTCTTATAGGCTTGGAGGGTTTGGTGGTTATTTTGTCGTACGATCTTCCTATTGTGCGTGTATTAAATACAACACGCGGAAGATGCGTAATGTCACGTGTTCTACATAAGTTGACGTTAGGTGTTCCTGTCTTTAGCAATATGAATGGATACATTGTATTTAAATTATCTGCAACCTGATATTTCTAAGTTTCACTAATTGAGCGTCTGTGTTTTTAAGTAACTATTAAATTGTATGAATATGCTTATGATATTGTCTGGGGTTTACTTTGTATTGTAACTATCCGTATCTTTAGGTAGCATTAATTTTTTTTAATCCTAATAATTTTATGACTATTTACTTCTTTATTATAAAAACTTCCTGAAAATGACATAACCACGGTTTAAAAATTTATTGTTATAAATATTCTGTTTAGCCTTTTAGTTCAGAAATTAACCATTCTACAGCTGTTTCGCAAAAAATCTAAAATTTAGAATATGTATTAGCATATAAACACTATTAGTGTTTAAATATACTTTCAATATCGGTGTAATAAGCGGTAATTTTGTTAAAAGTGTAGGTGTTTATATGTAGGATACTTTTCAGGTCCTTTAGAAAATCTTATCGAACAAGTGTACTGCTTTTCACAATTATTTAAATATTCCATAAGTGATTCACCTTGTACAAAACTGGTTTCGGCACCTATAAGCAAAATGTTACTTATGACCAAGTTGTTTTGGAAATAACTTGCTACAAGTAGATAGTAACCTTATGTTATCTTCGAATGCAAAACTTTTCGCAACGTCTGTCCAGAATCTGAACTAATTCTTTCAATCGATTTGTTTCCTTTGAACCATTATGGAATATTTGTGTTAATATTGATGCAATGATTTACAGTTGGAAACATCTCTATTTCTGTTTTATTAACTGGAAGTAAATCAAAGTGAGCTACGAATATAGCTTAACCTTCAATATTAACTTGCTAATGAAGGTAATAATTTTGCACTTATATCTTTTAAAAAATACAGAGGGATATTTATAGCTCCTGTTACTGTTTTTCGACCAAAATGTGATTCTATATTACGCTAAACCAGATGGCGTTGCCTACTTCTTTCAAGAAGCGTTGCATCAATATCCGCTTGTTTTGTCACATTTTTTAAATTAAATAATAAAGACCATTTATCAACTTTTCGCGAAAATCTACTTAGTAAGGCACTAAATATTTCGTTCTGATCGAGTCAGCATAATACACACTTTATGACATATTTGTAGTTGATGATTGCATTAAGTAACTACCACATTACAACACTGCTAAGCAATTATATTGTTAAAATTATTATATAAATAAACGCAGAAATAGGACATCTATTATTTTACCATCTCTGATCCCCTCTTGTTGTAATTGCTCACCAGCATTAGTAAATTTTTACGATTACTTAAAAATCCAAAAACAAATCAACAGAATCTGAAAATTTAAATTATGATTGTTGGACTCTTGGGGTGCATAGATTAAATACTCACATACAAATTCTAAACTTTATTTATTCAGTTCAAAGCTACTGTAATCATCCTGTCAAAAATCTGACGCTTCAATTAGAACCCTTCTTTTTCCTGGAAGTGTCTCTAATGCCTACGTACTTAAATATATGACGAATACATAACTTATTTCCTGCCTCACTAAATACGACTCACAAGTCTAGTTTTGAGGTTTCTTAGTAACCTAGTTGTGTGCTTTAAAGTAACGGGTAGTTCTACGATGGTGGGTTCTACTTCCGGTACTTCCGAAGGTCTAGTTCTACTTAAATTTCTAGGAAATTATTTGTCTCAACTGTACTACTAGCTGGAGAAGTTTCCTTATGCGCTTCCGTCTCAACTCCAACAGCATCTGCTAACTTGAACAACATTGGTTCAATGGTAACACCCGAGTGTTTCGTCGGATTTGTATTTATACCAGGTTGATCTAATGTTACTCCACTAATAACTTTTACTATTAATCCTTCCGCCTATGTAGATTTTGCATTAGGACCTAGGTATTCACTAATACTTTCTCACCCATACCGAACAGCTTTGCCTTAGTCTATACTTGCAGTATTTTGTTGAATGACCTGATTTCAACATGTTCAACCTAGTGCGGAATTCAATTTTAAATATCATTTCAGATAGACATAACCTTGTTGCACTACTTGGTGTACTCCAGTAAGAAAACAAAAAGTTTGCTAGTAAAATGTTTAAACTTAAAGAGTAGTTTTGTTATGCCGTTTGAACATACCATTCTGGTAATCCATTCGATTGCGGATGATATGGTGGAGCTTTAGTGCATTGAATGGCATTTAACTGACAAAGTTTGTTAAACTCCGATGAATTAAACGGTGGCTCGTTATCATTCACAATGGTAATCCCACGGTGGCAAGTGTTTCGAAGCTTCTCAATGATTTACAGCACGTTGGTTGCCTACGACTTGTGGTGAATATCTAACCATTTAGATTTACTATCAATGATGAGTCAAAATATCTGACCTATTTTATGCATAAAATCAATGTGAACCCGTTGCCAAGCATTGTGACTCTCAGGCCTAGATCTCAATTCCTTTTCCATACTTCTATTCTGATTTAACTGGCACGGACGGTATGTTAAAATTGTGACTTCTATGTCATTTTGCAGATTTTGCTATCAACAGATTGATCTTGGAAGCTTTCTAGAACGAACTACCCCAATGTGCTGTTCATGTAGTAGCTGAAGGGCACTGTCGCTCAAAACTTCAAAAATAATGACTCCACTTCCCCATAATACACAATCTTTCTCAATAGACAACTAATTTCTGCGACTAAAGAATGGTTTAATGGCGACGTCGTTTACCCTTTCAGGCTATCCATTTAGGCAAAAGTCATAAACTTTAACCAGTACTTTATCATGCTTCGTGAATTTAGCAACCTTTATTGCAGATAATAGAATTTCTTCTGTCAAACTAAACGAATTTATAAAACCGTCAACTAGTGTAGGGACGTTAAGAGGCAAGCGTAACAACGCATCTAATTCATACATTTTACTACCCTTACGATACCCAATTTTATAATCATATGCTGAAAGCATGATATTCCATCTGACAATCCTTGACGTGATGCGGAGATTGTTGAAATACTTTTATTGATGCTGAAGATGAATTTAGTAGCTCGTGGACCGACACTAGACTGAAACGTCCATAAATATGTTTATTAAACCGTTGTGCTGTAAATATAATTGCTAATGCTTCCCTTTCTATTTGACTGTAATTCTGCTCTGCTGATGATAATGTAGTAAAAGCGACATGTACTGGTTTTTCAACTCCATTTAGTCGATGACTTAATACACATCTAACACCATACGAACTACTATCACACTGAATAACTATAAACTTTAATGGGTCGGAATAAACCAAAACTTTATTCTGTACTATCAGTTCCTTACTATGCTCAAATGTTTTCCTGCACTCCCCAACCCAAGAAAATTTAACCTTTTTATTTACTAATCTATATAATGGATGTAATTTTGAGGACAACATTGGTAGAAACTTGTTAGAATCATTTAGCAATCCTAAATATGATATTAATTGACTAAGATTTTCTGGTTTTGGTGCCTGTGTAATGGTCTAAACCTTTTCATCCATGAGATAAATCCATTCGGAATCGATGGTATGCCTACCGAATCCTGAAAGAACTTGCAAGTGAGAGCATTAATTTTAATATTATATTGTAGTAAACGTTACATTACCTTAACGAGTGTTAGAGATTCAAACCATAAATCAATGTATCATTCAGAAAGCAACTAACACTATGAATACGAGATAAAACCCTATCTATAACATTTTGAAGGATAGCCGGAGCCCTAGGTATGCCAAAAATGAGGCGAGTAAACCTGAACAGTCCCAAATGTTTGCTAATGGTTAACAACTTTTGTAAACTTTCATGCACTCTTAATTTTTGATAAGTTCCACTCAAATCTAAAACTGTAAACACTTTACTTCCAGCTAAGTACGAAAAGATATCGTCAGGTAATTGGAAGGGATATTGTTATGTAATTATGGATTTATATACAGTTTACGGAACTCTACACAAATCTTGATGTCTCCATTTCGCTTTGATATTTTTAACTGCATCTGACTGGTTTGCCTCAAATATTTCTATAGAGTGCACTTGCAAGTCTTCAACTTCTTTTATTTTGGAACCCAATCAGAATACACTGTTTAGTGATATCAATGTTGTATTTTAATTAAACGTACTTTGCCAGTTTGGCCACAAAACACTCAACCTATTTTTGCCTAGTAATGGCCTAAATGCTTTACGGGTTGAAACTACTGAAGTAGGTAATTTAATTTCTTGATCCCTATTTGAAATCTTTACAAAAATACCTCCTACTACCTCTACATTAGCCCCTGTTATCACATTTAACTTATATGTAGGTGGAATGATTTTGTGATGACTCAAACATTTTTTATAATCTATCATCGATACACAAGTTTTACACGCCACCTGTATCAATTTCAAAATACTATACCTTATTATTCACTGCAATCGGGATCTTATGTGTGTTATTCTACATTGTTTAGCATCACACTACACAGACTTAATTCCTCATTACTATTGTTTCCCTTATTCTCTACCTCCTGCAGGCTTCTAACCGTTCTAGCTTTGCTGTGACACATTTTAGATGTGTAACAATTTTGAGGGCAATGAAAACATTCCAAATTTATTACAGGACAACTATAAGGGTGATGCCTTTGACTACAACCATAACATGTTATACTGCCTCAATTTGTAAATTTCCCATTCAATCGAGTACTTGACTGATTCACCATTTGGTTGTCTTTCTGCTTAGTGTTATTCTAACTCAATTTGAAAATATAATTTGATCAACTTTATTCTTCCTCTGGACCCTGCCGCACTGTGCTAATGGTGTCTGGCTGTAATAACCTTACTAGCTTTTCGGCTAGCTCAAAACTTATTGCAATTTTTGAAGCCGTCGCAAAATCCAATTCAGCTTCAGAAAATAATTTCCTTTGTATTCCCTCTGATAAAAACTCACAAACTAACTCGCAGTGCATTATCAAGAATGGTTCTAAAATTGCACGATGCCACCAGACTTGTAATTTTGACTATAAAATCTGCGACTACTTGTCGCGGTTTTTGTTGGCACCTATAAAATGTGAATCTTTCTGCAATCTACCATTTCGCTGCTGAATAATGATTGCTTAATATATTAATGAAATCTTCATATGGTAAGACATTTATTCTTCTTGAAGCTATCAAGTTTGTCAGAGTATTAAATACTTCAGGCCTTGCCAGCGTGACAACATCGACGGTTGTAGATTGACCTCCACAATATTGATATTAAACATATGTTGCATACGTTTCTTGTAGAGTAATATGGTTATCTCATGGCGGGTGACGTCACATACGCAATAGGTTCAATTTAAACTTAAACCTCAAGATTCACAACGCTACAGTACAACCCACAAACATCTTGCTAGCAATGTGACTTCAATACGTCGTCACGAATGTCCCATTTATTACGTTAAGAAAAATATTGTTTGTAAGGACCCCGTTCATGCTGGCGGTATCTAGAAATTCATAAATATATGAAATAAATCCAGACCTCCATATAATATCGGAGCTTTTACTTGTTTTTACTTATAAACAATTCTAGGTTCGTAGTTTCTTTATCCGTAAATATTTGCTGTGGCAACAGTGCACATACTCAGCGGATCCCAATACTGTATATACCGAATGTGAACCGTAACTGTCATTGTGATTCTCGCTCTTATCAAGGTCTTATTGTTTTCAGTTTTCCGTTTTAATATTTGTATCAAGTAATAGTCATCGAAACAGTTTTTTTCAAAACTAACTGATAGTTAATTTCTTCAGCAATGTAAGTATTTAAAAAGAATGTTTGTTCAATGATTAATTATGATATTTTTTAAAGCAATATTATGAATAAGAAGGTGGGGTTGCGGTTTTTGGTCGTCCTTCACGTGGGTCATCTTCGACAGAAGTGCGACTACGTTTAAATTCAGCTGCCTACTTTTTAACGGTTGACATGGAAGGGACAGAGTCTCCGTAAACTTTTGTCAACTTCGGATGAATTTCTGAGGGGTTAATCCGTCCAAAACGAAGAATTTTCTGACTGCACGTTATTCAAGTTTATCCATCTTAAGGAAACACGCATAAGACGTCTGCTTGAAAAAATTCGTATATACAAACTACTTGAGATACCAAGTTGAAACTTGTCATACGAACTAATAGCATGTGCACGCAGGCGGGAAACGCAAATTTTTGCTGATTGGAGCGCCATCTCTGTGTCAGACCGAGAATTTTTCACTTTACTCTCGTATATCTGCTGGTGTATGCCGCTTTTATCTTGTCAGGGTCGGCTCTTATTCCGGTCTCCGAAACAACATGTCCTAGGTATTTCACCTCCTTTCCAAATAGGTGACATTTCTTAGGGCTCAAGGTAAAGTTTGCCCCGCGTAATCTTTGGAATATCTACTTTAGGTTCTTAAGGTGTTCTTCAAAAGACCCGACTAACACTATCACGTCATTTAGGTACACAAGACATGTTTTCCAGGACAGTCCACGCAGCATCGACTACATCAAGCGTTCAAAAGTAGTAGGGGCATTGCATAATCCAAAGGGCATCACCTTAAACTGCTATAATCCAGTTCGAATTGTAAACCAGTATCCGCTTTACAAGTTCAAAGTTGAAAACTATTTAGATCCGAAGAGAGTAACCAAGGTGTCATCAATTCTGGGCAAAGGAGAGTTGTCTATCTTTGTGGCATTGTTTAGCCGCCGGTAGTCTACACAAAACCTTATCGACCCATCCTTTTTCTTGACAAGCACTACCGGGGATGCCCATGGACTATCCGTGGGCTCAATCACTCCCTGTTTTTACATATCTGTGAAAATTTGCTCGGCTTCTTGACGTTTTGTCAAAAGAAGCCAACTGGGATGTTGTCGTATCGGTTGCGCATCTCCAGTATTGATTTTGTGTTGCACAACATTGTCCTTCCTTTCTCACTATCATCTAGTGCAAACACACCTCGATATCGTCCGACCAGTTCTTTTACCTTGCCCAGTTGGTCACCGTTTAATCCTTGACACGAAGGTATCAACATATTCAGCAATTGGGCTGAGCAACCTTTGGCTGGTTTATCTTTTGTGTCGTTCACACAACGTTTAATATGGCATACTGGAATGCAACTTCCCACAATCATGTTTTTCTTCAGGGTCACCGTATGCGGATTAATGTTTAGCACCCTTAGTGGTATCATATTTCAAAACTTTACCAGTGTTCCTCCAACCAGTAATCCCTCCTGGCCCATTCCCGATTCAGTTTTTTTCATCATGCATACTTGTTCTTCCCGGAGCGTACCATCACGATCGTTTCCGTCTTTTCGGGTATTTTCGTATCACAATTCATTTGGACTTGCATCGTCGGGTTACTCGTCCCTTGATATAGAATCTCATCATCATCTATCCGAAGCATATTTTCTTTCATGTTCACATGAAACCCATATTTTCTCATGAGATCCATTCCCGAAATCACTTCTTCTGTAATTTCAGCTACCAACACCCAACGATTAATTAGTTTGCTTTAGTTTTTCCTGCTGCTCAACCGGTTGTTTTTTTGATTGAGTATAGCGTCTCTGTATATGACCAACTTCACCGAGCTCCAGCATCGCAGACCCCATTTCCGCGGTCGTCGTCTTTCCGGTCTTTCCAGCCATTCCGCCTTTTGCTTTTCAAACACACGGTTGATTATTTCTTCTATACTGTTCCGAGATTCACCAGTTTCTTCTAAGGAAGACCGTAATTTGTGACTCATTTTGTGTGATGCCCACTTAGCTGCTTCAAATTCAAACACATGAGCCAGTGCGTCATCTAACATTTTGGCCTTGCTAATCTTAGCGCTTGCTGTATTTCGCAGTCTGTAACGCCATCCACAAATGTTTAAACAGCCAGTTGTTTGAGGAAACTATCTGGTGCGGTTGGTTAAGGCAATCCAACTAATCTGGCAATGTCAGCTTCGAATTCTTGCTGGCTTTCATATGTCTTTTGCAAGCGGTTCTTAACTTGTGCATGTAAACCTGTTGAAGGTGAACGTCTCTATATCTCATCTCAAGCTTCGATGTTAAGAGGCCGTAATCATTCTGCTGGTGATCGGGAATCGTTTGCAAGATGTTAAAAGCTTCTCCCCTTCTTCTTGTTGCATCAACCGTTGGCTATTGCAGCTGCTTCAAATTGTTTCAAATATGTCGGCCGAGGTGTTTTACTATCGAATGTGGGTGGTTTCACTCTATATTTTGACGGTATTGACTCGTTCTTCCATGCTTCTTATTTCTGGAACGTTCTAATTTACAACTTGGTTTGCTAATTCAAGTGGCCGCGTTGTTAGTGAAACCATTTGCTCTTGCAGTCTCATCACATCTTCTTACATTTTTACCAATTTACTGTCCAAGTTTAGCTCAACTTTTTTAACTGTTCAGTGAAATCTTTTTTCAATGCAATGGATCTTTCCATTAATCTTTGTTCCAACGTGGTTGTCTTTTCATTCAACTTTTCTTCCATTTTCGCAGCATTTTCACTTAACTTTTTTTCCATTATCGCAGCATTTTCACTTAACTTTTCCTTCGTCTTCTCAGCATTTTCACTTAAATTTTCCATTTTCTCAGCATTTTCACTAAACTTTTCTTCCAATCCGGATTTAAAATCCTTAAGGCTTCTTTGGCTTCTTGTAACAGGCATTTACAAACTTCTCAAATGTCTTTAGACTTGTGGCTTTTTTAATTAATCACTATACACCCAACACAACCTGACACCAGTGTAGCGGGCTACTATTTACGCGTTTCACTAATTTACAACAAGTAATAACAAAAGTCTTTATTACTCACTATTCACAGGTCTAATTAACAGTATGTGCCTTATTTATAGATGCTTTTGTCCAATTAACAATGAAGCACTATCACACTAATGCTATTTACAAGCACCAATATCTTCTAAAACTAATTCCTTAACCATAAGTCTTCTTAGCAACACTAAACACTACTATAATTTATTTATTACACTTTTGTCTATTTATGTACAAGCTGGCGGTACAATATACACGTTCACATGACACAAATTTATATTTACTATAGGACTTTCAAAACGTAATGACCAACTAACTATACACGAGATGATTCATATACGACATTTTGATATGGACTAACTCTGTACTTCATCAGCGGTCTTTTATATACCCTGAATTAAATAAATGATTCATACTCTGGTATATGCTGGAACATTCTCGATTCCTGGTGAATGCACTTCGGTTATGCAGCTTGTGCGTTTGAAGGGTTGCCTAATAGTAGTTTGTCGACAGGTAGAACAGTCAACTTAGTTATTGCTCGTTTCACAATACCACCTTTCGTCAAAACGTTCACCACTCACTACACCGTCTGCACCTGGATGGATTTCTGTGTTTCTGCCTAGTGCCCACTGATGATGCAGGCTGTTATCATCTCGAAGAAGTACTGGACTACCAATAAGGTTACTAACTTCTTTCTTAAACTTCCATTTGGTTCGCTAATGAAGGTTGTGTAAATAATCTATTTTCCAGCAAGCCCATATATCTTGGGTAAATTTTTGCAATTGTTGAAATTTTGGTAGCCTATTGCTTGACACATCAAGCACGTCACCTTGAGATGCTGGATTAAGAGGTCGACCAATTATGAAATGACCGGGTGTCAAGGCTTCAAGATCATTGGGATCAGGGAGGAGGTATGATTGGTCGCGAATTTAATATCGCTTCCAATTGTATTAATATAGTTAGAAATTCTTCATATGTATAAGAATTATTTAACAGTACACACTTGAGATGATATTTTAATGATTTTACTGAAGCCTCCCACAATCCACCAAAATGTGGCGATCGAGCAGGTATAAATTCCATTGCATTTGACTAGTGTCAAAGTAATTTTGAACTGGTTGAACGCTGATAATTTTGTAAATGCATTGTTTGCGCCGATGAAGTTAAATCTATATCCGGAATTCAAATTGTTGCACATGCCTCGTCTTGATACAAAATTCTTAAATGCTGCGATAAAACATTCAGATGTGAGTTCGCTTACTAATTCAATATGAACTGCCTTTGTGGCAAAGCAAATAAAAATACATACATAGCATTTTAAGGTTTTTTATTTCTATACTTCCCGTCTTTCAGTAAAAAGGGCCCGGCATAGTCGAGACCGCAATTTCAAAATACATGAAAAGGATTAATTCGAGGCGCGGGTAAGTTTCCCATTTGAATATGATTAAGCGGTGAACTAGCTTTAAAACAAATTACACAATTTCGAATGACATTTCGTACAGCATTGCGACCACCTAGGAGCCAAAATCTTTGTCAGATAAAGGATTAAGTAGCTTGACAGCCGGAATGAAAATTACGCTCATGCGTGTTACGAATTAACAATATCGTATATGGATAGTTTTGAGAAATTAATACAGGATGTTTGAAATTAAAGGTTATGTCAACGTGCGCTAATCTGCCGCCTACTCGAAGTGTCCCATTGGCATCAAGGAATTAGTTTAATGAGTTTAGGTTGCTATTTGGTTTTACTGATCCAGCAAATTTCAAGCTCCGTAAATCGTCAGTAAAGCACTGAAGCTGTATTGCCTTGATAGGATCAACTCGGTGTTTTACTCTACGCGACAAGTAATATGTAAGGAATCAAGCTAAAAATTTTTCCCTATTTTTTTCCGCTCAGTAAAACGAAAACAGTATGATAGTATATGTATTACTTTTAGGTAGCTCGAAAACCTTTTCCAGATAGCGTGACAAGATGAAATAGGTAAGGAACAGTTTTAAGAATGAGCTCAGGATGGTTTGAAGAAATTCGTGAGAACCTTGTGATATGACAATCTTGCGGCCAACAATCTTGATGCTTTGATAAAAACGTTGGACGCTGCCACCATATTCAGGACGTTTCTAGTTCAGTGGAACTTATTCCCCTAGAAATTATGTCAGCGGGGTTGTATATAAATGAGATATAATTCCAATTATTAATGTTAGAGATATTTTCAATCTCCGCAATCCGGTTGCATACGAAAACCTTCCAGAAGCAAGGTTCCGCACTTAGCCATGAAAGGTATATAGTGGAATCTGTCCAATAGTATGTTGAGGAAATATTTAACTGCAGCCTTTAACCAATTTTGGTAAAAGAAGAGCTCCGGCTGGTTACAGCCTGGGCAGGGTGAACTACCTTAGGGGAGCCACTCGCGATTTAGCGCACAATAGGGTAACTTGTATATTACTAATACAATTTTCTGATCGTATGTAGATCCATGCCACCATAAGCTTGCTTAGAAGCATCACAGAAACCATGCAGTTGGATATTAACGGAATTCTTTAGCAGGGCATGTCTGGGAATTTCTAGAACATTGCCATTTGGCATTAGATTATAGAAGTTAATCCAGTATTAATAAAGATTGGCTGATATGGGATCGTTCCAGTTAAGTTTAGCTAGCCAAAGCTGTTGCAATATAAATTTTGCCTGAACTATGATTGGTCAAAGAAGACCAAGAGGATCGAATATTTGAGATATTGTTGAAAGAATACTTCGTTTAGTAATGGAATTGGACAAGTTTGAAGGTATTTGGGAGTTATAAACAAAGCAATCTGTAGCACATTCATACGATATTTCAAGAGTTTTGCTATTGGGAGCACTCTGAATGAAGTGCTTTACAGGCGGATCATTGTTAGAGCCAATATTTTTTAGCAGAGCTTGATCATTTACGGTCAATTTCCGCAGATCGAATCCATAGTCCCGAAAGATGCTTACTAGGTTTTTTGTATCATACGCAGATCGTTTAAGGAGCAATTACTGGTAACCAGCTCATTAACGTAGAAGTTATTGAGTAATACGTCAGATTCGATGAGTAATATTATGAATAAGAAGGAGGTGATTCATAGTCAATGACGACAGATTGTTTTTAATGTGATTCAATATTTGAAACGCATAAAAGATTCGGGCGCCTCCAACCTGAACAATTTGCAAGAGTGCGTGGCTGAAGCAACAGGTGTGTCATTGCGGACGGTGCAAAGAATTGTAAAGGAAGGTACAAACAAACCACCCTGCAGCAAGTTCAGTTCACCAAGGAAAACCGTAAATAAACCAAGTCCTAAGTCAACAGTGAATGGATTTGACGAAGAGATTCTAAGAACCGTTATGTATCGGTTTGCAGCAATACATAAACGTAGACCGACTTTGAAGTTAGTGTTTGACGAATTTAAAAATGATTGCCCTCATTACACGGGAAAATTAGGTTCGTTTGAAAAATTGTTGTAAGAGCAGGGTTTCGTTGGAAGAGAACTGTAGATAACAGGAAAATTCTTGTTGAACAAAGCAATATAAGAGCAAAGCGCACCATATTTTTGAAAAATCTTAGTAAGTATAAAGAAGAGGGCAGAAGCATTGTGTATAACGATGAAACATATCTGCACAGTTCTCATAGTGTAACAAAGTGTTGGGATGACGGCACCTCCAAGGGTTTGAAATCGCCAGTTTCAAAAGGGAAGCGTTTGATAATTGTTTATGCAGGTGGAAAAAATGGGTTTGTTCCAAATGCAAAATTGATATTTAAGTCTGGTTTGAAAACTGGGGATTATCACGATGACATGAATCATTGCAATTATAAAAAGTGGCTGCAAGAAAAGATAATACCAAATTTGGAACCAAATTCAGTGTTTGTGATAGACAATGCGTCATATCATAATGTTCTTGTGCATCCTAATCCTACTTCAAGTTGGAAGAAAACAGATATGCAGAAATGGTTGAAGGAACGAAATATCCTCTTTGAATGTAAGAAAACCAAGCCTGAATTATATTCCAAAATTAAGGCACATAAACCTGTTCATCAGCTGTTTGTAATTGACCAGCTACTGGCAGAACATGGTCATGTAGTATTGCGTTTACCTCCATATCACCCAGAACTAAATCCTATCGAGATGATTTGGGCGTTACTTAAAAACCGTGTCGCTGCATGTAATGTAACCTTCAAAATAGATGATGTATGGAAGTTGGCAGAAGAACATATAAAAAATATTGAAATCAACGAGTGGACTAAAGTATGTCTGCACGTAGACAAAATTGAAAAGGATTATATGGAACGAGAAACTTTAATAGACGAGGTTCAAGACCTAATTATACGGGTTGATGATAATAGCGATAATTCAGATGGATACTTATCCTCAGGCGATGAGTCTGATGATGGGGATGAAAGTTTAGGATGTGAACCCATTTAAAATATAATTTATGTAAAATAGTTGAATGATGATCTTTATTTAGCGTTGTAGAAAATATATGTCACAAATACATTTGTTTGTACATTATTGCTTATTACTGAGGTGTTGAAATAAAACTTGCTTAAAGAGGGAAGCAGTCTTTATATCAAATTATGTTCAGTAGTGCTGTGACAATCGATCACTTTTAAAACTGAAACAATCAATGATTGGCTTTCAAAGTGATTGAATCATTTTACATTTTAATCCAAACATAATCAATTCTGTTAAGCATGTCCATTCTTTGTCTCCAAAAGGGATTCTTATTGACTGTATTTATCTCGGCGCTTCTATCTGATCGTGTTAAGGTTAAGATTATTAATTATTCAAAGAATTATTTTATAGCTAGATTATTGATGAAGTGCGTAAAAAATATTTTAATTTAGCAAATATTTCTAAACTATGAATGAGGTTATGTAAAAAATATATAACCTGACAAGATGCAAACCTTAATTACCTTTCTCTTCATACTATAACTGTTCCTCTTCCTTCAATTCTACAGCACTGAATTGTTGATTCTATGATCCATTAAAATAAAGCACGAAATATATGCAATTTATAATAATATTAATATAACAAATGATATAAAAATCTTTTGGTATTAATTAAAAATTGTTTTTGTTTTGTTTTTGTTAGTTACAACACCATGAGTGTCAGTGTGTAAACATATTCTTAAAACGTTTTTGTAATAAATCTTAGTAATATTTTCGAGGTGGGCATTTGACATTTTTATAGTGTTTATAGTTTATAGTTTGTGTTTAAAACAAAAACGTCTATTGATTTGAAAAAAACGAATATGTAGTACTACCAAATTGTTTTTGTTTTACTAGTGACTATAAGTGATAAAATATCTTGTGTACACTGATTCAATCAATCAATAATCTGGAGTATCACATCTAACAATAAGCTCAAATCATTTTTATAGAAGAGCAAAAATCAACATAGAACTATTTAAAACACATTCCTTGGTTGCTCGACAATTTTTGCTCTGGCAACACTAGACGTGCAAGCAGTCGATGTTTTCTAGTCTCACTTTTTTACTTTGATTATTAATATAGCTCCTCCTCGCGCAGATTTTTTTAAGGTCACCCGCCATGAGATAATAATACTACTATACGACTCAAAATCTTCTATTTTACTGTCAAAGTGTCTGATTGAGCATATTAACGCCGTACTTGAATTCACTAAAAGCTACCCTCTCAAATTTTAATAGTTCAGAAACCGACTCCACTTTCTATACGTATCGTATCGCTTTCTGGTTGTCAAGTTGTTGAGATCTTGGATTGCATGGATTAAATATTCACATACGAATTCTAAACCTAATTTATTTAATTCAAAGCTCATCAATGTACATTCCCAACTAATATAATCATCGTGTCAAAACCTGATGCTTCAATTAGAACCCTCCTTATTATACAAGTGTTTCGAATACCTACATGCTTAAAATATATGACAAATACACAACAATAATATTATGAGCTAAGGTATTACAGAATTGAACTGAATTTGATCAACGGTCAAACGCAATTTAAAATGTAAATTGATGAGGGGGTATTCCATCAGTTAATGTTTATGAAAACCTGCCCTAATTAATCAGTACTGGCAATACTGATTATGCAAAGTTCAGTTAAACATATGTTTTAGACATAAACTTGATAACATCTTACAATTTAAACCTACGCGAATTCTTACGGTTAAAAAACGTCAAATTCTTACGTTTTAAAACGTCGATAAATACATCGAGCAAGCGCGAAATAAGCGACGTCACGGGCGGTTGGTAACGCTAACATTTGTACAGATTTTGCGCGCCCATCTGACAATGACGTCACCAATGCACAAATTATATTACGGAATAATCGGAAAATATAAATTTAAGACAATAGTCTATATTAGCGAACAAATTAAACAATGGAGTACTTACATCAGAAATCCGGCGTCCTGCGGAGTTGAGTTAAAGTTGGCTTCTATTGAAGTCCATCAGGGCTATATCCCGGAGTGATTAGAGATGGTGCTCCGGCGTGGAATGCTAGCGGGGCATGGCCTCCTATTTGTTTTCCGGGTCGTGCAGTACGGTTCGGCCAACGGCTGCAAATTGTCTCCTACCTATGTAGGGAAAGGACAGGAAACCAGGTATAAGGGCGACAAACAGATAAGCAAGCAAGGAAATCTACATAGATAAAGATAAGGCACGATACGATACCTAACCGTCCACACTCCTTGAAGGTCCAGGCCAAAAAAGCTACGTTACAGAGAGCACAGGAAAAACCCCACTTTGTCCCTACTCCACTCGCGTCGCGCGATCTGGCGCAAACGCACTCTGACGTGACGGAAATACGCGCCCCGAGTCTTTTGAATTTATGGCGCGAAACTTCCGCACATCAAAATTAAACTAAAACATGTTTAAGGGCCAATTTGGCACGTAACAAACAATGGCGGCAAGTATTTCATGAAAATTATCGTTATCATAGTTTTATCTCGGAACATGAATTTGTGTTTTAATAACATTTTTCTATTCTAATTCTGCTCTATTTTAATTTTGATACTAATAATAGTCTGTTAAGTGTTTCAGAAGCTCCATATGAAGAAATAACAGGTAACAATTTTGCAAATTCGCCTCCCATAGATATCCTATTTCACCCACCTCCAGAAATGGATATGCATTCTAGATAACTGTGGAAAGAAAATGTGGGAAACGTATTATAGTAAAAGTTGTGTTGTATAATAGTATATTGTTGGACTAAGTGTTTTTAGATTTAACTGTAGGACTTAAGATTACTCAGTACACGTACGTATATTAGCGTTTATTGTTAGATAACTAGATTTGACATCATTTAAATAAATCATTTGCAAAGAATCTTTAACCATTAGCATGACTTCATTTGCTAGTGTAAAAATTTTACTACAAATATTGTTTTAGTTTTCACTATTTAAGTTTTCTTTCCCTACCAGGCATTCTTTGTCAAGCCATTATGGCAAATATATATGAAACTAATACAATTCGTTTTTTTGATTATGTGTTCCAATATTGTTAATAATGATTCTTGGGTATTGATCGTTATACGTGATAGTAATATTTAAAAGTAGTATAGAATACAGTAATGCAATGTACACATTGCAAAGGTATACCAAGAAACTTAATAAAAATTAAAAACATATTAAAAATAACTATCCTAAAAACTCTATAAACCTATAATTAAAGTTACTAAACATAAAACGTATAATAACTCGAATAAACTAAAAATAAAGAATGACTCAGTTGAGATGGATTACATTCCAAGGCTATCGAAGCAATAAAAAAGTGTTTAGAACCACATAATATTCAAGTGATACACAAACCAAATAGTTTCTCTAAAATTTCCTTTACCGATTTAAGATCAACTATAGACCAAAAAATATAACACATACCATATACAAAATCAATTGCAATATACATCGGTAATTCTCAACAGTACCTATACATCTGTGGCTTGGTACAAAATGTGACTAAGTCAAAATACATTACTTTTCAGTATGGCTAAATTTGTTATAATGAGAATTTGATCGATTTATAAATAGCATTATATCAATATAATTTTGAGAAAAACTACATTCTCTCTACACAATTTGTAATTGACATGGTACTGGTTTACCAATAAATGGGAAAAAATTGTTTTTTTATTTTTTTTCTGACATAGGCACATCTTAAACTAAAACATTTTTGTAAATAATTGACTTAGGCAATAAAACAGTCGTACTCCTTCTATTTTAACAAAAAAATATTACAAGCAAATTACTCCACTTGTAAGTCGTGGTCTTCATATACGCGCTCATATGGCAAATAGTCATTTTTATCAGATGTTGTTGGTGTAGAACTGAACGATTCATAAAGCATCTACTTGTATCAGACAGGTAAGGCAGCAAATCTTTCAGATTTTTAAGTTTCTTTTCAGGCAGTGGAATTCTATTGTAGTTTATTGGTGTTAATGCTATTTCTACATCACACCTGTTGTAATTAGCCAAAGAGTGAGTAGTCGATCATGTAACATAAGTCTCATTACTATTTTTTGCTTTTCGAGCTAAATGCATTACATTAAAACTTTCGGAGGAATATGAAATTTTGTACATCATTTGTGAAATTGCATCAGTCCGATATTGCATCCATTTTACTTGGAACCAATTAATGGTTCCTTGCAAATGTTAATTTTGCGGTGCACATAATAAGTTTTCAAGATTTTCTCAAAATTTACAAGATCGCTTTGTTGCAGTTCTACAACCTGAATAGGCGGATTGCGTGAAACCATCGTATTAGATTTGCCCAATCCCTTGGCAGTTCAATCTTGGCCGTAGTTCTTTTTTTAACTTTTTCAATTGCGCCATGAATTGCATCTGCTTCTAGGTGGGGATGTCCTGGTTCTAGAAATTTGTGGTTTATCACAAGTGTTCTATTCGAGCTGTTATAATGTTCCATTAAGAGTGAAAGCATAGTAAATATTTCTCGTTTGCCCCGTACAATAATCGCTATACATGTTAATTTCAGCAATGCTGTTTGGCAAAGAGAATATAGTGCCTCACACAATTTCTTGACCATCTCTCGCTCCTAGTGATTCATCCCATATATAGCAAATTGTTTTTTTATTGTTTACACAACTGCAGATGGTTAGGTTATACGTCCATAAAGATCTTTTGTAAAAAGAAACGTTGTTCTGAAGATATGGTGTAGCCAGGCATTTTTCCAAATCAAAAGATAAGTACACGATAGTTTCAGCATTTAGACTTCAGATTTTATCCTTTTTTTTCCTTGTAAGCCTGATCCGCCATAGCTAGATGCTCGTTATAACTTTGTTCAAGAACTGCTTTTTCCTTCAAATTTTTAGTGACAATCACTGTTATATACCTATCACACTTTGCGCATGTATCATTAGAAGGATGGTGAAAGGAGAAATTGAAGATACTGTCTGTATATTTGTTTTGTATTTTTTAAAAATTTTTTTTGGGTATTAAACCGCTCAGAGTTTTTAAAATTGTCTTTATTTACGTTTCGATTCATGACCTAGGACCGTTGTCAAAATAATAAAAGTTTTTAAGTTTGACATTTATGACACAAATTGAAGGTGACTTTGATTTATTAATTTTTGATTTGAGTACATTAGGTAAAAATTTTAAAAATTAATAAATCAAGGTCACCTTCAATTTGTGTCATAAATGTCACTCTTAATTTTTTTTATTATTTTGACAATGATCCTAGGTCATGGCTCGAAACATAAATAGTGACAATTTTAAAAAATCTGAGTGGTTTATTACCCAAGAAAGATTAAGAAGAAGAAAAATTGAAGTTTTCAACGAATATTTTTTTATAGCATGACACATGTTCCGGATGTGTTTTGAGAAATACACAACTCTTTGTATAAAGTATACATTTTCGAAACATTTAAGTTCGGAAATAAGAACTTTTTGTCTGAGTGTGATCTTGAATAATGACTAATGTAGAAAAGATAACTGTTAATATGGTTTTTTAATGTAGTAATTGCAGTTTCGCTAATTTTATGTTGGTTTCCTTGCCGACCTCTTTCGTCTCAGGACATATGCCACTAGTAGAAAGTCTGTTTTTCTTGACTAGTACCTTCATTTTTCCTGGTCGAATACCAAATGTATTTAGGTACATATTACGGCAGACTTGTACTTTTTATTGCCATTATACAAAAAATAAAGGCGAGTAATTTTCCGCTTACTAGCCCTTTACTTCTGGCAAAGTCGTTCAACTTTTTTGTCCACTTATTCTACACTCTGGGCAAGAAATTGATTTTGGAAACACGAGTCTAATGCATAAAATGTTTGAAACAGTTGTAGTCTACTACTTTCCGATAGCTTATCTCCACACTTTCTCCTACATGAACATGCAGCTTTGAGCGTTTTTCCGGGAATAAATCGATTTGCTGTCGAATAATAAGGATCTCGTCTACTTTTTGCTTCAGACTGCTTGTTTCTCTACCATTCTTTCACATTTCTCTTTCTTTTTCGTGTTTCGTCCTCTTCCGCCGATTTATTTCTTCCTTTACCCATATTTTTACAAGGAACTGTTGCAGTATTATTATTAAGAGCAGTAATAGCACCGTCTTAATTGATCATAGTTGTGTTCAATGTTTCACTGTCGGTAGATAAAGACTCAGGATGTGATGGCTCATAAACATCTTCTGAATCCCCAGACGAATATACGTTATGTTCACTATTAACAGCTTCACAGTATTCGCCAGATAACGTTGAAGCAGTTTCAAATGACATTGGAAATAGTCCAGCGGATGCTGATGGTCCCACCATCTGATTTGCGTAATCTGTTGGTTGATATGGTTGCGATATATCTAATTAAGGTAAAATAAGACTAAGAGTCCTTTGAAAATTATCAAAATATTCCTGTTAAAACATTTTGCATGGGTGCAGCCTGTAACAGACCGGGGGCTCTTTCTCACCTTCGAGCTATAAGACTTCTTTCTTTATACCGGATTAATGAGAAACACTAACCAATCTAAGTAATCCCAGGGCACCAAATATTTTGTTCATAAATATTAAATAATATTCTACTTATCGGGTTTTCCTACAACACTAATAATTGATACAAAGCACGAATTCCAGTCAAAGACAACTGCTAAATTTAGTAAACTCTTCGTTGATAACACAAGAAATAATCTTATATCAAATAATAATCTAATACTAGCCGCGTATTACAATAAACCATGAACCCTAAATAATGTTATGATAATAACTTGTTTAAATCAAGCGCAATAAAAATCACAAAATCATTCCACTCACCCCCTTGGCGTGATGAACGTTCAGAAATCCCATGATGAGCCGGCTTACTTCAGCTCCACGCGCCGAGGTTAACAGCGCAGCACTCGACCTTTAATCTAATTAAGGAGTGCAAACAACACCTCGTTGTAATTCAGCTGACTACCGTCGTAAACTCGCATTTGTGTAAGATAATGTTTCTCACTTTGATGCGTGTTTCACGATAAACGGTTGTTAAAAACTTAAAACCAACTCCAAGGATTCGTTTCAGTTATATTATACTAATAACACACGCCTAATCTTATTCAATCATAAAGCACGCATGATTCGTATTATCCTTGCAAATCTACCTCGACAAAACTCTACTAAAATCGTCCGATGTCTTTACCGGGTGAACGTTGAACCTCCACTCCCCCTTCGTTTGCATCTGTCGATCCTCGCAACCCCATAACAACCTGCCGTGTCCACATGATGCGAACGTCTTCATGTATATAAAACGCCACTACCTGACACAATTAAACTTATCATATAACAGGAATAATATACTTTAGATTAATAACTACGATTTATTACAGGGCGGCCTGTCACATCACTCCCCTATTGATTTGAATAATTTGAAAATAAACCAAAATCAATATAACTAAGACTAACGCCCTGTCATCTACATTCTAATTAATCGTGGCATTGTATGGTGCAACATACGGCTTTAAATTAATTACATTGTGGATACCCAGTGGAGTACCATCACAACTACTATCAATGTCGTAAGAGTTCGGTCCCTTCAAAAGCTACAACCTTAACTGGTCCCGAATAAAGCAAAAACAGTTTCTTGATTTCGAGATCTTCACTAGAAGATTGTGGGTGGGTGCGAACCCATACTTCATCACCAATTTCAAATTTAGTTAAGTTTTTATTTTTTTTCTTGGCTCTTCTTACGCTTTTCAGCTTTAGACCGCAGACGATCGTAGGCTAGGGTAATCATCTCCTCCGTGCTACGAGCCGGTATGGACGTAGCAGGAAACTCAATTTTTCTTATTAAAGGATTAACATTAGTAACCCCAAAATGCAATTCGTTACGACAGAACCCAGTTGAATCATGAATCCACCTGTTTAAATACGTCTTGACCTTATCTAAAACAAACCCTCATTTTGAATGAACCGCATGACACATAGATCTGAGCAAACGGACAATCTCCCGGTTAACCCTTTCAGTCATATTGCCTTGGGGAAGGTAGACTGATGTGTGAGACACTTTTATACCCATTAAAGTTAAACTATTTAGCCACTGGTTACTAGAAAATTGACTCCCATTATCGGCTAAAACGACTTCTGGTCGACCAACTTCTTTACAATACTTTTCCGTAAGACATCTGAGAATGCTTTTTGTATTCGCTCGTTTCAACGGGTAGAGCGCTACCACTTTACTGAACGCATCTATTACTACCAATAGCTCTGTATAACCCGACCTCGACCGTGGGAGTAGTCCCATTAAGTCATTACAAACAACTTTATTTGGGGCGTCTGCCATCACGCTATGATATTCGCCCTTACATCTCTTTGAACTTTTTGCCCTCTGGCACAACTCACAACCTGCGATAAAATTTTTCTAACGGTGTGCTTCATACGTGGAAAGTAGTAATCCCGTTTCAGCGCATTCAGACATTTCTCCACCCCAAAATGGCCGTTATCCTCGTGCTCCTGTAAGACTAATAAGGCAATTAGCGTACTTGGAATACACAATTTAAAACTTGAAGAGTCATTCGACCCCCGTTTAAGCAACACGTCTTTGTAAATAACGTACCACGTCGAATATCGTTCCTGCACATCACGCTTCAACAGTTCACCCACTACCTTACCACAAAAACCGTCCTTTTTTTGTTCATGAAGTATACCCTTCATACCACTTTCTACCTTTTTATATAGATCCGATTTCTGTAAAAAGTTTATTTCCACAACACCACAATTCGGGCGTTCCGGTAGCGATTCCTTCTCTACTGGGTATCGAGACAAAGCGTCCGCTACCACGTTGTCCTTACCTCTACAATATTCCACTTTCAATCCGTACTCTTGAAAGTACAAAACCCAACGAGTTAGTCTTGAATTAAGCAATCTACACGACATTAAGAAAGCCAACGATTTGCGGTCAGTAATGACTGTCAGCTCCCGTCTAAGTACAAAAACTCGCCATTGTTTTAGGTAGCACAAAACCGCCAGAGCCTTTTTCTCAGTTACACAGTATAGCGTTTCCGGTCCTCGCAATGTGCGACTAGTAAATGCAACTACATCCTTTTCCCCGGTATGCAGATTTTTTTGAAATAGACACCCACCAATACCTTCGCCTGACGCATCTGTTTGAATAAAAAATTGCCACACGGGATAAGGGTGCTTCAGCATCTCAACCGACAAAAATGCCGATTTGATTGACTTGAACGCTTCCTTCCATTTCCACCTAGACCCTTTGCGCAACAGTTCCAATAAAGGAGTCGTTAAATTAGCAAACTTCTCTACAAATCGCCGGTCATAATTGAACTATTGACCACACCTAAAAATCCACGCAAGTGCTTTTGATTCCGCGGCGTTGGGAAATCCATAATGGCCGACACTCGAGCCGGATCTATTTTCAACCCCGCATCTGTTATTCAGTGGCCAAGAAACAAAATCCGTTTCCGAGCAAAGCTAGATTTTTTTATTTTTATTGTTACCCTCGCTTTCTTGAATTTTCGAAACACGACTCGGAGGTGCTTTAAATGGTCTTCCAAATTTTTCGAATAAATGAGAAAGTCATCGACATATAGGATCACAAAAGATTCAACCTCAGGACCTATCTTACTCAGACCCCTAATAAATGACCTAACTGAAGTGCTGAGTCCAAATGGCAAAACTTTAAACCCAAAAGTGTTTCCCTCGTACATAAAACCGGTGTATTTTTTGTGATCAGGCTGGATGCCTATCTGCCAGTAGCTGGCTGTCAGCTCCATATTACTTAGACATTGTCCGTTCGTAAAATTATACCAGAGCTCTGCTGGGTTCGGCAGCATCACCCTATCTTGCACCATTCCTTATTTAGACACCTCGCATCTAAACAAACTCTTATTGAATTGTCCTTTTTTTTAACAACTACCAGCGGACTCAGATATTCGGTCTGCATGGGCTCTATAACATCCCATGCAACCATCTTCTAAATTTGCTTCTTCACTTCGCTTTTATAAGCGTGAGGTATAGGGTACGATTTTTCCATAAACGGCGAATAATCGTGTAAAACGATTTCATGTTGATATAACATTGTGCGACCCGGTTGGTCAGAGAAAATCTCTTTAAAATTCATCAACAACTCATATAAACTATCTCTTTCACTTTCTGAAAAAACTTCCGCACGGTCGGTTACTGCCCTTAATTCAGAAGGTTCATATGATTTAATTTCTTTTTTTACTTGGAGTTCTTGGGGTCCGTCCGCCCAAACCTCACAAATTGTTAAGTGCACATCGGGATTATGTCCCATTAGAAAACCTATTTCCCTTTCACAACCCTGAAACAGTCCTGATAAACAACTCCTAGAAAAATCTATTTTAATTGCATGGTCCATAAAGAAATCACAGCCCAGAATGATGTTCCTTATCAGACCCGGCGCTACTACACATGGATATGAAATTTTAAATTCTTGAAATTCCAGTTTTAAATAAACTTGCTCTTTCACGATGCAATTTTTGTTTCCTATCGCGCCTACCAAGGTCTAGAAGCAAATGGGAGACGCGAAATCTTGGGATTAACTTCGATAACTTTTACTAAAAATTCCTTCAAAACGCACGTTACCTGACTACCTGAATCAGCTAACCCTCTAACCGTAAAAGTTTCAATATTCAGTTTTACCATCGGTGCCCATATAACTGGTTTAAGATCAATTTCTTTTTCCAACAGTAAATTTTGACCGTTAGTATTGAATAACGTCGCCACCGTAGATGTCTGATCATCATTTTCATTACCCGTGGAACTACGGGAATTTGCCCCTCTAGCCCCAGAGTCATTATTTTATTGCGGCCTGCTATCCGACCCGTTAGCCGTCGCATTATTAGCGTTATGTCCATTAGACCTATTGTTTGTGCGGACGCCACTGGCTTGATTAAAATTCTGGGATCTATCTCGCCAATTTGAATCCGACCCCTCTCTATGATTTCCCTCCATCATATCTACTTCTCTCAAATATTTTTCAACTTTGTCCACTGTCCGTGGAAAGCAATTAATAATTCCCCGCTCTACTTCCGTAGTAAAATGATTTTTACCATAGAAATAATCTCGTTTTCCGTCATCTGATCAGTAAGAAATCCTACCTCTCTAACAAGCTTTAGAAAATAATCTGCTCTCAAATCCCGTTTGTAAGACCTAAATCTAATTTCGTTAAACAACTTTCTTTCTTCCTCTACCCCCAGTAACGATTCAAAAACAGAACCTTGAATTCCTGAAAATTTTCTACCGTTTCCTCTTTTAACGAACTCCAGTCTTGGGCTGAACTGCGTAAGCCGCTGACTGCTAATGCTATTTTGCGGTTTTCTAGAACACCTGCCTCTTTAAAAATATTTTCAAGCTTCTTTATATAAACAATTGGGTGCATTGTACCCTCTGCTGTAAAATTTAAGTTTGAACCCCCCAGATCCCGCCATTAAGTTATATAATTAGTGTCCCTTTTATTACTAACCTCCTCGTATGATACGCCACTGGTATCCTTATAATCTACTTTTTCCTTGTGAACTACATGTTTACCATCTCTAGCAATTTTATTCTGCTCAAATATCATATTTACATCATGGTTTAATTTATTCAATTGCTCAGAAACTCTAACGTTAACCTAATCTAAAGATTCCCTCATACGGGCGTTATTCATGTTCATAAAATTTACAGCAATAATTAATTGTTCTAAAACATCACGCATTCCTTCTTCACCCATTTCTGTACTTTTCCTAATCTTTTTATTTGGCATCGTCGATTAACTAAACTATTTAATGCTACCCCCGCAATTTACACAATTTCGTGTTACAAAAATTCGTGTTGTACTCTGCCAAGGACTAAAATTAACCATAAAAACTATATAATAAAAGTAAAACTGATTAACTAGCCCAACAATTGGGTGCCAAATGTAACAGGTCGGGGCTCTTCCCCACCTTCGAGCTATAAGACTACTTTCTTTATACCGGATTAATTAGGAACACTAACCAATCTAAGTAATCCAGGGCGCCAAATATTTTGTTCATTAATATTAAATAATATTCCACTTTTCGGGTTCTCCTACAACACTAATAATTGATACAAAACACGAATTCCAGTCAAAGACAACTGCTAAATTTAATAAACTCTTCGTTGATAACAAAAGAAATAATCTTATATCAAATAAAAATCTAATACTAGCCGCGTATTACAATAAACCATGAAACCTAAATTATGTTATGATAATAACTTGTTTAAACCAAGCGCAATAAAAATCACAAGTTCATTCCACTCACCCCTTTGGCGTGATAAACTTTCACAAATCCCACGATGAGCCGGCTTACTTCAGCTCCACTCTCCGATGTTAACAGCGCAGCACTCGACGTTCAATCTAATTAAGGAGTGCAAACAACACCCCGTTGTAATTCAGCGTAATTCGCGTTTGTGTAAAATAATGTTTCTCACTTTAATGCGTGTTTCACGATAAACGATTGTTAAAAACTTAAAACCAACTCCAAGGATTCGTTTCAGTTATACTATACTAATAACACACGCCTAATCTTATTCAATCATAAAGCCACATGATTCGCACTATCCTTGCACATCTACCTCGACAAAACTCCACTAAAATCGTCCGAAGTCTTTACCAGGTGAACGTTTAACCTCCACTCCCCCTTTGTTTGCATCTGTCGATCCGCGCAACCCCACAACAACCTGCCGTGTCCACATGATGCGAACGTCTTCATGTATGTAAAACGCTACTACCCGACACAATTAAACTTATCATATTACAGTAATAATATACTTTAGATTAATAACTACGATTTATTACAGGGCGGCCTGTCACAAGCCTCATCACGGATATCAGTGATGTTGCTTTGAATAGCATTAGTGTTGATGATAATAATTAGAATATCTTCATTCACTGGCTCGCCTTAAAGAAACAAAACAGACATAACTACCAAGCACGGAGTATAAAATTTCATAAGGCTGTGTGGCTATCAATACCGTAACAGACAAATGAGAGAATAAATTTTACCCTCTAATGATGTTATAACCATGTTGTTGTCACTATTGCTATTTGTTTCTGTAGTAGCAGAAATTAGATTTGCAGAAAATTCCTCATCAGCACTATCTAAAACGAAAAAATACAAATGTAGTAGTTTTGTGGTAATATATTTTAGTGCAGCACTAACTCAAAACACTTGATCTGTCCGGAATACAGTAAGAGATTCATAAATACTACTATTAAAACATGCCTGTTTGAGCAATAACCCCAATATCACGTAAACACATCCCAAGAATCCGTTTACCACGTGTAAACATTGTCAGTGTTGTTTGTTTTTAACAATAGCATGATAATACTTAAATTACTTTAGAAATTAGAGATTAGAGTAATGCATTTAGTACACAAAAACAATAAACCTGTTGTTCCGTCCAACTCTGTATATATTCATTTAGTTTCTTTATATTATTACTATAAAATTTAAGTTTATTTGTTAATAGTAATATCTGCCCTTTTATTTAAATTTAATAAACCCGGTCACGTTTTCACCTTCAATGTTCTATCTTGTTTGCCATATGTTTGGTGACTGCGCGACTTAACACAGTCTATTGTCACCGCTTGAACAATAAGTTTCTGTTTCGGAGGTCAGTTCCCGTATAGGACTCCCTCACCGCTTTATATTATTTTTCGAGTGTAGTAATAAGTGTTCTGGATCTAAGAATCTTCACCGCTGTAACTGGACATCGGGTAAGAATATTGACGGCCGCATTTATTTAATATCTGTTTGGTTATACTCCAGCTTTTCTCTCCTGAGTATCTTTTTATGTACTCAACACCCGTCACAATCCTTATACCCAGAAACACTACTAGTCAACTAGGCACTAAGTATTAATAACAAGTAACAACCTGGGACACGTGGTACAATAATATACCCATTTCATAATGTTTACTAAAAGTATTATTGTAGCAAGAAATAGCAAAGTCGTGACATAAGCACTTTTATCAAGGAAATACAAAGGAAAAAGGTGCCCCTCTTGACTTGTATACTTCTTGCATAAAATCTGCTATTACTAAGATCTATTATGTCTACTTAGGCATATCTAGCAGATTTGTAGATTATTGGAAGTAGTTTAGGGACGACCTAGCCAATAATTATGCGTTAAATGAACTAGTTTGACTTAGATATTTCTTGCATTGAAAGTATTGGTTTAAATAATATGTATAGGCCTAAAAGCTTAATAGAGACAAAAAATTACTTAGACACTTCTAGTATCAAGCCATAGATATAAGCGTGTTTACGAACATAAATATTCAGTTAAAATGATTAATAGAAGATGCATTGCTGTAGGAGCTCTTGCAACAGAAAAAATCCATTAATTTGATTTTAAGAATATGTAGATATTTTAGGTACTGAACAAAACGACGATAAAATAAACATTTTAGAAACCATTTACATCGAAAAACATCCTCACTAATAAATTTTTAAAAAATCCGGAAACTGACTGTTACAAAAAGGCAAAACTTGCTTAGATATATAAAACTACAAAAGGTCATAAGTTGAATACTGGCAGTTCTCGATTTGTTTTTTGTTACAATGGATGAATTTTTTGGAAGTTGACCTGGTAAGAGTAGTCCACACTCGATGGATATGCAATATTTAAAGACAGGTAACAAAAATATTGTAACGAGATTTTGAAGCTTCTGAAAATAAAAATTATAAATGACGAAAGAAGAACTGCAGCCTTAGAAAGTTTTGCATTTGAAAGAAAAAAAGATGAGAAACTTAAAAGCGTTTGTGTTATTTTAGAAATTGACCGAATTTCAATTTTATTATATACGGATAACAATAGATAAAAGTTTTTTAATTTGATGTTGTGATTAATATTACATAATACAGTATTAAATTTTATAACTAAAACCAACTACAAAATTACACGTAATTAATAATTAATTAACCAAACATTCTCCTAAATATTTTTTCTCTTATATCAAAATTGTAATTAAAAACTTCATAAAAACCATTAATGCCTTCAAGGTCCTCATCAACGTTTGTATCATATAATATGTCTAGATCAGATACTCTCAAAGAACTGTAATCTGGGAAATTTTCTTTTTAAGAGAGCAAATGCATTTTCTACTATAATTCTTGTTGATGAATGTCGATATTTAAAATTTTTATGGTTACCATTTATTTTGCCTTTGTCTTTATAAGGGACTAACCACCACAGGCATGGATATGCTGTGTTTTCCAATATTTGGCCATAGTAGGCGTTTTGATATAATCATGACGGTTTAAGCATTCGGGAATCTTGAACTGATCCTGCTTCTGGCAAAAGAACCCACAAATGAACCTTTTTCATGATCAACGACACCTTATAATAGAAGACTATGGTAACCACTCTAATGCAATATGCTTGAAAACAAACTCGATAGATTTATAAAATCAGAAATGCAAATTATGCAAGTACCTCTGGCTGGGTTCAAATATTCTTTTTCTGAAATCGATCAAGAATGTTTACGCTGTCAGCTCAAAATCAAGTGTTAAAGTTGTAACGATTTTTTTTCTCTCTAATTGGCTCCGCTAGCCTCACGCATGGGCGCTAGTGTAACGAATTTTCCTGGCCAATCCCACACATGGGTGCCAGTGAAATGTTTTCCTATATTTCTCTGGCCGACACTACTTTATTATCACCATGCTCCAAGTCAGGTGTCTGCAAAACAAAGTCTTCCGACGTAACTAGGGTCTATTCCTTGGTTAGAGCTATGAGCAATGGGGGTAAGTCGAAATCTGTAGGGGGTCACACTCAAACTAAAACAAACAGGCGCCACCAAGTCCAGATTGATTTATGTTAATGGCATGGCAAATTTCTAAGGGCGGACGTGGAGACCCAAAGAAAAAAAGATCGCCTTCGCTGACACAAAAACTTGTCTTAACAGAATAAGACGCTGTTCCTGTAAGGAAAAATAATAATTAAGTCACATAGAAAATGGGAACACAATTTGCGTCCCTCAAATATACCTAAAATGCATAGAGAATATTTTCTACATAAGGGTGTCATAAAATTTAACTCTTATTGCTTTTTGTTTATCAGGTCTGATCAAACTAGATCAGAATAAAAAGACTTTAAGCGTGGATTATAAATTTACTAGAGAGAATTTTTCCGTTTCTGTAAATAAAATTCAATGCTATAAAATAAAATGAATACTTGAAATACTTGCAAAGTTAATGTAAGGTTTATCAACATGATCCTTACTCAAATATATTACAATCCAGTGTGACTGGTTATACTAAGGTTTCATAACCCAATCAGATCTGTGTAGGTCATTTACAAATTAATATACAAAATTTTCTCTTTAAGTTAACGGTATTAAAATCAATTTGAAGTCAAAATATTCACAAAGACATTCTCTAATTTTATCAAAGGTGGTAGTAATGTAATACTAAACATCTGTTAGCAATTGTGCAATTGTTGACGGCATATTTCAAACAAACAGGTGACGTAACCGCAGCTGTTAATTTATGTTGAAGCCACGTGTAGTCACATATCTACGAAACTAAGTGAAATTAAATTTGATACTGGAGAAAACCAGCTTAACTACAGATAAACTGAATAACAAATTTGTGCTTCTATAAAACAAAACGAAATAACGTGCTTTTAGAAGGAAGCACTGAGGAAATCTTAAAGCTATTACGAACCAAACCCCGGGCTGTTGTCCTTGGCTGGAATGGAAACCACATCGCCGTGCGGAATCTGCAGCTAATTATTCTTGCTTTCCATGCTTTAAATACAGGTGTTGAAGCGAAGCGAGTTTCTTACATTGATTCAAGGCTGCATAACTTTTGTAGCGTAATCTTCCGTTGTCTAATCTTAGTTACAAATGTAATTTTTCATTGCGTAGTCTATAAGTTAGAGTTTCTAAATTGTAGATTCTAAGTTGTCGTTGCGCTAAACAAATTGTTAAATTAGGTACTATGATAACGAATATACAATACCAACCGTTACTCAGGAAGTGTGTCACATAAATAATGCGACCCGGAGGTCACTCGCCATTAATTTCAAATGCATGCTGTCGCTGCTCTTACCTATCGACGAGTGCTTTTGCCGCGTTCTTCTATCGTGGGAGGGTCCCGAGTGGGGTTGTCAAAAACCTCTCACGCGCGCGCCAGTGGCTGTGGAATACACCGAACTCCGAAACAAATAGACTAACGACTCTACATACTGTATTAATGTAAGGATTTGATTGTTACACGTATTATTACTTTAGTTAATAAAGGTGTTTTAACATTCGTTGTACCTTTCATGAATAGATTTTTACTGCGAAAATAAAATTGTTACACTACCCTTTCCTAAAAGAAAAAATTTTTTTAAGGAATAAACTTCAAATATAACAAATACAAAAAATATTTTTATCTTAATAATACTAGCCTTTTCTACTTTCCTAACTAACTATGCAATTTTATGAATTTATTCAAATGGGGAGACAAATAATTACAAATGCGAGTGTGTTGGTAACTACGTGTACCTGACGTCCATTGGGAGACAAAATCGGGGAGTCACAATCGGTATTAATCAAAATTGGGAGGGTCAAATTAGAAAGTCAAACACTCCACGGGACAAAAGATTAAATTCACAATGATTTTTTTTTTAACCTGGGGTCCTTATTCCTAACAAGGCTAATATTTATTACCTATAACCAAACATTTACAATTTATTTCTAATTCCAAAAAACTTCACTTCCAGGAGCTCAATTAGCTCTATCTACAAAAAAGGAATGCTTCCTCATCAAAACAGCATAACTATCCAAAGTATCATCACTATAAGGTGACAATCAAAAGGAAGACCTTACTAATAGGTCTAAATTTAAAACACTATTATCACAAAGTGATAATCAAAACAAAAGTGACCTAACCAAAGGTTACTTATCAAATCCAAATACAAAGTATTATCACTTTATTACAAAGAGATAATCAAAACGAAGGTAACCTAACCATAAGGTTACTTAACAAATTCAAATACAAAATCGAACCAGTCAGGGCTGTAATATCCTACACCCTACTGAATATCCTATCACTAAGTTCCAACAAACAACAGATCTCATTAGTGATGGACCAAATGGTGAGACTCACCAAGCCAACTTTGACCTTATCAAACCAAAGAATTTCGAACGGTCAAAAAACAAGGAAAGAATAATCTAATATTCTCTCTACCTAGATATGTAGAAATCAGGACCAACAATCAAATAGCCCACTTACTTCTACATTGTAAAGATATCTGTTAAAGACATCTTCTAAACACATCTCTGAGTAACGCGCGAGCAAAATGACCAGCGTGCACACCAAGGCACACCTCAAACTTACAAAATCTACAAAATCTACAAAATCTCTAACCACTTATTTCACTTCTCAAACAAAATACTCAAAATTAGTGAAACGACACTAAATCAAAAATCTGGACAAAACAAAGCAAACCACTACTGCATTACTTAACATCAAAGAGATGACCGGACCGGAACTAATCGTCAGGATCATCATTTTCCTTTGGATACGACGCTTCAACTGGTTTCAAGTCCTTTACGTGCCATTTCCTGCTCTTGTCCCATCTTCGTTCTCTAACTCATACACTAAATTGGAATGTTTTTTCGAACTTTACTCATAACGAACTTTGGAGCTAACTTAGCGGAAAACTTATCACTAGCACTCGAGAGGACCTTATTAGCTCTCCAAACACACTCTCCGACTCGGAATGAAATGTCTCTTCTCCTAAGATTGTAGCGTTTACTCGAACGTTGATAAGCTACATGCAAATTTTCACGGACATTTCCAAAATATCAAACAAAGGTTGACGATCCAAAACATAAGAAGGTCTACTACTGGAGACGACATCAACATCCTCACCAGGTATAAAATTATCATTATAAGCTTTTCCACTTAAAGGTACCTGACGACCAAAAACTAAAAATTTGTCGAATAGTTGGTGGACTCATGTTTTGCTGAGTTGATTGCGTATTGGATCTTTGATATCTCAATATCCCACGTATCATGTTCTTCTACGTATGAACGGATTGCTGTACCAACTGTCTTATTGATTCTTTCCACAAAATTGCATTGGGGAGCATAAACAGCATTATACCAAATCTTTTGAATTTCGTACCTTGCACACAAAGCTTTAAAAATACGTCCAATTAATTGTGGACCATTATCACAAATAACAAACTGTGGTACTCCGTAGACAAGAAATACTTTTTTCCAAAATTTCTCGATCAAATGTGCCGTGGCACTACGCAAAGGTTGCAAAATCGAATACTTCGAGAACCAATCACCAACAACTAAGAGCCATTTATGTCCGCGTTTGGAACGAGGAAACGGACCCATCAAATCTAACGCAATGGTTTGGAACGGTAGTCCAACCTCTTTCTCCTTTCCCATCATCCCAAGGGGACCTTTATTGGGTGGTTTTTGAGCACCACAAATCAAACACTTCCTACAAAATTTACGTACGTCAAAGATCATCTTTGGCCAATAATATAATTCTTGAACACGAGACAAAGTTTTTAAGGAACCAAAATGTCCTGCTGAAGGGGGGTCATGACATGATTTAATGACATCTATACGCTGAGATTTTGGCACTAAGTACTTCCACTCTACAACATTCGCCGAATGCGGTAATAGGAAGGTATAAACTTATAAATAAACCCATCTTCCACTTTCCATTGTGGGTAGCTTCTGGGCGACAACAAAATTTTCTTTCTCAAAGATTCATACCACAAGTCTACGCCATCAAGTTTAATCTCTACTAAATTAACTTCTGGATTTTCTAAAGGAACACCACGACTAAGACAATCTGGGACTATATTAAACTTTCCTTTCCTATGCACCAAATCAAATGAATGTTGCCTTAATCGAACAGACCATCTGGCGAGTTTTCCAGTTGGATTCTGAAGATTACTCAACCAAAGTAACGAAAAATGATCGGTGACAACTGTGAAGCGAACTCCTTCTACCCACGGACGAAATTTCTCAATTGCAAAAATAACTGCTAAACACTCTCTCTGTGGTGGAATAATTGCGCTCGGTACGGCTCAGGGTTTTACTTGCGTACGAAATTACACGCTCTTCTCCTTTTACATTTTGAATCAACACAGCTCCTAACCCAGTGTTGCTTGCGTCACACTCAACAATAAAGGGTGCCGAGTAGTCTGGCTGCGAAAGAAGAGGCGCAGAAACTAATGCTTGCTTGATCAGCACAAATGAATTTTCTGCTTCCGCACTCCAGTTTACAGTTTGACCTTTTTTCTTACTCTTAATGAGGTCATTAATAGGCGAAACTAAAGACGAAAAATTCTTTATAAAGCGACGGTACCAGCTGCACATTCCTATAAACCTTTTAATCTCCGTTGTGGTTTTCGGACGAGGAAAGTTAACCATTGCCGACACCTTATCGGGATCTGTACGAAGTGAGTTAGAACCTACTATATAACCCAAAAATTTAAGTGTCTTTTTAAAAAATTCGCATTTACTTATGTTTATAGTAAGGTTAGCTTCTTTTAGACGTTGCTTAACCTCTACCAATAACTTTAGGTGTTCTTCAAAGATGATGAACATAATATTATGTCGTCCAAATAGCAAAATACATGGGGTTCAAAACGTGGACCAAAAATCGCATCTACTAAACGCTGTTGTGTCTGCGCAGCATTCTTCAACCCAAATGGCATGCATGTAAATCTAAATTGTCCTCGTGAAATAACACTGAAGGCAGTCTTATCTTTAGACGACTCACAAAGGGGGATTTGCCAAAACGATTTTCTCAAATCCAGAGACGAAATGTAGTTCGCACCTCTCAACATATTGAGAATTCTATCTACGTTCGCAAGGGGGTACGAATCATGAACAGTTAAGTCGTTCAGGGTTCTACCATCGAAACAGAAACGATATTCTCCATCTGCTTTCTTAACCAACAAAACTGGAGAGGACCACGGACTAGTACACGGTTCTATAACTTTAAGTCTAAGCATGTCGTCCAACTCCTCATTCAATATCTTACCCATATATGGTGACATGACATATGGTTTCTTGTGGAAGGGTTTGGCATTGCCTGTGTCTATGTCCATTTCGATTAGGTGAGTTCGTCCTAATCTATCGTCGCTGCTAATCTCACTAAATGAGCTTATCAACTCTTGTGCTTGCACACATTGAGCATCTGAAAGGTCATGTAAACCAAATAAAGAATCTTCAGTGTTCAAAGGGATGGAAGACGAACCTATATACCCAATGTCGTTCCCAATGTTACTTTGGATAAACCAATTATTACTTCTAAAGTCAGCAACTACACCAAATAATTTTGCAAAGTCACTACCGAAGATAAATGTATGCGGTAGGGACGGAACCACTAATGCATTAAGGATGCGGCAGTCATTACCTATACAAATTGGCAAATCTACTGAGCCTACAACAGACTTTATTGAACCATCAGCTGTAGTGATACCCGTTTTTGCTGAACTAAAAATTTTCAAGTCTAATTTTCTAACAATTGAAAGGGCTAAAGATCCTACCACTGAGGTAGTGCATCCCGAATCTAGAAGACCGGTAATGTCTCTATCCATTAATTTCACCATAATGTAAGGTCGATTATCACACTGCTTCTCAATGAACAAAGTATTATTCTTAGTCTTCGGAGAGTCCTGACAAAAATTTTTAACAACTGTAAGCCATCTTGACCACTCGTCTTTACAAAAGTATTTTTCTTGTTTACAAATCATAACCATGGCCTTATTACGCGGAACAGGATGCCGACCACTATGCGACTGCCGCCTTACTGGTTTTTTGAACATTGTGGGCATGACGTAGCCTTAACGCCTTTTCGACCACATCCAAAACAAAAAATCTTTTTAGTTGCTCTACAATCTCTGAACCAATGTCCACTACGGGAGCAATTCCAACAAACAAAATTATTTCTCTTATCGGGACTAAAGGAATTACAAACTGAGGACTCCAAAGAGCTCTTATCCGCTACTGTTACTTGGGGATTAACTAAATTATTCTGAAACACCCTACTCTTAACAGCACAAACTTTTTCATTCAACCCAGGAGGTTTGTTCTCAAATTGATGCTTAGAGGGGTTGCAAATCTTGTTAGGTTTACTAGAAGATGCTGAAACCAAGTTTAGTTTCATCAAAGAAGCTTCTTCTAACCTTTTACACAAATTTACTAAGGTAGACAAATCTTGAATGTCCGACAATGCAAGTGCTGAAATATATTCAGGAACCAAATTTCTTCTTATCATCTTAACTTTAGTAACTTCTGCTGGTTCGTTGGTCAGTCTACTAAACAAGGTTTGCATATGCGCGACAAATAAAATAATTCTTTCGTCTTTACCTTGGCGACGATTTCTGATCTTTTCCCAAATGTCATCATCTGAAGAACCAGGTAGGAAATCTTCCTTAAACGTTCTAACAAGGAGTTCCAGTCTCTCAATGAACTTTTCACTGTTCTAAACCAAACTAAAGCGTCACCCACAAAAAAGTTCACATGCTGATCCAAATAAATCAGCTTCGGATACCTTACGAGATTGTGCTAAATCACTAACTCTATCTAAAAATGAATATAGTTGTTTGGGATCACCTGAGAATTTTACAGGCCATGAACCTATAGGTACGGAAGTCGTTACATACGAAGTCGAATGAATAGGTGCACTAGCAACTGAAGGAGATACTACAACGGACCGATCCAAATAGGTGGACTCTGTACTTTTATTGGTTTTATCGTATAACTCAGCTTCAAGGGTTAATATCGTTGCTACTGTCTCATTTCTGAACTTAATTGCTTCTTCGGAATTTATTGAAGGGATTTTCATGCGCTTAACTCGCCCCGAAAGGTGGTTTAACCTTGAACAAGCTCTCCTAAAAATTGAGTCTGATGAGTCACCTTCAAATTCGGACACAACATTACGAACTGACTCGACTGAAACTGAAATTTCTTTACTTTCCGTTGCAAAGTCTACTTCATAACACGAAAGATCAATCAAACAACCAGGCTTATCTATTTCTTTAGCAAACAATCTACCTAAAATTTTCCTTTTCTCCAACACTTGTCTCTCACTCACCACTCCTCTGATTCTTAGTTCATACTCCAATTCTTCTTTAAGTAGACAAACAATTTGGAATTTTTCCGACATGATTACTCAAGCCTAATGGAATCAAACCGATAAATCTAACTGATCCGAACCTTACAAAAGTTATCAAAACAAATTCGTACTACCAAAGGTAAAAATCAAAAGATGTTTTTGGTAAAATTATTTTTGCCAAAACAATATCAAAAAAAAAATTATAAGGGGTCAAAATAGAATGAAAGCCAAAAGTAAATTTGACCAAATTAATTAGTTGACTGTATGGGGATTAACATTACAACCAATCTTTTATCAAAAGCGAACAAACAAATCTAAATGTCAAATAGACTTTAAGCAAACAAATTTCGGAGCAAAATAATTTTTGGACAAATGGACTTCAAAGCAAAATAAATTTTGAGCTAACAAATTTCAAAGCAAATTAAATTTTGAACAAATAAATTTCGAAGTAAATCAAATTATGAACAAACAAATTTCGAGGCCCCAAACGTTGCCGGCGCCAGTGTAACGATTTTTTTTCTCTCTAATTGGTTCCGCTAGCCTCACGCATGGGCGCTAGTGTAACGAATTTTCCTGGCCAATCCCACACATGGGTGCCAGTGAAATGTTTTCCTATATTTCTCTGGCCGACACTACTTTATTATCACCATGCTCCAAGTCAGGTGTCTGCAAAACAAAGTCTTCCGACGTAACTAGGGTCTATTCCTTGGGTAGAGCTATGAGCAATGGGGGTAAGTCGAAATCTGTAGGGGTCACACTCAAACTAAAACAAACAGGCGCCACCAAGTCCAGATTGATTTATGTTAATGGCATGGCAAATTTCTAAGGGCGGACGTGGAGACCCAAAGAAAAAAGATCGCCTTCGCTGACACAAAAACTTGTCTTAACAGAATAAGACGCTGTTCCTGTAAGGAAAAATAATAATTAAGTCACATAGAAAATGGGAACACAATTTGCGTCCCTCAAATATACCTAAAATGCATAGAGAATATTTTCTACATAAGGGTGTCATAAAAATTTAACTCTTATTGCTTTTTGTTTATCAGGTCTGATCAAACTAGATCAGAATAAAAGACTTTAAGCGTGGATTATAAATTTACTAGAGAGAATTTTTCCGTTTCTGTAAATAAAATTCAATGCTATAAAATAAAATGAATACTTGAAATACTTGCAAAGTTAATGTAAGGTTTATCAACATGATCCTTACTCAAATATATTACAATCCAGTGTGACTGGTTATACTAAGGTTTCATAACCCAATCAGATCTGTGTAGGTCATTTACAAATTAATATACAAAATTTTCTCTTTAAGTTAACGGTATTAAAATCAATTTGAAGTCAAAATATTCACAAAGACATTCTCTAATTTTATCAAAGGTGGTAGTAATGTAATACTAAACATCTGTTAACAATTGTGCAATTGTTGACGGCATATTTCAAACAAACAGGTGACGTAACCGCAGCTGTTAATTTATGTTGAAGCCACGTGTAGTCACATATCTACGAAACTAAGTGAAATTAAATTTGATACTGGAGAAAACCAGCTTAACTACAGATAAACTGAATAACAAATTTGTGCTTCTATAAAACAAAACGAAATAACGTGCTTTTAGAAGGAAGCACTGAGGAAATCTTAAAGCTATTACGAACCAAACCCCGGGCTGTTGTCCTTGGCTGGAATGGAAACCACATCGCCGTGCGGAATCTGCAGCTAATTATTCTTGCTTTCCATGCTTTAAATACAGGTGTTGAAGCGAAGCGGGTTTCTTACATTGATTCAAGGCTGCATAACTTTTGTAGCGTAATCTTCCGTTGTCTAATCTTAGTTACAAATGTAATTTTTCATTGCGTAGTCTATAAGTTAGAGTTTCTAAATTGTAGATTCTAAGTTGTCGTTGCGCTAAACAAATTGTTAAATTAGGTACTATGATAACGAATATACAATACCAACCGTTACTCAGGAAGTGTGTCACATAAATAATGCGACCCGGAGGTCACTCGCCATTAATTTCAAATGCATGCTGTCGCTGCTCTTACCTATCGACGAGTGCTTTTGCCGCGTTCTTCTATCGTGGGAGGGTCCCGAGTGGGGTTGTCAAAAACCTCTCACGCGCGCGCCAGTGGCTGTGGAATACACCGAACTCCGAAACAAATAGACTAACGACTCTAGATACTGTATTAATGTAAGGATTTGATTGTTACACGTATTATTACTTTAGTTAATAAAGGTGTTTTAACATTCGTTGTACCTTTCATGAATAGATTTTTTACTGCGAAAATAAAATTGTTACAAAGTACACTATTCCAGTATACGTCAAAAAACAGTGCGGAAGTATACTTTCCAACAAGCAATCTCACAATGTGGTACAAGTGAATTTTTTTATTAAAAATATTACACCTATATATACTACTTACACGTATATTACAAAAACTATGATTTATTTATATTTACCGTAATGTTGCAATTTGTACAACCATAAAATAATGGTTGAACCTTTCCAGAAAAGCTGGAGGCACTACTGCTGTGTATTGTTAGTAATTCTTATTCACCTTGTCGCTGTATGTTGCGCTAAATATTTTATTTGCTATGTCTACTTTATTTGTATAGGATTCACCTTGTTACGTTCAGTTTATACTGTTATGACTTTTATGTATTCCCAAATAAAATATCACATTACCGCTACTTTTCTCGCTTATCCTAACTTCAGAATGCATTGTAATTAGGCAACCCATGTTACTCTGTAAATGCCTAAATACTAAATTTGTTATATCTAGTTAGCGGTGCTGAATATTTGAGAATTGTCATAAGAAAATAATTTTGATACTGTTGTTAGGTTTTACTTTATATTTCGTCTTGTGTTTGAAATTAAAGCGAGCAATTACTAATTCTTATTCGAATTTCTTTCTTTTGGTTAATTGGTAAGTAACCGCCATTTAGTTGTATAGTTTTAAAAGTTAGTGCCCGATTTTTAGATCGCTTATGGATGGATTTCCGTTGTATTATACAGAAAGTGGATAATTCACTTTATACTCGTACTGTTTCTACCTACCTGAGGTATACCTTTTGGTTTCTACTCTCCCGCTTTACTGGAGCACTGGTTACTGTTTGTGCGGATTTTTTACCGTACTAACGGCTGATATTTGGTCACAATTCGACTGTCCGCAGAGCAATTCGAATTGGTGGTACTGCATCTGTTCTACATCACTTTTGGTGAGATCCTTCTAGAATATCTCTTTTTATTACGTTTATATGTACCATGTACTACTCAAATCGTTAAATACATTACTGTATAGTGCTGCTAGGAGCCCGAACTCCGTTACTGATACTTTTAGAGTTTGTTCGTGTTAACATAGTTAAATTCTTCCGCTATACGCCTCTGAATTTAAGATTATAATATATGTTAGATCTTAACAACTATAGAAAACAGAGTTTACTATAAATATTTTTTTTCTACATTATTACTTTAAATTTCAATTAGAGATTGTAAAGCTGGTGTGTATCTGGAAACGTTTCTAAATGTGTATAAAGCTCTTGCCGTAAATTGTAAATTACGAATCATTAGTGAGAGGGTTACATGATTATGGTAACCTATTTCTTTGAGTTAAGCATTAACTGTACTTTAAAATTGTAAAGAAAACTGTCATAAGTACTGTACCTATAAATAATTGTTATTAACAAACCCCCCTCAACCTTCCATGAATAAACTATCTTGTCAGACTATTTTTACTTTTATTATTATAAATACTGATATCAGACCGATTAAGGTGTGGTCTTTGTTTACATTTCCACACAACTTAACCTTTTTTATTTCAGCTATTCGATATATTCGTTCTTGTTTAATCCTACACCCACTCCCAATCTACGACTACGTTAATCCGGCATCCTTTTCGTTTATGCTACGGTGGTACCGTAACAACTTATATATACTTTAGCAACCTTTGAGAATTTCCACCCTCCATGCCACTTTAATGCAATTAAATCTGCCTCAGAGTTGAACAAAATTGTAGTGGAGGACCTACGGGAGCAGTGCCTTGTCTATTAATTCGATTTTAATGCATCCTTTTATAAACTGATACACTAATAGTCCTTAGATTATGAAAAATATTAAATGCGACTTAAAAAAATAGTATGTGCACCTTGTAGTAAAAGCACATTACCAGACTCTCAATGCTTGCTGACCGAGGCGCCAGCCCAGGCCAACAATTTGCATTGTCCTCCGGAAATGTATTGTTTTTAATACCTGATACACAATATATTATTGCAAAACTGAAAACAAAATAAATTGAAGTCGGATGCCACTGTATCAGCAAAGATAGGAAAAAGGAGGTATAGATGTAGACCTAGATCAGATGGTGATAGATGCAGACTGTGCAAATTTCAGGCGGGTAAGTTCAGAATAGGAAACAATGAGGGTACGCGTCTAACCAGATCAAGGACTGAAGATCTAATGATGACGATGATGCTAATGTATCGAGCAAGTATCAAAAAAAATGCAATTTTATGGGAGACACAAAACCCCTTTCGAAGTAGGTAATTTTAGAATTTTCTATTTCACTTTTTGGAAAATTGGCCAAACTAGAATCAGAATGTTTCCATTCTATAATAAATAAGTTGTATCCAATAACAATATTTAACAAAATTAATAAATAGTTTTACATATTTTATTCATATAAAAAAATCATTAGATGGACAAAAATTCGTTACTGAATATTTAAATGAGCATCAGATCTGATAATTATCAACACATTTATCAACAACAGTAATTCAAGTAATCTTAAAATAGTTATATGTGAGAATTTCAAGTATGACAAAGTTTGAACAAAGATATTACTCTTTTTTTAATCTTCTTTAGGAATTAAACCAGTCATAGTTGTTAAAATCATGTTTATTTACGTTTCGATCTATGAGCTAGGATAGTTGTCAAAATAATAAAAATTTCAAGTTTAACATTTATGACATAAATTAAAGGTAACTTCGATTTATTAATGTTTGATATATTTGATTAGAATACATTAGCTGAAAATTTTAAAGTTTAGAAGAACGAGTGCCTTCAATTTGCGTTACGTCCTGGGAGCGACTTTGAGGTAGCCAATACGCTTAACGTGAAATCAGCTGATTAATTTTTATACAGTTAAATTTCATATAAATACAATAACTTGAAAATACACACACAATGGTAAGTTTTGATGTAGTAAATTCCTTCACAAATGTCCCTGTCAACAAAACGCTTAATATTAAAGAAACAAACTAGAAAAAGATGACAACCTTAAAGAAAGAACAAAACTAAGTATATCATCGATCATGAAATTACTTGGTTTATGTGTCAATACCACATATTTTCAAATAAGTGACCAATCCTACAAACAGCTTCAGAATGGCGATGGAAAGTCCTTTATCACAAATCTTTAGTAATGTATTCATGGCGGAATTCGAAAAAGATGTAATATTCACACGAGCATTGAAACCACGAATTTGGTGAAGATACGTAGATGATGTCTATTCTATTTGGCCTCATAATACGAAACTAATTAAAAAATTTGTAGAGTCAATTAACAAAACAGAACCAACTATTAAATTCAAATATGAATTAGAGCAACATGAAAAACTTTTGTTTTTAGATATTCTAGTTAGCAAAAACGATACAACAATTAATACATCAGTATACAGAAAACCAACGCACACAACAGATACATAAACTTCGATTCAAACCACCCACACTGTATCAAACGAGGAATTATCAATAAACCATGTATGATAGAGCAAAATTAATATTATCAAACGAAGAAGTTTGAAAGAAAGGGAAAGAGCTAATCAGATGTACACTAATAAAAAACAAGTATCCTAAAAGAAGTGAATAAAATCCCAGAAAATAAAGAAGAAGGAAACAAAAACAACAATACGCACCAAAATTTGGTCTCAATACCATACATAAAAGGATTCTTCGAAAAAATTTAAAGAATAGAAAACAAATTCAGAATCAAAACAGTATTTGGAACCAACAATACACTAAGAGCACAACTGACAAAAACAAAACCCAAAAAGGCAATGCAAAGTTTAAAAAAAACTGCATTTACAAAATTCCGTGCGAATGTAACAAGTTTTATATAGGAGAAAGTTCCAGACCATTTGAAGTTTGATTAAAAGAAGTTAAAACATATATAAAATATAGAAAATTTTAAAAATCCACGATTTGCCAACATGCATGGAACTCTAGTCATAAAATAAAATGGGAGGATGCAAAATTTAAATATCAAAAAGGAAAACAACCAAAAACGCAAAATCAAAGAAGCTGTTTATAACCCTACATAAAATAATTGCGTAGCAAACAAACAAATCCGTGACTTTCAGTAAACAATGGATTCCATTAAGTACTAAAAGAAATAAGAAATGAAAATCAAATGCCTCCAATATCTAGGTAGCATTTCAAGGTTTCCTGGGTTTTCCTTGCGATATTGACATGAATTACAGCCTACCTACATGATTTCTATTTATACATACAATAACTAATTACATAACAATAGGCATATTAGCAACCCCCGTAAAACAACATTGGTATCTGATAAGTGTAAACCAGCATAGGGTTACCTCAAAACCATATACAATCTTCGTTGAACAGCAGTGGTATCTGACAAGTGTAAACCCGTCTTAGGATCGCCTCAGAACCATATAAAATATTTGTAGAACAACATTGGTATCTGACAAGTGTAAACCCGTAATAGGATCGTCTCAGAACCATGTTAAAATCTACCAAAGAGATAGCCTAAATCATAATGAGTTTTCCTCCTCAAGATAAATATAAAAAACGGCTGCTTAAGCCTTACAATAACGTAATCGCACACTTCTTTAATAACCGTCCTTTCAATTGTATAAACAGAAACATGTTAAAAATTTTCCTAAACCTCAATTGAATTTATATGAAATTTAACTATATAAAAATTAATCCGCTGATTTTACGTTAGGCGTATTGGTTAAGTACCTCAAAGTCGCTCCCAGGGCCCAACACAAATTGAAGGCACTCATTCTTCTAAACTTAAAAATTTTCAACTAATGTATTCAAACCAAATATATCAAACATTAGTGAATCAAAATCATCTTCAATGGACGTCATAAATGTCAAATTTTTAATTTTTATTATTTTGACAACGATCCTAGGTAATAGATTGAAACATAAATAAAGATGATTTTCACAATTATGAGTGGCTTAATTCCCAAAGAAGATTAAGAAAAAGCTAAACAAAACACACTACTTTTGATTTTCCAATGCTCCACCCGAAGGTACTACATTGGTCAGAAAGCGAGTTTTTTTTTACCTGGAAAATTTGGAATTTTGCCGAACCCTTGCTGTTCCAAGCAAGGTAGGGATCTTTAACGTGCGTGACAACACTCACACACGGGACCTCCATTTTACCTCTCATCCGAACGAGGGTGTATTTTTGTGAAAAATGCTCGCCTGACATTTTTCAAGCGGACCGTGTCGGGATTTGAACCCGGGACCTTGGGCGTAGTAGTCACACACATACCACTACGCCACGAAACCGCCTTAAACAAAACACAGCAAACATTCAAGGAATATTTACGTTTATATTTATGTTTACGTCTGAGTGAATACGACCGATAAAGTGTTCGATTTGATTTATTTGAACCCATTATACATGGTAGTGGCAGAGACAAGCAATATAACATATAGTGTACGACATAGTGCTGAAAGTCTTAAAATAAATACAATAAAATATATTATAGTCACAACCAATAAAAATTAACCAACAGTAATGATTAAAAAAGTACCTGTCATAATAGGTCTACTTGACAGACTCATCATTCAAAAACTTTTCCACCGTGTAATAACACCGGTCACGCAGCAAGGTTAGTAGCGACGATTTAAAATTATGAGTACTCTTAGAGTTTTTAATGCTTGCAGGAGGTTTATTATAGAGAGTTAGTGCCATAAAAAGTATTGATTTATAAACACGAGTTGAAGTAGGTGTAATTTCGTAGAATTTTCTTGAATTTTTTGTATTGTGTGAATTAGTGTTGGCACTATTATATTTAAGAGTGTTTTTGCGGAAGAGCAGCAACGTATCCAAAATGAATAGGAAAGAATATGTGAGAACTTTCAGTCGTTTAAAAAGCGATCCGCAGTGTTCATTTCTTGGTTTATGGCAAATAATACGGATAGCCCCTTTTTGGAGTTTGAAGATGAGAGACATGAGAAACATCTTTTATGCTAACTTCGCGCCACATTTTTGTAGTTGATCCAATATTGCATTAATAGGTTTATTTTCAGAATAAGTTCCAATATAAATAGTACTCATGTTTACATATGTCATTTGTAGCGTACTAGCAAGAGTTTATATCTGCATTTAATTTTTCTTTAAAGGCTTTTTGCTAATTACTCATGTAATACACGTTTTCTTGTATCGTTTCTAAGACTTGCTACCAACTTTCATCTGGCTTGCTGATTTGCTATAGCATCACATCACGAAAGTTAAAGGCCTAACTTCTTCTCGCCTAATGTCCACATTTTGCAGCTGTGCAGTGTTGTGCTTATACATAGGCTTTCAGTTCCCAACACGTAGAACTATCTTTAATGCTTACATGTAGTTGTGGACCTCAAAGATTTTCCTTCCTTTCTTGGACCATAGTTTTTACATTTCTTTCTCTGTCTGTAGATTTATTAGCACCTTTCTCCTGTTCTACTGTTTACTAAGTCTCGTTATCTTGTTTCGATTTCGATGTCTAAAACTGTAACTAATATTTCTTTTATTTGGTTTTATTTACTTTCGTGTCTGCTTCTGCTTATTTCTTTTGATCTAGTTAAATACTATTGGTAGTACATTATATCATTATCTTCGATGCTTACCGATTTTTCATTCGGCTAGCTCATCAATTTCTGTTACAGCCATTTGTTTCCTATATAAATTGCAAATTATCCGTTTATCTTAAAAGTCTATTTTTGCTGTTCTTAAAATCCTAAACAATGTATTCTCATCTACATCGTCAAATGCTTTCGCCATATCAACGACTATTATTGTGGTTTTCCTACTTTTATACTTTCCTCTAAAATTAATGTAAAAAAGAACAATACACGATACTATTAACACAGAATGTATGAAGGGGGGTTTAGAAATAGAAATAGAATTAGAAATACGTGCAGTAATTTACTAAGCTGCAGCTTTTGTGACTTTGTACTGATAAACAGCATTAACTAATACACTAAAGAATGTTCATCCGATAATATTAAATTTTGTGAACTGGATATGTTATTAAAAAGCTACAAAACTTGGAAGAAAAGGTATTTTGTAAATTAATTTAGTTTAGAATTTGACAGACTTTGAGAGTTGATATTTTACAAAATATTTTTGTATTATTAAACTGAACTTTAAAAATTTACACCAAATTTCTAATGAATAGTCACTACGAGTAGACTACGTTTGCTTAACCGCTGCTAATTCCTCTTTCAATAATTTATCACTTAAAATAAAAATGCCAGAAACGATTCATTTAAGATTTACGGATAAAGAAGATGCGATGGTTCAGCGTATAGTAGAAAAAATTCTAAATTCACCTAGTTTTATCAATAATATAGTCAGTCAAATAAGTGAACAAGTACGTTGTTTAGTTGAAGAAAGTACTAATGCCATACGTCAAGAGGTTAACATTATGCAAAACAGATTAGACGACACGCAGAAGAAAATTGATGAGCTTGTTGATAAATACGATTCACTAGAACAATATTTAAGATTAAATAATTTACGATTTTTTGGAATAGAAGAATTTCCTAATGAAAACACACAACAGATGATACAAAAAATTTGTTCTGATAAATTAGGTATAAACATCAATTCACAAGATATCGATTACTGTCATCGTTTACCCCACTATAAAAAAGGAATGAACCGTCCTGTTATAATAAAATTGTTAAATCACTCAGTAAAGGATATCCTTTATAAAAACAAAGTGAAACTCAAAGGAAGTTATGTCGTAACTAAAGAAAATTTAACAAAACAACGTTCTATATTATTAAAAGAAGCTACAAATCTAATAGGCAACCGTAATACTTGGACCTCCAGTGGTATAATTTGTATGAAATTTGATAATAAAATTTAGAAGATTAAATCACTCAACAAACTTAAAAGAATAGCAGTGGTAAAGCATATGCAATTAAGTTATTTTATATTATTGTTACCGAACAATTTTTAATCTTTATTTTGGTTTATTTAATCCTTATTTAAATTACCATGCAGGATTATTTTGTATGCAGTACTTATATAAAATTTCAATTTGTTTTTGTTTACAATTTAAAGTTCGTATTTTATAAAAATATTCATCTATACTTAGTTTTGTATCTGTTATTATATACTTCTTTTTGTGTGACTGCAGTTTTATATTTGATGATAGATGATGGGCTTTCATCTTTCAGAAATCCTGTATCTTTTTGTTTAATTTAATAGTGCTCAATGGCTGATTGCTTTTTTGATTTATGTAATATTGACACAAATACTCTTGATAGCATTGATATTAAGAATAACACTCTTTCACCATTACCTAATATTCCATCTACCTCCAATCGTATCAAACAAGTTTTACATTATAATGAACATATGAGAAACAGAGATAGTTGGTAGGAATACACATATAGAAAGGAGATGGATGATATTCGAGAGAGGGTAGATATTGTTAGAATATTATCATACTTGTAAACCTGGGAAAAGAGACAGAAAATACGGCTTAGACAAGGACATAATAAACTGTTAACTGGCTTGGGAAATATAGGAAAAGTACAAAATACAAGACAGAACATTTTTATAGGTAAGATAGAGCAAGGGGACTGTATATACGTGTATTCGTGAGCCGTGTTTTAGATACGCGTGCTTGTATGAGTTGACTAAGGACTTCAACGAATTCGACGGCCGTTGAAAATTTTAATTAAATTTTCAAAGTAAAACGTTTATTTTGTATTCAAAATTTGTAGATTTTCGTGACGGTTGGCATATGGCTGCCAGTTTTCCCCAGAATTGTTGAAACGATACGATTTTTAGAATCGACGACGGTTGAGTGTTGTCTGTGAAGAATGTTTTTGAGAATCGTGAACCGTTGTACAAATTTACAAGGAAAGCTTGTTTGTAGTTGTTGTGTATTTTAGGAAGGGAGCTTAGTCAGGGGGTCTATATAAACCACCGGCAAACGGTGAGTCGCTCTCTGATTAATTTCTTTCAAGCTTCGAACAACTTTAGTACATGAGTCAAGCGACTAATGAGTTTTGATATTTTATTGAAATCATTTCAACGTACACAAATTAATGTACTGTTGAATCAACAATTTTAAATTTGTTAAATATATTTTCAAAAATCAAATCATGAAGAACTGTAAGTAGAAATTATTTTCTTAATTTGGTGGCTGGTGCTTGTTGAGCACTCAAATTGAATAGTGAACGTTAATGGAACTTAGTTGATGTGTGGAGGATTGGAGTCATTGTAGATTAGAGAAATAAAATTTTGGATAAGTGATTGTTGTCCCAAATTGTGTGAGTCAACTTGGGGTGATTCCAGTACGTGCAGTCGGTGAGGTCAGCGATGGTTTAATGGCAGATATCTGTTTGTGCTACATTCCAGGTAACTGAATTTTTGTAAAAACATTTATTTTTGTGATTATTTGGTGTTAATGACATTCTGTGCGTTTGGGGGTGTATTTTGGTAAATTCTCTGGACAAAGAAATTGAGTATTTGATATGTATAATGAATTATTTAAAATTATAGTATGGCCGAAATTTGTATTATAAAATATTTGTGAATTAACTGCCTATGTAAAAAGCAAATGGGTTTTAGGTGTTTTTCAGTACAAAATAAAGTTTAGCACAAGGTGAGGAAAGTTTACTATGAGCTCCTATTAGACCAAGGTTTTAAAGTAAGGTTATGGTTAAGCCCAGTTACTTTCAATAGTTATTAAATCTAGAAAGTGTGTTTTAAAAGGAATTATTCTAAAGTGAGGATGGTTATTATGTAATCTATGGGCGAAACAATAATAATAGGAGGAACATTTTTTGGTATTGAATTTTCTATTGAAATAAATGATGATCATTTTTTGTGGTCGAGTTTTCTTTCTTCAAATAGTAGGGCAGTAATTTCAGAGAGTCCCTGAGAAGCCGTGGTGTATATCACTGAGAAAGCAGCTTATATACCTGACAAGAAAACTTAAAAATATTTCTGCTTCGCAACAAAGTATGTCACGGCTGCTCAGCTGGTTTCTGTAAATCAAACTAACTACAAAAAATTCTGCTACGGTAACTCGCCTAAGTCTATTAACATATTCATAGAAAAAGACACTCCAAGATCAACATAAACTCCTCGTTCACTCATTATTTATACATTATGTACGTCCTCTTTGTTAAAATAACACATTTCACGATACATTTTGAAATCAATAACTACCCAAATAAATATTTACAATTGGATTATTATAGAAAGTAACAGGACTCTACCACAGTCTTTACTTTAGCTCCAGTTTAGTACAAGCTCATAATAAGCCTTAATCGTTCGTGCCAAATTTTTGCACATCAATCCCCCAAAAGTACCCCTTTACCTTGTACATACGAAATATTGTCCCTGAACGGTAAAATTCGATTTATGCTTATCTCATTCATGCCCGTTCTATCAAACAATCTCTCTTTATTTACTGGTTTGAAAGTTCACCTGTAACTGAGCAAAATCACCCTCTACTCTTAAGTTTAAACAATGTCTATGCTAACACGTGTTATATCTATCCTACTTGTATCCGTGCCCCTCTTTATTTTACCTGTTGGCAAGTTTCATCGTAACAGCAAACGGCTTTTACGCATTCCACCTATAAATTTATTATAATTGACGTAGGTTACCACGCAACCTAGAATTGCCTGTTATGTGTGTCGTCTTATCTTTTAACGATATTCAGAAAGCTTTGCTCGAATATAACTGCCACCTTTACTGTTATACATTACGCAGAACTACAACAATTTAAAATGCTCAAGCTTTTTAGAAAACATACATCCCTTTTTGTTAAAATTTAACTCTGAAGTCACCTTGGTTTATAATATGACATTTACAAAGCATTATACTTCTTAAATACAACAGTAAAAATATGTTTATGATATAACACACGCTAAAAGATTATGCAAAATTACATTTTTAGCTTCTTAAAATATTACAGTAGAATTATTAATTGCTACACTTGCGATTTGAAAAGTGTTTCAGATTTGCAATTTGCTGTTTTTACATTTTGAAATACGAAATAATTATCAAATTGAATACTAATGCTGTTTCAATCCCAAATATTACAGAAATATATATATATATATATATATATATATATATTTAATGCTGTAATTATAGGGTTAATTTAGGGGTTGGTTAAGTCATAGGGGTCGTAGAATAAACAAAAGAAACTCCCAAATAACCAAAGCACATAATTACAGATATTAGAAGAGTAAATGGGTCGTTATAAATATGGTTAGTTGCCCACTGTATATAACAGTACAAGCGATTAAACGCATATCCAAGAGTAGCTACGAGCAAAGATAAGAATTTAAAAATGTAACAAAATGCATCGATATTAAATCAATGGAAAACCTGTATGGATTGGCTAGATAAATATTCAACAAGTGCGTTAATATATCATCATATACGCAGGCAGAAATTATGCATTATTTGAAAAGCGTACGTGATAGAAAAGTATTACATTTGTTCAAAAATCCAATTTAACTAGGAAATAAACAAACACCAAATTTATATCTATTTAGATTAGAATAAAGCAAACAAATACGTGATTTGATGAACAAAGGTTTCTGGAATTTCTGAATTAAATGTGATGTATGTGAATGAATTACGTTACAAATTGAGCGTCCTTCCATGCAATTAAACTACACAATTATTATTATTTTATTATTGTTTCGTTAATTACGGAGATGAAAAACTTTTTATTGGAATAAACTCACTAATAACAATATGGTGTTTTGGTTGGATGTCGACTTTCAAATTCGACTCAAAACATTCAAACTGGACACGAAAACTTTTGGGGATGCAGAGAAGCTACTGAACCACTCCAGGTTAGATATTTTGATATGCTTTATTCCTATAAACTGTTTTAATTCAATAATAATTCAAAAATGTAGGAGCCGACAAAACTGGGGTTCTTTGATAAATTTATGTAAGGCTAAGGCATCTTGAAACGTTTCAAAGGGTCTCTAAATGTAACATTAAAAATCTCGTTTTGCTGGCTTCATTTTCTCAAAATCTGACAGATGTAAATAATTTAAAAAGGGGAAGATATTTAAAAAGGTTGTAAATATTTAATCATTATACTGTGTATTGTAGAATTGCTTTATATAATTGAATCAGCTAGTTGAGGCAAAGAGATTTATAAATTAACATTTTTACAAGTGCTTGAGTAGTATAAAGAAAATATCACAGCATCTTATGACGACCAAATCGTGGGGCTAAATATTAATAGAATAACAAAAGTATATTATTTTTCCTACAGGAAGATAACATGGCATTTTAGGACGCTCATCGTAGGGGCTGGTGAAGTATCACAGTATTTTATGCACGACCCAATCGTGGGGCACGATTAATACAGCATTTTATGTACGCCCAAGCCGTGGGGCGCGAATTACACAGCATTTTATGGCGACTCAAAGCTATGGGCAACAACACCACTAAAACAAAATTAAAATTAAGAAGGAAAATTAAAATTTAAAAATTTGTAGGAGCGAAAAATTTAAAATTTAAAAGTATGAATAAAAATTTAATTTAAAAAGGTTAGGAATTTAAAAACTGAAGGAATTTGAAATCTTCATAATAATAAAAATTTTTAAATGGATAAACGAATTAAGGAGAGCAGGGAGGCATTAAGGAACCAAGCGGTTGAAATAGGGTCACAAGAAAGCGTAATTTTACAAGATGCATCTATTGAAATGCAAGGACCACAATTAACGAGAAGTCAAAGCAAAGAACAACCGATTTCACAACAATCTGAAATCATGTCTATTCTTTTAGCATTAAACAAAAAAATAGACAAAAGCGAAGACACCATGAAAAAAATTAAGGAAAATGGAGAAAAGCTTGGGGTCGAAATGAAAATTATAAGTGACGGATTGAAGGAAAGTAATCAAACGATCGCGGAAATGTAAGTACACTTTGAAAATAAATTCGCTAGAATGATGGACGATGTAGATAAAGTTAGAGACGAGGTTTGGAAAGTGAAATTAGATCAGGAAACATCTGAAAAAGAAACAAATGACCGGATTACAGATTTAGGTAAAAAGATGCGAGAAATTCAGGGAAACTGTGAAATAGGACTTAATAATGTAAATAGAGAGTTAGGTAATTTGAAATCAAAATTTGAAAATGTGGGTAGAAATCAGGGATTGCCAGACACTAGGATAAATAAACCTGAAATTTCAGTAAAACGGTATTTCAAATTTTTATGGAGATAACAAGATAAATCCAAAAGTATTTTTAAATAATATAAGAAAATTAATATAAGGATCAACGGATGAAAGGTACAATTTAAACTTCGTTAGATCAATGCTGAAAGGAAGCGCGGAGATATGGTTTGACTTAATAGAAAACGAGATCGGGACATTTCAGGAGTTTGAAAGTAGGTGTTTGAGAAAATTTTGGAGGATAATCAACAATACAAAGCGCGAGATAATTTAATTACAGGAAAATATAATCAAAACTTAGGGATGACCAGAGAAATATACGCTATACAAAAATTCAGTCTAGCAAAGCAATTGGATCCGCCGATGGAAGAAACTTAAATCATAAAATACTTAGCGGGACATTTTGGCGAAGAAATAAGACATTATGTCATGATTCAAAACATAGTCAATAGGGAAATTTTCTTGGAATATTTACAACGGACATTTTTATAGAAACAATTACAATAACTACAACCATAATAATTTTAGAAGGAACTGGAACACAAGAGACACTCCAAGAAGAGAAACAGGGCGAACGAATCACGACAGAAACATAAATCAGTGTACGCTACAAACACAACATCGGGAACAATCAGCACAACCTACAAGAATGAACCGTACCTATGCAGAAGTTATGAGTCATGCAAGACCATCTACGTCGAATCAGGATTTTTGAAAGAGGACAAACCAAACAAGCCCTTAAAAATAAATGGATACGAACACCAGCGTGAATACATAAAATGTGAAATGGAAAAGAAATGAATAAAAGCTTATTACCGATAATTAAATTGAGAATTGGAAATAGTCGAGGTGGAACATTCATTGATACGGGAGCTGAAGCGTCGTTAGTGTCTGAGACTTTGTTAAACGGGAAAAGTTAATAGGAAGCACGATGAGGAAATTTAATTTAATAGCACCAAACAGCAAGAGATTTGCAAGTGTGAGTAAAATAATAATTCTGGAATGTGAAATGGGTAAGATAAAGTTTAAGAATGAATTTATAATAGTGCCGGGGTTAAGAGTAGATGCAATATTTGGTATGGACATAATAGATAGGTTGGGTTTAAAAATGAATGCCGAAGGAATGGCAATAGATGTAAAGGGGAAATATATAAAATGGGATGATGAGGAGAGCATTGAAGTCGAAGGAGACTGTATAAATATTAATAAATTTGAGGGTGAAGTTGATATAAAGAGGGATATTGATGATAATAGAAAATGTCCAGAAGAAGTAAAAGAAAAAGTAAAGACACTATTAAAGAAAAGTTCAGAATCCAGAATAATAGCAACGAGATATGTAAAGAAATTAGAAATTGTAGACACAGAGGCATGTAATAAGATTCCACCTGAAACAAAATCAAGAAAATATATCGGGTTTTATAGAAGAGGGCAAGATTATAAATGTGAATTGGTTCCTTTTGGTTTGTTGGAAAATGAGAATATGACATGGGATACGAGTGAAGAATTTGGGAATGATGGTTTAAGATTTAGAGAAGTTTTGGAATATGAAGGAGAACACATTAGGGGGAAAAACTATGGCAATAAGTTAACTGCAGAAAATAATGTTGTAAATATGGTCAATTTTGGAAAGAAGAAGGACAAAACAATTTCAGATAAAAAGTTTTTAATAATGGAGAATAGAAATTGTACGAATTGTAATTATGAGAGAACAATAAAGCATAGGATAGGTCAATCATAAATTATGCTAGATTCGGGAATAGGTATTGTACATATTGAAAATATTAGAAAACAATAGAACATAAAATAGGTTAATAATAATTAGGATAGGTTTAGGATAAATAGGAGTAGCATAGGTTGATGTAAATAAGAGTGATTCATTGGATATGGGAAAAGATGATGATGTTTATGAGAAATAAGAAAAGGTATAGATAAGTTGTGGATAGATAAATGTAACGGGTTTATTAGAAACATGGAGAGATGTAGATACGTTATATAAATTAATGATTAATAAGAAGAATGTGTGAATAAGTATATAGAAACAAGAGAAATATGAAAAGATTAAGAATTATAAATAAATAGGAAAAGTATTGAATAGGGACATAGAGACAAGAGAAGTATGAAGATATGATGAAGAAGTATATAAGTAAATATGAAAAATATGAAAATAGAAAAGGTTTATGTAAATATTAAAAGTATGGGTAGATAGGTAGTAAAATATTAGTAAAGCACAATAGGTAGTATGTAAATAGAAAAAGTTGATGTCAATAGAAAAAGTATGGATCGATAGGTAGGGAAAAACTAATAGATTATAATAAAACAATAGTAATAAAAATTTAGAATGAATAGGTGTATAGCTATAACATAGATCAAAATAAGAATAGGGATGTAAAAATAATGTAGGAGTTGTGTATATAGTAAAATAAAATAAAAATAAATAATTTTGGACCAATAAGAATTTTGGCTTACGTTGGGCGCCAAAAACTAATATTTTTCCAAAAATTTTATTTCAATTTGGGGGATTAATGCTGTAATTATAGGATTAATTTAGGTGCCGGTTAAGTCATAGGGGTCGTAGAATAAGCAAAAGAAACTCCCAAGTAACCAAAGCACATAATTACAGATATTAGAAGAGTAAATGGGTTATTATAAATATGGTTAGTTGAAAGCACACTGTATATAACAGTGCAAGCGATTAAACGCATATCCAAGAGTAGCTACGAGCAAAGATAAGAATTTAAAAATGTAACGAAATGTATCGAAATTAAATCAATGGAAAACCTGTATGAATTGGCTAGATAAATATTCAACAAGTGCGTTAATATATCATCATATACGCAGGCAGAAATTATGCATTATTTGAAAAGCGTACGTGATAGAAAGGTATTACATTTGTTCAAAAATCCAATTTAACTAGGAAATAAACAAACACCAAATTTATTTCTATTTAGATTAGAATAAAGCAAACAACAATAATACGTGATTTGATGAACAAATGTTCCTGGAATTTCTGAATTAAATGTGATGTATGTGAATGAATTACGTGACAAATTGAGCGTTCTCCCATGCAATTAAACTACACAATTGGTAAAGTTTCCGAAATAACACAAGAGATAAGATAATTGGTGTCGCCCAGCACGTGGAATCAACGAATCGCAAACAAAAGGGGGAAGGCTATAAATATGATAACAATTGAACAACGAGTTAGTATACATTTGAAACTGGGCAGTCACTATACTCGAAAGTGCTAAATTATTCACGCAAACAGTTAATTAAAATTAAAGTGAAAATCATTTTATAAGAGTGTAAAAGTTGTGTAAGCGAGCCGCTCTACTACAGACGTAAGTAAACCAGATTTAGTAAAATTATACAATTTCTAAAAATAAATAAAACAGGGCTCTTGGGTACGATCTTGGGTACAACTCTTGTTACGACTCTTGTTACGAGTTTTGGATACGAGTCAGGGACTCTGGAGATTACTGCCTGTTAAATTAATTTGGTAATCTCTGACAATGGTAAATATTCTATAACTGTTTCGTTAATTACGAAGATGGAAAACCTTTTATTGGAAAAACTCGCTAATAACGTTTTGGCTAGTATTTTGGTTGGATGTCGACTTTCAAATTCGACTTAAAACATTCAGACTGGACACGAAAATTCTTGGGGATTCAGAGAAGCTAGGGGCTGGTGAAGTATCACAGCATTTTATGCACGACCCAATCGTGGAGCACGATTAACACAGTATTTTATGTACGCCCAAGCCGTGGGGCGAGAATAACACAGCAATATATATATATATATATATATATATATATATATATATATACAGTGTGTACAGTATAAAATGCAGTACATGGGGATCTTGGAAACTGTAGGAGATACGATCTTGGTTAAATAGGACAAAAGTTGCATAATCATGAGGGTATCTCAGATCGGTTTTCAAATTTCAAAAATTTTTCATAGGTTACTAGATAGAGGCAAAAAACATAAAATTGACGATTACTTTATTTGCTCGTAGTTAGTCTACTAATTGAAATAGAATGTTTAAATTTGGTACATCATGGTAATTCCCCATTGCGCTTCACATTTTCAACTTAGATTTTGTCTAGGGCATCTAGATTTTGCGTGACAATGTTCAACTTTTTATTTTTAAATAGCCGCCACATTGGATTTTTACATTTTTGAAATGCTGACAAAAATCCCTTTCCAATGAGATATAACATGGCTATGTTTGATTGAATCAAAACACTAAAAATCACATAGTTATGTTTTGGTCGTAGTAGGCTTTAATTTTTATTATGACAAAGAGAAACAATTGCTCAACATTTGAGAAACGTCAAAGTTTGGCCTTTATTTTATGTTTCAAGTAGTGCAGTTTAATAAAACAGTTAATTAATTTACATAGAAATTTAAGCAAAGCATTTACGCTTGAAATGGATCACTTTACTAACCGTGATAAATATCAAATGTTAGAATGTTTTATTCTTTCTGGAAGGAATGATGTTAAAGCCGCTGAATTGTATTTAAATAAATACCCAGAAAAACATCAACCAAACAGATGTATGTTTCGGAGATTACAAAATAATTTAATAAATTATGGTACTTTTGGCTTGTCTAAGAGAAATAGGCAAATTAAAAAAGATAATGAAAACAGCGTTTTACAAACGGTTGTCGAAAATCCTCGTACTTCTTTTAGACAAATTCAGAATATAACAGGTGTTGCTCATTCTACGGCAAGAGCTATTTTAAAACGTTTCAAGTACCATCCATATCATGAACGACCATGTCAGAGATTGCGTACTGAAGATCAAATTCGAAGAATGGAATTCTGTGCTTGGTACATCAGAAAGTGCAACGAAAATTCAAATTTTGCATATACAATTTTGTGGTCTGACGAAAGTCAATTTACGAATTGTGGTATGTTCAACCGCAAAAATACAATTTTTTGGTCAGATGAAAATCCACATGTGAACCGCCAAGTTAGACATCAAGTTAAATGGGGATTCAACGTCTGGATTGGTATTATTGGAAGGTACATTATAGGTCCGCTTTTTATGATGCAAATTTAAACTCTGCGAGATACTTAGATTTATTGCAGGGAAATGTGGCAGATAGACTAATAGAGCATCCACTCGCTACTTTGCAAAATATGATTTTTCAAAATGATGGCGCTCCACCCCACAATGCTCTGATTAGTAGAAATTTTTTTAATTCTGAGTATAATGAAAACTAGATTGGAAATCGGGGACCAATTAAGTGGCCGGCGAGATCACCGGATTTAACTCCTCTAGATTTCTTTATATGGGGCCATTTAAAAAGTCGTGTGTACTCAAAAACGTATGATAATGTAGGCCAATTACAACAAGCAGTCCAAGAGGCCGTAAATAAAATAACTCCAACTATGATAAGACGATCTTGTAAAGATGTTTATAAAAGGTGTCGGTTGTGTGTTCAACAAAATGGGGGGGTTATTTGAACATTTAAAATAAATAATGAATTCATGTGGCTGACTATTGTTATATTTTTTTCCCTGATTGTTAATTTGCAATTGTCTGAACATGAATGACAACTAAAAACAGCTTAAATAATATTTTGTATTGAATAGATGCTAGTTTGTATTTATTCTTTGTTAATGCATAGTTATGTAAGTTCTGATTAATACAGATTTATTTTCAATTTTCTACGTTTTTTACTGTTTTTATTACCACTGAAAATTGAGTTTAAAATTTTTAGAGCAATTGTTTCTCTTTGTCATAATGGAAATTAAAGCCTACAACAACCTAAACATAATTATGTGATTTTTAGTATTTTGATTTAATCAAACATAGCCATGTTATACCTCTTTGGAAAGGGTTTTTTGTCAGCATTTCAAAAATGTAAAAATCCAATATGGCGGTTATTTAAAAATAAAAAGTTGAACATCGTCACGCAAAATTTAGATGCCCTAGACAAAATCTAAGTTGAAAATGTGAAACGCAATGGGGGAATTACCATGATGTACCAAATTTAAACATTCTATTTTAATTAATAGACTAACTACGAGCAAATAAAGAAATCGTAAATTTTCTGTTTTTTGCCTCTATCTAGTAACCTATGAAAAAATTTTGAAATTTGAAAACCGATCTGAGATACCCTCATGATTATGCAACTTTTGTCCCATTTAACCAAAATCGTATCTCCTACAGTTTCCAAGATTCCCATGTACTGAATTTTATACTGTACACACTGTATATTGTTGCGAGCTACTATTAGGCAACCCGTCAAACACACAAACGCCGTAGGCACTGCATATTCTCCAGGGACCGAGAATTATTCTAGCAATTACTGGAGAATGAGTCATCCTTTTTAATTCAGAGTATATATAAGACCGCTAATAAATGTAAGAAGTTCGTCTATATCAGATATATCAGAATATCAAATATAAATTATATCGTGTAAAGTTACATAGTTGAGCTTTTGGAAGTCCAAGGGTATACATAAATGTTATATTATGTGTCTAATGTACATGCAGCTTGTAGAATACATATATAGACAAAAATGTAATAAATAAATAATTGTGTTAGTGTTGTTAATGGACCTATGGTTAAAAAGTTAGTTTAAGAAGATATTATTGCTTGTAAATTTATTAGTGTGATAGTGCTTCATTGTTAATTGAACTGAAAACATCTATAAATAAGGCATATACTGTTAATTAGACTTGTGAACAGTGTGCAATAAAGACTCTTGTTATTACTTGTTTTAAATTAGTGAAACGCGGTAGTAGTAGCCCACTACAATATATATATATATATATATATATATATATATATATATATTGCTGTGTTTCCCTGTATTAGAATCGAGCCTCACGAATTGGGCGTCAAGAATGCTGTGAATCCTACAAAAAGCTATTCATTACCTTTACTGTGTTGGTCCATTGACTTTCTTCTGTTAATCGCCTCGGCTGCTCCTCTAGTTAAACCTTCATCCTCATTCATAAAAAAAAACAAACACATTCCTATCACAAACACCAACGTTAACTCTATTTACATCAATATTCACAATACATTAAAATTGCAAAATTAAAATTCAGCATAAATTTCAGTATCAGAAAATTTCAAGATTAAATTTATTATCATTTTAAAGTGCATCCAGAATTAAAGTCCTTGTAGGATGCCTACTAATTACTATAACAATATATGCAGACCTGAGTCTGAGTACAAAGGGAGCATCTACCACCCCTTTACGTTAATTAACCAGGTTCGTCTAATTGAGCTCAAAGACATACCCAAATTTTCATCAAGAACATAAATACTAAATACTCCTTTCGACTTAAACAAGAAAATTTCACCTTAAAATTAAAAATTTGTTTGTTAGTACAACTTCATTACTGTCCATTTTAAGTAAATAAATTATAAAGTTATTCAACACACACGAAAACATCAAAGTTCAAACAAAATAGTATAATTTACCTGAAGGTTACTGCACTCGTAGCTTCAATGTACCTCGTCCCTTTTGTTAATCACACCATTCCAACTGGGTTATATTTACGGCTTCTGATTCTCAACGCTTTTAAAATTTCTCCACCACCATTCATCTAAAGTTGTTTCAGGGCTTTTCCGGAACTCATCTGTGTATATCTGACCCTTGTTTTGTGGATCCAGACACGTTTATGAACCATTTAATTATTAACACCCCCGAAAAATAGCAAAGAAATTCATGCTTCTTTCACCAATATACGCCAAAACTGCCTACTTTTGTGTATTCATTCGTCGTTGCAAATTTTGACTAATTAGTACAGTGATACTAACTTTATTACCTTGTATCTTCTTTTCTAAGTGCACTAACGTACATTCATTGTAGCACGTAAAGAACAAGCTGTTTTAAATCACAAAAATATTCGAGCAAACTGTTTAAATTATTTAATCATAACCGGAAAACTAAAAAGCACTGTTTAACGCATTGAATCAAGTCGAAGATTTAAGAGAGCTTGTTCATATTCACCTGGGTATATATAGAGGTTAGCCTGTCTGTCGGTCTAGTCCCCAAAACGGACAATTCTTCAGAATTTCGCATGCTATGTTACCATTCCGCAGCCCGGCATGCGATTTTTACGAAATTTGCACTCGCCCCAGTTAAATCTCAGAAATTTCGACACGGCTCACAACGTCTGGAAATAACTAATTGAATTTTATACAGAAATGTTATTTTTACCTCTCAAATTTTGCCTTTTACTTTCAACCAATCGCAACCCCATGACGTTGCTTTACTCACGCCTTTTACTATATGTGTCTCGGTCTTGCATATATTATCTGTCTCTATCTACCCTGTTCTTATTAGTGCAAATTGATATTCTTTATTATCGATTATTTCAGTCCATGTGGACTGTGAAATAACCCACCTTTAGCATTTCCCGTAACTATTAAGCTACAGTTTCTCCAAGATTCTCTGTAACCATTTGTTATCTGCCAAATTTACGCAGAATGAGCCTTTTAAAAATACGCAGGTGTTCAAACATAATACACTTCTACGATTTGCATTTTATTGGGTTTTTTCAAGTTTTTATAGATATTATATGTTACTAATGGTTCAATTAACTTCAATTAAAATTAATACCCTTTAATTTTTAGTGACCCCTAATCAAATATTAATTATTATCAGTACATTTTGTTTAATACCGGTTACTTAAAATAGAGTTAATTAATATAAATTTTGCACGTAATTTCTCTTTGTTTCTTTACTAGGAATAATTAAATTACACGTAGAGCTTTTTAATACTGCTTCCTTTTTTTATAGCAAGCGTCTTGTAGATGATTTAAATCTCTTATGTTTAATGAAACGAATGAATTTTTATTCTCCACGGTTTTTTAATAACGCGTACCTTTTCCCAAAGCTTCTACACGGTGATTAAAATTATTTGATGTGATTATTATATATATATATATATGTATGAATCACAACAAAGTTTTATTATAATATGGTATTGGCACTGAGTACAATAAAAGAAGGTATTGTAAATAAAATTCACAAACCAACAAGAATAAACTTTAAAAGGCGCAAGTTTATAGAAAAGGAATTACAGACAGATTTAGTAGAAATGATACGATATTCGTGAGAAAATAGTGGGCACAAATACATTGGACAATTTTTTGGAGGCCAATAATTGACAATTTTTGGGGGATCAAATATGGCAATCTTTAAATCAAATGTTCGACAATTTTTTGTGCTATCCTAACGTAACAACACTCATTATAGATATGGAAGTATTAACCTTTGCTGACTAGGTTTATTCGTTTTCCCGCAGATGTGCTATTTTGTACAATTACTATATAGACAATTCATCAGCCTAAAATTTTTTTCTGGCTGAGTTTATATACTTTTTTGCAGATTTTGCTATTTCAGCAATATCTAGATAACACATTAGCATTTAAAATTACTGACTGTATTTATTCATTCAGAATAAATCTAAATCTAGCATTTGCTGATTACTCTTAAAATTTTCTACCTAAGCTCGCCCTACTTGGTGTCCAAAGCAACGCAGTCTTTACCTATAACTAGCGGTTATCAAGATTATGCTACTGTCTTGTCCCACCAGCAGTTTTGCTGACCTACTTTGAGTTTAGGTAACGCTGGTTTTACTCGACTGATATACCTTAAGTTTAAAGTAATGCACTTTTGTAATTGATTGACCTACGTTGAATCCACAATCAGGTTGACTTTAGTAGATTGACTTACAAACCAACGCAATCATGTCGTTTTTAGTCGATTGACTTACAGACTAACGCAGTGATTTGGTTTTTAGTTGATTGACCTATATTAAGTCGAAAGACGCATAGTATTTAGTCGATTAACCTACATTGAGTCCAGAGGCGCATATTTTTACAACCGGTATCGTCTCATATCTGTTTTTAATACTAATAAATTTGCCACTTAATACCTCGCTCACGCGCCATAACTCTGTGAAATAAATCCTGACATATAAACGACATGTAGTAGCGTATCCACATTTATATCTTCTGTGGCTGAATCAAATGTTTTGTAACCACATTCCTATTAAAAAAATTTTTATTACTGTGATTGTGTAAGTGTGTTGAGCAATCGTTCAAGAATGTGAATCTTATAGTTTCAAAAAAGTCGGTATATTTCTATCACTTTTCTCAATCATTCAAAGTTCAATATTTCAGGTATTCGGCATATTGAAAACTTTTTACAAATACAAAATCAACTTTGTAGTTTCTTACATGTAGAAATACTTTTTAAATTTTATGTGTGGTGCAATCTTCATGTTAATTTCTAATAAATTAAGTATCTTGGTACAGCAATAACCTTTAGCTTTTAAGAAATATGATAATAATTAAATCTGGTACACAATGATATCAACATTCAGTATTAATCTAATTATTCGCAAAGTTGGCCAAGACCTCGTTTTACCATAAACATGATGAAACAAAGGTAAGCCCACTACAGCTTCGACTGCATAAAATGAATTTTGTAGTATTACAAATAGGAAGAAAAGCGAACCATATGCTCAGGGTAAAATTAACTGGAACGTCAATGAGCTAGAACCGGTAAAAGAATCTTCATTTTATTCGTTTTTCAATCCCAGAGGCAAATATCATCGATTTGTGGCGTTGTTCTTCATGTGCTGGCTAGGATTCGGTAAGTTTGACAGTAGTAAAAGGAATTTGTAAAACATGCGAACTTTTTAATGCTATAGAGGAATAGAAGGGGTTCTTTTCGTAGCATAGCGATTATTCATATGTGCGTCTCACGATAGTTTAAATCTTAATGGACGGGTGCGTGTGAATAAACTTATGAGTGACGGACTAACTACAAATAAAATACATTTAAATAGCTTAAAGAAAACACAGTTTAAATAAAAAAAGCTGTTGCCATTCCTAAACTTTAGGCGATGTATTCTCACTATAAAAAATGTGCGAAGATGCAGATCTAAAATTAGCTTCTCGTCAAATTTTCCTCAGAAACAATGATGTTGAATTTTAGCTATCAAGTAATTACGTCAACCAATTAATTCGTTGTCATTATAAAGGTTATCATCCACGCAGGACTAAGAGGAGAGATATACCACCTAATGAAAGGGCAAGAATAACTTCTATATTTTGAGTCGCAGAAATAAAAATATAAAACGTAGAATAGGATTACACTTGAACAAAATAAAAATAAATTGTAAATAGAGTAATTCTAAAAAATTTTTTACTGAAACAAAATCTTACCCAGCATTGGAGACTGTCCTGATTATGAGTCAAGGAGTAAGGATTTGAGATGCTTTTTTGAGTCTACTGTGAAGGTTACACGACTTCCGCAGAGCTTTTGAAACTGATTTGGATATAATACATACACCTTTTTTGCAAAAATAACATTGAATTTACGTACCTCTTTCTTTATTTACCAATAGCTTTTGCCACATCCAACACACTCGCTTTTTTAATCTCTGAATCTATCTGCTCTTCTATTAGAAAATGAGAAAGCCCTAGAATTATCTCAATTCTCACGTTATCATTTAGAGAAGTTTTCTCTTTGCCATTTTATTCGCTTGGTGGTCGTTTCATATTTCTCCTTTAACTTCCACCTCCTCTTTACCAATTCTTTCCGCATTTTTAAAAGACATTTCATTTGCTATTTGCTTGCTGCCGCTACGGTAAAGCTGTATGTTAATCCAAAAGCTTCTGTTTAGGATTTGCTAGGATCTTTAATCAAAAACGAACAGTCAACAATTTTTACTGGGGAGGAGAAGTATCTCAATAACTGTACCTAAACACCCTGCTTGAAGCAGTTGCAGTTCTTATTTGTATAATTTTTAAAGTGCACAACACGAATTGTAATTACGTCCAATTTAAGGATTTTAAATAACTTCAAACCAAAGTTGCAAAAGGAGTGATAAAATTATACTTACAGTTACGTAGGAAAATCTTGAATAGACTCGAAACCAAGAACATGTGCGTATTAGAAATACACATTCGAAGTCATAAAAACGTATACGTATTATTATAAACAAATTTGGTGGATAAAAATAACTTAAATGGTGAAAAATCCAATTAATAACTAAAGAATATACGAAGCTCAGTTAGTTTCGTATTAACAATATCAAACATTTTATTGGAAAGTTACAAATATAAAATAAAACGTAAATATTTCCTGTTCTAATCGATAAAGAGATTTGAAAACGCTGCAGAGGTACTTCTAGGTACTAGCTATATTACAATAATACTGATAAAAAGTTAGGAGAAATAAATGAAGGTTCCGTCTTAATCTACACCATCAACAGTATTTTGCGGATTTTCTACAAATAATCGATAATAATATTTTGAAGAAATGGGGGTTAGCGAAAAGTACACGAAGAGAAAAACATATTGACAATATTTTCTATAATTCAAATTTCCAAAACGGATTAGACAAAGTGATAAAGGATATTATAATGGCCATACTTGTATTTGAAATAGTTCTAAATCGAACGAAAATATTTAGAAGGGTAAAATTGAACGTAACAAGTGTAAGGAGTGTAAATCAACAAAATTCAAAATTTTGGCATAGGAAGAAATTGTTAAATATTTGTATAAAGCTAACGAAGAATTTTTAATCCACAAAGTACCACTAATTATTCGACTTCTTGTAACATCAGGGTATAGATGGTATTGATTTGGTAGAAATTGTTCAAAGATATGACAAGTTACGTCTAATAAACGTGTCTCATCGTCATTTTTTTGTATTTTACAATAATGGTAAGTACACCAAGCAACCCGTAGGAATGAACACTTCTAGTGATATACCGAAGATCATTGTTACATTTAATAGATTACCTAACCCCAAGAATACACATGATCTTATCTTAGAAGGTCTTCTGCCTTGTTGCTAGCCAACACTAGAGCTGACATTTTAGACGTAAAAATACATGGCAAATGGAAGCCCAAAGCTGTAGCAGAAAGGTATGTGTATTAAAACTTCGGAAGAAAATAAGAAGAGAGAATATAATAAATTTAACTCCATCCTTACCAAGTATAACTTTAGCTCTTGCAATAAATGGGTACTTAATATTTACAATAAATAAAATTTGTATCAATAAATGGTTTTCTTATAGTTCTATTGGATTTGCATTAGGTACCTTGTTTAAACGTCATATTGACTTGAGTGCAGTAATGCAACGATATGAGATACTACCGCATTGAGTGCGATAAAATCTGTCATTACTTAATTAAAATGAGTTAGATAAGTTATTCTAATCCGATGATTGTAGACAAAAATAGTTTAAGGTACCTAGGTATTCATTATCACTTGGCACTTTATCACCTTTAGGCGATCATTGAACTCTAAGAAATTTATAAACATTGCAACATTTCGCAGAATATTTATTTATTTATTTACAGATAAGAAACAAATACGCCTAAGGCCATATTACATTCTTTCTAAGTTATTTACTATTCACCAGAAAAAATGAGAATATTTTGCAATGAGAAACTAAAAATAAAAAAAGAATACATTACTAGCTACTTCGGAATGTAAGTGGCCCAATGTGTCATATATTGCGCCTTAAAGACAGCGAAAGCAATTCCAAATATTTCATATGAATTAAAGTCACCCCCAAGAGAGTATTATTATAAAATAAGTTAAACAATCCTGAAACAGGAGACTTAAGTCCAATAGCAGTATGAAATCGATAAATGTGAAAAACCTCAAATTTTCGTAGGCTAACCTGTGGCGCTTACAATTGAAGTTTCGATGCTAAGTGCGGGCAGTCTACAACCTCATTAAATATATTATACATGAATACTAACGCGTTATAGTCTCTTCTCTTTTCAAGTTTATATACATCGATTTCTCTCTAATGTGTGCACAAGAGATGAACGGCAACATAAACATATGTTTCTTGTAAAACCAATTTAAGAAATTTTTTGATCATGTCTATGACCTTTGTGTGTTTTTAAGTAAAGTGTACTAGATTATGTATGCATATTCCTGTTTGGATCGCACTAGAGAGTTAAATATCATGCACATACTTCTCGTTGCTTCAATTCAGTACATTTTCTTATAACAAAGGCGAAAAGTCTATAACTTTCTCTTGTAATAATTTCTATGCGTCTCCTAAATTTGAAGTTACTTTCAAAGTGTGCTCCAGGATCCATAATGGTTGAGGTGTTCTTTATCACTGTATCATGCATAGCGATAGTAAACATCAAGAATATTAACTTATACACAAAAAGCCATACAGCAGCATTTATTAATATTGAAATTAAATTTGTTGTTAACACTTCACACCCACAGATTATCAACATTCCTCCTGCAATAGTGGATGATACATTTTAGATTTAATTACACGATATATTTTAAGATCGTTTGCATATAATAAACTACGACTATAACGAATGTGTGAAGGAAGAACATTAATAAATAATAGAAATAATAGTGGTCTAAGATTAAAATCCTGTGGTACACCTGAGGTGACATGGTACATATGTGATAACTCACCTTGAAAAATTATGAACAACTTGAATAGCGATCGACTAAAGTCATGCATAATCGAGTTTTTTATTAATATGCCGTACACAACTTTATCAAATACTTTAGAGAGGTCTGTGTATATTACATACACACGACCGTAATCGTGTCGTTCCTTACTAACTTTTTCACTAAAGAGTGCTAGGTGTATTAATGTTGATCGTTCGCTAACAAACTAAATTTTGACACGGTGAAATAAGTCATCTAATATTGAAGTAGATGTGGTTATATAAAATGGATTCAATTTTTGCCAGTGTTGAAGTTAGAGATATTGGTCGATAACTTTGTAAATTTACTTTTGTCTCTTGTTTTAAAAATTCGGACACACTCGAGCAGTCTTCCAGTGTGTAGGAAACGTAGATGTTTTCAGGCACGCGTTAAATATTTTTAAAAATGGATATAAAAACTCATTTTGACACGCTTTATGTTAATATTGTGGGATGCCTTATGGACCCATAGAACGCTTTGATTTTAATTTTTGAAAAACATACCCATTGTCAGTTAGTGTTATAAAGATGATGTGTAGTAGTTTATTTAGCATGCTGCTATCAGAAACTTGACTTATTGGATGAATTAGAAATTATCAGTACATACCCTGATTAAAAATAATTAGCGAAGCCATTTACTTATCTGCTGTTGTGCTAAAATTATTGCCATTATCAGTAAGTATCTGCTGAGTGGCCCGATTTGTTGTTTTTGCATTTGATAAATGTGCCCAAAATTGTTGTGAAATTGATTTCGCTTGCTGTATAAAATTATGGCAAGTATCACGAGACCTTTTAACTCTGTAAGCTTATGAAACTCGTCCAGATTAAACGACGAACCGTTCCGTGTTTTATGATAGTAATTTTTTAATATAGATATTTTAATTAATTCCCTGTCAAGCCAGATCGGATAATTATTATCATTGTATTTACCACTTCTTGATACAGTATAATCAAACACACTGTAAATTAGGGAACAAACAGTATCACCATTACATTCACAAATCATCAAAGCGGTTGACATACTGTGTATATACACCTATACAGAGTGTTTCAAAATTGCACGGCATTATTTTAAGGGAGTGTTCTTTAGCACAAAATAAACATAAAACTTCTAATAAACATATGCCTTAAAATGTACCCCTATGGAGTTATAACCCCTTTAAGGGGGCTAGGTGAAATTGAGTTTTTTTAATTATCTGAAGAACCACAAAACATATTTTATTCAGATTTTTGTTGCCTACCCATGTTTTTATGCCAAATATGATAGGCTTATCCATTTTTCGATAATAAAATCAGAAGCGTCCCATTCGGGGGGAACAATCACGTTTAACCCTGTAATTTTTTTGTGTGTAAGCTTTTATAAATTATAATGCCAGAATTAGAATCTTTTGACATTTCTGAGTAAAAAAGTCACTCTTGTTTGAAGTCGATATCTGTAGCCGTTTTCGAGTTAATTGGGGTTAAGCATTCAGGATGCCCTATGATACTTTACATACTTACATAGATGTTGAGAGTTGAAATTATTTATTACAATTATACATTTAAAGTAACTGTTCAAAATGCCCACCATTTTGTTGTATGCAGCATCTAGCACGGCGAATCCATTGCTCTCTGGCAAGTCTTATAACATCAGGACGATTCTTAATAGTATCAGCAGCCTCCACGATCCGATTCTTTAACTCCTCTTGTGTGTCGATAGGCTTAGAATAAACCATAGTCTTCATCCAACCCCAAACAAAATAATCGAACGGTGTTAGATCGGGAGATCGAGGTGGCCATTTAACAGGTCCATTTCGGCCAATCCATCGGTTACCATATTTTGCGTTTAAATAGTCAGTGACAATATGAGAGAAGTGGGCTGGGGCACCGTCATGCATAAACCAAATCCCACGTCTATCGAGAATTGGAATATCCTCTAACAGCTCATAAAGATTATTTTGCAGAAAATTCAAATAAAACACTCCTGAAAGTCTTCGTGGTAAAAAGAAGGGGCCGATGAGATTGTCACCAAAAAATCCACACCAGACATTTAAGGAAAATGTATGCTGATAATGATTTGTAACAGTGGTATGGGGGTTTTCTTCATCCCAATTATGAGTATAGCAAAAATTGGTAATTCCATTTCTTGTAAAGGTAGATTCATCAGTCACTAGCAAGCGGGTCAAGAAGATACGATGTCGTGTGCATTTTCGAATTAACCACTGCGAAAAATTGGTTTGTTTGATGTTATCTTGCGGTAACAAATCTTGCACAGCTGCCAGGTGAAATGGGTACAGTTGCTGCTCGTGCAATGTTCGCCAAACGCTTGCAGATGAAACACCAAAACGAAGAGACAATCCTCTGGTGCTAGTACTAGGAGATAACTAAACAGCATTGAGTATTTGTTCTTCAACATTTACATCTCGTCGAAATCTTTGTCGACCAGCATTTACTCGTGTAGGTTTTAGCGTGCCAGTTTCCCTAAGGCGTGTTTCAATGGATTGAAATGTTTTACGATTTGGTATCCTTCTAGTTGGAAATTGTTCTTGGTATCTGCGAACTGCAGCAGCGCCATTTCTCTGTACTTCACCATAAACTAACAGCATGTCTGTTTGTTCTGCAAATGTAAACAAGTTTGTAGTGTCTCCCATGATACAACAAATTAAAGTGTCTTCAAAGTACCAATTTACACAAAAACTAACAGAACTAGTAACACATAATAGTAACTTACACAGTGTTTAAACATAACAAAGGTAATACATAGTTGATACATAATCACCTGTCAAACAAATAAACAATATGCAACTGTTATAATGTAGAGCTTCTAATATCGCATTTTGACATTTAGCTTTAGTCTTCAATATCTAAGTAATACATTGATTAATTTGAGACATATGTATAGTTTATACGTATGCCAAGTAGTTACAGAGATACTGAAGGCATATGTTTATTAGATTTATACCTATACATATGGGAAGTTCATATTAAAACTAAACGAATAAGGCATGTATCATAGGGCATCCTGAATGCTTCACCTTAATTAAATCGAAAACGGCTACAGATATCGACTTCAAACAAGAGTGACTTTTTTACTCAGAAATGTCAAAAAATTCTAATCCTGGCATTATAATTTATAAAAGCTCACACACAAAAAATTACAGGGTTAAACGTGATTGTTCCCCCCCGAATCGGACGCTCCTGATCTTATTCTCGAAAAATGGATAAGCCTATCTTATTTGGCATAAAAACATGAGTAGGCAACAAAAACCTGAATAAAATATCTTTTGTGGTTCTTCAGATAATTAAAAAAACTCAATTTCACCTAGCCCCCTTAAAGGGGTTATAACTCCATAGGGGTACATTTTAGGGCATATGTCCCTTAAAATAGTGCCGTGCAATTTTGAAACACCCTGTATACAAATTTGGAGAGACAGCACCGAATGTAATCAAATCAACATAGCATTTAATTCTAATCAAAATAAATTCAGAGGTAAAACTTTGATTACAGATGAAAGATGAGAATTAGTTACTCTTTATAGCTATTAATGTTCCACCGCTTCTAGATTTTCTCAAAGCTATCTTATTTCTATCGCAACGATACACAATATATCAATTATTCATAAATTTAGATTTGCTGATATTGAACTCCAACCACGTTTCGGAGAGTATAGTTATATCTCAATTCTCATTGACCAAATTTAAACAAAATTCTTTCAATATACTTTTATCCCCTTACATTCTAGTAGTAATTTGAAGATCCATGCAAAGTACAGCCCATAACTCCATTCTTAACAATACTACAAGCCTAATTTACATTCAAACAATCCATATTAAATAAAATTATTAGTGTAACAGCACCAACCTGTATATAAGCATCTACATTTTAATGATATAACATAACTACAATTTAATTCAGTTATTGGAATTATATAAATCAAGAAAATGACATCACATTAAATTAAACCATAAATTCTTATCAATAAACTCTGATTTGAGAATAAATTTAAATAACAGAATACCACATTCACAAAGAAAACGCCAATCTTTAAGTATAACAATTTAATTCTAATTGGATGTCGCAGTTAGATAATGAGCATGTTTACAAAACACCAACTTTAATGTTGACCGCTCCATCAAGCGTGCAACAGTTTTTCCAGCTATTTGTAGCAGCCGCTTTTTTCAATAATTGATATCTTGCTGAAGCCAAATCTTCCACACATAAATTTCCCAAACTTTGTCTATTATCATCATCATCATTAGGTCTTCAGTCCTGGAACTGGTTAGACCCGTACCCTCATTGTTTCCTATTCTGAACTAACCTACACATTTCCCTTAAATTTGCAGTCTGCATCTATCACTATCTGATCTAGGTCTACATCTACCTCCATCTTCCTATCTCTGCTTGTAATATATCCTATACTATTTCCCAAAAATGCTTTAGACCTTACTCTGCCCTTCGATTTCTCCTGTTGTTTGCACAGATATCCTTGTTCCCCTACTATTTCTATAACCTATTTGTTATTAAATTTGTCTGTCCATGCTATCATCCTCATACATCTGAAGCACAACATTCCAAAAGGCTGCTACCGTTTTTCTTTCTGCTTTTCCTACACACATATGCTTTCAACAATTTTCTTCCTGCTTCTATGTTTGTTGTCTTTCATCATAGGCGCTGTTCTTTCTTGTTAGATGCAGTTCGGTCCTCTTCTATTATTTTACAGTTGTACCCTATTTCTTAGACATTCAGTTGTTGTGAAGAGGGGGCGGCTCCGTGGCGTAGTGGTATGTGTATGACTACTACGCCAAGGTCCCGGGTTCGAATCCCGACACGGTCCGCTTGAAAAATGTTAGGTGAGTATTTTTCACAAAAATACACCCTCGTTCGGATGAGAGGTAAAATGGAGGTCCCGTGTGTGAGTGTTGTCACGCACGTTAAAGATCCCTACTTTGCTTGCAACAGCAAGGGTTCGGCAAAATTCCAAATTTTCCAAGTAAAAAAACTCGCTTCCTGGCCAATGTAGTGCCTTCGGGTGGAGGATTGAAAAATCACATGTAAGGTTGGGAAGGGGGGTAAGCAGCCCATGGCTGTCAAGTTCCCCCAGCACTTGAACATTTGCCGATTTAATATTTTCTCCAATATGTCTTTTCGCACAGTCAACATTAGTTGCAGATATTTCACAACCAACACCTGAAGTTGTTTATAATAATCATCAGATTTATTTGCGCTTATTTTTTCGGCATTAGGTTTTCTGTCTCAAAACTTTTATTGTTTTATAATTTTATGCCCTATTTCACCGAGATTCAGTGAAGGGGGTTAAGCAGCCAGTGGCTGTCAAGATTCCCCAACACTTAGGCATTTGTCGAATGAATAGTTTTCCAGTAAATCCTTACACACAATTAACATTATTCGAGAACATTGCCCACCCAATACTTGTAGTTGCTTATATTAATCATCAGGTTTAAGTACAGTTACTTTTTTCGTCATTAGTTTATCCATCTTAGGACTGGTTAGATGCGTACCTCCATTGATTTCTATTCTGAGCTAGCCTACACATTTCCCTGAAATTCTTACAGCCTACATCTTTCACTATCTGTGTGCAGTAGTCTAACCTAGGTCTACCTCTACTTCTCTTTTTTCCTATCTCTGCATTTAATATATTCCGCACTATTCCCTCATGCCGTAGTATGCGGCCTATCATCATATCTCTCCTATTTTTTACTGTTTTCCACATATTTTTTTCTTAGCCAATCATTTTTAGTACATCTTCGTTCTTAACTTCGTCTGTCTATGATATCTTCATCATACGTATATAGCACCACATTTCAAAGGCACACCCCTGTCTCACCCCTTTCCTAATGTTTACTTCCCTACGTTACTGCTCTAATTCTATTACTGCTCTTTCATAGTGTTTGGTTCTCTACGTTCCTGTTCTAATTCTGCTGTTTGCTCTTTGATTGATGGTGATTAAGGAGGTTGATATAAATGTGTGTATAAATATAAATATGCAAATTACAATGAAGGACCAATTGCTTTTATAGCAATAACGATAATGGTGGAGCGGTTATGTAATAACAAAAAAGGACAACTACCAACTAATTAAGGAAGGGTATAAATACCTTAAGTCTTGCGCCGCTGGGGGCAATAGACACTTTCACGCACAAAGCTTTGTCCTGCGCCGCTGGGGGCAATAGACACTTTCACGCACAAAAGCTTTTACGGAGAACCAGTAACACGCTCGACCGGGTGTCGGTCTCGCTTTGAAAGCTCTAATACGACCGTCCCTTTCAAGGGTTCGAAGGCGACTTGCCTCGTTAAAGGCTCGAGTACGACTGTCACTTTATGCACTGTTATTGCCGGTATATAAAATGTTTCACTCAAACTGTAGGATGCACGCACAAAGTATTTATTGTCACAAAATACCGAATTGTTCGATGACGACGTAACATACCGCCCACCAAATTCATAGAATTTTGAAAAGAAGGGAAGTAGGTTGGGTGAAGGAAATCACATGGGATTTGACCTTGCTAGGAAAGGAGGTAACAAAAGATAGGGTGGTGCACTACAGCGAGCGATATTACCAACTATGCAAAGAATAAAAATATATATGTAAATAAGAAAATATGTAAAAATAATATACTACTATACATGTAAAAAAATGTGTATATACATTTAAACATAAAAATAAAATTAAAATACCGGTAGCGGCGCTAGTTTGACCAAAGGTCGTTTTAGTGTGCCATGTGCCGTTTTGACTTCAGCGACACGTATAATACCGTCCGCACCGGGAAAAGTATTAATAATACGACCAAACTTCCATTGAAGTGGAGAAAGCTGGTCGTCCTTGATGAGGACAATAGTGTCCTTTTCCGTAGTTACCTCAGCAATTGAGGTTGACAATGTTGGTTGAGGCGGCCACGAGTCACTAGGGTAGTGAAGCCAATCAGGCCCCGCCCACCATAGCGAACATGAAATAACCGCGCTTGGCATTAATCCCGAGATGCAGGATCAGCCGGATTATGCGAAGATTTAATATAAAACCATCGGCTAGGTGCAATGATCTCTTGAATGTGGCTAACACGGTTTGCCACAAAAGTTTTCAACGAAAAGGTGGAGAACGTATCCAAGTGAGAGCGACCGTAGAATCACTCCACGCTGAAACATCGGAGATGTCAATCAAGCCTTGATAAGACCGAATGGTAAAAGAAAGTAAATCGGTTAATAAAACGGCGGCACATAATTCCAAACGTGGAATTGAAATGCGCTTAATTGGAGTTACTTTTGTTTTAGCGGTTACAAATTGTACAGTTATTTCTCCAGTAGTTTGATTTATGAACTGAAAATACACTACCGCTGCATACCCTACCTCGCTAGCATCGCAAAACCCATGCAAATGACAAGTAAAAGGATCCGAAGGGGGTAAACAACGTGGTAACTTTAATGACGATAATAACGGCAACTCTTCTTGGTATTGCTGCCATTGAGACGAAATGTCTGCTGGTGGGATGTCATCCCAATTTAAACCTAACATCCACAGATGCTGGATTAGGCGTTTTGCAAAAAGTGTTAGTGGGGCTAAAAATCCTAATGGATCATATATTCTGGCAACTTGTGAAAGTATGTTGCGCTTTGTACATATTTGGTTTAATGGTTTAACCCGAAACGAGAAAATATCTTCTGTAGGTGACCATTGAAGACCTAATATTTTTATTGATTCGTCCGAATCGAAATCGAGAGAAGTATATTGGCAAAAATCTGACGGAATGCCTTCCAAAATAGAAACTGAATTAGAACTCCATTTTCGAAGTTCAAAACCAGCCAAATGTAAAAGTCGAATAAGTTGATCTTTAATTTCGCGGGCCGATTGTATAGAATCTCCACCGGCGACGAAATCATCAATATATAGATTTGACCGTATAGCGTCAGCGGCTAACGGAAACCTTTTGCCTTCGTCAATGGCTAATTGCTGAAGAGTTTTAATGCTAGATAAGGCGATGACTTAATACCGTAGGTCACTGTATTAAGCTGATATGTCTGGATGGGTTCTTCTGCGGAGAACCGCCAAACAATTAATTGAAACTTTCGATGTTCTTCGGTAACCAAAATTTGTCGATACATTTGGCGAACATCACAAGTAAAAACGAAACGATGAGTACGAAATTTCAGTAAGATTGACGAAATGTCGTTTTGGAGACTAGGTCCAGCCAATTGAGTGTCATTAAGTGACACGTTGTTTTAACCTTTGCAGAGGCGTCAAAACCACACGAATTTTAGAAGTATGACCTTCCTCTTTAAACACAGGGTGATGGGGTAAAAGTAATTATCGTTCCCAACGGGCGGAGAATCGAGTAATGCCATATGACCCGCATCAAGATAGTCCTGCATGAAATTGTTGTATTGGGCGCGTAGCTCCGGTTGAGCATGTAATTTGCGCTCCAACGAAAATAGTCTTTTTTTAGCCATCTCAAAGCAATTATCAAAAACGGGCAAAGTATCGTTGAACGGTAACGCAACAATAAAACGACCGCTAGGGTCACGAGAAAACGTGTTTTCAAAAATCAAATCTGCCTTTTCTTCTTCTGGAGAAGTATAAGGCGTGGATGGCAACTCTTCTATCTCCCAAAACCGCCTTAGGGTCTGGTCGATAGGATCTTCTACAGACGTAAAAAATGCTTGGACAGTATCAGACTGCAAGCTTTTTGTGGGACCAATAATAGTCCAACCAAAAATTGTATTTATGGCGGCAGGCTGAAGAAACTTGCCATGTATAACACCGCCATTGATGATGAACGGATAAACATCTGCTCCTAGGAGCATGTCAATGGTTCCTGGAGAGTTCCAGGTCGGGTCTGCAAAGTGCAGGCCGCATAAGTGTTCCCAATTATTAGGAACTTCAACGCTAGGTAATTTGCCAGATATTGACGAAAGCACAAAAGTTGTGACTTCTAGAGATTTTCAGAGTCTAACATAGAGCGAATGGTGCAGCTGACGGCACCCTATTGACTGCTGAAGTTGTCTGCCCAAGTCCATAAATCGGAACTTGAGAACGTATGCGTGGAAGCCAAAGTTTGCTCACGCAATCGTCTCGAATAAAGCTAGCTTGGGAACCAGGATCTAAGAGTACCCTGATCGGTTTGTATCTACCAGAACGATCTTGAACTTCCACAACAGCAGTGGAGAGTAAGACAGTAACCCCAAGATTTGAATTCGTCTGTGAAGACAAAACATTTGCCGGAATAGGAGAAGCTGACTGCGTCCTATTGGCATTTTTATGCATGTGTGTAGCGGTCGGTTCAGCTGAACGGCTAGAAGCAGGTTGCGATTCAAAATGTAGCAAGGTATGATGCGGCTTGGCGCAAGTTCGACAGGAATTATAAGATTTGCATTGCATGGACGCATGGTCTGTTCGTAAGCAATTTAAACAAAGGCGTAAGCGTTTGACAATGTCGAAACGTTCTGTCGGAGTTTTCTTTAGAAACGATTGACATCTGTAAATTAAGTGATTGCCCTTGCAGGAAGGACAATGGTGCGAAAATGAATTATTTGAGTCACTGGAGCTACTTGGTGTGTCCAGTGAAACTACGTTAGAAGAAACCTTTGGTTTAAATTGAAACGCTGAGGATTTCTTAGGCACCGATGTGTGCGATGTATGGACAGTCGTCGAATAAGAAACAGGTGCGGTTGAAGAAAAGGTTTCCAACGCTGCACATTGTTGGGTTAAAAAATATCTCAAATCCTCGAAATTAGGTATTTGCTTCGGATCCGATTGGAGTTCGAAGCGTTTTCTAGTGAACGGATCAAGTTTTCTAAAAGCAAATCGACCAGAATAAAGTTCCAATGTTCAGTGGGAAACTTTAAGTTAGTTAGAACAGCAAGGTTCTCCGAAAACAATCAATAAGTGCCCTAAGTTTCTTAGGGTCTTCTGATTTTAAAGGTAGAAAGTCTTTCATTGCTTTCCAATGCAAAGTTGCCAATAAACGCGGATTGCTAAATCTCTCACGCAAGGCGTTATAGGAAATAATAAAATTATCCCCGAAATGGGTACAGATTTAACGATTCTTAAAGACTCCCCGGTACAACAACTGATAAGATAATTTAATTTTTCGATATTGGACAGCGACGCGTTATTATAGACCAGGCTGTCAAATAAATCGATGAAAGATGAAAATTCAGTTACCTCATTATTAAAAATTTGGAGCTTTAACGGTAACAATTTTGATACCGTGCTGCTTGGAGCATTTTCTGTAATTTGTGGTGCTTTCATTTCTTGCATCGTATCGAGATGCAGCAGTATGAAAAATAAGCGGAATCTACTTCCTTCCGTACAGCGTTGTAAGTTAATGAGTCTACCTCGTCACATGAGGCCAAGACAGCGACTAAAATTGTATTGAAATTTGCATAAAGGTCATGTATTCCCCTTGTTTGAATAAGGAACAATGCCTTTAAACTTGGGTCACTTTGTATAGAATTACAAAGCTCAAATATTTCTAAAATCCGTGTTTTCAGTAATTGGAGTTCTACCACATGTGCTTTCTTTGGAGCCATTCTCAAAGATTCTGAAAGGACTACAATAAACTGTTGTAAAACGGTAAAGCTAAATGTGCACTGAGAAATATTAAAATATTATGAGTTGTTCAAAGCACGAAAAATGTAAAATAGGGTATAACCAATAAATCACGTTTTATGACTAACGGTTCGTCAAACAAAAGCGTGAATATAAGATGTACCGCTTAACAACCCGAGCGGCTTACCATCAAAAGCTCACAGAAACGTTTAAAACATGTGGCTTAACATATTTGCCGAAAGATGCAACTTTACAACCTTATTCCTCTGCAGATATTTTCAATATTGTAATACAAAACGTGCAATAGCTTTTAAATACAAAGCAAATCCTTTACCTTTCTTGTTTAAGAAGTATAAAGCGATTTATAGTTTTCAGGTTGCTTTCTGTTTTATGCCGCTAAAATGAATTTAAAACTGAAAACTGACAAATTTTATATTATGAATTTCTTTGTAATTAAAACGCTTGCTGGTTTCAATTACGGCGAAATCGCTTAATTTAATCTAAAGACAGTATAAATAATGTTTACACATTTTAACCCGCTAAATATGGGCTTTAAGCACAAATTTAAAACTGAAATATTAATTAATTAAAAACTCGCTGAAATGCACAATAATATTTAATTTAGGACATGTGTAACCACAGGACTAATGAATCCGGATCGACTTATAGGGCCAATGATTGATGGTGATTAAGGAGGTTGATATAAATGTGTGTATAAATATAAATATGCAAATTACAATGAAGGACCAATTGCTTTTATAGCAATAACGATAATGGTGGAGCGGTTATGTAATAACAAAAAAGGACAACTACCAACTAATTAAGGAAGGGTATAAATACCTTAAGTCTTGCGCCGCTGGGGGCAATAGACACTTTCACGCACAAAGCTTTGTCCTGCGCCGCTGGGGGCAATAGACACTTTCACGCACAAAAGCTTTTACGGAGAACCAGTAACACGCTCGACCGGGTGTCGGTCTCGCTTTGAAAGCTCTAATACGACCGTCCCTTTCAAGGGTTCGAAGGCGACTTGCCTCGTTAAAGGCTCGAGTACGACTGTCACTTTATGCACTGTTATTGCCGGTATATAAAATGTTTCACTCAAACTGTAGGATGCACGCACAAAGTATTTATTGTCACAAAATATCGAATTGTTCGATGACGACGTAACACTCTTTGTATAAGCTATGTACTATTCGTCTATACCTAAAACTCATTCCAATCTTTTTGAGTATTTCGAATATTTTTTTCCATTTTACATTGTCGAATGCTTTTTCCAGATTTACAAATCCTATGTACACGCTTTCTCCTTTTACTATTGTTTTCTCCGTTACCACTCTCAGAGCTAAGATAGCCTCCCGTGTTCCCCTGTTTCGCTTAAACCCAAATTGATCTTCTCCTAGTATTTCTTCAGCTCGTTGTTCTATTTGTCTTTGTATAATTCTAGTTAATATTTTTGAAACGTGTGCTGTCAAATTTATTGTTCGAAAATTTTCACATTTATCCGCGCCTTTTTTTTTGTATAGTTACTATGCTGTTACATTTGAAATCGTTGGGTGTCTCGCAGGTATCGTACTTGTCCAGCAGCTTTTAGAGTTTCTGCTTGTACCTTATCTGTGCCCGGCGCCTTACCATTTTTCAGACCCTTTATTGCTAATTCAAACTCATCTCTAAATATAGGATATCCAAAGCATTCATTTTCAATGTCTGATTCCTGTTCTTATGCTGTTAGTTTTTTTTCCTGCATATAAATTCTTTATATATTCTTGCCAACTAACCACTTTTTCTACATTTTCTATAATGACGTTTTCTCCCGCGTCATTTATATTTTAGCTATACAGTTTTATATCCCTAAAATTTATTCTAATTAGTTTGTATTCTTCATCTGTCTTTCATACTTCCATCTTAATTTGTATCTCTTTGCATTTTTCATTAATCCATTGTTCTTTAGCTTTCCTGCATTTACGAATAATTTCCCATTTTATGGCTTTGTATCTCTGTTTGCCTGTTTCGTCTGATTCAATTTTGTATTTTCGTCTTTCTTCTATTAAATTTAGGATATCATTCGTTATCCATGGTTTCTTATTTTCTTTTTGTGTATACCTCAGAATATATTTGGCCGCCATTCTGCCATTCTGTTTCTACTTCCTTAGTATCAGATATTTTCCCGATATCTTTCAGCAATTTATTTGATTTTTTTTTATCTTTCTTGAATATCTTTATCTTTTAGATTCTCAAAGTCAAAGTGCATTTTCCGTTGCTTTTTTTCAAATTTTTAAATTTAAGTGCGGTCTTCATAAATACGACGTCGTGGTCAGTGTCTATATCTGCTTGTGGGTAGCTTCTACAATCTTTTACTTGATTCCTAAACCGTTGTCTAACAATAATGTAATCTATTTGATATCTTCCTATATCTCCTGGCATCTTCCACGTATATCGTCTTCTAGCATGATGTTGAAATAAAGTGTTTGTGATGATTAAATTGTTCTTGTCGCAAAATTCTACCAGCCTAAACCAAATAAACCTGCTACTGCTCCCTGGCTACCCTCACCTGCCACTGCATTAAAATCCCCCGTAATTATTAAATTTTCATGTCCTTTTACGTATCTTAATATGACTTCGATATCTTTGTACATTGCTTCTACCGGTTTGTCACTGTAGCTAGAGTTGGGCACGTATACTTGTATTATTACTGTGTTTACCGGTTTAGCTTCTAATCTAACCATTTCTAACCTTTCGTTCTTTTGTAAGTAGCTTTCTACACGTCGTTCTATCTTTTTTCGCATAACTATCCCCACACCCGAATTTCCTTCTTCTGATCCTGTATGAATTACCCTGAAGTGTCCACTTTTAAAATTCCCTGCCTCTAGCCAGCTTTCTATTATACAATAATATTATTTTATACTTATGGGCGATAAATTTTACTAAAGTAGTGTTATGTTATTTCTTTTCTCAGCTAATCCGCTTTTCTGAAGATGGCCTTTATCGAGGATGTAACGGGGCCAAACGGGGCTGCAAAGAAAATAGAAAGCTCTCGGTCTAAACTCGGGGTCTATTCCTGCAGAGGCATGAGATGGTCGGGGTTTTGTTTTAGATTGAACCTGTCTTTGAACAAACTAGGGCGCCACTACGTCAATAAATCTAACCCAAAAAATTTTCGTCCCAAGAATAGACGCAGATAAACCTTAAAGGAATTACATATTCCTGAATTTGGATTTGCAACAACATAATTTCTATTCTATTTATTTTATTATCTCAACAAAACGGGATAACCCTCTTATTTCTTATATTAAACTTTTTGAAATAAAACTACCACGAAATTTGACTAGAATGTAATGAAATTTGTTTCTTTCACTTTATGTACAAAAAAATTAAGAAAAATGTAATACAGTGTAAATACTATAGCATGAAATTGAATGCTGATAAAAATATTAAGTGGGCAAAAACTTATAGTTACTAACATGCCAGACTCATCATAAAAAAGAATTACTCAATATTTTATTACATTGAACGTATGCTGTAATCAGAGATCTTTAATTCGGCTCGCAAAATTGTTTTTGATTTAAACTTTATTCTTTCTGATGTTTTAGTAAATTTCCTCTATATCAAGAATTATTTCATTGTAAAACTTATTTAAGAACATAAGTGCAATTTTGTTTCACCAAACATAAAAGATATTTATCTTTATAGATTGAAAGGTCATCCTCAACGACTATTCTATACTAGAAAATGGCTACAAAAAATTTTACCAGATCATCTTATCTGTACTAAATAAAGTATGACTCTTTTCTAATAAAAACCTTCATATTCGCTTTTCAAAAATTTGTTTAATCTTATATTATTTAACTAATTAGTTTTCTGTATAGTAAGGTACATTTTCTAACGTAAGGTACTTCCAGTATACCTTGATATTTGTTCGAAAAAAGGAATAGAACTCACCCCAGTTCGACGACATTTAGTGTAATAAAAAACTACCGAACACCTTTTATGGTTGTGGCCTCGTTAATTCGCCATCTTTAATGCGGAAAAACAAGAATTTCTTGTCAAAGGTTAACAACAATCTCTTGAGTAGATTTTAATTTGAATCAATTTCCTGAACACATTACAATATCTTACATGTGATTTTCCAATGCTTCACCTGAAGGTACTACATTGGCCAGGAGGCGAGTTTTTTTACCTGGAAATTTAGAATTTTGCAAGGTAGAGATCTTTAACGTGCGTGACAACACTCACACACGGAACCTCCATTTAACCTCTCATCCGAACAAAGGCGTAATTTTTGTGAAAAATGCTCACCTGACATTTTTCAAGCAGTCGGCCGTGACACATTACAATACCTTACATGTGATTTTCCAATGCTCCACCCGAAGGTACTACATTGACATTACAACACCACAAACCTTACCATCTAAAACTTGCTTGCGCTTTATAAATCTCAAATTCATATCTTTCTTCTTGGTTAGCATAGCCGGGAGTTCTGGCCCCTAACCCAAGCAATACGTAACTGCCATGAGTGATATTTTTATCACCCATGATGGCTTGAAAAGTCCTTGCTTCTCTTCTAAAAACGTTTTTCAGACTACGTATCACGACCAGAATAATCGTTTCCTGTCTGACCGGCGCGCTTGAGCATTCAGCCCGCGGCTGCGCGGACTTACAAATACTTCGGCAAAGATTGCCTTAACTCCGGCGACCCACATAGCATAGAGCGGAATCCGGACTTGCCTAAAACTAAAGTGTTACAATAGGGCGTGGCTTGCCATTATGTTTTGGTCTTGTACGATGACACCTATCTATATAATCAGCACCGTTGACTAATCAGTCAATGTCAGCACTTAAGTTTACTGTATTTAATCCGTAAGTGTCGATTATTTTTTGTACAAGTTAACTTATACTATTTTTTCCACTAAAAATTCTTCATCGTACTGATGTACTAAATAACCCAAGGCTAATATCTGTACATTAAAATAATTTTTGACTTATATTATTGGACGCAATTGCAACAGACGTCAGTTCTGATCAAGATTTATATTAAACTAATTTTCTCAATTTGTCGACTTACTCTCTTTTTCCCACCCACAATAGAAATATTATTTGATTCTAACTCTTTCTACGTAAATTTTTACAATTGTAAATAGTTCTCTTGTAGCCTCGAATTTTTGCTATGACAATCCATCTGCAATACAAGATAGTCTTATGGAAGATCTGAATATCACGTCGACACAATTCTCACTTCTGTACTCGATATATGCTTGGCCATCAATAATCATATGCGTAATTGGAGGAGTTCTTATTGATAGGTATTTTGAATAGAGCTTTTTTAAAAATAATCTCTAAATTTACAGTCTTTTTGGAATTCGTATGGGAACAATTTTATACATGGGAATAACATTAATAGGACAGTTAGTATATGCAGCTGGTGCATTAATAGATGCATTTTGGGTTATGGTATTAGGACGATTTATATTTGGGTAATTATATGGTTTCCTAATTACTGACTACAATATACAAATATTTAGAATAGGATCAGAACCACTGGGGGTTGCACAGAAAAATTATGCTGTAAGTTGGTTCGAAGGTAACGAACTAAATATGGTGTTTGGACTGCATTCAAGCTGTAACAGTATAGCAAGTGTTTTAAATTTTTGGACTATGGATCCTCTTTATACCTGGGTAAGCAAATATTATTCGGGGTATAAACTTTTGGGAGTTGTATTATTTATAGGTAAGTGTTCCGTTTTCTATTAATTGGTTATTAAAATATATTTCATTGTAGGAAGTATTACATGTATATATTCGATGATCTGTTCAGTTATCTTAGGGATAATAGATAAGAAAGCTGCGGACATCCTCAAAAGGGATAAAAATAACATTCCAAAAGCAATTACATTCAAGGATGTTAAGAACTTCCATTGGAGTATTTGGTTACTAATTTTTATACGTTCAACTGGCTATGTCACAATCTACTCTTTTCTCGCTTTATCTAAGTTGGTAGATTATTATAAAAGATCTTTTTTAGTCTACATTGTATTTTTTTCAGAGTATTTTTTATGAGTAAATTTCATATGACATCAACTGCAGCAAATCATATAAATAGTTTGATGTTTATTTCATCTATAATCGGTGCTCCAGTATTAGGAATGTCAATCGACAAAGTTGGTAGAAATATTTATTGGTTAATCTTTAGCGCAACTTGTTTGATAACAGCTCATTGTATGTTGGCGTTGTTTTCTTTAAATCCCTGCATTCCAGTGGTAATAAAATATACTGAAATTATATAACAACACAATTGATTATTTTTGTTTCAGATATTACTCAGTATTTCCTCCTCTATTTTATCAAGTGCGTTTTGGCCTATTATCGCTTTAACAATTCCAAATCATCAATTAGGAACTGCTTATGGGCTGTGAGTATAAATATTGTTTTAAAATATTAACAGTGTTTAATTAAAATTTACGAAGAGAGAACATCAACGACTTGTTTCGGTTGTTCTCTTTTTTAAAAATTGCCAATAAACACAACCAATATTTTAATATATTCATTCATTTTCGGTTTGAAACTGACTGTAAAAACATCATCACGGCTGTTGGTAGTCTGTTTTAGTAAGTCACTTATATAGTTTTTTGTTGATTTGGCAAGAACGCGTTTTAAATATTTTCTCGTCGCATTGTAACGAATTTTTTAACTGGACTTTTAGCCTTTATTTCCAATAAATACAAGTGTATTAGTTACTCTTACCAATCACAAATATTTGCTTTTGTTTACATTAGCACTAGCTTAATCACTATTAGTGGGCACTAATTTAATCTTTTAAAGACGACGAATTAAGCACTATTGTAACACTAATCTTACAGGCAATTTATTTAACTAACATATTTATATCACGTGAGCCAATTTATATTTACAATAATTTATGCACATCATACATTTATTAAGACGGAATTATAAGTGACACTAATCGATCGCGACGACGTTTGCACTTAGATATTATAGAAAAACTGCAGAGAAATCTAGAATATGTTATCAAACCTCTCAAGAACAACCTTATTGTAATACTTACCTGTTAACCTTCCATTCTTATCGCTAAACAGATGTGGTTGTATTACGATTGCATTACGATATCTGTAAATCATTCTTTATTATCACTAGATAGATATGAGGCAGTTTTAGTAAAACTGAATACGCGTACTTCCAGAATGTTCCATATACTTTGCTACATTTTTATACTTGCTGGAGTTTTATACTTTAATGATATAAAGTAAAAAGAACTACATACCTCCGGCTAACTTGGTTATTAACCCAAGGAAGAGTTAGAGGTGGGTCGGAGCTGAATTTGCTTAGTTTAATAGAAGAAAATATAATTTGAAGTTGAATGCCACTGTATTTAACAATTATTAGTTAATTTTGAAGGGCAGATACAAAAAACCTTTTAGTGTTTTTTAATTCCTAATCTTTACCAAAATACGTGGATAAATATAGAGTTATTATATATAAGGTAGGGTTTAACTCAATCATGTAGATGTACTTCGCAACAAAAAAATTGTTTAACACATGCTGCTCTTAAATTGCAAGACACAACATATTGCCAACGTAATGAAACTTCTATTTCATTTCAGATCAATAAATATTTTATCATAATAACACTATAAAATTCATATTCAACAATATCACCAAACAATATCGCAGGTTTTTGGTTTTAAACTTTTCAAACAGAATTTTTAAATAGTTTAGCATTTCCAAATTTGTTAACTCAATTATGATTTGTCAGATCTGGCACACCACTTACATATTTACTTTGAGATTTTTCTAGAAAATAAATTATTTAATTTTAAATAATATAGATAAGAATAATGAGTGGTTTTTTATTCTTATACAAGACAAACTCGTCGTAAACCATTATATAAAGAAATCTTTTTAAAAAAAATCTTCTTTAGTCCGGCCTCTCACAAATGGGAAGGAGAAACAAAAGAAAGCTCTAATGGTTACAACTTTTGAACAGAAATCCACTTAAATTACTTTTCTTTTAAGAAAATATCTCAATCTAAAGAATTGAAATTTTGATTACAATTTTCTCTTTTACAAAAAATCTATGAACTGAAATGACAGTACTCTTACATCTAGTTTGGTTAACGGCTGTATTGACGTCTCTAGCCTTAAGGGGCGTTGTTTAATACAACCGGTTTCTCATAAATTCTTTAACGAATTCAACAACAGAAGAAATCGCTCACCCTTAACAGCGAGTTGTGGATAATCACCCTGATGAAAGTAATCTGCCGTGTTGCAGCATTCCAACTAGGTAGAGCCATAAAGTATATTAACATCAGTTGTACATTTTCGTCTAATAAATCATTCTGCGTCAGACCGACATCTTTAAAGGGATGTCCTGTATCAATTAATTTTTTTGGCTAAACAAATACAGATTAAAGCACTGTCTTTTTCTTAAACTAAATTTTACCCCAAACGACTCAACTCACGCATATCGGAGAACGGAATATGAGTGACAAAAATGCCGAAGCAGTTCATGAATACGATTCGTCCCGGGAGATCCTATCTACACGGAACTATCAAAAGAACACAGGTATAACAAAACTAGGATGAATCACCAGCGGTGTTTATAAAATAACTAAAAAAATCTTGAAATATTTGTAAATAATAAAGTATATACCTACAATATCTAATGTTAAACGGCTGTTTTAAGCAATTACCTTGAAGTTTTAACGAACTTCACAACAAGATTTTGAATTAGTGCAATGCACCTTAAACATATATTTTGTTATTACAATAAAGTACGGACCTTAATCTGGCAATAAAATTAATAGGAAATAGCTGATTATTTATTGTTTCCACCTGGGATTAAAATTTGCTATGAGTATGACAACTTATTTACGAATGAAAATAAATAATTCCGCAAATTTTTTCATATTTTCGTTTTTATATAAAAAAAATGCTACAACTTCATAGTTACTGTCGCAGAATTTATAGTTGCACTATTCGTCAATGGAAGATAATAATCGGAAGATACCACGGTAATTGCCATGCTAATAAATTTTTAAATTTAAATTACAGTGGTATATTTTATACACGGATTTTTTGCATAATAATGTAGCTTTTATTCCGCAATTGTATAGCAGATATAAACATTAATTTTATTTAAATTTAAAAAGTGAAAGATAGAAGCTTCTATTGTGTCTTTAAAATGTTGATTGTTTTTAATATTTGTATATTTATAATGATTTAAGGTAATCATTGAATTCAAAGTATCAATTTATTCAAAGCGCTACGTTTAAATAGCTACCATTTATTAAAACACCAAATTTGCTAATCAATTAGTATTTATATCTTCACGTGAAAGAACCTAAAATAACCAAAACAAAAACAATAAGTTAAATGCAACTTTGAATATGTTCTAAATCTTGAATATCTCAAAATTGCAAACCATAAACCTTTGGCATCATATTGATCCGCGTTATTTTCTATTAAAGAAATCAACCTGTTTTCTCTTTTTCTGAAATATTATTCATATTTAATAAATTGGTTTAACATTTATTTTTACTGAATTTAGTGTTCTTGGATTGTTTAAAATAAAATTTTGCAACTCCGGCTAGAGACACGAAGAGTACCTCCGGCTGAATTGGGTGTACGTCCACTTTATTAGTTTTTAGTTGAAGACCTTTCTTGTAGCGGATCAAGACACAGAGCTTAGTTTGGCATTATGCTGGTTGAATACCGTTTGCAATAAAGAAATGTTCGGAAATTTGTGCGCACTTGTTTACGTAGAACACATCACAAAAACCATTACACTTTGTACGAAACAAACAAATGCAAATTTAATAAATAAATCACAAAATGTAAGAAAACATAAATTATTCATATTGCAGTACGCTAAGTGCATCCGTCTTTAAGCGCTATATTCATCGTTTTCTTTTACCTGATGATAAAAGAAGAAGCTGTTTAAGAAACGGAAAGGACTCTTCCATTCAGTATATTAGTTAAGGGCGAGTTCAAAATAATACTACAAAGAAATATGCAACCCCCTCCAACCAAATATCCAATGGAATACCTTTCAAAGCAAACAACAAAATTTATGATAAACTAGGATAAGCAAAATATAAAGAAAACATCAGAAAACGCAGTCAGCAGAATGCAAAATGGCTCATATTACATAAGGAGTAAATATTAGTTGTCAATGCTTAAAGTGGCATGAAGGTCCTTATTGCTATACTCCGTAAGAAAATTCATTATGTCAAAAACAATTACAAATCATCACTTAGCACTCATTTCAACTGGTAACCGACACACCTTCAAAACGCTTCGCCGTATCACACCATTGGATGTATTGCAGTACTGCGGCCTAAGGACTATTGGAGGGGTGAAACGTGCTCTTTCTTAAGTAGGACCATAACTCCTAGAAGCTCAGATGCCGCAGATGCAAATTGCCATTTGAACCTTTGTTGTAAGATATGCAAATACTCGGATTTCCATCGCGACCAAAGTTGCTAAAACATGTATTGTAGCTGTTGGTAGCGGGATATACAATTAACAGGCTCATTTCTTATGACAACGTCAGGAATCATATGTAAAAGATGGCCTATCCAAAAGGTTCCAGATTATTTGGATCATTGTTAAGCGGACATACGATGGGTGGGAATTATGGACACCTTTGATTTGTACTATCAATGTGTAAAACTTTTTATTATTTCATTAACTAAAGCAATTCCACAATAAACAGTATAATGATTAAATATTGACAACTTTTTCTCCCTTTTCTTCTTCTCCCTTTTTGGATTATTTACCTCTATTAGATTTTTAGAGAATAAAGCCAGCAAAACGAGCTTTTATATTACCTTTAGAGACCTATTGAAACGTTTCATAAAATTTATTCAGAAACCCCAATTTGTCGGCTTTTACACTTTAAATTATTATTGAGGTAAAACAGTTTTAAAAATAAATCATATCAAAAATATATAAAACAGTTTCAAAAATAAATCATATCAAAAATATCTTATCTGAAGTGGTTTAGTAGGCTCTGCATTCCTAAGAATTGAAGTCGATATACAACCAAATTAATATCCCAATCGTTATTGCAATAAAAGGTTTTCCATTTCCATAATAGAATATTTACCATCAATTTGCTTGAACAGGCAGCATTCTCCAAAGTCTCGTATCCAAAAATTGTATTTCAGATCGTACTTGATCGTTATGTAAAGTTTTAACAGGAATCGTAACATTATTTTGATTGTAATTTAAGATTGTAATGGTAGTTTTCGGATGTTAATCACAATGATAATTAAGATGGTAATTAGGAGCCGCCTCAGAAGTACGGCTCTCTTTGCACAATTATACACTCTCTAAAATAATATTCACTTAACTGTTCACGTAAATATTTATCACATTTGAGTATAGTGACTACCCAGTTTCAAAAGTATACTTTCAATATTCAATTGGTAAGATATTTATAGGATCGGCCCCCTTTAGTTTCTGATTTGTTGACTCCACATGCTGGGCGAGACCAAGTGTATTATCACTTGTTATTTTGGGAATTTTACCAGTTGTATGTACTTTAATTGCATGAAGCGATGCTCTTGGTCACGTAAATTCTTATTATACTTATGCATTTCCTTCAGAAATCCCAGGAATCTTTATTCAATCGATCACATAATGTTATTGTTGTTGCCTTATTCTAATCTGAATCGAATAAATTTGGTGTTTGTTTATTTCCTAATAAATTGGATTTTTGGGCAAATGTGATACTTTTAAATCACGTACGCTTTTCAAATATTGCATAATTTCTAAGTGCGTTTAAGATGATATATCCACGCATTTTTTGAATATTTGTCTAGCTAATTCATGCAGGTTTTTTACTAATTTAAATTCAATGCGTTTCGTTACCTTTTCAAATTCTCATCTTTGCTCATAGCTACTCCTGGATATCTGTTTTAATCGTTTGTACTGCTATATACAGGGTGCTCTCAACTAATAATATTTATAATGACCTATTTACCCTTCTAATATCTGTAATTCCCTGCTTCTGTTACTTTGGAGTTTCCCTTGCTTATTCTACGACCCCTATGACTTAACCTACCCCTAAATTAACCCAATAGTTACAGCAATATATATATATATATATATATATATATATATATATATATTGCCGTGGACTATTGGATTAAACTTTTAACAGCGAGCCCCAGCGTTGGGCCGTCATAAGATTCATCAAATAATTTTCAAAAATGCACAACTTTCAACAACAAAAAAATTGCTGACCCTTATTATTTTTGCTTCAAAAATCTTCAGCAGTTTCCCTGGCTAGGTCAGCTGTGCCTCTTCTCGGATCCCTAAATATACAACCAGCCAAGCGCTTCATTTTAATAGTATCATTCCATATCAGCATGCAATCCTGGTTGTTTGTGATGCTTACCCCACATATATTATGCTTCCATTCATTAATTTTCTAGCTTAGCATAGTAGTAGCCGGACCTCTCTTAATTTAATACACACTACACGTATTTCGCGTTAATAAATAGAAGGCCGCTACTAATAAGTTACACGTGCTAGCACTATATTTACTGTACTATTAAGACATCTAATACTAACAAAAAAAAGCTCTACTATAATGTTGGTCCGCATTCAGTACTTTATCTTGGTAAAATAGTATAGAAGCGAAGAAAAGGCAAGAGACCCTTAATAATTTCCATTCAGTATTTATATTGGTTCAAAATTCTACCCCCGGACACACTTCCCGTGAAAAGCTTATTTTCAAATTTAAATTCTACAAATTTTGATACAACCGTCTTGAATATTCCTGAAATTTACTCCGTCTACGTGCCGTATGTATCCGAAAGCGTTCCCACCTGTCGCGTTTGTCTACGTTTAGAAAACTGTTTGTTCTTAACCAATGATCATATTCTCTGTCGTCATAAATCCCGCCTAAACTATCTTTATCTCTGTTTGATGCATGTCTGCTGTCGCGTTCAAAACCCCACTTGAGTTATAGAAAATCGATGTTGCTGACAGCTCATCTTCACTCCACGTGATTATGGTACGTGCGTTTTCAATATCAACGCATTTATTTCTGTCTCTATCTGTAGTATATAACCGATCATGCATTTCCCTTGCTCTTTAAGAACTTTATTAGCTTGTTGTTCAAACCAAACTGACGGTTGAAAATATTTTCTATGAAGTTCTGTCTTAAAATGCTCATAATTTCGACGAATGTAACTTTTTTAAAACGCAGGTGTTCGTTAACTATCGACCGTTAAGCACAACAATTCTTAGAGTTTATATTTCGTCGTATCAGATAAAACTGACGTTTGCTTGTTACAAAGAAAACTTTTGGCTTAGAATTATTATTTTCTTACCCTAGTGGATACCCCAGTAGATAAACCGGACACGAGTTCTAAGTATAGGGCCTTTGTTGACACACATACAAAGAGACACAAATAAACTTTCTGGTTTTTGATACCTCGTTTCCTACCCATCTTAATGTAAAATTGTCTTACACAATCTACACTGATATGCAGAAAAGGTTTTGCTTCAGTTACTCTTATAGCGGGAAAAGCCACCATTGTAGGGAATAAACCTGTAGGGCTGCATTTAAAACAATGATTGCATTTTTGAAAACGATACTGCACGGCCTTTCACGCTCCAATTATCCAATAAGTATGTTGTAAAATAGCCAACACTAATGAAGGGCTTGTGTGTAAATTTTGTCGATAACAGTAATCAATTAAGAAATTTACAAGGCGACTGTTTCTGGTAAAAAAAGGTGCATGCTGTTGACTAAATTTTAGAAGAGAATTCCCAATCTTCCCCCTAGTCTAATCATACCATCTTGCAGAAAAAGACTTAAAGCCCGATACCTAGGAGAATTTCTAATAATGAAAACTCTACCTTAAAATGTCATTTTACACAGTTAAAACTGATACTAATTTGGCCTTTTCCAAATCACAGGCCACGATTATCTCCGACTAACACAATATTTTAAGCTTCCTTAACACGTAAACGTAAAATTAAAACAATTAGAATCAACTGAATATGCAATTAAAGACAGTGGCATTTTCAAAATTTATCGTTAAACAAATTATACCAAATAACCATGTATTTATTTCATTGGATGTAAAATCGTTATTTACTAATATCTCGAACTATAGCTATTGATTCTTAAAAAAATGGTCAACAAATATTTGGAAGACTTTACCCATGGAGGAATACATCAAAATTTAAAATCTGTTTAGAAAGCCACATATTTTGGGTTGACAAAAATTTCTTCCCAAATATTTGGTACTCTAATGTGTCAAAATTTCATCAAACAATTGCAAATCCTAGTACTTGAGACTAAATGCATGCTATTGAACAAATTAAGCTATAAACCTGTGTTTTAAAAAGGTTTAAATATAATAATTTCAGATAAAAAGTGGATGAAATTCTAAAGGCCTTTGAACAGTTATCATCGAAAACTTCATTACTTATGAAAAGGAAATAAATAAATTTATACCGATTTCCTTGTTTGGCTTATTTCATTTAACCAAAAGGAAATTTCATTAATTGGTATCGATAATCAACAAGTTGCATATTTAAATTTCTTTTTTGTTCTTCAGATATAACCAATTGTATAATTTCCTGGTGGAACGTGCCATACAATTAGCACATTAACCTTGCTCATATAATCTAATAAAGGTTAAAACTGTACTTAACCATAAATACCCTAAATCATTTATTGAACAGATAATCCAAAAAATCCATCAAATCTATAATAATTGCGGTAAACAAGAAAAACCAATAATGAAATTAACAATAGGTTAATATACTGAAGGGTTATCAGAAAAATTATAAATGCCTTAAGAACTATAACATCTATGTGGCACATAAGACAAATAACTCTTCAAGCGTATTTACAAACACTTAATCCGATAATAGATGGCAAACCAGGCCATTTTTATAGAATTACCTGTAACACTGCTTGCCTTATTTATTGGAATTCCTAAACTAAACCTCCATAAACGAGTTTATGAACACAAATACACTCTAAAATTAATAATAAAAATTTGACATAATTATGGGCAAATAAAATTTCTATTACTTCGGTTTAGTAATGTCAAAATTTTAGGAATTATAAGGATATCTAATGAAACATACTTGAAACTATAGATTTCAATGTCCAAAACCTGTACCGGTCTGGTCTCCACTACGGATTAACATTTACCTACAATTTAATATACAGAAGTAATCTGAATACCGTTCATTTATTTTCTCACTTTGTTTGTCAGCATGTCCTTATCTCTAACTGTTTAATTCAAGTAGCCTTGTCTAGGATAAGGTTTCTTTGTAAAGTTTATTAACTCTAAAGTGTTAGTTGTAAATTGTAGTAATTAAGTTTTAAATTAAAACATCCAAGTATTTTGGGTATTGTTGCTTATCCTACAATGTTAACTGTTTCTTGTTCCGAGGTCGTCCACTGTCACTTACCATACCTTTGCAGGTATAAATTCCCTGTTCAAAATATTATTTAATTAGAGATAGTTTAGTTCATATTTGAAAATGGTTGTTTAACTAACTTGATTATTTGTTCCGTCAGTGGTGGATTTAATTGTTTTGCTATGCTATACTTTCGTATAGTATATTGCTCCCTACTTCCTGCAAACTCCCCTTTGAATTTTCCTGTGATTAGATCGTCTCGTACTTGGTCCGGTCGGTGGTCACTCCAATAATGTTTAAAAATCTGCCCTCAAAGTCATTATACGTGTCAATTTCCTGTCCGATTAAATTGTACCAAGCTTCAGCATGGTCTTTCAGCAACGCCTTAACAACATTCAGTTTCGCCTGTTCGTCATACAAATTATTAACCAAACCTCTAATGTTATTGATAAATATCTGAGGATTTACCTTACTATCCCCATAAAATTTCATTTGTTGATCGAGGGACATATTACCTGTTACGAATCTTGAACCATCCCCCATCAAAGTTGCTACGTTTCGTTTAATTCTGGTCACTTCTCTCTCTACCCTACCTAACCGATCGTTACATGAGTCCGTCATCTCTGTCATTTTAACGTTAACTTCGTCCTCACAAAAAATCTTTACTTCTGTCCTTGATTGACCCATTTCCTGACTCAAACTTCTAATATCACGCTCGTTTTTATCCACCATATTTTCTACTTCCCCCATCTTTATCGTTAAACTACTTTTAAAATCTGAAAATTCTCTCGTCGACTTGTCAACTTTTTCGCAAATTTGCTCAAACTTCCGATTTAATTCGTCTCTAACCCAACTTAATGTCTCATTTATCTGCTCCACTCTTTGTTTTGATTCTTCGCCTATTTCTCTAATCACCTCGAAGTTCCTGTTAGATTCTTCTCTACTTAATCTCATCTCCTCTAACATTCTCATCATCAATTCATTACCTTGTTTTCCGGATTCTGTCCTCGACTGATCCCTACTACCTCCAGCTTCCTCCATTTTTTCTGCTTTCTCAAATAAGGCACTATCGTCACTTCCAATTTCCACTCCTTGGCTTCTTCACCACTCCTTTCTCTGCATATGTTCAAATCACTCCCACACACTCAAAAATTATTTTTAAATTTATACAAGACAGACTCTCTCTCTCAGATCGCCAGTTTCCTGGAATAAAATGTTTAAATTTTATTTGGAACTCAAGCCTCACGTTCGGGTCGCCATAAGAATCCGTGGACTCTTGGATTAAACTTTTAACAGCGAGCCCCAGCGTTGGGCCGTCATAAGATTCATCAAATAATTTTTAAAAATGCACAACTTTCAAAAAAAAAATTGCTCAGCCTTATTATTTCTGCTTCAAAAATCTTCAGCAGCTTCCCTGGCTAGCTTAGCTGTGCCTCTTCTCGGATCCCTAAGTATACAACCATTCTTCCTTCACACTCGCACACCATTCAATAAAATCACCAAATTATACAACAATCATACAATTTTTTATTTAACCCTACTTACAGACAAAATGTTTACATATATAAGAAACAGTTTGATACACCAATTACAAACTCAACTGTGATATGTTTTTGAAGTTCTTGATTTTCTAATTATTTCAAACAAGTTTAGTAAAATATGAGTAGATGGGCTTTACATATTACCCTAAACTGACTGTACACTGGAGTATGGTGAGCTTACAATAACCCAGTTTATTTACTATATGCCTTTTACCTTGCATAAATTAACACAAAAGTTATAGACCCGTTTACCCTTTACAATCCAATTTATATTCAAAACAAAATTTAGTAAATTTTAAATACACCCTTTTTCAATCTTTAAACCCCAATAAATTTTCCAGAACATGTATCACACAGCACCAAAATTTCACAAAAGTTTATCAGACAACAGAAATTTCAAATAAATTACCTGGAGAATGCGCCAGGCTTCCATTCCTTCGACGACGATCACCAGAAAACCTCGACCTTGTGACCATGCGCTGTGATGCCCAACGGATTTACGGACGATAACCTCAATTGCGAGCCAAGCGCTTCGTTTTAATAGTATCATTCCATATCAGCATACAATCCTGGTTGTTTGTGATGCTTACCCCACATATATTATGCTTCTATTTATTAATTTTCTAGCTTAGCATAGTAGTAGCCGGACCTCTCTTAATTTAATACATACTACACGTATTTCGCGTTAATAAATAGAAGGCCGCTACTAATAAGTTACACGTGCTAGCACTATATTTACTGTATTATTAAGACATCTAATACTAACAAAAAAAAGCTCTACTATAATGTTGGTCCGCATTCAGTACTTTATCTTGGTAAAATAGTATAGAAGCGAAGAAAAGGCAAGAGACCCTTAATAATTTCCATTCAGTATTTATATTGGTTCAAAATTCTACCCCCGGACACACTTCCCGTGAAAAGCTTATTTTCAAATTTAAATTCTACAAATATTGATACAACCGTCTTGAATATTCCTGAAATTTACTCCGTCTACGTGCCGTATGTATCCGAAAGTGTTCCCACCTGTCGCGTTTGTCTACGTTTGGAAAACTGTCTGTTCTTAACCAATGTCTGCAGTCGCATTCAAAACCCCGCTTGAGTTATAAAAAATCGATATTGCTGACAGCTCATCTCCACTCCACGTGGTTATGGTACGTGCTTTTTAATATCAACGCATTTTTCTCTGTCTCTATCTGTAGTATATAACCGATCGTGCTTTTCTCTTGCTGTTTAAGAACTTTGTTAGTTTGTTGTTCAAACCAAACTGACGGTTGAAAATATTTTTTATAAAGTTCTGTCTTAATATGCTCATAATTTCGACAAATGTAACCTTTCTAAAAACGCAGGTGTTCGTTAACTATTGACCGTTTAGCACAACAATTCTTAAAGTTTATATTTCGTCGTATCAGACAAAACTGACGTTTGCTTATTGCAAAAAAAACTTTTGGCTTAGAATTATTAATTTTCTTACCCTAGTGGGTTTTCTTATGCTTCTACGTGTTGAATTAAAATAAATTAAAATTAATTATGCGTATTCTCTTTGCTTTAAAACTGTTTTTCATTATGTACTTTTAAGCTTTCAATTATCAATTATAAAAATACGTCAATACTTGTCCGGTCCTCCTAAATGAATTAAATAAATTTTGCGCGTAAGTAATTTGTTTATTTCTTTATACAGGGTGGTTGAAGTTTTATTGTTTATCCCAAATTTAACCCTTTGAATCCACAACAATATATATATATATATATATATATATTGCTGTGTTTCCCTGTATTTGAATCGAGCCTCACGAATTGGGCGCCAAAGAATGCTGTGAATCCTACAAAAAGCTATTCATTACCTTAACTGTGTTGGTCCATTGACTTTCTTCTGTTAATCGCCTCGGCTGCTCCTCTAGATAACTTACATCCTCAATCATAAAAAAAAACAAACACATTCCTACCACAAACATCAACGTTAACTCTATTTACATCAATATTCACAATACATTAAAATTTCAAAATTAAAATTCAGCATAAATTTCAGTATCAGAAAATTTCAAGATTAAATCTGTTATCATTTTAATGTGCATCCAGAATTAAAGTCCTTGTAGGATGCCTACTAATTACTATAACAATATATGCAGACCTGAGTCTGAGTACAAAGGGAGCATCTACCACCCCTTTACGTTAATTAATTAACCAGGTTCGTCTAATTGAGCTCAAAGACATACCCAAATTTTAATCATAATCCAGAACATCAATACTAAATACCCCTTTCTACTTAAACAAGCAAATTTCACCTTAAAATTAAAATTTTATTGTTAGTACAATTTCACTACTGTCCATTTTGAGTAAATCAATTATAAAGTTATTCAACACACACCAAAATATCAAAGTTCAAACAAAATAGTATTATTTATCTGAAGGTTGCGGCACTCGTAGCTTCAATGTACATCGTCCCTTTTGTTAATCACACCATTCCAACTGGGTTATATTTACGGCTTCTGATTCTCAACGCTTTTAAAATTTTCTCCATCACCATTCATCTAAAGTTGTTTCAGGGCTTTTCCGGAACTCATCTGTGTATATCTGACCCTTGTATCTTCTTTTCTAAGTGCACTAAAGTACATTCATTGTAGCACGTAAAAAACAAACTGTTTTAAATCACCAAAATATACGAGCAAACTTTAAATTATTCTATCAAACTCGGAAAACTAAAAAGCACTGTTTAACGCATTGAATCAAGTCGCAGATGTAAGAAAGCTTGTTCATATTCACCTGGGTATATATAGAGGTTAGCCTGTCTGTCGGTCTAGTCCCCAAAACGGACAATTCTTCAGAATTTCGCATGCTATGTTCCCATTCCGCAGCCCGGCATGCGATTTTTACGAAATTTGCACTCGCCCCAGTTAAATCTCAGAAATTTCGACACGGCTCGCAACGTCTGGAAATAACTAATTAAATTTTATACAGAAATGTTATTTTACCTCTCAATTTTGCCTTTTATTTTCACCCAATCGCAACCCCGTGACGTTACTCCACTCACGCCTTTTACTATATGTGTCTCGGTCTTGCGCATATTATCTGTCTCTATCTAACCTGTTCTTAGTGGTGCAAATTGATATTCCTTACTATCGATTATTTCAGTCCACATGGACTGTTATCTGGGTTAAATAACCCCGTATCTAACCTTCCCGTTAATATAAGCGACGGTTTCTCCAACATTCTCTGAAACCATTTGTTATCTGCAAAATTTTCGCCGTACGTGACTTTTAAACTACGCAGGTGTTCATATTCCTTATCTATGGTTATTAACATCATTAAAGAAAACTGGAATAAAATCAAGCCCTTTGTAATATGTCTGAAGATATGTTTTTGACAACTATCAATTTGGTCTTTAACAATACATACTTTGTTTTCCAAGAGAAGCTCTACTTACAATTATTTGGAACTCCAATGGGGTCATCTCTATCACCCATAATCGCACAAATGATTATGGACAATTTACTGCCGAGTGTTCTACCTACATTACCATATGAGATGTCTTTCCTGGTAAAATATGTGGACGATATCATTTGTTCATTGCCAGCCCAATATGTTGACCAAACTTTTAAAACGTTTAATGATTTTAATAATCACCTTCAGTTCACTTTTGAAATTGAAGTGGATGGTAAATTACCTTTTTTGGATGTTTTTTTGGTCATCAGAGATACGTCTAATCATTTATTATTTGATTGGTATACTAAACCAACAAACTCTGGCAGATATCTAAATTTCCACTCTAACCATTCCTTTCAACATAAGGTGAACACGGTGAAGGCCCTACGATATCGAATTGAGCATATATCAGACCCACAATTTATGGAAAAAAATAAAAAATTATTGATTGACACTTTAGTTAACAACGGTTACCCAAAGGGAACGTTGCATAGATTGATTTATAGCAACTCTTAAAATTAACGCTACAGAAGTTGATATTACGTACAAGAAACTTCCTTATATACAGAAGTTATCTCAACTTTTGGTACGATTGCTTAAACAACCTAAGCTTGCTATTGTTTACGAATACAATGATTCCATCCAGAATTTGTCTACCAAATTAAAGGATCGTACTCGGAAATTGTTAAACAGTAACGTTGTTTACAAGATCACGTAGTTGTAACAATAGTTACATTGGTCAGACCAGCCAGTGGCTAAAGAGTCGTTTAACCCAGCACAGGAGTGATTGCAGAAAAAACTCCACTAAATGTGCAGTGTCTGCTCATGTTGCTGCAACCAGTCATACACCACTGTTCGACGACACCATCATTTTGGAGAACGAAACCAATTACAAAACTAGGCTTTTCATTGAGTCTTTTTACATAAATAGTGAAAGAATCCTATCAATAATAAGATGGATGTTGATAGAGTACATAACGTCTAACAATGTCATTTTCGGAACGTCCCCTGTCACTCCTATAGAATTTGTCATTCTCAATTTTGTCTTTATGTTTTAACCGCCATCGTGGCATGACGTGCCCTTCAAGCAAATTTTTAATTTTTAAATTTTTGACCCACATTTATTATGTGAATCATTCAGTAATTGGTTTTCAATTTCCTTTAATATAATGGATCAATGTAAGTTGTTAGCGACAGGTTATGTATTTCTTTCTAATTTCGAATTTTCTGTTTCCATTTTTGCGTTTGAAAAAGGTGCGAAAAATGTACCGAAACGTTAGGTGTTGATTAAATACTAAATCTGTATTCTGTTGTGTGAGTTTGGAATACATCCCATGAAAAAATTTACATGTATATTATACTATATATATATATATATATATATATATATATATATATATATATATAATCTAAACAAATATCAATTAGTGATTATTGCCCAGTCACATCAAATCTTATAAATAAGAGGTTAATGCTATTAACCTTAAATTAATTCGAAAAAATTAGACATAGTGTATACAGTAGTACCAAGCCATTTAGCCGCTGCTTACGGAATAAATTTCGCGACCAAACCTCAAAGCAATAGCGTAGCCCTAAACTGAAGGTAAGTTTTATGGATAAGCAAATGCTAAGTTTATCCTAGCTTTTATTTAGTAAACACGTTGTTGACGTAAGAATTTTAGAAATCTTAAGCTAAAGTAAGTAAATTTTCCTAAATGCTTCTACGCGAGCTTATGTTTATCTTAATTATGACTTGAAAAACCATCACGATCGTATTTTGCACTAATACTTGATAGTTAAATTAGAACCGGAGTCTGTCATTTATCATGCAATAACTACGCGTAAGGACAATACTAGAGCACTGGCGTGGTTATCAACCACACAAAATTAATTAGGTATTTTATAAAGCATCAACAAAAGAACATAGTTTTCTTACCTTAAGTCAATTTATGTGTCGAAGAAGAGTACCATACAATTATCTGCAATATGTACTCTATCGTTCATCGCCAGCCTGCATATAGTACCATTGCACCTGTTATGAAAAAGCGTACTTACAACTGTTAACAGATCGCGCACTCCTACAAAACAATTTCACTAAGTTAAAGGTTACAGAATATCGACTACTTCTGACTATAAAAACGAAGCAAAGCAATGACTCTTAAAAGAGAGAATTTAAGTAACATCGCAACTTTTCAGGTCTCTTAACGTAATAGAACGCTGCATAGTAATCATCTTTTGCACCGCCTAACTTGTATATATTGGTGGAGATAATCCACCAAATGGTATCGTGTATTTTCTTCAAAACCAATTTCCATCGACCAAATAATCCCCACATGGACGGTATTCTCCGAACACCACCTGCAGATCACCCAAAATGAACAAGCAAATGGCCTCGATACAACATGAACAATTCCACGAATCCTGTCTGCGTGAAAAACAGGCCTGGTATTACTAAAACAATGCCCGTTCAATTTGTTAGGCATATCTGCAACGAAGATTACAGTATTATATAGTAAGGTGTATTACGGGGGGGACCTACATACTTACATGTGATTTTCTGCTTCACCCGAAGGTACCACATTGGCCACGAAGCGAGTTTTTTTTACCTGTAAAATTTGGAATTTTGCGGAACCCTTGCTGTTTCAAGCAAGGTAGGGATCTTTAACTCACACCGGGACCTCCATTTTACCTATCATCCGAACGAGAGTGTATTTTTGTGAAAAATGTTCGCCTCACATTTTTTAAGCGGCTCGTGTCAGGATTCGAACTCGGGACCTTGGGCGTAGTAGTCACACACATACCACTACGCCACGGAGCCGCTCACGATGGTCTACATACTGCAGGAAACCATAGAAATTTACAATTTCGATAAGTGATGCCTTGAAAGAATAACCAGGTGGAAATTTCCCTTGTTCGAAATATGTGTCCGTAAACACATCTGTGATAACGGAATATCACGTTTTAACGTATTAATAGTATTTTCGAAGTAATTTTTCTCATTCTGAAAAAAGTCTAATTTCAGCTAAATAGTCCACGAATCTGAAGAACTTTTATGCAACTTTATCATCGAACGTTGTTGTACGCATGGAACTCATCATAATTGATGAAGTTTATCTCATGTAGTAAATTCTAAAAAAAATTTTTATTTAAAACTCGTGCAGATATAAAATTCAATACTTTTGTTGTGACACTCTCAACATCTTCCAACCACCTGAAACTAGCCTTGTCGCATACAACCTGCTGGTATATATTACAGTAGAAACCAAGAACTAAATGACCAATTTGTTTGGTAAATAAACTGCGGAAAACATTTTTATTTACACGGCGTCTGCATGCAGGTAGGCTTGGCTTGATTATTTGTTTAATAGTATAAGCAAAATATAATTATAAGTTTCATAAATGCATAAAAATAAAAGTGAATTCGTTAAATTTAAATGAGTTTAATAGTTTGAAGCAGTTCGGAAGCCTTTGGTAATCTTTGGAACTCTTCGGAAGTCTTTATGGTTGCTTGTGGAACCAAAACAAACTTAAACACTTATTGAGCGAATGTATATACAGTTAAAGGCGGTGTATGTCTTCGGTAGTCTTCGGAATGCTTCGGAAGTTGCTTACGGGACCCAGTGAGAACTTGAACAACAATAGTTAGGAAATATGTACAGTTTGAAGAGGTCCGGACATCTTCGATGGTCTTCGGATCTCTTCAAAAGGCTTCGTGTTTTAATTGGGGGTCAAAGTTACGTTATAAAGAATTATAATATGAAATTAAAAACTACTAATTTACAACATATACAAGTATAGAGGGTTCAGAAAGTCTTTGGTTGTCTTCTGAACTCTTCGGAAGGCTTCGTAGTAGTAATGCCTCTACGGGGATGTCGTCCCGGTGGTAGAGTTTGATAGATGCAATCACAATAACGACTTGGTAAAATATGGAACGAAGCTTAACGTTCTTATGTGGTTTTTTAACTATGGATTGATGAATTATAATGATGTGCCTTGGGTACGGCGTCGGACAGCGTCACCGTCGAAGGATACGCAGGCTATGGGGAGCACTGCGTGTTGTAGTATAGCAGGCTGGGGAGAGCGCTGCTCGTTGACGGGTTTTGCAGGCTATGGGGAGCAGTGCAAGGTGATTCCTTAGGCTATGGTGAGCACTAACGAATGTTTTTTGGAGAATTTGCAATTATATTTATAAACTTCCATTTCCCATGCTTCGTGTGTTAAAAAACGTTAATGATGTCTTTAACCAATGGAATTTCGATTTTGAAATGTAAAAGAATATCCAAATTTAGTTTGACCCATAAACGTGCTGATTTTTGGGTACCACAAAAAATAAGTTGGAAATTTTTGGCGATTCTTAGTTTGTTTTATTTCCAGCTCGTGTAGTTTGACATAGTCAACTGCAATTCCTTAGTCAATTCTGTGTTCAGCTCTGGTGCGGTGATATAGTCAACAGTACCTATCTAAAGGCAAATCTTTGATTTCTGAATAATATTTCCTTATTTTCAGTCTTCAAAGAGAACAGGTGCGCATTTCAACCGTGTTTCTTTCACTTCTTTCACATATTGTCCTGTATTAAAACGTTTTTGGCATTTAACAATTACAATGGAGACAACAAAACTAGAATCTGTTATATTTGCAAGACTACTGATAAATTTTACTTGGGACGCCGGCTGCATATTCTTGTTCTAATTGCCAGAGCAATAAATCCTTTTTTTTCTTCTTTGCGCTTTCCAATGAATAGCGTATGATTTGTCTAAAAGTGCCGTTTTACTTAGAATATTCTGCACACAACTGTCTCAGAACATAAAACGCACACCACTTTATTCCTAAATTAACCAGCCCATACTCTCGAGTCCACCAACTTGGGAATTCTCGGATGTTTATGTTTAAAATATGTTTAAATTAATTACATACAATGCAATATATATATATATATATATATATATATATATATATATATATATTGGTGTAATAAAGAGGCCACGAGAGGTCATTAAAACTCAAATTCCATAAATAAAACCAACCCAAATAGAAAGAAAACAGAAAAATTGAAATTTCCAAACATCTATGGTGCTACCCTGTATAATACAAGCGTACTTCTTTGTCATTAAAGGACAAAGCTCTATTAATTATGTGATATTTCCCGTATGTAGATATAAAAGCAAAGCGAAATATATTTCCGTATAGACTAAAAATAAAGACAACAAACATAGAATAAGAAGAAAATTGTTGAAAGCATATGTGTGGAGCACAGCACAGTATGCCTATGAAATACGGGCAGTCTGAAACGCAGACAGAAAAACGGTAGCAGCCTTTTGAAATGCTGTGCTTCAGATGTATGAGGACTATAGCATGGCCAGACAAAGATAATAACAAATAGGTTATAGAAATAGTAAGGGAACAAGGATATCTGGGGAAAAAGATAAGAGAAATAGAAGGGCAGAATACGTTCTAAGGCATTTTTGGGGAATAGTATGGGATATATTACAAGCAGAGATAGGAAAAAGGAGGTAGATGTAGACCTAGATCAGATAGTTATAGATGCAGACTGTGCAAATTTCAGGGAAATCTGTAGGTTAGTTCAGAATAGGAAACAATGATGGTACGCGTCTAACCAGTTCCAGGACTGTAGACCTAATGATGAGACTAAAAATGAGCCACATGTACTTTTATAGCATATTTCCGTCTGTGTAAATAAATGCCTACTTATAAAAACGAGTTTTCATTGCTAAGAGATGAAACACGTTTTTCTTGCATTAATCAACTTACTAAATTAATTTTCTGTGCATAAAGTTGCATTAGAACACATTTCATATCCCGTGCATAAAAAAACTATCCTGTGTGTAAAATATCCGCGTAAAAACAATATATAGCTACATTTTCAAAGTACAAACATACCCTTATTAAATGTGTGTGTATAGATGTAATATTCAGATTCATTTTGGGAATTTAAAGTACAACATATTCTGGAAGCTTTATGAGTAATAGAGAAAAGTGCGTCATCTGTACGAAAAAGTACTTAAATACCTAACTAATAAATAAACATTTATGCAAAGAACTTGGGCGACTATTGAAAATGTCGTAAAACCAAAAAGAATTAATTTATAACTTTTCTGATTTCAATATAAAATAGGGAAACAGTAGTTTAACTTCGTACGTAGAACAAAGGTTGGCAACGCTTTTATGATGCTCATAAATCACGTAGCTTGACACTAATTGATCATTAGGTACCTACATTTTTGTAAATTCTTACATCAGTGGTGACTAATTCACGATATTAAATCTGGAATTGTATGAAAAAAGTGACGAAGTTAAAATTTAGTATATAAGACCGGAACCAAGCAATGTGTAAGATCTTCAATTTACGAGATTTAGTGTTTGGCTGATTCAAGATTAATTCAAGTTTGATTCCGTTTAAAACAAAATAACATGTAAGATTTAAGATTTAGTACTCCGCAATGTATTTCAATTTACGAAATTAATTTGGCATGTATACAGTATTTGACATTTAGCATGTAATTTCGAATACGTAAGTTAGAACAATTTAAATTACTGTTGGAAATGAAACAAATACGTTTTGAATGATTTGTAATCAATCTCATCGACGTTTCACAATCAATTAGAAATAGAAAGTGCACTTTTGCAAACTAACGTCAAATGGAGATTTAAGAATATGCATGATTTTATAGGCATTTTAAAATAAAACCAGGAATGGAAAGTTTTTAATACCGTTAATTATGATTTGGATAAGCGCTACTTGTTTTAGCACGTATTGATTCTAGATTTCTTTGATTGTAACTGATATTTGTGTATTTTGTCATTTAAATTTAGCTCGTTTTAATTTTGTTTTGTGAACGAATATTTACCAGAAAGTATTGAGGTCAGAGTTCGAAACATTCTGACCTTTAATGGATTATCTGTGGAACATCATTGGCCTATTATACTCTTCCTGCGGGGTAGTAAACGAAATCGACAAGAGAAGAAATTTGAGTTTTGTTAATTTTAGCAAAGATTAGGTAAGGAATATTTTAATAATTATGTAAATAAGTACTTGTTAGGAACAATTTGATGTTTGAAAATTATGCTGTAAACTATTCTGTATCTTTTGTATAAAATTATAAAATAAAATTGTTTTTGAAATGTATGATGCATTTTGAGATTGTTGTGTTTGATTGCATTTTGTAAATTCCATAACTTCCGCTGAGTTAACCAGACAAAAAAAAGCTAGACAGGAAGGTAAGATAATAATTAAAAATTTACAATTTGCTGTACCGTATCACAGCACCCTTTTAACGACGTCCAACGTGAGGCCGTTGGCGCAGCACTCTTTTAGGGACGACCAACGTAAGGCATTGTCACCGCAATATATTGACGTGATAACAATTTTTTTAACCCCAAATATAAAATTTTAACAAACCGATATAGAAAATCGATAAAACGAATAGATACCTAAATTTCAACTCTTATACTTTCATCAAATATAAATAAGCCTAATATATCCAATATTTTATATCTACTAAACTATAGCAATTGCCCTGGAACATACATAAGACAAACTGAACAATAATTACAGTCAATATTAACACGACATAAAAATTAAAAATTAACACCTAATAAACCCAATATTGGTTCATCTGAACATGCAGTAAATCTCTTTCATAACTATAATTTCGATTCACCAAAAATTCTTTGTTCGGAAAAAAATCTTAAGAAACGCCTGATACTAGAAAGCATAATTACCAACTTCAATCACTTATTAACCAGATATTCAAAAATTAAACTCCATATTACTTTAACTTATTATAAAAATTTTTTTTGCAACCAACCCATCTTAATAGTCTAACATAAATATAAAATATTATCTTTTAGTCTGCAATAAAACTATTCACAAACTGAGATTATTAAAACTAGTCAGCCTTTTAGACTGTATACTTTCTGTATTGTAACCCATATGCTATTATTATTAGGGGTGGGCGATACGGGATTCTATATTCTATATCGATATGTATCGATATATATCGATACGTATCGATACGTATCGATACGTATCAATACGTATCGATACGTATCGATGCGTATCGATGCGTATCGATATGTATCGATGTGTATCGGTGCGTATCGCTACATATCGATACGTATCGATGCGTATCGGTGCGTATCGATACGTATCGATTCGTATCGATCCGTATCGATACGTAGCGGTACGTATAGATATATATAGCGTTCAGATATGTAGATTAAGTATACATATCAAGACGTAGCGATACGTATTGGTACGAATCGATACGCATCGAAAATTTATCTACTCTTTCTTTGGGAATAAAATCACAAGATCGTTTTAAAATAATGTATTTACTGACAATTCGATCTTTCACTTAATATTGTTTGTTATCAAAATAATTAAAGTTTCAAGTTTAATATTTCTGACATAAGTATATATATAGGGGTAAGCGATACGGGATTTTGCGGATCGAATATCGATACATATTCTATATCAAATATCAATACATATCGATACGCATCGACATGTATCGATGCGTCTCAATACATATCAATGCGTATCGATGCATATCGATACATATCGATACGTATCGATACGTATCGAGTATCGATATTCATTTTTCGCTGTATCGGGGGGTCGATACGGGGGTCGTATCGATACGTATCGATATATCGATACGCCGACCCAGCCCTAATTATTATGGGTAATTAACTTGTAATATCAGTAAACACTGTACTTTCATTTTTCCAGTATAATGACAAATATGTCTTTGAATAAAGTTCTACGCTTATAACTTATCTACAAAGAAGGATTTTTGAATTAATTTTAAATAATTAAATTTATTATACTCCTCATTTACACATTTCGTGTATTATTGCCTTTCCGTAGGTATATGTCGGGAGAAAATCCTGTCTCTTAACTTAAAACAAAATTTATTTATTCTAGGTCTATTATATATTGTAACGAAAACTTTATTTGCAATAACAGTTCGTTATTTTCAAACTGATTACACATGTCCTTTCAACAACTGGTGATTGCAATGAAATTTACTAAGAACTTTGCCGACAATTTAATTCCTAACTAATTTTTCAGTTCAAGTATTATATCCTACAACTATGATGCTATCTTCTAAATAACTATCGAAGCACTACAATTAACTATCCGAGCACTAGTTATTAGTTTATACTATCATTATAATAATTTATATCAACACTAATTTAAATCGCCAGTACGCAAAAGCTTTAAAGAAGATCATATCGTAATCAAAGAGCAATCAGACCTGCATTGCCTACTTAACACTCATCACGGCAATTTATATTTTATCCAATTGTTCGAGAATATACCCAATATTATCGAGATTTCATATTGTAATCTATTAAATACAAAATCTTGTACCTGTCAATTTAGAGAACTCGCAGCGCGAGGTCTGTGAATCATCTTTTGTGTATAAACTTTGCGTTTTCATTATAATGTAATTATTCTGGTCGGAATCAAACTAATTGGCGCTACCATATCTACTCATTTAAATTAAAAACGTTTATCAATTATGTTTGAAAAAGCTGCAAAACGAAATTTTATATTAAATATATGACTGAATGGGTTGCATGCATCTTCCATCTCTTTCTTACATCTTTTATAAATTACTATCCAGCCGCTAACACACTAAAATATATATTTCTGTTTTAGGTGCTGGTCGAGTACAAACTTATTTCTTATAGCTACAACAATTATAGCTGGAAGTATTGTAGATTATGCAGGCTACTTTTGGTTAGAAGCATTCTTCATTTTTCTTTCAATGGGTAAGTATGATATATTCTTTTGGAATAATGCTACTTAATTATTTTGCTCAACGGCGTTAACAAACAAACATCTTTCTGTCCTTTAAAACTACCTTCTCTGACAGTTGCGAGAATGATACAGCTTGTAATATTTTTAAAGGTTAGAAATGAACTTTTTATTTTTCGTGTTATTATTGTTTCTTTAACGTGAGTTATGTATCCCCCAATCTATGTATGCATAACAAAATAGAAGTTATTAGGAATTATTAGAAATTGTTAAAGAAATTATTAAGTCAAGTGCAACAATGTAATTCAAGGATAATCAAATAAAGGTTATTAACAGTTGTGAGAACGGATGCAATAAATACATTGTATTCCAGACGATAATTATACTGCAGGTGGCCGGTCACAGACCGTTAAGAACCGTGATTACCTAAAAGGTAAGATTATTACATTGTATAATGAATAGAATTAAGAAATAAGTAGACATGAGCTCTGCAAGTTCTCACAGACATGTGAGGGGCAGGGACAACATAAATACCCCGGGAGCCCCAAGACCATCAGTCAGTCAGTCATAAGTATTTCAGCTTTAACATTGCCGTTTGCTTAAGCTACTCACTCATTAGTTTAATTATTAATTATTCTCTGACTTAGAGTATTTTAAATCAGGATTGTCAAAATTTTATATTAACATCTGTATAATAAATAAATTTTGTTACAAAGTTTTTGAAAGTTTTTAAAAAGACCGCTCCCAAGGTCCGAAACGTAACACGTGTTAATTAAGGAAATACAAAATAAGTTTTACCATCGCGGTCACGTGGTTAGAGTTTCCCATGCATAGTCTACAAAGTTGTAAAACTGTGGTATTAAAATGTATAAGTTGAAATTATACACCTAAATATAATTCAAACAGAATACGGTTCTTTGATAGTAGTCAGAATAAATGCATCGCGTCTTACCAGATCGTTTGTACGAGGTTTGTCTATTAAATTCGGTGAATGGTCTAATAAAAACATAAAACAGAATGCACATTGGAAATAACTCTATTAGTTCTCGAATTAGTCACTACTAGATACAACACACCCTTGACAACGTTCGTATAGCTTCCGGAAGTTGTCAGAAAAGTTTTCTTTTGGAATTATTTTCATAATAGCTACCACACTGTCCTGAATCTTCTTGACGTCTGCAAACCATGATTCCTTCAATGTCCGCTTAAGATGAGAGAACAAAAAAATTAGCAGGAGCAAAAGTTCTAGAGTGACTAGTCCAAAACAGCCATGCCACGATGAGACAAAAATTGACGTACAAGGATGCTCGTATACGATGGTGTATTGTCGTGCAATAACATCCAATTTCCGGTCTGGGACATCTGTGGTCTAACACGCTGAATTTGCTGCAACAAATGTTTGAGAACCTCTAGGTAGAACGAACATAAATCGTTTGGCCAGTAGAGACGAATTCTTTTTGGACGATTACCTCTTTGTCGACAAATGTGATCAACACCTTGTAATTTTTTTCACTCGGCTCTTTGTTTGCCGCGGAGAAGTAAGTGACCACTAATCTATTGTTTGTTGTTACGTTTCAGGGTCGTACTTGAAATACCTAGATTCATCCCCTATTACAATTGAACCTACAGAGGACGGATCGCCAGAGAATAGGGGATGGTAACGCTTCTGTAGACAGTCGTTCTTTGGGCAGCATTAGCGTTTTTTAATTCGAACTAAATTTTATATGGATGCAAGTGTGTATCGTTATATAGAATAAACTGTATTGACATTGTCACTAAATAAAGAGCTTTGGAACGTAGCGTCACGAACTTACGCCTGGACCCTACAGACATTTTTTTCGATTTGTGATACTATAGATTTACTTGACGATGGTTTCTCTAAGGTAGAACGGGTCACCATAAACTTTTTGCTTCAATTTCTTTTTTTTGATAGATGGAGTGGGTGCCCTATTTTGCAATAATGTCGACAAAAACACGCACGTTCAACTGTCGATTGTGCGCAAAGAGTTACTCTCCGGCACGTGTATGCGTTCCAGCATTACTGAGTACACAGCAATCAGTTTTGCGTTTAAAACCTTGCTATCCCCTCACCTTCGGTGATCTGTACTAGATTCAACATTTACACGTCTAAGAATTGTGAGCCAATGAGTATTAACTTCTAAAACAAATGTTAATACTATATATAAGTAAATCTTCTAAATTTTCTTTCATTTTAGTATCTTTTCTTGCCACTATGATTCTGTTAATGGCAGACGGAGCGCAAAATGGCGTTTTAAACATGACACCACTGGAGCGGGAATTACACAAACCTGAAATGCTGTAAGTATTTATATTTTACTATAACCTTGTGATAGTATTTGTAAGACCATTTTATCTTCTATACACAAAAGAATCTTTTATGTGTCTAATAAAAGAGATTTTCGGTGGCTTTTCAAGTTTGAGTCAAAAACGATATTTATTTATATTTATATTTTTATTTAACTTGTGTAAAAAACTACCTAAAGTATTTATATATATATATATATATATATATATATATATATTAATAAGATGAAATAATAACTAAGACTTTTGTATGCAAAGCCCAAATTATCATTTCAAATCGTACTAGTAACTGAAAGATGAAGAATATAAGGTCCCTGTATCTTAGGCGTTAGCGGCCCATACGTTTTTCAATTACGCCATCGAGACGGGTGACGACTATTTGAAAATAATACAGGTCTAAATCATGTACACGACCATACATCAACCTAACTTTCAATTACACGCAGCACCTTATATTTCCATCTTCCAATTACTAGCTCGATTTGAAATGATAGTTTGGGTTAACTTAAAGGTTTAAGTTACTATTTCATCTTATTAACTATTACGTTAGTATTGATCAACCTGCCTTGTGCAGCCTTGTACAGCCGCCCTAACCAATAAAGATGCAATAAAAAGGTAAAGCGATATGATATGGGTTCTTAACTTAATATGCCCGTTTTCTCTTGCCAGCTCAGCAACAAATATGCTGTGGACATTGCGAAAATGAAATGAAACAATGAAATTTCAGCATTACAAGTATAATTATAAGAAACATTTTTTTATGAACAATCCTCAGTACATTCAAAAACACGTTTCTTTTACACACATTATCTAAGATATCTACTTACACACAGATATAAAAAGAGATATAAAGAAAATTTACAGTTAAGTTTAGAAAAAAACATTTTATCACAACTTACATATAAATATCGTCTACACCTAATCATTGGTGATAATTAGAGAACCCCAAAACATTCCATATGTAAGTCACAAAAGTTCTTTAAAATTTTGATAAAAAATTTAATTATTCTTTTATTGCCACTCCTTAGTGTAGCCGATCAGCAACCCCGAGCAGAACTTTTGTAACGATCAAATCACCTAGAGATCTGACCTCAAAATTGCTAGAAAAAGAAACTATCCATTCACAAGTTATTTTCTATACACAAAAAGAAGCTTGCACTAGCTTAATATACTTGATAATGCACTAATTGTCTCTTTAGGTTTATAAGAAAGGTATGCTTACGTTTTGGATCGTCAAAGTCTGCTGGTATTAAAACAGCCGACGACCTTGCACCAAGATAACTTATCATTTATATTATATATATATATATATATATATATATATATATATTGATATGATAACGTCGTACTCGGTGTCAATGGCGTTTTCTACTATAACTCAACCTCTCTGTGTTTTCCAATCAAATTCTAAATCTCACTAATGTTATTATTATTCTGCCACGGCTAGCTTTTATTATTATTCTACACAGAGTGCACAACGTTACGATGATCAATTTATTTCTTCTTCACCCCTTTCTAATTACCTCTTTGTTTGAATTATAAAATGAAGTCAATCTATTTCATATAATGAAAAGAAATATTGTGTACAAGTTTTGAAATTATTAAAATACACCCTTCAATCAAACAATGGTATGTCTTATTTATCCCAAAATTCATATGCTTTGCAATCAATCTAAAGTCGCCAAAAACTACTCTTTTTATCAAAGAAGCCTGGAACGTTCTAAACCCCTTTATAATATTACGTAATTTTAACGTATGCAAAGTTTGTTGTTGACTTCGTTACACAAGTCTATATAATTGAATAAATTTAGTAATAAAATTTAAAATAGAAAAAAATATCTTAAAACTAATAAGATCTGACCTGCTCTGCTTCGTTGCACTCCTTGTTTTCTCATAAATTATTTCTTGCTTCTTCATTTTCTCGCAACTCAAAATTATATCAAAATTGTCTACGCTGCTTTGAAGTATTACATTAATCCATTTAAAACCGCCCCATACATTTGAAATATTATACCATCAATTAGAATTTTCCATGCATTTGAAATATTATCAACCAACTAAGATTATCCATACACTCGGATTTATTATATCTATCCACTAGAATCAGGATTATACACCCATTTGGATCATTAACATCGTATACTCATTTGGAATTATTATATCTATCCACTCGGATCAGGATTATGCCCACTTTGGAATTGGGATTATACACCTATTTGGAATTATTATATCTATCCACTCGAATGTATTATACACCCATTTGTAATTGGGATTATACACCCATTTGGAATTATTATATTTATCCTCTCGGATAAGGATTATACACACATTTAGAGCCCTATTATTATATTATTAGTTTAAATAAATTACCCCAAATTCTACTCACGCTAATCGGCAAAATAAACTTTCGTATTTGTCGCACTTACTTATCACTATCTATTTTCACTATTATCTTTTTAAATATTAAATTACGCGTGACTTTTAGGTTCAGAGTATCGCAGCTTGGCCTTCTTGAGTTAAAACTAAGCTCTGTTATCATTGTCGCTGTTAATATAAGCTCAACCCACTTGTATGTGGTCCGTCGCTTATCTTAACCAATAAGGTCTTTGCATTTCCTGCACTTGAAGTGGTTTTCTGATGTAATATATTCGTATCCAATGTAATGGTTGTTTGCTACAGATGCCTCGTTATCTAAACCATACGTTGTTTGTTTAGATATAGCGTTTTCCATATTGTACAAAAATACATGATGTAATTTCAATTTTGATTTTCATGTATGTTTATTTATTTACGCATCTTTAATTACATTTACTATCAAAAAATGTTGATTGTTTCTATGCATTTACACAAAGCTTCGTTAAGTTTTATCTCTTATCTCCGTATTATATTATAACTAATTAGAACCCTTTTCAATGCGTGTTTAATTACATTTATTATCCTTACCTTTAAATACGAGCACTTTTACTGAAAAATATCGTTATTTGCATTACTTAAAATTAATAAAGCTCTATATACCGAGTGTCATATCCTTGTTATTTACATAATGTATGAATTACCTATTTCTATGCTAAATATGCGTCCTATTATTGTAAGATGTGTTCATTTGTGTCGCTTAAAATTAATTATGCTCTATATACAGGGTGTTAAATGCTTACTATTTATATAATATAAGAATTATTAAATTTTCTACTAAATAAATGCAGTTTTCTGCTTCCTATTGTAATTTATGGCTACTGCATGACCCTTGCTATACAATACAACCTTAAACAACCCCTTATCAAAGCATATATATATATAGATATATCGCTATGATAAGAGAGTAGTTTAAGGGTAGATTAAGTCATAGGGGTCGCAGAATAAATGTAAATAATTTTAACGTTAAGAAAATCAAACAATTCTACCAATTATAGGAGCAAATCGACTATTTTACAAAAGGTCAATAGTGAGCACACTGTATATAAATTATATTTAATTTAACGCATAAGAAAGAAGCTCATTTTGCAATAATCCAATACCATTTAGCTAAAATAATAATGTGTATGTTTTAAGCTAAATTTATAAGTCCAGAATTGAAAAGAAACGAGTAAAAATAAGGTTTTAAACGCAACAAATTGCATCAATATAAACACGTAATCAGTAAAAATAAACAAACCGGCATTCTAGATATTTAATAAATTTTTCAAAAATGTCAACGCATAAATAAGTAAACGCATTCTAATACGTCATTATTAGAAAATGAATACGTGACTAGGAATATTACATTTACGGAGAAATCCAACATATTTTTAATAACAAATAAATAACAGACGGTTCGGTATACGATAAGCTTTGGTCTATAAGCGACACAAATATAAAATATGTGACAAAATTGCAATGGATATTTGGAAATTCTAAGAATATACTGTGATATACAGAACGCTTGCGTAATTAGCATAGCATTTCATCAAGTATTTAATCAGGGAATTTTGAGAAATACCAAGGTTCTACAGAGATAGGCGGAAATTACAAACGTGTATCAATAAACACGCGATGCGCGCCAATTGAAACGTTGAAAGGTGGAGCTTATAAATATGATAGGAAACTCGAACATAGACAGTCCATCTTTAACAAGGCACGAACTACGTCGACATAAGGTAAAAATTTACGTACCAGTGACAAGTAGTAAAAAGTCAATAATTTATTAAAAGTGAACGATTAAAAGTGCCAAATTTGTGCGACGAAAATTAGCCGTAAACGTAAGATGAAACTATTAACTAAAATTTTTATTAAATATTTAACAATTTGGGGCTCCGAAAAAGGTCCGAAGAAAAGTTCGATTAAAGGTCTGAATAAAGATCCGGAAAAAGCTTCGAATAAAGATTTAAATGTACGTCTGAATAAGTACTCTAAATGCATATTTCAAAATTATATCTGAAAATACGTCGAAATAAATTATTACATGGAAACATAAAACGCAAAGATACTTAAAGTTACTCTAGAAATCCGAAGAGAAAAATACAAGCAACCATTAATCTATCATTCTTGCCAATCAGGTGAAGCAAGTCGAGCTGTAACAATCAAGGGGGTTCTGACCACAGATAATATGGGGCAATTCTAGTGACAAGCAAGGAAAACGCAGATTAGAGATCTTATATATCTTTATTAGTTAAAGACTGTTTCAATTTTAATATCTGCTATATATATATATATATATATATATATATATATATATATATATATATATATATCTGCAAGAGTCAACAAAAGGGTCATTTGAGAATTTGAAAATCGGAAAAGTATCTTTGAACGTTCGAAAGATACTTAAGAGTAATTAAAAAGATACTTTGCTGACTTTCAAGAAAATATAAACTTGGTGAATGTTAATGTTCTATTCATGGCCTAAATTTTTAATTTACATAAAACTCTACATATTATCGATCATTACATTGTGTAATCTTTGAATTGCTTTATTTAAATTAATTTAACAGTTAGGTAGTAGGATGAAAAAGCGTCAAACAACCTTTATTGTCGTGAAGTAGGGCATGTTGTGTTTTTGAGCTAGCTAAGGCAGAACAAATTATAGAAGATTTAAAAGGGTTAACAGAAAAATTAAGGAAGAAACATTCGTAAGGAATTTCACTAAAAATATTAAAAGCACTCCAACGTAAGGGCATAGTGCAGCAACATTAATAACTTCTAATCAATCGTGGGGCATTTCAAAGCAATTTTTGTAACGCTACATGAAAGTGAAGTAGTAAATGATATTCTGTTCACGTTTAGATTAATCAAGGTAACCAATATGAATCGTTGAATATGGCGCAGTTCCCAGACTAGTCAGGATGGGTCGTGGGCGGTGACAGCTCACAAGATATTGGTAATAATTATAGGGCGCCAATTACAGAAAAGCCCCTCTCGTACCACATATAAGAAAAGACTCATCAATTCCTGTAATCAAATAAACATTTCCACATTACCTTAATTTACTCATAATATTTTACACGTACAACTGATGAAAACTCCAATATACCCAAAATCATAAGATTATATTGATAGGAGAATATTAGTACAACAGGCTCTATAGGCAGCCCTACCTTTTGGTTAGATATTATAACTCTTGCCTTAACTAAATCATTTATTGTCAACACTATGAATTGTTAAAGTAAATGGACCTAAGTGATCTTATTACTCCACTATAATTTATTAAAATAACTATATACAATCCCCCCTTTACTATTGTAGACGGGGTAGTGCACTCTCCGTTCTGCAATTTACAGAAACATTTAATGCGGCAGATAGGACAAAACTGCTAATAGATATTTACCCCTCTTAATACATATCATAAATGTCATGATTAAATAATAAATTGAATTAAACAATTTACTAATGTTAATCAGATTCAAAGGTTAGTAAACCACCACTAAATTGTAATCGTTACTTGTAATCCAATTCACGATATTCCCTAGATGCCAGTCTTGAGTAGCAATGTGACGGCACGAGGACAGTTCTGATAATGGGATGGCCCCTCTGCTTTGTAGGTGAGTAACAGCAAGGCTCAAAAAAATAAGAGAAGCAGGAAAGAAATGAAGAAAGAAAGAAACCCTGTACACAACAATAATTAAGTTATGTTACAAGTGCGTAACGAGGTACTTACGCTTTACCTAGCGGTTTCTAATTTAAACCTGTTTCACAACAAATATAAATGCAAAAATGCTTCACAGAAGAATTACTATTAACCTAAAATGTAATACATGGTAATATCAAATCTATTGAAGGACTTACTCACCATGTGCTAATCCCACACAAGTCAAGATAATTATCAGGAGAACTACTTTTCCAACAAGTACTCAATGTAGTATTCTCCTTAGTACAGATGGATTGCTCACAAATACTTTACGTAATAAATCTTGAAATTTATGGTTCACACCATCAAAAAACAGGCTAACCTCCCTAAAGTGTGTATTTGCACATCAACGAATATTCAAGAACAGGCCGGCATATGACACCGGTCGTTATATCTAATTATAAGACGACACATACAAAAATAATACATCTAGTTTGATTAACAATCAAAATGTATTCATCTTCAAATAATCATGAATGTGTTGCATTCACATTCCAACTTAAAATAGAATATGACAGTAAAACAAGTGTGCTCCCTATCACTAGTTAAAGAATGATGGTTGCATTCAATAACTATTGTCGGATTCAATATATACAGCGGTAGATTGTACCGTGGAATAAATGACACGTTACATTTTTAATGACATCCAACGTAAGGGCGATATCATATTAATATTAATAACGACCAACGTGGGGCAAGAAAGGAAATATTACAGCAATTTTAATGGTACGCCTAATCGTGGGGCATTTCATAACAACATATGTATTAATTATATTATATAAATTAATCTCCATAAGAAGCTATTTAGTAATAATCTATTAATGATCGAATGTCGAAAGAACTTATGTTTAAATCCTGAATGAACCACTCTCGTTCATTTTCGCTTTTATAAAATAAAATTTTAAATAGTTATCGGTTTTAAAATTACGTTTTAGAAGGCAGAAGTCATCCCATAATATAACAATGAATAATGGCCTGGTAGTTTAAATTTATTGCAATCATAAAGTTTTCTTATCTTTTATTAATGCTTGTAGCTAATAGCTTATTGTCTCTCTGTCTACTATAATTTTACGAGCTGTAATTTTACAGTTATTAAAACCTGTTATCTTATATAGTTTGTCGGTGTTATCGAGTTTCAAGAATTTGTGTGTATTTATTTACGAAAGATAATTAGCTGTCCTTTACTTATTTACAAAGGACTTATGACTTTGGAAGAACACTTTCAAAAGATGATTAAATAGCGTATATTAAATAGTATTTTTAAAGAGGATAAATCTTTCTGCTTCAAAACCCGCTTACGGTCTTTTCAGTCTGCATAAATACACAAAACTGATATTTTTCAAGAGAATATATATCTACACCAGGATTTTCCATCAGTGCATGCTTTTGTATTTTTACCGGATTGGACTTGTTTTAGATTGGGCTTCGTTCTTAAATGATATGTCTCAACAATATCTGTACTAAGAGCGTGTTATTTTACATGCAATTTCAGTCTATGTGCCACAGGAATAACAAGCTTATTTTACTATAAGTATTGTACAGAGTAAAAATTATATATTGGAAAATTTTACTTTTCTCAGCTTAAGTAGAATCCAAAAATATTGCAGGTATGGGGATATTCTTTATTTCGCTTAACAGAAATTTGTTAATATGTAAAACTTAAGTAAAGTGGACGACTAAGGAGTAGGATGGATAATACTAAAACCGCATTTTAAAATAATATGTTATCAATAGAGATAATTAGATAAATCAGCGAGACTGTAAAGAACACACTACATAGACTGATAAATCTGGAAGTATGATCTAGCTTTGTAAAAGAAGCTTAGAGATGCCCCGAAGTCATCAAAAATTTTAGAATACTAAAACACAGAGCGATTATTGAAAAATCTTAACTACTTAACTATAATAATATGACCGAGTACAAGACAAAATAAAGAAATTAACTGAAGATCAGTTAGAATTTAGGAGCAATAAGGTACAAGAAACACAATCGTAATATTAGGATTTTGGACATAAAACAACGATTTGAGCAGAAAACTATAGATTATCGGATAGGACTCAACGTTTTTGACATTCTAGATTAGAATACATTGTTAAAAATTTCAAGGAAAGCAGGGGTAGATCATAAACACAAACATTTAATTTATAATTTGTATCGGAAATAAAAGGCTTAGAAGACATTGATAATAACGTAGCAGAATTAACAATCAGTTAAGGTAAAAAGCAGGGATGTACTTTGCCTTAATTTTATGCAATTTACACATGGAGCTAATAAATAGCCTGCTGTTATTCAAGGAGAGGTAAGTGTCGTGATTCGAAAGACGCCTATTTCAAATGGTGAAAAATGCTGATGATATAGCAATATTATACAAACAGATAAGAAATTGGAATTAGGCCTAAATAGAGTAAAACATATTACGTAGAAATAAGACTGAAAATCATCACTACCAAAACAAAAAGGATTAGCTTTAGTAAATAGGATAGCAATATACTGGTGAGACTAAAACTAGGGTAGAAAGATTACAAAAATAAATCAGCTTTGATACTTAAGATATTGGATCACAAATAGTAATAAAAGTAAAAGGAATGTAAAAATTAGAATACACTAAGGAAGGAAACTTGGGGTGCAAGGTGGGATACAAAAAAAGTAAGCTAAACCTACATATTATAAAAAGATTATTGCGACTCCATTTTTGGAGCATAGTATTATACGTGTCAAAAACATGAACGCTAGGCAAAGAAGAATTTGCAGTGTTATAAGCTTCGAGATTTGATGGCATTGAAAAATTCTTAATATAGCTGGCATATAAAGTTAGTGACGATATTATTCTTTAACTTATATTCGTAATTTGTTTCAGGGTTTCAGTAACGCAATATCAAGAGATAAAAGGCAGCACTTATCCAGGTTCAATACCAGCAGATACCACATATCAATCAAATCCAGAGAAAAGTATACGTTCATGACAATTATAAAAATTAGAAACTGTTTAAATAAATAAAGATAACAATACATTTCTTCTTCCATACTACAGTGTCGGTTTTGTAGATTGTTACAAGCGTGTGCCAAAATTACATAAAATAACAATAAACCGACTATAAGGTATCAAGTAGGTATGTCATACAAATTTAGTATTTTTGCGAATAACTAGATATACTCCTTATACGAAAAAATTCGAATAAAATGTATTTAGACTAGTAATATGTTATATTCTTTTATATTGATGAACTTTTATTGTAACTGTAAGGCTTATTTATTTATCATTTTTAAGATCTTGTTATTTATTAAACGCTCGTTATAGCTAGCGTTTATCGATTTTAAAAAAGTTTATGGCAATAGCTTAATTAAATAAATTAAATTATGTTAATAATTTAAGTTTTTGTTCTTTCACGCTCCTTTTCTAGCCCACTCATTATTCCTTATCTTTTTTCACAAGCCTTACTATTATATATTTTCAAAGGTTTTCGGTAAGGTCGTGTTGAAAGTATGAACTAGACTTGATAGGTTTTGTCCGGTTTATGAACTGTATATCATTATTTTAAAACAATAATAGATAAGTTCAATGGGTATGAGTATTTTGTAGTCGTTGGCGCATGACGTCAGTGCGTGTCAAGCTATGTGGTGTATATTAAATTAGGATTAGGCTGTTAAGCAGACCTTTAACGTTTACCAGCCATTATGATTCAAAAGTTAACACGCTGGGAGGGTTGCAGCACAGATTTTTATCTACATCACTCCATTGATCGAATAATTTTGCTTGTTTTTTACAAAATTGTTAGTATATTTAAAACGTTTCCAATTTCCAATGATATTAATATTGTAGTACCTATAATAATAATAGACGTAAAAAATAAAAGGTTTGTTTCTTACCAAGTGATTTTTACAAGCTTCCTTTTCCTAACGTTAAGTTGTTCCCTAATATTTTTATTTAAAATCCTTATTCTATAATACATCTTACATCTAAAACACAATTTTTAGGCGTCTTCGCTTAAATTTGTATTAGTAGATTGATTTAGAAGATTATTTAAAAATTCCTTTTTATTATTAAAAAAGAACCATTAGCTACATCAAAAAGACAATCTAATTCTCTACACTTTTCCAAAAATTCATCTGTTGATTTCATTAACCCACTTTCAGACACATGATTTTATCCCACCTTCAGACACATGATTTATCCATAAACTTGAAGTATCGTTGCAATTAGGAATGTATCCATACGTTTCCTTGTATCTTAATTTATAAGCAACAAATCCCGCAAGATTTTCTACACCATCCCATTGAATTTCACTTATTTCGTCCGTTATAAAGTTATTGGATGCTTGAGTTATTTCTAAAGTAGCAAAAATTTCACCAGTGATAAGTTTTGCGTAGTCTGTGTAATTATTTTCTGTATGTTACGATAGCGAGTGAATAGGTTCAATTGCATTATTTGGAATACACTCCGCTGGGGTTTCAACATTTGATGATTCAGATATTATTTCGTAGTTTCGTCCTATCAAGTAATTTCTAAGTCTGTATTTAAATTGCAGGGCGGTAGGATGATCATAAAGTCCACCAATTGATCGAATGATTGAGAAAAATCCTTCCAACGGATCTCTATTTAGGTTAAAGGTTAATACATACTGAATTTTAAAATCATCCTCGAGGTCACTAAATAGGCTTTTTAATGAACAAATGCTAATAATATTTTCTTTTTGGAAAGGCAATATATTTTTACTGTTCACTTTTCTAATATTACTTACAAGCTCTAACATATTGTCAAGAATTTGATTTTGTTCGGTTAATGCGAAACCATATGCTTTGCACCTATTTCGTCCATCACATTGTGTAACCTTAGAATTAAAAACGTCAAATCAGTCGTTAATAGTCTTTAGTAATTGTGAACATTCCAACCAATTATTGTCGTTTTCATATTATCCCAAGCTCCCCATGCGTGAAGCAGATCTTGCTACTGTGTGCGAAAATAATTTGGTAGCATACTTGACCTTCTGCTTTTGAGCACCTTTAACAATTAAAAAGTGTTCATTAATTTTGTACGCAATATTCGAACCCAATTTTCAAAATGTCTAAAATTAATTTTAAAGTAACTACTTTTCCATTAACCAGAAATCCAGCGTCGAGGAAATGGTTTCTTATTAGTTTTATCATGTGAGGAGTAGCCGCAAAAACACACTTCTTTATTGGATGCCGGGTTCACAAACCATGCTTTTTTCTAAAAAATATTTAATTCTGACCTTAGACCTCTATTTCTTACCGCTAAATCACAATTCATTGTGTATACTGGGTAACCAATTTCTTCTACTTTTTCAATAACTTAAAATAATAATCCTTTATTTATTTTACAGTCATTGTTATTGAGGATCGGCTGCTTCCAATTATGACATAAATACTTTGGGCCATTTTACCTGAACGTACTTTGAAGGTCCTAAAGTAGTGTCCCTTTTTTTTGTCGTAATCATAGATATTTTGTATCTTCATGTGGTCAAAAAGTAACACAAGCTTTATCCATTTGAATAAATTCGACCTCCTTCTTGAGTTTTAAGACAACATATAAGATACCTGTTAGACTCAATGTATCAACATTCTACATTTTAAAATAGAAAACTTACCCAGCCCATCTTCTTAACGTTGAAACTCCGACCAAAGGAAAACCGCTTTTTCGCATTAATCCGTATAAGCGTGGACCTGCAGCGTATAATGAAATAGACGATGCGATGTCTTCCATAGTCCAGTTTATTTTTCTACCATAATTCGGTTTGCGAAGTTAACCTCTAGTGAAAATGTTGTCAATGGATTGTAGTTCATTTTCTTGCTTTGCTATAATGGCTTTTAATCAATCACATTCTGTTTGAAGTGTTTGTAATTTTTCCTTGGCACTAAAAAAATATTATTAACGACCTTCCAACATACTATATTAATTTTGCTTAATCTGTGTGAGTTGCAACACTGCTACACTTAGTATTATTACTTTCTAATGAAGCAACCTCATTTGTTAACGAAAGTATTTTGTGATATTTTTCAGTATTTACCGTATTTACTAACAGTGGGTTATATTGTAAGAATCAAATACATCATTATAACTATGTATAAATTGGTCAGAGATAAAAACTTACTCATATTCATTCATGCTTTTGATAAAAGTACTACTTTTATTCTATTATTACGTTCGGTCATCTGAATTTTATTATATTAACAGAGGGCACAGCATCAGGTTTTAGCTTCCACTTGTTTTTTAGCAACCCTAATAATTTTTCTTTTAAATAGTAATCATTGTCGACGAAATGATTGAGCATATTCTCGCAGTTAATAATTAAATTTTTGCTGTCGCAGTCGCGGAAAGAGCTGGAAAAATATTGTTCGTTTATTGGGGTAACTGTTTGGGTACTTATACCTTTGCAAAGGGGTCGTTAAACTACCTGACAGATTAGGTAAGTCATTGTATTATTGTAGACTTGCTGTTATTTATTTTTTTGATGCTTATATCACTATATTTCATAGACTAGAAAAGTTATTCGACTGATAACGATTACACCACTCTTAAACAAATATTAAATACAGGCGTTAAATAATTTTAATTCTCATATAAAGAAAAACTAAAGTATTTAAAAAGGGGCATAGCATATAGTTTTCAAAATGAAATAAAATACAGCAATATCACAACAAAGCATTTATACAGTATGAAATATTTTCTCTAATACTAGAGCATTTACAATATTGTTTCTTTCAAACATAAAATAATTTCTAAGAAGTGCTTGTTATAAAAAATTTTGTCTCTTACCATGTTTTAAATTTACAGAACTAAATTCCCTTTTTTTATGTATGATTTACCTTGTTTTGTTTATTGCAACGCTTGTAAGGATTGTTTGGCAAAAAAATTCTTGACAGATAATATTAAAGAAGTTAGAGTATTTCGAACTCTGAACACAAATTTTCCTGGTAAAAATTCTTTACAAAAAGATATTATATGATTAACACTTATTATTTCACCTTAAATAAGATATTGTTAAATACACTTTTAATTATTGTTAATTATACTTTTGATACCTTGGCCGAATTTGCAGGGGCGTAGATAAGGTAAGGTGACGGTAGAGTCTTTAGAGATGGTAAGTAGCAAGAGGTGGTATTTAAGTTAGGTCCTAGGGACCTAGGGATCTAGTAACGAGTGGAGTAACAAAATGACGAAATCAACAACAGTATTTAATAAATAATAAATAAACTTAAAGCTAAACGACATGTTAATAATAAATTATAAAGCGGTACAAAATTAGACAATTATAATAAGAAAAAATTACTTACGTGACTGTTTTGGTTAGAATGTCTTAACAACCATAAAGGATCAAGTAACCATTTTAGTGTTGGCTCTGAGCAGACTTGCTAAGGAGCAGTGGATGAACTAAGGCTACATGCGTACAAACTAACTAACTTAACACTCTTAATCATACTCGTACTCCAACTACTCAAATATTCTGGTCCTTCGTCTTTTATAACTGCTGATAACCAGATATGGGTTTTCTGCTGAAGGCTGTGACAGGTAATAAGAATGTATGTTGAATAGTGGTAAGCCAAAACTTCCCCGAGTTTTAGGACATGTGCAGGAAACCTAATTGTGGTTGTTGCAAAGTAAGATTTTGACCAAAAGACAAAAGATAAGTGTGGTGAGGTAATTTCAAGAACGTAACATTTGATAAGCATGTTACAAATTTTCCTAGAACAAAAGATATGTGGCTTACTGATTGTGTTACATTGTAATATTTTAGAAGTAATCTAAAATAATGGTTTTGCTTTATACAACAATATAAATACTCCAACATCAGTTAAAAATTAGTCTAAAAGTAGTACTTGCAGAATCCACAAAAAGGCATCGTGTAATTGAATACCTTCTTATTTTAAATTGACGTCAAATCAGCTTATAAGATTTTCCATATTTAAAATCTTTTCAAACAGCAGTTACCAAAGTACATTTTTGGTTAAATCTTTCTTTCGATTATTTAATAAAATATTTTTTAAATAGCGTTGTCTTGAAGAATTTCCCTCTTGTAATTAATAAATTCAATTTTCGTTATGTAATTTGCGTTTAAAACATCAGTTCTATATACATAATAATTATTAGATTAAGGTATTCTTACTGCATACTTCAAATATCATCCTCGCAAAGCAACAGTTCGCGACTTAAAATAACATTTCGCTATCGAATTTAAGGATTAACTGCATCTATTGAATGAATCTACTGAATGAATGAATTGAATGAATCCCGTTTTTAATGAACGTTTTCTTATATATACTAAATTATCTATATCCAGAAGGTTGTAGAATGTGTATGATTCCTTTCTAAATAATAAACACCTATCTCACGTAATTTTCATTATCTAATTATTTGGTTCCAGTTATCTAAGACGCGCGATGTTCGTCGTGCTCCCACATATACTATTATTGTGGCGTATCACTTCTTTTCAACAGTGAATACAAAAATCATAAATAATTTTTATCAGTTATTCCAGGGATTTCGCAGGATTTTTTGTGTTCCAGCCCCTTCTAGGAATAAACGATTATTTATTAATTAGTTTATTTACGTAGTTCTAAATACCGCTGACTCATCCTTCTATATTCTAGAAAAATTTTATTTAAAGTAAATTTCTGTAATCTACAAGGTAATTAATTTAAATTTTAACTGCTTTTTAATGCAAAATGGGTTGCATTTTATAAAAAATAGTTACTTTCGTGTTTCAGTACACAAAATTAAGATTAAAGATGGTTTTTTAAATACACGAAATTATTCATTTTTATGCTAAATGCGTAAAGTTAATAATATTCTACTCTATTTACAATAAATCAAAAAGCATTTTTATCAAAAATGTATATTAATAATTACTAAGTGAAAATAAATGGCTTTGTATTTATTTTAAAATGATGCGTTTTAGAGTATCTTACAACCAATTGTTCTTACAGATATAACTTACGTTACTAGCTATGTATTTACAATATGCTTATATCAAACAGGGTGATTTTTATACATGGGCAATTGAATTTTTCGCTTGTACATCAATCAACAAACGTACGCTTGTATTGTACAGTGCTTAATCGTAAATTTACAAAAAAAATTATTTTTCCTAATTATATTATGTTTTAGTGGGATTTATTTGTAAAATTTGGGTTTTAATGATCTCTCGTGGCCCCTAATCACGTCAATATATTGACGAGTGGTCATGGCAACCCAAATTCCATAAATTAAGCCTACCCAAAGAGAGTAACAGAAGAAAATTGAGATCTTCTAATATTTATTGTTCTACTTTGTAGAAAACAAACAGTGTGTGTAAATAAAATCAATTATTAAGAAAGCAAGAGAAGGAGTAACTCAAAAACTGATTTTATTTTATCTAAAAACCTTACTATTGTACCAACACACGCTAAAAACTTTCTACTCATTTTCGTAAGGACCAATGTATTCTATAACAGTTGCTGTGTGCTGATTGGATGCATCTAGTAGTTGGACATTACATTTAATCTTTTTCAGATTAGTATGCAAATGTCTACCATTTGCAAACATTTATTTGTGCAACTTTCATCTGAATTTTATAAATTTCTCAATGGTTATCTTCATATTGCATGATTGACGTAATTAACAAGTTTGTTTTTATTTATTCTGATAGATAACTTGAGAAGCATGATGAAATTTTCATTTCTGTTATTCTATTGCCATAAAATTATTGTTGTCCATGCAATACTTTTTAATACAAATAATATTTATCAACAGGGGTCACGATTGAGCTTTAGCGGAAAATATCAAAGTGAATTAGGTATGAGGTCAATAATTCGTATGCCTTGGAAACATTTTTGATAAAAGTATTTTCACAATAGAGTTTTTATCTACTGCTTTTTGTTGATGCCTATTCCTTTTAAGAGGCTCTAGCAATAGTATCGGACTGCATTTTGGTTTTAAGAATTTTCTATTTTATTCTTTGGGATTTGAAATAAATAAGCACCTAGTCTTGTTTCCCGCAATACGAGAGAACCATTAAGAGAAGAACGAAATCAGAACAAAAGGCTGCCCACATTACGGGGTAACAAAGGAAGGAGAGAAAAGAGCAAGAATACGAATGCCGCGCTAAACATATTCGGAAAATGAGGGGAGTCTAAAAAACGAAACAACAGTAAACACCAACCAATTCACCTTTCTCTTCGAACATCTGTACCTACAGGAATAATCAAACACAAAACGCACATAAAATATAACTCTAATCTCTAATAAACAATTTCTTAGTATTTGGAAAGCAAAACAAAAGAAAAATGCAAGGCAAACATCTGAGTCCTCCACTCCTTAAATACTAATTATATCTAGTGTGTTTTGGAAAAAAAGAACTACGCAAGTATATACCCCATATATATTGCATATATACACAGCGACAATAATCTACATTATTTAACTACTTACTTACTATATTAATGAAGACCGAATTCATTCTAGCGAGAGTTACTGAAACATATAAATACACAAAGAACACATATTTACAATACTACACATAAAAATAAAACTCCAAATTATGAGATAACTCCTTAACCTTTCTAGAATGTAAGCAAAGTACATACTATTCAGGAGTAGGGCAAACGGTTGTCGGTCATCATTATATAGTATTCTCTTGCACAAGTTGTGAAGGGTATGGGTATCTACAATGGTTATCCATCTTATCCTAACTTGATCTACATATAATACGGTAGCCAAACAAAATATGCAGTAACGGTAACGTAAGCTTTTGTGGTAACACGAAGCAAACCTAAGTGCTAAGACTCAAATTTCATTAAAGAAATCTCACCTTTTATTTAACTACGAGTTACTTAAAAAGAAAACACACGTTTTTCACGATAAGAATTTGCAACTGCCCAATTCTTCAGAAAAAACCAAGGCGATGCTAAATATCTAGTAAACTCGTTCAACCAAAGTAGTTGTAAAATTGTTTTCCAAAGAAAAAATCACGGTAATCCCAAATATAATAGAAATAAATTTGATCAGGTCTTCATCTTGCCAAGATAACACATCGCTTTACTTAATTACCATAAGCTATCAGCATTCATGAAACTCCTAAGTAGTAAAAATTGCATATAAGGGAGCAGAAAGAATATTAACAAGCGAATTTGTGAATTTAATAAGGCATGCGCATAGATGGCTGCATAATTAAGCGAGCTTAAAATTATAGGAGTGGGGCAACCTCTAAATTCCAAATGAGTGGAAGCTAAAATAGTTTTTAATGTAGCGAGGCCCAAAATTTTCAAATACGAAGGGAAACGTAACAGCCTGCTGCAAAGTGTAATAGGCGGATCTGTGGCTTAGTTGGTATGCGTGTGATTACTAACCCAAGGTAGTGTTCGATTTTTGTCACGTACCGCTTGAAAATTGTTCAGCGAGCATTGTCACAAAAATATGCTTTCATTCGGATAGAGGTAAAATGTAGGTGTGTAGTCACGCACGCTTGACTTCGCTTTCTTGGTTAGAAAAACAAGGGTTTGGCAAAATTCAAAATTTTCAGATAAAGAAAATATTCGCTAACTGGTCAATGGAGTACATTTGGGTGGAGCATTGAAAAATCGTAGTTCCTTTAAGTGGAGCATTGGGAACGTGACCGCAACGTAAAGGTCCTTGCTTGCATTATACTGTAAAGTATAATTTTTTTAACCGATGTTCTTAAAAGGAGTAATGCTAGTTATTGGTTACTAGTGATATATATATATATATATATATATATATATATATTAGATAGTTAATTACACAAGGTAAGTTGATAAATACAATAGTATTTATCAACTTTCCTTGTGTAATTAACTATCTAAAATATTTATATAATTAATACTTGGCTAATAGCCGTAATTTTGAGCGTAGCTTCCTGTATATAACTGACATAAGTCAAAACTTGACAATGTCAGATATGATTGATAAAATGCCAGACGTAATTGAAAGTTAGGTTCATGTATAGTTGTGTACACGATTTAAATTTGTAAATTTGCCAATTGTGTCATTGGTCTCGGTGGCGTAATTGGTAAAATTAAATTTCAGCATAAATTTCAGCATTATAAAATTTCGAGTTCAAATTTGTCATCAATTTAATTTGCATCCAGAATTAGAGTCCTTATAGGATGCATACTAATTAAGTAAACAATATTTGCAGACCTGAGTCTGAATAAAAGGGAGCATCTCCCACCCCTTTACGTTAATTTAACAGGTTAGTCTAATTGAGCTCAAAGACAGACCCAAATTTTCATCATAATCCAAAACACGAACTTGATAAATACTCCTTTCTACTTATACAAGAAAATTTTACCTTAACATTCAAAATTTGTTGTTTATACAAATTTACTACTGTCCATCTTTATCAAACAAATTATAAAGATATTCAACACACACCAAAACATCTAAAATCGAACAACAATGCATAAGTTACCTGAAGGTTAATGCACTCGTGGCTCCAATGTACATCGTCCTTGCTAATCCCATCATTCCAACTGGGTTATGTTTGCGTCCTCGGATTTCTGACCGCCTTTAAAATTTTTCTATACCACCATTCGTCTAAAAGGTTTCAGGGTTTCTCAGGAACTCATCTATGTATATCTAAATCTTGTTTTGTGGATCCAATCACGATTACGAATAACACTTGATTACTAACACTCCCGAAAAATAGCAATGAAATTCATAATACTTTCACGCTATACCAAAACTGCATACTTCTATTTATTTATTTATCGTTACTAATTTGGATAATTGGTACAGTAATACCCGCAAATATAACTAGACTTTATTACCTTTATCTATCTTCTCTAAGTGCACTAATGCATAATAACTTGTATCGTAGCACATAATCACCATGTATTCTGCTTGAAGTATCGAATAAAATCAAAAATAAAGAGAGCTAAACTCCTATCAGCACGGGTTTATATAATGGCTCACTTGCAAGTCGAATTTGTCCCGCGACGGGCGATTTTCAGAAATTCGCATTCTATTTTCCCTTCCGATGTCTCGGCACAATGATTCTACTGAAATTTGCACTCGTCCGAGTTGAAATCTAAGAAATTTCCACACGCCTCGCAACACGTCCACGAACAACTAATTAATTTTATATAGAAACTCATATGCTTCCACCTCTCATGTTTGCATCTTATTTCAACCTTAATCGCCAATTTAGTCTGTTCGTTCTATCTACAATCTGTGCTCTTGTTTTACATATTTCCCCTCATTTAACTATCAATGCATTCCATCTCGCTTGTCTTTATATCACAAACATGCTTTCTTACTTGCACTCATATAGCTTGAAGCTTATTGACTATCGTATACATCGTTATCTTTTGCCGGTGTTCTGAGTTCTACTACGCTGAAGGCTCTTACATGACTTCCCCACGTTGTTTATAATTTCTCGATAGTTTTAGTACTTGGAAAGATTAAATTAAATACAAGTTGAACATTTTAACCCGGCTTCTTTTTATAGAAAGCGTCCAGTGAATAATTTAAACCCCTTTATTTTTTTTAACGAAATGAATAAATTTTTATGCTCCATGGTTTTAATAATGCTTATTATCTAATAACATTCTACATTAGTTCCTTCTACACGTTGATTATGATTATATACAAACCCTACATTCTATTGAATGATTTAAATCTACACAGTAGGCCTTTAATTAAGCGTACTATTTTCCACTGCTCTGATATACACGGTGTTTAACATTATCTGAACAATATAAACTCTATGTCTAGAAGTAAATGACGAATTTATCCAATATGCCTTTAAATGAAGCGTATTATTGCCCAAAGCTTCCTTATACACGGTGATTAAAATTATTTGATGTCGTTTATTAATTTTCTACCCTGGTCTAAATTTGAGTAATATATATATATATATATATATATATAATATATATATATAATAATATATATATATATATATATATATATATATATACAGGTGCCCTATTTCTTACACGTTGTATGGGTAACTCTGTTTTTGTGATATTAGAGAAAGGTCAAATGGGAAACTAGTGCAGTTTTAATGCTGAGTTCAGCCACGAAGAGATAATTAACATACAGGGTGTGGCAAAAGCGTTATACCAAAATAACGAAATTTTGATCTTTTTTGTTTTGCTTCGTGGTTTATTTATTGTGATAGATACAGTAAAACGTTGTAGATCTTTTTTACATTATTTTAAAAGGAGAATACGATAAACTTATTTGTTTTTACATGGCTTTGGTCATGTTCGAGTAAATAAGTGAGGTTATGTTTTTTTAAATGGAAACCATAATTGGCGGTAGTTTTGATAGACAGACATTTTTTTTCTCTTTTCAGTGATGTACTACAGTGTACATGTTCAACATAAAAATTTTTGAAAAAATTTTGTTTTTATGAAATACGAAATTTGGTATTAAATAATAAAATACTTATGCATGACGTAACAAAAATATCAAAAACAAATTATGTTAAAAATATTAAATATAATATCACTTCAAAGTGTGTTCAAAATGCTCACCATTTTATTGAAGGCACAAGCTCACATAGTGCGTGCATCAATGCTTGCTATTGTTGTTTGGATTCTAGCTATTAAATCCTCAGGCGTTTGAGGAGTAGTAGAATACGCTTTATTTTTTAAATCACTCCACAAATAAAAATCTAATGGCGTAAGTTGTGGTGAATGAGCAGACTAATCAATTTCCATTTTGTTACCAATCACGTGCTCAAAACAATCAGTTAAATATTGCTTCACTGATGTACCACTGTGTGCAGGGGCACCATCGTGTTGGAAATACTTTGGTCTGTAATGAGTGATAGGGATAGACGAATAGTACATAGCTTATGCAAAGAACAAACAGCAGTAATAGAATTAGAGCAAGAAAGTAGAAAAGTAAATATTAGGAGAGGAATGAGACAGGGATGTGCCTTATCCCCATTAATTTTTAACTTGTACATAGAAGAGGCAATGAATACTGTCAAATGCAGGAAAACATTTAGAATTAATATGCAGGGACAAACATTGATATGCTTAGATTTGCAGATGATATAGCAGTCTTAGCATCTAGCAAGGAAAAGTTAAAAGCTGCTCTTATTGAAATGGAAACACTTCTGACGGAGGGATATGGTATGAAAATTAACAAAAATAAAACTAAAGTTCTAGTATGCAAAAGAGGGGATGATAAATCAAAAACAAGAATACAAATAGGTAACAAGAACTTACAAGAGGTTAAGGATTTCTGCTACCTAGCAAGTCAAATAACGCAAGATGGGAAATGCACAAAAGATATAAAACAAAGATTAGCACAAGGTCGAGCTACATTTAACAAGAAAAAGCAACTACTGTATTCAAAGACCACAAACATAGAAACAAGGGAGAGATTGCTTAAAACATATGTGTGGAGCACAGCACTGTATGGCTGGGAAGCCTGGACAGTAGGAGAAGCAGACAAGAAAAAGGTAGAAGCCTATGAAATGTGGTGCTACAAACGAATGATGAAGATACCATGGAGAGACAAAGTTAACAACAATAGTAGGGAAAGAAAGAACCATGTGGAAAACAGTAAAAAAGAGGAGAGATAGGATGAAAGGCCACATACTAAGACATGAGGAAATAGTGCGGAATATATTAGAAGCAGATATAGAAAAAAAGAGAAGAAGAGGTAGACCTAGGTTAGACTACTGCACACAGATAGTGAAAAATGTAGGTTGTGGGAATTTCAGGGAAATGTGTAGGCTAGCTCAGAATAGAAATCAATGGAGCTAAGCTACCAACCAGCCGCAAGATGGAAAACTATTGACATAAATAATCAGTGTACTTAAACATGGTGATTATTTTTATTATAAACAACTACAGTTTTGCAATACTCTCAACTAATGTTAATTGTGCGAAAGGATTTATTTAAAATCTATAAATACGGCAAATGTCTAAGTTTTAGGGGAACCTTGGCAGTCACAAGCTGTTTAACCTCCTTCACATACCACTAAATCTCGGTGAAATAGGGCATATAATTAGAAAACAATAGAAGGAAATCGAGCTGTATATAGGCTGTCAATGTAGTACCTACAGGTGGAGCATTGGAAATTTAAATGAACTGTATATAGGCTGTTGTGAAAATTGCAGGGAACTGTGTAGGCTAGCTCAGAACATAAATAAGCTGAGGTATAAATCCAACTAGTTTCAAGATATAAAACCCAATGCCGAATAAATAGGTGTTCTTAAATCTGATGATTATTATAAACAACTACAGGTATTGGTTGTGAAATATTTTCAACGAATGTTGATCATGCGAAAGGATAAATAGAAAAAACTATTAATTCGACAAAGGTTCAGGTGCTGGGGAAACTTGGCTGCCAAAGGCTGCTTACCCTCTTAATATACCACTGAATATCGGGGAAATAGGGCATATAAATGTAAAACAATAGAAAGTGACCAATCTGCATCAAACAAGAAAGAGCAGCAGCTATGTCCAAAGATAACGAACATAGATACAAGAAGAAAACTGTTTAAAGCATAGTGTGGAGCACAGTACAGTACATCTATGAAATAGGGGCAGTAGGAAAAGCAGACAGAAAGAAATAGAAGCCTTCTGGAATGTTGTGCTTCAGATGGATGAAGATGGTATCATGGACAGACAAAGTTAATAACAAATGGGTTGCAAAAATAGTAGAGGAATAAAGATATCTGTGGAAAATGAAAAAATAGGAGAAATAGAAGGACAGGATACGTTCTAAGGCATTTCTGGGGAATAGCACGGGATATACTACAAGTAGAGATTGGAAAAGCGAGGTAGAGGTAAACCGAGATCAGACTTAGCACACAGATAGTGACAGATGCAAACTGTGCAAATTTCATGGAAATGTGTAGCTTGGTTCAGACCAGGAAACAATGAGTGTACGCGTCCTACCAATTCTAGGGCTGAAGACCTTATGATGATGATGATGATGATGAGGTTAATAGCTGACGAATTTAATCCAATATAATGTGAAATGGCCAGTAGTGTTATATGATTTATGGTGTCAAAAGTCTTAGAGTAGTCAAGCAGTACTAAACAGGTTATTTTACCATTATCACATGCTTGTAGTATATCATCGGTGACATGTAATAATGCAGTCGAGCAACTATGGTTTTCTCTAAAACCAGATTGGTGCAAGGGTAGAATACTATGCTTCTCTAAATAAGTTCTAAGTTGGATGTTCATAATTTTTTCCAATATTTTTGAAAAAGTTGGTATAACACTAATGGGACAAATATCTTTAAAAGTCTTAGGATCTGAGATTTTAGGAAGTGGAATCACTTGTGCCCTCTTCCATATTGTTGGAAACCCACTATGAACTAGACAGTAATTCATAATATGCGTAATGTATGACAGTAGAAGTGGAATACACAATTTGATGGTATATATATATATATATACAGTATTGCCCGAAATAAACAGTACTGAAACTAAGTTGGCGGTGTTTTTATGCGGGCGCTGCCACACTCAAGTTAGCTAGTATAGACCCGTCAAGTAAACCTCAAACAAGTAATTAGTAGGGCCTAATTGTTAAAAATGGTGTTAAGTACAGAGGAGAAAGTGTTTCTGGTAGAGCATTATTTTCGTTCATACGGAATCGGCCGACATAATGGTGCAAGTTTGCTATACGTGTCTGATCAATTCACACAAAGGTTTAATAAACGTTCTCCAAGTAATGCTGTAATTTTGAAGGTTATTGAAAAGTTTAGAAATACAGGTAGTGTATTGTGCCAACGAAAAGGAAACTCAGGGCGTCCCAGGACAGTTAACAACAACAATAACCATGAACGTGTTTTGAGCAAATCTTAGAAAGTCCGAAAGTCAGTCAGGCAAGGACAGCGTTACAACTTGATTTAAAAGAACTTCCTTTCAAAGAATCCTGAAGGAGCTGGGTACATTTTCGTATGTGATTCAGGTACATCAACAACTACATCCTCGGGATTATCGCAGTAGAGTGGAATATTGCGCCAGAATTCTTGCGTTACAGTATGAAAATCCTGAATTTTTGAAAAATGTTTGGTTTTCAGACGAAGCACATTTTCACTTGTCAGGCTATGTGAATCGTCGCACAAATCGATTTCTGGGCTTTGCCAGACCCGATGAGGTTCAAGAGGTTCCTTTACATAGTGAAAAAGTGAGTGTCTGGTGTGCTGTTTCCGGACACGGAATCATTGGTCCGTACTTTATCGAAGAGAATGGTAGGCAAGTCACACTTAATCAACAGAGGTACAGACAAATTTTAACACGATTTATCCCTGATCTACGTCAATTCTGTCGTGCACGTAACTTGGCATTTCGAAACCAATTTTTCAGCAGGACGGGGCAACTTGCCATACTGCTGCCGCAATTCGTCAATTTCTTCAAGAACATTTTCCAAGCAAATTCATATCACGATTTACTGACTTCCTTATCCTTCACATTCTCCAGACCTCACACCTCCAGACGCATACATTTGGGGCATGGCTAAAATGCCGTTTTCAAACGGGCACCACAAACCATCGATGAATTAAAGAATGCCGTTAGAGTCTTCTTCGCAGCCCTGAGACAACCCTTATTCAATAACATGACCAGAAACTTAGAACATCGTTATGAAGTCTGTCTCGAACGAGGAGGTGCACATTTAGAACATATAATAAAGTGTCAATAATATGTATTTTTTAAATATACAACACAATTACAATTTCAGTACTGTTTATTTCGGGCAATACTGTATATATATATATATATATATATATATACATATAGTTGATATTGAATAATATCATGTCCTGCATATTTATTTTTATAGAAACTGATTACGGTTACTGAGGACTGAAGTATAAAAATTAAAAATTAAAAACTTGAATTGTATGCTAACGTTTCGCGAAATTTATTCACATTATCACAGCTATAAAAAGAACAACTAAGTATAAATAAAAATTTATTAAAAATACGTACCTTAATACTTAAATAATTAAAAATAAATGTCTAGACCTAGACGTTACAATCTAATTAAAAGGTGTGTTTTTGGTATCAACATAAAGATATAAGCGACCGGTTGAGTTAGTATAAATTGTTGTTAGTGTAGAAAGAAGATATAATATAAAATTTTGTAAATGTTAGTTAGCGGAGAATACACTTATGGTTATAGTTAGTATTATAAAGTTAATGGTAGGTTGATTATGCTAAGTTAAAAATATTAATGTATATTGCAGACAGATTTTGGGTATCCATTTTTGATTAATTGAATTTTTTTCTTTATATATAAAAAACATTTCTTTAAACAAACGACGTGTAAGATCTTCTTCTACGGCTAAAACAGAGTTATTTTCATAGTCAAATTCATGTTTTTTTTATTTATAATGAGCGACTAAAGCTATGGTGTCTTTATTATTACGTGATGATACCAATAACACATCTTTTAATTAGATTGTAACGTTTAGGTCTAGTCATTTATTTTATATTATTTAAGTATTAAGGTACGTATTTTTAACAAATTTTTATTTATACTTAGTTGTTCTTTTTATAGCTCTGATAATGTAAATAAATTTCACGAAACGTTAGCATACAATCCAAGTTATTAATTTTTAATTTTTATACTTCAGTCTTCAGTAACCTCATCCACCCCTGCCAGGACGTTAGAATTATAAAAACGTATTGTTTCATCATCTGGTGGTATGGAAATTAGTAAATTAATAAGATAATTATTAATATTTTCCGCATTGTTTAGAAAGATAAGCAATAATCATGCTTTAAAATTTTCCAATCAATCTAAATTAACCCCGATTCTAACATTTCTATAGGAATCTTACAGCTAGCTATAATTTATTGCTAATTAACTTGTGAAATAACATATTCCCTTTTTCTACATTTTTTCAAAAAATACCGTACATTTAAAAATTGCAGTACTACTTTTGTTTCGGCAGATGGTCCAGGTCAAATGATGCAAACCAAATTGGATTTCATATTTTCAAATAAGCATCATCGTTGCTAAATTTCTTGATATATGTTGCCGATGCTTTATCGATTGTGAAATTTTTTATCGTTTTACGGAATTTAACTATAAGATCAAAAAGTGTTAAAGTGAAGTTTCAGTAAGTGAAATAAATAGGTGTGTCCTCTATTTCTATAGTTGTTAGGTAGATCTTAATAAGCATTGCCCTCCTTGAAAAGTTCATTGTTATGGCTATCGTGTTGGTATCTTTTAAACCAGTAATTTTTTCTATATTGCAATAATTAGATTAATGTCTACTATACGATGTAGTAAAGTATATAAATAACTGTTTAAGTTCAAGTAACATGATAAATAAATGATATACGTTAGACTTCAGTAGTGAGTTGGTTATCTGCAAATTTGGTCGAAATTCTTTTGCTAAACCAATAACAATGATGCAAAGGTATGTATTTTTACATTTTTTATTTTAGAAAACATTTTTTTATTATTTTTGAAAGCAGGAAAAAAAGTGAACCATATGCACAAGAAAAAATTAATATAAATTTAAAACACGTTACACGTGTTGAGAAGAAATCTTCATTTTATACTCTTTTTAATCCGAGCGCCAAATATTATAGATTCGTGGCGTTATATTTTATGTGTTGGTTAGGATTTGGTAAGTACAATATTTGTATTCCTAGCATAATTAAAACATTTTTTGACATATTTTTTTGTAGTCTATAATTATAGTAAAGGCTACCGTTGAATGGAGTTGATCACAGCCTTTAGCGTTACCTCTCCTAATTTCTAAAACGATTTAATAAAAATACAAATAAGAAAAGCATGTTTTAAATAACTTAGAATAGTAGCTGTGAAAAATGCGTTTTAAAATTTGTCTTTTTTTTATTTTTTGAATTGTTATTTACCATTCAGACCTGGTAGCTCAGTTGATATACTATCGAAACGAAAATCGGAAGGCTACCGGTTCACATTCTTCTCCTGACCTTACATTACCTTATCTTCAAGTACTAGCTGGATTTAAATGACATTTTAACTTTTTAGTTTACGCGATTGCTTCGAGGGCAACATTTTTTGAACGTGTAGTAGCTTTCACTAACAAAAAGGAATATTGAGAAGTACATTAAAATTTTATAGAATTGTAATGGTACATAATTCCTCATACAGCGTTAAATCTGTCACAATAAGCAAAACACACCCTTAACTTTAAACTAAAATAGTTAGATACAAAACTAGAGAAGCACGGAACGAATACACTACAAAACCCTCGACAATACAAGATATCGTATGTGGAGGTTTTCACTTTCCTGTATAAGTACATTACAAAGCAAAAATTATTCCTTACGTTTAAGTCAGTTCCTGCTAGAAGATCCGATCTACAAAGTCAACTTAAAGTTTCCTGAATTCCCATTTGATACATGCATCAAAGTAAAAAAGAATATGGAGACAATAATGTTTAATAATCTTTACATTTTAATCTTGAGAAGTCTGAACATTTACTTAATGATTTGAAGCTTATGCATTGATTAATTCTTATTATAGAATTTGGTGAGTCAATAGAAGTCATGTGTAAGCAAAAATATTGAAGAATTTATCACTTTATTAAAACGGTTAACAAAATTAGTGCATTTATTTCAACAAAATCAAAGTACGAATCATATCACAAAATGCTCGCAATAATGAAGCGTGTATTGATAGAATGTTATGAACTCAAGATAATATTTAGAGACATACTTCCTGGAGTGGGATAGAACTATGCTCGTCACCATCCTCATGTGCAAACCAGATCCTTGGCAAGAACTAATCAGCTTTGCAATTGATAACGTTGTTAGCTGTTATTGATCATGTGCCTCATATATATATATATATATATATATATATATATATATATATATATATATATATATATGAATGCTGTGAAACCTCTTGAATTACCTGGTCTGTTGATTTTCTTCTGTTAATCGCCTCGGCTGCTCCTCTAGATAACTTTCATCCTCATACATAAAAAAACAAACACATTCCTACCACAAACATCAACGTTAACTCTATTTACCTCAATATTCACAATACATTAAAATTTCAAAATTAATATTCAGCATAAATTTTAATATCGGAAACTTTCAAAATTAAATTTATTTTCATTTTAATGTGCATCCAGAATTAAAGTCCTTGTAGGATGCCTACTAATTACTATAACAATATATGCAGAGTACAAAGGAGCATCTACCACCCTTTACGTTAATTAACCAGGTTCGTCTAATTGAGCTCAAAGATATACCCATATTTTTATCATAATCCAGAACATCAATACTAAATACCCTTTCTACTTAAACAAGCAAATTTCACCTTAAAATTAAAATATTATTGTTAGTACAATTCACTACTGTCCATTTAAATAAACAAATTAGAAAGTTATTCAACACACACAACATCTCAAAGTTCAAACAAAATAGTATAATTTACCTGAAGGTTACTTGCACTCGTAGCTTCAATGTACATCGTCCCTTTGTTAATCACACCATTCCAACTGGGTTATATTTACGGCTTCTGATTCTCAACGCTTTAAAATTTTCTCCATCACCATTTATTTAAAGTTGTTTCAGGGCTTTTCCGGAACTCCTCTGTGTATATCTGACCCTTGTTTCGTGGATCCAGACACGTTTATGCACCATTTAAGTATTAATACCCCCGAAAAATAACAAAGAAATTCATACTTCTTTCACCAAGATACGCCAAAACTGCCTACTTTTGTGTATTTATTTGTCATAGTAAATTTTACCAATTGGTACAGTGATACTAAACTTTATTACCTTGTATCTTCTTTTCTAAGTGCACTAACGTACATTCATTGTAGCACGTAAAGAACAAGCTGTTTTAAATCACATAATATTCGAGCAAACTGTTTAAATTATTTAATATTAAAACCGGAAGACTAAAAAGCACTGTATAACGCGTTCAATCAAGTCGAAGATCTAAGAGAGCTTGTTCATATTCACCTGGGTTCGTTAGCCCGTCTGTCGGTCGAGTCCTCAAAACGGCCAGTTTCTAGAATTTCGCCTGCTCTGTTCCCAGTCCGTAGCCCGCGCGTCGGTTTTTACGAATTTTGTACTCGCCCCAGTTAAATCTCAGAAATTTCAACACGGCACGCAAACATGTCCGAGAAAAGCTAATTAATTTTGTACAGAAATCGTTGTTTCTACCTCTGATATTTGCATCCTATTTTCAACCAATTGTGACCCTCGTGACGTTGCTTAAATCACGCCTTTTACTATATGTGTCTTTGCTTGACGCATTTTCTCTTTCCTTTTCTAACCTGTTCGTATTGGTGCAAATTGATATTCTTTATTATAAATTATTTTCAGTCCAAGTGGACTATCTGGGTTAAATAACCCCGTATCGCACCTTCCCGTGAATATTAAGCCACGGTTTCTCCAAGATTCTTTGAAACCATTTGTTATCTACAAAATTTTCGCCGTACATGACATTTAAACTACGCAGGTGTTCAAACATAATATTAATTCTCAGAGCTTTATTTTCTGGTATTATAATCTTGGATTTTCACAGACTTCTATGCTTATTATTAATAATGGTTTAATTAACTCCAACTAAAATTGACTTCTATCCTTTCATTTTTAGCGAATACAAATTAAATGTTAATTATTATGTGTACACTTTGTTTAATACCGGTTACTTAAAATAGGGTTAATTAATATAAATTTTGCACGTAATTTCCATTTGTTTCTTTATTAGGAATAATTAAATTACACGTAGAGCTTTTTAATACTGTTTCTTTTGATATAAAGCGTCTTGTACATGATTTAGATCTCTTATTTTTACTGAAACTAATAAATTTTTATGCTTCACGGTTTTAATAACGCGTATTATCTAATAATATTCATTATACACGGTGATTAAAATTATTTGATGTGATTATTTAATTTTCTACCCTGGTCTAAATATGAGTATTTTCCCCCTATTTGAATACAAATAATCCCACTTATTTGAATGCAAATATAAAGCATTTAGACAAAAAAATTACAAAAAAAATTGCTTATCTCTCTCTACCCTTATCTATCTATCTTACCTACTTTGTCTCCAATCCAAAAAAATATTTACACCTACCCTATATCTCTATCCTATTCCTAACTCTCACTTAATTCTATAAACTGAAATTATCCCTAACTTCATCCTACTTATCCATCTAATCCTATATACATCCTATATACCTATCCTATTCTTGACTTTTAACTAATCTTCACTATACTTTACTTCATCCTACCTAATCCTATATACCTATCCTATTCCTAACTTTATTCCTAACTCTCCACTAATCTTATATGAAATATCTATACTTAACCTATCTTATTTTCCTCCTACATTTACTCTTTATTCTCATCCTAAACCTATTTCTAATTATCTCCCATATTTATCCTATTCCTAGCTTTATTTTCTATAAACACTTACTTCTACTCTTCTATATACACCTATTCTATCCCTTGTTCTATATCTATACTAAAGTTCACCTATCTCTATCCTTTGTTCATTAAGTTATTTAAATCTAACTCTTCTTGACCCTCCAAGTCTTTCTTCTCACCATCCTAATACTCTTCATCCCTATTTCTCCCCTTTTATATCTATACTTAACATCCCTATTATCTCACATACAATAAACTTATCATCCCTATTATCCTCACTCTTAAATATTGCTTCTTCTTCAGTCTCTACACTTGTCTGTTTCTCATTTACTATTTTTTCTTTCTGCCGACAAACCAAACGATACTACTTTAAAATTATCGATTTTCCTCTACGGAAAATCCTCTGTACCTTCTAGAATTCTTATGTAATGGAATCCGCCAGAATGAATTCCTTAAATCTACTTTATTAAAAACAAAATTGCCATTTAACCTCGTCAAAAATAATTCTGCCTTCACCTGCTCCCGATATGCTGCTGTTGCTTCTACCCCACTAATTCTGCATGTTTTTGTACTAAAGCTTGAACCTCTACTATCTTTCCTCTGGACATCTTATCGTGTTGATCTGTTTACCTTCATCATCCTCTACCTCTACTACATTAATACTAAACCCCGTGTCATCCTCTGTGACTTTATAACTGCCCTTCCATGGCACTACCTATCCTTAATCCTTATTACCTTCCTTTCCATATCTATCAAAACCCCTAATCTGCATCATACAGTCAACACCTAAAATGCTCTGAAACTTCAGTCCAGGTACAATTACAAACTCCTGTTCACAGCTTAAACCTCCTATATCTATCCTAAGCACCACAACACTATTTACTACAGCAAACTTCTTTTTATTTGGAGCTACTAAATGGCTACGCTTTATAGGCATAATTCTATCACAAACCTTATCCCTAATTTTGCTGACGAATTCCTCCGATATTAAACTCGCCTCTGCCCCTGTATCAAGTAATACTTCTACATTATTCTCAAAATTTCTAAATTAATAATTGGCAAACATAATTTTCCTCAGTTTCTGGCTCTACTTCCTCCTCAATTTTGAAAAATTCACGTGGATGTTCATATACATTTACACTGAAATCTAGTGGTCTGTCGCGTTCTAAAAATCCTGTCCAGGTCTGTTTTCCCTACTCGGTCCTGGTCTATCCGTCACCTCAGCGTATGTCCTAGGCGTTTCCACTCGTTCCGTGTCTGTATTAGCTGTCCCGCTCATGTCTGGTGAACTATTCATTCTGGTAGGTCCCGGTCTCGGTGCAGGTCCCCTTCCTAAACTATTACTCCTAACGTATGGTCGTCTCTGTTCCCAATTCTGTCGCTGGTATCCGTAACTATTCCCCCTTCTAGCATAGTTGTCCCGTCTATTGTCAAACCTAACTGTGTTGATCTGTCTTTCCCTATTATCCCGAGGTCGTCCACTACTTACGTCGTCGTACCTCTGCAAATATTCTAGAAACATTTCTCTGTCCACTATGTTCTGTAGTGCTACGTGCTGTCTTATTTCTACCTCGAAGTGTCGTGATAAATACTTAATAATTTGTCGGTCCGTCAGTGGTGGGTTCAGTTGCTTTGCTATGCTATACTTGCGTATAGCATATTGCTCCTACTTCCTGAAAATTCTCCTTAAATTTCCTGTGATTAAGTCGTCTCGTACCTGGTCTTGTCTGTGGTCACTCCAGTAGTGCTTTAAAATTTGTTTTCAAAGTCCAGATACGTGTCTATGTCCTGTCCTACTAAATTGTACCACGCTTCCGCATTGTCCTTTAATAAAGCCTTTATCGTATTTAGTTTAGTCTGTTCGTCAAATAAATTTCCCACTAGATTTCTTACACTATTAATAAAAATTTGTGGATTTACCCTGTTATCGCCATAAAACTTCATGTGTTGGTCCAATGATACTCCACCTGTAGAAAATCTGGGACCATCCCCGTTAAATTTGACATGTTGTATTTGATACTACTAACTTCGCGTTCTACCCTGCCTAACTGATCCCTACATGAGTCCTGTCACTTCAGTCATTTTTATATTAATCTCTTCTTCACAAAAATGCGTACTTCGGACCTTAAATGTCCCATTTCCTGTCGAAGACCTGTAATATCACGCTCATTTTTTCAACCCTATTTTCAACTTCCCCATCTTTACGGTAAGACTATTTTTAAATTCTGAAACTTCTTTATTCGTCTTATCTATTTTCTCACTTAGGGTTTCCTAACTCCTGTTAATGTCTCATTCATTCGGTCAAATTTCTTATTCGATTCTTCCTAGCTCTATTAGATTCATCGCTTAGCTGTTCTAATTTTCTATTGGATTCTTCACTCATCCTCTCTAACATTCTCAATATCATCTCGTTTCCTTAATCCCTGATTCCGTCCTCGACTGATCTCTACTGCCTCCAGCTTCTTCCATTTTAGAATTTTTCTCACACAATGCACTATCGTCACTTCCAATTTCCACTCCTTGACTCCTTAACCACTCTTTTCTCTGCATACGTTCTAATCACTCACACACTCTAAAATACTCTTAAATTTATACACACACAAAAACTCTCTCTCTCAGATCGCCAGTTTCCTGGAATAAAATCACAAAAATTTTATTTGGAACTCGAGCCTCACTTTTGGGTCGCCAAGAATGCTGTGAAACCTCTTGAATTACCTGGTCTGTTGATTTTCTTCTGTTAATCGCCTCGGCTGCTCCTCTAGATAGCTTTCATCCTCATACATAAAAAAACAAACACATTCCTACCACAAACATCAACGTCAACTCTATTTACATCAATATTCACAATACATTAAAATTTCAAAATTAATATTCAGCATAAATTTTAATATCGGAAAATTTCAAAATTAAATTTATTATCATTTTAATGTGCATCCAGAATTAAAGTCCTTGTAGGATGCCTACTAATTACTATAACAATATATGCAGAGTACAAAGGGAGCATCTACCACCCCTTTACGTTAATTAACCAGGTTCGTCTAATTGAGCTCAAAGATATACCCATATTTTATCATAATCCAGAACATCAATACTAAATACCCTTTCTACTTAAACAAGCAAATTTCACCTTAAAATTAAAATATTATTGTTAGTACAATTTCACTACTGTCCATTTAAATAAACAAATTATAAAGTTATTCAACACACACCAACATCTCAAAGTTCAAACAAAATAGTATAATTTACCTGAAGGTTACTTGCACTCGTAGCTTCAATGTACATCGTCCCTTTTGTTAATCACACCATTCCAACTGGGTTATATTTACGGCTTCTGATTCTCAACGCTTTAAAATTTTCTCCATCACCATTTATTTAAAGTTGTTTCAGGGCTTTTCCGGAACTCATCTGTGTATATCTGACCCTTGTTTCGTGGATCCAGACACGTTTATGCACCATTTAAGTATTAATACCCCGAAAAATAACAAAGAAATTCATACTTCTTTCACCAAGATACGCCAAAACTGCCTACTTTTGTGTATTTATTTGTCATAGTAAATTTTACCAATTGGTACAGTGATACTAAACTTTATTACCTTGTATCTTCTTTTCTAAGTGCACTAACGTACATTCATTGTAGCACGTAAAGAACAAGCTGTTTTAAATCACATAATATTCGAGCAAACTGTTTAAATTATTTAATATTAAAACCGGAAGACTAAAAAGCACTGTATAACGCGTTCAATCAAGCGAAGATCTAAGAGAGCTTGTTCATATTCACCTGGGTATATATAGAAGTTAGCCCGTCTGTCGGTCGAGTCCTCAAAACGGCCAGTTTCTAGAATTTCGCCTGCTCTGTTCCCAGTCCGTAGCCCGCGCGTCGGTTTTACGAATTTTGTACTCGCCCCAGTTAAATCTCAGAAATTTCAACACGGCACGCAAACATGTCCGAGAAAAGCTAATTAATTTTGTACAGAAATCGTTGTTTCTACCTCTGATATTTGCATCCTATTTTCAACCAATTGTGACCCTCGTGACGTTGCTTAAATCACGCCTTTTACTATATGTGTCTTTGCTTGACGCATTTTCTCTTTCCTTTTCTAACCTGTTTGTATTGGTGCAAATTGATATTCTTTATTATAAATTATTTTCAGTCCATGTGGACTATCTGGGTTAAATAACCCCGTATCGCACCTTCCGTGAATATTAAGCCACGGTTTCTCCAAGATTCTTTGAAACCATTTGTTATCTACAAAATTTTCGCCGTACATGACATTTAAACTACGCAGGTGTTCAAACATAATATTAATTCTCAGAGCTTTATTTTCTGGTATTATAATCTTGGATTTTCACAGACTTTTATGCTTATTATTAATAATGGTTTAATTAACTCCAACTAAAATTGACTTCTATCCTTTCATTTTTAGCGAATACAAATTAAATGTTAATTATTATGTGTACACTTTGTTTAATACCGGTTACTTAAAATAGGGTTAATTAATATAAATTTTGCACGTAATTTCCATTTGTTTCTTTATTAGGAATAATTAAATTACACGTAGAGCTTTTTAATACTGTTTCTTTTGATATAAAGCGTCTTGTACATGATTTAAATCTCTTATTTTTACTGAAACTAATAAATTTTTATGCTTCACGGTTTTAATAACGCGTATTATCTAATAATATTCATTATACACGGTGATTAAAATTATTTGATGTGATTATTTAATTTTCTACCCTGGTCTAAATATGAGTAATATATATATATATATATATATATATATATATATATATAGGTTTTATCATTCTTTGTTAAGTTTTACTATCTCAATTAAAAATAATATTCGAAATAAAACGTACGCCATCCTTTACATTAACAAAACGTAAAGATAAATTCAACACTTTTGACATCCAAATCAAATTAAAAATTATACTTGTATGGTTGTGCTAAAATGAAGAACATCGCCGGAAAAACATCAAAACTTACTATTAATCATGTGTATTTAGAAATTGAATCATTTCACAAAAGAAAAAACCACTACGGTCACTCTGCACCTATTAGGCACCACTTTATGCCGCCAAAATGAATACCTTCTAATCAATTCTATCAATTTTGTCTAGCCAAATCAAGTTGCAATGGAGCCTCGAAAACCATCAGTCATATCTTGCTAGAAGTCAACGTGTAACAATTTTTTTACGACTGCAAAGCACCAATAAATTATTAGTTAACTACATCTTTTTGTCTGTTCCATTAAACACGTAAACGTCGTCAAATAAATAAATATCCGTATTGGGATCATGTGGTCTAACCACAATACAGAGATGCTAGTTTGGTTGCTAACATCAGGCGTTAACTATATGTATAAACATTTCAATGCCAAACACCTTTGATATTTCCTGCGCAATGTATCAACAGTCATTCTGGCTGGAACACTTAGCACGAAAGCATCATGGAGAACGTTAGAGTTCCAGCCAGTAATTTACGTGTGGCTTTACGCCTTTGTGAAAACTCAAGTGTAATAAACACTTGATATAGTGTTTTAATAATGGTAAGCAAATAGATATAATCTCTTAGACAAACTAAATAATTTTGTTGTAGCGCTCTTTTCGTATCTTCTGATTCCGTTTTATCTTGTTTTATAAAAATTACCCCGTTTAAATTTTGTGTTGTATGATTATATGGATCTTTTCTCTTTGTTTACGATTATCAAGTTTGCCATTCAATGTGAGCATTTACCAAGTTGATGATAATATTCTAAATTTAACGAAAAAGTACTTCAATGTAGCGATAATAAATTTTGGTCTAACATGAACGTCCTTCAACTTTACCGTAATACGTGGATTTAATAAAATGTTCTGCGATGAAAGTGCATATTTGAAATTTCACTGGAATGTTCTTCAATTGAGATAGCAATTTTTTGGTTTCAATCAAAACGTCCAATAACTAACAGTAATGGTCTCTTCAAAATTGCTAAGATGAATTTACAAGCAACAATATGGATAATTACACGCAAGATAATTGTTTTGGTAACGTTCTAAATGCAGTAATGCATTGAAGCTTTACATTTTGTGATAACCGTTGGAATGAATTTTGTTTTGTCCCGTTATTGCGTAGAGGAAATACGCTTTAAGCTCATATAGTTGGGTACAAGAAACACGCAGCTGGTTGTTTACAGTACAACACGTGAAAGCGACGTCATTTGTTTGTCCAGGAACCGTATGTGTGTACATCTGCTCTAATATGATGTAACGCTGTAACACAAACAAAAACCTGTTGAAACGAGGTAAGAGCTCTATATTATTTTTACATAACGTCCACACATGGCGAAGATTGATACAAGGCTACACCAGAAAAATACCCTTGTGATGACCTATAACTATTATTTAGCTTAACAAACTAGAAAGGACTTTGATAATTTTTTTATTGCCAATTTTTAAATACAGTGTAGTAACCGGTATATTTATTAACGAAATTAAGAAACTCCATTGAGTTCTGATTAAAGTTTCATTTATGTGTAATTATAGTTAAAGCTTTTGATCATTGAATTATTAGATATTTTCGATATTTTCATATACACTTGTAAACCGAATAACAGATCTGATATTTTTGGTATTGATTTGAGTTAATTTTTGTAGTAAAAAGAAACGTTTAGCGTATTTGATATTTCATTCAAATTTATAGTTCTACATCTGTGTAGAAGAAATTATAGTAACCCTTTCGATATGTAAATTTTGTACATACAATTTTTATCACGAAGCAACTTTTAATTAAAGAATCACCATTTAATTCTTTTAATTAATTGTTTTATTTTGAACAAGTGAGTTCAGAAATACTGTAACTAGATCAAAAAACAAAAGGCATAAATACCTTCGAGATAATGATATTGGTAGCTTCTATTTAACAAAGAAGCTCAGATAGTTCTTTCAGAATTTGATGCCTAATATTCGTGTCTATAAAATTGTGTGCATAATTAATCTTTTCAGCTTTTTATTATGAGGTAGCAAGATTATACCTCTTGTGTCCTCACTTTGTTAATTTAATTCAATTTTCTTTACAGCTCCTGCGTAAGCAGTTAATACGATATTCCTCTCTAAGGACTTCCAAGTCTCCCTTAGGGAAACTCCGTTTAAAATTTAATGACTTGGTGGCGCCCTCCCTAAACCCTTATTTTGGTATGAATTAAGCCATAGTATGTAAATAATGTTTTGTAAAAAGAACCACGACTAATCCTCATAAGCTCTACCCAAGGAATAGACCCCTAGCATAGTCGGAAGATATTTGCGTTCCATCATTTTAAGGAAATCCTTACTTAATGTACGCTGGGAATATTAAAGAACTCACGGGTTACTTCAATTATTTAATTAACCCATAACCAGTACGATTAACTTTTTTAGTAAGAAAAGTGAAAAACTCCACAGCACTATACAATAACAAGATACCGAGTGACAAATAAGGAAATATTAAATCTAATTTTAATTGATTTCGATAAATAAACCTAAGAACTTCACTCATGTGATAATATCGAACAACCAGCAGATAACGGAAACAATGCACCACAGTGTTATTTCGAATATCACCACAATGCGTTTATCGTTAAATTACCCTTCAGAAATATATACCAATCTATCACTTTTACACTTTTCGTGTTATACCCGTGTTGTTGTTTTGTGATTTAAAGTTTTCCACATAGCTGGTACAGGTTGGCTGGCCTATGACTATTTAGTTCTTTGGTCTGCGAAATGCACTTTCTTCGGATTAGACACAACTGTACTTTCTGTGCTTTTCAATATTGTAAAAATACTTCTTATTAAGCATAAATTAAAGAACTAGATAAAATATTCAGCGTTATTGGGTATATCTGAAAGTCCACATTTAACGTTGCCGCATTATGTGTCGGTGCTTTGCTGGTGTTCATTCTTTCAGAGCCTTTATTATTTCATTTCTGTAAATTGTAGATTATTTTGACTTCCCCGGGCTTCAATCATATTCCCCTCCTCCACAATGAAAATTGGGTCCTATAATCCCTTGTGCTCATCTAGATTATTTGACGAGAAGGATTTGTATAAGGTGTTTGGCAAAAAATGTAAAAGGAGCTAAAAAACCTAAAGGGTCATATATACGGGCCACCTCTGAAAGAATGTTCGCTTTGTACAAGGGGAGTCAACTGTTGCGACTTCAAAAGAAAATAGGTCTACATTAGAATGCTTTTAAAGGCCTAGAATCTTGACAATTGAATCACTATCAAAACTCAACAGATTTGACTGAATAAGTTATGATGGAATGTCTTCCAAAATTGCGCTATTATTAGCTGCCTATTTGCGTAACTTGAAACAAGCTGACTGTAACAAGGCAATAAGCTGATTGCGTAATCCCAAGCCCGCTGAAAGATCTTGGCCACCACAGACTAGGTCATCGACATACAAATTTGATCGAAGTGCTTGCTAAGCAAATGGAAATTCATGTCTACCTTCATTTGCCAATTGATGAAGGCAACGAATGGCAATGAAAGTATGAAAGGGCTGGAAGTAACCCCATACGTCACCGTATTGAGGCGATATGTACCTATCGATTCTTCACGAGTAAATCTCCAACGAATTAATTGATAATTGCGGTGCGGTTCCCAAACTAAAATCTGTTTAAACATCTGACGGTTGTCACACGTTTAAACAAAAATGTAAGTACAAAAATAAGTAAAATTTTAGCAATGTCTGCTTGAAGTTTGGCTCCACTAAGTATGCAATCATTTAGGAAAACTTTGTCTTGTGCCTTTGCTGATGCATCAAAGACCACATGAATACCTTTTGTGTCACCATTTGTTTTGAAAACACAATAATGCGAAATAAAATTTGAATTTGGATCCGATGTATCCGACATTTTTGACATGTGTCCGGACTTGAGATACTCGTTCATAAAATCAACATACATATTGCGGACAACAGATTGACTGGCCAACCTGCGTTCAAGAGACAATAATCTGCGATCGGCTATGTCTAACAAACCCTCAAACATGGGAAGATTTTTAGGATCCTTGAAAGGTAGCCGGATACCAAAGCGACCTGACAGTTCACGAAAATGCGTGTTAACAAATTAATCCTCTGCTTGTTGATCGTCAGAAGAAATGTTTAATTTTGAAAGAATTTCTTCCAAAATCCAGAATTTCATTAATGTTGTAACGATTTTTTCTCTCTAATTGGCTCCGCTAGCCTCACGCATGGGCGCTAGTGAAACGTTTTTCTAAACTTCTGGCCGACACTACTTTATAATCACCATGCTCCAAGTTAGGTGTCTGCAAAACAAAGTCTTCCGACGTAACTAGGGGTCTATTCCTTGGGTAGAGCTATGAGCAATGGGGGTAAGTCGAAATCTGTGGGGGTCACACTCAAACTAAAACAAACAGGCGCCACCAAGTCCAGATTGATTCATGTAAATGGCATGGCTAATTTCTAAGGGCGGACGTGGAGACCCAAAGAAAAAGATCGCCTTCGCTGACAAAAACCTGTCTTAACAGAATAAGACGCTGTTCCTGTAAGGAAAAATAATAATTAAGTCACATAGAAAATGGGAACACTATTTGTGTCCCTCAAATATATCTAAAATGCAAAAGAATGTTTCCTACATAAGGGTACCATAAAATTGAACTCTTATTGTTTTTGTTTATCAGGTCTGATCAAACTAGATCAGAATAAAAGACTTTAAGCGTGGATTATAAATTTACTAGAAAGAATTTTTCTGTTTCTGTAAATAAAATTTAATGCAATAAAATAAAATGAATAATTGAATTACTTGCAAAATTAATGTAAAGTTTATCAACTTGATTCTTACTCAAATATATTACAACCCAGTGTGACTGGTTATACTAAGGTTTTCTAACCCAATCAGATCTGTGTAGGTCATTTACAAATTAATATACAAAACTTTCTTTTAAGTTAACAGTATTAAAATCGATTTGAAGTCAAAATATTCACAAAGATATTCTCTAATTTTATCAAAGGTGGTAGTAATGTAATACTAAACATCTGCTTGCAATTGTGCAATTGTTGACGGCTTATTTCAAACAAACAAGTGACGTAGCCGCAGCTGTTAATTTATGCTGAAGCCACGTGTAGTCACATATCTACGAAACTAAGTGAAATTTAAATTTGATACTGGAGAAAACCAGCTTAGCTACAGATAAACTGAATAACAAATTTGTGCTTCTATAAAACAAAACGAAATAACGTGCTTTTAGAAGGAAGCACTGAGGAAATCTTAAAGCTATTACGAACCAAACCCCGGGCTGCTGTCCTTGGCCAGATTGGGAACTGCATCGCCGTGCGGAGTCTGCAGCTAATTATTCCTGCTTTCCATGCTTTAAATACAGGTGTTGAAGCGAAGTGGGTTTCTTACATTGATTCAAAGTTGCATAGATTTTGTAGCGTCATCTTCCATGGTCTAATCTTAGTTATAAATATAATTTTCGTTGCGTAGTTTGTAAGTCGTAGTTTGTAAGTCGTAGTTGCGCTAAACAAATTTTTAAATTAGATACTATGATAACGAATATACAATACCAACCGTTACTCAGGAAGTGTGTCACACAATTAATGCGACCCGGAGGTCACTCGCCATTCTCTTCGAATGCATGCTGTCGCTGCTTTTACCTATCGACGAGTGCCCCTGCCGCGTTCTTGCATGGTGGGAGGGTCCCGAGGGGGGTTGTCAATCCTCTCACGCGCGTGCCTGTGGCTGTGGAATACACCGACCTCCGAAACAAATAGACTAACGACTCTAGATACTGTATTAATGCAAAAATTTGATTGTTACACGTATTATTACTTTAGTTAATAAAGGTGTTTTAACATTCGTTGTACCTTTAATGAAGAGATTTTTAATGCGAAAATAAAATTGTTACAATGTATCATCGAGATACGATTCTGTTGATACAAAAAATGACTGAACTGGTGCGGGCGCGAAAATTGTGTCTAATAAAGCATTACCAAATACAGTATTTATACCTGCTGGATGAACATCATCGCCAGAAATAAAACCATCTTTTACAATAAGTGCGAAAACATCTGCCCCTAATAATACGTCGATTGAACCCGGTAAAAACAATTTGTGTATCTGTGAGTTTCAAATAATTAGAAAATGATTGCTGTGTAGGCAGAGAGAAATGTTAGTGAAAAATCTGACGATTTCACCTGGCGAATTTGACATTGTATGGTTTCACGTGAAGAACCCACAGAAACTTGACCTAAACCTTTAATAGGTGCGGAAGCCATTCTGAAGAAGCTGTCCTAAATGTTTGCCGCTACGATTAGTCATAAAGCTTGATTGACTTGCAGAGTGACAAATTGCTCTTACAAGTTGGAAATTATTTCATTTATTTTTGACCTCAAAAACAAAAGTAGCTATCAAAACTGTGTGATTAGCAAACAAATTGTTTAAGTCTCCTGTCGAAGACATGGAAATGTGTACGGGTTGCGAAAAGGGTTGTCTTGTAGCACTCTCTACGGGAGGTGTACTGGGAGCAACGTTCGAAAATTGTAATAACGAATTGTGTTTAGACGAACAATGCCTACAAGTAGACGTCGACTTGCACGGCGATGAACTAAGACAATTTATGCACAACCGTGCTGATTTTACAACATTAAAGCGTGCAGTTGCTGGCAATTGTAAAAAACACTCACATTTATAAAGTGAATGTGTTATAGCCTTGCAATGGGCACATCTTGGTTTTGGTGCTTCACGTTCAGTAGAAGTTAAAAATAGTCGAGGACAATCCTTAAAATTGGACCTATATGAAGGTTTGCGTGCCATATTATTAGTGTTAAAAACACTAGCCAACGAACTATTTTCTAATGCACGACATCTGTCTGTTAAAAATTGTTTCAAATTTTTACAAATAGGAAATTACACATTTGTGAATTTTATTTCGAAAGCCTTTCGAGTAGAATTGTCTATTCTTTGAATCAACCAATTAAAAAGTGTGAATTCCCAAAGATCTATGTTTTGGTACTGAGAAAGTGCGTTTAAGTTTTCATTGAAAGTGTCTAATAAATTTCGTAACGATTAAACTGAATATTTGCTGCATTTTGGTACTTTAAAAATTGTTTGCCAATACATGGTAGCTAAGACACGTTCATTCTGATATCTAGACAAAAGCGCATTATATGCTATGAAATAATGATCGGAAGTCAAAGGCAAGTGCTTGACAATAGACAAGGGCTCTTTTGAAAGAAATGGGATCAAATATTGGAATTTAGCCATGGGCGATTAACTGTCATTATTGTGTACGAGTGCATTAAATAAATCTATATACGTACACTCGTTAAGCTCACCTGCGAAGGGACTCAATTCAATTTTTGGTAACCTTACATTATTGCTGGGAGTTGGCACCTCCAACGCTACTGATTCAACCGAATTGAGACGTGACATTGTCACTTGCGTTTCCACCATCTGAGTCTGGACTGGACTTTGCAAATCTTGATTTTGCGGAACATCACTGATGCTCATGTAAACAGCCTCTAATTGGTAATATAATAAATCTATTTCAAACATATAATTACAAAAGTCCGTCCTAATCTCAGATGATTCATTAACTAAAGTGTTGCGGTTAACTGACTGAAAGTCTTCATATAATTTTGATGCAATTTTAAACGCGGCGGTGAACTTAAGCCGCTTCTGTAATTCAACAATATAGTTAGATAAGGCTTCAAAAACTTTTAACCGTGAAAAAGTCTGTTTCGCTACGACTAGCGATTTTTCTAATGCGTAGCTCATTTTTGTTGAAACAACACTACGTGTAAAGTGTAAAATGATAATTATTTTAATGCAAGCTCCACAAAAATGAACCAAAGATGCAGTGCGTGTGTTGGAGCTTTTATAAAATCTTTGCCCCTAAAACTTCGAATAAATTCTGAGGTGCAGGGTTTTTGGTGAACTTACTGCGAAAACTTATTGCTACTCGAAAATGCACATGATCACTCGACGGCCGCTGGACGAACAGTCAATTGTATAATGAAATGATGCGCGCAAAACCAGTTTCTATTACAAGCACCAACTGAGGTTCCTCATTGTTGTAGGATAACTTAGGTAAAAAAGGATAGGGATGAAACAACTATGTTTTGCATTTTTTGATCCATTATTTTGTGCTTTCTAAATGAAAAGTATGCACGCTTCATTTCATTCTAAACTTTGTGTATTCATGAGTATATTTATATAATATATTCTGTTTTTAGCTGCTAATTTCTGCTATGATAATCCTTCGGCATTGCAAGATAGCCTTATACGAGATCTAAATATTACATCAACTCAATTTTCACTACTGTATTCTGTTCATGCATGGCCATCAATAATTATATGTATTATAGGAGGGGTTCTTATTGATAGGTATTAGAGTAAATATACAATATGCTTTGAATAAATTTTTAAACTTATAGCATTTTTGGAATACGTTTGGGTACAAATATATACATGGGTATAACGCTCTTCGGTCAGTTAATCTATGCAAGCGGTGCATTGCTTAATGAGTACTGGATTATGGTCTTTGGACGACTAGTATTTGGGTAAATCTATTATGTAATACATTCGTAGTTACTGTATTAAAATATAAATATTTAGAATTGGATCTGAACCACTGGGTGTAGCCCAAAAGAAATATGCCGTTACTTGGTTTAAAGGCAAGGAACTAAGCATGGTATTTGGTTTGCATTCAAGCTGTAATAGTATTGCAAGCGTCCTAACTTTTTGGACTATGGACCCGCTATACAACTGGACCAGCAATTTCTATTCGGGACACCAGCTCATAGGGGTTGTGTTATTCATAGGTAATGCCTACTTTTGTCAATACTTACCAACAACCATTATTTAATTTTAGGGAGCATTACTTGTGTGGTGTCAATGGCTTGTTCAGTTATTCTAGGGGTAATAGATAAAAAAGCTGCAAACACGCTTAAGCGAGAAGAGAGTAACACTGTAAATGTGATTACTTTCAATGACGTACGAAATTTCCACTGGAGTTTTTGGTAATAGTTTTTATTCGTTCCACAATCTATGTGGCAATTTTTTCTTTTATTGCTTTATCAAAGTAAGTATTTTCTTGTTTATTCTAAACGTAGTGTTTTTCTAAATATTCCTTTAGGGTGTTTTTTATGAGCGAATTTTCAATGACTTCAACCGGAGCTAATCGCTTGAGCAGTTTCATGTTTGTTATTGCTATAACTGGGGCTCCGATACTAGGGAACAGTAACTGACAAAACTGGCAAAAATATTTATTGGCTGATATTAGGTGCAATGTGTACAGTAGCAGCACATTGTATGCTAGCATTTACCTATTGGAATCCTTTTATTGCGGTGGTAAATTATAAATTAAACCAGTATAATCAAAAACCATTTAAGATTTGTTTTAGATATTACTAAGTGTTTCCGCGTGTATACTAACCAGTTCGACTTGGCCAGCAATTGCTTTAACGATTCCAACTCATCAACTGGGAACCGCTTATGGATTGTAAGTATTTTAAAGGCAATTAAATTCTAGCATACAAAAACATATTTGTCCGCAGAGATTCAAGCTTACATTCTTATTACAAAAGCTTAAATTATACAATATTCTTTAAGTTGAATAATTCTAGAGCTGAAGTTTTTCTAGGGGTTTCTATGCACCAGTCCATATAATTCTATGATAAATTCTTCAGAAAAGTAATATATGAACAAGTCGAAGGATACTTTGGAACAGGTGTGACTATAAAATAACAAGGCTGATGATGTAAATCTTTTTATTTTAAATGTACCTCCAACCTCGCGCTTCCTATAACGCTGAATGCACATTTTCCATAGTTTGAAATTATTTTCTGCGAGTTCGTTCATGAAGCGTGTTGCTTTTTCTTTTACAGCTTCGCCGGTCTGAAATGTAGTTCTTCTAATGCAAATTTGACCTAGGGGAACATAAAGGTCACGTGGTGCCGGATCGGGCGAATAAGGCGGGTAGTTTAACACGGGATTTATACTTGGCCAAAAACGTTCTAATAGACTATGCAGTGTGCGGCGGTGGGGTGCCCTGGTTTATTCACAATTCGGTTTTTATCTGTTTTTTCACGGAGTTGAGCGGGAACCTCAAAGTAGTAATGTTGATTTGTTATAATATTCACACAAATGTACAGTAATTAATAATGTGCTCTCCTGAGGGTGTAATAGATTTTACAGAAACTACAACGAAATATTAATTTGCTTACAAACTGACCATAAAAATTAATAATAACTCTTACCTTATGACCCCCTAAATGTTGAAATTCTCAGGTAAAACCGGTTAACGAATCCTTTAGATTACTGTATTTTGGCAAGCTGTATAACTAATAATTATGTTTGTATACGTATTACAAAGCGTGCGTTTTCAATTCCATTACATACCAGATCTAGTGAAGTTGGTTGTAATTCCTGCAACAAAAACGGAAACAGGCAAGGTACGATATTTTACAAAGCACTTACATTAGTACCCCAAGATAAGGTAGTTCCATTCAGAATAAATCATGGTGACTCCTCCCTCAACTTGTAAACGCACTCGCTTCTATGTAGCGCGTTCTGATTGATCGGGAAAACAACATGTCTGTTTCACGACCGCGTAAACCGTCTACACCACAAAGTTGCATAATAGTAAAAGCAATTCCCTTTAAACATTACTGAAGGAAAACTAGACTACACTTATATAATGGGCAATAACCTACTTCTAGACTAAATTACACAAATATGTGTAATACTCATAAATTAATTATACACAAATACCTAAACATAATATACTAGAATCATTTGTAAAGGGTTTTTTAACGCATTACCGATTAACAGTTTGATCTTCAAGAACCCAGTGACGGTACCCAATCCTATGGATATTGCAAACAGGGCATCCCAGACATGCATCATCTTCATCATCTTTAATGCGGTATACTTCTTTTAATAAAAGATAAGTTTTAATAGTGATTTTTCCGAGTTTTATATGAAATTTCACGACCCGTTCTTTGTTCTTCAGCAAAACAAAAAGTGAATCTTACACAGAAAAAGAGGAAGGCCACAGGCAAACTACGCAAAGTGCGGCAATCGAAAGAGAAGGGTTTAAGCTATACAGCTGTAAATTGTATGATCTTTGCGCATGCGTGGCAGTAGCATCACTCCTTCCATTTGATAGCCACGCCTTGTATTAGAGATTTCAAATCAAGATAGGAATGGTGTACAACGGTAAATGAACTATGATAAGATATTCGGATAAGTGTTATACAGAAGTTTACGAAAATGGACGCTGAGTGCAGTGTTCGATAATACACCCTCATCCCTGCATTTCCTCTGCATCTATCTTTCTTTCTAATAGTTTGTTACGTTAATTTTCGGCGATAAATTCAAATACGTCCTTTTATGTGGTAATTCGTTTTTCATTCGCCTAGCTTCTGTTTCTATTCAAAACCTCATCCTGTATTTTTACTTTGTTATACTAGTACGCGCAATCAAAACATTTTTTGCAAATCTGTTCATTCTAAAACGAACATTTATTCGATAAATTAAATAGTTAATATCTTGTTTTAGGTATCCGTTAACTTGTTAAAAACACTCCGATAACGTATAATTGCTTTCTCTTGTGTTTCCCATCTAATGAGTTGTTGAAATATGGATTTTACTATTAGTTGATAGGGTGTTTTCCAGTTTGCTAATCGCGCTTTCGTTACCGCAAGAATTGCAGTTTGAACTCGTGTTATTTGAACTTATTTTGAATTTGATTCTGCAGCTTGTGCGTTGAAATATTTTCTACATTTTTCGTTACAGTACTTCAAAAGCAATGCACATCTTTTTGTTCGACAAGTAGGAGATATCTTGCGTGTATTGGTGAGTTTTTCCGCGCTTACCCATTCTAATCAGATTGTCCTTTTAGCTCTTAGCTAGACGCCAAATGAGTTTTTTCTTTATGTAGACCAACTGCTTTTGTCTGTAGACCGCTGCTGCAGTTACGGTGGTAGGGTAAATGGATCCTGACTACCATGGCGTTGCTGTGCTGACTCACCCCCAGACACATACAGGTATACAAATCGTTTTCTTTTGTGTATATCAATGGCATATTCTGTATCAGCGTTTTGTGTAGTTACGTGATAAGAAACATGACACTGTAGAACTATTGTTTGTCGCTGCGAATCGATATTATCGATACCGGTGTGACGTATCATTGTTAAAAAAGTTTGACAAACACGCTTATTCTTTTCTACTGATTGGTTTATTTTACAAACGGTATTATGTACAATTTAAAAAGAATGTTTGACAAAAGCTCTCACACGTTAATTCTTTCCTGCTGATTAGTTTATTTTACAAAAAGTATAAGGTGCAATTTTAATATCGTTTGACAAAAGCTTTCACATGTTTATTTACTACTGATTAATTTTATGTATAATACGAGATGCGCAACTCGTATCTAAAGTACTAAATTGTTCGGCTCCCATAATTGTTTGCTTTGAAACAGTAACGCTTAATTTCTTGCTTTTGCTTGTTTGTACTGAATCCTTTATTTATTTTTATTTGTTAATAGATGATCGTGGGCGACGTGTTTTTTATGTTGTTTTTTTTGGTATGTGGGCGAATCCCCCCACTCTCCGCGGTTGGTAGTTAGCCTGGTTATTATTTTTCTTCCGGCTACGTCTACGTACGTAGCAAGTTCCTAATCTGGGATATGTTTGCCACTATTTTCCATTAATTTCAATTTTGGTCTAACCATTTTGTGCCTACAGATTTTTAATCTGATTTCCGTGCTTAATAATTTGCCGTCTTCTAGAAATGTTATTTTTTAACTCGCTATGTATATCTCACAGAATATAATATTTCAAAAACATTTTGTTGGTATTAGTGCGCAATTCATACCGGTAGACACAAACCAATTTAAATTCAAAGTCAGACACAATTTTTAAGTAAATCAGAATGCTTTATCAGCAATCATCAAGATGTTTTCGTGCATTAAAAGAATTAATATTTTTATACAGGTAAAAAATTGGTACTATTCCCAATAATTGAAGTCAAAAACTAGTAATCGAAAATGAATTGAGTTCAAATGTTTAAAGTTGGAGGTAGTACATATGTATTATCTTGGTGATGGCGGCGTCACCGCTACAGCCCCAAAAGTCTCGCCTACTTACGTCACCAAACTTAATCTTACCATCCTTTATTTTGCCTACTTGACGACAGGTTTTCGTTTGGCTGCTGATGTCAAGGTCCAAGGTTGGATTCCCGACACGAACCGCTTGAAAAATGTTAAGCGAGCATTTTTTCATAAAAGTACGCCCTCGGTCAGATAAATGATAAAATGCAGATAACGTGAGTGTGCTGTCACGCACGTTAAAAATTCGTACATTGAAGGATTTGGCAAAAGCCAAAATTTCCAGGTAAAAATAAACTCGCTTCCTGGCCAATGTAGTACCTTCGAGGGAGCATTGAAAAATCAAATGTAAACACCATTTTTGACACAACTACATTTTGACACATCATAACTATTAGTCCTTCAGTCCTGGAACCGGTTGGACGCGTACCTGTATTTTTCCTACACTGAGCTAACGTACACATTCGCTTAAATTTCCACAGCTTACATCTTTCTGTGCGCCATAGTCTAATCTAGGTCTACCTTAACCACACTTTTTCCTTCCTCTGCTTTTGATATATTTCGCACTATTCTCTCATGCCTTAGAACGTGTTATATCATCATATTTCTCCTATTTGTTACTCTTAAATATTTCTTTCTTCCTTTACTATTTCTAAAATCTCTTCATTCTTAACTTTGTCTGTTCATGATATCTTCATCATATGTCTGTAGCACCTTATTTCAAAGGCTTTTGTATTTTTTCTGTGAGTTTCTTCTACTGTCCATATTTCACAGTCATACGGTGTTGCGAGCCACACATATTCTTTCAAAATCTTTTCTTGGTTTCTATGTTTGTTGTTTTCGAACAACAACTGCTTTTTTTTGTTAAATGTAGCACGGCCTTATGCAAATATATATTAATAGCGTTTGCGTTGCTTGGTTTCCTCAGTAGCAGAAACCTTTAACCTCATCTAAATCCTCATTTTCTATTTGAATTCTGGTGTTAGACTTATTTACCCCTCCTTTACTTACTAGTACTTTAGGTTTGGTTTGTTGCTTTTTATAAAGAATCTCTCTGTTAGTACTATTTCCACTCCATTAAGAGATGTGCTTAACTCTTCCTTGCTAGATGATAATACCGCTATATCATCCGCAAATCTAAGCATGTCAATCGTTTATCTTTGCATAGTAATTCCAAGTGCCTTCCTGCATTTGACAGCATTTATTGCTTTTAAATATACAGTATAAAACCCCTTTCCCAATATTTGCATCTTTACGTTTCTACTTTAATTCTATTACCGCTATTTGCTTTTTGTATAAATTATGTACTATCCGCTTATCTCTATCATTTCCATCTGTTTAGTATTCCGAACACTTTTTTCCCATTTTACGCTGTCGAATGCACTTTCCAAATCTACAAACCCTATATAAGCGTTCTCTTGTTTACTATTGATTTGTATAAACATTCCCCATTTCAACAATTTTCAATGGTAAGCGAAGGAGTGTAGGTGACCAAACAGTTGCCAAAATACGTCGCCATTTAGACAATTGCTTAATCATTACTTTTGAAATTACTTCTCTCGCACAATCAACATTTGTTGAAGATATTGCAAAACCAACTCCTGTAGTTGTTTACGATAATCATCAGGTTTAAATACAGTTACTTTTTCATCATTTGATTTTCCGCCCTGGTTGGACGAGTATGTCCATGGTTTTGATGAAATTTCCATCTACATCTTTTACTATCTGTGTGCAATGGTCTATTCTAGGTCGGTCACCACCTTCCTTTTTCCGTTCTCTGTTTCTAATATATTCCGCACATGCACATGCATCTTTTACTATCTGTGTGCAATGGTCTATTCTAGGTCGGTCACCACCTTTCTTTTTCCGTTCTCTGTTTCTAATATATTCCGCACATGCTTTAGTAAGTGTCCTATCATGCTCTCTCCTATTTTTACGGTTTTCCACATATTTCTTTCTTTCCCTACCAATTCTAACACCTCTTTGTTCTTAACTTTTGTCTTTCTATAATATATATCTTCATCAAACGTATGTAGCACCACATTTTAAAGACATCTATCTTTTTCCTGCCGGCTTCGGCTACTGTCCAACCTTCACAGCCGTATAGCAATCTGCTCCACACACTTATGCTTTTAACAAGCTTTCTCTTGTTTCTATGTTTGAACATAATAGTTGTTTCTTTTTACTAAAACCAGCAGGACCTTGCGCTGATCTTTGTTTTATATCTTTTGTACTTTTTCCATCTAACGTTATCTGACTTCCTAGGTAACACGAATCCTTTACCTCTAATTGTATTCTGGTTTTTAACTTATTTTCTCCTTTTTTTACATACTAGTACTTTAGTTTTATTTTTGTTTATTTTCATTTCTGTTAGAATTATTTCTATTTCCTTGCTTGCTGCCAATAGCGCTATATCATCTGCAAATCTAGGCATATCAATTATTTATCCCAGTATAATAATTCCAAATGTCCTTCGGCGTTTGACAGTATTCATTGTCTCTTCGATATACAAGTTAAAAATTAACATGATAATGCTTGCCTCTGTCTCGTCGCCTTCCATACACTTACTTCTCTGCGTTCTTTCTCAAATTCTATTACGGTTATTTGCGCTTTAAATAATCCATGTACTAATCCGTCTATCCCCATAACTCATTCCAATTTTTTTGAGTATTTCTAACATTTTTCCCATTTCACATTGTCGAATGTTTTATCGAGATCCACAAATCTTTTACCTTCTTTTTCTTTTATTTCCATATTATTACCCTTACAGCTAAAAAGTCTCCCGCGTTAATCTGTTTCCTCTAAACCAAAATTCATCTTCTACTAAAATCCCTTCAATTCGTTTCTCCATCGGTTTTTGAATAATTCCAGTTAATGTTTTAGACGCGTCTGCTGTCAAACGTATTGTGCCAAAATTTTCACATCTTTCCACATCTTTCATTCTTAGTATAGCGACTACGTTCTTATGTTTGAAATCTTTGGGTCCCTCGCCAGTCTCATGCTAATAGCTTTTAAGTTGGATGAGGCATTATGTTCCTCTTGTCCAGGAGCTTTTAAAGTTTATGCTTGTATCTTATGTATATTTGATGCATTATTATTTTTCAAATTTTTTAGGCTAGTTCAAACTGATCCCTAAGTATAGGATATCCCAACTCATTTCTTTCAGTATTTGATTTCTGTTCTAGTGCTTCTAGTTCCTGACCTGCGTATAAATTCCGTATATATTCTTGTCATTTATCCACTTTCTCTACATTTTCGATGATGATGTCTCCTACGTGCTCCTTATACTTTTGCAATACGGTTTTATATCTCTTAAATTTATTCTAATTAGTTGGTATGCTTCGTATGTCTTTCTTATTTTCATATTAGTTTGTATTTCTTTGCAATTTTTCTCAATTCATTGTTGTTTAGCTTTGCTTGGTTTGCGAATAATTTCCTGCTTTATAGCTTTGTTTCTCTAGTTTTCTGCTTCATATTGTCTTTTTTGCATTTTCGCCTTTTCTCTATTAAACTCAGAATATCTTTTGTTACCCATAGTTCCTTATTTTCATTTTGCTTATACCCCAGAGAATCTCTGACTACCATGTCTAAGCAGAATTTAATGTTATTCCATTTTGCTTCTACTTCGTTAGCTTGTGAAATTTTCCCGAACTCGTTTAGAAATTCGTTTGACTTTTTCAAGTCTTTTGTGAATGTTTTTATGTTTTAGTTTCCTATATTTTTTCCAAATTTTTTAATTTAAGCACAGCTTCATAATTAGCAGTGTTGTGGTTTGTGTCTATATCTGCTTCTGGGTAGCTTCTACAGTTTTTACTTGATTCCTAAACCGTTCTCTAACAATAATGTAATCTATTGCATATCTCTCATGTCTCCTGGCATCTTCTACGGGTATAGTCTTCTAGCATTATGTTTAAATAGTGTGTTTGTGATGGTTAAATAATTTTTATTGCAAAATTCCACCAACCTTTTTCCCTATCGTTGCTTATGCCTAAACTAAATAAATCTATTACCGCTCCTTCTCTATCCTCAACTACCGCACCATAAAAGTCTACCGGATTTATTAAAATCTCATGCCTTTTTACGAACTTGCGTATGTGTTCTGTATCTTTGCAGATCGCTTTAACTTCTTAATCACTGTAGCTAAAGGTAGGCATGTATACTTGTATAATTACTGTATTTACCGCTTTAGATTCTAGTCTACCATGAGTTCTTTTTCGTTTTTTTGTAAGTAGTTTCCCACACAGTGTCCTTTCTTTATCCGTATAACATCCCCACACCTGAATTTCTTTCCTCGGATCCTGTATGAATTACCTTAAACTCTCGGCTCAAAAATTATCCCACCGCTAGCCATCCAACTTCAATAACATTTACTATGTCTAATGCTAACCTTATCCATTTCAATTTTCAAATTCGTTTCTGCTTGATAGGATTTATCATTACATTCTCCCAAGTAGTCCCCTCCCGGAGATCCAAATGAGAGACCATTTAACTGAATCTTTTACTTCAGACAATGCCAATATCTCTTAAAACGTATTTCGTACGCTGTGTATTTGCGAGGTAATGTGGTGATTTCACGTTACTTTTCATATCGCAGTAATGTGTCTTAGAACGCTACACCGACCCCTATAGTATCTGCCACTCTAGGTACCGAAAAGCTGCTATCCTCTTTCTGGGACCTGTCTTAGTCCGATTCCTCACTAAAGACCCCACAAGTTTGGTTAAAGATATAGTTCGGCTTTTAAGATCATTGAACGCGCAAGACATCTTACCTGTTTTAGTATTCTAAAACTTTTTCAAGAGGCAGGTCTGTTCAGAACAACATTTTGACGCATTCGCTATTTTTAAATTTGTTACAAATCACCCTGTATATAACTTTTCGCTCACCTTGTATACAAGCTTTGCAACAACCAGCATATTTCCACTTTCGCAATATACTGTATCTTGCGCATACTTTACACTTCTTAGAGAAAAAAGCTGATCGATGTAGGATTTGAACGCAGGTCGTCTGCATGCAAGCACGTACCTCACCACTACCATATAATCAATCGGAATACTTTGAATGCAAATAATTTTTATATTAATAATTAAACGGAACAGTATGTGAGATTTAATTTCTATCAAAACTTATTTTAGACGTAAACATATTTTTCAAACTTAATTATTTTACAAAGCTCTTAACGTAAAAAAGCTTTAAACGTTTCCTAGGTATAGACTAAGACCCACACCTTGATTTTTACTAAATCTTTGGAGAACGGCTCAAACACTTTTCAACCCTTTTCAAGAACCGCCATAAAGAACGCAATTTTTAAATATGCAAGAGAAAAGAAAAATGCAATAAAAGGGCAACTTTTTTTAAACCTTCTATAGACTTTATTTCTACTGAATTTTATATATATCGTAAAGCCTTCAATATGCATTTACTAAGTGTTTAACGAAAATAAGAGTTGTGTAAAAAGTATTTATTAATTAAAATTGTAGTCGTTACAGCAGGTGGTACGTCTTGTTAACCAACCAATATTTTAAATAATATAAAAAATCACCAAAATACTCGCTGACCATCATCCAGTCCAAAATTCTTTACACGTAGATTTCTCCTTATTTCTCAAAATCTAAGACATATTTCTTGAGATATATGCCTAGCATTAGAAGCATAGCCTTTAAAGAATTTAAACCTTTTTCAAATAGCATCATCCCTGGTCAACCCCTAAGGACCGACAGTAGCGCGCACCGGGATCATTCATATATCCTTCCGTATTACGCAGATCAATTTTAATCTTAAATATAAATGTAAACATAAATGTGACGTTCATCTAAACTAGTTCTTCTTAAGGAGTAAAGAGTGTTATAATTGTTACAGATAATTACATTTAAAAAAATGTTTCTTTGCAAAATCCATTAAACAAAGCTTGTATATTGGAATTGTTCTTAAGAATTTTTGACGCACTATTTATATAGCTTACCTGAGGATTTTCAAAAATCGCTGGGTTAGCATCTAACACTAAACGTCACTATTGGTTTAGCTTTTATTTTACCTACGGAAATAAAAACTTAGACCGAACATCACATGTTGCTTTATTTAATTTATATCAAAATATTAATTTATGAATGGTGTTAAAGAATAAAACGCTTTGGGGTTAATCCATTTTTGACTGCGTCTGCGACTACAATCATTCAAGAACAAAAAAAACTGACCCTTATAGGCAATCTTTCATCAGCTATATATGAGAGTATTTCACAATACCTTAGAAAAATTTTGAACAATACTGCAAAGCAGAATTTCAGAGTGATATGTTCTGATATTGTTATAAGACATTAAAAATATTGCAAAGAAATCTATAATTAATATTGCAAAATAATATTTAACAATACTAGAATTAAAATATTTCAACACAAAGTCATTTAGTTGTAAAGGCATATTGTAATAATGCAGAAATATATATTTTCTAAGGTTATTTGTCAGAAATATGTCTATAATACTCACCATGTTGTGCAACGATTCTCAATTATTTCTGCATGTTCGAAAGAATGATATACTTCCATATTATGCTATTTTCAATATTGCCCTTTTCATCCCAGAAATTATTACTTTTTCCTTTTCGGTACTGTGCACACGATTTCTCCCTTTGATTGTTGTGGATTCTCCTTCCTTTTTATAAAACTAAACCAATCTCCACATTCCTTTTTAACATTGGTCTAGCTGCACTAAGTTATTGTGTTTCATTTTGAATGAATAATAAGCAGATTCTCAAGCTATTGACGAATAAATATTACTCGATTCAGTTTATTATTTTCATAAAATTTTCCCATTTAGTACACTTGCTTTAAATTTCTAAAGCATTTTGTCTACCTACTTTGTTTATTTTCCTAATTCTTTCCTTGTTTCCTTTTTGTTCGAGTTAATTCTTTATCAAATTCCTAATGTCGTCTGTCTTTTAGATTTTACCTCCAGTTCTCTTTTAATTCAATCAAATCGACTGTTTAACTCATACATTAATTCCTCATAAGATAACCAAACTTTTTCCCTAGCTTCTGCACCTTTAACTGTTTACCTCAAACTTTTGATCTATTTCCTCATTGATTTCAATTGTTTCCTGCAATGCAGGCCGGAAGTTATTAGTTTGTTTCTTCATTATTCTGGTTTTTAATTGTTTTTGTCAACTTATACAAATGCTATAATGTTCTCTTCGGACTCCTTTTCTTTTATTTCTCAAAGTTATCTTTTCGTCAGCCTCCTGCAAGCAACTGCCATCAGACTCCACAAATACCTCTTTTCACCTTTATTTAACTCTTTTCTTTCTTCTATAGTTAACCAACCTTTTTAATAAGCTTTTCTTTAAAATATTGTATTTATATATCCTATCACTGGTATAAAGTAATTTTTAGTTGCTCCACCACAGCAATAACACATCTGACTGCCTTGTTATGATATCAACTGCCATTTAAAGCTGTAATTTTTCGATACATGTCCGATACTTCTAATACTATTTCACTAATGCGTCCGAAAATACGTAACAAAGTACAAATTATCAATTAAGATTTAAATATTTAACTTAAAATTATTTTATTACCCTGCTGTTAAAGGAAAAGCAATACATTCGGTGGCATACCTTTCTTATTTTGCGTTTTGTAAGTTGGACTTCTAGTATATTGAAATATCATTCAAAAACATGCATTAGCTGATCAAGTAAATAAGTAGTTTAAAAATATTTTAAGGCTCCAGTGTAAATAAATATTTGTTTATTAATGCTTTGTCTGTGCTTTTTGTTTAAGGTGCTGGTCCTGTACAAATTTACTTCTCAGCGTGATTACAATTATGGCCGGAAGTATTATAGATTATGCTGGTTATTTCTGGTTCGAGGTCTTCTTCATTATTATATCATTGGGTACGTATATGGTATTAGGTATAACAATACGCATAAGTTTACAGGAATTGCTGTGCTGTACTTCTTTCTTGGGACTGACCCAAACTGTGTGCAATTGCTTTATTCCCTTGCATTGTCTGTTTACTTTCAGATTATGTAACAGGAGCTTAAAATGTACGATTTACCTAATACTTACTTAACTAATAAGTTATTAAAAATAGTTATACAAAGTAATATCTTTGAGCAAAGGGGATAGACACAAAGACACCCTGACGTTATTTTGAACAAACAATCTGTTGTAACGTCTTAGTTTAGAAGCTCACTTCACATGGTTCTCTACTACAGTCACAGTTGTTAATGATTGATAGTTTTATCTATAAATACCGTAGGCAATGAGATACAGCGCATGGCTTTTTGGGATTCAAGAGCTATAGAAGTTAACAAACAAACAGTCCGTCTTTTATACCATTGAGCAAATAAGGGGAAACCCCACGTTAAGCAGTTCCCCAGATCTTCGTGGAGTTTATAGTTTTTTGAGATGATTTTATGTATTTCTAGAGCGTGTAATCTGACATTTGCGAATTTACAGACAAAGTTTTCGAACTATCACTCCATCATTTTTATTTTTTTTAAGTAAAGCAATCTTATTTCTTTTTGAGACAAATCAACGTTGTATAACTTAATTAATTTATTAGGAAACTAATACACAATCATTAACATCGCTCCTTCGGCAGAAACCTCCATTTTCTGAATAAACCCCCTTCCAAAAATCCTGGCAGTAGCCTAGGTAAGGGCGAAACTTCAGCTCATTTATTCTGGGAAGAAGAATTTTCGGTCTCCGAACAAAGAAACAAGCAAATCTTATAGTTTTAGGACGCACAAAATCTCCGCTTTGGGTTTAAAGTCTTACTACCTTTGTTCCGAAATCCGGTTTGGGAAACGTTTTGATCATTCTCGCCAATGGCCACTTTAATGGAACAGTATTTTCCTCACATATCAACATGATATTTCCGCTCTTATTTCTTTTACTTGATGACGCCGCCTAGGTCTGTTCTACTGCTTCTGATTTAGATAATCTCAAGACCATCTTTTCTAAAAGATTTGATAAATTTGGGCTAGTTTTTAATACATCAGGAGTTTATCGACGAAAATATTGGTAAGATCTCATTCAGGGTACGCCGTAAGACCGATGCTCGCTAAAAAAAAATGGCATGTGGTAAACATGGAAAACTCATTTGGGTCAGTCGATGAGGGATAGATAGCGCTGGAATTCATGACGACTTCTGTTTAACGCAACACCAGGCTAAATTTTGCAAACGTTAACTGTTGTTCATCGAAGAAACGTAGTAGGTGGTATTTAGCGCTCTAAATAGCGGTTTTCTAAATTTAACTATGATGCGGAGAACAAGGTAAAATGGGTTCCCATTCAATTTCGTTTTTTCTTGACAGATATTTATTCAGCTCGTTAAAACTATTGCGATTTTTAAAAAAGTTATACGATCCTTTAGTTGATTGCGAGAACCTAGGAAGTTTGAAGCGTTGTCGCTATAAACAGTGTTTGGGTCTCCCCTGCGTGCGATAAAACCTTTCATGCACATTATCGATGATTCTGTAGAAAGACCTACGACGAGTTTAATGTGAACAGCACTAGTTGACATGCATACAAATACGGCAATGTAGGATTTTATTTCTCGAACCTTTCGGAGCCTCGAGGTTTTGATGCAAAGCGATACTTTGAAATGGAAGGCATCTTCTCAACATATCTCTTGGCAAATTTGATATGATCCGCTGTGAGGACGCGCGGCAATTCTAAAACATCTCGAGCAATTGCTTATTATCTGTTTTATATTTGTAAGACCTTCAGCGGCCAATATCTTAAGCGAATATTTCAAAGTACAAATTGGGAGCCCACATGAAACAAGCGTTGATATTCTTGAGCAAGCAAAGACAACTAAGTAATCATTAGCGGGGAAAAAATGAACTTATTGCGTTACCTTAACGATCATTTCTAAAGCTGAACACAATTTTTTCACTCGTAACATGCCACGTATTTTTTCAGATGACGAGTTAACGTTTTGCAGAAATTTAAGACAATACTGTGGTGCGCTGTAAGCTCAAGAATTTTGATTATTTTTCGAAAACTATTGACCAAAAATAACGTCTGCTATCGAGGTTTACCACGAACAGAGTCTTTTTACGTTCTTCTAGCGGATTTTCCAAACCAGTTTTTGGCACCTCGTTAGGGAGGTTCAAATTAACGTCTACCAAAAATTTAGGATCACTTAACCACACCGGGAGATCTAGAATGTCTGGAGGCATACTTTCACAAAAAAGCAATCTACTGCATTGTCTGCCGAGCGTAGATGTCGCCAGTGAAATCGTGATGTGAAGTGTTAGATTTCTGAAACTTTGTTTGCAACGAAACTCGACCACCTCGTAGGGTGCGAATCTAACCAACAAGGGACTATCTGCAAATTAGTCTATAAACTAACGCGCTCTATTTTCAATTCATTCTTCAGATCAGTCAGAAAATTATTCACAAGTCGAACCAACAGAATGTTTCCAGAGTTCTAATCTTCGGAACGTCGGAACTCTTACATGAGCTACTCGGCTTTTGACGGTGAGGAGATTTGAGGACACAGTGTGTCCGTAGCAGACAGTACGAAGGTATACGAAATAACCGTACACTTTTTAAAAAACTATCTGCAAATTCGTGGAGTTCTACAGAAAACACACCTTTTCGATGAAGAATGCACCGTGGAATCTCAAATTGAGAGAGTAGCGGCAGAAAATTAACAAGGTCGTCCCATTCTTGAATAATATTACCATCAAAGTGGTCGTCCCGCCCTGCCTTGGACAAACAAAGTTTTTGCTTGAACAGTTTCGCCGTTAGCACTACCAAGTCTATAAATTCTAATGGGTAGTATACTTGTGCGATAGATGACAGTACTTGCTGTTCGTTGACCGTTACACAGTATAAGTTGGAACAGTAACGTAGACTATATTCAAATCTGGATATCACCTTAACTCTAACACCTTACTCTGTGTGTTTTTAAGGGTAAAGTCATATTCTAACGAAATGTGTTCGGCAATTTCGTTGAGGAACTGGAAAAAGTTTAAATACCATTTGTGAAGAGAGAAGCCTCCAGAGTTTAGAAGAGCATTCGACTGTTCATATAGTGCTTTTGATTCCTGATTAATTCCATGGCCATTTAGGTCATGATCAACGTAGCACTAGTCAGGGAAGCTATCTGATATTTGAAGTCGCTTTTAGTGGCGAGTTCTTGAAGTACCGGGTAGTCATATAACTCGCGCTGTTTGTTCCGTAAGTAATAGGTAAGAGTTCTATGCACTGGATCCGTTCTTGTTGATTTTTATCTTCATAATATGTTTTGAAGAATTGTTTGGGCGGGATTAACTTTAACTTGCCGGTACATCCGACGTGATTACAAATTTAAAGGTGCGAAATTGTAACATTATGTCAAACAGATCAGTCTGCACTTGATATCTATCAAGTGCAGCCTGATCTGTTTGACATAATGTTAAAAATTTCGCACCTTTAAATTTGTTGTCATGTCGAATGTTTAAAAATGTACCGACAAGTTAAAGTTAGTTCCTCCCAAACCTTAAGAGATAAACCTATAGAACTCTTGTAAGAAGCATTGAAGACGACACGTAATTCCGCTGTAATGCTTTCTTTACGATTAACGGGGTGATGGGACACGAAATACTTATTTTCTTCAAAGTTGTTTGTTAACTAAAGAGGTACTACTCTTGCGTGCCCCAATGCCAGGTGTTAATCAATAAAACTATTCTTTAAAAAACGTAGGAAAATTTAAAAACATATTTTCTAAGATAAAACCCTTTTACTTGCGGTATAAAAGGGGTCGTCTAATTCTTTTTCCATGGCCATGATAATGGGATTTGATAAGTTGCATCCTCCTATATCATAGTGGTGTTTAAAAATATCGACTCAATTTGTTGATCTTCCATGGAACGCGAATGATCTTGAAATATTTTTCCAAATTGCAAAATTTTTCGAGTGTCTTATTCGTGTCTTATTCGCGGGACAGGTAAGATCCATTATGTGTAAAATGCAGCATCAAGCATTAAAGCCCTTTGGGCTACGTTTCCAGCAATAACCCATTCAACCAAAGTGTTTTGCGTTTGTTTATTTCTAATTTAGGAATATTTAATAAAATAATGTTGCCTAATTACTTACAGCTGCCTAATAAAATTGTCTGACATTTAGAAGGAGTTATTGAAAGTTGGTTATCTTCACCCCGAGATTGAATTTTGGCAAGATCTGTACAGCACATGTAAGATCATTAGCATAACAGTGATAGTAAATTTGTATATCGTCAGCGTAAGAATGATATTTACTAAATTGCAGAATTTGAGGAAAATCTTGAATATATGATGAAAACAAAATTGAGTCAAGTATGCTTCCCTGAGGACTCCTGCCTGTAATTTAGCCCAGGTAGACCAGTGATCACGTTTTTCTGTAATAGCACGCTGCTTAGAATCTATTAAATATGAATTAATCCACATAATTGCATTGTCTGAAAAATTATTGTGTATTTTTAGCTTGGCTAGTAGTATTACAAAATTTACCTTATTAAAGGCAGAACTAAAATCCAGTAGCACAAGGATCGTGAGTTGTTCATTATCAATTGTCATTTTAGCATCATCAAGCAAGGACTAACTTATGGAAATGTATTAGTATAGAAAGATTGATTTATAATAGAAAGAATGGTATCTAGCATGGGCATAATATATTTAGATTTTCATCAAATCCTGTAGCACTAAATTTTATGCGCGGAATGGATTTAATAACAGTATCACATCAATAGTATGGAGAGTGAGCTCTGGACAAACTGTAGTATTAAAATTAATTATGTTATTTTTTCACCGAATTGTTTTCTTTGTGAAACGCGTTAGAATATGTACTTCTCAATTCACAAAATTTCACCCCAAGAAACATCTTGATAATTAGCGCTGGTCAAAGTCGTCTATGTCCTTAAAAATAATAAATTCAATTCTAATTTTTCATTTATTCACAAAAATAAATTGCAAATAACAAGTATTTTTGGCAACATGGAATTCCTAATTAAATTTCTAAGCTCACTGTAATATTCTCAGAAACAAAAAATTCGACAGTATAACAAAATCAACTACAAGTCTATCAGAAATTAACCCAGTCTACCGCATCCATAATAATATTAATCCACTTATAAATTGCTCAGTAAATCTGGTTTGAGAAGCAATTACTCATAAAGCTTCGGTGGGAAATTTTTTAAGTACATTGAACCTATACCGCCGAGACACCTATGGTTGAAATCGGCAGTAGTTATTAACAATTCAGGTCTTAAGTATACAGACAGACTTTATCCGTGTTGTATCATGCTAGAAAGGCGGACATGGGTTATGCCAGCAATATATTGTTTCGTGTTAAAGTGACGCTAACCACCTGATTAAAACTTACTCTTTCACGGAGGCGTAACAGTAATAATTAACCAGCTAGCTTGCAGTGGAGAGGGATGAATTCTATAAAAACCAATGCAACCGTCTTAGGTGTACACCAACGCTACCACTTCCACCTACCTGGAAAGGCTTTTGAACGTTTTGTCTAATAAAAATGTTGGGCTAACGCACCTGCATTTTTCAGTATCGCTAGACGATTGGAGATATAAGAGACGGATAAATAATTGTTTCTACCATTCGGTGTGTACACCATCCTTCTGGTCTACTAATTTAAACTAAGCATAAATAATAACAAAACTGCATGACTTTTACCTAACCTATATTAGCAAATAATTATTACAATCAACATAAATAAACCAAGGTATGTCCCTAATTTTGGCCAAATATGCGTACGTCTATAATAAAAGGAACATTCTACAATTCTCAAAGTATAATTATCTAACAAATTTGACTGCCATGTGTAAATTTATGCAAATACAATTTTCGTGCTTGTTTTTATTATATTTCTCTCTTAACTAAGCGTGTACTAACAAAAATTCTGTTACTGATAAATTATATGTAAATAATGAAATATACGCCAACAGAACATGTAGCAAGTAGAAAGTAAAAATTCTATCATTCACAGTGTCGCATGCCGAAATTAACACGAGTCAATTTCAATCAATTTGCCACAAGTGCTTTTACACGGCAGAGGTTCGTTGACGAAAATATGAGCCCAGCTGCTCAGGGGAAGACTCTGTTTCCAAGAGGTTCGGGTCGAGAGAGATAAGAAAAATAAGTTAACCATCACTTTAAAAATTTACCACAAAACATAACTAAATTATAAGCCAAAAATACACCGGGGCGCCAAGTACTAGACGTAAAGTATCATAAAAACCTAGTTCCAACAGTTTCTGATTGAACCACAAAAAGATACCACATTAGATTTTTCTTAGCTTAACTACATAAAACCATTACGTAACTCAATACCATATATTTATTAAAATGCGTAGACACAAACTTAACAACAATCAATATCACCAAATAATAAAGCATAATTTTATTACCTTAAAGAACCCTATTTTACTTTTATGTTTTTACCATAAGCGACAGGGAAAAAAAGATAAGAAATATTCAACTACTGTCCTTACACGAGTGCACCTAATAGATAACTACTTTAGTTTAATTTAGTAATTTAATGGACGTACGTTTATGGCCATAGAAATACGCTTAGTATTGTTTTCAATATAACCTTTAATAGCGTAAATAATGTTTGTAACGGTGACGCGGTTAGCGCAAATAGTAAAGGGGATACTTTTCGTGTAAAGTTTTGCAATTTTAAATTACAAAAGTTATTACGTAAAATAGAAACTACTGCAAGTGAATTATGTGCTGAATTAAGTTCAGCTTGAATTAGTATACAAAAATGTTGCATAAAAAAATACACAAATTATTAACACATAAGATATAACATTCAAAGGTCCCACTAGAATCATGAAATAGTGCAATAATAAGTAATCAAAATATAGAACGCATACGACCGGTTGACGAACTGCAATGTTATCCTAGGAATGGCTTGGATTCATCAAGATGGGCAAAATCACGGAAGAATTTAATTCCAAATCGCCTTTTCTTTAATTCGGTACTGCACCAACAGATTCAGTAATAATGCAGACGGATTTTGTAGTTCCAGTAAAATTAATAACCACAACTTATTCAATAACGTCAAATTAAACCACCAATGAATTAATAACTCCAATTTAATCCAAAAGTTAATCCACAAATGGATCCTTAAATTCATCCATTACTCAATCCCTAAAATTATTATCATAAACTCGTTAAAAGCATTATTATAAAATTTTATTTACCATCAAAATGGGATTCCACACAAATATTTAAAGTACAACAAAAATATGGAACGAGGTCGTAAGATAGATACACTTTTGCACCTACACAATAAACTTTTGATGGCAAAAGGTATTTTATAAAACAAACCAAATGACATAATTAATAAATCGTTGAACCAAGTGAGTATAAATTCACAATTGAAACTGAAGCCTTCCAAACTATCAATCACAAAAAGGTGGGACTTCAAAAATTGATTTACGAGTGAGCATGTTAACCTTTATCTTCAAAGGTTCACAAAGATATTCCAGTATAACCAGATGCATCATGAGGTACAAAATTAAAGCTGATAACCTTATGATATACCCTATAGATATACCTTATAAATATTTTTAATATTTCGTTAACAAAACCAGTAAATTTAAATAGAACAAATAGGTATTGGACCTTAAGAATAACGTTCTCGAAAAAAACACAGCTGATCGGAAAACAATAATGCCAGCGCTTGCACACCGCGGTCATATCTACTTCAAAAGTAATATTAAAGAGGAAAAAGCTTAATAAATATTAGAATACGAAAAATATTGTTACGACAGCCTGTAAATTGAGTACAAGGTTCAAATAACCATTTCAGTGCAGAACAAACTTGGGCGTTAGCAATCCATGTATCCAACTGCCGTTGACGCACAGTATTCACTACAGAAACTTTTGCAATGTAAGTACTGTAAGTACTCTAGGTACGTTCACTTTTGCTGCTTGTTTTTACAAACCCGAATTCAAAGTTTTCATTACTCGAATTACTGTAAACCGGTTCACCCACCTGACGATCGTGCCTGACACACAAATAAAGATAAAAGTTTGCGTTGAAAGTGAATCAATCTAAATGATGCCCCATTCTGTTATGCTATGGCCGAATTTATAAACTATATTATTTTAGGGAATACCCCAATTCTCTATGTTTACGCAGTTTGTACAATTTGAACTGAACATAAAGTTAAAGTCAACGATCTTTTGGCGTACGATAGTATATGTATTTCCACAGTTACTATTTAGTATCGACACCTGTGTCAATGGGTGGGTTAATACTTCTTAAATTTTATATTATTCTATGGGTTTCTGTCGATTTGTGTAATTTACAATTATTTCGGTTCCTTTCAATGTGCAAATTCATGAAAAATATGTTGGTGTTTTCTAATTTCATATTTAACATATGAAGACCCTTTTATTGCATCTACCGTTTTCTGTCTGCTTCTCCTATTATCCCTATTCTATAGACGTACTGTGCTGTACTCAAACATGCTTTCAACAATTTCCTCTTGTTTCTATGATTGTTGTCTTCGAGCACAGCCGCTGCTCTTACTTGTTAGATACAATTCGGTTTCCATTTTGTTAATATACAAATATATATATATATATATATATATATATATATATATATATATCCTATTTCCTGATATTCAGTGATATGTGAATGCTTTTTCCAGATCTGCAAACCCTCAGAGCTAAAATTGCCTCCCGTGTTCCCCTGTTTCGCCTAATCTCAAATTCATCTTCTAATAGTATTTCCTAGTCCGTTTTCCATCCGTCTTTGTACGATTCTAGTTAATATTTTTGACACGTTTGATGTCAAACTTATTGTTTGAAAATTCTCACATTTGTTCGCGCCTCTCTTCCTTGGTAGAGTTATTATGATGTTACGTTTGAAATCCTTGGGTGTCTCGCCAGTTTACAAGTTAGAAGACTCGTTCTGATACTCTTTGTCCAGTGGCTTTTAGAGTTTCTGGTTGCACCTTATATGTATTTGACACCTTATCATTTTTCAGATCCTTTAATGCTAATTCAAACACATCTCTAAGTATAGGATATCCCAAGTCATTTTTTTCAGTGTTAGTTCCTCTCCTGCATATAAATTCCCTATATATTCTTGTCATTTAACCACTTTCTCTACATTTTCTATAACGACGTTCCCTCACGCGCCTCTAATATTTTTCCTATACAGTTTTATATCCTTAGAATTCATTCTAATTAGTTTGTATGTTTCGTCTGTGTTTCCTATTTCCATCTTAGTTTGTACCTCTTTCCACTTTTCATCAATCCAATGTTCTTTAGCTTTCCTGCATTTGCGAATAATTTCCCATTTTATGGCTTTGTATCTCTGTTTTCCTGTTTCGTCTGATCTATTTTTGTAATTACGTCTTTCTTCTATTAAATTCAGGATATCTTTTGTTATTTATGGTTTCTTATTTTCTTTTTGTGTGTACCCTCCAAAATACCTCTGGCCGCCATGTCTAGGCTGGATTTAATGTTATCTCATTCTGTTTTTACTTCCTTAGTATAAGAATTTTTTAATTTAATAGCGGCCCTCATAATAACGCTGTTGCGGTCAGTGTCTATATCTGCTTCTGGGTAGCTTCTACAGTCTATTACTTTATTCCTAAACCGTTGTCTAACAAGAATGTAATCTATTTGATATCTTCCTATATCTATGGCATCTTCCACGTGTATCGTCTTCTAGCATAATGTTGAAATAACGTGTTTGTCATGATTAAATTGTTTTTGTCGCAAAATTCTACCAGCCTATTTCCCCTGTCGTTTTTCGTGCCTAAACCAAATAAACCCACTACCGCTCCTGCATTAAAATCCCTCGCAATTATTAAATTTTTATGTCCTTGTACGTATCCTAGTATGTCTTCGATGTCTTTGTAGATCGCTTCTACATCTTCTTCACTGTAGCTAGAGGTGGTCATGTATACTTATATTATTACTGTATTTATCGGTTTGGATTCTAATCTAACCATGAGTATTCTTTCGTTCTTTTGTAAGCAGTTTTCTACATAGTGCCCTATATTTTTTTGCATAACTATCTTCACACCCGAATTTTTTTCCTCCGATCTTATATGAATCACCTTAAAGTATCCACTCCAAATTTCCACCGCCTCTGGCGCCGTAGTTCGCTGATCTGTCCTATGTCTAATGCCAACCTATCCATTTCAATTTTCAAGTTCTCTAGCTTAACCACTTGCTTCATGCTTCTAGCATTCCACGCTCCTACTCTCAAAATGTTGCCGTCGCTTTTTCTAAACCCGTCGTCACATTCTCCGAAGTAGCCCCCTCCCGGAGATCCGAATGGGAGACTATTTTAACTCCGGAATCTTTTACCCCAGATGATGCCATCACCTTAATTAAAATTTAGGTACGCTATGTACTTGGGAGATAATGTGGTAGTTTCCCGTTGCCTTCCACATTGCAGTAGTGTGTTTTAGAATGCTATACCGACCCCTGCCCTATGGTCTCTGCCAATCCAAGTAGCGAAAGAGCTGCTGCCCTATTTCGGGTACCTGTCTTAGTTTGGTTCCTCACTAAAGACCACACTAATTTGGTTGAACTTGTAGTTTGACTTTTTAGAATACTGAACGCGCAAACCATTGCACTCGTTCTAGTTATCTAGAACTTCTTCAAGGTACAGGTCCATTCGGAACGGTTTATATTATTATTATAATTGAACCGTCCCTTTATAAACTATAAACCACTTTAGCTTTTCGTTAACTTAAATCAATAAATACTATTGTATTTACAAATGTATGCTTAATTAATGCATTAGCGCAACCATCTACATAAATATCAGGAAAACAATACCTTCTGTGAGTGTGGAGAAATATAATGTCTTAATGATATTATACTCAAATGTAAAACTTTCGTTCTTTATTGCAATAAATTGTTTGGAAATTCTATCATCCCACTACCCATCAACCTCTTTAACTGAAGACGGTTCTATCGTTTAATAATATCCACGTCAACTTGAAATTATATATATTTATCTGAATATCTGGCATCTCAATGTAATCGTTTATTTTTATTTTATTTTGTCCAAACAATTTTAAAGTAACTAATAATGTTCACGTGTTATTATCCTCTGTTAACTACTCCATCTTCCCAGGGCTCCATGTTTGCGTTAAAAAAACGGCTTTGATTAAACCCTTTTAGAATTGTATCCCTGCTTCTATCCTGGAATATTAATTACCGTTTGTTGGTACACTAAATCAGAATTTTATATCTATTTTATTGCACAATGCTCTTTATTGTGAACCTGTTGGTAAAATTGTTACGTGCCAAAAAATCGGCACCAGACATTCTTAATTAAGTTTTAATATGTGAGAATTCCGCGCTGTAAATTTAAAAGGACGTGTGCGTATTTCCGTCACTTCAGAGAGATTCGCGCCGACGCGTGTGGAAGAAGGAAGTGGTAGATTTCCGGATACGGAGAGAACTAGCCTCCGAGATGTGAAGAAGATTGTCTTTTGTATCTTATCGTTATTTTTTGTTATGTAGGTCCCTTTTTTCCTTATCGTTGATTATCGTTCCTTATAAACTAGTTTCCTGTCGTTCCCGACATATAGAAAGAAGATATCGAGTTTGGATTCAACCGGCTCAAGAATTCCCACGCCCGAGAAAGAGCAGCCGCCGCCGACCATCATGGAGTTTCTGAAGGAAGCCCTACATGTTCACGTAAGTATCCCGTGGAGGTTTTCTATATAATGTGTGTAATTGCTAAATTGTGTTGCTTTAATTTGCATATTGTGTGACGTCATAGATAATTTGCGCGTCAATCTTTACATTATGTAATATCGCTACCTCGTTTACGGGAGTATAATAGTGGCTCGAACCCACGACCCTGAGATTATGAGTCTCATGCTCTCCGACAAGTTTGTGCTGTCGATTATAACTGCGCCACACCAAAGACTCGTGTGTGCACGTTTCCGTTTCCGCAAATTATCTATGAAGTCACACAATATGCAAATTAGGGCGACACAATTTACCAATTACACAAATTATATAGAAAACCCCCACGGGGTACTCACGTGAACATGTAGGGCTTCCTTCAGAATCTCCATGATGGTCGGCGGCGGCTGCTCTTTCTCGGGCGTGAGAATTTTTGAGCCGCTTGAATCCAAATTCAATATCTTCTTTCTATATGTAGGGAACGACGGGACACTGGTTTATAAAGAACGATAATCAACGATAAGGGAAAAAGGGACCTACATAACAAAAAGATACGATAAGATACAAAAGACAACCTTCTTCACATCTCGGAGGCTAGTTCTCTCCGTATCCGGAAATCTACCACTTCTTCTTCCACACGCGTCGGCGCAATCTCGCGCAACGCACTATCTGAAGTGACGGAAATACGCACACGTCCTTTTAAATTTATGGCGCGAAATTCTCACATATTAAAACTTAATTAAGAATGTCAAGTGCCGATTTTTCGGCACGTATCAATATGTCTCACTAACTTAGCAATTAAATTCAATAAAAATAAAATACACATGCTGTAGATAGCAATATAATCAAAGAAGACTATTGAAACACAACGTAACCAATTTTCACCTGCAACTTCTAGTTATCGCATTTGACTAAGTATTGCACTCACCAACATTAAGCAATTGGTATTTAACATTATAACACAAATTATTGAACCTTTATTGATTTTTACACATTCGATGGTATCTTCATCTTTCTTCTCCGCACAACTAATCTTAAAATATGAATAACTTCATAATTTTTCTATTTTTAAAGCTAGCAACGAATTCGTCGTTTAAAATACACATTGTATCAATGTCTTAGTCAGCAAATAATTTTTGCGTATCCTTTCTTACTTGGTTTTTCATCTATTAAATTGTTAGCTACGTACAAGTTTATTCTAATTTTGATAAAGCGCAAGTCATCAAACTCTAGTGTAAATCGTATTACACTCAATAGTAGGTTATAGTTTGCGCCAGTTTCAAGTTTCGTTATACAAAAAATAAAAGCAACAAAAGTTGTATTATGCTCAGCTAATACCTAAATGAAACACTTTACAATTCCAAGTAGTACAAATACATTTAACTCAATAAAATAAGAAATATTGAATTCCTCATGACCTACTCAAAAGCAGGACACCCTAATAAAATTTTTATTTATGGTTCGATTTTAACAAATTTTCTTTTGGATTGCATATCGACAAAAACTGCATTTGAGGATAAACTGTCACTTTTTGTTACAGAAGCCAAGACTTATTGGGTAATTTATTAGGGACGAAAGGTAAAGAAAACGTTTTAACAATTTTTCATAAAAAATCTAAATTTATCACTGGATCAAACGCTATCAGAAATGGACATGTACCAAATTAGATTAAAAAATATTGCATATTAACAATTTTGTGGCAAAAGCAATAATCACGTTTTTGTTTGAATTTATTCCGTCTGATGAAGAAAGTCATGGAATCATTAACTAATTTTTATTCGTAACAATATTCAAGAAAAGCATTGGAGATCAAGAAGCTAATCTTCCATCAAGCCGTCGTTTATTTTAATGCACGTATCATACCTTCTTCATATGTTCGTGGTTACTTTTCTCAGTTGTTCTTGGGTAATAACTGTACATGCATCAGTTACTCTAGCACGTAGTTCTTTTACTGACTTTGGTCTTGATTTATAATCTTTTTACTTAAGCATGTCCTAAAAAAAAAGAAGTTGAGAGGTGTCAAGTTTGGAGACCGTGGCAGAAATTCAATAAGAGAACTGTTTTGTCTTATCGACCGATTTTCAAAATTTCGTTCAGCCACTCCATCACCACTACCGCGTTAGGCACAGGCGACTCATCGAATTGAAATTTCAAATTCAATGCAAACTAAAAATGGTAGGTCGTACACTGCGTCCCCAAAATTCATTCCTTAGCAAGTTCAAAATAGATACACATTCAAATTACTCTCAAAACAAAGGATCAATAATTCAACGATCAAGTATTCCGCACCACAAATTTGTTTTTGTGAATACTGACTTTTAGCACTTCGGATTTTCAGCGGACAAATATCGCGAATTTTGGGACATTACCCCGTTTGTTTTAAACCTGGCCTTGTCACTGAATAAAATTTCCCTTTAAAACTTTCTGTTTTCCAGATATCCTCTCCTTGTCCATAAACAGAATTCCATTCTTCTTTCCTCAGCTCCCGGTAAAAATTTAAGTTTAAATGGTATTGTGTTATTTTTTACAAGGTACCTTCTAATATTTCCTCTAGGGATGCTTAAGTCAAAACTAGCTGTTCTCAAGCTCAAATTGTGATTATTGTGATAACATATTCATATTCGCTCATTATTCTTTATCTTCCGACATGAATTATTCTTGGTTTGAAAATTTGCCTTGATACTTTGCCCTTTTTGTTGAAAATCTAATTTACACGGTGTAGAGTAGTTCTGCTCACCACATGTCTATCGGGATGTCTGTTAATTTATCTAGCTGCGTCTCTTACCGCAAGAACATTATCGTTAGCAGTACCAAGGTGTGCATTTTTAAAATACTTTCAAAGGCTCTAATCTGGTAGATTTTGTTTGCTGCGTTTGACTTTTATTCCATGTCTCACTTCATCAGACGAAATAGATTCATAACAAAAATATGATTTTTACCTTTGCCATAGAATTGTTAATGTGCAATATCTTTCATGAAATTTAACACGTCTATTTCTGAAGGCGCCTAATCTAGTGGAGTATTTAGATTTTTTCCAAAAAAAAAGCTCATACGTTTCCTTAATTTTCGCCCCTAATAAAATATCCAATAGACCCTGTTTGTATACCAAATTTGTGACAAATTATTCAAAAGTACTGTTTTTCTGGGTCTACAATCCAAAAAAGGTTTGTCAAAATCGGACCATAAATAAAAAATTTATAAGCTGTCCCGCTTTAAGTGTATCATACTGTATACATACACATCACGCCATTCTCTAGAAGGGGTATGACAGCTCTTGAAGAAAGCTATTGTTTTTTATTATTAATTTTTATATTGAATAACCTTCAGACTTCTTTATATAAACCCCTAACCCTTATTTAAATATTAACAACTGTATAAGGATTTACTAATTTGTTCTTATTTTTAGTTGCCCTTCTCGCAACCGTCGTCTTATTAGTGGCAAATTCAATACAAAATGGCATTTTAAATATGACACCATCAGAACGAGAATTGCTGCAACGTGATACTCAGTAAGTATTTTTAACACACACAACAATGCTATACATATTAGAAAACTACATCTCTTATCTCACACTTAAAGCTACCTTATTTATTTAGAAGACTCCATTTAATAGTCATACAAATTGTTTTTGAGGATATATATGGCACTCAGTAAAATGTTTTATGTTACACTACAGTGCACACAGAAAAATCTTTAAACTGATTTGCATCTCCGTGGAATACTTTTTTAGGGTCCCGTACCTTATAAGGTATAACGAAACCTGTATAAGATCACTCTCGTGTCCGTCCGTCTGTCACAGAGGTTTTTCTCAAAAACTATGTAACGTAGGAATTTCTAATTTGGCACAATGCTAGGTCTTTATGGTGCGCACATATATCGATAGTCAGAAAATAGAAAAAAAAATAATTTTAGATTAAAATGGCAGGGGTTAATTGGGTCAAAAGAAAAAAAATTTTAATAAATATATTGTGTGAGGTATCATTTGAAAGAAGATTCTAAAAGGATTGTTACGGTATTCCACGCAAACACGAAAGAAAACAGTAAGAGTAGGTAAAGAAATCGTTTACGCTGAATACCGCAACAAAGCGGGGACAGAATGGTAGAATTCGGGTTAGCTAAAAAATGTCGTAGTGGGGCGTGGGTGAAGTAGAAAGAACACATTGGAAACTTCTGTAACACTATATTGTCAACATCGAATCTCGAAAGACTATTTACAAAACAAGAAAATGCAATTAGTTGCGTAATCGTTTATTAGGTGATGGTAAAAACAAAGCGTCATAACATAAGCATATAGAATTGGTAAGTAAAATAAATATAACATCTTATAATCTAAATACTTACTTAATGATTCACCTTAAATACATATAACAGAAAATTAAGCATAAACTGTACAGTAAATCTAAGAAAAGAAATATACCTAAATTATATATACATGCTGCTTTGTGAAGTGCACCTTCTTAAAAAATATTGTAACATTAAACTTATACATCCTAACTTAAATTATTCAAGTGTCAACTAGTTTTAAATTTATAAGTAATTGGTTTACTTTAAAAAGACAAAAGAAACAGTTAAAAACGGACTCTAATATAAACTTTTATTACCTAGTTTTTAATTTATCGAATAATAACGTAGTTGTTTGTGCATCGTGCCTGTAAGTTTTGTAGCGGGGTGGTGCTAATTTATCGGATATTCATAAGTAATAGCAGCAAATGAAAAATCTATTTTTCACAGCAGCATAAAAGAATTACGTAAATAGATAACTGTATCTTGAACTATTTGACTTCGTATCATGTTGTGGATGGAAAAATGCAACTGCATTTTTTTATTGGATGCATGCTGTAACCACCAACTTCACATATACTAGCACAACAAGCATTTTTAGTAGCGCGACTTTACAACATGTATCTTCGGTAAGAAGATGTTGTATTCAATCTTTTCTTTCAAAGCACTGTCTCTATTTTATAAGGACAGAATCATGTATGGGGGTTGGTATTTTGGTTTTCAAAGATATCGCCGAAAAATCAAGTCTGCACAATTCCCAGACAACAGTTGCCAAACTACAAACTGTAACAGCTTACCAACAAGCAGAAAATGCAATTATCAAAGGATTTTTAGACAAAGGAAAACAATCTTGTTACTTTGTAACATCTTAACAGCTGCAGAATACCAGTATACTTATAGATAACAAACCCATTGTAAGCAGATATAGGCAGGTGGTAGGTGGCATTATCTTTTAGAAGAAAGCTGTGCATTTACGTGCAGATTTTAGTTAAAATGTAGTTACTGCAGGTAGTAGGAAATATTGCAACTACTTTGTAACGTAAAATTTCCTAAGCAGATGTTTGATTTTATAGGGCAAACTTTAATATGGAGTAATTACTTAAGAAATTTTATAAAATAACACTAATTCAAATGGCAGGAAATTGAGCTTGTTGAGCTATTTTAGGGTGTTTTAAAATGAAAGCAGAAAAAATTACTTGCAGGGTTTTGAACGTAACAGGCTTCTAAAAATATTTTTTCTATAATTTTCGATCCAGTAGTCTTCATGATATAGTTCAAAATGTGTCAAAAATGACAGCCCCCCTCCATTCTCCTACATTTCCAAAGCTAAAATTTTGATTTTAGTAGGGATAGTAGCTGTTGAGTCATAGATTTGGCAGTGTAATACTTCCTGGCGAAAAATTTTTAAACTCAGTAATAGACAACGTATTTACTAATGTACCAGTACAATGTAGAACAACATATTTATTTTTCAGTTATCACAATCAAATTTGGATAAGATTTAAATATACATAAAAAATAAAAACAGCTTATTTTGGTCTATTGATTGCTCTCTGTAGTATTGGTACGGAACGCTAATAGTGCGAGCTCGACTCGCTTTTGTCTTACTTTTTTATATTTGTGCTTAATAGGCATCCAGAACGTATCAGTTGACATGGCTACAGTGGCTCCTCCACATCCACATCTCTATGGTATTTAATAAAAAGTTTATTGTGTTTAGTGTTTTGTACATATGCTCGAGCCCAATCAATCAAAATAATTTCCTTCTAAAAATATGCGGAATGATTAGAAAACGTGACATTTTCAATATTTTATGTTAGTTTAAGCTTCTTTTGAGAAATATTACATTCACCAGATAAAATTTGACTTTACGTTTCTGTATACGTAGATAATTGTTTCTGATTTTTCGTACTTCTATCTGAGAGAGCGTCAATGTTTTTAAAAGTAGGACACTATTTTACCTTGGTATTTTGCGGATAAATGGGTTGCTCCTAATACTGCTTCTCATTGTAAAACACACGTTGTGGTTCCTTATAGAGTTACTTAAGTAACTCAGCAGATTATTTGAATTTGTAGAGTTTATTTAATGACAAACTACCTGTGTTTTTATATTCCACATTCTGGATATTTCAATTCCTGGACCTTGTTTGTACCTAAATATTTTTCTTCTTCCCTTCCTATTACTATAAAGCTATGGGTGCTAGAGATAATGACTGTAAACAGCATCTAAGTTGTTATACCTGATTATTTGTTACTGAAGTCACTTAAATTAGAGAGTATTTGTATGCATGATGTGATGACTGAACCTTTAAATTTCAACATATTCTCCGTGTATTAGCTTTGCTGTTATGACCTGTTTTGCAATGCATTTCTTCTTGCTAAAGATGAACATGCACATCTGTACTTTGTCAACTTATCAAGTCCTAAAAGGAAAATTAAAAAATAAAAAAGTAAAAGGTAAAAAATAAAAAATCTCAAAACTCTAAAAGAAACAACGCTGTAGACGAAAGGTGGTGAGGCGGCCTGCTCAATTCCAGAAGGTAATAAAACACTCACGGGGGCCAGGTTTTTTTTCCCGGGTGCTAGATTGCTAGGATACCAACACTTGAGAAACGCATAATTTTCGATTGAACGATTGGCCAGAAAGTCTATTCGAAAATCGACCCCAGCTACCCTCTTTCTTCTCTCTCTCCCTCCCTTTGTATCTTTCTTTATCTCTCTATATCTATCTCCTATATGAAAGCCAAACTCTAGTAAAATCCTACCCCCCCCCCTTCTGATCTTTATTTTTGTTACAAGTTCCGTTCAGTTTTAAAATTTTTCCCGTGTCAAAACCCTGGAAAAAGACCTATATTATCACTAATTCATAGATCTGTAGAAAATCAACACTTATAAATAACCCTAAAAATTTAGGCACCGATCTGTCCCTCAAGAAGTCTGTCGTGTCTGAGCAAAATATTTTTCCAGCAAATTTTATTTCTGAATAAATAACTAATTCCATGCAGACGTAAGTCATAGTTATATCGTAACTGTCAAATCATTATATTCTTTCACCTCATAACTCGTAATTGATAACTCTATTCGATTTTCAATAAAAGGTTTATATTGCACATAAATTATATTTAGATAAAGAAAACTCTCGCTCTCTCTGGCCACGATCGACAATTTCTGTCTTAAAATCTCTCAAGATAATTTTCATTAAAAAAAATCTTTTAAAAAGGAATACGTTTTATCAATTGAATTTAGAAACAGGACAACTAATTTTTACAAAATTCAAAACTTACGAAAACTTACATTAAAAGAATTTTTTTCGGTTAAACAATTAAGGAAAAGTAACAAATACGGCCACTTGGTTAACACAAAGACGATGTTCAAAATTTTAAGAAACAAAAAAGGTAATCGAACGCAAATAAACTGAAGTTGGACAAGTTACTGCAAAATAACGAAAGAGAGGCCTCAATGAAAAAACCGTACTAGCAATAAAAAAACGATCTCATGTTTAAAATAAGGTGCCCAATGGTTAGGCGCCAAAAACACTGTTACGGGTACAATGAGCGTTGCGTCGATAAATTTTTGTTTATCTTGAAGGACAAGTACTCCGAAACAATTTAAGGGTCCTTAACTAGCTATAGTGGGGCGGAGTGGCTTCCTATGAAAGAAATTATAAAAATAGTACAAAGGTAGAAATAAAAAATTATAAAATGATAAATGAAATGGCTCAAATACAACAACTACGTTAAATTGATCACTTATCCTAAAAGACTTTTCTCTTGCCATAAATAAGGTAAGCTGAATCGCCTGTCTCGGCAATGACTTTGATGATTTGCTTATACCAAAGAAGGTATTCTGCACAGGTACTTTTTTATTTTGGATTTCCTAAATTTTATTACATTATACGCTACCTTTCTCTAAAATATCATAAAGGCATTCATTAAGTTTTTGTCAAATTAAATAAAATAGTAAAACGTTTTTCACCACTGAGGTAGATTGACATCTTTTACAAATTAGTTTGCTTACTTATTTTTTAAATAAAATTCAACCACCTAAGCTCTGCTGACATCAAATAGTTGCGACACGAATACAGATATACAAAAAATTATAAATTTCTAACCGCACTCTGGCCGCTATACTAAAGAAATCCAAAAAAGCAATAATAAAAGTTAAATCCATAAATAACACTATCATTCAAAATTTTCCCGTTTTCAATATTAAAGTACATAAGACTATAAATCCCAATTGCTAAAAATGTTTTAAATAACCAATACAGAAAACAGTTAAATACCAACTTTTTCGTTATACCATTTTATTTCCATCCAAAACACTAAGGTTTCCTGCTTTAACTGATACTAAATTTTACTAATAAAACACTTTTAAACATATACAAGTATATACTTATCAAGTATTAATATAGAAGCTTACATTTACTCACGGTGTAAGTTCCCACACCATCAGTATTTTCATTTCCTGCTTACTTTTCAATTAATACAGCTGCCTTAGCACACACACACACACACACACACACAACGCACTTGTTTGAGTTATCCTCGCTGGTAGACCATTTATTACGACACATGCGAGTTATCAAAATCTTACGCACGGAAAAAACATTCTTTCCCAAAAGTGCAAGCGAAGCTGCACAAAAGCTCATGCACCGTTTAAATTTTTCCTTATGGAGAAGAGCACGTTGCATACTTAAAGCTGGTTTTCTTCAAAGTTAGTTTTAACTTAACCTCATACCAATTTCTAGCTATGTGGCCACTTCTGCCTTATTACATCCCCATATTACTACATTTCCACCCCTCCTTATTCCCTGTTTGCGAATAAATAGTTCATTCTTTGTCATCGGGTCTAACTATGGTCATTTCTTCCACTTTAAAGTGATCTAACGTAAAATATGAATAACTTTCTATGGTGTATACTACGCTTTTTAGTTTTTCTTTATGTAACTAGGTTTATACGTTGCAACGTTATATTTTATGTTGATGTTCGGTTCGTATACTAATATCTGTGGATTTCACTAAATCATTGGCTTTTTCTTTGTATTTAACAACATTGTAATAACCATATGTTTATCTTGGCCTGCTACACTGTAAACTATAGTTCCAATTGTTCCCGTATTTTTTAAATAGAATTACTTCTAATGATGTACAAAAGCTTTCTTAATTTTATATGAGAAATGCCTAACACTGAAATCTGTATTTCCTGTTTGTGGTTTTAAAATAATCTATAAACCAAGTTAAGTCTTAATATTATTTTATAACTTTTTGATTTCGTGATGTGAATATATTTCATGACACCCTGCATTCTAAACCTATTTAACATATTTATTGCATTTTATTACATTTTGTGATTAACTAAATCTGTTGTTTTAGCAGTTTTTATTGTCCTGACGCTACGTTTATCTTGTTTAATGACTAATACGTTGTCTTAATATTGTACTAAATTCTACCAATCTACTTAAAAAATTTTATTTTTTATTGCTTTAATTATACTAACGACCTTAATTAAAATTATATTTCCTAAATTCAAAAGAATTAAAATATCGTGCTTAGTTAATATTGGATATTGTAATGCTTGAATTACAATAGCAATTCAGATTTTAATTTTTTTTTATTATAATAATTTTTAGGTACAATAAATAATGTATAATAATTTGAGTAGGGTAAGGAATTTTGAATTATAATTATATTTGAAAAAGGGGTTTGTGGAAAATTCCAATGCATTTAGAGTTAGGTTATTCTGTTCCATTCTATGGAAAATTCCATTAGTGAAATACGTATTTGTGTAGAATGCAGTAACGCTCTCACTGATTGGTCAACAACTTTAAGGGACTTGTTAATCGCGCCAAAATAAGAAAGGTTATATATACCAGTAAAGGACGCAAACAACACATTCTTGACTTTGACGCGTTCTTGGGCAGCTGGTTGCTACAGCTGAGCCCAAGTTGTTGAAAAAGAACGAATTTGTAGATTGATGGGTGCTGATGCATCTACCTACATATCAAAATTAATAATAATTAAACAAGATTGTCTTGTGCGTTCGACTGCTTTGAAGTTAACAAAGCTTATTAAAATTTTATGATTTTGTGTATAATTTGTTCACGACGAACGTGTTGTTTCTTAAAAACGGGGAAGCCATTTTGGAAGCGGAACGAACCAAGGGATTGTTTACTGCTGTAATTTTCTGGATGAGAAGGGAGTTTATGGTTGGTTAATATCGCATTTGAGAATGCCTGCTTGATTAAATTGCTATGCAAGGAGACTTTACAGTTGTACAGTACTGTCAATGCAATTTGTGTCCAGAACCAGTTGAAGACTACGTCAAAGAGAGCGCAGAACATTTTATGGAAATGTCTAACCTAATTAGATGTAAGTAGCTTCAGGATAGGGTAAGTTATTTTAGTGTTGTAAATAGGTTGATATTTGGCCAAATTATCCTTTAGGTATCGACTTAATTTTTGTTTAGAGGAGAATTTGTTTTTTTAATTTTCCCCAATTACTATGGGCGATGATTGTTTTATTGAATATACGTTTACTTTGTGAGTTTTGCAGCTTTTTGACTAGTGTAATATGTGTTGATAATATGTTACAGGGCAGGTGTACATCAGCTGTAGGAGCAACCTAGTCAAAAGGTAATATTAGATAATCTTAAAATTATCCCGTTTAAGGTAATTCTAAATTTCTTTCTTATTCAAAATTGGTGCTACCTGGAAGAGATTATACATGTTTTCCCAGCCGCGGTCACTAATAAATAATATTAAATAATTATCATATAAATTATAACAAACTTGGATGAGAGTGTTAACGCTCGACATCCGTTGATAAATGCCTAACCGTGAAATAAATTTATCGTGTTTTAAAAAATTTGAAATCATATAATTTTGTAGCCCGGAGGATAACAAAGGAGAGGGTGATACAATTTGGCGCACCAACTAATAGGGCTCGAAGCACGACCCTGAGACAGGATTCCAGTGCATTTTGCTAATTTTTTTTAATCAGGAAAGTTTTAGGTTTTTTTTATTTTTTAGTAAAGTAAAAGGTTAACATGGAGCCGGGAGGTAAAATAAATAAAATTGTTTCGTTGAATGAGTGGGAAAAGGCCGAGCAAGTTATGCAAGTAGATCAGGAACAATCTGACAAGACTGATCTATTCAAATTTTTAAAGGATATGCAAATGACAATCACTGAGAGCGTTAAAATAGAGAATGCAAAGTTAAAGGAGGAAATGAATGAAAATAATAGGAAATTGAACGAAGAGATAAATATGAACATAAATAAAATCAGTAGAGCAGTAGAAAACCAAATTGAAGAATTAAAAAGAATTAATGAAGTTAGGTTAGAGCAATTTAAAGGGGAAATAGAGCAAGAAATTGATAATAAAATTAAACCGGTGGTGGAGAAGTTTTTTAAAATAGAAAATAAAATAAGTGTGAGTAATATGCATTTGGAAAAGGAAGTCCAAATTCTGGACGATAATGTTAGGCGTACGGAAAATAGAATTTTAGATTGTGAAACAGGATTAGGCAAAGTGGAAAAGCAGGTAGACATAACATTTGATGCATTAAATAAAGAAGTAAAAAATTTGCATAAAAAATTACAGGATAACGAAGGGAATTTATTAGGAAACATAATACAGGTAAATACTCACAATACGAATAGTTTGGAGAAAATTAAATTTGATGAAAATCGTAGGTCGATGCATCCAGTTAGATTTATTCAGAATTTAGAGGGATATTTCGAGACTGTTAAAATTAATGAAATGAGGAAAATAAATGTAGCTCTTGGTTGTTTAGAAGGGGATACACTGATTTGGTCTTCACGTCTGCAATCAAATTGGACCACGTTTGAAAATTTTAAATTGAGTTTTTTGGGTACATATTGGTCACCGCGTAAACAAGAGGAAGTAAGACATCAGATCCATGAACCGAGGCAGTTCAATGCGCAACTAGGGAATATGAAACACCATGTGTGGCATTGGGTTGAAAAAAATACAATTTCTTCAGCCACCTATGGATGAAAGTATTTTCGTGGAGGCGATTATCAAACATTTTCCTTTTGAATTAGAACGATTATTGTTGGCATCACAGATTGATAATGTTGATAGGTTGTTGAGGGTAATAGAAAGTTTAGATAAGCAAGCCAATAGGAATGATAGGGGCAATAATAGAAACGAAGGGATACAGTCAGCAGGAAATACAAATAGAGGAATAGGGAATCAGCGGTATAGGACAGAGAGGACCAATTTTGTGTCGCATAGGGGGTTTGATAATAATCGTAGGTCATTTAGGTGTACTGGAATGGGATACAATAATGTGGGCAATAGAGAACGGTTAGAGTCGAGTAGAGAAGCGCCAACTTTAGTTAACGAGGTGACCCCAAACGAGTCGTAACTGAGCCACAAGCTCCGGTAGTTCAGTTATCCAAGCAATCATTGGAGCAACAGCAATATTTAAAATTTTTTGTTAACTTTTGGACAATGTTAAAATCAAAAAAACATTCTGTAATAAATAATCATGTTTTAAAAGTAGTGGAGTACGATAAGGTCGAAAAGAAGGTTGGTTATACACCGAAAATAAAATGTTATGTCAATGATGATCATTTTGAAGCTTTAGTAGATACGGGGAGCACTGTTAGTATCATTTCAGAAGATACTTTACACTCATTAGAGTCAAAAAATCATGACATTTTATTTCTGCCAGTAGTTGGTATGACAATTCAGGGCATAACAGGCAAGATCATAAAAGTAAAAAGACAAGCATTAATCGAAGTTAAAATTGCTAACCAAGCAATACCTATAATTTTTCTAGTTGTGAGTAATATACATATTCCGGTAATTTTGGGGACTGATTGGGCTGCTAAATATGATGTAATATTAGATTTTGAAAGAAAAAATATTAACTTTAAAATTGATAGCGAAACCTTTTTAGAAAATTTTGTGGAAGATTACCAAAGTGAACAAATGCAATTTGTGCATGTTAATATTGAGGGAAATACTGATGTTGGCCTACAAAATATTAACAAGTTTTCGAGTATTAGGAATAATTTTAAAGATGGTATAGTCAATTCGAGTAAGGATGAAGTAGAGCCGGTTGATTCAACGGTAGACGATAGTTTATTAAATATTTTATTAGATTTGCAACAAAGTGTGGATGATGAAAGTGAAAATGATATTCCATTGCAATTTCAATGTACACAGTGTCCAAGTGTCTTACCGAATAGAGAAGAAATAGTGAAGAGTCATTTGAGTAGGCATGATGAAGTCAAATGTATGAGTGTTCAGGCTTTATCAGGGGACCAATTGATAGAACAGTTGAAACAAAAATATAAGTCAGTATTATCAGACGTGCCCGGGCTATGTACAAAATTTGAGTGTTACTTACAAACCAAAGAACACACACCCTTTATTAAAAAATCGTATCCAATTCCTTTTTCAAAAGGGACGCGGTGACAAAAGAAGTAGAACGAATGATAAAATTTGGTATAATTGAAAGGTCAAGCTCACCGTATTCAAATCCTATAGTAGTGGTAACAAAAAAAGATGGATCGGTTAGGATATGCTTGGATGCACGTGAATTAAATAAAATTTTGATACCAGACAGGGAGTCGCCTCAGACTATGGAAGAGTTACTACAAAGGTTTAATGGAACTAAATACTTAACGGCTATCGATTTTACCTGTGGGTATTGGCAGATTAAATTAAATAAATTCAGTCGCCCTCTAACTGCTTTTCTTGTCAATGGGCGCAGCTATCAATTTAAAGTACTACCGTTTGGGCTCAATGTTTCGGTGGCAGTCTTCAGTAAGTGCCTAGACACCGTATTGGGGCCTGAAGTTTTGAGTTTTGCGACCGTGTATGTCGACGATGTTTTGATTACTTCTTCTTCGATAACCGAACATATTAATCAATTAGATATTGTGTTATCAAAATACACGATGCAGGAATGACCATTAAGGCAAGTAAGTCAGAATTTTTAAAAATGAACTCAAATTTCTTGGACATATAATCAATGCAGATGGGATCAAAGTCGATCCTGATAGTACAAGTGATTCAGGATTTTCCTGAACCACGTAATAAAAAGAACTACAATCATTTTTAGGTTTCTGTAATTTTATAGAAAATTTGTACGAGAGCACTCAAACTTGACTTCAAATTTAATGCACTTAATAGAAAAGAATTCTAAATGGCATTGGGGTATAACTGAAAAGGAGGCTTTTATTGCAATAAAAATACATTTTAGAAACTGTCGAATTAAAACATCCAAATTTTAATGAACCATTTTACTTGGAAACTGACGCATCCACTAAAGCACTAGGTGCGCACCTTTTCCAAATTGATAACAAAGGAGAGGTATGTAGTATAGCTTTTGCAAGTAGAAGTTTATTAAATACAGAACGTCACTATATGATAACTGAGCTGGAACTTTTAGGGATTGTTTTTGGGTGTAAAAAGTTTAGATCTTATATTTTGGGATTTCAAACATACGTGTTAACAGATCATAGGGCACTTGAATTTCTTTTTACATGTAAAGCACTAAGTGCAAGGTTGATGCGATGGTGTTTGTATTTGCAGGAATTTAAGTTAGAAATTAAATATAGAAAGGGTAAGGATAATGTAGTAGCAGATTTTTTATCCCGCTATGGTTACGAAGGTGAAAAAAGAAATCAAGCTATTGTTATAGCTCCTACTAAAATTAAAATTCAAGATAATAGTAACTTAAAACGAATCTTAAAAAATCTAAAGGAGAGTCAAGGTCTTGATGCTCAGATAAATTGGATAAGGAATGAATTAATTTCTAATGCAAATGGTAAAAGGGTGAACTAACAAAAATTACACTGTTAATGATGAATTATTATTTCGGAAAAGTAAATCTCGAGAAGAATGGTGGCTTATATGTATACCAAATAATATAGCTAATAGGTTGATATGGGAGTACCACTTAATTTATGGACATTTTGGAGGCAAGAAGTGTGCTGGATTAATACGAGATACGTGTTATATACCAAATTTGCGATGCAAGGTAGATAAGGTGATCTCAGGCTGTGAATTGTGTCAAAATCGAAGGTAGGAAATATTAAACAAGCAGCACTTATGAAGAATATAATAGTTAGTCGACCCTTGGAGTTGATATCAACTGATTTGTTTGGCCCTTACCTACAGGTAGAGGAGGACTTAAATATATTTTGTATCCCGTGATGTATTCTCAAAATTCATTAAACTATATCCCATTAAACGAGCAAATGCAAGGACTTTACTTAATAAAATAACCAAGGATTTTATTCCTACTGTAGGCAAACCAATGTGTATATTGTCAGATCATGGATCACAATTTACTAGTAGTGTGTGGCGTGAAACAATGGCCGAACTAGGTATTGAAGTTCGAAATTCAACTGTTTATCACCCACAATCAAACCCTGTAGAGCGAGGTATGAGGGAGTTGGGGCGTTTATTTCGTGCATACTGTAATAAAAAACACACCCTATGGCCAGAGTATACCCAAATTATAGAGGACTGGCTAAATTGTGTAGAAAATGAATCTACCGGCTTTGCGCCGATAGAATTGCTTAAAGGTGTTAGGCACGAACAATTCATTGAGAAATTAATTAGCTTTCCAAAAAGAGAAGATTTGACAGAGAATATTAAGATCGAGCTCGCTCATAAGAATTTAATGACTAAAGCAAACAGGCGGAAGGAAAACACGATAGAAATATCAAACCAATTATCTATGAACCAGGGATTTAGTGTTAGTAAAACTCATTTTAAGTCATCTACCCTGGAAAAGGAAGTAAAAAAGTTCTTCCTGCTGTATGAAGGACCTTTTGAAATTTTCAAACGGATCCACGAAAATGCTTACGTCCTTAAATATTTAAATTCTGATCAAATAAAATACACCCAAAATATAATTAATTTAAAATTGTATAAGAAAAACCCATTAGTAGAGTGACGTATCCGTTTCGGGATACATTTTGTAACATGTTAAGTACTTAGGTATAGGAAGTTTATTAGTTTAAAATAACTAAAGTTAATGAATAGGTTTAAGTGTTATAATGAGTCGATATTGTAAATAAACCAATATCTCAAATTATAACAGGGAGTAATTGTAATGCTTGAATTACAATAGCAATTCAGATTTTAATTTTTTTTATTATAATAATTTTAGGTACAATAAATAATGTATAATAATTTGAGTAGGGTAAGGAATTTTGAATTATAATTATATTTGAAAAAGGGGTTTGTGGAAAATTCCAATGCATTTAGAGTTAGGTTATTCTGTTCCATTCTATGGAAAATTCCATTAGTGAAATACGTATTTGTGTAGAATGCAGTAACGCTCTCACTGATTGGTCAACAACTTTAAGGGACTTGTTAATCGCGCCAAAATAAGAAAGGTTATATATACCAGTAAAGGACGCAAACAACACATTCTTGACTTTGACGCGTTCTTGGGCAGCTGGTTGCTACAGCTGAGCCCAAGTTGTTGAAAAAGAACGAATTTGTAGATTGATGGGTGCTGATGCATCTACCTACATATCAAAATTAATAATAATTAAACAAGATTGTCTTGTGCGTTCGACTGCTTTGAAGTTAACAAAGCTTATTAAAATTTTATGATTTTGTGTATAATTTGTTCACGACGAACGTGTTGTTTCTTAAAACGGGGAAGCCATTTTGGAAGCGGAACGAACCAAGGGATTGTTTACTGCTGTAATTTTCTGGATGAGAAGGAGTTTATGGTTGGTTAATATCGCATTTGAGAATGCCTGCTTGATTAAATTGCTATGCAAGGAGACTTTTACAGTTGTACAGTACTGTCAATGCAATTTGTGTCCAGAACCAGTTGAAGACTACGTCAAAGAGAGCGCAGAACATTTTATGGAAATGTCTAACCTAATTAGATGTAAGTAGCTTCAGGATAGGGTAAGTTATTTTAGTGTTGTAAATAGGTTGATATTTGGCCAAATTATCCTTTAGGTATCGACTTAATTTTTGTTTAGAGGAGAATTTGTTTTTTTTAATTTTCCCCAATTACTATGGGCGATGATTGTTTTATTGAATATACGTTTACTTTGTGAGTTTTGCAGCTTTTGACTAGTGTAATATGTGTTGATAATATGTTACAGGGCAGGTGTACATCAGCTGTAGGAGCAACCTAGTCAAAAGGTAATATTAGATAATCTTAAAATTATCCCGTTTAAGGTAATTCTAAATTTCTTTCTTATTCAAAATTGGTGCTACCTGGAAGAGATTATACATGTTTTCCCGCTAGCCGCGGTCACTAATAAATAATATTAAATAATTATCATATAAATTATAACAAACTTGGATGAGAGTGTTAACGCTCGACATCCGTTGATAAATGCCTAACCGTGAAATAAATTTATCGTGTTTTAAAAAATTTGAAATCATATAATTTTGTAGCCCGGAGGATAACAAAAGGGAGAGGGTGATACAATATTCATAAAATCTCCTATACAGGGTGGATCAATAGTAATTTGTACGTTCCTGCTTAATTTTCTTTTTTCCCATACGGTTTCTGTCTAGCGTGATGCCAAGTCGTTACATACGCTGTTTTGTTAGTATAGTTTTGAGAGGCTACAATCAGACTGTTTATATGTTTTAATATTTGTGTTACTAACAAACCAAGATATTAATTTTTTTATCTTTGCACTTTCAATGCATTTATTTGTTTAGTCTATATCCACAGATTTGTGTGATGGTTACTTTTTATGCTGTATTTTTTATATTGTTTCTCCTTTTCAATATGGTCTGTTTGATTGGATAGTATTGTTGTTTAATTTACTTTCACTTTTGCCAATTGATTTTCCTAATAGTAATTTTTGATCACAGTATTTTACTAACGCTATACATGTGTTTCCTATGGATTTCAGTAAATTCCTACGTTTTGCATTAATGAAAATGCCATCAATCTGTGGTAATCTCTTACTTTCTTCTTTTTGGAAGATGAAGAATCTGTACGAGTAGAGATTAATACATGCGATTGTTTTTGTCTTGTACTTACTTCAACGTTTTTGACTGTCGTTATATATCGATCATAGTGAGACAGCAAGAGGTAGTAATTATAGATTGATTGTCGGGTGGAAAATCTCCAGTAACTACATATCCTAAGCGCGTATTCCACAACTAGAGATATTGAATGGCTAAAGGCTGATCTGGAGATAATACTTGCCAGAAAATCTACACCCAAGAGCAGATCAATTTTGGTTTTACGACGATTGTTTGGGTTAGCTTGATTTATACTGTTTGGTATTTGTAAATCATTTGCAATTGTGGGAATGGCGGGAAAATTTTCCTAATAAATTTTTTAAGATCAAAAATAGCAAAGCTGTATTGAAATCAATTTTATAAACTTTAGTCTGCTATTGACAAATATCAGAAATGGAAGTATGAACTTTCGCAGTGGATAACTTAAGTATTAAGCATAAAAGAATAGTTATGTATGATTTCATTGAAGCAGAATCAAGAAGGGCTTTACATTGGTACCGCTTGCCAAAACTGTCCTCAGGGTATACCAAGATAGTTGAAGGAATTTGGGCGAATTGGTCTGGCTGAGTTTGATGGATAGTCATAGCTGACGTTGACGCTAATGAATTTATATCGTTTGGTTCTTTGTTAGAAATAGAAGTGTTTTCGTTAGATTGACGACTTTTGGTTCAGAAGTGTGTAGAAGTGTAGTATTTCTTTTTGCATTTTCTAGATTTTCCAGATCTGCATTCCAAAACGAAGTGACCATTGTGTAAACAATTAATGCAGTATTTTAATAACACTTTGACTTTATCATAACAAGCGGTAGGCGTCATATCACGAAAGATTTTGCAATACATTATATTGTAATTTTTGTCACAAAGGGGACAATTTTGTTTGCCTAAAAGGGGTTTGAGTGTAACATGAGTGCAAGACGGTTTATTAAATTGAGGTATGATTTGCTTAGAGCTATGCTAATGTTAAAATTTGTTGTTTTCAAAAGCACATCAGTTTTCTCGGGAACTCTTTCCAAGAAAATCAATTAAAGTGGATGTGGGGAGACTGCTAGCTAGTTCGACAACCTCAATCTTCTATTCCATTTTGTGCTATAGTCAAATTTAGTTGATATTAGGTATTGTATACAACCAATTGAATCAATTGGTTCGCCTAAACAAAATAAGGCTCTCAAGTGTCCTTGTATAGAGTCTGCAAGTTGCCTAATTATTATGACCGATTCTTAAATAGCTTTTGGAAATTTTAGAACGCCTTTTATATGAGAATGGATGAGAACTCTTGTATTTTTATACAGTTTTTCTAACATAGCTAATGCGGCATAATAATTCGAAGGGATATGTCTAGCGATTTATTACGTTAGATGAAATCGGTCCTAATACTGATTTATAAATAGAGGAAATGTGTATTATCGCTAAGTGCTTCATTATTATATAGGAGTGGTTTGAATCTTTCGAAAAAATCTAAAAAATTTTTGGGTCACCGTTAAAGAACGGCATTTGCAGTGTTGGTAGTTTTACAAAACTTGATCATGCTTCAAAATGATGTAAAAATGTTTGTAACGGTGCTACTTTTTGAGGGGGATGAATCATATTGTTGGGGTTGCCTTGTGAGGAACCTTGAAGAATTTTCGTTAAGATTCGTATATTTGTGTGAGCAATATTAAAATTAGGTGGAATTTTTTATGGCAGAGCGTGTAAATAGCAACACAAAACAATTTTGGTCTACGATGAAGAAATATCCAGCGAAAATTTGTAAAGCGTCAGGAAAAAAGGTTACAGTTGCCCTTAAAGATAAAATTGTATCCATGAAAACAGATCTCTCACTTATGTCTAGGCTTTGATAGCATCTCGAAACCGGGATGATATTGACATAAAGTTCAATATAAGTAACTATGAATCTTTACCCCTCCCAAAATCATTGTTTGCTAATGATGGAAAATGCATTATTGTACCAACAAATTCAAACTTGCAGCGATTTTGGAGTCATTACCATCAAATAAAAAACAGATTGATAGCAGTTCACCACTATCACATCCAACGCAAGACTTACAAGAAACTGAAAAATCGCGGCTATAATTGATGGAATGGCTCTACTGTACACTTACACTAAGCCTAGCACAGTAAAAACGTGTCATGATCTAGGAATGCACTTAAGCAAGTGAATTAGTAACAAATTCAAAGCATACAATTCAGTACATGTTGTGTTTGACATCTATAAGGACAATTCATTAAAAAAATGGAATGAGAGGCATTTTGCAACTCTGCAATGATCCAATCCGTTACCAAATAACATCTGAAATGGTAGTTAACAAAATTTTAATGAAGAATTTGCTTGCTCATAATAAAAACAAAGACGAGCTTGCAGAGTTCGTATCTGGTCACATATTGCAATGTGGAGTGAGCAATAACAAGAAATATATAGTTAGTTAGAGGGATCAAGTTGTGTCAACAGATGGAGCAAATGCGTCAAGACTACAGACCACACAGGAAGAAGCGGTTACAAAAATCATACTTCACGAAGTATATATATCACAACAAGTATTTAGAACAACTCATGTTTATTTGCCAAACATAGATGTTCTGGTTCTGGCGTTAAGGAGATTTTCTGAAATGACAGCACAATTTGGAATTTTCCTTGGGCAAGGAATGAAAAGGTTTGTTGACTTAGCTCCTATTCACAAGTCACTGAGATTACTCAAAGCTGCTGCTCTCTCTGGACTTCATGCCTTATTGGGTTCAGATGTAACTGGATTATTTGCCAATAAAGGGAAGCTTAAGAGGTGGAAAATTTTCAATTCTGTCAATGATGACCTACTAGAGGTCTTATCAAAGCTTGGTACAACACCCACTCTTCCAGTTGATGTCAGAAACGCTTTGGAGTCATTTGTTTGTCAATTATATATTATAAAAACTACGATGACTGAGATTGGAAATGTACGATGGTGGCTTTTCACAAAAAAACAATGTCAAGATAAAAATCTTCTACTAACAAAAACTGCTTTAACTCCTGCACTTTTACGAGCTCATCTTCAGGCGTTTGAGTGGAATCAAGATATCAAACCAAACCCAGACATACCGCCACCACTCAGTTTCGGATGGACAAATATTGGAGGAACGTTTGAATCAATGCCGTGCACCTTGCCTTGTGTTCCAGACCTTATGGCAGAGCTTTGTAGTTGCACGTGCTCCGTACGTCGTTGTTGTCCACCATGCACTTGTCTCACATATGGACTAAAGTGTACAAAAATGTGTAGATGTGAAGGTGATCCAAAACTATGCGAAAACACTAATAAGGATACCGAAGACATAGATGGATGCAATGAATCAGTTATAGAAAGTGATGACGAGATTTATGACGGAGATTGTAATTATTGATAAACTGTTCTCTAGTGCAATACAAGTAGATATATGTTTGGTATTTGTAATTAACTTTTAGCTCTAATACTGTCTCTGGTTAGACAATTCAATTGTAAATAAATTAAAGAAATTAAAAGGCAAAACTTCACTTTTTGGAAAACAAAACCATAAATGCTTTATTTAAAAGCCGAATTTCTATTGTAAAGGCTGACTTTACAAAAAATTCCCAAGAACATTGTTTGTGTAGAATTTAATACTGAATACTTTTTGTAATAGGTCACTTCGTCGTAAATATTGTATTTTACGAGATTAAACATAAAAACCAGTGTCATGTACGGCAGAGCGGCGGCCATTTTGTTTTTTTGCGTATAAGTTTAATCTGCCACCAGTGGCTATTGTCCACCATCCAAATACTGATTTTCCATGTTATAACGAAGTGATTGATACCGCTCCTATGCTCGAATCATCAAAAATCCCACAGAACATTGCTTTTGTACATTAGCAAGCCAACTAAGAGACCGATTTTGTAGCAGTAAAAACTTTATTGCAGCTAATATTTGAAAGTAATTGCTTTCAAACTTGCCATAATTGTCGTAATGTGCTGGTAGATTAATTTTAACGTCGAGTTCTATTATCTCTGAGTGAATAGTCATTCTTTGTGAACAATTCTTCAAACCCTGCTAGACCGATTTTTAATTGTATAGCATCGGTTTTATTAAGAGCTCATCGCAGCAGGTTACCTACCATCTGCTGTAAAAGCGAGGGTAGGGGTGAGGTAGCATAGGGCGGGACGAATTGTCGAGATGTAGATGTTCATTAGAAAAGGATATGATGTTTAATACTCCGCCTATTTGGTTTATGAAGTGCCAGGGAACACATATAGATGGCAGTGTTGTGGACTTATTAGTCCAGTTATAAACCTCACAGATATTTTAATTGTACGTATTATTTAACATTTATAACCAGTGAAAACCTTTGAAATTTCGATATCTATTGTAAAAAAAATTATTAGGAAACAAGAAATTACAAGATTTAGCATTTCCACATTTGCATCGCACAGTTATTTTCAATTTCTAATATGCAAATGACAAAGCTGTTATATTAATTAATTGGCCAATAAATGGAAAATCAGAATAATGGTTTAAACGTATCTCTAATAAAAAATGATTAGGTAAAGTGTCAAGTGGGTTTTGATTACAGTTTGTGAAAAGCTACAAATATTGGTTTGGTTTCTTTTCTTATCACATCTGCGTTTCCCTTATCATTTTCTAACGACGAAATAATAAACAAAGTGTACTGAATAGGACACAGTAAACATTCCTCTAGTAGAATAAAAATGCATGTCTTGCATTTTTAAATAGTCCAAAGTTTGTTTTGCTTTTATTTATTTACGTTTTGCAGTTTTTACGTGTATTACAGAAGTTTTAGGGTACACATCTTAGAATTTTTATTACATTATTTCTGATTACTACACAAGCCTAAATATGAGCGAATTATTACTTGTGGCCCTTTAAATTTATCCCAAAACAATTGAACTTGACATAAAAATTAAACAATTCTGTGTTTATCCTTTTTTACAAGTCTTACACTACTCAAACTGGGGGAATACCTACTTCACTAAATAGGAAACCCAATAAAAGTTTAAATAAATCCAAGGTTTATAAAGAACTACTCATTTCTATAATTGCCAGACGATAAATAAAATCCATGATGAAAGTTATAAATAGATTTGCGAGCAATTACGACTATAGTCGAAAACTCTCATAAGGTTAGTTTGATCTCAATAGATGTTTGTTATGTTAGTTTTATATAGCATGTATTCAAACCATTTCTGTTTTACAATAGTGTGTGGCATGGAAGTTCTGAATTTTTCTACAGCAGCACATTGCAGGTGCATTTTTCTAAAAAATACTAATATTTGATTTATTCGATAAATAAACGGAATTGTAGTGTGCAATTTTGATGAAAATCCATAAAAATTATTCACACATTTGGGAAAGTTACTGGTTTTGTTTAAATCCCTCTATTATTAGCAAAAAAAATTTTCTTTTTAGTTAAAAAAAACTTAAATGACTTTCCCACATAGACAATTATTTTATAAGTAACTTTTATTAAAACCGTTTTTAATTTGGGTGCCTAATAGGAAAGAATTTTGGATCTTTAGAAATTTCAAGATGGCCACTACTGTGATGAGCACTTAAGCGTGATTTTAGATGCGTTTAATGGGCTTTAAGTAGCAGCGGCAGTGGCTGAAAATAATTTATTAGAGGAGGTTAATTTACCCATTAAACTTGAACGTTTACGTACTAAACCAGCAAGGATTTACTAAGACATTAGTTGCAAGAAATAAAACTGAAAGGTGTATTAAAGTACAGCTAAAAATACGACAAAAGTCTTTAAAGAAAATGTGGCGTTTAAAACTGTTTGCATCTAATGAAAAGAGTCTTTGAACTGAGTAAAAGATAGCAGGATAAAATGGTATGTTACAATATGTTTTGGATGTTTTCAATTGTGCAACAGACTAGTAACATTGATTGCATAATTTTTCTGGCCAGTGCTTTGTGCGTCTATTTCCTTTAGCTATGCTACAGGAAACAGTGCCCACCGCTCTTGAGTGGTGCTTTTGTCACCTTTCTTGGGTTGTAAGGTTGACTTGTGTGGCTGATTATGTCACGTGATTGTAGAGTTATTTGTTGTGAAATATTCTTCCTTGCGTGTTTATTGATTACTTGATTGATCCGATTGATAGATTGAACATCGTATTTCCAAGCATAGGCGATCTTTACAAATTCAAATATTCAACTTTAACAAAGGTGTTCAATTTAAACGAAAACCAGTTACACACAGAGTCACGATTAATCGAAGGGTCCTGTATGTTTACAAATATTTTACAAGTATATAACCATACGCATCCTACAACTTCTGTTTGTACTTTCTATATTTATTTTCTATATTTAATTTTAACGGTGCCATATCATGTCAATGTATTATTTGCAACAATAAGCGTAGTACTTATAGTGCTTACGGTTCTAACGCTTTTATCTTTTTTAGTGCTTCTTCGGCTCTGCAGCAACAAGATATGGATAATGTTTACACAATATCTACTCCTGAAGAAGATTCTTCTCAACAAAAGTCAGAATTGGATACTTGTCATCCGTAACTACGTAAAAAGATACATTTTTTAATATAAATAATAGATTAAATGTGCTTAATAGATAATTTTGCCTATTGTATAGGCGTAGCTGTTTGCAAATGTAAAAAACATTTTTCTTAAATACCTAATAGGCACTTGTTAATGTGTTCACAGTGTGTATCGTAATTTTACACCAGAATTAAGTATTAGCGAACTTAATAAGGGTTTCTATTAAGAGACTGATAAATATTAGCAATATATTAAGTTTGTGTTCGCAAAATTAAAACCTAACAATCTAAGCAAATAAGAATTTTTTAATTGCGCTGAAGTATATTTAGTCCAATACTGGTACACATACAATACTATTACTATTGCATACGAGGGGTTCGGTTAAGTAACAAGACTGGTGTGTGATATGTCCTTATTTAACTTTTATCCCCTTCTATTTATACACCGTTGGATATGTATCTTCCATTGTTCAAAACAATTGTAGCTTATCATTTGTTGATCGCTTCAGTAATTCAGCCGTATATGCTTTCACATGTTATATAAACTAAAAATGTGTTCCATTCAATGCAGGGTTTATGATCTGGCAAATGTAGAGAATGAGCAAGCACAGGAATGCGTTTGTCTACTAAAAACTGCGTCACAGCATTGTGAACTGGCGAGTTATCTTCGTGCAGAATCGATGAGTCGTTTTTCTACAAAGCCAATCTTATTTTTCTTACCGTCGCTTTAACTTAATCAGGACTTTTTGTAGTAGTACTGATTGAACCCTGCGGCATCCGATAAGTCATGATAACACCCTTCATATCGAAACAAACTATCAGCATGTTTGACCTACTTCGAACTATTATAAAACCATTTGTACCATTCAAATATTCACGCACGTGACATGCAAACGCTTCCTTAAACATTTGTAAACATTCTGTTGACGATTTTTTAAATTCGCAAGGAATTTGATGTTAATTGGGTGTTCGATTCTTATGTTGACCGTGATTGCGGCACTGGTGCGCAAAAGTGCCCGCTAATGCCAAGAATCGAAAGTAAACTAAAGCAGACGGGTAACGACAGTATGAGTTGCTACTTCGAAAGTATAAATACCAATAATATTTAATTACAACCTCGCCCAATGCGACTGCACGGCGCAACGTGCGCAGTCTCGCTATTTAGTTCCCACGTCTCTTATGACTATCTATCTATATATATATATATATATATATATATATATATATATAGCTGTAGAATTCCAAAAAAAAAATCGTTTCTCTCCTTAAAACCAATCAAGCCCCACGCTTGGGCCAACATAAAATTGCAGTGGATTTCCCTATACCAATTCGAGCCTTAGTCTCGATAACAATCGAGACCGCCTTTTTGTAATAAAAAGAAAAAAAATAATTCTTACTCTACGTATAGAACGCCTCCTTATTCCTGCACACCCTGGCTAGCTCAGCAATCTGCTTCTTCTTGAATACCTACCATCCTAAGTACATTCCTTTCTCACAAACACAGTCAAATGCAATTACCACTCAAATAATGCAACAAGACATACACCTTTTTATTTACACAAGTTTCCATTATTAAGAAAATATTTACACATTGGTACATACAGTTTGATAAAAACTGTTACCATCTTAATCTTTAAATCGTTTAAACTTTTATGATTTTAATATATTTCAACAATTTTATTTTAGACGAGCAGATTGGTCCTTCGTGCAACCCTAAATTGATTTTTAATCTAGTCTATTTTGAGCTCAGTATAACTCAGTTACTCTAAATGCTTTTAAACCTCGAATTTTTATTTAAAATAAAGCTAAAAACCCGTTTACTCCTTACAACAACATTTTTATATCATCAATAAACATTTTTAAATTATCAATATTAATTGTCCTTTACATATACCCTTTTAAGTGAGTTTTTATGGTAATAAAATACACCCCCAGTAAGTCAAAACACTCAAACACAAAAATATCAGCACAAATGTTTAAGCAGAAAGCAAGAAATTAATTTTCTTTACTTGGAGTAAGTTTCGTCCATCGTTTCCTCTGAAGATGTGTACCAAAAATTCTTGTCGTTGTGTCCATATACTTCGTGATTGTGTCTGGATTCAACTGATCCCCACTCACTATCCAAATCTCTGCAACCACCTTTAATAATGCTACTCGGATAATTTTCTTGACCAAACTTAATCTTCCATACCACTACACTTCACGCATACTAGTTAAGCTTTTCGATTCGCTTACCCAAGTACCATCCTATTATTAGATTGTATCGTGTAATAACTGCACCTTATGTAACGCTAGCACCGACTTGTGCAAATCTCTTTTAGTATATTCCGGTACGCTCCTAACAGCTTTATACACTTTAAAATAGGATGTTGTATGCTACTTCAACGAATAAACAATAATCAATATAACGTAAGAGAATATACTAGCAATTACGTAAAAGATTTAACGATATAAGCTCTAAGAACAAGAGAGCTTTAAAAATTTCTCCCTATGTATTTATACGCTTTTGTAGACCCCTCTCGGAACCTCTTTCATCGAAAAACTTATTTTTAAATCAATGCTCCAAATTATGATCGTAACGTCTGAAAAATTCCTAGTTTACCGGGCTGTTACCCTGAAATTCGTTTAATAACCTCAAAGGATGCGAGCTTCTCAAAACTGCTAGCCTTCGACCAATGACACTGCTTTGCCCTATTATAACGTTCTACCTCTTAGCTACCTCTTTTCGTCTGAACCATATTTATTGTCTCTTTTCGAACCCCTTTCAAGCTACAGAAAATCGATATTGGTGTTGACGTTCAATTCTCCAGTGAATTTTAGACATGTGTTGTAACCAACGTTTTGTTATAAGTGTTCTCTGTCTATTTTACATTATAGATTTTTTATTTCACTTAGTCATCAAAGTACTTGTTATAATAGCAGCTGATTGGACCGACCGCCACAGCCAATTCCATAGAACTTCTGTTCTGTTCTTTGAACTTGACATTTAACTAACAGGTGTTTCTTTCAAATAAACTATACGTTTAAAATAATAATTCTTAGTTTTACCACTTCTCAGGATTTGTATAACGAATGTTTTCGTTTATTTAAATAAAAATATGCGTTTAAATTATTGATCCTTTATATTTGAAATCACCGTTTCTGATTCGATGCGCTTGATTGAAAATATTACACCTAATTATGCGTATCCTTGAGTTTTATGTACCCTAAATCTTCCACCCGTTATGCAATTTTAACCTTCTGATTTCGAAATACAAAAATATCTTAATAACCTTGCGTTTACACTATCTAAACTGATTGATTTGGCGCGTAAATAAATTGTTTCTATTTCCTATATACACAGTTGTTAAAAACTTATTATGTAGACCTATTTAACCTGTAATTCCACGACATAATCCCCCTATTTCAATTCACAGAACAATTTCTCAAGTTTTCTGGAATTTAAATACGTGGACTAATTCTTACTACCTAATCTTACATGATATTTCCACACACCTATCTACTCACCTAATTCTACCTATACTTATCTATCCAACCTATCACTCATTATCCACCTATTCCTACCTATTTCTATCTATCTCTAATTATTTCTATCTATCTACACCTATCTTCATTAATAACCAACTATTCACACCTATTTCTACTTGTTAACTAACTATTTCTATCTATCACTACCTCTTCACCTTCTATTTTTATTTTTTTTTGTCGAGCATTATCTCTTTGTTCAACTCACTTGTATTCTTCTATACCTATCTTCCCTTATTTCTATTCACTTCGGTTCTTTCTACTTATGTACAACTATTTGTATTTGCAATTACCTATTTCTATCACTATCTATTTATTACACTAACTCTTCACACCTAACGCTATATCAACCTCTAACTATGTCCCCTTATTTATTTTATTCCTAGGGTAACTTCTCTATATACACCTATCTCTATCCATATTTATTTAAATCTAACGCTATCTATTTACCTATCCCCATATTTTTATCTATCAAGTGTCATTTTCCTCATTTGGTCTCTCCTCTGGTGTATACGGAAACAACAAGCTCACATGAAATTTTCCTATTTCTGCCTGTGTCTCCACATCTCTTAGTACATAAGTACACTTTCCTACGACTTCTCCAATCTGAAATGGTCCGTCGTAGGGCAAGTGTAGCTTAGCACACGTCATCATCTCACGCTTGCCTACTCTTAAACTTCTCACTATCACCAGATCTCCAACTTTAAATTTCACCCATTTCCGAATTCTAGCATTCATCTTTTGTGTGTATTTTTCAGCTCTTCTTCTTAACTTCTCCCTGACATCAAACAATAATTGCTGAAATTCATTCTCTTGAGACACAATCTGCCAAGGTCTCTCAGGGTATTGCTGTTTCATCAGCATTATAGGACTGGTTTCTGTAACTGTGCTCGGGGTTTCATTTATGAATGATTCGACCTTAGACAGATTGTCCTCCCATAGTCGATGATCTCTGTATGATGCCAGACGCAAGAACTTCACGGTCTCTTGAATATATCTCCCAGTTGGATTCGCCTGAGGATGTCTTATGCTGCAGAAAACTACCTTGATATTTTGTTGATCCCAATAGTTCACAAATCTTTGATTATTGAAATACGTTACATTATCTGACAGCACACGTTTAAATTTTCCAACTTCTCTACAATATAATTCTAATTTCTTATTAGTCTCTACCGTGCTACACTCTTTAGTCGGGTGTAATTTAGTAAATTTCGAAAAAATATCTACAACTATTAGTACATGTTGATGGCCCTCCTTACGCCTCACTAAATTACTCAAGTAATCAATCGGAATTAAGTCCAATTAAATCCACCTATCATCCGGTAATTCTTAAACTCCGGTTCAGTTTCCAAACGTCTTTTGATGCGTAGTAGCTCCTCACTTTGCTCCTGATTCCTCAGTACCTCTTCCTATACATATATGGATCCATCTTGTAGCAAAATATTTATAGCAATCATGATGTCACACGGCCTTTTGTTCTCATTATCTTTACTCCGACTGAACGCATCCGCTATGAAATTATTTTCTCCTTTTATATATTTTATCTCAAAATCAAACTCTTGTAGCAACAAACCTCATTGATACACTATATTATTCAAAAATCGAGTATTCATCAGGACACAACGCTGAATGGTCCGTTTCAATGACCAAAATGCCGACCTATGAGATACAATTTGAGTTTACTCACACCAAAAACCACTGCTGCCACCTCGTTCTCACTTATCGTGTAATTCAGCTCATGCGGCTTCAGTGTCCGTGAAACAGACGATATAGGAACCACCTCGTTATCTTGAATTTGATAGAGTTCGCCGCTAAGACACAATCCGATGTATCCGTCCGTAATATAAATCTTACATCAAATCTGGGATGTCTCAAAATTAGTTGTTTGTGAAACTACTGTAACAGGGTTAAATACGCTGCCTCTTAGCTCTCTGACCACCTCCATTTGACTCCTTTCTTTAAGAGTTTGAACAGCGGCCTTGCCTTCTCTGAAAATGCTGGTACAAACTTCTTATAAAAATTGAGAACTCCCAAAAATTAGTTTGCTGATATTATTTGGTCTCGGATATTTCAAAATATCTGACATATCCTAAAAATTTCACAGTCTTTGAAAAGAACTCACATTTGTCAATGTTTAACCTTAATCCTGCTAACTTCAGCTCTAGTAAAACCCTCTCTAAATGAGCATAATGTTCCTTTTCAGTTTCGCTAAAAAATCAAAATATCATCCACATAATGTGTGCAAAACTGCTCATACGCCCCTAAAATTGCCTGCATGGCTTTAATTAATGCTGCACTCGACGTCGACAAATCATACGGTACTACCTTGAAGTTGTACACTTTCCCTTCCACGGAAAATCCAGTATACCTTCTAGATTCTTTGTGTAATGGAGTTAGCCAGAAAGAATTCTTTAAATCTAATTTGCTAAACATAAATTTGCCACTTAATCTGGTCAAAAGTGTGTCCATAGACGGTGGACAATGCAATTGTGGTTTCGTCTTTTGATTAATCTTCCTTGCATACAAACATAAACGAATACTATTATCCTTTTTCTTAATCACAACTAATGGATTTCTAAAATGTGTATTTGAGAACTCGATTATGCCATCATTCAACATTCTCGTCAATTCCTGATTCACCTGCTCCCTATATGCTGTCAGTATTGGACATATTCTTGCTTTAAATGGTTCAGAACTGTCTACCTCTAAAACATATTCTCAATTTAACGCTGTGCTTGCCTCTACTCCTACTAACTCTGAATGTTTTTGTAATAACTCTTGTACCTCTTCTAACTTTTCCTCAGGGCATTTAATAATGCCGATCTCTTTTGCCTCTTCTTCGTCTACCTTCATAGCATTTATACATAACCCCATGTCATCCTCTGTGACCTCATAACTTGCCTTCCAGGGCAATATCCTATCCCTATCCTAACTAGCTCCCTCTCCATATCTATAACTACTCTTTACTTCATCATACAATCGACCCCTAATATCCCTTTAAACTTCAATCCAGGTACAATTATGAATTCCTGCTTACAACTTACTGAACCTAACTCTACTTTCAAAACAACTACACTATTCACTACAGCAAATCACTTTTTATTCGGTGCTACCAGGTGACTTCTTTCTATTGGCATAATTCTGTCACACACCTTTTCTTTAATTTTGTTGAGGAATTCCTCCGATACTAAACTCGCCTCAGCTCCTGAATCCAACAACGCTCCTAAATTTTGCTCAAAATTTCCACATCAAATACTAGCAAACAAAATTTTTCTTTTACTTCTGGCTCAACCTTTTTCTCAATTTTCAAAAATTATTTTGGATGTTCGTATTTGTACACAATTACATCTAGTGGTTTGTTCTTGTCTAAAAATCCTGTCCAGGTCTATTCTCCTACTCGATCCTAGTCTTGCCACTACTTCCGCATATGTCCTTGGCGTCTCGACCCTGTTAATACTGTCATTTTCTTTATTGGTTGTCGTCTGTGTCTCCCTGTTTTGTCTGAGTACCTCAGGTCTTGGAGCAGGTCCTCTACCTAAGCTATTGCTCCGAAAGAATGTCTGTCGTGGTTACCAGTTCTGTAGGTTGTTAAAATTAAAATTTGTCCCCCGTCTTTGATAGTTGTTCTTTCTATTGTCAAACCTAACCGCGTTCACATGTCGTTCCCCAGTCTCACGAGGTCGTCCACTACTCACATCGCCATACCTTTGCAGGAACTCTAAAAACATTTCCCTATTTACGATGTTCTGCAACGCCACGTGTTGCCGAACCTCAACTTCAAAATGTCGTGAAAGGTATTTTATAATCGGTCTGTCCGTCAATGGTGAATTTAGTTGTTTAGCTAGGCTGTACTTTCGTATAGCATACCGTTCCCTACTTCCTGCAAATTCACCCGTATATTAACCAGTTATTAAATCGTCACGTACTTGATCTTGTCTGTGGTCGCTCCAGTAGTGTTTCAAAAATATGTCCTCAAATTCACTGTAAGTTTCTATCTCCTGTCCTATGAGATTATATCAGGCCTTAGCATGGTCTTTTAATAACGCCTTTTCAATATTTTGTTTTGCCTGTTCATCAAATAAATTGCCCACTAAACCTCTGATATTATTTATAAAAATTTGTGGGTTCACTCTACTATCTCCATAAAATTTCATCTGCTGGTCCAGTGACATATTCCCTGTTACAAATCTGGGTCCATCCCCCATCAAAGTCGACACCTTCCGTTTAATTCCGCTTACTTCTCTTTCGACCTTCCTAGCTGATCTCTACATGAATCTGTTACCTCAGTCATTTTTACATTGATCTCATCTTCACAGAAGATTCTAACCTCCGTCCTTAATTGTCCAATCTCCTGACTCAAGCCTCGTATATTAAGTTTATTTTTACCCACCCTATTTTCTACTTCCCCCATTTTTATAGTTAAGCTACTTTTATAATCTGAAAATTCTTTCGTCGGTTTGTCTATTTTTTCGCTAATTTGCCCAAACTTCCGGTTCGATTCGGCACTTATCTGTTCAAATTTCCTGTTCGAATCCTTTCTAACCCCGCTTAATGTCTCACTCACTTGTTCAAATTTTCTATTTGAGTCCTCTCTAACCCCGCTTAATGTTTCATTCATTCTTTCAAGCATCCTCATTATCATCTCATTTCCTTGGTCTCCCGCGCTATCGTCACTTCCAATTTTAATTACTTGACTTCTTAGTCACTCCTTTCTCTGCATACGTTCAAATCACATCCTCACACACACACAAATATTTACAAATTTACACCACACACACACACTCTCTCAGCTCACCAGTTTCCTGGAATAAAATTATGGAATTTTATCTGGGAATCAAGCCCTCACGTTCGGGTCGCCATAAAAGTTGCTGTGGAACTTACAAATCTCCCGCTCCATGAATTGGATGCCATATAAGAGTGCAGTGGAAATTAAATAAAAAAATCTTTACTAATTCTTTGAAACGCCTCCTTCTTCTGCACACCCTGGCTAGCTCAGAAATCTGCTACCATCCTAAGTACATTCCTTTCTCACAAACACAGTCAAATGAAATTACCACTCAAATAATGCAACAAGACATACAACCTGTTTATTTACACAAGTTTTCATTATTAAGAAAATATTTACACATTGGCACATACAGTTTGATAAAAAACTGTTACCATCTCAATCTTTAAATTGCTTAAAATTTTATGAATTTTAATATATTTCAACAATTTTATTTTAGACGAGTAGATCGATCCGTCGTGCAACCCTAAATTGATTTTTAATCTGGTCTATTTTGAGCTCAGTATAACTCAGTTACTTTAAATGCTTTTATACCTCGCATTTTTGTTTAATATAAAGCTAAGAACCCTTTTACTCCTTACAACAACATTTTTATACTATCAATAACATTTTTAAATAATCAATATTAATTGTCCTGTACATATACCCTTGTAAATGTGTTTTTATGGTAATAAAATACACCCCCAGTAAGTCAAAACACTTAAACACAAAAATATCAGCACAAATGTTCAAGCAGAAAGCAAGAAATTAATTTTCTTTACCTGGAGTAAGCTTCGTCCATCGTTTCCTCTGAAGATGTGTACCAAAAACTTTCGTCGTTGTGTCCATATACTTCGTGATTGTGCCTGGATCCAGCTGATCCCCACTCACTATCCAAGTCTCTGCAACTACCTTTAATAATGCTACCCGGATAATTGTTTTGACCAAACTAACTTTCCATACCACTACACTTCACGCATACTAGTTAAGCTTTTCGATTCGCTTACTCAAGTACCATCCTATCATTAGATTGGATCGTGTAGTAACAGCACCTTTTGTAACGCTAGCACCCACTTGTGCAAATCACTTTTAATACATTTCCGGTACGTTACTAACAGCTTTATACGCTTTAAAATAGAATTTGTATGCTACTTCAACGAATAAACAATAATTGATACAAGGTAAGAGCACGTAATAGCAATTACGTAAGAGATCTAAACAATATATGATCCAAGAGCAAGAGAGCTTTAATATCTCTCCCAGTGCATTTATACGCTTTGGTCGACCCCTCACGGAACCTCTTTCATCGAAAAGCTTATTTTTAAAACCAATTTCCAAATTTTGATTATAACGTCTAAAAAATTCCGAGTTTAGGGGGCTGTTACCCTGAAATTCGTTCAATAACATTAACGGACGAGAGCTTCTACTTGGGTAAGCGAATCGAAAAGCTTAACTAGTATGCGTGAAGTGTATTGGTATGGAAGGTTAAGTTTGGTCAAGACAATTATCCGGGTAGCATTATTAAAGGTGATTGCAGAGATTTGGATAGTGAGTGGGTATCAGTTGGATCCAGGCACAATCACGAAGTATATGGACACAACGACGAGGGTTTTTGGTATACATCTTCAGAGGAAACGATGGGCAAAGCTTACTCCAGGTAAAGAAAATTAATTTCTTGCTTTCTGCTTAAACATTTGTGCTGATATTTTTGTGTTTGAGAGTTTTGACTTATTAGGGGTGTATTTTTATTACCATAAAAACTCATTTAAAAGGGTATACGTACAGGACAATTAATATTGATTATTAAAAAATGTTTATTGATGATATAAAAATGTTGTTGTAAGGAGTAAACGGGTCTTTAGCTTTATTTTAAATAAAAATGCGACGTTTAAAAGCATTTAGAGTAACTGGGTTATACTGAGCTCAAAATAGACCAGAATAAAAATCAATATGGAGTTGCACGAACGGCCGATCTACCCGTCTAAAATAAAATTGTTGAAATATATAAAAATAATAACATTTTAAACGATTTAAAGATTGAGATGGTAACAATTTTTATCAAACTGTATGTACCAATGTGTAAATATTTTCCTAATAATGGAAACTTGTTAAAATGTGTAAATAAAAAGGTTGTATGTCTTGTTGCATTATTTGAGTGGAAATTTCATTTGACTGTGTTTGTGAGCAAGGAATGTACTTAGAATGGTAAGTATTCAAGAAGAAGAAAATTGCTGAGCTAACCAGGGTGTGCAAATATAAGAAGGCGTTCCAAAGGAATAGTAAGAATTATTTTTTTTCTTTTTATTTCAGGAAATTTTATGACGGCCACAAGAAGGCGGTCTCGATTGTTATCGACACTAGGGCTCGAATTGGTATAAGGAAGTCCACTGCAATTTTATGTTGGCCCAAGCGTGGGGCGTGATTGGTTTTTTAGGGAGAGAAACGATTTTTATTTTAGAATTCCACAGCACTTTTATGGCGACTCGAACGTGAGGGCGTGATTCCCAGATAAAAATGAGAGAGTGTGTGTGTGTAGTATAAATTTGTAAATATTTTTGAGTGTGTGAAGAAGTGATTTAAACGTTTGCAGAGGAAGGAGTGGTTAAGAAGCCAAGGAGTTAAAATTGAAAGTGACGATAGTGCGTTATTTGATAAATCAGGAAAAATGGAGGAAGCTGGAGGTAGTAGGGATCAGTCAAGGACGGAATCAGGGGAACAAGGTAATGAACTGATTTTGATGATGTTAAAGAGGATGAGTGAGGAATCAAATAAAAAACTAGAACAGATGTCAGAAACTTTACGTAAAAAGATCGACCGATCTACCTAAAAATTTTATGAATTTAAAAATAGCTTAACGGTAAAAATGGATGAAGTAGAAAATAGGGTTGAGAAAAATGAACGTGATATAAGAGGTTTGAGTCAGGAAATGGGACAATTAAGGACGGAGGTTAGAATCTTCTTTGAAGATGAGATCAATGTAAAAATGACAGAGGTAACAGATTCATGTAGGGATCAGCTAGGAAGGGTTGAAAGAGAAGTAAGCGGAATTAAACAGAGTGTATCGACTTTGATGGGGGATGGACCCAGATTTTTAACAGGGAATATGTCACTAGACCAGCTGATGAAATTTTATGGGGATAGTAGAGTAAACCCACAAACTTTTATAAATAATATTAGAGGTATAGTAGGCAATTTATTTGATGAAAAGGCAAAACTAAATATTGTAAAGGCGTTACTGAAAGACTATGCTGAGGCCTGGTATAATCTCATAAGGCAGGAGGTAGAAACTTATAGTGAGTTTGAGAACAGATTCTTGAAACATTACTGGAGCGACCACAGACAAGATCAAGTACGTGACGATTTAATAACTGGTAAATATAAGGGCGAATTTGCAGGAAGTAGGGAACAGTATGCTATACGGAAGTATAACATAGCTAAACAACTAAATCCACCATTGACGGATAGACAGATTATAATATACCCTTCACAACATTTTGAGGTTGAGGTTCGGCAATACGTGGCGTTGCAGAACATCGTAGATAGGGAAATGCTTTTAGAGTACCTGCAAAGGTATGATGATGTGAGTAGTGGACGACCTCGTGAGACTAGGGAACAACATGTGAACGCGGTTAGGTTTGACAATAGAAGGTACAACTATCACAGACGGGGGCAAATTTTAATTTTAATAACCGACAGAACTGGGAACCACGACGGACATTCTTTCGGAGCAATAGCGTAGGTAAAGGACCCGCACCAAGACCTGGGGTACTCAGACAAAACAGTTCACCGGACATGAGGAGGACGCAGACGACAACCAATAGAGAAAATGACAGTACCAACAGGGTAGAGACGCCAAGGACATATGCGGAAGTAGTGGCAAGACCAGGACCGAGTAGGGAGAATAGACCTGAAGAGGATTTTTAAACAAGGACAAACCACTAGAAGTAATTGTGTACAAATACGAACATCCAAAAGAATTTTTGAAAATTAAAGAAAAAGTTGAGCCAGAAGTAAAAGAAAAATTTTGTTTGCCAATAGTTGATGTCAAAATTTTTGAGCAGAATTTAGGAGCGTTGTTGGATTTAGGAGCTGAGGCGAGTTTAGTATCGGACGAATTCGTCAACGAAATTAAAGAAAAAGTGTGTGACAGAATTATGCCAATAAAAGAAGTCATCTGGTAGCGCCGAATAAAAAGCGATTTGCTGTAGTGAATAGTGTAGTGGTTTTGAAAGTATAGTTAGGTTTAGTAAGCTGTGAGCAGAAATTCATAATTGTACCTGGATTGAAGTTTAAAGGGATATTAGGGGTCGATTGTATGATGAAGTTGGAAGTAGTTATAGATACGGAGAGAAAGGTAATTCGGATTAGGGATAGGATATTGCCTTGGAAGGCAAGTTATGAGGTCACAGAGAATGACATGGGGTTATGTATTATTGTTATGGAGGTAGATGAAGAAGATGCGAAAGAGATCGACACTATTAAATGCCCCGAGGAAAAGTTAGAAGACGTACAAGAGTTATTACAAAAACATTTGGAGTTAGTAGGAGTAGAGGCAAGCACAGCATTAAATTACGAACATGTTTTAGAGGTAGACAATTCTGAACCATCTAATGCAAAAATATATCCAACACCGGCAGCATATAGGGAGCAGGTGAATCAGGAATTGACGAGAATGTTGAATGATGGTATAATCGAGTTCTCAAATACACATTTTATAAATCCATTAGTTGTAGTTAAGAAAAAGGATAATAGTATCGTGTATGTTTGGATGCAAGGAAGATTAATCAAAAGACAAAACCACAATTTCATTGTCCACCGTCTATGGACACACTTTTGACCAGATTAAGTGGCAACTTTATATTTAGCAAATTAGATTTAAGGAATTCTTTTTGGCTAATTCCATCACACAAAGAATCTAGAAGGTATACGGGGTTTTCCGTGGAAGGGAAAATGTTCAACTTCAAGGTAGTACCGTATGGTTTGCCGACGTCGAGTACAGCATTAATTATAGCCATGCAGGCAATTTTAGGGGCGTATGAGCAGTTTTGCATACATTATGTGGATGATATTTTGATTTTTAGCGAAACTGAAAAGGAACATTATGCTCATTTAGAGAGGGTTTTACTTGAGCTGAAGTTAGCAGGATTAAGGTTAAACATTGACAAATGTGAGTTCTTTTCAAAGACTGTGAAATTTTTAGGATATGTAGTAAATCATGAGGGTATGTGCATAGACAAAGAAAGATTGTCAGAAATTTTGAAATATCCGAGACCAAATAATATCAGAAAACTAAGAGAATTTTTAGGAGTTCTCAATTCTTATAAGAAGTTTGTACCAGAATTTTCAGAGAAGGCAGGGCCGCTGTTCAAACTCTTAAAGAAAGGAGTCAAATGGAGGTGGTCAGAGAGCCAAGAGGCAGCGTATTTAATCCTGTTAGAGTAGTTTCACGAACAACTAATTTTGAGACATCCCAGATTTGATGTAGGATTTATATTACGGACGGATACATAGGATTGTGCCTTAGCGGTCGAACTCTATCAAATTCAAGATGGCGAGGTGGTTCCCATATCGTTTGTTTCACAGACACTGAAGCCGCATGAGTTTAATTACACGATAAGTGAGAAAGAGATGGCAGCAGTGGTTTTTGGTGTGAGCAAACTGAAATTGTAGCTCATAGGTCGGCATTTTGGCATTGAAACGGACCATTCAGCGTTGTGTCCTGATGAATACTCGATTTTTGAATAATATAGTGTATCAATGAGGTTTGTTGCTACAAGAGTTTGATTTTGAGATAAAATATATAAAAGGAGAAAATAATTTCATAGCGGATGCGTTCAGTCGGAGTAAAGATAATGAGAACAAAAGGCCGTGTGACATCATGATTGCTATAAATATTTTGCCACAAGATGGATTCATATATGGACAGGAAGAGGTACTGAGAATGTGAGAAATCAGGAGCAAAGTGAGGAGCTACTACGCATCAAAAGACGTTTGGAACCGAACCGGAATTTAAGAACTACCGAATGATAGATGAATTTTTGTGCAAGAGAGTACAAAATCTAGAGTTATATGTAGTAGATAAGGTGCAAGCTGAGTTGATTGTGAAGGATCTTCATGTTAAGTATGGACACATAGGCATCAGGAAACTTTGGCTAATATTTAGGGAGACATTTTTTCAGTTAAAGACATTGGAATTGTTAAATTAGTAATCAAATTATTTCATCTATGTACATTGGGAAAGTACAAAAACAACACGAGTCAAGATGTAATACAGAGCATACAGGTACAAAACCCACTGGACTTAATTGCGATTGATTACTTGAGTAATTTAGTGAGGAGTAAGAAGGGCCATCAACATGTACTAATAGTTATAGATATTTTTTCAAAATTTACTAAATTATACCCGACTAAAGAGTGTAGCACGGTAGAAACTAATAAGAAATTATAATTATATTGTAGAGAGTTGGAAAATTTAAACGTGTGCTGGCAGATAGTGCAACGTATTTCAATAATCAATGATTTGTGAACTATTAGGATCAACAAAATATCAAGGTAGTTTTCTGCAGCATAAGACATCCTCAGGCGAACCCAGCTGAGAGATATATTCAAAAGACCGTGAAGTTCTTGTGTATGGAATCATACAGAGATGATCGACAATGGGAGGACAATCTGTCTAAGGTCGAATCATTCATAAATGAAACCCCGAGCACGGTTACAGAAACCAGTCCCATAATGCTGGTGAGACAGCAATACCCTGATAGACCTTGGTAGATTGTGCCTCGAGAGAATGAATTTCAGCAATTATTGTTTGATGTCAGAGAAAAGTTAAGAAAAGGAGCTAAAAAATACACACCGAAGATGAATGCTAGAATTCGGAAAAGGATGGAATTTAAAGTTGGAGATCTGGTGATAGTGAGAAGTTTAAGGGTAGGCAGGCGTGAGATGATTACGTGTGCTAAGCTACACTTGCCCTACGAAGGGCGATTTCAGATTGGGGAGGTCGTAGGAGAGTGTACTTATGTACTAAGAGATGTGCAGACACAGGCAGAAATAGGAAAATTTTATGTGAGCTTGTTGTTTCCGTATACACCAGAGGAGAGACCAAATGAGGGAAGTGACAGTTGATAGTTGAAAATATAGGGATAGGTAAATAGATAGCGTTAGATTTAAATAAATATGGATAGAGATAGGTGTATATAGAGAAGTTACCCTGGGAATAAAATAAATAAGGAGACATAGTTAGAGGTTGATATAGCGCTAGGTGTGAAGAGTTAGTGTAATAAATAGATAGTGATAGAAATAGGTAATTGCAAATACAAATAGTTGTACATAAGTAGAAAGAACCGAAATGAATAGAAATAAGGGAAGATAGGTATAGAAGAATACAAGTGAGTGGAAGAAAGAGATAATGTTCGACAAAAATAAATGTAAATAAATAAAAATAGAAGGTGAAGAGGTAGTGATAGATAGAAATAGTTAGTTAACAAGCAGGAATAGGTGTGAATAGTTAGTTATAAATGAAGATAAGTGTAGATAGATAGAAATAATTAGAGATAGTTAGAAATAGGTAGGAATAGATAGATAATGAGTGATAGGTTGGATAGATAGGTATAGGTAGAATTAGGTGAGTAGATAGGTGTGTAGAAATATCATGTAAGATTAGGTAGTAGGAATTAGTCCACATATTTAAATTCCAGAAAACTCGAGAAACTTTTCTGTGAATTGAAATAGGGGGATTATGTCGTGGAATTATAGGTTAAATAGGTCTAGATAATAAATTTTTAACAATTGTGTATATAGGAAATAGGAACAATTTATTTACGCGCCAAATCAATCAGTTTAGATAGTGTAAACGGAAGGTTATTAAGATATTTTTGAATTTCGAAATCAGAAGGTTAAAATTGCATAACGGGTAGAAGCTTTAGGGTACATGAAAACTCAAGGATACGCATAATTAGGTGTAATATTTTCAATCAAGCGCATCGAATCAGAAACGGAGCATTCAAGTATAGAGGATCAATAATTTAAACGCATATTGTAATTTAAATAAACGAAAACGTTCGTTATACAAATCCTAAAAAATGGTAAACTTGGAATTTTTATTTTAAACGGACAAAGTTGCTTTGAAGAAACACCTGTTTGTTAAATGTAAAGTTTAGAGAACGGAAATATACGTTGAGACAGAAATTCTATAGAATTGGTTGTAACGCTCGGTCCAACAAGCTGATAAAATCACAAGTGCTTTAAAGACTAAGTGAAATGAAAGATCTATAATGTAAAACAGACAGAGAACACGTATTACAAAACGTTGGTTACAACACGTCTAAAATACACGTGAGAATTGAAGGCCAACAACAATATCTATTTTCTGTAGCTTGAGAGGGGTTCTGAAAGAGACAATAAATATGAGTGAAACGGAGTAAGATAGCTGGAGGTGGAACGTTATAACGGGGGAAAGCAATATCATTGGTCGAAAGCTAGCAGTTTTGAGAAGCTCGCATCCGCTGATGTTATTGAACGAATTTCAGGGTAACAGCCCGGTAAACGGTTTTAAAAATATGTTTTTCGCTGAAAGAGGTTCTGTGAGGGGTCGACGAAAGCGTATAAATACACTGGGAGAGATATTATAGCTCTCTTGCTCTTAAATCTGCTAATACGTGCTTTTACGTTGTATCGATTATTGTTTATTCGTTAAAGTAGCATACAAAATTCTATTTTAATGTGTATAAAGCTGTTAGTAACGTACCAGAAATGTATTAAAAGTGATTTGCACGAGTGCAGCTAGCGTTACAAAAGGTGCTGTTACTAGACGATTCAATCTAATGATATGATGGTACTTGGGTAAACGAATCGAAAAGTGTAGTGTAGTGGTATGGAAGGTTAAGTTTGGTCAAGACAATTATCTGGGTAGCATTATTAAAGGTGGTTGCAGAGATTTTCATAGTGAGTGGCGATCAGTTGGATCCAGGCACAATCACGAAGTATATGGACACAACAACGAGGATTTTTGGTACACATCTTCAGAGGAAACGATGGACGAAGCTTACTCAAGGTAAAGAAAATTAATTTTTTGCTTTCTGCTTGAACATTAGTGCTGATATTTTTGTGTTTGAGTGTTTTGATTTATTGAGGGTGTATTTTATTAACATAAAAACTCATTTAAAAGGGTATATGTACAGGGTAATTATTATTTATTATTTAAAAATGTTATTGATGACATAAAAATGTTGTTGTAAGGAGTAAACGGGTCTGTAGCTTTATTTTAAACAAAAATGCAAGGTTTAAAAGCATTTAGAGTAACTGGGTTATACTGATCTCAAAATAGACCAGATTAAAAATCAATTTAGGATTTCACAACGGGCTCATCTACTCGTCTAAAATAAAATTGTTGAAATATATTAAAATCATAAAATTTTAAACGATTTAAAGATTGAGATGGTAACAGTTTTTTTATCAAACTGTATGTACCAATGTGGAAATAAAAAGGTTGTATGTCTTGTTGCATTATTTGGGTGGTAATTTTATTTGACTGTGTTTGTGAGAAAGGAATGTACTTAGGACGGTAGGTATTCAAGAAGAAGCAAATATCTGAGCTAGCCAGGGTGTGCAGAAGGAGGAGGCGTTCCAAAGGAATAGTAAGAATTTTTTTTTTATTTTTACTGCACTTTTATATGGCTCAAGCGTAGGGCGAGAATTTCTTTAGGAGAATTCTACTGCAATATGTATATTTTTAGTTATATATATATATATATATATATATATATATATATATTACTCATATTTAGACCAGGGTAGAAAATTAAATAATCACATCAAATAATTTTAATCACCGTGTAGAAGCTTTGGGAAAAGGTACGCGAGTTAAATTTCGGGCCTTTGGAGCTGGTTTTTTAAAAACACTTTGAAACTTTAACACATTTTTATTACTAAGTTAAACAGAAATTACATTGAAATTTGGAATAGCTGGTTCATAATAACATTAATAAAAATAATTTAATTGTACTGATGAGTAGCTCAAACAACGAAGTATGGAGTTTGAAGACTGACTGCCGGGCATTGAGCTCCCGGGCCTTTTATAATAACCTGCCCCTCACACGGCTGTAAGAACTTGCAGATCTCATGTCTGCGTTTCTCTTTATTGTACACTTTATTACAATGTAACAACTTAATTCTAAGTAATTGCGGTATGTTGACCGCCTGTGACCTGCCACCTGCAGTATCACTGCCCTCACGGATGCAAAGCTGCATTAAGTTCTCATGAACTGTCGATAACCTCTCTGGGTTATCCTTGTGTTACAATGTTGCATTGAACTTATACTTTTACTTAATAATTTCTAATAATTCATATTAGATTCAATACATCAATATATATAGGTAATTGGGGGATACATAACTCGCGTTATTAAAAAACCGTGAAGCATAAAAATTCATTCGTTTTATTAAAAATAAAAGATTTAAATTATTTATAAGACGCTTTATATAAAAGGAAGCAGTATTAGAAAACTCTACATGTAATTTAATTATTCCTAGTAAAGAAACAAAGAGAAATTATGTGCAAAATTTATATTAATTAACTCTATTTTAAGTAACCGGTATTAAACAAAAATGTACTGATAATAATTGAATATTTAATTAGGATTCACTAAAAACTAAAGGGTATTATTTTAATTGGAGTTAATTGAACCGTTAGTAACAGACAATATCTATAAAAACTTGTAAAACCCAATAAAATACCATGAAATAAAGCTCTGAGAAGTAATATTATGTTTGAACACCTGCGTATTTTTAAAAGGCTCATTCTGCGTAAATGTTGCAGATAATTAATGGTTACAAAGAATCTTGGAGAAACCGTGGCTTAATATTCACGGGAAGGCGCGATACGGGGTTATTTAACCCAGATAGTCCACATGGACTGAAATAATCGATAATAAGGAATATCAATTTGCACTAATAAGAACAGGGTAGATAGAGACAGATAATATGCGCAAGACCGAGGCACATATAGTAAAAGGCGTGAGTAGAGCAACGTCATAGGGTTGCGATTGGTTGAAAGTAAAAGGCAAAATTTGAGAGGTAAAAATAACATTTCTGTATAAAATTTAATTAGTTATTTCCAGACGTTGCGTGCCGTGTCGAAATTTCTGATTTTAACTGGGGCGAGTGCAAAATTCGTAAAAATCGCATGCCGGGCTGCGGAATGGGAACATAGCATGCAAAATTCTTTAGAATTGTCCGTTTTGAGGACTCGACCGACAGACAGGCTAACCTCTATATATACCCAGGGAAATATGAACAAGCTCTCTTAGATCTTCGACTTGATTCAATGCGTTAAACAGTGCTTTTTAGTTTTCCGGTTTTGATTAAATAATTTAAACAGTTTGCTCGAATATTTTTGTGATAAAATACAGTTTGTTCTTTACGTGCTACAATGAATGTACGTTAGTGCACTTAGAAAAAAAGATACAAGGTAATAAAGTTAGTATCACTGTACCAATTAGTAAAATTTACAACGACAAATGAATACACAAAAGTAGGCAGCTTTGGCGTATATTGGTGAAAGAAGTATGCATTTCTTTGTTATTTTTCGGGGGTATTAATAATTAAATGGTGCATAAACGTGCCTGGATCCACAAAACAAGGTTCAGATATACACAGATGAGTTCCGGAAAAGCCCAGAAACAACTTTAAATAAATGGTGATGGAGAAAATTTTTAAAGCGTTGAGAATCAGAAGCCGTAAATATAACCCAGTTGGAATGGTGTAATTAACAAAGGGACGATGTACATTGAAGCTACGAGTGCAGTAACCTTCAGGTAAATTATACTATTTTGTTCGAACTTTGATATTTTGGTGTGTGTTGAATAACTTTATAATTGATTTACTTAAAATGGACAGTAGTGAAATTGTACTAACAATAATATTTTAATTTTAAGGTGAAATTTGCTTGTTTAAGTAGAAAGGGGTATTTAGTATTGATGTTCTGGATTATGATGAAAATTTGGGTATGTCTTTGAGCTCAATTAGACGAACCTGGTTAATTAACGTAAAGGGGTGGTAGATGCTCCCTTTGTACTCAGACTCCGGTCTGCATATATTGTTATAGTAATTAGTAGGCATCCTACAAGGACTTTAATTCTGGATGCACATTAAAATGATAATGAATTTAATTTTGAAATTTTCTGATATTAAAATTTATGCTGAATTTTAATTTTGAAATTTTAATGTATTGTGAATATTGATGTAAATAGAGTTAACGTTGATGTTTGTGGTAGGAATGTGTTTGTTTTTTTTATGTATGAGGATGAAAGTTATCTAGAGGAGCAGCCGAGGCGATTAACAGAAGAAAGTCAATGGACCAACACAGTTAAGGTAATGAATAGCTTTTTGGTGGTTTCACAGCATTCTTGACGCCCAATTCGTGAGGCTCGATTCGTAAAGCGTAGTTCACGGATTTTGTAGGTTTCACAGCATTCTTGGCGACCCAAAAGTGAGGCTCGAGTCCCAAATAAAATTTTTTGTGATTTTATTCCAGGAAACTGGCGATCTGAGAGAGAGAGTTTCTGTTTGTGTATAAATTTAAGAGTAGTTAGAGTGTGTGTGAGTGATTTGAACGTATGCAGAGAAAGGAGTGGTTAAGGAGTCAAGGAGTGGAAATTGGAAGTGACGATAGTGCATTGTGTGAGAAAAATTCTAAAATGGAAGAAGCTGGAGGCAGTAGAGATCAGTCGAGGACGGAATCAGGGGATCAAGGAAACGAGATGATAATGAGAATGCTAGAGAGGATGAGCGATGAATCGAATAGAGCAAGGGAAGAATCGAATAAGAAATTTGACCAATTAAATCAGGAATTAGGGGATAAAATAGAGCAATCGACTAAAGAATTTACAGAGTTTAAAAATAGTCTTACCGTGAAAATGGGGGAAGTTGAAAATAGGGTTGATAAAAATGAGCGTGATATTACAGGTCTTCGACAGGAAATGGGACATTTAAGGTCCGAAGTACGCATTTTTTGTGAAGAAGAGATTAATGTAAAAATGACTGAAGTAACGGACTCATGTAGGGATCAGTTAGGCAGGGTAGAACGCGAAGTTAGTAGTATCAAATACAACATGTCAAGTTTAACGGGGGATGGTCCCAGATTTTCTACAGGTGGAGTATCATTGGACCAACACATGAAGATTTATGGCGATAACAGGGTAAATCCACAAATTTTTATTAATAGTGTAAGAAATCTAGTGGGAAATTTATTTGACGAATAGACTAAACTGAATACGATAAAGGCTTTATTGAAAAACAACGCGGAAGCATGGTACAACTTAGTAGGACAGGACATAGACACCTACACGGACTTTGAAGACAGATTTTTAAAGCACTACTGGAGTGACCACAGACAAGACCAGGTACGAGACGACTTAATCACAGGGAAATTTAAGGAGAATTTTCAGGATGTGAGCAATATGCTATACGCAAGTATAGCATAGCAAAGCAACTGAACCCACCACTGACGGACCGACAAATTATCAAGTATTTATCACGACACTTCGAGGTAGAAGTAAGACAACACGTAGCACTACAGAACATAGTGGACAGAGAAATGTTTTTAGAATACCTGCAGAGGTACGACGACGTAAGTAGTGGACGACCTCGGGATAATAGGGAAAGACAGATCAACACAGTTAGGTTTGACAATAGACGGGACAACTATGCTAGAAGGGGGAATAGTTACGGATACCAGCGACAGAATTGGGAACAGAGACGACCATACGTTAGAAGTAATAGTTTAGGTAGGGGACCTGCACCGAGACCGGAACCTACCAGAAGGAATAGTTCACCGGACATGAGGGGGACAGCTAATACAGACACGGAACGAGTGGAAACGCCTAGGACATACGCTGAGGTGACGGCTAAACCAGGACCGAGTAGGGAAAACAGACCTGGACAGGATTTTTAGAACGCGACAAACCACTAGATTTCAGTGTAAATGTATATGAACATCCACGTGAATTTTTCAAAATTGAGGAGGAAGTAGAGCCAGAAACTGAGGAAAATTATGTTTGCCAATTGTTAATATAGAAATTTTGAGAATAATGTAGAAGTATTACTTGATACAGGGGCAGAGGCGAGTTTAATATCGGAGGAATTCGTCAGCAAAATTAGGGATAAGGTTTGTGATAGAATTATGCCTATAAAGCGTAGCCATTTAGTAGCTCCAAATAAAAAGAAATTTGCTGTAGTACATAGTGTTGTGGTGCTTAGGATAGATATAGGAGGTTTAAGCTGTGAACAGGAGTTTGTAATTGTACCTGGACTGAAGTTTCAGAGCATTTTAGGTGTTGACTGTATGATGAAGTTAGGGGTTTTGATAGATATGGAAGTGGATAATTCAGAACCGTTCAACGCAAAGGTTTATCCAATTCCAGCAGCATATCGGGAGCAGGTGAAGGCAGAATTAAATAAAATGTTGGAAGATGGCATAATAGAGGTATCAAACACTCATTTCATAAATCCGTTGGTGGTAGTTAAGAAAAAGGATGATAGCATTCGTTTATGTTTAGATGCACGAAAAATTAATCAACGGACCAAACCGCAATTCCATTGTCCACCAGCCATGGACACACTTTTAACGAGATTAAGTGGCAAGTTTATTTTTAGTAAATTAGATTTAAGGAATTCATTCTGGCTGATTCCATTACACAAGAATTCTAGAAGGTACACAGGGTTTTCCGTAGAGGGAAAAATCTATAATTTTAAGGTAGTACCGTATGCTTTGTCAACGTCAAGTGCAGCATTAATTAAGGCAATGCAAGCAATTTTAGGAGCATATGAGCAATTCTGCATACACTATGTGGATGATATTTTAATTTTTAGTGAAACTGAGGAACAACATTACTCTCATTTAGAACGGATATTATTAGAGCTTAAATTAACAGGATTGAGGCTGAATATAGAAAAATGTGAATTTTTTTCAAAAACTGTTAAATTTCTGGGGTATGTGGGGAACACTCAAGGTATGTGTATCGATAAAGAAAGATTGTCCGAACTTTTGACATATCCGAGACCTAATAACATTAGGAAATTAAGAGCTTTTTTGGGGGTCCTTAACTTTTATAAAAAGTTTGTACCGAGATTTGCTGAAAAAGCGAGTCCATTGTTTAAACTTCTGAAGAAGGGAGTAAGATGGAGTTGGACGGAAGGTCAAGAGGCAGCATATCTAACACTGTTGGAACAATTTCACGACCAACTAATTTTGAGGCATCCCAGATTTGATGTAGGTTTCGTACTGAGGACGGATGCATCGGATAGTGCGTTAGCAGCAGAGTTGTACCAAGTACAAGAGGGGGAAGAGGTGCCCATATCTTTTGTTTCACGCACACTGAAGCCGCATGAGGTAAATTACACGATTAGTGAAAAGGAGATGGCTGCAGTGGTGTTTGGGGTTACAAAGCTAAAATTTTTTTTGATTGGAAGACATTTTGTAATCGAAACGGATCATTCGGCGTTGTGTGCGTTGATGAATACAAGATTTTCTAACAATCGAGTATATCGATGGGGGTTGTTACTACAGGAGTTTGACTTTGAGATTAAATATATTAAGGAGAAAACAATTTTATAGCAGACGCGTTTAGTAGAAACCGAGACAAGCATAACAAAAGACCGTGTGACATCATGATTGCCATGAACAGTCTACTACAAAACGATTCAGTATATGGAGAAGAGGAGATCTTGAGGAACCAGAGGCAGAGTGAGGAGTTACAGATTATTAGAACGAAGTTAGAAAACGAACCGGGATTTAAAAACTTCCATATGATAAATGGATTTTTGTGTAAAAAAATTCAAGACTTGGAAGTGTATGTAGTGGATAGGGTACAAGCAAAATTAATTATCAAAGATCTGCACTTAAGATATGGTCACATAGGAATCCGAAAGACATGGTTAATTTTTAGGGAAACGTTTTTTTCAACTAAAGACTTAGGGTTAGTAAAGTCAGTCATCAACACTTGTCACTTATGTACTTTAAGAAAGTACAAAAATAGTACGAGTCAAGATGTGGTACAAAGTATACACGTACAAAATCCCCTGGACTTAGTTGCTATTGACTATTTGAGTAATCTAGTCAGAAGTACAAAGGGACACAAACATGTGCTGATTGTGACTGATGTGTTTTCGAAATTTACCAAATTATATCCCACTCGGGATTGTAACACAGTCGGAACAAACAAGAAATTGGAACAATTTTGTAGGGAAGTAGGAACTTTTAAACGAGTATTAGTAGACAATGCTACATATTTTAATAATCAAAGATTTAGGGATTATTGGGAGAGGCAAAACATTGTTTTGTAGCATAAGGCATCCTCAAGCTAATCCAGCTGAGCGATATATTCAAGAGACGGTTAAGTTCTTGCGTTTGGCTTCACATAGGAATCATCGTTTATGGGAGGACAATTTGTCCAAGGTTGAATCTTTTATCAATGAAACCCCTAGTACCGTGACCGAAACCAGTCCCATTATGCTGATCAAGCAACAGTATCCCGAAAGACCATGGCAAATTGTGCCTAGGGACGATGAATTTCAACAACTTTTGGTAGATGTGAGGGAGAGGTTAAGGAAGAGAGCTGAAAAATATACAAGGAAGATGAACGCAAGAATTAGAAAGAGGGTAAAATTTAAAGTGGGAGACCAGGTAGTAGTAAAAAGCTTGAGAGTAGGGAAGAGAGATAGGATGACATGTGCTAAACTACACTTGCCATATGAGGGACCTTTTGAGATAGGTGAAGTAGTAGGGGAGTGCACATATTTATTAAGGGAAGTAGGTACGGGAAATGAGAGGGGACGGTTTCACGTCAACCTACTATTCCCTTATACCGGAGAACCAGCACCACAGGAGAAATAGGTGTATAATAGAGTAAAATTTAAATAGGATAGGGATAGAATAGGTGTATATAGAAGAGTAGAAGTAGGTGTGTATAGAAAATAAAGCTAGGTATAGGATAAATATGGGAGATAAGTAGAAATAGGTTTAGGATGTGAATAAAGAATAAATGTAGGAAGAAAATAAGATAGGTTAAGTATAGATATTTCACATAAGATTAGTGGGGAGTTAGGAATAGAATAAGAATAGGATAGGTATATAGGATTAGGTAGGGAGAAGTAAAGTATAGTGAAGATTAGTTAAAAGTTAGCAATAGGATAAGTATATAGGATGTATATAGGATTAGATGGATAAGTAGGATGAAGTTAGGCATAATTTCAGTTTAGAGGATTAGGTGAGAGTTAGGAATAAGTTAGGGATATAGGACAGGTGTAAATAATTTTTTTGATTGGATAAGTTAGGTAAGTTAGATAGATAAGGGTAGAGAGAGATAGGCATTTTTTTTTGTAAATTTTGTTTGCGGTTTAAATATTTTATATTTGAATTCAAATAAGTGGATTTATTTGTATTCAAATAGGGGGAAAATACTCATATTTAGACCAGGGTAGAAAATTAAATAATCACATCAAATAATTTTAATCACCGTGTAGAAGCTTTGGGAAAAGGTACGCGTTATTAAAAACCGTGAAGCATAAAATTCATTCGTTTTATTAAAAATAAGAGATTTAAATTATTTATAAGACGCTTTATATAAAAGGAAGCAGTATTAGAAAACTCTACATGTAATTTAATTATTCCTATTAAAGAAACAAAGAGAAATTATGTGCAAAATTTATATTAATTAACTCTATTTTAAGTAACCGGTATTAAACAAAAATGTACTGATAATAATTGAATATTTAATTAGGATTCACTAAAAACTAGAGGGTATTATTTTAATTGGAGTTAATTGAACCGTTAGTAACAGACAATATCTATAAAAACTTGTAAAAACCCAATAAAATACCATGAAATAAAGCTCTGAGAAGTAATATTATGTTTGAACACCTGCGTATTTTTAAAAGGCTCATTCTGCGTAAATGTTGCAGATAATTAATGGTTACAAAGAATCTTGGAGAAACCGTGGCTTAATATTCACGGGAAGGCGCGATACGGGGTTATTTAACCCAGATAGTCCACATGGACTGAAATAATCGATAATAAGGAATATCAATTTGCACTAATAAGAACAGGGTAGATAGAGACAGATAATATGCGCAAGACCGAGGCACATATAGTAAAAGGCGTGAGTAGAGCAACGTCATAGGGTTGCGATTGGTTGAAAGTAAAGGCAAAATTTGAGAGGTAAAATAACATTTCTGTATAAAATTCAATTAGTTATTTCCAGACGTTGCGTGCCGTGTCGAAATTTCTGAGATTTAACTGGGGCGAGTGCAAAATTCGTAAAAATCGCATGCCGGGCTGCGGAATGGGAACATAGCATGCGAAATTCTTTAGAATTGTCCGTTTTGAGGACTCGACCGACAGACAGGCTAACCTCTATATATACCCAGGGAATATGAACAAGCTCTCTTAGATCTTCGACTTGATTCAATGCGTTAAACAGTGCTTTTAGTTTTCCGGTTTTGATTAAATAATTTAAACAGTTTGCTCGAATATTTTTGTGATAAAATACAGTTTGTTCTTTACGTGCTACAATGAATGTACGTTAGTGCACTTAGAAAAAAAGATACAAGGTAATAAAGTTAGTATCACTGTACCAATTAGTAAAATTTACAACGACAAATGAATACACAAAAGTAGACAGTTTTGGCGTATATTGGTGAAAGAAGTATGAATTTCTTTGTTATTTTTCGGGGGTATTAATAATTAAATGGTGCATAAACGTGTCTGTATCCACAGAACAAGGTTCAGATATACACAGATGAGTTCCGGAAAAGCCCAGAAACAACTTTAAATAAATGGTGATGGAGAAAATTTTTAAAGCGTTGAGAATCAGAAGCCGTAAATATAACCCAGTTGGAATGGTGTAATTAACAAAGGGACGATGTACATTGTCCTACAAGGACTTTAATTCTGGATTCACATTAAAATGATAATGAATTTAATTTTGAAATTTTCTGATATTAAAATTTATGCTGAATTTTAATTTTGAAATTTTAATGTATTGTGAATATTGATGTAAATAAAGTTAACGTTGATGTTTGTGGTAGGAATGTGTTTGTTTTTTTTATGTATGAGGATGAAAGTTATCTAGAGGAGCAGCCGAGGCGATTAACAGAAGAAAGTCAATGGACCAACACAGTTAAGGTAATGAATAGCTTTTTAGTGGTTTCACAGCATTCTTGACGCCCAATTCGTGAGGCTCGATTCGAAAAGCGTAGTTCACGGATTTTGTAGGTTTCACAGCATATATATATATATATATATATATATATATATATATATTTATATATAAATATATATTGGTATGTAGCTTACTTGGATGGAACTCCCCTAAATTTTTATGTCGTCACCAAAATTTTGTACCTTCTTGAAAATGAAGCCCTACCACCTAGACTTGCAATTCATATCTCACTATAACCAAATCCTCTGAAGAAGCTTTCCAATTCGGACGCCAAAACCTCCAACTTCCTCAAGGGTATACACCACGGCTGCTCACTTGTTCACTGAAAATCCTATCCTACTATTTCAATAAAAGTTGACTGCCAATCACAATTTATTTGCACATCCAATTACTATTCAAAAATTTTGTTTACATTCGTCATATATTTTGAATATTTAACAAAAATATTATCAAATTTAGAAAGAAATCATTTTAAATAAATTAATTTTGAAATTCTTCTAATTACATTACTAATAAACCAAAAGTAACTGGGCTTATCCCCAAACTTTACATTAAACCTCCAGGTCTAATAGTAAAAACCTTCTTTTATTTATGTGCTGACTACGGCACTGAAATTATTACCACAGCTGATGAATTCCCGAATATTTAAGTTTGGTGCAAAAAAAAGACAAATATTAAGGGTTTTTGTAGAAAAAAAATATACTCTAGAGATAAGCATACTGTGCACTTACAATAACAGATTCTTTATTTGGTTTTTCGGCGGTTTCATCAGGTTAGGTTAATGTTATTAACAGCTTTACTATTTAAAATTATGTTTATTAAAAAGCACCCGCTACAGATTCCCATCGGCATAGATCCTCAGGATAGGTTAGTTGTTAGTGGCAAGTTTTTTATTTAAAGTAATAGCATGTCTATTAAAGAGCACCCGCTACAGATCCACATCGGCTTAGATCTCCAGGTTTGGTTAGTTGTTAGTAGCAGGTTTTTTATTTAAAGTAATGTCTATCAAAAAGTTCCCGCTACAGACCCACATCGGTTTAGATCCCCAGATTAGGTTAGGTGTTAGTAGCAGGTTTTTTTTATCTAAAGTAATATCTATCAAAGAGCACCCGCTACAGATCTACACCGGCTTAGATCCCCAGGTTAGGTTAGTTGTTAGTAGATCTCCAGGTTAGGTTAATTGTTAGTAGCAGGTTTTTTTATTTAAAGTAATGTCTATTAAAGAGCACCCGTTACAGATTCACGCCGCCTTAGATCTCTAGGTTAGGTTTGTTGTTAGTAGCAGGTTTTTTATTTAAAGTAATATCTATTAAACAGCACCCGCTAAAGATCTTCATCGGCACGTAGGTCTTCTACTAGCAGGACATTGTCTCTATCGAAATATCGTATAATACTGGCGATATTAGCAAAGTCCATTTTTTTAAAAATGTAATAGAACTCGATTAATTAGTCTTGAAAAAGACTGTTTACAAAATATAAACACACAAATAAAGGGAACACAAAAACTCAAATATGAGGTAAAACCAGTGTAGTAGGGGCGAACGATAACAACAATATGGCTCTTGGCTGGAAGTTAAATTGCACTATTGGTGACGGGATCATTCAATGCGCACGCTCTGTATTGTATTCCTTCACGAAATAGTAGTGAAAACGGTTTAATGAGATCTTATGAGCACGGTAAGTAGTAGCGATTTTTTGGGTTTATTTGGAATTACTCAAACATTTGGCAAAAACCCGCCAAATTTTCTTAGTCTTCATTAAAAACCTCTGTTTTAGAACATACTTTGTAGTTTTTCGTTTTATTTGGAGTGGTCTATTACGGTACTCCGGACCCCTAAAGAAGACTATATGAGTAAGAATAAAACTTAACACACCTTGTAAATTACATTGCTTTATTGCAATACTTTTACGCACCTAAAAAGAAACAAAATGGGATTAAAAATTTATAAAAAATTTATTTAAAATAATCATTTCTTTTTTTGTAAACTAAAAATCAGCTAGTCACTGACACATAATAATTCTTTTCTACAAATACGACCTTACCACCTAGTCATAAGCGTGCAGCTATTGGATAACCTCAACATCATTTTGTAAACTGCGCAAGTTTTGTCGCCGTGGTAACTTTATGGCTATTAATTCCTGACGTTTTATTTACATGTTATTTGACAGTACAAAAAAGATTATTTCAATAAGACAAAAAAAATGGAGAAATTTAATATAGTTCCTGATGTAATAGATTCAGTTCCTAAAAATACTTTGGAAATTACATATGGAAGTCAAAAAGTACAACTTGGCAACGAACTAACGCCCTCCATCGTTAAAGACCCACCTATTGTAACTTGGAACCTTGAAGAAAACTCCTATTATACTCTTATAATGACGGATCCTGATGCTCCTAGTCGAGCAAATCCAAAACAACGAGAGTGGCATCATTGGATCGTTGCAAACATTCCTGGAAACGCAACTGGTAAAGGAAAAACATTATCGGAATATATTGGAGCTGGCCCACCAAAAGGAACCGGTCTTCATAGATACGTATTCTTGTTGTTTAAGCAGCCAGGTATTTTAACTTTTAAAGAAGAAAAATTAACCAATAAATCGGGAAAAAACAGGGGCAAATTTTCTTCAAAAAAATTTGCTAACCAGTACAATTTAGGTAATCCTGTAGCCGGAAACTTCTTTACAGCAAAGTGGGATAATTACGTACCAACATTGTACAAGCAGTTGGGTGCATAAAACAAAAATTATTGGTATATATTTACTATATTTCCAATATTAAGTAGAAAATAATTTTTTATAAAGCAAAATTGGATGATTTCAATATAGAATCGTTAATTATAACCTTATGAACTCAATTTGCTGTTTATCTGGATAATTGTAGTTCTCGAGAACCCGGAAGTTCATATTGTTTACCAAATGATAATTATGCTTGCTAGAATAAATATAGAAGTTATGTTCATTTTTGCGCTCAATAAGTATTTCATATGTTATAGGTTCGGCTATTATAGAAACATACATAAATTACATTGAAACATGTCATGTTTTCATAAAACGTAAGTTTTATCCACCACAATGGAGTTCGAATAGTTACCAAGAGTGATTGCCGCATTATCACGTTAGATAGCGAGTTATGGGGTTTGGTAGTGATACAATATGTTTTCCTGGTTCAAATTAGAAAGAATAATATTTTATGGGGAAGTTATCAGAGTGTCGATGTTTTATTAGGAGTGGCCTGGAGCTATCCACCAGGTACTTGACGTCCAGTATCAGCTTTTGTAGACGTTATCACCATCTTACCAAGTTTGCTGCGGAAATAATAATCTTGCCGTGTGTTTCTCTTCAAATTATCATTCCGTGATAAGGTAAACGTTTGTCCTCATTCTAGAACAAAGGATTGTTGAGTAGCCAAACTAGTATACCGATGGAATAAAGACAGGAATACTCAAACCGCGAAATCCGACGAACTTCAAATTTTTAAGGCTGATACGGAAAAAAGTTTGATTTAGGTTTAGGTATTTGGAGAATTCTTCAGGCTGGTAACGATGTTTAGTGCTGAGTCAGCACGCGACGTTCAATATCTAATGTTGAACCAAGAAAACTCGTGGGGTCAGTGGGAAATGCAGCTACCTTGTAGAAAATAGAAACGGGCGCCAGGAAAATGAGAACGATATGAGGTGGCAATAGCATTTCTCACTCTGAGGATAAGCACTAACACCTGTCATAACACGCTGCCACAAAAAAGATAAATTCAGTTAACACAGTAGAAAGAGTATTATGCCCCTTAAATAAAACAAAGTGAATAAAACAATCAAATAAAGAAAAGTCATGGTACAACTAAATAAATAAAAACCCTTCAATAGGCGACTCGTTAAATTTAAAGTAATGCAATAACAGTACAGCAATATCCTAGAAAGCTAAAAGGCTAAACAGTATAACTCTCAACTACAAGATGTATTAATTAAATCGCAAACACGTTGATTAAAACACTGTTTTTAATAGCACACCATAATATTACATATAGGCAACAGACAAAACTGGTACGTAATCAAGGCGGTTTAACACGAAACTAAATAGAAATTTAGTACAGCTAATTCTACATTTAATTATTAACCTAAAAATAAAGCTTGGATTTTCAAATAATTATTACTGAACCTTAATTGTACAACCTGCTAAAACAACCACACCGGGTGAAGAATTGGTATAGGGCCCAATTTATTAAAACACGCACATGAGGGTATACCAACTCAAAATATGATCATGTCCAGTCACCTATTACAAAACTACTTTACAAGCAAACTTCACAATATCTAATACACTTGAACTAGACTCATGATACTTCTAGCCGTTCCCCGTCGAAGGGGGTAAAGTCTTACCAACTTCGAGAATTCGTCTACAACTACCAATAACCGTACCACTCTGCCTCCACCTATTGGCAACGTACCAATAAGGTCTACACAAACCACTTCACACGGCCCTTTATGAATCTTGTCAACAAGAAGCCGTAAGATCAAGATTTCACAAAAACTGATGAGCTACAAATTGAAACATAAATTCGTTTAGGATGAGCGGGACGACGTGGTCCCTTTCCATTTTTAAATTCAAATGACGGGCGTCCATACACACCCGCACCGACGAATCCGCCTTCTTAATGACCACCAGCTTACATATTCTTTCTGACTTTTTCAATGACCCCCCCCCCCTTGACATCGTCACCCCGATTCGCTTTCTAACCTCCCCTTGGTAGGCATACGGCACGGGATAGCTTTTCAAATAAAAAAGGGTCTTGTCTGTCATGATAATAGAATGCTCATAACCAAGCATAAGACTCGGTTGTGCCGAAAATACTGTGCGATAATCCTCTAACAACCCACAAAAATTTTCCTTTTCAGTTTGGTTAAAACGTTTCGGCCCTTTGACCAACCTCCCGCATTTCTTCTTCCGAACAGCTTTGTCCTTGACCATTCCTTACTATATCCTCACTCTCTATCCTTACCTCATACACTTCTGCTTTTAAATCCTTCCCAATACACGCTTTATTCCATTTAATCCTACATACCTTCCCCTCAAATTCGCCCGTTAACAAAAATTGTTTAAAATCCATACGGACCGCAAATTGCGTCACCCAATCGCAGCCCAGTATCACTTCTCTCATTGATTTTGGAACTACAATACACGCAAATCCGAACCCTACTCCATTAATTTCAAAATCTAAATAAACCTTTTGTTTTATTATTTGATCCTAGTCCTGTAATGCCCCATAAACTGTTACACTCGAAGCAGGCAACAGTGGAATCTTAGGATCCCTTTGTAAAATTTTTTCAAAGGGTTCTCCGCTAATGCAGTTCATCATTGAACCGGTATCAACTAAAACATTAACTTCGAACCATTGCACTTTAGATTCTATGACTGGCAGAACAATATCTCCTTCTCCTTCCTCTTATTCATCCACTGCCAAATCCTCGTTACAACAATTAAACAGCGTTGTAACTACTCTGTTTCTCTCCCTATCTCCCTTGGACGCATTTCGATTATCATTATCTCTTTCCCCCTGCTGCTCCTGCGGTCTATTACTAGCTCGATTAGAAATATCTGGATACAAACCCACCGATCTCCCCTCGAAACGCCAGTCCTGCTTCACTAGACCTCTCGGATTACTATTCGAATATGCATATCTTGCATTAGCATCGACTTCATCCATCCTACATAAAAATCTCTCGCATCCTCTATTGTTTTCACTCCGGAATTTATAATACTCCTACAAATATCAACCTCAAAATAATTGGCCAGAATATCAATAATTTCTTCCTCTTCTAAAGGCCCTTTTAAATAAGCCGCCTCCTTACACCGCTTCAAAAAATAATCAGCGCGTGATCCCTCTCATATCTACTATATTTAAAATCCTGGAAAGCCTTCCGTTGGGTTCGAGAATCCAAATATCTATCTTAAAACTCCGCTTAAAATCTGAAAAATCCCTACACGTACGCCCCTTAATCTCACCCCAATCTGCCGCATACTCCTTCAAATTCTCCAAAGCTAAAGCTAATTGCTTTTGTTCAGGAACTTCTGCCTTTCGAAATAATGACTCCAATTTGTTGATAAACATCATGGGATTAGTTCTCCCGTAAGGTCTAAAAATTATCAATCCACCCCCCAATTCCTTCCACGTACTCAAATACTGAAGATTACCGGTAGTTGGTGCGATAAAAACCTTGTCCTCCCTTTTTTCAAAAATATTACTCTTTTTCCCTCTACTTCGTTATGTCCTTCGACGTTCCCCTGATCAATCTCACTTAGTTCCGACTTAGTTTTTAAAAATCTAATTCCTATCTGAATTTCTAATAATCCTCCATTTAAGTTATAAACTAGTAAAAGGAGGTGATAATGGTGTAAGGGAGGCTCCTTCAATCTCCACTAGCAGTGATAACCTTACATGTGATTTTCCAATGCTACACCCGAAGCTAGTGCATTAGCCAGGAAGTGAATTTTTTACCTGAAAAATTTTGAATTGTTTCAAACCCTTGCTGTTCCAAGTAAGGTAGGGATCTTTAACGTGCGTGACAACACACACACACACACACACGGAACCTCCATTTTACCTCTTATCCAAACAAGGGCGTATTTTTGTGAAAAATGCTCGCTTAACATTTTTCAAGGGGGCTGTGTCGGGATTCGAACCGGGACCTTGGGCGTAGTAGTCACACACTTACCAACTAGCACAAAGCCGCTTAGTAGCAGTGATTACCTTACATGTGATTTTCCAACGATCTACCCGAAGTTACTACATTGGCCAGGAAGCTAGTTTTTTACCTGGAAAATTTAAAATTTTGCCGAACCCTTGCTGTTCCAAGCAAGATAGGGATCTTTAACGTGCGTGACAACATACACACACGGGACCTCCATTTTATTTCTCATCCGAACGAGGGTGTATTTTTGTAAAAATGCTCGCCTACCATTTTTCAAGCGGACCGTGTCGGGATTTGAACCCGGGCACTTGGGCGTAGTAGTCACACACATACCAACTACCCCACGGAGCCGCATAAAGCAATGATTACCGCTAAACCGCTGCTTGGCACACCAATCTTCCGGATAGGTTTTATGTGTGTTAGCTTTCTTCAGGTGGGTTGACACTCAAAGGCAAAACATAGACAGGGGAGAATGAATTCGCTTCTATTATAACACATAATCTTTTACACAAATTTAAAGAGCAGGAGAGTTTAAAACCTCTCAAGGTACGCGAATAGGTTTTTAGTAGAAGTGCTACTACTGGTGTATCACAGAGATAAGTATAGTTACTTTCATGGAATCCACTTCGCTGGCTAGCCATTGTATCAATTAACTGTTACGTTGCTCCGGCATTGTAATGTAAAAATAAATAAATAACTTAAAGTCCATTAATCACCTAACATGGCATATAAACAAAAATTAGGAATTTAAGATTAAAGCCATGTGTTTACATGGAATAGTAGCTTTGCATCATTCACGTTGAGAGAGCTTTCTGCACTTCAAGAAAGAAACGTCCTTAAACACTTTCTTGAACTGTGATTGAGAGAAAATAAGTACCCTCAACTGTTGATTTTTTATTTAATTTTCAAAGTATTAATGAAATATAACATTTTCTTATTTTTAGTGATTAATATAAAATTAAGCCATATATTCACGGATATTATGGTAGTGAGGTAATGGAATGTATCAGGGCAACTACCTATAGACGTTTTTATTAAGTCTTTAAATCTCTGCTATAGTGTGTATTTTTCTTAACATTCATTTCCACATACAGTGATTTAAAATAGTAATATCTTAGAGCGAACTACATACAATATCTAGGGTATTTTTTAGCAGAATGCGTGACGTTTCTTTGAAATACTTATAATTACATATCATTTTAATTATTTCTGCATTAGTAAATCCCACCAATAGGGTTAGGCAAATTCGCGTAAAAATATGATTTTTAGGCTATTATATTTTTGATCTAAGGTAAAATTATTTGTGTATCATATTATACTCAAAGGTTGTCAAATTCTTTATGTCAGGTTTTGAAGGTTAGACATGATGTCATATTTGTAATTTCGTTCTAAATTATTAGTTTCATGATTCTTTTGTTTCGATTAATAATGTGTTATGCCGATGACCTCATCGGCTGTGTATCAAAACTTTGTAGGTAGATTTGTGCTGGGAAATAAATAAAAAATTACGGTTTTAGGTTTTAGTTCAGCTATCAGTAACTTAAGTATACATACAGATTAGATAGAAAAAAAACGAGAAAAAACATTTTCATTTGACAGTTCACTTTATCTTTTGAAATTTGCCAAAAGTATTTCGATTTATTTTAGGCAGGGAAATTCGCTTTTTTAGAGTACTTCGCACTTATTATCAAAGCGATCAACATGCGACTTTAGTAGGGTAACTGCCTTTGACAGAAAGGCTATCGTAGAAGACTGAAAGTAGTCCCACTATGTTCAGATAATATCCTACCAGGTGGTTATTTTTAATTTTGGTGGCTGATTGGTTTCCAGATCGACGACTTTATGTTGGAGGAGAGCGTGTTGATACGCTCGACGTCAATCTTGAGAAGTATTTATTGGTGTCTGCTTTAACTATAGTACAATCATTCATCAGGTATTTATAAAACCATCTGAAACTATACTCGGAAAAAGATTTGTAATATAATTGAACAGCTTTTATTCCTGTATGAACCGATAAAGCGTATTTATAACACGTCTGTGTGATTAGGCTAAAATTTTAGTTAAGTAAATTTGTGATTTTGTGATATATTTGGTTTTTAATATTTATTCAAGGATGGCAACTATATATTTGTATGAACACGTGTGTGTAATACTGTAGAAAGCACAATCGTGTATAATTAATGTAAAGTTTAGTAACAGTTGTAATAAATTGTATGGCATACTTAGAAACGTGAGAGAATATTCAGATCAGTGAACATTTGTTTTTAGAAACCTTCTTTTCATGTAGCAGTTTTAAATATGTCTGTGTTCTTAGGGTTGTACTGGCCCGCTCTTGAAATATGAATAGTTTTGTATATTAAGGTTTTTTAGGTATAAGTAGTCGAGTTAAGGATGCGACGCCGTGCGGTTGTGTGTCCTCCGGTCGTATATCAATGATTGTTGATTTGTAAAATTAGCGAGCTATGAATTATTTAGTAATTTCAATAGATGTGGTAGTGACAGCATCTTTGAAATTCGTTCATTGTTGGATTACTATAACAGATAAGTTTTAGTAGTTAGAATTTTGTTTATTTGCGAATAGCAACGCTGTATGCGTATATCTATAAGGAGTGTCGTTAAACCTCGTTGCGATTGTATTTTACCGCACGCCGAGTATTGTACATTTGTCTCTACTTTGTTACATTATTTTATAACATTATTTCATTAAACCCATATAAAATAGGCTGCGAGTTGGTTCATTCTTTCTAAACAGGTAATAGCGAGACAACAAAACTATACCGAATCTACGTGTATCCAGGAGGGTTGTTGCTAGCCAGGGCCGACATCTCAAGGGTAACCGCTTCTGTGACGCGTCATAAAGCAAAGACAAACATTACAATTGGCGCCAACGGGGACGTTTATTGTCACGCTATACCTGAATAGCAGTGGGTGAATCATACTGTTTTACACAAAGTTAAAACGGTTTGTGGAAATCCCACCGAAAGATAGTTTCGCTATGAATACACAAAAGTGAAGGACTTGTATTTGATTGTTGGAATATTTACCTGTAATTGAACGAGTGGTTATTTCTTATCGTTGAGCAGGGGCTCATCACAGACTAACCGTTATTGCCAAGTTACGTTGCGGAATTTGGGCAATTTAACTTCTTTCTAGACTTTGATTCTATTTAGGTTAAATACTTTAAGTCCGTACCAAGTTTATGTGTACGAATAATAAAATTAATTAAAATAGACACGAGTGGCGATGTAAGCTTAAGTTATAACAGGCTTTATGATGAAACGCGTTTTTCGATGTTCTTTGAAATTTAATGCCGCATACGTATAATACGCGATAGCGTAATAAAGAACAAACTAAGTTTTAAAAACTTATAAAATGGCAGATTCTGAGATTGCGGATACATTAAAACAGTTAGTTGCAGCGGTTAATAATATGAATTGCAACAATGCAGTTCTAAAGGAGTCGATTGAACAGATAAATTTAAATATTTCAGTAAATATGAATAAATTGAGTAATGATGTAAACCGGGTGTTCGGAATCGGTGAAAGAGGTAGGAGCTAGTGATGTTGAAAATTTTAGGGATGAAGATGTTGTGAACCAGCGGGAAACCAGCGACATCGTTCCCATGGTAGCCGAGACCCAAAATTATATGAGTTTATACAAAGATTTGGGAGGTGCCAACTTGTGCTTTTCGCCAGAAAGATCTGTACATGCGGTAATTTTTATTAAAAAACAAGGAACGATAATGCTAGAAGCAGGAGTCCCTGATACTAGAAAAGTTCCCCTGATTGTTGGTAATTTGCGTGGTTCGGCCCAAGATTGGGGTGTTTTGAAAGAAGAACGCGTAAAGAGTTTTAAAGAATTTAAGGGATTATTTTTAAGCCGGTATTGGGGGGTTGAAGAAGAGAGGAAGCTGCTTCAAAAGATCAAAGTTGGTTGTTACGATAGGGGGTCAAAGGCCGATTATTTTTTGAAGCTGGTAAGGGAAGCGAATTTCTTGACGGTCCCCCTTGAGGAAAAAGAACTTATTGCTTTATTAAAAAACCACTTTCCGAGCAAGACTCAGCGAGGTATTGTAAACTGCATGCCAAGGACGTTAGATGAGGTAGAAAAATATTTAAAGGAGGTAGATGAAACTTACCAAATTTCCCATGAAAATAGTAACAATTCTAACGTGAATTGGCGTGGGGGGGTACGAATAATGAACAAAACTGGGGTGCTCGTTACAGTACCAGGTCGAATATGTCAAATTCTGGGGGCGGTAATATTGTCCGTTCCGAAAACAGACCAAATAATAATTACAATTATAGTAATGGTAATAGGAATGAGGGGCGCCGTGAACATCAGGTGACTAGTAGCTCGGGTGGAAGTCAATCACCGGCTGTGGCCACTTTATTTAATAAAAACGGGGATGAACTTCTATTGGAAGCACAAAATAATATTAAGTCGGTTGCTTTTGCACCGTCTATAGAGGCTACTGTTGAGGCTATGTAGGTAAAAATATTGGTTGATTCAGGCAGCCAAGTTACGTGCATTTCGAAGGATTTCCTATCTGAATTATTACAAGTTAACGGTAATATTTTACGTTTACCGTTTACGTTGACCATGCTGGTTAGTGCTACAGGTAAAAACTGCGTTGTTAAAGATTAATTTTTTATAAATTTTAAATTTCAAGATTTTGAAGCGCCTTATCCGAGCATGGTAGTTCCGGGTTTGATTCGAGACGTAATTTTTGCATGTGATTTCTTTTCTGATTATCAGATTAAAATAGATTTTTTAAGAAATTGTTTAGTCGGTAATTTTGAGGGAAAGACAAGGAGCATAGAGTTTAGTATGGAACCAAAGCCGGATGTTCGGTTAACAGTTTGTCAAGTATCAGAGGGAAAGTGTAATGAAAGTAGTTAAAAAAAAAAGATAATGCCGTGTGAGGTGTCTGAAATCGAGGAGGTGATAAATCGTGCGGAGAACTTCTCGCGGAAAGACAAAAATAAATTACGTGAGTTGTTGTCGTATAAGTCGATATTTTCGAACCAACCGGGTAGGACGAATATTTATTGTCACGAAATTGAGTTGTGGGATGACACTATTTTTTTGTAGTCATACCCAATTGAGGAACAAGCAAAGGATGAATTCTGCTGTAAAGTGGGGTCTGAGTTAAAAAAGAAAAAAATTGTAAAAAGGTATGCTGATTGGTATATTGTCTATGGTGGTATTTTGTTTAGGCGAGGCCATGACGGTTCGCGCGGGTTTAAAGTATGCATTCCTGCCTCTCAGATTTGTAAATTGGTTTGGCAAGAGCATGTCGAGAACGGACATTTTGGAGTAGAGAAATGTTTTCAGATGTTGCACAGGGATTATTATTTTGCGAAAATAAAACATTATATACGGAAAATTATTTCAAGTTGCGATTTGTGTCAGAAGTCGAAAAGTTCGGTAAAAAGTTTTGGCGAGTACCATAGTGTAGTGGCCAAAGAACCAAATAAAATTATTTGTGTAGACTTGATGGGTGCGCTTCCGGTATTAAGGGGAGGGGCGACCCAATTATTTGCTGCAGTAGATGCTTTCAGTACATTCGTGGCTTTATACCCGCTTAAGCGCGCTAATACGGCCGCTATTCTTCGTTGTTTATTTAATAAATATTTTGTGGGGGTTGGCAAACCAGAGATCACTCTTTCTGATAACGGTAGCCAGATGGCGAGCAAAAAATGGAAAGTGTCGTTGGAGGCAGTAGGTGTGAAGGTAGCTCACACGTCAGTGTATTTTCCACAAGGAAACATGACAGAGCGTGTCAATAAAGAAATTGTGCGGATGCTACGGTCACTGTGTTATTCAGCTCATGGGAGGGGGGGGGCAGCGTTGGTATTGGATAAGGTGGAAAAGTGGATAAACAGCGCAGTCCACGATTGTACGGGCTTTAGTCCATTAGAATTGCATTTTGGAGCTTCCATAGATAACCCCATGGTTAAGAGTATTGCCTTTCCTACTAGTCTTGAACAAGGTGATGATCGGGACAAAATTATAGCTTTGGCGTATGATTGGTTAAAATCGAAGGCCGAAAAACTTAGATTGTGGCATCAAAGGGTAAACAAAAAATGTATTGTTTTTAAGGTAGGCAATAAGGCACTGGTTCGTACTCATCCACAGTTTTCTGCCGAGGATAGAGAGATTAAGAAATTCTTTTTACTGTATTCGAGGCCTTCGACAGTAGTGGCCAAGCGAGGCCGAATTCATGTGAGGTTCGAGACGATGTCCGAGGTGTTTCGTTGGGTATACAAAATGTACGCAATTTAAAACCATATATAAGGTCGGACCAAAATCTGCCCGCAAAATTGTTAGTATAAGTTCAAAGTAATTACCAAGCAAACTTAGTCAGTAAGTTAAACTTATTAGGGGGTGATGTACTGGCCCGCCTTTGAAATATGAATACTTTTGTATATTAAGGTCTTTTAGGTATAAGCAGTCGAGTTAAGGATGCGACGCCGTGCGGTTGTGTGTCTTCCAGTCGTGTATCAATGATTGTTGATTTGTAAACTTAGTGAGCTATGAATTATTTAGTAATTTCAAGCGATGTGGTAGTGACAGCATCTTTGAAATTCGTTCATTGTTGGAATACTATAACAGATAAGTTTCAGTAGTTAGAATTTTGTTCATTTGCGAATAGCAATGCTGTATGCGTATATCTATAAGGAGTGTCGTTTAACCTTGTTGCGATTGTATTTTAGGGCACGCCGAGTATTGTACATTTGTCTCTACTTTGTTACATTATTTTATAACATTATTTCATTAAACCCATATAAAATAGGCTGCGAGTTGGTTCATTCTTTCTAAACAGGTAATAGCGAGACAACGAACCTATACCAGAATCTACGTATATCCAGGAGGGTTGTTGCTAGCCATGGCCGACATCTCAAGGGCAACCGCTTCTGTGACGAGTCATAAAGCAAAGACAAACATTACAGGGTTCATGATTGTTTTATGTTTAACAAATAGTGTTCGTAATAATTTTTCAGGTAAATTTTAAGCCAGAATCGACCTCCTTATCTCAGGTTTTGGCATCCTCTTGTTATTCTTGGTAGGGCTTTTCACTAGGAAACCTGCGAGATTAGGTGGCATCCAAGATACTTACCAATGAAAACTTATTTCATTCCCGATAGTTTTCTGGAATTTTCTTCAAACTCTTACACCTCTCGTCCCACGAGTCGGTAACCATTTTTCATAGTCGTCAAAGTTTTCTGTATTTTACCGAAACAGGATTTTTAGCGGAGTAGTTCATCGAGTTTTTCTGTAGATTACCGACTAGATATACTGGGGCCAAGACTGTACGTGACAAATTGGCGTCGATTACTTAAAAATTAGAAAGAATCAATCAACTCCTTTAAAGACGCGAGAAAAGACGTTTTTCTCATTATAATTTGCAAAGGTTGGAACCACCTAACTACTAAAAAGTTTTGTAGGATAGTTTATGCCACTTTATCTAATAAAGTAGTTTAAATGTATGTGCACCGATTAGAATCTCTTGAAGATGGATGCCACTTTGCCATTTCAAATTGTAAACTTTAAATTTTTTCAAAAATTTATTTCCAGGAAATTTTGTATTTTGTTTTTCCATACAAAGTATTAATTTATACCGACAAGTGAACGGTTTTTAGGGTAATTTCAGCTTGAAGCTGATGCTGTATATTGATATTATTTCAAGTTTTTGCGTCAATACAGATATAAATTACTTTTCAGTTTATCGTGTAAATATTGCCTACTTCAGAAGGCATTTAAATATATCAGGCAAATAAGATAATCATTCTCAAAGAAAAACCGTGGAGTGCATTGAATACTGACATAATATATGTTATGCAGAATGATTGGTTTCCTGACCACCAACTTTTTTCTCTATTTCAAGTACAATAAACACATTCATCGCGACTCTAACAATCCACGCATGCATTAACCTCAAATTAAGATGAATCTTTTAAAGAACGATACAAGTTACACGCTTTTATGTTTTTTATACAAGTTATACAATCGACCGTACTACACAACATTATATCGGTAGCTTACAACACCAACCAACCATTCTAGTTATTTATACCTATAGAGTAAAAATTTATATAATCATTTTCATATTATAAACATACATTGATTGCGAAACATGTTTATTACATTAAAATTTTATAATCACTGGATTTAAAGTTCCAACAAAACAAGCTTATTTAATTGCAGATATACTAATCAAAAAACTTTAACGTAATGAGCATAGAAGATTCTGCTATCCTACCAAAAGAAAATTACCTAATTGGTTATACAAATAACTCGAAAAAAGTGCCTAAAATATCTTTTACTAGGGAATATTGTACATACGCGAAGATAAATCATTGTTTCCTTTAAAACACCTGTACCATATTTGTTCACTATACTACGCAATATTACACTTTTGTTAATAATAAAATCCCCGTCCGCATGAAAACTGTTAGCAGAGCATTTCTCACAAAAATACGCCCTCATTCGGATGAGAGGTAAAATGGAGGTCTCGTGTGTGAGTGTTGTCACGCACGTTAAAGATCCCCACCTTGCTTGGAACAGCAAGGGGTCGACAAAATGCAAAATTTTTCAGGTAAAAAAAGCTCGCTTCTTTGCCAATGTGGTACCTTCGAGTGGAGCATTGAAAAAATTCAAATGTAGGGTATATGAAGGGGGGTAAGCAGCCTGTGGCTGCCAAGTTCCCCCAGCACCTGAACATTTGCCGAATTAATAGTTTTTCCAATATATCCTTTGGCACAACCAACATGAGTTTAAAGTATTTCACAACCAACACCTGTAGTTGTTTATAATAATCATCAGATTTAAGTGCACTTTTTTTTCGTCATTAGGTTTACCGTCTTGAAACTGGTACGCGTACCTCCACTTATTTATATTCTGAGCTAGCCTACACAGTTCCCTGAAATTCCCACGACAGCCTATATTACTGCTCGGTTCCCCTTCTATTATTTTCCAATTATATGCTTTATTTCACCGAGATTCAGTGGTATATGAATGGAGTTAAGCAGCTTGTTGCTCCCAAGATCTTCCAACACTTATATATTTGTCGAATTAATAGTTTTTCAGTAAATCCTTTCGCACAATTATCATTACTCGAGAATATTGCACAACCAGTACCTGCAGTTGTTTATAATAATCATCATGTTTAAGCACAGCTATTTTTATCGTCATTAGTTTTCTATCTTAGGACTGGTTGGACGTGTACCTCTTTTGATTTCCATTCTGACCTAGCCTACATATTTCACTTAAATTCCCACAGCCAACATCCTTCACCATCTGTGTGCAATTGTCTAACTTAGGTCTACCTTTACTTCTCTTTTATCCTATTTCTTCTTCTATTATATTTCGCACGATTCCCTCATGTCGTAGTATGTGACCTGTAATCATAACTTTGCTAGTTTTACTGTTTTCCACATATTTCTTTCTTCCTCTACTATTTCTAATACCTCTTTGTTCTTAACTTTGTCTGACCATAATATCTTCATCATACGTCTGTAGCACCACATTTTAAAAGCTTCTACCTTTTTCCTGTCCGCTTCTCCTACTGTCCAGGCTTTACAGCCGTACAGTGCTGTGCTCCTACACATATATGTTTTAAGCAATCTCTTCCCTGTTTCTATGTTTCTTGTCGTTAAACACTGGCAGCGATGTGCAATAATACTTCTTTGTATTAGGTTTAAGAATTGCAAAATTGTATGAGTCAACATGGGTCTAGCTACCCCGAGCTACCCTTATACCTGCTGCCTCTTATTTCTAGTTAGTTGTAGTTTGAACTTCAATAGTAACGTCACGTTAGTTTACTAGAATATTGTCATTACATATTATATTCAAAATGACAAATTAATAAATATAATACAGTCCACTAGTTATTAATTAATTACATCTTAATGGTAACGAGTGTGAGCCTATTATGCACTTCGAGTTAATTAATTTTCATTCCATTAAAACCGTCCCAGGAGCCGTAACTTTGTTTCAAGAATTTTATTGGAAATAAATTATATAGATTAATAACGGGATGGAGCGATGTGAGAAGTATTTTGTATTCAAATGCTAAGTGAAAGTCGTGGTGCATCCTAAATTTCCGTTAATTCCGTTCGCGGTCAATTCGGTTATACCGGGCAACAATTCCACGAAAATATTTAAGAATAGAAATGCAAGTACAATGGTTAAAAAGCTCTGAACTTGAATGAAGCGAAGGACATCATCCATCCGAAGCTAAGTATTTGCCACAGGAGACTTTGTTATTGTTGGTGCCATACTACTGTAAGTTGAATTATTTATTGCAATACGATTTTTGACTATTTATTTACGGATTGATGTTAATACTGGCGCATACCATATTTTGTAACGATACGCAAATGTTTATAATTAATTATTATATTGTATACTAATTGGATTCTCGAATTAAGAATCATAAGTAAAAGTAAAAAGGTTTTGTTAGCTGCAAAAAGTTTTTAAATGGAAGCATTGATAGGGCTGAGAATGATATTAATAGCATTTCCGGGGACTTTGATTTAGAAATAGTAAATGTCAAGTTTGAACTTTTAAAATCTAATTTTGAGGAATCTATGCAAGTAACACGTCAATTGGTAGAAACTAACGATGATTCTGATTTGACACAAGTTGAGCAGGTAGGCAGTGTGTACACTACCGCTTACCCAAAATTTAAGGGAACTTTACAATCTCAGGTAACATCAGATAATATTCGGCAAGTGGATCACCCCGGAAGTGTCAAAACTCTTCGACTGTAAAGAATATTAAATTGAAAGCATTACAGTTGCCTGCTTTTTGTGGGCAAGTTCAAAATTTTGAATTCTCTTATGAACTTTCTATCACTTTAGTCGATAAAAACAATCATTTAGTAAATATAGAAAAATTATTGTATTTAGGAAAACATCTTAAAGATGAACCACTAGGTTTAATCGCGACGTTGTCAGTGTAAAGTAATTCCTATAAAACAGACTTAAGTATATTGCAGAAAAGATATGAAGATCATTATATTGTTATTGATTGTCACGTTGATGATTTAATGGACGTATCGATTTCTAACTGTAATGTTTCGCGAATTTATTGCTAGGATAAGGTAAACAATTTCTTATTTGCAGAATTTAGGTGAACCAGTTTGTGATGCAATGGTTGTCCATATTATATTAGGAAAATTAGATATTTATTGTAACAGTACGTTTCAGGGTGGAAGAAAGCCGAATGCAAAGGCTAATTTAAACAAACTTTTGGAGTTTTTAGATAAACGGGCGTTATATTCAGAATTGAGCAGATCAACCTCAAAGTATCCCAAAAATAAAATGACCATTCAGTCGTCAACATCCAATTACAGACCGGCTTCACATGCTGCAACTGCTTAGGTTAAAACAGGTAGTAAACACTTTAATAGTAACTACTCTCAAGGCAGAACTTCTACTGCAGATAATAATTTAAGTGTTTGGCAAAAAATGCGAAACAGTAATTGTAAATTTTGCCTAAAAGGAATTCATAATATTTTTCGCTGTTCTAAATTTAAGGAGGTTGACATGATCGAAAGACAAATATTTGTTACAGATAATAAAGTATGTGTATCTTGTTTGAATATTCATGAGGGCACACAGTGTGCAGCATTATTGTTTTATTTGTCAATCTAGGGATCATCATACACTGTTGCATAAAAATGTGCAAACAGATGCAGTAACTGATGTCGTTTCAGCGCAAGGCGTAAACATGATCAAATCCAATTGTTTAGATTATGTTTTATTACCGACGGCATTAATATTAGTGAAGGACGGACAACAAAAATTCATTAACTCCCGAGCTTTGTTAGACTTAGGGTCGCAAACTAATTTTGTCACTTCAAATTTAATAAATAAATTAAGAATAAAAACTACACAGTTTCAGAACGTGCAACTCAAATATCCGGAATTTCGAGCGAATTTACTTAATGTGCTAAATGGATAAATCTAGAAATTAGATCCAAATATGGAGGTTGTAATTTTTCTACGCAGTTTAGAGTCATACCTAATATTACAGTACAATTGCCTCAATTTAATTTTCAAATTGATAACTTTAAAATACCAAAAGGGCCGCTATTGGCCGCTGAAAAATTTTATGAAAGTGCTGACATAGAATTGCCTTTTGGTGCAGATATTTTCTTTTCTATTTTACTTCCTCAAAAACTAAAATTTACCGAAGATCAACCCGACTTTAAAAATTCTCATTTTGGCTATTTTGTAAGTGGACGAATTTACATTTAGTTCTATAAAAAATTATTATCAAGCAGCTTCACTGCACTGTGTTTCTACAGAAGGACGGGAAACTTTAATACGCCTAATGGAGAAATTTGGGAAAATGAAAACCTGTGTAGGGCAGATACTGTAGAAGAGTTTTTAGATAATAAAATAACAAAATTGCTTTAAGTTAAATTTTAGAAGAATCGTGCGTCGTTTTCAGGTTAAATTACCTTTAAGAGTTGATCTTAAAATTTTTACGTTAGAAGATTCTTCAGCATGGCAATAAAACGTTTTCAAAATTTAGAAAAGCGCTTTCTATCAAATGGTTTGTTTTTTAGGCAGTATTCTAAGTTTATCAGAGAATTTTGGAAAAAGAATGGACAAAAGTAATTAGCATGAATGCATTTGAATGTTATAGAAAGGATAATTGGTATTTTTTGTCTTATCCAGACATAACACAGGAAGATAAGAAACATATCAAGATACGTGTAGTTTGCTACGTACATTGACGTAACATAACAAAAAAACCAAGAGAAAGATAAAGAAAGGATGACCGGGCTCAATCGGCGAGTGGGCGGGTCTTATACCTATTGCTAAATTAAAAGGAAACCTGAAATAAACAGAAAAAAAATATAAACACTCACTCATTCACACTCAGAACAAAACATACAACGGGAAAGAAAGAACTTATAATTAAAATATATATATATATATATATATATATATATATATATATACAGAACACAGTACTCCCAAAACCCAACCCCAAAAAAAAGTCAATGTCCCCAATTTACATATTACATTATGAGAACCCCTTAAACATTCAAAAAAAATTACCCAAAAAAAATGGCGAGCTGTAATTTTTAGGTAATAATCCCCTGACAGTATTTATTAAGAAAAGAAAAGAACCAAACGCAACCCTAAAACCACAGCTCTAGAATATCGTAAGTATTAACTTAAACTAAATTTACAAATATAATGGCAACATTTTCAATTGTGCCAGCAAGTCTTTAAACAATTTTTCATTAATAAGTAGTAAGTTTTTAGTTATTTAAAACAAATAGTAAAGCATTAATGAAAAAAAGCAGTAAATACCAAAATAGTTCAATAATTTTCGTAAAGAATTAAATTTAGAAAGGCCATGAACGGTAAAACATTAGGTGTTCTGGTTCCGAAGTCAGAAGCGCATACAAAGAAAACCAAAAAAAAAAAACTCACCATCGAGCTACTGGCATCGGGGTAGAACCAGTCGCTGGTCTACGACAGCGAATACGCAGGCTTAAGTCCAGGCAGAGCGCATTTGACTTCGCATTCCCAGAAGAAGCGACAGCTCAAGGGATTAACGTGTCCACCGCAGGACGCTAGAATAATTACGAACAATAAATTAATTTAATGAAGCCGAAAGTATTGTTTTATACAAACTCTATATATTCACCACGCTAAATAATGCGTGCCAGAAATTCGCATAGAGAAAACGAACGAAGCAGAACAGAACGTGTTTTCTGGTTGCTAATCGAACAGCAAATGCAATGTTACATTGGTTTGGTTAAAGCCCGTAAACTTGTCAAGAAAGATAAAGCAGGAAAACCCCAAGTTTATAGAAATAATTTCGCCGAAATCTTTAAAAAGGGAAAACACATCAGCATTTAATTATTGAAATACTTGGAAAGTCGCCTATCTAATTAGGGCGTAAATTCCACGGTACGAAATTCTTAGAAAGGATACTTATTTTTCTAATGAGCAGAAAGATTTATCAACTAACCTAGATAGGAAATTTATTATTAATTACAATACAAATCTTAATACACGAAAGGGTTATTTTTAATTAACGGAATTAATTTTTGTGTTGAACGCCAAAAGAATTTACGGTAAAAATTATTGTATATAAACTAATCAACTATTTACGAAAATGAACGTAACAAATCATGGATGGTAGGGCAGAGACCAAAAAAGGCATTTTTTTAAACAGTATTCAGTACACGGGTGACATTTCATAACCAGAATTATTTGACATTTTGTTATTATTTCGTTTATATAGGTTTGTTTGTGTTGCAGATATCTGGCAAATGTACTTACAAATTTTGGTTGATCTCGAACATCAAAAAATAATTAAATATGTTTTGGAGGAGGAAGTACATAGCCCGATGCAAATTATACAGTTAAGTAGATTACCGTTTGGATTAAAGGCGATCCCTCATTTAGCAACGCGGCGTGTGTTACAATTAGCCATAGAAAGAGCAGAGGAATTTTCTTTGGCGGCACATATATTGAAATTCAAAGCGTATATTGACGATTGGTTATTTAGAGGAGATGATGTAGATCTTGTTTTAAAGGCTCAGTTAGAGCTAATTGAGTTGTTAGGTTCGGGAAAATTTGAGTTGCATAAGTGGACTGCAAACAATATGCAATTATTACAAAATGTACTTCAAAATCTTTACCACTCTGATGAAATTAATATTCATGACGAGGCGAGAGCTGTTTTGAAAACGCTGGGCTTAGCTTTCAACATTATTAATGATAAATTTATTTTGAGCTGCGGGATAAACAAGCCTGAATCAACATTTAGTAAGCGCACAGTGTTGGGATTTATTGCTAAAATATCCGATCCATTTGGCTTTTTAGCACCTGTAATTACGGTGACTAGAAGTCTAATGCAATCCATTTGGGAAGCTAAACTTGAATAGTATGCAGAATTGCCAGAACAAATTAGGAATAAATGTGATTTCTTTTTGACGACTTAATTAATGTATCGTCATTACATGTGATTTTCCAATGCTCCACCCGAAGGTACTACATTGGCCAGGAAGCGAGTTTTTTTTTACCTAGAAAATTTGGAATTTTGCCGAATCCTTGCTGTTCCAAGCAAGGTAGGGATCTTTAACGTGCGTGACAACACTCACACACGGGACCTCCATTTTACCTCTCATCCGAACGAGAGTGTATTTTTGTGAAAATGCTCGCTTAACATTTTTCAAGCGGACCGTGTCGGGATTCGAACCCGGGACCTTGGGCGTAGTAGTCACACACATACCACTACACCACGGAGCCGTCTAAATGTATCGTCAATTGAAATTAATAGATACTTGAATATGTGGAAATCCGTTGCAGTGGAAGTCGTCGGATTTTGTGATGCTTCACAATTGGCACACGGAGCTTGTATTTATTTAAGGGTAAAGTTAAGAATGTTTTATTATTTTGCGATTCAACAATTGTATTGGCTTGGTTGAAGGTAAATCATTGGAAGCTTAATGCATATGTAGTAAATCGAATTAAATTAATTCAAGAGTTAACTTCAAAGTTTAAGTGGGCCTATGCAAGTTCAGAAAATCATCCAGCTGATTTAGTGTCTAGAGGTGTTCTGCCACAAAAATTGCTAAGTTGTAAGTTATAGTGGAAAGGACCTGCATTTTTATTGGTACCTAATATAACTTTGGAAAAATATTTACAAGCGGATAATCCAGAAGGTAATTTACCGAAAATAAAATGTTTTATAAATATAGAAAAAGAGAAACTGCCAATATTTAAAAATATTTTTAATTTTACAAAAATTAACCGAATTTTAGGTTATTGTTTGCGTTTTATATATAATTGTCGGAACGAGAACAGTAGGCATGTTGTAAACTTAACAACGACCGAATTGAAGGAAGCACATGTGGTCATTATTAAACATGTGCAACAAGAGCACTTTACTAAAGAAATTTTGCAATTACAAGCAGGCAAAGAATGCAACAAATTACTTTCGTTAAGTCCGTTTTTAGATACAAATGGCATTATTCGGGTAGGAGGTAGGCTTGACAATAGCGAACATCCTTTCGAGAAAAAATTTCCAATAATCTTTCCAAATAAAAATTTTATAACTAAAATAACTGTTGAAGGTGAACATGAGCGACTTCTGCATGGAGGCGTAAATTTAACCTCATCAGTTTTACAGCAGGGGTACTGGATAATCAAGACCAATTAAGAAGTAAAGAAAATTCTACATAAATGTTTAACCTGTTTTAGATTAAACTTCTAAACAATTAATGGGAAGTTTGCCCTAAGATAGGGTACATGTGAGTCTATCTTTTGAAAAGGTAGGGATAGAGTTTGCGGGACACTTTTTTATTAAGCGGTCACGTGTGCATAAGGTAATTACAACAAAAGCTTATGCAGCGCGTTCGTTTGTTTTGTAATCAAAGCAGTGCACATGCAATCCTTGTCAGATTTAAAAACAGAAACGTTTATGGCAGCATTAAAGAGATTTGTTGGACGACACGAGTTACATATCGCCTATATTAAAATGCATATAAAATAAATGTAATTATTATGTCTTAGTAATAGCATGTTACATTGTATTAAATGAAGGTTATATAATTAAAGTTTAACAGAGTTCATATCAGAAATAACAAAGCAAATGACTACTTTTTATTCCAGACGCAACCTGATACATCAGGTGCAGAAACAATGAACTGCAATAAAGCTGCCATAATTAAATTTAACTTAGAATAAGACATTGTATGATTATCGAGAAACTGCGGACAGCAAGATCTGCACTTTCCCACAAGATAAAGTGAGCCCAGAGGCTACATAAATACTGCCCAGAACCCCTGATCGCCAGTCAGTCTTCGAACTTCATAACTTTAACATATTGGTGGTTTAGGCTACTCATAGTAATTATTGATTTGTTAAAATAGTAATTTAGAATATTTTTGTCAACTTCAATTAAATCTCATTTAATCAACATAAACGCTCAAGCCGTAAAAGAAAATAAATCAATTTTTGTAATTATATAATTAAAAATATATTTGATAGAAGTGTTATTGGAAATAAAACTTTTTAAAAAGAAGTTCCCAATGACTCAAAATCTATCTCGCGGTATTTCAAAAATAATCTATAGTGATAACGGAAGCACATTTAAAGAGGCCAGCAAAGAATTTAAAATAATTGTATACGTGGTTTGGGAAATCGGAAACTAAATATATTATCGAAAATTTTTCTTTCGGTAACGGCATTCGTTGGTGATATATTCTAGCTTACAGCCCAAGCTTTGGGGACTGTGGGAAAGTCAGATTAAAGTATTTAAAAAACATTTCAAAAAATTTTATGGGGTGAACAGTTCTAACTTTTGAAGAATTTAATACTCTAGTAGTTCAAGTAGAAAGTAGGTTGAATTCGCGACCATTGTGCCCACTTAACGATGACCCATTAAATCTTACCTGTTTAACGCCAAACCATTTCCTGACCGGAAGGTCCTTAGCATACATTCCAGGAGGATCAGTTTCGGAGGTTCCTTTCAATAAATTAAAATTTTGGAAGGTGTGCTTTTAGAAAATATGGTCTAGAGACTATTTGTCACAATTACAGAATAGGCCAAAGTGGAAAAAATCTTTACCTAACGTGCAAGAGGGAACTTTAGTTTTATTTAAAGATGACAAATTGACCCCCATTGGAATGAGGATTAGCACGTGTAACTAGAACCGTAGCGGTAACGGTAAGGTAAGAGTGCGCATTTAAAAACAGAAAACGGTGTCGGTGTAGTGTCAATTTCGGAAATTGTGGTACTGCCAATTGACAGTGGCGAACGATTATTCTGAAAATTTATTAGTTTTAGTACTTATGTTGTCAAGGAATATAAATAGTTCAATTTGTTTAGGCCGTGGGCATTTTATGGTAGCGATGTGCAACCATAGTTCTTTGTATTAGGTTTAAGAATTGCAAAAAGTATGAGTCAACAAGAGTCTAGCTACCCCGAGCTACCCTTATACTTGCTGCCCCTTCTTTCTAGTTAGTTGTAGTTTGAAGTTCAGTTAGTTTACTAGAATATTGTCATTGCATATTATTTTCAGATTGAAAAATTAATAAATATAATACAGTCCACTAGTTATCAATTAATTACATCTTAATCGTAATGAGTATGAGCCTATGCAAACTTCGAGTTAATTAACTTTCATTCCAAACACAGTACCTGCTTTTTCTTGTTAAATATAGCACGACCTTGTTCTATATCTTTTGTGCTTTTTTCATCTTGCGTTATTTGGCTTCCTAAGTAGCAGAAATCCTTACCCTCTTGTAAGTTCTCGTTACCTATTTGTATTCTTGTTTTTAATTTTTCCCTTCCTTTGCATACTAGTTTTTTAGTTTTATCTTTGTTAATTTTCATACGTGTGCTGTTAGACTTATTGTCCGAAAATTTTCAATCTAACCGCGCCTCTCCTTTCTGGTATAGTTACTATCATGTTAAAAAATGTTTTCCAATCTGCAAGTTATTGAATTTATATGAAATATAACTATACAAAAATTAATCAGATGATTTCAGGTTAAGTGTATTGGATACCTTAAAAAGTCACTCCCAGCGTGCAACACAAATAAAAGGCACTCATTTTTCTAAACTCTAAAATTTTCACTTAATACATTCAAATCAAACATTAATAAATCAAAGTCATCTTCAATTTGTGTCATAAATGTCAAACTTAAAAATTTTATAATTTTGACAACGATCCTAGGTCATGGATCGAAACGTAAATAAAGACGATTTTAACAAGTTTGAGTGATTTGTTTCCCAAAGAAGATTAAGACAAATAAAAAACACATTTCGTTTATTCTATCAATAATGCTATCACTCCAAATTTTTCCGTATCTTATATTAAATTGCATGGCATTATAAACTATAATTTTTGGATATGTCGTTAACAACAAATATAGACAGCATTTAAAAACCAACCTCTTCGTTCGTCCTATCATTAATAATTAATGGACTGGTCAGACTTATAGTATAATATACATGTTAATATTTTTATGAGATGTAGTCCAAATCAAACAACAGAATACAGAATTTAAATTTTAATCAATACCTAACGTTTCCGTACATTTTTTGCACCTTTTTCAAAGGCTAAAATGGAAACAAAAATTCGAAATTAGCAAGAAATTCATAACCTGTCACTGAATACTTACATGGATCGATTCATTAAAGGAAATTGAAAAACAATTACTGCACGATTCACATAATAAATGTGGGTCAAAAATTAAAAATTAAAAATTAAAAAAATGCCTGAAGGGCATGTCATGCCACGATGGCGGTTAAATCATAAAGACAAAGTTGAGAATGACAAATTCTATAGGAGTGACAGAGTACGTTCAGAAAATGGCTTTGATTACATAACCTGAAGGAACATACTCAACGTTGTTTAAAAATGTCATTACTATATAAAGCAAAATAGACGTTATGCACCCTATCAATATCAATCTTATTATTGATAGGATTAATTTCACTATTAATATAAAAAGACTCGATGAAAAGCCTAGTTTTGTAATTGGTTTCATTCTCCAAAATGATAGTGTCGTCGAAAAGTGGTGTATGACTGGTTGCTGCAACATGAGCGGACAACGAACATTTATTGGAGTTTATCCTGCAATCACTCCTGTGCTGTGTTAAACGACTCTTTAACCACTGGCTAGTCTGATCAATGTAACTATTGTTGCAACTACACGTGATCTTGTAGACAACATTACTGTTTAACAATTTCGGAGTACGATCCTTTAATTTGGTAAACAAATTCTGGATGGAATAATTGTATTCATAGACAATAGCAATTATAGGTTGTTTAAGTAATCGTACTAAAAGTGGAGATAACTTCTGTATATACGGAAGCTTCTTGTACGTCATATCAACTTCAGTAGAGTTTACTTTTAAGAAGTTGCCATAAATCAATCTATGCAGCATTCCCTTTGGATAACCGTTGTTCATTAAAGTGTTAATCAATAATTTCTTATTTTTCTCAATAAACTGTGGGTCTGAAATATGCTCAATTTGATATCGTAGGACCTTCACCGTGTTTACCTTATGTTTAAAAGAATGGTTGGAGTGGAAATTTAGATATCTGCCAGAGTTAGTTGGTTTAGTGTACCAATCAAATAATAGATGATTAGATATATCTCTGATGACCATAACATCCAAAAAAGGTAATTTACCATCCACCTGTCGTGAGATTAAAAATGTTCAGACCACATCAATATTCCAATTTTTCGACTTTCAAACAACAATTACGAAGACTATTCAACTAATACAACTCCCTTAACTCAACAATCCGCCTACTCTAGCTATACCCACAGGTAGCCATTCAAAGCGTCACATACTTAAGTTTAGAAAATCGCACGCATTGATAACCTCTTTGCCAAATCTTTAAACAAGGTTCTACAAATACCCCGCTCAGCGCTCACCGTTAAATTTTCTTTTTTGGAGAAAACCGATTTACATCTTAAAACTGATTTCGTTCAACCTCCTTCCCGCCCCCTTTCCTACTCGCCCATATACTACACTTGTTTACGTTTTGAAATACATTTTTTGAACTACTACCTGAGCTTAAAAGTTTCAAACTAAAGTTTTATTCAGTTTACATACTACCACAACCGCGCAGCTTTTTCAACCTTTTACTTTCTCGCATGACTATATTTTGACCTAATTAATTCCTTACACGCAAATAAATCATTTATTCATTTTTTTCTCTCAGATGTAGTAATTGTCATTTAATTCCTACACTTTCTTATGTTTTCGGTAAGGATTATGTCATGGAACACTATTCCTATTGGGATTTATATTCAAACACGTAAAAGACACATGATACCATGCGGGTTAATTAAGTTAACGTTCTTGGTTAGCGTTTCCTTCTTCAAAATATAAATAAATACATTGTAACATTTTACATTTTTCGATAATTTTGCTGACGAAGCGTATGTAATTCACATCAATAAACTACATTGTCTGAATATTCTTTGACCCTATTTGGGTTTACTTTGTATTGTAACCATGTAACGCAGATTCTATTTCATTTAACTAATGTTTGTAAAAACCTCTCCTAAACTTATTGTGATGTATATTAATAAATTTACTCTTATTTACTTCATAATTGTAAAGCTTTCTTATATTTACATGAGTGCGCTGTGAAAAGTATTTGTTGTAAATATTAAGTTTATCCTTTATTGCGGTTTCTACATTATTTATTTCCTTAACATAGCAGCGTGGTTTTATTTATTTTATGACGCCCTGATATAATTTTCCGTCTCGCGTGTTTCTTACATTGTATGAATCTTTTATGTCAGCGGTTTATGTTGTCGCAACATTTATCCTGTTGAATAACTAATGCATTAGTATTATATAAAATTGTACAAATACTAACTGCTCTGACTGGAATTTTATCTTCTAAAGAAAGAAGAACTAAAATGACATATTTAATTAAGATTAATGATTGGTAAAATCTATCATATAATGTAAGTCATATACGAGGGTAAGGTGAAAAGTTTTCGGCCTGACACAGAGATGGCGTTCCAATCAGCAAAAATTTGTGCTTCCTGCCTGCGTGCACATGTCATTAGTTCGTATGACAAGTTTCAACCTGCTATTTGTTTGTTTACATGAATTTTTCAAGCAGACGCCTTATGTTGTAACAGTTTTTTTGACCACTGCAGAACATCAACGAATTTTTAATTTTACAAACTCTTGTATAGTCATTAATATCCATTTTTAAATAAATAAATACCAGTATTGGTATTATGCGTGCTAACCGCCATACAGAAATGCTAGTTTCGTTGCTAATATCAGGCGCCGAATGTTAGTATTAATATTATCAAGGCCAAGCAGCTTTCCAGTTTCGTGCATATTGCATCTGCACTCATTTTAGTTAGAGCTCTCGTCGAGAACCATCATGGAAATAATAAGGGCTCTAGCACGTAACTTGCGTCTGGCCTTGTGCGCTAGTAGAGCCTTAGTGCGCTGAACACTAAGCTTTGTGGTTTCAACGATGGTAAGAATTAAAAATATAAGTTAGTAGACAAACTGAATAATTTTGTTGTAGCGCTTTTCTTCTTTTTTTGTAACGTCTTTTTAACGACGTCTTTAAATGGCATTTAATAAATAACTTCGTTTGGAAAAAATTTTTAATAAATTCATTTAATAATTCTTTGGACATTTGTTTAAATAGCACTTAAAATATTACTTTAATAATTTTGTAAAAGTTACGATGAAACATGTTTTTCAACGCTTCGTTGGAGAATCTTCAGTTAGATTTTTATTTTATAATTCTCAACTTTTAAGAAGTCGTTTTGTATAGCAATTGTAAAGCTCCGCCGTATATTCATTTGTTAGAATGAACACGCCTTATCTGGTTTTATAAAAATAGGCAGTCTGTATGCTGTATTTAAAGAGGATATAGATTCCAATTTCGCACCTGGAGTATCAAGTTGTAGTTCATTCACGTCAACTTTGCGATAAAATATCGATCCAAGATGAACGTCCTTCAACCGTACGATGAATAGTTGGATTTTATGTAATGTTATGCAAGAAAACAATAAGTTTGAATTTAAGGAAACGTTCTACAAAGTACATAGAAATTTTATGGTTTGGAAATTAAGTCCGATGATGAATGGAAATGGTACTTTTGAAGTTTTTGGTCAAGATCTACACACAGTAGAACATCTAAGTTTGGTATTGGAGTGTGGTTGGTCCAGTTTGTGCGTATGAGCAGAACGCATGGAAGTTTGTATGGTCCGGTCCAAGGATCAAGCAGCTGTTCGTATTCTGTAGAACATGTGGATTTTACGTCACCTGTTTTTCTGAAAAATGTATGTATTAACACCTGCCCTAACATGCTGTAACGCCAACATGTAAACAACACCTGCTGAGCCAAGGTAAGATATTAGAATTATTTTTACATCACGTCTACATTTGGTGATCTTTGATACGAGGCTATTTCGAAAAATATCTTTGTAACCACAATTATCATTTATCCGTTTAACAAAAAAAGGACCTTAGTAAATTTTTATTGTCAATACTAGTACGGTGTAATCACAGTTACTAAATTTTATGAAGTTAGGCAAATCTAAAAAGTTCTTATTGATGTTTCATATATGCATGATTTCACTTACAATTTCTGAATGATGAATTAATAGACAATGTAGTTAAAGTTTTATAAATATGTAAACAGAAAAAACAGATCTGATATTTCTGGTATAAATTCAAGTTAAACTTTTGTAACGTAAACAACATTTAAAGTTTTTAATATTTCCTTTAAATATATAATCCTACCTTATGAGTAGATAAACTTGTATTATCTTTTCTTAAACATGAATTTTATATCTACAATTTTTATGGAGGAACAATTTTAATTAAAAAAGCAACATTTAATTTTTTTAATTAATTGTTTTATTCTGAACAAGTACGTTCAGAAACAGAGTAACAAGGTATAAGATCAAATAAGCGTAAAGTGGTAAACCCAATTTAACAAGAAGCTTTGATAGCTTTTTCAGAATTTGAAGCATAAAATCTGTGTTCATATTATTGTGGCCTGATTGATCTTTGTTGTTTTTTATGAGGTAACAAGAGAATACCTCTTTTGTCCTCATTTTTGTAAATTTATTTAAATTTTCTTTACAGCTTCTGCGTTAGCAGTTAATACGGTATTCCTCCCTAAGGACGCCCTAGTCCCCCTTAGAGAAACGCTGTGTTTAAAGTTAATGACTTGGTGGCGCCCTATTTAGACCCCTGTTTTGTAAAGAATCTAGCCCTAGTAAGAAAGTAATGCTTTGTAAAAAGAACCACGACCCATCCTCATAAGCTCTGCCCAAGGAATATACCCCTAGCATAGTCGGAAGATATTTGCGTTCCACCATTTTAAGGAAATCCTTCCTTAAAGGTCACTGGTCACATTAGGGGATAAAAAGAACCCCTAACATTATACCGATCAGTGTATAAATATAATTATAATGTGTGTTACCTTAAGATGGATAAACTTACATATCGTGCGGTCATAAAATTCTTTGTTTTGGACGGATTAGCACCTCAGGAAATTCATCCGAAGTTGACAAAAGTTTACGAAGACTCTGCCTCTTCCACGTCAATCGTTAAAAAGTGGGCAGCTGAATTTAAACGTGGTCGTACGTTTTTCGAAAGACGACCAAAAACCGCAACCACACCGGAAACAATCGAAAAAGAGCATGATATCGTGTTGGACGATAGGCGGGTGAAAGTGAAGGAGATAGCTGAGGCTGTAGGGATTTCGGACGAAAGGATGCGAAACATCTTACCAAAGAGTTAGGGATGCGAAAGCTCTGCGCAAGATGGGAGCCGCATTTGCTAAATGCCGATCAATTGCAAATGCAAAAACGAGTTTTGCAGCAATGTTTGGCCCGGTTCAATAAGGATCCGAGCGATTTTGTGCAGCGATTTGTCACTATGGATGAGACATGGGTCTACCATTACACGCGAGAAACTAAACAGCAGTCGAAGCAGTGAGTAGAAGCCGGTTGTTCAACGCCAAAGAAAGCGAAGTCGATCGCATTTGCCGGAAAAGTGATGGCCAAGGTGTTTTGGGATGCGAAAGGAATCCTGTTAATAGATTACCTTGAAAATGCAGAACAATTACAGGCCAATATTACTCCACCCTTCTTGACCAGGTAAATGCCAAAATTCGCGAGAAGAAGCCTGGTTAGAAGAAGAGAAAAAATCATCTTTCACCATGACAACGCACCTGCACACAAGGGTGCATTGGCGATGAGAAAATTAACGAATTTGGGGTATGACTTGCTCGGCCATTCCTACTATTCCCCTTATTTGGCGCCCTCAGACATCTATCTGTTCCCAACCTTGAAGAAATTTCTTTCTGGAAAGCGCTTTATGTCTAATGAAGAAGCTGAGAGGGCCGTAGACGAATATTATCGCAGTCTTCCAGACTCTCACTTCCGGGAAGGAATACTAATGTTGGAGAAACGCTGGACCAGGTGTGTTGAAGTTAAGAGGGATTATGCCGAAAAATAAAATCTTTTTTTACTGAAAATTGCAGTCTTTCATTGTAGCCAGAGAACTTTTTACCTTACCCTCGTATATTCTGTCAAATCATAATTTTTCTCTTCCCATCTGATTTATAACTAACGTAACGCGGCACGTTCCTATTTGCATAACTAATATTAAAAAAGGTACGAAAATTTGGTCAACATTTTTAAAATAGCCTTACTACCCAACGAAAGCGAGATCTTTCAAATAAACGTTTCTTTGTGACACTTAATGAACTGCTGAACTTCCAGAAAAAGAAATGAAGAACCAAAATATTGACAATGTCTTTCTTAATTTAGTAACATTGTTGAGAATTTCACTTGAAAAGCGGTTACTAATTGATCTCAGGGCAACCACTTTTATAACAGAAAGACATTAATAGGTACAGAAAATCGAGTTATCTCGCACAAAATTAAATGCATTGGCTACCATGTGCATTAAAAGTAATGATTTAAGCGGGTTAATCTGAAAGACTTCGCGAAACATTTTACTGCAGGCAAGATAAGCAAAAACCCCTTTTAAAAGCTTTATTCTGTCACAATTACGCTTTAGGCATTAGATTTAGCATTCCGTTATGTCATCATTTTAGTTTGTTTTCGATATTAGCAGATATAATTAACAAAAACTGTTATTGTTTCTTCATCTACATTAGAATCTGACTTAATACTGTAAAAATTAGGACGGATATCTATAATTGTCTGAGATAAAGCTATAGAACTATCAATCCATTGATCAAGAGCTATAATTGCAAAGATTCCAGAAGAATCTAAAAATTTCTAGTATAATTTGGAAGCTGTATAATTCGATATATAAACCGTACCACTCGACAGGGAGTTCAGTTCAGACCCAAATATTAATTCACTGTATGAAGTTAATCATCATTAGAGCTCTTAAAGTAAATACTCTATAATGTCAACACAAATTGGGATGTAAGTACATTAGTGCTCTTGTAAATAAATTAACAGTAAACAGTTAAATAATAATAAATATAGTATAATTGTCAAATGAGTGATCTATAGTGGTATTTCAGAATATTAAGGATTTTCAGTAAATATTTCTCGATAACCAGATTTATACTTAACCGAATAAAGAACGGTACAGCAAAGTTTGTTAGAATATGATATCGCCAATTCGCTACTATTCGTTTAGTGCGTATATTCGATTTACACAAATAATATTTTTCGCATAATTGTAGACATCTAATCTATGTTAGTATCGTTGTTAAAACTGTTCTACCTATCAGGTGTTAACAACTGCAAACGGTTCAAATAGAAACTTTTATTAATGCCATAATATAGTTTTAGGGTTAATTACAGAAAAAAGAAAGAATTTATACTACAAAGCACAACTGTAGCTTAAAGTGTACTATATGTTAAAAAAACGATCAAATGTAAATCAGAAGACACAAATTTTGTGGACGACTATGTAGATAAAACAAAAAACTTATTATCATAAAATATTTTATATACAATTTTAAAAACAAAAGTTAATGCTTTACAAAGCTGAAGAACTTCACCAAATACTGAGCAGTAGAATTCGGTTTTACTTCTTAGGTATATGCATTACCATAGAGGATTGAAATTACACACTTATACTACAACCCCGTTAAATATAAGCACCTTTAAAGCCTAATTTTTCATTCTAAAACTGTATTACTAAAACATATAAAAATGTGACGACTACCCGGTAATGCACTTCTTATGCTTTTAAGAATGGGTCAATGATAGTACTGGTTATTCTGTATGTGTATATGAATCTATAATCCAACACCTTTAATCAATTAGGAACATTCAGGTCGTTGGTTATGATCATAACCCAACACCTCTGACCATTCAGTGCAAGCCTCTATTTTTCATAATTCACAAGGTATAAGTTTCGTATTATACGAAGTAGGCTGTTATACTTTGAGAAATTTATTTTTGTACGTCAGTATTTGCAATGTTGGTCTGAGCGTCTAGAAAATTAATATTGTGTAGTCGAGGGAAAAGTATAGTATTCCAATCCGAGTTATATTCATTACTCATTCGGATTACGCCGGCCTCGCTCCGCAAACTTTCCGAATGAGTAATGGCTATCATAACTTTCTCGAATTATATGCTATTACTTCACTATTCGTTTAAATAACTTGACCTTAGTTCTGGTTGTCATTTTGCACCGCTTGCAGGCCATATAATTTGTTTTGTTATTCCTTTCCACTGTTGTTATCTGAGTTCTTTTATTAAGCAAAATATTTTTGACTTTAACATTGGGTACACGCGTGATGATATGATACAATGGTTCCATACTAATCTGTTTTTTTAACCTTTCATTCTATACATTCCAAACTTGCCGTTGATTGTCCTGTTTGTCGAGTAAATATCCTCTAGTTATTCAGTAGTGATAATTGATAACGAAATTGTTTTTCCACATAATCAGCAGACAAGCTAAACTATATACAATTTTGGAAGTTAAAATAAAAACAACTAATGAGATAATTTAAAGTGGATTCAAGTCAAAAAGAAGTTGATAAGGAGCTAGTGTTTGTGTTGACCTTTCTTCATGTATATCCGTGGCGGGGCATCGCAACTTCAGTAATTTACATACATTTGATGATTCTTTTGACTGTTTGACTTATGCTTACTCTAAACAACTTTAAATTTATTCTATAAAGATATAGCAGTTAAACGCTAGGATTAGTTTTATAATTAAAAATATTGAATACATATGTAACTTACATATCAAAAATTATCTGTTAAATGTACAACTTAAAATTTTTGTAGTTGTTAATGGATTATTTTATCTACGTTTGGCCAAAACATATTGCATAATAAGTAAAAGACCATAATCTTCCCGTATAGTCTTCGTATTCTAGCTGAGAAAAATTAAATAATAGGTATACGAACAGATATTGGGATCTGAATTCAAAAACAACTTTTTATTAACAAAAATTGTTTTCTGCTGTTTTTAAAATATTAGCCATGTGATCAATACATTTTTGTATGCGTTTGAATCAATTTTTGAAGCACCATTTCCACTATGATTGAAACACTCCAAAATATGCATTTTGAACATATCAACCACTTCTTGGGGTACCAAAAAATGTTACCCTCGCAATTTACTCTTGATATATTCTGGAATGAAAAGAAAACATTGTGTACCAAATGACGATTGTACGACGGATGAAACATCACATCCATGCTTTGACTGCTCCAAAAGTCACTTGCTTGAGCCGATTTGTGGAAGCTCACGTTATCATGCTGGAGAATGATCCGCCTTAAAAAGTTGGTTTTCCTTTTTTCCTTGAAAATTACTGACAAACCAATGGTTGTGTACCAATACGAATTGACCGACTTTTTCTAAAAGAACGGTTGACACAAGCAGGGGACCATTTGCTTCGAAGTGCTTTATGCACGAGCAAATCTTGTTGGATTCACTAATTTTGAAAGACGCATACAGATGGTTGCTGTTTACTTTCCGTTTCATACGCAAAGATCCACGATTCGTCACATCCCACAATGTTGTAAACCTGTTTACATATACCATAAACGTATTTTTGGATAATTTTTTTCGACAAATCGACACGAAGGGTTTGATTTGGTATGGCCAATGATCCAAGAATGGATCAAAAAGAACTGCGATCTCTCTATCCAGTAATTTTATCATTACGTGCGGGAGGTTATCGCATGATTTTTCTACAAATATTGAATCCGTTTTTATTATACTAGAAGATCGGTAAAGTTTGTTAATTATTTAAAGCCAATCAGACCATTCTTGTTTTCAGAAACATTACTGCTGTTCATTCAACATAATTTTTTCGTTTTGAGAAACACAGCTCAGCTACTACATGACGCCTGCTTACTTATTTGTTTGAATGTTTTAAACAGGATGGTCAAATGATACCTCTATGACCAGAACCAAAACATAATACTCTTCTGGGAAATCGATAATACTTAAACACATCACCAGGAGTGAACAGTTCCCACACATAAACTGAGGGTTCACCACTGACGAGGTTCCTTGTACTCTATTTCCTTAAGTAGATGCACCTTCAAACAAAAGTGGGTATTAATATACATTTGCAATTTTATACCAGTATGAAATTTATAATTGTCAATTGACAAACTGTACTTGGTTTATTTTTTAGCAACGCTGTTTACTCTAATTCCGTTCCTAACTTTAACAAAGTATTTAAATCATCTATATCCAATTGACAAAGTTGTGAAATGTATTCGGGTAATAAATTTTTTCCCACATACCTTACCTTAGTAATGTTAGGTGGAAATTGAGGTATCGTTTTGAAACGACTTTGCAGATGCGCTACAAAAGAAGTATACTTTTATCCTACCTTTGCCTACGGTTCTTAATAGTTTTCCATACGTCAATATCAAAACATTGTGGCAAAAAAATCTTTCTTTATACGATTTATCAAGGAATCCCATTCCCTTAAGGGGCTTTAACGCTCTGTGCCAAATTAATCCATTTCCCAAAAATAGTTCTACTGCACTATGAAAGGTTTTATTTTGACAACTTGCTGGTCTGCTAACACTTACCCTATCTAAAAATTAATGACCATGCACGTTTAAGAGGAGGAGGTTATAAATGCGAATGGTTAGCCTTTACATTTTCTGCTGTAAAAGGTACTCGAACACTCCCATTAAAACTTTCTGACCGAGTTTTTCGATCTACACATTCATACAAGTCTGCTTCTAACGTAAGTATCGTTGCTAACGTTTCGTTCCTAAATAAAACTGCATCGTCCAAACTTTTTTTAGGTATTTTAATTCTTTTAGCACGACCAGAAGGTATGTTCAGTAATATCAATTAAGCAAGCAGATTTTACTGTTTTTCTTACTAATCTCTCTCTTACCTGTTACTAGTCTGTTACTTATTGCGCCTGTTATTCTAATTTAGACTCCACTTGATTTAAATAAATAATAGAAAATATCTCAGAAAATTTTTTATACCTTAATAATTCAAATAACCAAAAAATGTTCAAGCAATAGATAATTCCTACTTCTAACCGCAAAGAATTTTGAACCAACACTTTAAAGTACCAACACTTTCTAAGAAAAGATAAACAGATCCAATCAAACATAAAACTTAAAATTTAAAAATTTTAGGCAAAATAAAGAATTGAGCAAATTAGTCAAACTTATTAATAGAGTCAACAATAAATTCAAGCTAAAATAGATTAAGCCAACTATAGATTAACAATGACAATTTCAAGCTTTCGAGCTTTTAGGCTTTCTAGCCCTCGAGATTTCTAGCCCCACCCTTTTAGGCTTTTTAGCCCTCGAGATTTCTAGCCCCATCGTTGTTGCCGGTTAACTTACTTGACCCCGCACTTGTGCGCCAGTATATAATTCGTTTCTTCTTTGATACATCCCAACAGAAAAGGAAGTGAACAATCTTTTTTCTTCGACTGATGGTCTAAGAAAGTGGATATCTTCTGACTAGCTAAAACTTTAACTTCTGCGGAGACATCTGAGACATAGCCGTGGGTTCTTACGACTCTACTATACTATCAAAATTTATCACTAAATGAAAGAAAGGGCGCGACCAAATCTTAACATTAAAATAATAAGCTATATGTATCTTGTGGGCGGACGGGAAAACCTTCAATGTAAGAAAATAGCTTTTGCTGAATGACCTATTTCCTGAAAAAAGGACGTAGTTGCTAAAATATAGTTCTTATAATTAATGAAATGGAACGCTAAATGTTCTTAAATGTACTTAAATTTAAAAAGACACAAAATAAGAAATAAAAAAAATAAAAACAAACAACAATTTCACCTATAAAGGATAACGATACAATTGGCCAAATTATGAACAGAACCTTTTAATGCACTTATCTGTTAGTTATATTAATACCTTTCACACTTAATATTTCTAGAAACGAGAATTATCTTTTTTACCATCATCATTAAATGTAATGACTAAAAATTATATACTTTAAATTATTCAACTTTGAACATACTTGTCTAAAATAAAACAGTAGCATAGATTTAAATAATGATTCAATTTAAACTCAGACCTTATCTTTTGTAAAATAACAAAATTATGTTTATAACATATTTTTCATATAAGGAAGCACTCCAAAAAGAATTATTAAAAATTTAACTACTCATCTCTACTTTAACTAAGTTTTTACTTTACTGCACAAAAATTTGCGAATATTGTGTTTAAATCAGATCTATTTTAATTGCTTACAATCATAAAACCAGAATCAATAAATTTAAGCTATTTTTATTCTAAACAAATTTAGTTAGCCTTCTATCGAAATATCAGAGTTTAACATTTTGAATTTATTCAGATTCGAGTGAAACATAACGATTGCTTTTTATACGAGATCAATTATGTTCGAAGAGATTTTTTACAAACATAGTTTAACAATGCTAACACTCTTGTCATAATTAGAATACTAATAAAATTGATATTTGTTACAATATTAACATTCATTTAATTTTTTAGCAAATACTTGATGTAAGCAAACATTTCAAGTTTTTAAAATTTAAATGAAGATTCATTATATAGAAATTATAAGAAACATATGGAGGCAAAATACTTTATACGCTAATAATAGTTAAATTTCTTTTTTTTTACCAATCACAAAATATAATGCTCGCAAACCAAAGTTTAAACGCGTAAGTTTATTCGACTATTGCTTGCGATCACAAAAATCACTTCCTTGTCTTATAACACCAGAACTTGTATAAAAGTCAAACACTCCGCAAATTTCTTGAAAATATATTACGTTAATTTTTTACGTCTTCGAGCAGTATCTACAAACTGTACAAGTTGTATCTTGTAGCGGCATGTTAAAACTAAACTAAACTGTAGTTTAAAGTTGTATGTTAAAGTTGTATGTTAAAGCGCGTTAACCCACTGATGAAGCAAATTGAAACACTTTAAAAACAAACGGTTTACCTATGCAGCAATCGCTTGTATATGTCCTCTCTGGCCTTCTATTTATTACTTTAAATCTTGCAAGCTATTGATCACGGAAGATATGCTATTGCTGCACAACCCGGCGAAGTACCATGTGTCGTCACTCACTATTAAAAACATGAAGTATAATAATATAATATAATAATAATAACAAGACGATAAAGTACTGCTTATCATGTGGATTTCGTACATTGTATTTGTATATTTGACATATTTGGACATATTTGGCTCTGCTGTCTCTCATCGGTTGATAATTTTTGGAAACATACAATGTGCCCACTTTCTTTTAATACCGAGAATTGTTGTTAAGAAGGCAGACTTCTTGGTTAATAATATACGTAGAGCAATTTATTTCGTGTCTGGCCTACATCTCGTGAAGTTGTAATATTCGAATCATTATTAGTTTAAATGTAAAAGTTTAAACGAAAGATCATATGTGAAAATAGTTTTTAGAAACTTTGCATGGAACTCCTATTACCCAGGCAGCATTTTAACGTTGCAGAGACGTTGATATTTCACACCTGATGTCGGATTGCAACGTTGGCACGACTTTCAAGTGTGCCACTTCTATACCTATTTGGTAAATCAATTTTGAGTCGGTTCGACGTCAGCACTCGATTAAAGTAGTCACTAAAGGTATACAAATTTGAATCTGCTTTACGTAATCGTGTAACCTACAATATGGCATTTAAGTCGGCATCGGTACATATTTCAAAACTAGTTTTATAGTAATAGTGCATAATAGTAAGTAGATACGTACGTATTGAAACAAGTTAGTTTATTTTACTAAAATAGGCTTTGTTTTGAGAATTTTATGATTTCGCTTTTGTCAACGCCTACATGATTTACCCTTATCTTGGAATTTTGATAGTCGATTAGTGTTGGATTCATAGCAATAGAAGAGTACAACGATCGTAGAGGAAAACGTACACCACTATAATGCATTGCAAACGTAAAAATATAAGTGTAGCATATCCGAAGACGTATGATTGGGAAACTTTAGTCGACATTGAGTTATGTATGATGAAAGAAGAGGCGCAGGTGCGAAATGTGTAGTGTCAAAACAATTCAATCAAAATCACGCAGTAAGTAGCGTGTATCTATGCAGCAATGAAAAAAAATTGCTTCATGTGAAAACCATATTGTGCAATAATTATTCACGAATATTTTATATGACCATATTATTTTTGTAATAAAAATTTTATTTTTATGTTAAATTATGTATTTTATTTAGTTTTTTTTTTGAATTAACTTTATCATTTGTTATTATTTGTCTTTTACGTTTATATTATTTAAACTATAAATAAATATCGAAGATTTACTGAAACATATTCAAATGCAAACGTTTTTTATTACTGACGGTACTTATATCTACCCTTTTTCAAAACATCCAAGAGTAAAAAAAACGTAAAATAGTTTTTTCGCGTTTGTTTTGACAATAATACATAATAAAAGAAATAAATATTGATCTAATTTGATTTTTTTTAGCTAAATATAGATTTGGGCATTAAAGGGTAAATAGTCGGAATTTGGTGTTCTTACTACTTAGCATTTCTATAGATATCCGATCGTTACTATCTACATTTAACGTAACTGGTAGATACTTATAATAACATTCTTTTTATGTTTTCGTATAATTTATAACTTCTAATCACATCTAATTGAGGTACATCCTCGTATTTGAGCTTACTGAGTATTAAGTTTCTCTCGTATGGAGGTCCATGCCGCGTTTACTCCTGCCGATCATCGGATATAACTTTCAGTCATAACGATTGTAAAAAAAACGCATCTCTTCGGTTGTAGGCCTTTTATCGCCTTAACTACTACAAAATCAATTGACATTTATTCAGTTGCTTCTTATTTCTCCCAAATAATCGACGAAACTTATGGTGATGCGGTCGTCTGGCACGATCAATGGTTGATATATAACGTGGTTATGATCTTTCTCCAAATTGTACTTGTACGGTACAAAGCGACCGAATTCGAGTATACAGTAAGGAAATTATTCATAAACGAACCGCCAGTAATACCGGTTTCAACAAAAATATTTGAAACCCAGATTATATTCAAATTGGTCTGCAATATGTAGGACAACTGCAGACAGTTTGCAGTTACTAAATCTCAAAATGCGTCCTAAGCTGTTTTCATGCTCCGTATGTTCTCACTTAGTTTGAAAAAATTATCTATTTTCTCGTTAATGTCTGAAACCGTTTTGAGTCAGCGCTTGAACACTTCCTGAATATATGTGTTTATTTCTTCCAAGTCGTACGACCCCAGTTCAGTGATTATTTTATGCTGATCCGCGTCGTACAAGGCATGGTTTCTAGAGTACATATTTTGCACAGTGTAACAGGTCTACAACTCCCCTAACACCAAAGCATATTCACAATCCTGCTTTAGTCTGATTGACGCCTAAATGGGTCCTGTTAATATTACGTTAGCGAACTCGAACAAGCTCACAGTTTTAGTCTTTAGCACTAATAAACTTTAACACCAAATGTCTACATGTGTAAGTATTATAATTCTTCTTAGGCACAATGTTGTAGTGAATCTAGTAATCTGAAAAATAGCCATCTGCTTCTTCCGGTGGGGGTCTTAAGTTTTCAAAAGAATCGTAGTATAGCACAGTCGGTATCCGACCCAATGAGTACCAGATCTTCGTGTTCTATCCAAATTAATCACCTTCAACTCGTTAGCGCGCGGTTTAACCTTTATTAACTGATCTAAGTACACCTCGAAAATGAGGAATCACTGCTGTGTACTTCCTTATATCCACTTCGATAAGAGCTCTTCGAAGTAATTTGTCTAGTTTTTGATTTTGCTTCCTTTTTGAAACTATCACGTTTTTGTTTGTACAGTTTCAAAAATAATGCAGAACTCTTGTTGTGGAGTTTTAGAAACCGACAGCTTCCTTTCTTTCCAACTGCAATCGCTTTTATAGATTTATTGTGATGTTCGCTTTGCTTCAACTGCTCACTAGCAATTTTAACATCATTTACCGCTTTGGTAATTCCTGCAACACCTTCCGTTACAGTTTCGGCAAATATTGTAATTATTTGTAGGATGCCTCCGTTTTGTGGTACAGGAATGATGCGTGGAACTTTAATCTTTATTTTATCTCTAGCGTCTTTTACTATTCTTTTTCCAGCATAAATACCCACGTATAGTAGTTTTTCAAGTTGTCAAAACCAAGTCGATTAATTACGGATGGAATTATTTTCAGGAAACCACCCTTGATACTTATATTGGTCATCTTCTTTAGTTCCATGTCTATTTTCCGTTTTATCTTCATTGCATTTATCACACAATAATCCGCGGCATCTTTGCCCAACGTTTTTTGATTTTATCTGTTCACAGGCTTCTTCTTCTAAAACCTTTTCTGCTCGATGTCATTCTGGAACGTTGTCGAAGTATTTGGAATATAAAATTACTAGTCTTTACCCTGACAATCCAACTCGTTAATTCCAGGATCGTCTCGATCTACTGGTTCTTCTAGCCTGATCCCAAGACTGCAATCAGAATATTTTAGAATAAGGAAGCCAAGTGGGAGGTTATTTATAACTTTGTTCACCAACCTTCTACCACATTGCGCAATCATGGATATACACCATCAACAACCACAAACTAAATGAAAAGAAAATTTAAAACATCTTTGTTTATTTCTTATACAATTTGTCATATATACATATAAGAAGGTATTTGTGCTAACGCAAGGGGGCAATTTATACTGGTACATTGTAGTTTAGACTAAAAACTAAGAACTATGCTCGACCTTTATGTACTGGAAAAGTCATTATCCGAAACCTTCTAGCGTTGACACATTTACGAAAACGAGCGTGCAAGCAACACCTCTTTTACACACCGCTGAGGACAGAATGTAATTATTTTCAGTGCCGTTAAAAAATTATGGTTATTCGCATCGCTGAATTGAAAATTACACGGTCGATTGCCACTTTCTAGCAAACTTTAGCTCTTTTTTCTTCGATGTGTTAGCTTTGGTCATTTATTGTAATTATAGTCGACAGTAAAGCGTACTAGTTCCTTGTACAACTGCTGAAATGCGCGACTAGTTGTCTATTTTAGTTTACATGTAAGTAACTGTTGCATGCTAAATAGTCTACAGAGTACACGTTCACGCAAACTGATGACGTTAGCACTCTTTGTATTTCAAGTACAAACTCTTGCTCCTCTTCTATCAACCCATTTTCAATCGATACAGTCCTTGCATCTCATCGATGTGCTTCCAGCCTTAGATCGAATTCATTTCCAAGTTGAAAATCCACTTCTTCCATTTGATTGCACTTGTTTCACATATCCAGCAAAACGGTTGAAAACAACTTACACTCTGAGATTGCAAAAGTTGGTCCAATCTTCAACTCACAATTTGACGGTATAACTGTGACAGTATCTATTGCAGAATACAATTTACAATACTAGTCGTAAGCTATATAGATAAAATCCAATTTCCACTTTATGGCAATGAGAACAAGCAGGGCTGTTCGTATTCACTTAAATTGTAAATGTAATCTCATCCGTCAGTTTGTTCACGTCTACTTGAGGCACTTTATTTACTAGCGTAACATTAAAAGCGGTAGACTATTTTGAACACGTCTGATTAGCTCGACAATTTTTTATGAACTAAAGCTTTTACAAAAATCAGAATTAATTTACAATGTGTGACACATGATGCATGCGTAGATTTTACCGCTTGCAGGTTGATATAGAAAAAATAATAATAAAGCGGCACACGTGCAAACACAATTAGACATACACTTTCGATTATTAGAACAGTCTTTAAAAGGTTCTAGAATACTGCTCTATGAAATCGCTGTTAATGAGTTTTACAAGTCTAGCTATGAAAATAAATAGCACACGTATGTATATACAGGGTTGGGATAATGTATGGAACCAAGTGAATATCTTTAAAACGAACAGGATGATATTTATGAAACTTTGTAGATAAATGCAATGAGGCAAAATGCATCTGATATGATTTTTTTTGTTAATAATGTACTTCCGGTTTAGCCGGAAATGCCCTCAATTTTTTTTATTTAAATGGGACACCCTGTATATTTTTGCAGATCTTGATAGATCTTGTTATTTCGAATTCATACATACCAGGGTTAATGAAAATAATCTGTAAAAACAAGATACTAAAGCACTTTACATTTACTCAATAATAAATTTTATTTATAAGATTAACGAGAATGAGAATAATATTGAATTTAATTTAAACAAAATCATTTTAAATGTTCAAAATGCTCGCCGTTTACTTCCTGACAATATGCAAGTCTATTAATAAATTCCTGAATTACTCTTTCCAAGACTTCTCCATGGATGAATTCACATTCATCGATGATTCTTTGTTTCAATTTCTGCGGGGATGTTGGTCGTCTAACGTAAACATGTGATTTCAGGTAACCCCAAAGAAGGAAATCTAACGGACTGAGGTCTGGAGAACGAGCAGGCCACTCTACAAATCTTCTACGTCCAATCCATCGATTTGGAAAATTTGCATCTCAAAAATTCAAAACCCGTCTATCATAGTGAGGAGGCGCTCCATCTTGTTGAAACCAAACATTTTGTGGTAACTGCCCATTTTGATGGAGTGCAGGAATAATTTGGTTATTTAGTAAATCTAAATACTTGTGACCATTCAAGTTTTCGTCTATAAAAAATGGGCCTATAAGCCTACTTTTCACAATTCCCATCCAAACATTCAACTTTTGTGGATGTTGAGTATGGGCTTCATAAATCCAATGAGAATTCTTATTTGACCAATACCTTGAGTTATGGCGATTAACTGTTCCATTTAAACAAAAATATGCCTCATCCGAAAACACTACATTATTTGCTTCACTTTTTAATATCTTCCCTACAGACGTCGGCTTATACCGTGGTTTAGTGTCAAATCTGTGGTAGAAGTTTGAGGTGATTCCTTTAATTCAATAGCAATGTTTTGTCTAATAGCTTCGTTCGTTGCGGTCTGTGGTCTTCCAGTTTTTGGCAAATTTTTGACCATCCCTGTTGCATTAAAACGTTGTAATGTTTTAGTAACTGTTGAACGTGATATAGGATTTCTTTCAGGATGCAAATCATTAAAAATATGACAAAAATTTCTTCCCTAGTTCTAACACGATTGCCAAAACCAATCATCATTAATATTTCAATTCGATCTTTCTTTTTGTTTATTAAACAATTTATATTTAAAACCCATTTTATAAATGTATCAAAATTATTTTGCGTTATGCACTGCTCAAGTAGTATCTCATATGGTGTTCCTTATTCGTTTTTTTAGTTTTAGAAAACGCAGTATTTTGGAAAAAACGTATACTTTCACTTTTAGATTCTTTCTTTAAGTAAACTTGTAAATAATGTAATAGGGTTCGTTTTCTTCTATTTTGAAAAGCATTTAAATCTCAAAATTTACAGCTTGACGTATACAAACTAAACGGGGATTGAATTTTGTTCAAACTTTTTTATCTCAGCTTCTCAGCTAAGAATTATGGGGGGACGTAAAAAGTTGTTTCAATGAATTTATGTATTATTTTAGCTTTTGGGTAACTGAATAATAAGGCTTATTTAAACTATGCGAGTTTTCCATGTTGCAGGATTTCTAGAATATGGGAGTACCAATTGCGACCTGATAAAAAAAGTTAACTTTATGAAAAAATCTTATTTAGATATATAAATAATTAACGTTGTTCAATAAAACATGTTTTAAGCATTCGTAGAGTTGAGATAAGCTAGTCTGAAACATGCAGTCGATATGATAGACTTTATCTATAGAAGTGCTATTTCAGTATGACCTAAAACGGAATTAAACGCATTTACTAGACGATTACAATTTAATTGCTAACGAATCATGCTTTTAACTTCTAGCTTGTGTTTAGAATGTTTTCAACTTCGCAACTTACTATGTTTTTTCATAGTGTATGTATATTCCTTATCAAAGGAAATTAATGCGCCGCTCTGGGTGACATATAAAGATAATTATTTTAAAATGTGACACAGACCTACACTAAATTATGTTTCGCCATGATTATACAAAGATAGCCTGGATGTTTATAACATTTAAAGATTTGGATTGAATAACTTTAGTTTTCAACAATCGGTTATCGACAGCATTAAATAACGCACTTTTTAATAAAGATAAGCATATTGCTAATGGCCTGGCAATATCTCCTAAGTGGGTTGATGCACTTTTTAAGGAAGATACGAAATACATTTTTAAAACTGTAAAAATATGGCTTACTGTTGCTGTTTTTGATAATTAACTATATAACTTATATAAAGAATATTTATTGGTTTTGGGCAACGATTATTAAATTTTTGTAATATGATTGTGTTTATTTTAAATAGGAGATTTATGTTTTTCGTTTATCACTTTTAGGATATAACGACTATAGGAATCAAATTGATAAGAGAAAATGTCGCGTAATAAAATCAAAGATACTTCTGAAAGCTTTTAATTATAGAACCAAAAGATGGATTCTAAACCAATGGTCAAGAATTATTGTTTCGTAAAAACTATCTTTTCAATCATAAAATGCATGAGCGCCTTTTAGAAAATCAGGTTTCAGTTTTTGCAGATGATACAAGTCCTCTGCTCTAATTTTTGGAGGACCTCGTAATAGTTGAGGATAACTAAAATAGGAGTCATAACTTTGATTCTGCAAGAAAACGGAATATAATCTTTATTGAAATCGAGGTTAACCTCAATTTTACCACGTGGATCATATTTAATACACTTTATATCATTGATGACTAGGTCAGTAGGTTTCCTTCCAAGTCTTGTTGATGAGTACACAAATTCTGGGAGGAAAAGAAGTCCTTCAAAATGAGTATTCCATTATTTTAGTCTCCAATGGAGCAGGAGTTTTCGAGCTTCTTTTGTTACTGATACATAATCACAAATAAATTTTCAATATCTCAGCTGTCTTTCAATAACACTATGAACGGAGACACCTAACTTCAGTATGACCCGGTTTGAGGTACTTCCAAAACATGGTTGTGTCATGATGCATTGAAAAATTTAATAACGATAATAACGCATTGTCCAGAACATTATTGCGGTTTGGGTAACCTCAACCATCAGAATACATAACACTAAGAATTTCTGATGACGTTATGCAGTTGTTTTCCAAATAGTCTACAACACATGAAGGAAACGCAGACGCCTTTCAGCAGATTATTGTCATTTCCAGACAAGCAATAACATATGACGTTCCGAGATTTTAAGTCATACGCAGTGCAGTTGTGACAACGTAGCTTGGTTTTAAAATATATTTCGTTGGCCTAAAGTTAGTGACATAACTTCACAGCTCGTAAATCCATTGTTAATACTATGATTCCTCCTGTTTCTATGCATTTAACTTGTCATTCATTTTAGCTTGGCTGGCATTTTCTTTTCTTTTCGTGTGATCTCAGAACATTTCTTGCGTAACATTTCCGTAATTTTAAAGAAAAGCATACATTGCACTGACCTTTTTTAGGAGCATATGGGGACAAGTTCTTCTCTTTAAATGTGCTTGAGAGAACGTTGCGGCATAAAAATGTTAAGCTATCATTCTTACAGAACACCTTTACATAAATTTTATACAAGGGTTCATGCGTTGAAAAGTGTACTCTATGTACAACTGCATAGTATCTCAACAACAGTAGTTTGTAGAAAGTTTTGAAAAATTTGCAATAAGCTCATATTGATATTTGTCGCTCTAAGTGTATCATTTTTTTACAAATTCCTAGGTTGAAGTGTGTGCTGAAGAAAGCAAGTCGTATAAACCGTGCTCTATGCAGTGCTGAATTGTTTTGTAACCGATATCTAATATATTGGTAAACGTAGTATGACATACTTGCAAGATCCCATTTCCGTCAGTCAGATGATAAGTATAAGTGCAAATTCGTCTTGAGTATTCCAGGGTTTTTTAAAAGTCGGTGCTCGAAGTACAGGCGATTCTATAAAAACTACTCTTTGGTTCCAACTCATACCCTAAAACATATAAAAGATCCTTTCTCTACATTCTTCTGTGAATTCATAACAATACCTCACCTTTTATCTTCTACATTTCGTTGAAGTACACATTTCTTTCAAAGTTCTTGCTCTTCCTAGACAATTTTGCTTTATATCTTTAGCTCTTTTTTTAACAAAACTCAAATACGTTTTATTCTTCATTCTAAGCCATTTATTTTTATCTCCCAATCACTCATTTTTATCAGGTTTTAGTTTTCTCGTACTTCCTGTTTGTTTTTCATTATATCTATTTTCTGTTCGACTTTCCTTCGCTAAGCCACTATTAGGACCAGAACTATCCCTGCCGGCATCCGAATGTTTATAATGCTTTTCGCCTTTACTTTCACTAAACAATTCATAGACAACTAGAAATTTTTTTTTTAATTTTCTTTGACATCGAGAATTATTTTTTAGTTTATTAAATCACTTAGAGGAGAAATAGTTTCTCAGTTAAATCTATCGCATTCACTATTACCCTTTAAAATAGATGCGTCGTCACGGGTGTCATCAATAGTACTATTAAGTAGAACACTATTATTTAGTAAGGAGTCTTCCAAATAACAGTTTTAATTGTTGATTTGATCAAGGTAAGGAGCCAAGGGTATCTAATTTTTGATATAGTTTATAGATGAAATAGTATTAGTAATATTTTAGCTTCGGCTATATCGTCGTCAAACAAAAACACAATCGGCGTATTTTCCAAATATAAAATGGCTAGAGAAGATTCTACCTTCTGTGTTTCACTCTACTCATCTTGTTTATTTCAGTGTTTTTAATATTATCTTCAATTTCCTGTTATGGCCGAATGGCGGAAAATATTTGTAAAGTCCTGTTGGACGTGTTAATAAAATAATCGTGGATAGGTATAAATTATAATTCGTATAGATATCAAGAATAGTGTATAGGTATAAGTAATCGCTGGTAGGTACAAATAATAGTGATGGGTAGGAATAAGAGTTAGTAATACTAAGTGTACATACAAATAGGTAATAGATTTAAGGATATTTGAATCCAAATCAAACACAAAAGTTTGGTGACTATGTATCCAAATAGGGGGATTATTCTGTGTAATTAGCGGGTTAAAATTGATTAGAAAAGTCAGTTAATAATTTGTGGCAGGTTACCGCATGTAAATATAACTCAATGAAAATTAGAGACGCTTTTTCAAAACCTTGGTGTAGGAATTAACAATTTAAAGTAAGTTTCTGAATTAATTTTTCTTCATTTTAACATATGTAAATATTCACAAAGTAAATACTCCCTGTATGTTTGTTGTGGTTTGTTTAGAATTTTTTTTAATAGTCGTTGGGAATTAAACCACTCATAGTTTTACAATCATTTTATTTAAGTTTCGATCCATGACCTAGGATCGTTGTCAAAATAATAAAACTTCAAGTTTGACATTTATGACATAAATGAAACAAGGACAGATGCTTTGTAGCATACACGGGAGTGAGATGAAATTGTCAGGTGTTAAAGGTTGGTTTGACTTTGAAACGAACTATGAGACAAGGATAGATTAAAGCCTACAGGTAAAAGTGAAATGTAGAATTTTTGTATAAGACATCAATTTAAAAAGAAATTCACAAAGTACTTTTACTATATTTAAATGTTATGTAGTTTAATTTTGAATATTATTTGTAAATGACAGGGGTTAGAAAAGAATGACGTTAGAGTGCCGATAATTAACTATATAACTTATATAAAGAATATTTATTGGTTTTGGGCAACGATTATTAAATTTTTGTAATATGATTGTGTTTATTTTAAATAGGAGATTTATGTTTTTCGTTTATCACTTTTAGGATATAACGACTATAGGAATCAAATTGATAAGAGAAAATGTCGCGTAATAAAATCAAAGATACTTCTGAAAGCTTTTAATTATAGAACCAAAAGATGGATTCTAAACCAATGGTCAAGAATTATTGTTTCGTAAAAACTATCTTTTCAATCATAAAATGCATGAGCGCCTTTTAGAAAATCAGGTTTCAGTTTTTGCAGATGATACAAGTCCTCTGCTCTAATTTTTGGAGGACCTCGTAATAGTTGAGGATAACTAAAATAGGAGTCATAACTTTGATTCTGCAAGAAAACGGAATATAATCTTTATTGAAATCGAGGTTAACCTCAATTTTACCACGTGGATCATATTTAATACACTTTATATCATTGATGACTAGGTCAGTAGGTTTCCTTCCAAGTCTTGTTGATGAGTACACAAATTCTGGGAGGAAAAGAAGTCCTTCAAAATGAGTATTCCATTATTTTAGTCTCCAATGGAGCAGGAGTTTTCGAGCTTCTTTTGTTACTGATACATAATCACAAATAAATTTTTCAATATCTCAGCTGTCTTTCAATAACACTATGAACGGAGACACCTAACTTCAGTATGACCCGGTTTGAGGTACTTGCAAAACATGGTTGTGTCATGATGCATTGAAAAATTTAATAACGATAATAACGCATTGGCCAGAACATTATTGCGGTTTGGGTAACCTCAACCATCAGAATACATAACACTAAGAATTTCTGATGACGTTATGCAGTTGTTTTCCAAATAGTCTACAACACATGAAGGAAACGCAGACGCCTTTCAGCAGATTATTGTCATTTCCAGACAAGCAATAACATATGACGTTCCGAGATTTTAAGTCATACGCAGTGCAGTTGTGACAACGTAGCTTGGTTTTAAAATATATTTCGTTGGCCTAAAGTTAGTGACATAACTTCACAGCTCGTAAATCCATTGTTAATACTATGATTCCTCCTGTTTCTATGCATTTAACTTGTCATTCATTTTAGCTTGGCTGGCATTTTCTTTTCTTTTCGTGTGATCTCAGAACATTTCTTGCGTAACATTTCCGTAATTTTAAAGAAAAGCATACATTGCACTGACCTTTTTTAGGAGCATATGGGGACAAGTTCTTCTCTTTAAATGTGCTTGAGAGAACGTTGCGGCATAAAAATGTTAAGCTATCATTCTTACAGAACACCTTTACATAAATTTTATACAAGGGGTTCATGCGTTGAAAAGTGTACTCTATGTACAACTGCATAGTATCTCAACAACAGTAGTTTGTAGAAAGTTTTGAAAAATTTGCAATAAGCTCATATTGATATTTGTCGCTCTAAGTGTATCATTTTTTTACAAATTCCTAGGTTGAAGTGTGTGCTGAAGAAAGCAAGTCGTATAAACCGTGCTCTATGCAGTGCTAAATTGTTTTGTAACCGATATCTAATATATTGGTAAACGTAGTATGACATACTTGCAAGATCCCATTTCCGTCAGTCAGATGATAAGTATAAGTGCAAATTCGTCTTGAGTATTCCAGGGTTTTTTAAAAGTCGGTGCTCGAAGTACAGGCGATTCTATAAAAACTACTCTTTGGTTCCAACTCATACCCTAAAACATATAAAGATCCTTTCTCTACATTCTTCTGTGAATTCATAACAATACCTCACCTTTTATCTTCTACATTTCGTTGAAGTACACATTTCTTTCAAAGTTCTTGCTCTTCCTAGACAATTTTGCTTTATATCTTTAGCTCTTTTTTTAACAAAACTCAAATACGTTTTATTCTTCATTCTAAGCCATTTATTTTTATCTCCCAATCACTCATTTTTATCAGGTTTTAGTTTTCTCGTACTTCCTGTTTGTTTTTCATTATATCTATTTTCTGTTCGACTTTCCTTCGCTAAGCCACTATTAGGACCAGAACTATCCCTGCCGGCATCCGAATGTTTATAATGCTTTTCGCCTTTACTTTCACTAAACAATTCATAGACAACTAGAAATTTTTTTTTTAATTTTCTTTGACATCGAGAATTATTTTTTAGTTTATTAAATCACTTAGAGGAGAAATAGTTTCTCAGTTAAATCTATCGCATTCACTATTACCCTTTAAAATAGATGCGTCGTCACGGGTGTCATCAATAGTACTATTAAGTAGAACACTATTATTTAGTAAGGAGTCTTCCAAATAACAGTTTTAATTGTTGATTTGATCAAGGTAAGGAGCCAAGGGTATCTAATTTTTTGATATAGTTTATAGATGAAATAGTATTAGTAATATTTTTAGCTTCGGCTATATCGTCGTCAAACAAAAACACAATCGGCGTATTTTCCAAATATAAAATGGCTAGAGAAGATTCTACCTTCTGTGTTTCACTCTACTCATCTTGTTTATTTCCAGTGTTTTTTTAATATTATCTTCAATTTCCTGTTATGGCCGAATGGCGGAAAATATTTGTAAAGTCCTGTTGGACGTGTTAATAAAATAATCGTGGATAGGTATAAATTATAATTCGTATAGATATCAAGAATAGTGTATAGGTATAAGTAATCGCTGGTAGGTACAAATAATAGTGATGGGTAGGAATAAGAGTTAGTAATACTAAGTGTACATACAAATAGGTAATAGATTTAAGGATATTTGAATCCAAATCAAACACAAAAGTTTGGTGCCTATGTATCCAAATAGGGGGATTATTCTGTGTAATTAGCGGGTTAAAATTGATTAGAAAAGTCAGTTAATAATTTGTGGCAGGTTACCGCATGTAAATATAACTCAATGAAAATTAGAGACGCTTTTTCAAAACCTTGGTGTAGGAATTAACAATTTAAAGTAAGTTTCTGAATTAATTTTTCTTCATTTTAACATATGTAAATATTCACAAAGTAAATACTCCCTGTATGTTTGTTGTGGTTTGTTTAGAATTTTTTTTAATAGTCGTTGGGAATTAAACCACTCATAGTTTTTACAATCATTTTTATTTAAGTTTCGATCCATGACCTAGGATCGTTGTCAAAATAATAAAAACTTCAAGTTTGACATTTATGACATAAATGAAACAAGGACAGATGCTTTGTAGCATACACGGGAGTGAGATGAAATTGTCAGGTGTTAAAGGTTGGTTTGACTTTGAAACGAACTATGAGACAAGGATAGATTAAAGCCTACAGGTAAAAGTGAAATGTAGAATTTTTGTATAAGACATCAATTTAAAAAGAAATTCACAAAGTACTTTTACTATATTTAAATGTTATGTAGTTTAATTTTGAATATTATTTGTAAATGACAGGGGTTAGAAAAGAATGACGTTAGAGTGCCGAATAAAAGCATGCATCTTAAATTATAACAAATATCATGTGTGTTAGTAGAAAGCTTTTAATTGTACTTTAGCGTAAAACCAATCATTTTACGGGCATAATTCTAATGAAGTTGAAATATTAATTTAGTATCATTTAACGCGTATAAATATTTCTAGTGGATAATTTAGCATAATAGAAACTTTAACTTAGTATAACGTTTAAAGGCATAAGGTCGGTAGAAGGAGATATTCTTTGAGTATTAAGTATATGAAAGTGTTTTCGATAAACAAGCTCAGACGGTTGCAGGGGTATTCTTACAACACGTTTCGAGTAATGATTTATTTTAAGGATTATAGAGTAGCGTTGTAAACAAGCTCAAAATAATATCTATATTTTCTACGAATGGAGGTGGCCGTTGAAACACGCAGGGATCAATATAAAGCAAGGACTGATTGTTTGTAGCATACAAGGGGGTGAGATGAAGTTGTCAGGTGTTAAAGGTTGGTTTGACTTTGAAACGAACTATAATGATAGATTAAAGCCTACAGGTAAGAGTAAGATGTAAAATGTTTGTAAAAGACATCAATTTAAATGGGGAATGAGAAACAAGGTAGGAAGGCTACAGGCAAGCTATTAAGGATGAGCAAAGAAAGCTTATTAGATTGTGTATTGATAAGTGTAAGACAGATGCAGGGTCTATATTATTTAGAAGAGGTGGAATGTTTCAAGGACTGATGTAGCTTGCATTTAAGAAACAAAGAAAGATGATTGGACTTCACAGATAGAAGTGAGACGAGCGAAAGTTTAAGATTGAGAGAGGGTATATGTTATGATAAGGATAATAGAGCTCGTAACCGAAGCAAGGGACAAAAATTTTTCGTATGTAAGATGGAGCGAAATGACTTTAATACGAGTCGTATGAGGGACCTGGATCAACTAAGAAATTGAAGTCAGTTGAGGCTAGATTCATAAAAATAAAGTATCGGTTGGACGGTTAAAAGCTATTTTCGTGGTAGATTGTTGTTTTCGAGTGTCAAAATTCTGAGATTTGGAGGTCCGTTGCTGTTTGTGTACACAAATACAAGGAATTATCGAAGGTTAACTCGGGCGTTTGTAGAATTCTGTGTCGGTTAAGAATTTGGTTTCGAGAAATGTTACGACGATTTGAAATTTACTGAGAAGGCTAGTTTGTGTGGGGTAGTGAATTGTGAGAAAATTAAACGAGGGGGAGGTATTTTGGTCTATATAAACACCTGTAGGTGGTGAGAGAGCTCTCTCTCTCTCTCTCTTTTTCTTCGCTTTTACTTGTCATCGACGTGAATACAAACATTAATTAACAACATTATTGTCTATCTCTAACAAGTGTTTTGAGAATTTAATTCATAACAACCTAAACAAATTGGTGTGCTGTGGTACCTGCAGTCCAGTAAAGTTATGAAGTACATTTAAAAAAAAACCTATGCTTATTGAAGCTATGTAAGTACAGATTACAGTTTACTTCGGTTGTTAATTCTAGTTAGGCGTCCAAAGATGGAATAGAGATTGTTTATGTATCTAGTTAGTGGTTTACCGATGGTGAATGGACCAGTAGAGGAGTTTGGGAAGTTTTGGATGTGCTATCGATTGATAGAGAGATTAGAGTAGCTGATTGCCGACAAGATTATGTGAGTCAACTTGTGAGTGGTTCCTTAACATGCAATCATAGTCGAGGGCAACGTCATGGATGGTTGGATTGCAGATACATGCTTTCCAGGTAACTGATTTTTATGAAAACATTGTCTTTTGAGTTTATTTGATGTGTTATGACAATGTTCTGCTTTATGAATTCTATGGACAAGAGAATTTATTATTAAATTTTTATAAATAATTAGTTGAAAATATGTTTATATAGGGATGGTTATTTATAAAATAATTGTGTAATAACTGTTTATGTACAAAGTAAAAGGGACTTTTGGTAATTGCTGTGCAAAAATTTGCACACGTGTTTGAAGAGTTTTACTGTGAGCTCATAATAAGCCAGGCGTTAATGTCAGGTGTGAATTTAAGCCCAGTTACTTTAAATAGCTTATTTGTCTGATGAGTAAAATTTTATTTAGCAATATATAATGAAAAGGAATTGTTTCCAAAACGAGAATATGTGTAGTTTAATGGATGTATGCCTTAATAATTGAAAAAATTTTGGGTATAGAACTTTTCTGTGTGATTAAATTATGATGAATTTTTGTAGTTGAGTTTCTTTTATAGAATAGTAGGGCAGTATTTTACAAATAGCAGTAGAGCAGCTGTGGCGAACTCTACTGAAGAAGCTAAGTTTATTATTATAGCAAAAAGCTGGGAGTATTCTGGCGTCGTAAAAACAAGAGAACCTTTAGAGAGTGAACAACAGTATTTAAGGCCAACCTAAGCAAGGAGCTTTCGTCCGAGATAACAGTGGGGCTCGAATTAGCGTTTCAGCAAAGAAGCACAGGAAAATTTCAGAGTAATTTATATATATATATATATATATATATATATATATATAAATGTGATAACGGCCACAAGTTGGGGGCCCCCAATGCTCTGACAACGGCCACACTTTGGACCGCTCTTTAGTTAATGATATGACAATGCTTGGCGTTGGGCATCGCTAAAAAAGTGCTAAAATATTTTCTCTCATACAAAAGAATATAGACATTTGCAGCATAGTTCCTAACAGGTACTTATTTACCTAATTATCAAAATGTTCCTCGTCTTCTTTAGGTTTAAATTTACAGAACTCAAATTTCTTCTCTTGTGGATAATTTACCTGGCTTTGTTACCCCACGCTTGTAAGGTTTGTTTTGATTAAAAAATCCCTGACAGACAGTCTAATTAACAATAATCAAAGTGATTCGAACTTTAGCCACAAACTTTTCTGGTAAAAACCATTACAAAAAGAATGTTATATGATTAAGACTTATTTTACCTTAAATTTAATGACAAAAACTCAAATATCAGTTACGAGTACAAACAAAACAAATCTAAAAATTATACTTGCAAAAATCTCAAAAGCGCTTATCCAATTCGTAATTAACAGTATTAAGTATTTTCTGCTTCTATTTTTAAATTGACCTTCAGAAATCAGCTCACACCATTTGCCATCTTATTTGAATTTAGAAACATCAGTTACTAAAGTGCATCCTCGGTTTAATTATTTAATTAAATTTTAAAGCAGCTTTTTATTTCGAAGAATTTTCCATCTTCATTGTATATTACAAAATCAAACATCTGCATTTAACAGCTTCCATATCTATGCAGGTTACGTTTTAAGAATGACTTTTTTATTCACTGTTACATCGTAATTACTAATTACCATATGCGTACTGCATACTTTAAAACAACTCTTTGCATTTTAATCAAATCGAATGAATGAAATCAAATCCATTTGTTGTATGCCGTTGTATGCAAAATTTCTAGGAATTTCTTAGTTTATTACCTCACTAGCGTGACTTATTTTATAATGACGTGCGCTTTTCGTGCTTGTTTAACACCTAAGATTATTGTGGCGTCGCATACTATCCAGTAGCGATGCGAAAAGTAATAACATTAATTCTTATCGATTTTATAGATATTAAAGGTTCTTGCGGCTTCTTATAACAAACGTTCATTTATTAATTAGGTCTCTACGTAGTTCTAAACACGGGTGACGCATTTCTTCTCAATTTTAGAAATTCGAGAGAATTATTTACTTAAAATTGAATTTATGTTATACAAAGTCAATTTGGCTAAATAATTTTATAGCTTTAATTGCTTTATCAACGGGTATTGCACATGCACAAGGAACCGCATCTTTATAATTGTAATAAAAGATTAGTTTCACGGCAGACAAAACGTGTTTTTATTGCATATTAAGATTAAAGCGTCAGTTTTCAACGAGATTAATATGGTTTTACGCAAATTAAAGCGAATTTTTATGCAACTGGAAATGTATTTTTATGATAATCAATTAGTGAAAATAAATGGCTTTACATTTTCGCATAAAATTGTTTTATTTTCATAAGTAATAAAGTTCACATTTAATGCGTTTTTACGTTATTTCCTAACGATTAATTATTTTTATATATACGGTTTACACGGCTGCATTATTTATATAAAATTGATAGTTTTAAATACACAGGAAGAGTGCTTTTCACTATTGCACATTAATTGCTATGTCTATGCTAAGCTTATATTATGCAGGGTGATTATTTACACACACGGAATTACATTTTCGCTTGGCACTTTAACGGCTAGAAAGTACGCTTGTATTATACAGGATATAACCATGAATTTTTGGAAGTTTCTATTTCTTTCCGGATATTTTTATATCTTGGCGGGATTTATTTGCAGAATATGGGTTTCAATGACCTTTCGTGATCTTTATTATGGCATATATATATATATATATATATATATATATATATACATATATATTATTGTAAATAAAGGATATAATTAATATCAAAGAGTTAAAGGATAATTGACTGCACAGATAAAAAAGGTGGTGTCGGTCTTTGAAATATTTAGAAATAGCGGTAATTTTTCCTGATAGTACCGCAACCTTATTTACATATTTATATGTAACCTCTACGCAAACATACTCTACTAAACTTTTGTATTTTTGTAAAATTAAATAAAGGAAAAGTTGTGTTTATTTATGCCACGGCTTTTGAAACTCACTCTCAGGAATTATTATATCAAGATATTTCTACTCTGTAAAACAACGTGGGCTCAGGTCGTTTTACAAGCACATCAACCACTTCGACATAAGGCGTCGTCTAGTTAATTTCACTTAACTTCACTCAGTGTAAATGTGGCGTAATTTGTTATTACTTTTAAGGATTGATAAATACAATCCCAAATGTATAATTCCATTGAAGTCGCTTGAGTTGCTCAAATGGACCTCTTCACAGGATAAGACAAAATGCATTGCGAACGCTTGCAGTTAATACCTGTAGATAGTAAGTTTTAATTTTATGTTTTTATTACATTCACTCTATTTTATGTTCTAGGAATAATAAAATAATAACTCAGTAACAGTATACTTAGAATCGGCTATATAAATATGTATTCTTGCAATACACACGACTGCAGGTGAACAAAACGTTGTCCTCTTATGCTGGGAAACCACTGTAAACTATTCGAAGCTCACAGATGCTATTCTTCGCCAATACTAACGATGACCCTCCGTTCACTATAACTGAAATCAATCCTATTAACTCCACACGGTTGTATAAAACCTTTGTAACTTATTGACCGATGCACTAATATTCTTCCTCAAACATTATATTCTTTATATTTCTCCAATATCACGCTGAATAAATAAAAAGGGATAAATTTCAAACAGATATATTCCTTTTTAAATACAATAATGAGCTCCCAAGAAAAACGTCTTTTTAGCAAAAAAAATTTCAAATTCAACTCCCTATTTTCTAAATATTTATCACCTAAAAGATTTTCAAAAATTACCACTTGCCAACTATTTACACAATATTTAAGAACTACTCATTGATCCATTATCATTATGTATACTTCCTATTTTAGAACAGCTAGATACTTGTGTCACTTATACTCATTATTATTGGTTGACATTCCACAAATCTTACAATTACTCAATGCTAACTAAACATGCTAAAATAAATTCTCGTACAGGTATTATGGTACATTAATTAATTAATGAAATAGAGTATCCATCAAACAGTTAAATGAAATTTACAAATAATCAACCGAAGCTCATTCAGTTGGAATTACATTAGCTAAACGTTTTATTAAAAAACAGTTACCCAAAACACTTCTCTTAAATCCCAAATGCTTCACCACCAGTAAATGGCATTTTAGCCTAGTTTAACAACTAATTACTTATCAATCCTCTTTTTATTATAGTGAATTTTAAATTTAGAAAACATTAATAGGAGTGGTATATTAGTATGTTTACCCTCAAATATCTTTTAAATCATTTTATAACATTTTAATATATATATATATATATATATATATATATATATATATATACGTACATACACATTGCTGGAATTTTTAAAGTCAATGATAGATGATAATGATCCCTTACGTCATAGTAAGTGTTGGTTTTACGCGACAGAGCTAACTAGCCTACGTGAGTATTTACAACAAGAGTTTGAGCACTTACATAAACCCAACATTTGGGTAACTTTTTCTACATTAAAGCAATTTGCACTTCAAATAAATGCGTTTATCTCATTAATAGCTTTGGATGCTAAACGTATAAAAATATACATAACACGTTCCTGAATTTTAATAATATAAAGCGCATCTTTAAATACCAAACACTACTAATAAGAGTTTGCTCTTATATAGTTAATTGGTGTGAGTTGAGATTAGGCCCCACTTGACTAAGATGACATCCTTTGCTCAGTAAAATTATTAATCTCTAAACTAATGATTTTGAAAGGTGTTTCAAAATTGTTTATTACTCTTTCACATAGTGAATCACAAAATAAATTACCAATTGACAAATAATACCCTTGTAGACCCCAAATATCACAGTATATTCCCCCTATTTGAACACAAATAAAAACTAATTTTGATTTATCATTTGGTTTCAAATACACCCTTACATTCAATTACTTCCTAACCTACTATCTATACTTTTATTTACAACTATTATTTACACCTATTCTTACCTACTACTATCTATTACTATTATTATTTGCTATTATTTACACTTATATTTACTTGAATCTCATTCTTTTCTTAATTCGCAAAGTCATCCTTCTCACATATTTTATAACATGGGCTCTCAATCTTTCTCTTATCTTACTTAATACTTTATTAACTGCTTCACGAAAAATTAAATTGTCATCGACGTATTGACTAGAAAATTGTTTATACGCCTCTACAATTGCCTACATGGCCTTAATCAATGCTGCACTTGACGTAGACAAACCATACGGAACCACTTAAAAATTATAAATATTTCCTTCCACTGAAAATTATGTGTACTTTCTAGAATTTTAGTTAAAAGTATGTCCATGGATGGTGGACAATAGAATTGCGGTTTAGTCCGTTGGTTAAATTTTCTCGAATTTAAACACAAACGAATACTAGTGTCTCTTTTGTTAACAACTACCAACGGGTTTAGAAAATGTGTATTTGAATATTCAATTATGCCATCATTCAACATTTTTGTTAACTCATGATTTACTTGCTCACTATACTCTGTAGGTATCGGGTATATTTTAGAATTAAACCGTTCCGAGTTGTCAACCTCACAACATAGCGCTGTGCTCGCCTCCTCACGTACTAATTTTAAATATTTCCTTAAGTGCCTGAACTTCCTCTAATTTCTCTTCTGGACATTTAATAGTACCTATCTCATTTCCATCAAATTCACACTTAAATCCACGTCATTTTCTGTGACGTCATAACTATCTTTCCAGGGCAATACAATATCCCCAACCTTTACTAATCTTTTGTCCATGTCTATAACCAGACCTAACTTCACCATACAATCCATCCCTAAGATGCTTTTAAACTTTAGTTCTGGAACAATTACAAACTCCTGTTCACAACTTAACGAGCTTACCTCTACATTTAACACAGCAACGTTATTTACTACAGCAAATCTCTTCTTGTTCGAAGCTACTACATGACTCCGCTTATTTGGCATAATTCGATCACTAATTTCATCCCTAATTTCTTTCACAAATTTTTCTGATACTAAACTCGCCTCCGCACCCGAATTAAGCAAAGATCCTACCTTAAAATTTAACATTTTAATCTCTTCTATTGGCAAACAAATGTTTCTCAACTGTTTCTGGTTCAACTTCCTCCTCAATTGTCATAAATTTTCGCCGATGTTCATATTTACATATTACTAACTCTAGTGGTTTGTCCCCCATTGAAAATCCTGCTTTACACGTGTCTCACTATTCGGTCCCCCTTGTCTTTCCACTACTTCCGCATAAGTTCTACTAACATCCGTTCTACCCCTAACTCCATTATTACTGCTACCTGCACTAGGTTGCTCTCTTGAAATTTCAGGTGAGCTATTCTGTCGTTGCACACTCGGTCTCTGATTTGTATTTCGAGTGCTACTGTTACTCCGGTAATTATTTCCCCCAGATTCCCAGTTATTTCGGAACTGTGGTCTGTTAAAATTGGTTCCCTGTCTATTGTAAAAATTATTTCCCCTATTTTCAAATCTAACTTGATTCACATTTCTATCCCAGTATTCCCTCAATCTTCCTGTACTTACATCATCGTATCTTTGTAAATACTCCAAAAATGCCACTCGTTCTGTAATGTTTTGTAGTGCTACGTGTTGTCTAACTTCAACTTCAAAATGTCTTGATAAATATTTGGTAATCTGTCTGTCCGTTAATGGAGGACTTAATTGTTTAGCTACACTAAATTTTCTGATAGCAGATTGTTCTCGAGATCTTGAAAATTCCCCTTTGTATTTCCCCGCAATTAAATCATCTCTCACTTGATCTTGTTTGTGATCTCCCCCAGTAATGTTTCAAAAACTTCCCTTCAAAATCTAAATATGAATCAGTGTCCTGCTTCACAAGATTATACCACGCTTTCGTATAATCTTTTAATAAGGCCTTTACTATATTCAACTTCTCCTGTTCATCATACAGATTATGCACTAACGCCCTAACACTATTAATAAATATTTGCGGATTTACTCGATTATTCCCATAAAATTTCATGTGCTTATTTAACGATAAATTATTAGCATAATATCTTGGTCCATCCCCCGTTAGAGCTGTCATGTTTTGTTTGATTCCATTCTCTTCTCTTTCAAATCTGCCTATCTGGTCCCTGCATGAATCAGTTACTTTTGTCATCTTAGAATTAATCTTCTCCTCAGAAAAAACTATCACTTCCTTTTTCAGCTGTCCTATTTCCTGTCTAATCCCTACTATATCCCTTTCATTCCGTTCCACACGCATTTCAACTTCCTCCATTTTTACACAAACTAATTTTAAAATCACCAAAATTCTTTAGTTGACTTCTTTATTTTTTTACTCAACGTTTCCGTCATCTGCTCAAACTTCTTGTTTGACTCTTTACTAACTCCACTTCATGTTTCATTCATTTTCTCTAGCATTCTCATAATTATTTCGCTCCCTTGGTCTCCCGATTCCGTCTTCGACTGATCCATATTTTTCCTGCCTCTGCTTCCATTTCCGGTTCCGGTTTATCAAACAAAGCCCTATCACTACTTCCAATGTCAACTCCTTGACTCCTCAACCACTCTTTTCCCAACATACATTCCAAAGACCACACTCACACATACAACAACAAAAAAAATTCGCCAACGCAATCAACCCTTAATCTCATGGTCGTCAGTTTCCTGAAATAAATTAAATTATCTCAAATCGAGCCTCACATTCGGGTCGTCAAGAATACTACCATGTCCGTTGCTGTGCGTCACTCAATAATACAGAAAGCCCCACTTTCTAGGTGCTATTAATTTATTGCGATCTCCTTCCAATATTAAAACTGTTGGTGGTGAAGTGATGTACCTATTTTAAATACTACCTCTGCTTAATAAAGTTTGCCACGGCTGTTCAGCTGCTTTCTAAAATAAAGTTAACTACTCAAAAAAATGCTGCTCCGGTAAATCGCCTACTTTTATTAACATATCAGGAAAAATGTACACGCCAAACGCAAAATTAAACTCCTCTTTCACACATTATTTACATATTATAACCTCCCCCCCCTCCCCCAATATTCATTTAATAATGCACTTCGATATCAAAATTTAATCCAGATAAAATTTTCCAATTAATTCATTCAGAGAAAGTAACAGTTTACTACATATTTTACTTTAATCCTGGTTTCTTACGAGCTCATAGTAAACCTTAACCCTTCGTGCTGATTTTTGCACATCAATAATCAAAAGGACCCTTTTACTTAGTATATAAATCAAATATTATAAATTCCTCCTTATCATAAATGCCCACATAAAATACAATAAACATAATTCAAATTAAATTGTTCAATCAGAAACCTTTTTCCTATTTGTCCTTATAGTTCATAAAATTATACATCTCAAAATACCAAGTCATTCAGCACCTGTTTATACACATATGCAATGAAAATGCATCAGTTACCTGGATTTCATAACTGCACATTGGCCTGCCATTATTCCATCAATAACTGCGGCTTTCCGATGACCCCAATCTAGATTGCAATCACCTTAACTGCAAGGCTACAACCATATCACCAAGACGTCATTTCGTTCACCAATTTGATAGGGCTTACAAACTCCCAAACTTCTTCTATTAATACCAGAAATTTGTTGGTAAACAATCAAACCGACCAAACGCTGATATCGACTCCATTTCAAAGTGCATACTTTGCACACTTAGTGCAAATTAAAAGCAAACTGTTTTTACTTACATCAAATTAAACTTCTATGCAAAACGTAAAAGCATTTCTGGCATTAGAGCCGTCAGCTTGTCGAGATATAATAGCAGTAAGCTAGTTGAAACTAAGTTAGCAACGTACGCTTGTTGAAAACTAAGAGCGGAAGAACCTCACCTCAAGTTCTTGGGGCTTATATTCTCTTCCTCCACCCCTGAAATTTGCCAAATTCTTAAAAATTTCTACATTACAAACATTCGTACACAACAATTCTTCGTAAAACTTTTAACGGCCACTCGTTTCCACAAACACCTAACGTACGTTCAAAATTTCTTGTATTTTATTTAACCTACACTCATTTTTTGAAAATAGCTTAAAGTAAACAAACACTCGCACGTTACTAAATGATTTCCTCGTATTTTGACACCATACCTTAAAATAATCTTGAACGAACCCCAATGAACGAACGCTATGGTTTAAACTACGCACCTCAATATAATACGTGTTATGTCAAACGCACTCGAATATACGCGATAAAATCAACTATCCTTTACTTTGTATTTCATGTCTGTGGTATAACTAACAACGGCGACTCACTCCACTAACCTTGTATTCACTCATACCGGCAAACGCTTAAGATGTGTTATATCTATCCTACTACTACACATGCTATCAAATAACCCCTTTTTGTTTCTTTCTTGGTAAACTTCATTTGTAACGGACATCAACTGCCCCAACTTCTCTGTTCCTTATCGTTTTTAAGATGCTATAAATTTCTCTAATTGACGGTGAAACTAAAACTACCTGGAATTTCTGTTGTTTGTGCAACGTTTTACCCTATTAAATACACGGAAAATACGACGGTTACATCTATTTATAGTTTAATGATACTTGGAAAGTTTCTTCAAAACACTTTCAAACTCTTTTACTTAATAATATAACTGTCACTTTGCTTGTAAACTAAATGGTTTTAAATTTTAGAAATGAAGTTAAAGCTTTTCAGAAATTATTCCTATAATTTACACTTATTAATTACGAGAGCTAAAATATGTTTATGACATGACCTTTTAAATGCTATCATGCACACGAAATGTTTTTAATATGACACACGCTTTACTGTATGAGTATTTATATCTGCAGGGTTTTGAAAATTAACTTTTAGCTTACTGAATTTTTCAGTAAAATTATTAATTTCTAAACCAATGATTTAAAAAGCGTTTCAAAATTGTTTGTTGTTCTTTCACATACTGAATCACGAAATTTATTACCAATTGGCAAATAATACCTTCGTATATATATATATATATATATATATATATATATTGCTATGATAAGAAGTTGTTTAGAGGTGTATTGAATAGCAAGGGACGTGTAATAACTATAAACTGCAATAGGAATCAGAAAACTGCATTTATTTAGCAGAAAATTAAGTAACTCATACATTATGTAAATAGCAAGCGTTTGACACCCTGTATATAGACCATAATTAGCTTTAAGCGATGCAAAGTAAGAATATCTTTCAACAAAAGTACACGTATTTAGAAGAAAGAATAGTACATGTAATTAAACACGCGTTGAGAAGTGTTCTAATTAGTTATAAAACAAATACGAAGATAAGAGATAAAACCTAACAAAGCTTTATTCAAGTACGCGGAAACAATAAACATTTTGATAAAAAAACGCAGTTTCAAACACGCATAAAACTACATAAACGAAAATAGCATTGAAGTTACATCATTTATTTTGTTCAATTATCCAAAAGGCGATATCTAAACAAAACAACGTATGGTCAAGATAGCGAATAATAAGTTATCAAATAAACACCATTACATAGAAAACCAATAAAATTACATCAGAAACAACTTTAAAATGCAGGATATACAAAGACCTGATTAGTTGAGATATCTGCAAGACTTGTTGAAAACCAAGCCCACATGTAAGTGGGAACAGCCTATATTAACACAGAGCAATGATAAGACGAGTTAGTTTAAAACTAAGGCAGGGCAAAGCTGCGTCACTGCTAATCAGAAAGCCACGCGTAATTTAATATCAAGTGTATGTTACAAGTGACAATAAGTGCAACGATTATGAAGACTTCTTTTGCCGTTTAACGTTAGTAAAATTTGGGGCAATTTATTTAAACTAATAATATGATAATAGGACTTCTAATTGGTGGTACATTTTTGAATACTTCGAATCTGGCATATAATAATTTAAATGTGTTGATGAAAATAATTAAAATTGGTGATGTATTTCTGAATAATTCAAGTATGCGTCGATAAGAATAATTTAAATCTGGGTCAATATAATATTACAATTCAAATCAGCGTCGACAATTATATTTTGGTACAGTTCTGGTACAATTTGGAGTTGCGAGATTCAGTGCAAATAAAATACAGAAGCAAGAAGTAATTTATGGAAAACGAGGGGTTCAACTAAGCTGAGCAGTGATAAACGAAGGAGAACAACAAAGGGGGGTTGATCCACAACCCGAACAACCTGCTGCAGGTCAGATCTTTTTAATTTTAAGATATTTTTCTATTTAAATTTCAATACTGAATTTATTCATTTTATATAAACCTGTGATAAAGTCAACAACAAACATGGCATACGTTAAACTTACGTAACATATTATAAAGGGGTCTAGAACGTTCCAGGTTTCTTTGGTAAAAAGAGGAGTTTTTAGTGACTTTAAATTGAATTCAAAGCATATAAATTGTTGGGTAAATGATACATATGATATTGATTGATTGAAGGGTGTATTTTAATATTTTTCAAAATTGTAAATAATATTTTTTTTCATTATATGAAACTAATTGACTTCGCTTGATCAATTCAAACAAATAGGTAATCAGAAAAGGGTGGAGAAGAGAAAAATTGATCATCGTAACGTTGTGCACTCTGTGTAGATTAAAAAAGGCTAGCTGTGGCATAATAATAAAATTCGTAAGAGTAAATTTGATTTGAGAACACAGAGCGGTGGAGTTAAGTAAAAACGTCATTACACCGAGTACGGCGTTATCATATCAATATATATATATATATATATATATATATATATATATATATATATACATATATGATTTCTATAAATAGAATTAGCGTACATAATATAAGTTAAATGTGAGGACAAGCGTAGTTAAAGACACTACCCGAACAATATTTCATAAACTAGTTTTTTTGGAACGTATAGTACATAATGAGATACTAATAAATACAGTTGAGCAAGTTGCGGAAAAACAATAAAAATGTTTTCTTAGAATTTTGCATCAAAGTCTAATCTGAAGTAGTGGTCAAAACATTCATGAAACCTTCGAAAGCGAATCCTAACAAAGTACAAGGAAATATGGAAGAAGAATTAATTTCTGAGCACCTAAATAAAAATTATTTGAGAAAGTAGATTTTTATTATTGTTTCTGTTTTATTATTGCCTTTATGATATAACAAAAAATAATTACATTTATCTATAATATTAATGGATAAAAAGCTATTGCTTAGGAGCAACTTAAATTTTACGGGTGCTAAATATTAGTATTTTCGTATTAGTAGTTCTTGCAGAAATCGTTTGACAAAGCTTTCTAAACCATTCTACTAAATGTTGGAAGGAAGACTAATTTGGATCTACACCTTAACTAAGAGATGAAACTAGAACAAAGCGAATAGGACAATAATGCCAAATAGACAATAATATTGATTATCTTCATTCTTATTCAACATATACTTTTAAAAATTCGTTAAAAAATGCTTTGATAAAGGTTGACGTATAATTGTGTGAAGTACAAAAAAGCTTCGAGTTAAGAAATACCTGCAAAAATATGAAAGTGGAATTAACCCCAAACGGGTAATGTAATGAATGGTTACTGGACGAAAAAAGAATGATATTGTTACGTAAAAAGGAAAAGTTGCGGAAGAATAAAACGATCTTAAATACCCTGGATACGTTTTGTCTATGGCGGGCAGTCACACGAAATGACAACAGGTATTGATTGATGAAAAATGTCAGTAAAATTTAGTAGACTGGTTTGAATAAAACAACTGAGTATGATGTATGTCATTAAAGGTAGAATTGCCAAAAAACATGTGAAGGGTAGCATTGTGGGGATATATAATCTTAGTTTATAGAAGAGGGAAAGACGATTACAGGTACGTGAAATGTGGATGTAGCGATCAAGGCCAATGTAAATAGTATAGTTGATTACAAGTGAAGAGATTGCAATAGTGGAAAAAAGTTTAATTCTTAAATACTTACCAAAATAAAATGAAATTGATTCGAAAACCGTTTATGAAATAATTACTAAGTTAGTGATAAAATAAATGGTATAATAGATGAAAACTAAAAATGATATACTGGATAACTGAAAATCACACTATCGTACGTGGAAACCAGGTAGGCGACGCTTGTATATAGTAGAAACACTTGTGTTTAGAATCCAAATTAATAGAAAACCTACGAAATATGATAAAACTTGTTACGTACCTAGACGTAGCCGGAAGAAAAGTAAATACCAGATTAACTACCAACCGCGGAGAGTGGGGGGATTCGCCTACAAACCAAAAAGAAACAAAAAAAAACACATTGTCAACGATTATCTACTAACACAAAAATAAATAATGGATTCTGTACAAACAAGCAAAAAGGAAATAAATTAACGGCTATTATTTCACAGCAAACAATTATATTATACGGACAATTTAGGAATGTAGATACGAAGTGCGCATCTGGTATTTACACAAAATAAAATTAATCAGTATTAAATAAACCCGTAAGAGCTTTTGTCAAGCGTTTTTAAAAATTCTCCTAATATTTTTTGTAAAATAACTAATTAGTTGGAAATAATTAATGTGTTAGAGCTTTTGTCAGACACCTTTTAAATCGTACATAGGACCGTTTGTAAAATAAATTAATCAGTACAACAGAGTAAGCGTATGTCTGTCCAACATTTTTAACAAAGGTACCTCACACCTGTAGAGCGATAATATCGCATAGCAGTAACGACTAATAGTTCTACAATGTCACGTAACTACACCAAACGTTGGTACGGAATATTCCATTGACACCCACAAAAGAAAACGAGTTGAATACTTGTAGGTGTCCGGATACTTAGCTTGTATACCGTCGGTGGTCAGTCAGCACAGCAACGCCATGGTCGTCAGAATACATTTACCCTGCTACCATAACTGTAGCAGCGGTCTACGGCCAAAAGCAGTTGGTCTACAGACAAAAGCAGTTGGTCAATGGGTACGCTCGGGAAAACTCACCGAACACACGCAAGACCCCTGCTAGTTGTCGAACAGAGAAACGTGCATCGCTTTTGAAATACGGTGACGAATATATGTAGAAAATATTTCGACATACAAGCTGTAGAATCAAATTCAACAATGGTCCAAATAACACGGAGTCGAACTGCAAATCCTCGCTTATCAAAGCGCGGTTAAAACTGGAAAACCCGGCTTATATCGGATAGTGCGCGACCTTATTTCAGCAAGTCTTTAGATCGGAACAATAGAGAAAACCATTATCCGGCGGTCGTAAGGTATACCAAGAAACGGGTACCTAAAAACAGGATATAACTATTTAATTGTAGCACAAACTTGTCGTTTCGAAATAAATAAGTTCAAAATGAAAATTTGTAGCAAGCGTACTTATTGTAAACAGGATGTTGTTGAAGAATTTAAGAGATTACCGGATACCTAACACAAGGCATAGACTATTTAATTTATCGAATAAATTTTCGTTTTAAAAGCAAGAGGGATTTGAGTTGAAGAATTTATTCAAGAGCTTGTTTATTATTAATTATGTTGAACGGAATTTATTCGAGCGGGTATTGAATTAACCAGGGAAATTTTAATGCAAAATTGGAACGTAACAAACTGATAGTTCTGATGATGATTAGAAATATTTCATTTTACAATAAACTTAACCAACCTTGACAGATATTTTTGTCTGGATAGTCCAGTACACTGAGGCATTAACTGAGGTTATGTAGAAGTAATTATTTTTTCTGTGTATTTAGTAGTTATAACAACTCTATGAAGTTTTTGAATTGGTTGTGCGGTCTCTTCGAGGATTTGTATGTCCTTAATTTTAAGAATCTATTCATACATACCCATCATGTCATTGAAATGTCATGGAATATGCAGATAGATCCTGGAAGCTTTTTTTTAATATTAACTTTTATTTTGACGACTTTTCACTCTTATCAACAATTATTTGAAATACTTGATTATGCATATAGCGTTTTATTTATCGTTTATTAACGTAATTGTATTGTATGTACTTGAATTTTCTCTTCCTGTTATCTTGTATTAAAACAACCCTATAAATAAACTAAACCAGATAAATTAATATGGATTACATCACAAAAATCCATTACATTTTCGAGGTCCATGTCTGATGTAATAAATTTTGTACTGTATATAATCAAGCCATACGCCAATAATATTATTAAATAAAATGTTTATGGTTGGTAAAGGTAGTTCCCTTGATCCGTCGGAAGTGTTAAAGCTTCAGCTGGAGGTCGTAAGAGAGCACCGTGGCTACGTGACACCAGAATCGTATAAACGTTTGATATTGCATACGAGGCTAAAAGATAGGTTAACGTAAATACTAATTAGTCATAAATAACTGGAATTGTAAACACCATTGCGTAAAAACCTCAGTTCTGTCTAGTAATGTCATTAAAAGGACTAACAAAAATTGTTTACAAGCAATTATGAATTAATCAGACTTCTCACAACTATATCATCTTGTAGGTTTATTTTTAAATATTAGCAGATAATTGACACTTATAGAGTGGGTCTACTTTAGACGGTACCCATATTATCGATTTAGAAAATTTTATTCCTGATTCTACTGCTCTGATAAGTTAAAAACCCCCAGCTCCATTAGTTTTGTAAATGCTTTTTGAGCGTTTCCGAATCGGTCCGAAAAAATACACCTTTTGATTGTATTAGAAGCCCTAAATCCCATACAGTGGAGGATTATATTGAAACTGATATTGGCCCTAACTCCATTTTTAGTCGTTTTCGATACACGAGGACCCTATGTAAAACAAATACTAAAAACATTCTAAATCCACCAGAAGTTGTTCTTAGGGCCTTTACTGTTTAAGTTAAGCATTCTATCAAAGAATTAGCGCTAGGGATGGATTCGGGCCGAGCCGGGCCGGGCTTTTAGATGCGGCCCGGCCCGGCCCGAAATAATTTGCTCCGGCCCGGCCCGGCGGCCCGGCCCGAACCAAAACGCATCGGCCCGGCTTGAGGCCCGGCTTGAATTTCGGGCCGGGCTTCGGGCCGGACCGGGCCGATTCGGGCCGGAATGTAACTAAAACCTTAAGTGATGTATAGATTTTTCAACATCCAAATGGAACATTATCGTTTGTTAATATATGTATTTTCAGTTGTATATAAATACTTCTTTACTATTATTATGTTTTTCTACAAAAGTTGAATATATCAATCTTAATAAATTATAGTTTATAGTATCATTTTAACCTCGAAGAATCTCAAAGGTATTTGGAGATGATGCACACTTGCACAGGCAATCCAAAATAGAAGGTGGTTTGCGTCTAACTTCAACCTTAAGTAACTAAATGCATTTTAGAATTCATGTACTACTACTAGTATATAGTAAAATATTTCAAGTAAAGTATTCAAAATTTGACTGAATATTGTTTCCTCATATTCTAAACAAAGAACGTTGCCAATTTCCATTTTACAGATTGCTGGTGTATAGGTCTACATTTCGAGAATGTGCTAGCATCCGTTCAGAGAACTGATTATTCAAGTCTCTCGTATCAGGTAGACATTACTTTGTTGTCTATGAATATTTTTTTGTCGCATGCTTTACTGGAAATTTTAATTATTATGAAAAAAATGCCGCAACATAGAATATTATTTAGTATTTACATTTTAATTTTCTATATCCATTTGTTATTTAAAGCTATAAAAATCTAATCGCATTGTATTCGGTATGGTTTTCAACAAAAGATACATTCAAGTAATTAAATCTAATTAAGCTGGTTTTTTTGTAATCGGGCAGTTTAAAATATTTTTACATATACAGAGTGGTTTCGATTTATTCATAAATAATCTTTAGTGCGAGGCCACAATAATAAGTTAATTAATAAGTATAATACAGTAAACCAGCTCAATTAACATACGTTGCAATACTCCTTCAGATTAATTAAATATAACACGGACGATTTCTATTTCAAAGTTCTTGAAAAGTGGAAAGAAGTGAATATTACTTATCGAAAAAAAAATCGAAATTCACATATCGGTTTAAATCAAATCATTTTATTTTTCGATTTATTTCCATTATGACACACTTACCAATATGTGTGTAACTGTACCTGGGTGATATATTAAGAAGAGCATTAATTATAATTTTGTTTAAGAGGCACCTAAAGAAAGCATTAAATGAAATTTTTTACTAAATCAATAAATTGTATATTTCCTTATATAAACTTCGGGCCGGCCCGAATAGCCCGAAAGGCCCGAAAAGCTTGAGCAGTCTGGCCCGGCCCGGCCCGGGCCTGACACGTCTTGGCCCGGCTTGGGCCCGAAAAAATTTGACCGGCCCGGCCCGAAGCCCGGCTTGATATTCGGGTCAGGCTTCGGGCCGGGCCGGGCCTAGCCCGGGCCCGTGGCCATCCCTAATTAGCGCGTTCCTTTATAAGACAACGTTATGTGGTTTTATGAAATTAGGATCTTCTTTCATCGAGTATTCCAAGCTGACTGACTATTTTTCTTACAAACTGCAGTGTGATTGACATAAATGCCTTTGTTTCTTGGTGTCCGGGTCCCGCCAACCTATTAGCAGATTGGTTCACTGAAAACAGACGGTACATCAAAAAAGTGTCAATGTTTGATAAGTGGGGCGGCGGAATAGGCGGTTTTTAATAAAAGTATATGTCTGCTACAAGTGGAGCTATTTACACTCTTGCAAATGCAATAATAGTAAAAGAAAGAAATTAATTAGTGCATGTCGGTCGTGCAAAGTGCGATTACAACTTCTGTAACAGTTTAAATTCTTCTGTTACCAATTTTGTTGGTTAGGCAATGTATTCTACTTATTCTGATGGATAGACAACCATACATACTGCCCTGGTAGGAATGTGTTTGGTCGAAAAATCATTTTAGAAACCATCTGTGTTTAGGAGGGATATTATCTACTTCGGTAGATACGCAAATTTTGTCTTTCTTTTTGAATTAAGCACTGCACAAAAATGAGTCTTGCTAATTGGGAACTTGAGCATTGCCTGAAAAGCATCGAGTATTTAAGTGCTTACAACTTAGATTATTCATTTTGTAATAATGTGCAAAGCCGAAAGTGTGTAAGTGTACTTCGCTTTTATTAATTTGAAATTGTAACATCTAATGAAGGTTTTTCCCTTCAGCATTTAATTACGGGATTCACAAAAGTGGAATTTAATTACGGATTCACGAAAGTGGATTTAGTTACGGGTTCACGTAACATTAAATTATTGCGAGAAGCATGCAATACTAAATTTTTCCCGCAAGCACGTGGAAATAATTTCTATCCTGACTTTGAAATCCGAAATACATATGTTTTTAATACAAATCGCACATGGTAAATTCTAACCACTGAGTTTGGAACAACCCAAACATTATTCGTTGCCATTCTGAATGCACCCTGCAATGCAGCCATCATTTCTGTAGAGTATTTTTATCAATTGTCAGTATAACCAATCTACAGTTTAATAAGTTATTTCGCACGGAATCCACAAAAAAAACATTTTGGTGATGTAATTGTAAATTATGGAAAGCCGTTAATCGAGCACCCTGTCCAATTGTGTTTTTAAAGCTGTTATTTTCACAGGTGGGGTCGTTAAATAACAGGAAGTTCTGTCGAGACCCGCTAAGTAACATCGGTATCAACGTCTTAAATCAGGTGACAACAACGCAAATAGGAATTTTCAATTTTATTACTTTTATAATAGTAAAATTTTAATTCGCTGAATAGTTAACACTGTACTGTAACATTTTTTAAAGCAGCACATAAAATTTTATTAACCTAAATTTTTTACTTGAATTAGTTACTAGTCTAGGAACTTCAATTTTGTACAAGTCGGAAATAATTAAAACGAGCTCGATTTAAATACTTGAAGACTTCATTCAATATTAAAATATTTAACAAATTTTTTATGCCGTTTGCATTGCAACAATTTTTTTTTTATTTTTATTTTTCAAGTGGCAACGCTTTAATTCGGTAAATATTGTAAAAACATTTATAAAAAAAATTTTAGTTGTACATATCATTGGTTTAAAGAATTATTTATAAAATATTTTTTTACTCAATAAAATAGTGGCAATGTGTTACTGTTTATTGAACTTACATTAAATCAAGCGTATAGTTTTACTCGTAGGAATAGCAATTAAAGGAACCCACCGTAGTCCTTGAGATAAGAGTGCAGTCCATGTATATTTTAGCAAGAAAATTTTAACCTCATTAATTTTTTTAGAAAGGTAAATAATTATAAAAACTACACTTCCATGTTTAAACGGAATAAGGTACTATACCAAAGCCGCCGAATCGCGGCTTAGTTATTTTTAGTACATTACAGCAGATTTCATTTGCTGCATGTCTAGAAATTCTAATTAATCACCATCAACCGACAAAGGTGCAGCTATCAGATACCGCCATTAAAGAAAACTGCGTGTATCTTATCAATTGTCGGTCAACTACCAGTATTCAGATCTTTCTAAAAGTTACCGTAAGTCACATAAAGGCGCACCCTAGTGGTGGAAAAGTTTTGATAGTCAGTCGTGTGTACATACGAAACAAATACTCAAAGGAGATATTTATCACCTGTTAGTGCAAAACACCTTCTGGTGCTTATTACAGAAAGATTAGTGTAGCTCAAGAACAAGAAAAGAAAGAGAGAAGGTTGTGATTTTTAAATATATGTAAACTGAAGAGTCAGTGCCGTTTGCAACTTGCGATAATAGCTACCTTTCAAGTGAGAGAAGCGAAGGAAGAGTATGTGAGGCTAAGGCTAATGTTCCATTACATACTATTCATGATGCATGCACGGATAGTACTGGTGTCGTGTATCCTTTACCTCTTTCACAAACTTTCTTAAGCGACAATCCAGATAAATGGCTAGAGACACTTTCACATGCAGAAAGGCAACTTTTGGTTGAAAATATTTCTATCCAAGTCCAATAATACTCATATCCAAAAAACGAGAAGGGGAGAACATTTTCAGATCATTTTTATTCGCTCACTTTGGTAAACAGGGAAACATGTAAAAGGAAGTGATTTGTGTATTCAGTATTTTGCTTTAATTGCAAGTTATTTACTTAAAAAGGCAATAGTTTTTCAGAAACTGGTACAAATGAATGGCAACAATTATCTCTCCTGTTATCGCTCCATGAAAAAACCGAAATAGTTTTAAAACATTTGAAAATCTGCCACTTGCTTTACGGACAACTAGGTCATTCCAAATATCGAAAACCCACACACACACAGATACCTACATGCGTCGTCACATCATCATCCCTCACAAGAATCATCGGTAATCAACTCTCTAGTCCACCGTGCAATTAAGATTTCACAACCAGAACACTTATCTAATAAACTGACCCATCTTAAAACCAGTCTTATAAAAAACGGCAATAGAAAAATTGGAGAATCCATAGAAATTAATAAAAATTTTAATAACCTTAACAAAGATGATGGCTACTACCTTTTCATTTATTTGGAAAACAAGCCTATGTTCACAACAGCGGAACTGTGACGTTTACTGATTTGCTACGACACTCCTTTCTATTCATGATCGCTCATGCATCAAGTTCTCGCCGTATATAAACTACCTCTTTCGCTACATTCACCTGTTACTTCGCCACAAGACAGCTTTTGGCTTTGAATGGGCTAGTGAATCTGCTAGTTCAGGAGTAACTCTTCTCTTTACACTTTAACTTGTCTACTTAATATTATCATTCTTATCTTTATTATTTTTTATTTTATTACTTATTTCTTTTCTTGTCCTGATGAAACCTCTTACAAAAGTGGGCGAAACGTCGACCTTCATTTATAAAATGACACGGTCCCAACCCGGAACCATAAATATTCTCGAGTTATTGAATTTATATCAAATTTAACTATATATAGATTAATCAGCTGATTCCACGTTAAGCGTATTGGCTACTTTAAAAAGTCACTCCCAAGGCGCAACACAAATTGAAAGCACTCATTCTTCAAAACTTTAAAAATTTGCACCTAATGTATTCACATCAAAAATTAATAAATCAAAGTCACCTTCAATTTGTGTCATAAATCTCAAATTTAAAAATTTGTATTATTTTGACAGCGATTCTAGATTATAGATCGAAACGTAAATAGACGATTTTAAAAACTCTAAGTGGTTTAATTCCCAAAGAAGAATAAGAAAAATAAAACTTATTGCTAATACTCGTTATTTTAAAGAGTGAGAACTAGTGGCGTAACAATATTTCCGCCAGCCCACGCAATACGGGAGGGTTCAAGTGTATGGAGTCCCAAACGATAAAAAGTTTGATTTATTTAACTTCAGCGTATCGAAATTTGGCGGGCAAGAAATGTTCAAGATAAACGTTGGGGTTAATGCAAAAGCCAGGTTAATGAACGGTTTTCCTGATGTTATTTTTACTAGGAACTATTGAAGTACAAAGACAAGGAATAATAAGTAAAATAAACAATAAGCAATAAACACCACCGGCACCCTGCACCTGTATCTAATCTTTTTACCTGTCCTGTTCTATTTTATGAGAGTTATTAAACAGCTAAAAGACAATCTAAACTTTAATAGCAAAAGTGTCTATTATTCTTAAGTGAAACACTGCATAAAGTGGTAAAGTGTTATTAAACGACGTATAAGGTTAGTTTGGTTTATGGGGTTTCAAACAAGAATTAAATTGCTATTTTCTATACAGTATTAACAGTAAAGAGAAATTTATTTGCTGGTTGCTAGTCTAGTCAACTGGTCGCATTAGCTGCACTATACAACAGGACATTAAGAAAGCATTCCAGTGCGTCTTGCTCAAACTTGCTGTGTTGGTGTTACAGGACGTCTTTCATAATGAAGCGTAAGTATTTATATAACTATTTTTTTATTAAACTACTATTGACTTGATCATAGTTTAATTCCCGTACAGCTGTACATACAAATAAATCTTTAAGCGTTTAATTTAAATTTATTTATTTTTCTAATTAAAGCATTGCATGTACATGTGTTTTGTAATTTCAAAAGCTATTAAAAAATAATTACTTATTTAATTAACTTTTAACTAATTTGAATAAAAATTACAAAAAATAAGATTATTCCATACAATGAGCTCCACAAGCGGTGCTGCAAAAAATAGAAAAAGAAAACTATTTGAAGAATTAGCGACCAAGATTACAAAAATAAGTTCCTCTTTTACTTCTAAAGGGTCCGAAATACAAGATTAAGAACATTGTGTGGAAGAAATGGGGCTTTCGTCAGTAGCATCTACTAATTCCACTTCAGACGGACAGCAGTCACGCAATAATTTCAACATCTAACTCAGGGGGCAAGTACATCATACAGTGATAATCGCGTTAGAAATTTGGAACTCGATACTACTACAAATATGGAGGTAAATGTGAGTACTGCGTTTTTACTTAGAGGACAACCTTTGGGTTTGACGAACGAATATTCTATCGATGTTGTGCATTTTTTAAAAATTAGTGCTTTATAACACGGCGATTTAAGAAAAGAAATAATTCATTACGGATTGTGTAGACCAAGGGGTGCATTTCCTAAAGATCATAAAATAGAAATTTTCCTGTTCACTATTATAACTTAATAAGCGCAAGTGAAAATAAAAGCAATGCTTTAAACTTGCCATACAATTCAAATAGCTGATTGTGTTAGTTTAAATTAAAAAATTGTGCTTATTTTCAAACATGTTGGCTGTTTGCTTCTGTAGGGACAAGTTGGACGACTAGAATTAATGAGTGGCAGGGTTTGTCAAAAAAATAAAAGAGCATTTACATGCCCAATCCCATTTAACTTGTTGTTTTATTAATGATATGTGGAAAAAAAATTATACCATAGATAAAAAACAAGTTGAAAATGCAAGGCATTGTCGCAACGAACTTCCAAATGTAGACTTACTTTAAAACAATTTATGTATCGCACATTAATTTTGGACATATTTGAAATTTTTGATAAAAATTAATTCCCGGGGGGGGGCGGGTATCCGTGGTCAGATTTTGTGGAGGGTACCATATTTCGACTCAGCTATGTTAGGGGAGTCCAAATATGTATCGCACATTAATGTTGGACCTATTTGAAATTTTTGATAAAAATTAATTTCCCGGGGGGGGGGGTTGGGTATCCGTGGTCAGATTTTGTGGGGGGTACCATATTTCGACTCAGCTATGTTAGGGGAGTCCAAATATGTATCGCACATTAATTTTGGACCTATTTGAAATTTTTGATAAAAATTAATTCCCCGGGGGGAGGTCGGGTATCCGTGGTCAGATTTTGTGGGGGGTACCATATTTCGACTCAGCTATGTTAGGGGAGTCCAAATATGTATCGCACATTAATTTTGGACCTATTTGAAATTTTTTTTTTCCCGACGGAATATCGCGGGGGCACGGCGCCCCCGTGGCCCGATTTTAACTGACATCAAAACTTAAGCTCTGGACACCGAGCTGAATCGATTGATGTCTCACACATTGATGCCCGACCATTAGAAAGGCCTCGGACGGACGGACAGACGGACGACAAATCGATTTCATAAACGAACGAAGTTCGTTGAAAATACTCTACTATTAAAACAAGAAACTGAGTTTTGGAAAAATTTTAGTCAGGTTTTTCAATATTATTTTAAAACTATCCCAGCGCATGTTGTCATTATGAAAACACAGAAAAAGTTGTTCTGATTCAAAAGACAGTTATAACGGTAATTTCTTAAGTTTAGTTCATTTAATTAGTAACTATGATCCTATATTACAAAATGTGCTTGAACGGCCCAAAGAATCTATTAAATGTTTTTCCCAATAATTCAAAACGACATTATTAACACTTAAAGCACGCACTTGATGAAGAATAGTTTATTAGATAAAATTGTATCCGCCGCTTTTTTCTCAATCATAATGGACACCGCTTGAAATATAACTTAAACTGATCACTTAAGTGAAATTATAAGATATATTGATTTTGAAAATAATAGCGAGGTAGAGACAACCACAATAGATATTAGTGAAACATTTATGAGGTTTACAAAAGAAGGGTAACAATCTGCAGAAGGATTATGTAATACTATATTAAACAATTTATCCATCATGCAATTAGATATAAATAAATGTAGGGGCTGGACTACGATAGGGCTAACGTTATAAGCGGTCCTTATTCGGGTGTGCAAAGAGAATGTTAAACATAGAATTTGCAGCTCTATGTATTCACTGTAGCGCGAGTTACATATCCCCCAAATTAATATACATGTATATTTAAATGCAATTATTAAATCTTAACAAATAGATTGTTGCATTGTATAATTGAAGGACACATTATAAAAGGTTAATGAAAGTTCATAATCAGCTGTGAGAAAGGAAGCAACTACTTTGTATTCCAGACGTAACATAATACTGCAGGTGCAGGTCACAATAGATTATAAGAAAGCAATTGTTAGAATTAAAAGTACTAAGAAGCAATACAATATATTTTATCAAGAAGTAGCAGACATGAGATCTGCACTTCCCGCAAGACAATGCGAAGGCAGGGATAGCATAAGTACTCTGACGAACCCATAATGGCCGGTCAGTCTTAGAACTTTATAACTTTAACATTGTTTGGTAGTTGAAGCTACTCGCCATAATTTTTGATTATTAATTATTGATTTATTAACTCCAAGTATTTTGTCAATTTCAATTACTTAATGTTAAGTGAATATAAACGTCTAAGTTGTAACAGAAATAAGTTATTTTTTTGTAATTAAACAATTAAAAATAAAATTGATAGGATAGTTTTTAAGGATAAAACTTTAAAAAAAAGCTCCTAAAGGCCCAAAACCTATCTCGCGCATAACCTATATCTAGTCATCAATGATGCCATTAAAGGTATAAAAGGAATTGAATTTTTTCAACTGTTAGAAAACATATATGTATAGTGTTTGCTAACAGTGTAATAAGATGAGATTAGCTTTCGGTTTTTAAAGAAAATATACGGTTAAACCCTACACGTTGGACCGACAGATTAAAGTCTTCAACTGCCATAAGATTTCGGCATACAGATATAGTAATGTCTCTTAATAAAATTATTCTGACATAAAAAAAACAGATGAACAAAATTATGCAAAACAAATATCAACTAGAATGGAAAATTTTGATTTTATTCTTTTAAGTGTTTTTTAAGTCAAAAGTCTAGAAGAGTTTAACAGTCTTTCACAAACTGCACAAAGTGAAAAGGGGAATATTAATCAGATAGCTCTTTTAATTCAAAAAACTTTAACATATTTCGAGGATACAAGAAAGAACTTTCCAACATTAACAAAAAGCAGAAAAGGTTGCAGGACAATGGAATATTAAACCGGAATTTGTAAAAAAAAAGGCAAGCAAAAATAAACAGCATTATGATGAATTATCCGAAGATTATCGACTTAATGATGAGAATTCAAATTTAAAATAAATGTATTTTATCGCACAATAAATACTACAATTTTACATTTTCCATGTAAACGAAAAATTTATTTTCCGAGACCCCAATGTTTTTTTTAAATTTAATTGTAGGCGATATTTTAGCTAACGCGAAACATTTGCAATAATTTTATCACAAAGATTTAAATGATACTATAAGTTTGGAGTCTGCTACACTCAAAAATAATATACTCATTTGTTATGATTTAAAAAATGTTAAGGTTATTTTACACTTTTTTAAATATTTAGTACTTTCCAACTTTACAGGTTCTAACAGCTTTCTAAACGTAATCACAGCCTTAATGTTGTACCTAACTTTACCCGTTTGTACTGCAAGTGCGGAGAGATCTTTCTCAAAATTAAAAATTATTAAAAAATATCTTAGGAACCGCACGTCACAGTTCAGATTAGAAGATTTATCTTTCTTAGCAATACAACATGACACTGCCAAAAATGTGAATATAAATGGATACAATAAATGAATTTGCAGCTAAAAAGGCACGAAAAAGAATTTTTATATTTGATATTAAGTGTCTGCTATTTCATGTTTTTTTGGTGAATCAAATTTTGAGATGTAAATAATTTTCTGCGGTGTAAAAACATGTAGTTTTGATCACAATTAATTTATAAGTTTTGAATTTGTCATTTAGTTTAAAATAAAGCACTTGATTAATATTCAATGTATTTAATTATACAGAGTGGTAGAAAAGTCTCGGAACGGTCAAATATTTTGGGAAATACTCATCGCATCAAAAAAAGAAAAAATACGTGTTCAATATTTTTTTAAAAGCTATCCACCCCGGGGGGTAGGGGTGGGGCAACTTTAAAAGTTTGAGTGGAAACCCCCATTTGTTATTGCAGATTCGGATTCCGCAGGATAAATTACCCCAAATTGACCTACGATACAAGCCATTTTGGATGATAGAAGGTGTTGTAATTGACAAAACCAAAATAGGGTACAAAAACATTTGAAATCGAAAAATGTCAGAATTACATTCATTTTTAGTATTCATTTTGCAGATGGTGCTGCAATCGACAAAAATTAACTATTTCTAGAAGAATTGATGGATCAGAAAATAAAAGAAGTAAAATAATAAATTATTTATTTCATACATAACGAAATTACCGCCGAAGGTGTTCAAATTCACCATTTGTCGCGCTTTTAGGTCTTCCAGATCTTGGTTCATCCTTCACCGAACCAGTTTGCTCAAAACGATTCACTGTTTGACTCACAGTAGATTTAGAAATCGGTTGACGTTCCGCATTGACTTCATTGAATAAATCTGCGACTTGCTGCAATGATCTTTCTTTATCTCCATACCACCGCATCATCAGGACAATTATTCTTTCTCTTTCAGACAGAGACATCACGAAATAATATCAAAAGCTAGTAACGAAATGAATACTAAAAATGAATGTAATTCTGACATTTTTCGATTTCAAATGTTTTTGTACCCTATTTTGGTTTTGTCAATTACAACGCCTTCTATCATCCAAAATGGCTTGTATCGTAGGTCAATTTGGGGTAATTTATCCTGCGGAATCCGAATCTGCAATAACAAATGGGGGTTTCCACTTAAACTTTTAAAGTTGCCCACCCTTACCTCCCGGGGGTGGGGGTTCAATTTTGGTGTCATTGGATAGCTTTTAAAAAAATATTGAACACGTATTTTTTCTTTTTTTGACGCGATGAGTATATCCCAAAATATTTTACCGTTCCGGGACTTTTCTACCACTCTATATGCTGTTTTCTTTTCTATAGGTAAAATAATTAGAAAATACCTAAAAATTTAGGCCAATAATAATTCTTAATGAATGCCCACATGATAATTTTGCATGGTGGACCAAAAATCATAGTTATGCCACTGATGAACACGTACTTGAAATGAACAACGTAAAGTAAGGCAAAAAAAAATTGCTAAAAGAGTATATTGCTTAACAGAATGTTGACTAACTGTATAGTCACTTTGTTGCAAAAGTTTTTTAATAAGATAATCGCCTTATTTCAAGGTCAGGAATATGCTGTATGAGTTATCGAAACTCATTTATCAATTTCTTTGAATACAAGTATATATTGCGATAATACATATGAACTTGTTTATGTTATTCTTTTACTTTTATAAGAATAGGTTAAACAATGTCAACCGTTTGAAAATATAGTAGACACTTGCTTTTCAAATAATTAAATCGTGCATTAATATTTTTGTTTATAATTTGTGGTATCCGAGCTTAGTCATGATAATGATTCACTTTTCCAAATAATTAAATATTTTAAAATCATAAACCTTATCAAAGGTTGGATCATTTTTGTATTCTTAATGCTTTTTAATTATTGTTTCAAATGAACTTTCAAAAGCCGAAGTCTCTTATCAACCAAGCGTTCATACATATTTGCTGATATGATTCTAAGAACTTCTAAATGGACTTTGTATGACTTGAGATCAATATAATACACTCATTTATGAATACGAATAATAGTGCAGTTTGTTATCTAACAACGCGTTAATAAACACACTGATTATGAAATCTACGATTATGCTGTTTCTTCTTTTCTGTTTACGGTTCTACGTCTGTGCACATTTTAGAACTATCAAGTGCAACTAGCTTTACCATACTCTTTTGCGACACACGGATATCCCAAAAAAATGAAGATATTCGAAAATCCGTACCATATAAAAATCTAAAACTAAATAAGTTTCTGAAAGGAGGCAGGAAAATTTTAATCTATTTGCCGAAAGTTATACTTTTACTTGATCTTAATTGATTGGCGTCATCTTTCAGTAAAACTAATGACCAATAAGGAACTAATTGAGTCGGGTATAAAACATTTTAAGCAAGTGTAAGCCATTGCGTCATTTGTCTGCCTATTATTTAAACCTAGAATGGATTATAAGTCGAGGGGTGGCTCACTAGGTTAAAAATGTGACAGTATCGCAAAAATATGGGATTTCTATTAATCTGCCATCGATTTTTGGCAGACTGCCAAAAGATTTCTGGGGATTCCAAAGACTGCCGAGAGATTTCCACGATTTTGTACAGTCTGCCAAGGATTTCGTATAGACTACCAGTGATTTCTTAGGTTAGCGGAATTATTGTAGAGTCTGCCAAAGATCTATATAGACTGCCACGGATTTATATAAGTTTCACATGCCCTTAAAGTAATTTATTGATCTATATAGGGTGATTCACGGTGGATGGCTTATTAGACGTTTAAGGAGAACTACTTAACATAGCAGTTTGAATTTTTGGTCACTTCTATAAGCGAATCTGCTCTTTCGATTTTAAATATTTTCAACTACGCAGTATTGCCAATTCTATTAAAACGCAGTAGCAACTTTGTCATTTTAAATGAAATACCCTATACCTAATGCCAGTTTTGATTTCATGTTTATTTTTGATTAATTTTTCTTAATACTGTCGCATACTTATTTGTCACACCTAGTTTTCGAGATTTTTATTATTTTCCGTTTTCATAATAGGGAAACGTGGCTTCAATTAAATGTTGATAAATCTATGCTTCTAAACTTTAAAGAACTCTAGCTTAGGTTGTGGTTAGTTAAGGCCCAAAGGCACCACATCCTGTAACCAAATCCTCCAGTAAACGTACAGGGTGATCCAGGCGCAATTGTTCCTTACTTAATTGAATAAATTATTAAATAAATTTTTAAATAAAATACCCTGTATATTATTTGCTTTATTTTGGCCCTTATCAGGAAATCCAGTGCTGTTAGATATTTTTAAAACGCAACCTACTAACTGATCTGTGGCGCTTCTATACCGAATTCTTTTCACTATTGCAGATTGATCTTCAGATATGAAAACGCTTCGAGAATAGTTTCGTTTGTCTAAAAATATCCTTAGTTTTTGCCATGGCCAAATCTCCTCAGTGTATACACCAGATGTTGATAAACATGTTTCATATGCCACCCTACCTGCATTAGAAGGTACAAATATATGTTTTTCGAGATGTGGTTTCCTGATTCGGATTTCGCAAATGAGTTTTTTTGAGAAACAATTTTTAACATTTCAAAGAATATTAAAGGATCCTTTGTTATTGGCTCATTTTCAGAATGTTCATTTGGTATCTTTATACTTGTTATAACGGCATTATTCAAAACTTCGTTCTTCTCAATATAGCGTTGGATTTTTTCACAAATTTGAAAATAGTCAGTCATCTTTAATTGCTTTTGATCAAAAAGCAGGTTTCTTTTTTTAAATCCTTTTCTTTACGACTGTGAGGACATGGATTCACAGTTTTTCGAATTGTACCTATTTCATCCTCACTCGCAATAAAGTCTATGGATAAATCCTTATCTGTATCGATAATTTTTGTGAATTGGTCTTTTCTTGTGCCTGGAGCTGCTGCACCTTCCGCAATGACTAATTGATCACTATCCTCGTCAACGTCTACATGACCACTTACAATAGTACTACAAACATTTTTTGGATGGTTATTCAATATTTGATAAGTACTTGTTTGTTCGCGGAAAGCTTTTGGATGTTCATAACTAACTTCTAGCAAATCCGAATCTGAAGTAATTTGAGAATTACTCTCAAAGGCTTTGGCATTTTTAAGAAACGGAATAATTGTGTTTTTAGCTTGTTATTTATTGTTCTTGCAAACAAGTGCACCTGTACTATCTTTAAAGTGTGTTTTAAAGTGTCTATTTACATTGCATAAAACCCACTTGAATCTACCATTTTCCTGCTGACTTACTGCTCTAGATTTAAAATTACATTTTACACATTGCACGTATGCGCAATTAGACTCTAATTCAACATGAGTGTTTCTATTAATTCATTGTACTTTTCCTTACTTCCTTATTAAGAGTATTTAAAAAATTTATTTGATAACTTTTCACAATACTTTTAATATGTTCAATGATCCGATTTTTCTCTTCTGTACAGTTTTCTCTATTTTGATATCTTTCACTTAACTCAACTGAAGTCCCAGGATTTAGATTCCGTATTTGCACAATTTGACGTAGTGAGTAGTATAACTATGGAGAAGCTGCGACAGCCCTTTTTAAAGGGTCATAAATATCTTGTAAAGGGTGTGTGTATTATGGAAAAGAGAAGTATGTATGTGTGAAGGTCATGTATGTGTAGGTGTGTGTGTGTGTTAGTATTAGTTAGGTTTGAGGATAACGATAGTATGGCTATGGAGAAGCTGGCCGGCCCTTTTTAAAAGGATCATAAATATCTTGTAAAGGGTGTGCGTATTATATAAAAGAGAGGTATGTATGTGCAGGTGTGTGCGTGTAGGGTGTAGGGTATGTATGGTTTGTCGGTGATGTTAACGTGGAAGTCGTGCCGCCCTCGTGATAAAAGTGTGTGTGTCTAAGACGAAATATCGTAAGGGGCGCGCAAGTGGTGCGAACGTGTTTTTGTTTTAAGAGTGTGTTTTCGGGGGGGTGGTGGTCGCGATCGAGAATAAGTCTGGGTAAATAACCGCAAGGGATTTTTTTTATTACAGGTGTCGATAAGAAAAAAAATTGCGATGGCCCTTTTAAAAGGGCTGTCTCAGCTTCTCCATAGCTATACTACTGACGTAATCGTATTTTTGCTCAAGATGGTTCGATCGATGACGTGTGCGTGTATTTTTGCCCTCCGAGAGAAGATGATGAAAGTGCGCTATTTAATTCGTATACAAATACAGGGTCATGATTATCTCATCGGACACACGTGCAAGACGTTTCAAGTAAACTTTTAATAATTTGGAAATGTTACGCCCGATGTTTTCGTAGGCAATTATGATGAAGTATTTAAAATAACGCAGAGATTTCAGATCGTCGGGCAAGAGAAAAAAAAACGGGGTCGCGATTATCTCATCGGACACGTGCAAGACGTTTTAAATGTAATTGTTTCGGTATAAATGGTAAAAAAGTTCTTCCTTAATTTTGTGTGCATTATATGAACCCAAAGCATATACGATGACGAAATCGTATTTTTGCCGAGAAATAAAAAGTGGTCGTAAATTTTGTATAGTATACATTCATTATATAAAGCGGAAGTTAAAATATAAATGATCGAGTATGTTTGTATAATTATTTTTTATTATCGAAGTCGGGAATCGCTTTTGTTAAAACATTGTATGTATAAAAGATAGCTTCTTGGAACGCGTTAAGAAAATACTGTAGTTTAAGATTACATCATTCGTGAGTAAGTTTTAATTTCAGTACACATCGTTTTGAATCATTAATTATATAGGAACCCATTACTTTTAACAAATATGGTTTATAAATCCTCGAAATATAGACGATTGAAATTTTTTATATTCTTTTATCGATGCCGAGTCGGCGAAAATGTCTTTGTTACTTACATCTTTGAATAAAAATATGCTCATTAATTTTATGCGATTTCAATATCCGCATAATAAAAGATAACGTTTTAATTTGAATGAGCTTTTTTGTCCAAAACAAGGGCAATACTATTTAATTCTAATGAATTGCTATCGTTAATGTCTGAATCGTGTATGTGGGGAGCGGTTTTCAGATGCGTAATAAATTGTACGTCATTCGGAGTGATATAAATAGAGGATCCCTTGTAAGGCTTTTTATCTTGTAAAATATAAGTTTGAGAGTCGTGCAACGTGTTTTGTCATCGTGCAGCTTGCATTAAAAACAGGTAATAATTGTAAATATATTTTTTAACTTTATGTAATTATATTCGTAATTAGAATTAAAATATGGAGTTAATTAAAAAAATCAATTCAGTAAGCCGCATCGATAGGAAGAAGACCGTAAAAGTCAAAGATCTCGAGCTACAGCGCCTTTATCCGGTTTTAAGCATCAAATCTCTTCAGTCAAAGAAGAATTCTCGGCTCATTCTCGTCGAATTAGAAGAATGCGTTGTGTTCCTTCCGCAGAGAATCGCGGACGTAATTAGCGACAAAGATATCGAAGAGCTGAATAAACAGGAATGCCTTTGTTTGCACTACCTAGGATCGTTCGAAGTTGGTTAGTATTTAATATTTTAATTTTTTATTTAAAAAACTAATACGAAATTCGTTTATTTTAAAGGTAAACCTAATCCTGCAGCGAGTATTTCCTTCTGCTGCATGGGCGAAAAACAAAAGGATCCATCATCATCAGCCCTCACGGATCCTCCCAAGAAAAATCAAGAACGGCAAGAGCAAAAAAAGCCATCCGTATCGTCATCACACTAGAATACCTACCTATACATGGTAATTAATTTTTATAATTTTAGTATTTTTTACATCTTGATTTTTAAAGTTATGAGTATTGAATATAGAATTAGATCAGCAACCCATTACAATCGTGATATGCTAATTGCGGATTATCCACATAATTTTATAGAATCGCATGCAAGGAATTGCCTGCTTATTTAAAAGACTTTAAATATCGGGACGGTTTTTGATTGGGTCTCGAGCCCTTTTTCTATTTTGCATGCAATTTAATTTGTTCGACAATTTAACGTGCTTAGAAGATTCGTATTCTAACACAATAGCGTTTTGCTTCACCGACGTGTCTCGTATGAAAGAAAAGCTTTTAATTTATGTAATTACGACCGAAGGGCATTTTATAATATTAGCGAAAGCATCTCGGCCGGTATTAGGTTGTTTAGATTTGTAGATCAATCTGCCGTATCGCCATTAAAAACAGTGTTTAATTTTCAGTATAAATGTGAAAGTGACATTTTCTTTTATGCAATTCTAAGAACCGATTGCCTATACGTGGACTTAAAAATAGAGAATTCGTGTTTTCAACTCAATTTATTAATTCTTTGTTGATTTGCAGAAAACCCTCCGCATGCGCTTGCATGAAATCGGCGATTTATTTGTCTATAGTAAATGTGTTAGAACGACAGATGTATTTTCTATAAAATCAACTAAAAATTACAGATTCAGAAAAATATGCTATAGACTTATCCTTTTGTATAAGATTTTTAAACTCGTACAAATTGTTAGAATAAAACGGAACTGCATGCCGAATTAGAAGCCATTTTATGGTCCTGCGATTTATCGCCCAAAGACGATACGCCGAACGTATTAGTAAAATTGCACGGTTCAAAATACAGAAAGTTGGCATTGAAATACGAAAAAAAATGTTAACTAACAGAAAAATCGAAGCGGACGCGGGCGTTTCGATGTGTTGTGATCAGATGCTACAGTTGTATCGAAAAGTGCACGCAATTTTAACGAAATGTCGTAAAACTAAAGTATTTCGCAATTGGGTTCGAATATTAAAATCACACATTCACAACACCGAATCGATTTTAAGAACGGTGAAACAAACTTCTTCTTCGCTCTCGGCTAGTTATCTGAATCTATTTGAAAATCTTCTATGCCATATGAAAAGATATAAAATGCTATTTAAAAATCTATTAAAAAAACTACTGCGCCAGAATGTTCCTAAACAATGGATGTATTCTCGGAGCACGCCTCGACATTCTGAATTGGTTTGAAGCCGATCGTGTCTGCGTTTAAATCGAGAATTCAAACAGCTCAAATTATTAATGTTGCACATAAAGATCTTAATTTATTTATCGAAGATTGTAAAAAACTAATTTTATCCAAATTGTATACTATTTTTAAAAATCACTCGGTAAACCTTAAAATTAATGTCGTGTTAGCGTGCGATTTTTCAAATTTTCCGTCGCGCTCAACGAAAATGAGTTTCAAACTAGGTATTTTCGACGCCCAACTTTTTAATTTGTTTCGGCAATTTAGAGAAGTTTAACGAGTGGTTTGCGTGCAATATCGCAACACGCTTGTTGGATAAAATAGAGAACGACGCAATGCACGGGTCAGGATTCACGCTATCCGAAATATTATTTTTAAATGTTAATATTAATAAATGCTATGATATGTTTCACGCGAGTTGTTTCATGCCTCTTCCTATCGCAATTCAAAACAAAAGGCCTGTTTAAACATTAGAAACAATGATTTTCATGCTTTTATTGGAGCGTTTTAGCCGGAATAATTAAGCCTACAGCAGGTAAGCATGCTAATCGCACAACTTCGTATCCGCATTTTGCAGAAATTTTTAATATGAAAATTTCGTCAGCCCCATGCCTATATCGGATATATCGAAATTCGAAAAGCAGAATGATATTTCTGTAAATGTTTTGCTCTTATTTTAAAACGCGCTCGATACATCGTAACACCGGTACAATTAACTAGCCAAAACGAGATAAACACGTTAATCTGTTAATTGTTGAAGATGCGTATGTCGACGAGTCGTCAAAATTTAATTCTGACGACGGCGAAGACGTCAACGGCGACGAGGACGACGACGACGGCGACGAGGCCGATAAAGTTGGAAAAGTTTGGAAGAATTAAAAAAATATTAAAGATTATAAACGGGGCGTTAGATATCATTATTGTCTTATAAAAATTTAGCCTCACTTGTGAGAGGTCAATTAACTAAACATACGGGTCACTTTTACGTATGCGATAGATGTCTCTCTATTTTTACGATCGCAAACGTCTCGATGCCCACGAGCAAGTATGCGAAAAACTTAACGAGTGTCGTGTTATTTTACCCTCCGAAAAAACAAATATTTACAATTTAAAGATTTTAAGTATAAAATACCTGTGCCGATGGTGGTTTATTCTGACATAGAATGCCTTATTAAAAACCGAAAGAGCTTCCGAATCAGAACGCACTTTCAAATACCAGGAACATATTCCGTTTTCAATAGGATATTATTTTTATTGTGGATATGACGAATCTCTTTCATATTACAGTTCATACACGGGCACAGACTACATTTCTTGGTTTGTGCGACAATTAAAACATATTGCCATATGTTATGGGAGCGCATTTTTAAAAACGAGCCTGCTACGTCCTCTATAGATGCCTCGACGGCAAAACGTGCTTTATTTGCGAAGTCGATTTCTTGCCGGACGACGAAAAGGTTATCGATCACGATCACATGAATGGTTCTGTAAGAGGTGTTGCGCATAGCAGCTTTAATTTAAATTTTAGGTTATTTCCAATTATTCCCGTAGTCTATCATAATTTGAGCAATTATGATGCTCATTTTATTATTAAAGAGCTTGCTAACGCTTTCGAAGGCCCCATGAATATAATACCCTTGAATAATGAAAATGCATAACATTTTCTAAAAATACAACGACGCAAATGTGACGTTCAGATTCATAGATTCCTTTCGCTTTATGGCAATGTCTTTGGAAAAATTAGCATGCGAGTTGTCTTTCGATGACTTTAAAGTTTTAAAAAAGGAATTTAGCTCGCTAAACCCGGATCGCATTAAATTGCTAATGCGCAAGAGTATTTTTCCTACGAATATTTGGATGACATTTTGAAATTAAGCGAAGAAAATCTTCCTCCTATAGAATGTTTTATAGCAATCTTAATGAATCACATATTGAAGAATCGGAATATATTCATGCGCAAACCGTATGGAGCACTTTTAAATGCAAAATTTAGGCGACTACGCGGACCTATATTTAAAATGCGACATTCTTTTACTTTGCGATATATTCCAAGACTTTAGAAAAATTGTCTTGAAACATACAAATTGGATCCCTTAAATTTTGTGACTTTGGCGAGCTACTCGTGGTCTAGCATGTTATTATATACTAAAATCAGGCTAGAACTAATTTGTGACGTCGACATGTTTTAATGATCGAAAGAGGCATTCGGGGGCCTTACTCAAGTCGTAAAACGATATGTAGAATCCAATAATAAATATTATCCCCAAACGTATGATCCATCCAAGCCGAATAAATTTTTATTTTACGGAGATATTAATAATCTCTATCGTCATGCCGAATCTTGCTATTTGCCTTACGGGATTTCAAATGGCTAACGCCTGAAGAAATATTAAAATTTAATGTTACAACGGTGAGCATTACGAGCGATAAAGGTTATATTATCGAATGCGACTTGGAATTTCCTACGGACATTCACGACGCTCAGAAAGAGTTGCCGATGTGCCCAGAACAGGACACGCCTCCGGGCTCGAAATTTTCAAAATTAATGTGCACTCTCACGAAAAGTTCAACTACGTTGTGCATTACAGAAATCTCCAGGTTTATTTATCTGCGGGCGTAGTTATGACGCGCGTTCATAAGGTTTTAGAATTCGGTCAGTCTCCTTGGTTGAGACCGTTTGTCGAATTAAATACAAGAATGCGCACGGAAGCTAAAACGGAATTTGCACAAAATCTATATAAATTTGCAAACAATTCCATTTTGGTAAAACAATGGAGAATGTTAGGAAAAGACGCGTCATAAAATTAGTGACTCATTGGAGCGGTCGGTATGGTGCTCTATCTTTAATTTCCAAACCAAATTTCCATTCGGCAACGATTTTTGACAAAAATCTGGTCGCGATCGAATTGAGCAAAACAGAGATAGAGTTCAACAAACCTATCTACATAGGTATGGCCATCTTAGAATTATCAAAATTGAATTATATAATTTTCACTACGATTTCATGAAGGCAAAATTTGCAAATAATTGCGAATTATGCTACATGGACACCGACAGCCTTTTGTATAGTGTGACGTGCAATGATTTCTATGAAGAGTGTATAAAGACGAATCTAGAAAAATTTGATACGAGCGCTTATGATCCCGATAACATCTATAAAATTCCTTTAATTAATAAAAAAGTCATTGGTCTTATGAAAGACGAAACTAGAGGTCGTATTTTAACGCACTTTGTAGGCCTTCGATCGAAAATGTACTCTTTAAAAATAGAAGGCCGTGAGATAATAAAGAAGGCTAAGGGTGTTAAAAGTACATTATCGATCAGCAAATCTGTTTCGATCACTATCTCGATACGTTACGAAATAAAGTAGTTATAGAACGAGACCAAAATAGCATACGATCATATTTGCATAAGGTATATTCCATACGTCAGACGAAAATTGCTTTAAGTTATCAAGATGATAAAAGATACATTTTATCTAACGGAATAGATACTTTGCCTCATGGGCACTATCTAATAAAGGACCTTTGAATAAAACCATATTTTATTTTGTGAATTGCATGTTTATTATAAAAAATAATTAAAATCTTGTAACGAGAAAGAAATTGCATTGTCTTTTGTATTTTTATATTATAAAAACCGCATTGTATTTTTTTAATTTTTATATTATGTATAAAATTAATTTAAAATATATTTTAAGCGCTGTTGTAGAGGCTCTCTTTGTTATATTGTAATCAAGAAAAAGCATTGTATTTTGTTATTTTTATATTTATTATAAAATTAATTAAAATATTGTAACAAGCCAAGATAAAAAAAACTGCATTGTATTTTTATTTTTTATATTATGTATAAAATAAACTAAAATAATACATTTTAAGTGCTGCTGCATGTCAAAGTATCGCAGTTGTAGCGTCTCTATCTTTCTTATTTTTACAAGATCAAAAAATGTATAATAAAAATCAAACAAAAAAAGAAACAAATTTTTATTTTTGAAATGTAACATATTTATATAATAAAAATATAAAAACAAATGTTTTATTTTTAAATGTAACAATCTATATAAGATCAGCTTTTGAATCCAGGAAGGCTCTTGGAAGCCCAACCATTTGACGAGAATTTTGGTTCCTTTTCGCCTTAGTATTTTCTCGATAAGGTAAATATTTGGAACTCTCGTTTTCTGCAGCTCAGCTTCATAAAACTGTCCCAATACTGGATCGCCATGCATGTCGACGAGTAAATAAGTAGTCGGATTTGCTCGAAACACTTTACATATTTTAAACGTCTCCTCGCTCCAGTTTGCATTGTAGCCCTTAGAAAAATACTTCTATATTTTGAAATGCGTACAAAGTCGTCCACGGCATAACGAGGTTTTCTAGTCGCCAGTTTTAATTTATCGTAAACTTTCAGACGCGTTTTCGCGGTCACATTTTGGGTTTTCTTTTAGTGGTCGAATGCACCGTATCGTTGTATTTCGATACAATCGAATCGATTATATCAATCCACTTCCATTTGCCTCTCAGACTAAAAGCTTTATACAGTTTGTTTTTTATCGTTCTGATTGCACGTTCTACGATGGCGGCTTTGATTGAGCTATATGTGGAGTAATGATTAATATCGCCATATTCCTTCATCAGCCGTGCAAATTGGCCGTTATAAAATTCTGTACCATTATCTGTTTGCAGATTTTTCGGTAAAGGCGGCCGCGATCTTTTAATTTCATTTAGAATCTCGCGCATCGCAGATGTGACTTCATGACCATTCTTGGATTTAAGCGGTCTCGTCCATAAATATTTCGAATAGCAATCGATCACGAGTAGAATATACTTATGCCCTTTATTATATTTCGAATATGGAATAAATTCAGCAATATCGGCTTGGAATAAGTCGTGATAAGATTTGATGATCGTTCTTCGACGTGGAAAATTTATTCCAACCCCTCTGTGCAGTTCATCCACTAGTATTTCCTTATCGTTATATTTCTTAGACATTTTTAAGGTTTGACACGAGTATGAGAGTTAGACGACGAGGCTTTATCTTGCTCCAATAACACGTGCAGGTGTCTTATAACGTCGGTATTAATTTTGTGAAATTGTAAATCGTCTCCAGCAGACGTCTTGACTCCGTCTAATTTCAAGTGGTTGAAAATCAGGAAGTTCGTGTTTAAAACAACTTCGTTCAACACTTGAACGACCGATTGCAATACATCTCGAATGATCACGTTATCGCGGTGAATGGCGACACCTTCGATAAGATTTTGTATTCTCGCGTTCACATAGAACTTAGAAACGGCATCGTGCTCATCTTCGGCCTCGCCTATGTTGACAATTCTCAAGCCTCGAGAGTCGAAGTTCTTGGCCTTACCGTCGTCGATCGTGGTTAGTTTCATAAAATTTTGCGCTTTTTCTGACAACGTCGAGTCCACGTATCTCTTGTTAACGGCATCGCCGAGCTCTGCGGGTCGTGCAAATTTACAATGGATCGCGATTTGGCGTCAAATTTAAGTTTCTTATTAGCATGCGTTTTTCCCGAAGATGAAGCGGTCAAACATATTTCCAATGCTTTGCCTATACGCAGATTGAGTTCTTCGCTGCAAAATTTTAAGTTTACGCCGTCGTTTGATTTTTAGGATCGGCCAAATTCACTATTCTAAAATCCTTCAAGTTAACTATTTTCTCGTCCTCGTCCAATACCAAGGCGCTTCGTTTATTTACCGCATCCGTTCCGGTCACGGGATTGCCTACGTTGCAAAGTTTTCTATTTTCTATGTTGAAATCGCCTTCCGGAGTTAGTTTAAAGCCTACACCAGGAGGCCCGCGCGCAGCGGTATTACCAAACCCTCCGCCTCCAGAGTCTCTGGCAACATACGCTCTTCCAAATTTATCGACGACCATTTTATTTCTGAGACTATTCTATAGAACGTGTATATTTTATTAGGCGATTAATTTCGCCTCCTTTAATTCGGATATAATAGAAAGAAATTCGTTTTGATTCTGAGAGCTATTGTTGCCCGCCGAACGTTCGGCCATCAACAAACGAAGCCGGCTCACCAGCTCGGCCGGCGAGTCCCAATGAACGTATTCTATCTCATGATTAGAATTATCGAATTTTTTGTATCGCCAAATTCTGCTTATATTACTCGATGGCTGTCTTTTTTCGATAAATTATCCATACCGAGACCTTTCTTTTCTTCGTTATTTTGGATCGTAATTGCATGGGAATCGTAGGAGTCGCCGATGCTGTATTCATCTCTCTTGACGACAACGACGACGGTGACGGCGACGAAGCATGCTGCGGCGAGGAGGAGGCGTAGATATTGTAGTCGCCACGGGCGACGGTGTTAAATTCGGAACGATATAATTTTTATATTTGGGCGTTTTAGGCAGATCCTTGCGAAACAGTTTATTATATGCATTGGTTTTCTTCAAAATATCGATGTAATTTTTACATCTAGCTCGGAAGGATTGCCAGCAGGCGTTTTCTTATTCGAAGGATTTTCTTATAAGTTAACAATCGAAGTAAGCCCTCCGTAATAGGATATTTTTATTTCTAATATTAATCGTAGATCCGTCGTCTGCAATAGCTAACTCTGAATTGCCCATAGACCATTTATTCGAAAGGTCGTCGTATTGAATGCCGATTCCGGTATCGTCTATATTGGGATCCTCGCTTTTGGACAGGATGTCGGCATACTTTTTAAGTAAGGCATCTGAACCGTCGCCGACATTATCAGATTCGTGCTCCGCATTCTGACGTCGAATATAATTAGGATTTTTACTTGCAGAGAATTTTGATAGCGATTTTAACGGTTCTAGTAATTGAGCATGCTTCATTCCGTATTTTAATTGAGCTCGATTTTGATCTCGTTTAAAATCTAAAACTTTTTCTTATCGTTTTAGTGGCCTGCACTACGGCTCGATTTAAATTCGTAGAGTGACGTCGTCGTCGTCCTCGTCTCATCGCTGCCGCAGACATTGCGTTGATGAAAGTTCGCTCGAACGTCGTGATTTTAAATACATATGTAATGATCGAATCCTTTACGGTAGCGGCCCTCGTTTATGGCTTTTCTTTGTCTACCACTAAGAATCCGTATCCGGCTTTATTGCCATCGCCGTATTTTTTTTCCCACGCTAGACGGCACATCTTTTTGAAATCTTCGAAGCTCATGTCGGTATTAATGTGCTCCGAATAGATATGTCTTAAGTTCATTTCGTCTTGCAAAAAACTATAATTAAATTTGTATTGTCGCGAATAAGATGCTTCGGTATTCTTGCATACGATTGGCTGAGGTAGAACGCGTCTATATTCTTATGACGGCTCATTGAAAATATTGACGAATCGCGTTTTGTTCGTGACATTGAATGTCGTCGAAAATGAAAATTGAATTACTCTTAGCATCTTGCGGTGAAATTATTTCGGAATTTTCGCTAAATTCGTAATAGCCTAGTCCCTTGATCGGTCTCAAAACTCGACTCAAAAATCGTATTTGGGCTGAAATAGCGACTTGGAGTAAATGTAAACGTTTTCAAATTCCAATCCGTTGGGTGCCAGTAACAAACTCAAAATCAGGTTTGTTTTACCGCACGCAGAAGGTCCGCATACGATGCATCTTATGCTGGCCGGTAAGAGATCTCCGTGCTTTTGCGCGTTCCAAAATAAGAATAAGGATCATCCTGCTCGACCGTTAGATCCATATTTGCAACCGGTAGAGATTGTTTCTGTTTAATAACCTTCATGTCTATTATTCGCTAATATGACGCGTAACGATTTCCGTAAACGGATCGTATTCGAATATAGAGTCGTGCAAAATTAAGCAGTATGCTTTAGTGGTTTGATCGAAAATGTTGCTGGATTCGATTTCGAGACGTATATCGACGGCCGAATTTTTAATAGATTCTTCTTGACGACTGCAATCGATCACGAACACGGGACAATTGCCAAATTGCTGATACTCGTTCAAACAACACAGAGCGTAGCTCAAATTGCTCGCGCCTGCATAATAGTTTTCCGGAAATTTCGAATAGTGCATGAACGGGGTCGAATAATCGTTATTGGCAAAGTCCGAATTTATATCTTGAAGTGGAAATTCTTGGGAATTAAGGTATAGTTTTAAATTTGTCAGATTGCAGTGATCGAACTGGAATGCCGATTGCTTCGCATTATCATACTTGCCATGCTGAAGAGTAAATAGAATCCATCGAGGTTTTTCTAATTCGTTCGAATTCTTAATACGCCAAACGTGAATTTTCGAAGACGGAAAGGACGGCAACTCGTGAAGCTCCCAGCGACGAAAGTAAACCACAATTCTGGGATTTTTATGCAAATGATGGAATAAATTTAATTTCTATTCATCGCTAAGCTTTAAATGCGGAACCTCCACGATATTTTAGTAATTTTAAATGTTAGCTCGTTTTCGTCGCTCTTGTAACAATTGACGTCGCTCTTGGATCTAATTAAAACAAGCTCTTGCGGCATGTTTACGACGGCTCGTTTATAATCCTTGCAAAATCCAAAAATATGCTTTAGAGGCACATTGCACGAGAAGCGTCCGTTCTTAAAAATGTCGGCGTTTGTATCTCCTCGAGGGTCCCAGGTGCTATTTCTCAAACCGTTGAATTTTTGTGATACGAAGCGAGACCCTTCATCGTGCACGTTATACCAGGCTGCTTACAAACGTCGATCACATGCGTGCTCCCATTTTGTACTGTATTTCATCGAACAAGAATAATATTGCGTTGTTCGTTATCGTATACGGTTTACCTTCGGTTTTCACCGAAAACGTTCCTTAATATTAATGTAACTGTCGTAGGTTGCGGTTATAGCATCGGAATTTTGGATTTCTATAATCACTCTATCGCTGTGGTCTGTGTTTCGCGTGAAGGGTAAATACGAATAATAATCTTCTTTCGAAATTGTCTCTTCGTAGCGAGGCCTTTTGAATACGTCTAATTTGGCCACCTCGTCGAAACGTAATTTCTTCAAAGGAGAACTAATCACCGACGAGATGTGATCTGCGACCATTTTCGTGCTACTACCAAAATCACCACGTATTTTACCGCCACGTTTAGCCATTTCTAGTACTTTTTCTTTCTCGTATTCAAAAGCTTGTAGCCGAGCGCTTTTAAGAAACTTGCGTCTGCGCGACTAAGAGCGAGGTTTTCTTCATCTTCTTTTAATATGATGTCGCTTTTTCACACCTCTTCCGCTTTTTATTTCGTTATGGCTAACGATGATTTGCGTGCGACTGCAGATTTCGAGAACGTTTTTTGCGTTTTATATAGGTTTGTTTTTGAGGAAGAAGAAGAAGAAGACTTCGGCAGCAACGACGATAACAATGCCCAACGCGCGGATTTTTTCTTAGGTATATTGACGACTGCGGCTAACGTCTGTTGCTGCTGCTGCTGATGCTGACGCTCGTCATCGTAAACGACGCCCATTTTTAACTTAATAATAATTTTATTATTCGCGTCTTAGCTCTAGGCGAACGCAAAGGTACGTATCCTTCGAAAAATTAACCGCTTCACCCGTATGATCCACCAGTCTCAACGTAATGTTATCGAATTCGTCCACGCACAGAGGGAAACGAATTATATTGCTGGGTTGTTGTTCTATGCTGTAGCCTGGGGGCACGGTTAGGCCAAATTCGTAAATGCTATGACAAAGTTGGTTATTGCGGTACGCTCCCGTCGTAATGTTAGTATCTACGAAAATATTAGATACCGAAATTATTTCCACATCGCGATCGGACGTATGCGAACGACCTTCCTCTAAAATTCGATCATAAAATCCCAGCATTCGACCGATGTTGCCGCGCTTCGTGAAGTCTACGGAGTATTTCGATTTTATTTCGCACTTTAGGGTATTATTATTAGCTCTTAAAGAAAACAAGCCATCGACCAATCCGTCGCCGTCCAAAGTTACGGACGAATTAATTTCTTTGTTGGCTTTAGCCGACTCCAATATCTTTTTTCTCAGGAACGTGTTTAGCTCGTCTATTTCGTAGCATCCCTCGTCGATGGTGATTTCTTTATCTTTATCGTAATAGAACTTATTATTTCCCTCGTAAATATTTTGAACGGTGTTGCACGTGTAAAGACCCACCAAGCCGCAGGTGTACGTACCGCCATCGTTCAGTCTCACAGGTGGGTATAGCGTACCGCTGCTGATGGTATTTCCATACCCGAATATCGTGAATGTCCTAGACATGACTGTAGCGCTTCGAGGGCATTATGGTTCTTTTATGTAAAAATTTCAACACTAAATGACCACACACGATCGTGTTAAAGTCTTGCTCCCTTTCCACGTTATAATATATATCGCTACCGTGAAAATATCTTAAGACTTCCTCGGAGGCCTCAGGTCTCGAAACTATCGAAGTATATCACCGTATTGGCCCTTTTTATAACCGACCCAATGCGTGCCCGGACCGGATCCATCGTCTAAATTTATAATACCACTTTCGTTTCGCCACGGCGGTGCTAAGCTTCCGTCGCGTCTTTTAGCGGCAACTCGTCTCGCATGTACACGCTTCTAAAATACGGAACACCTTTAGCATATTTGTGCAGATCGAGATCGGTCAATGCGCGCATGGGAGGTGTAAGGGTGGTGGTGGTGGTGGTGGTGGTGGCGAGCTTAGCATTCCTCGGCACCGTCGAAGTCATCCGTTTTTTGAATCCCCCGGATAAGGTTTCAAGTACAAGGCGCTACTTTTCTTGTGAGGCTTTAAATACAATCCGCTGCCGACTTTTTCTCTTCCATGGCTCTGTTGTGACGCGCGTTCTCGTCGAAATACCTCTTTGCATTTTGGCCGAATTGATGGCGTTTGCGACGCTCGACGCTCCGCCGGCCAGTGCTCCGAGCGCCGAAAGACCCGCAAATATCGGAATCAAAGGCAATAAGCCTCCTCGCTTGGGCACCGGTATTATGCGCGGTACTTTAATTTTCGAACGACCTCCCATCCTGTTGACTATAATTTTTGCAGCATTCATCGCGCTCGAAATGAGACGATTATGCGAAGCATCTCCGTGTCCTTTACTCTTGATGCTTTGTTTTCTGATTTCTTTAGATATTTTACTTATAAGACCGCCTCTGAAGGAGCATTTTCTGCCGACGTTACCGTTATTGTCTTTGAATTTACCCGAGCATCGACGTACTCGACGTCGTCGTTTTTGTCGTCGTCGTCGTCCTCCTCGCTGTCGACGATCCAGTTTCACGGCCATTTTCTTGTCTATTCCCATTCCTAGTTTGCGTTTCGCTTTCATTGCAGCCGTTACGCTCAACGCTGCGAGCTTCTCGGACCACTTAGAATCTTTGGCCTTGACTCGCCGCCAAGCCGCTTCTTGCAAGACCTTGTCGGCCTCGTGCCTGCGCTCCACGTCTTTGTGATGCGAATACGCGATGTCGTGCTGCTTGCACGCTTCGTCTAGAGGATTAATACCTTTGTCTCCGCGATTTAAACGCTAGTAGTGAGGTAGGGCCGGTCCTACTTCAAAACGCGACAGACGTATTTTCCATGTGTAGAATACGGCTGAATCGTTTTGAATTAGGATCGGCCCTATATGATTTCAATGTAAAATAGTCGTGAAAACATTTCAATGTAAAATAGTTGTGAAAACATGAATTCTTCTATACTTTCAATGTAAAATGCTTGTGGGCACGTTTTGAATTAGGATCGGCTTTATATTACTTTCAATGAAACACACACGTATGTTGAAAAGTGCAGAGAAGAATGTGTGTAGCTGTTTTGAATTCGGTTTTCTATCGAGAAGTTAGACGTGCACCGTTTTGAATTAGGATCGACGTTATATACTTTTAATGTAAAATGTGAAAACCTGAATTTTTTTCAAATGTAAAATACTTGTGGGCACGTTTTGAATTAGGATCGGCTTTATATTACTTTCAATGTAACACACGTATGTTGAAATATGTAAGTGCAGAGAAAATGTGTGTAGCTGTTTTGAATTTGGTTTTCTAGTTAGAAGTTATAAAGTATGACAGATGCAAAAAATATCGCATTCAAGTCAATTGTGTTTAACACGTGCACCGTTTTGAATTAGGATCGGCGTTATATACTTTTAATGTAAAATGTGAAAACCTGAATTCTTTTCAAATGTAAAATACTTGTAGGCACGTTTTGAATTAGGATTGGCTTTATATTACTTTCAATGGAACACACGTATATTGAAAATGTAAGTGCAGAGAAAATGTGTAGATGTTTTGAATTTGGTTTTCTAGCTAGAAGTTATAAAGTATGACAGATGCAAAATATTGCATTCAAGTCAATTGTGTTTAATTAAAGTGGATTCTGATTTATGTTTAGAGGCTGCAAATACACATGGGCCGGTTTCAATTCAAAATGTGTTCACTCTTGTGATAGGTTGAAAAGTGGGTTGGCAAAGTACGCAGATGGTGGTAATCTGCTATATAAGGAGATTGCTCCTAATATTAATTTAATTAGTCAAAGAAAAGCAATATGGATTTTAATACTCTTAATAAAACCACATATCGCAAACCTTATGTAAATTCAAAAGATATTATAGTGAATAAGAGGTTTAAAGTTTTAAAAGTGGAAACACTCAAGACAAAATATGGAGATAGAGTATTAGTGGAAACAGAAGAGTTCAAGAGTATATTGCCATTGAGATATTTTGAATACCTTCAAGCACATGGAGTGAAACAATTAAATGAAAGTATTGGCTCGAACAAACACGTATACATAACTAGTAAGGGATCGATCGGTCTAACTGTCAACATAGAATTTTCAGAATAATATGTCACTAATTTAAGAAATTAGTTTATTATTATAACACATCTAAGTCGATTGTATAAAAAATTATGTATTAAATTAAAGTGGATTCTGATTTATGTGCGTTTTACTGAGTTTACTACCTTGTTTAAAGAAAGTCTTGTTTCAAAAGAGAAACTATTATAAAATACTTTTTATTTTTACAAAATTGTTGAATACTTTGATCTAACTATTTATAAATGAAAAGTATTTATTAACTCACGTTCTTGAAGTAACTGCTGCTCCCTCACCGCTAGTTCATCTTTTTTTGCTTTATTATTTCTAGCTCCAAATATATACGACGCAGTAGCTTCTCTCCACGCTTTTAAATGCGTTAAGCAACTCTACTGCATCATCTTCGTAGGATTTGTCATCTTCACAGCAAACAGTCATATTTGATTCTGTACATAACTTTTTCATAGCCGACATGTTTTTGCCTGATCTGTGAGCATAACATAAAAGATTATTGTAGGTTCACCTTTTCTTTTGTATACTACCTGATGTTTCTGAGAGGTTCAGAGTGTATCAACGATTCTACGATAGCCTCAGAATTTCCAGAATGGTTTTTTGATCTAATGTAACTTATAAATTAGTAGTGTTTTAAAAACACATGTATAAATGTGAAAAACACTTACCGTGATATATCTATTACGTCACTATCAAAAATAGCAGCAGTATCGAGTTGAGCCGAAGAACAACCAAAACTTCTTTAATCACGTCTTCGTCAGAATGTAATATAAATTGCTCTAGAACTTTTACGTTGGTACTATTACAATTTTTGACTGATGACAAGTTACTCATTTTTTTAAAAGTTGCTAGTAATAGTAACTAATAATTATACAAGAGATCTGATTGAATACTGTTGGTAAATCTACGTGAAGTATTTATATTAAATAATAAACTGATCTGTTAGAAAAATTAAAATTTGCATCGTTTTCTGAAAAAATTCAGCTCTGTAATCTATTCTAATGAACAAAACAGTATGTAAGCGAATATAATTATACCTCAGCAGAAAATAATGAATTAGTTTCATTGTATGAAAAAGAAATTGCAATGAATGCACATAATAAAACCCCTAAATTAGATTTATTTCGTTTAGATTACCGCTGTATAAGAATTTTTTTAAAGGTACTGCTAAGCAGAAATAATGAATTACATTCAAATAATAAACTGATCTGTTAGAAAAAATTAAAAATTTGCCTCGTTTTCTGAAAAATTCAGCTCTATAATCTATTCTAATAAACAAAACAGTATGTAAGCGAATATAATTATACCTCAGCAGAAATAATGAATTAGTTTCATTGTATGAAAAAGAAATTGCAATGAATGCACATAATAAAACCCTAAATTATATTTATTTCGTTTATATTACCGCTGTATAAGAATTTTTTAAAAGGTACTGCTCAGCAGAAATAATGAATTACATTCATTGACTGAAAAATAAATTGCAAAAAGGCGCTGCATATATAGGGATATAGTAATTTGTGCAAATCATGCTGAATTTTTGTAGTAAACGCTAGATGATTATGTATGTTCCATTGAAAGTAATATAAAGCCGATCCTAATTCAGGTTTTCACATTTTTTCATATGTATCCATAAAAAATAGCGCTGTAATGATTGTGTGTATTTTTTTCTGTATACACATCATAAAATCAAAGGTCATATAAAACATTTTTTCATAGTAAACGTAACTGAATGAAAAATGATGTTGTATGCGAATTCCTATTACAGTTGTTTTGCTCAACGTCGCCTTCAGTTTGTAAATACTGGAAATGCTTGTTTAGCGAATAGTTACGTACTGAATGCAACTCTGCTTGAAAATCATCTTGAATAAAAACGTAAATAAAGGAGATTTTTTTTAACAATTGCATTCAAAGCAATTCGCTATGCAATTATTTTGATTTGATGCTATTTCTTTTTACAGTTTTTTGCTTACGTGTTTTCCGTAAACTCAGATGAATGAACCTTTTGAAATTGTTTTGCTTACGTCAGATGATATTTGGTATAAATATTAAATAGAGAAATACGTATATTGAGTAGTGTATTTTGATTTTCTATAGAATCATGAATGCTGAAACCGTATCCGAGATTAGTGCAGCAATTTTGAGATTAACTGTAAAATGCGTGAATTTATTGAAAACAGTGAATGAAATAACGAAACACATTTTAGTTATCAAAGCAAATATTAGTATATTGAAGCTTGCTATTAAAAATAAGATATACGAAGACAATCGACAAGAAAATCCTAGTAAACTGGAATCTAATTTAGCATATCTTAAAAGCTACCTTGTACGATTGAGGCACTTGAAACGCTCTTTGGAATATCGTGGAAAAGGTGTTGATTCAACGCTTTCTAGAGGTCATACTCGAAAAATTTGATTTGGCATGATGTACAATCATGTTTTGGAAGTCGAATAATTACGGGACTTATTACAAATTTAAATTATAGAGATCCTCTAGTGTTCTTAGACAAGGCGTTCGCTAGTTTTAAACGCAAGATTGTTGCTTGCTTAAAAAAGTCAATGTTGAAAGTTAATGTAATATTTGCAGCTAACTTTGTTAAGCCTACAACTGGCGAAATGGATTTGAAAACGTTTCCTACTGCAAATCGTCACATCGATATAAATACCAATCTCAAGTTATGGTATAAGGAGAACGTAATGAACAAGATTTCGAAGCGATTAGAAGAATTTTGCGAGAAAGATTCTGGTTGGGCAATCCGAGAAGTTTTACACTTGAAGGTAAATATAAACAATCATGATCCACTTAAAGGAGGGTGTTCAACGTTTGTACCGGTCCCGGACTTTATAAAAAAGAAAAAAGCTGTGGTAAATGTAATAAATAACGATCAACATTGCATTCTTTGGAGCTTGGTTTCCGCTTTATTTCCTGCTAAACAAAATAGTCATAGAATATCTAGCTATCCACATTTTGATACAGTATTACGCTACAATTCAATTCAGTTTCCAATTGCATTAAAAGACATAAAAAATTGAAAAGTTTAACAATCTCGCAATTAACCTATATTGTATAGAAAATGCTAAAATACTAC